>BSBM01000764.1:2450000-3787500 GCA_027924585.1 Larix kaempferi | reverse complement strand
GGTGGATGACTTGGCTGCTATGGTTTTAGGTTCGGGTTGCCAAAATACATATAATAATATAAAAAAATACATCTTATAACAAAATACGTCTTATTCTATAACTTCTTCTGTTTCGAGCATGATTCTGCGTATGCTACACTTGTCCACTGCTAATGAAATTGCACACACTTCTAGAACTATGTGTGCAGATTCCGAATATGTAATTTTTTATTAAAACTATTATTTGTTCCTATTTTTTAGTTAATTTCAATTACACTAATGTCAATCTTACACAAAGAGTAGGTTATTTCTTCCGTCTATAACTTTTTATTGGCTCACCTATTTTGAAAACAAAAAAGAACCCACACAAGTACACACAAAAACATACATCCTAAAAAAAAAAAATGTTGATTGATTAGGTTAAGACCATGATATCGAGGGCTAATGCTCGGCCTAATCATTTTAGGGATGGGCTGACTTCCTTAATTAAAAAAAAAAAATTAACATAAATAAATATGGAAAAATAACGCCGCACTAGAACGGCCTGTTATCTACGACTGCATATAATTTTTTTAACAAAAATCCACCATTTGAATACCGAACCAGAGGGCTAACGCGAACATATTCATTATATTTTCTTAAAAAAATAACATACCAACCTTAGGAGAACCCCATTTTTTGGGAGTTAATACTTAATTTCCATAAATAATATGTATATATTCCGGAAGGTAATCCGATTTTCTACGTTTGATCTTCTTGCGCCATATTCCAAAAAGTTGTGTAGGTAGCTCTAATATTGCTTTTTGACGTTCAGATTTCTATTTTTCCAGAAGTCCATTGTGACTAACGCGTCATGACTAGACAGCATTAGCTTGCACCAGCCCTATACAGATTTAATCTATAACAATGGATTTCAATCAATTAGAATAATTATCTAGATTTATAAATATAAATTTAATTACAAAATAATTAAACACAACTATATTTATAATAAGAATAACTACTTCTGCAATTTTATAAACAAATACAAGAAGCTTACTATCAAATCTCCATGGAGTATATTTGTCAAAAATCCCTTTCAAAATATAAACAATAAGTATAAAAGGTAACCATTAGAATTAATCCTGCAATTGTTAAGGTATTATAGTCACCCTATCAAATCTTTGAAGAAGATCAATGAACAATTTCAGTTACTACATTATACACATAAAAATTAAATATATAAACAAATGTAAAACATAGGGTATTTAAGTTAGGAGAGATTATAAGACGTGGAATTTCAAACCAATTGACTAACTTCCACTTTCCTCCCAGCCATAGACAATGAACATTTTGCTGCTCACTCCATAGGTCACCCCCAAACCAAACCAAGCACACTAGATTAGGATAACTAGGAATTTGTTTTCTATCTCTTTTTACTATTGTAGAGTAGTCAGAATATTTTTTGCAAACCTTATAATTTTAATCCCTTTTCACATAGTCAACTTCCAAGACAAACCATGTTTCTTTCATGGTATAATGAGTGTTGAAAGACTTACAACTGAACCCTCTAGTGATCTAGGAACCATTACCCCTATAATGTTCACTCTCTGCAAACTTTTCCTTTTTAAAGGGTGGTCTTTAGTTTTATATTCAATTCTCTCCCTCTTTCTAGGAAAAAGTGTCTCATTTTCCCCTTATTTCTCTATTTTTATAGTTAGCTTCTCCTTAAGAAGTAGTTAGGGTTTATTTTCCTTATTTATTTTATTTAATATTCATTAATGAACATTTTTCTTCACTTTGTTATTTTGCATCATTATTTCTTTTTATCTATTCAATTAGTAGGTCATACCCCTCCTAGTGTGCTTGGTCCCTCTTTTAAGTGGTTGCAACTCAAGTTTGTAATGTAAAGTGAGATAATAATTTTATTAATAAAATTTTATGCTCCAAAGTTTTTTCAACTCAACATCAATTCAAAAACACTTTTAGTCTTTTCACATTTGGTGCTCCAGAGTCACCAACTCAACACCAAATAATAACATCTGAAATAAAAACATCATTTATGCTCTAAAGTCACATGACTCAACATTAAATGCAAACATTTAAATAATAAACATACTTGATGCTAGAGAGTCGCATGACTCAACATCAACTCAAAAATACTTCTAGTCTCAAAAAGTCTTATTTGCAAAGAGGTTCTAAACTTGGGATATCACAATTAGTGTAACCGTTCAATTCTTTGTAAAATTGATAGAAGAAAGAGTTGTGTATGTAGATCATTTAGGGGTAAAAATTCTAATATAGCTTCACCTTTGTATTATGATTTCTTCTAGATAAGTTTCCTACTCAATCTTGTGTACTCAACTTAATAGTGTAAATTTAATAACTTAGGGGATGAATTTAACTCCCCTTGTTAGTATACCTATTGGAAAGTATGTTATCTTATCTAGTCATGTAACTCTTTGCCATTTAACCTTTTAACGGTTTCTATGCCACCCCTGAACTTCTCCCTAGCAGGTAACATTCATTATTTACTGAATGTTTGCTTCAATTCAGTGATGCTTAGCTCTTGATATTGATAAACTACATCATTTTTCATGAGTTTCTATCCATGCCAACCTGGGTCGTCTCTAATGCCCATGATAAGAAACTTATTTGTAATGTCTACTTTCTTTACTCCCTTTCATAAACCTCTATTGCACACATCTTTTTTGTGGACATGTGATGTTGTCACAGTTAATGGTTTTATGTGTTAGTTTTTACTTGTTTAGCATATAACATCAAACAATCTACCACTGAAAGAAATACAAGCACAACAAAAACACAATGAACACAATATTTCTCTTCAGGAAACCACAAGGGAGAAAACCCCAACAAAATCTTCCTCAATATAGAATTCACAAAGTACAAAAATATACCCCAAGGCAAGATCAACTTCTCCTCCACTTGTGCGAACTTCTCTCTCTGTCCTATGCGAACCTGTGTGAGTGAGATGGGTGAATACAAATGAGAGACTCCTCCTCTATTTATATTCTTCTATTGGGGTTACTTTTCCCCAATTGGGTTGACTTCACCTAACTGATTGGGATAACCTCTCAAATACATAATATAATAATCTTTTATGGGTTCTTCTAGGCCGACACAAGACCTAGGGTTTACATTGACTCTTTCAATGACTTTTACATTATTAATTACATCAATGACATCTTCCGAAGAAGGAATACAATAATACAATAGACAAGTATAAATAGAATATTATGAGCAATATTTTGCTTTAGTTCTTTAATTTATCTAGCTTGCTTGTCATAAAAGCATGTATTGTATTTCTTCATATATTTTAGTGAGTTATGTCTGAGTCTTTGGCATATAAAGTGTCACATGGCCACGTTTGGACATATGAATATGGGATACGAGGAGGTAGAGTGACATATCTTGGTACATAGATTATCACTCTTCATATCAATCATAATAAGTATTCGATGGCAACATAATAGGATAAAAAATGAATGATCACATAGCAAAGTATATGTTGGCTATGGCTTTGTATTTGCGAATCATAAAATAATAGCTATCTTGTTGACCTAAGAAGACTCTAATACACTAGGAATAGGCTAAGAAAGTTACACTATAAGGTTCATTAGTGAGGTCCTTACAGATTCTGGACTCACATATGTACAATAATTCGATGATGAAAATGTTGACTCTAAAATTATACAAATCTTCCACTAAAGAATATGAAGATGGTAGCTACGTAGCTAGGCTTCTTCTTGATCTTTGAAGTGTAGGTTGGAATTAAGAGGTAGAGTATTGATGGTTTTGGTTTCTTAATGATGTAGAACTAAAGTCATGAAGTGCTAGCTCAATAGCTTGGGTATAAGCATTACCAACAAGCTGAGCTCGTATGGTAACTTGATCTTTGGATTGCTCTCCTTTTTCAAAGAAACCAATTATGAAATAAGCTTCTTACTTAGTATGAAATTCTTTCATTTTGTATTGTGATTTACGAAGATGTTGAGAATGAATTGAAGTATGAGAAACTACTATGAAAACAAGCAAGACTATTAAAAATGAGGTTAATAAGGTTGTGAATGCAATTAAATCCGTTCAAAGCTTTACACGCCATGATATTTTTTTTTCGTTGATAAATGCGTAAAGTGGAAAACATTTAGTGTATGAGAAGACCTACATACTTCTTTAATGGCAGTTGGTTTGAGTAGGCCTTCACTGGTATAGCTACAATTTCTAACTTTAAAATTTCACTAACAAAAATGGTTTTCAACATAATATTAAATTTTTTTTTTTAAATAAAAAATGCTACCATTTTATTTTGAATTTGTGGTGGTTTAGGCTGAAATATGATCACAAAGTAAGAAGTATGGGATGGTTTATGTAGTTGTTCGTTCTAATTATGATCATAAAAATATTAACAAAAACCACCATTTTTAGTATAAGTTTTGGGACTCTCTAATCACATTTAATGCTAGATGACATTCCAATAGACCTTTAACTCTGATCACTTTTAACAGAGTCCATTTATGACAATAGTTTCATAAATTAGGGCAAGTTTCTGTATTCCAAAAACTTAGTGTTAGCTCAATGGTAGATGATCTGTATTATATATAATGTAAATAGATTCCACCATGCTCTACCATAAATATTTGGATTTTGTATAGTCTTTAAAGATCAAAATAATATGGAAAAATAATGTTTTAGACAATATTTAAGACATTACACAAGTTTCTTTTGTTTCAAATAGAGACAATAGTTTAAGACAATAATTTAAGACACTCTTAAGACAATACACATGTTTTTTGTCTCAAAGTTTCTTTTGTTTCAAATAGAAACAATAGTTTAAGAAAATAATTTAAGACACTCTCAATACTGAATTTTTTTTTATCTCAAGTTAAAACAATTTACCTAAATATTGTCTCAAATCCCCCTTATATAGTAGTGTTTATAAACTTATTTCTATTAATAGCTATTGCTCTCATAAATATTATCTCAAAACCCCTTTATATAGTAGTGTTTATAAACTTATTTCTATTAATAGCTATTGCTCTCATAGGGTAAGAACATCTAAATTTCTTATTTATAAATTTACTTATATTCATGGCTCTCGCAGGGTTAGAACATCTAACCGTTATAATTTTGAGAACCGTAAGAACATCCAGCGAAAACTAAGAGTATAGATATTATCTTGTTTTTAAGTTTTCTCACAGCATTTTACTTCAGGTCGTATTTACCTAACTTAAGTTTTTTCCTTTTTCCTCTTGTAGAGTCATGCTATTGGCATTGGACTTTGAAGGCGTGAATAGTGCGCCGTAACCTAGCAGCACTGTGAGACTTGGGCTATAGTTGCCCAAATTGCAATGTAGTTGCCCAAATTGCAATTAGAAAGGTAATAGTATGGCCCATATGTTTGTTGTCAAAATTGCACGCAGGGTTAGTCCGTAAGGGTACTAGCTAGTATGGACTGACAATATTTCGAGGTTTAATTTATAGTTTTTATAATTTGTTTAAAAAAGGTCATAAACTCCTACTTTCATTCCAGGTGTTTATATATATATATTATTTGATCTCGACGAGACTTGTTTACAAGGACTTTTTCTATCCATTTTACACAGTAATCTTTCAGAATAGATCGATTCTATGGTATTAATTAAACTATATTCTAAACAACATTCCTTAGTTATGGAAAAGACTGTCTCGTTAGAGAATGCTTCGACTCGCATTATTATCACTTATTAAGAAGTGATTATCTATTGTTTTAGATTATGTTATCTTTTGATAAGTATAGACAAATAGACTCTTCAACCCAAATATCTCTATCACTATACTATGTATTCCAGTATAAAAATTGGAAATAATCTACAACCTGAGGGATGTCTAAGGTTCTTACATCCTTTATCCTTTTACTCAAAAATTGATTTTCAAGTTATGTAGGAAGTGGTTTACTAAGCTGATATTGCAAAAGCATCAAAGCTAATATTGTAAACATATTTTATTGCTGTTACACAGCGCTTACTCAGTACCGAATGAATTTGATGGTTACAGGCATACGGTTAAACAGAGTACTCTCAATTGATTGCTAATGGAAACAGCCCGTGATCAAGCAAACCACGATGGGGTCGGTGATTGTTGTCGCTATTGCAACGTGTCATTGTTTTTATGAAGATTGCCGCATTGTTTAGGAGGATTGCTGCTTTCTCCGGCGATAACCTTTGGCAGGGATAAGCTGCCTCGCAGCTGCTTTGGTTTACTGGACTTGCTATGTTCTTCTGCTATACTTTTAAGGATTAAATGGCGTTACATTTTTCAGAGCGAATGATTTTTTTCATATTGTAACAATATTTGCATGTTATATACTGCCAAACAATTTTTAAAAATACAAAGATAACCTTGCTAAGAAAAAAAAAATGATTGTAAATAGATTGCCGTTGTATAGTATTTGAATTATAAAAGCAAAATACAATTTGTAATTATTGTTTTGTTCTCAAAATGCATATTCAAACATCGAATGTGTTATTGCAATATATAAACGATGTTAAGACGAGGAAGAAGCCATTTCAACGACTTCCATATTTTGTTGGTCGTTATATTCATCACACTGAAACTAAAAAAAATATGAACACACTAAAATATTTAATATTTTTAGAAAACACATTATATTTATCTATATATAGACAACGTGCTATAAGCGTTAATTCACGAGAGTATATATTTTTGGAAGCACAACCTATGAGAGTAATTTAATATCATAATAATGACACTACTATAATCCGGGCTAGTCCTATCAAACAGTAGAAATACAAAAAAAACAAGGCTAAGATTGCCGTCGAAGCCCAATCTAAACAACAGTACACACAGGATGATAAAACAAAGTAGAGTGTGGGAAACTGGTGGAAGTATCAATTCTTGAGCGAGGGTTTGTCTGACGACCTTTTGCAATTATAGGCAGAGCAGTAGGCCTGTACGCAAGTGAGGACCAAAAGTATTGCTGCAGATACCAGAGACAAGAGACAGGAATTTCCACGACCTGAATATATTCTCGTTCACAAACTCCACGATGACAACCTTCCATTTTCTATTATAATATCTGTTCAAGTCCAATATTACTTTGTCCAGATATGCAGCTTTGAGCTGGGACGAAGACAGTTACCCATACTGTTCCAACGGTTCGCCACCTCTCCGTCACTCTTCAGGTGGTTGGAAATAATTCCGTGCTCTCTCATAAATCTAAAATCCTTTTCACAGTCGATCATCCCATTCATGAAATCTATGTATCGTCTCAAAACAAGCGCGCCGGCTGCTGCAGAAGCTTCGAATGCCACCAGATTTCTCAGGATAACTTCTGTGTGGATGTCCAACTTTATTTTGGGGATGTAAAGCGTGGCAGTTGTCTCATCAAACTGTATGGCTGTGAGGTCACCATGGCTAGGAGAGAATTTTACTCCTGCAAAATATAAATCTGCCACAGAAGGAATATTCAGTTCATCTCGAGAGAGCGGTATGAGCTTCACAGGGGATTCTTCAATGGCATCTTGATCGACAGTGGCATCGTTATTGAGAAGAACATCTCTCAGAACAGGTACGTTCCCAAGAGTAGAAAGAAGAATTAACGGTAACTTCGTCGCAAATCGCACAGGAACTTTAATAGCGGAGAGAGTTTTCCACAGCAGACTACAGCTGGCTTGTTTAACAGTTGACATATCCGCTGTGTCAGAGGTGTCGTTTACTTCCCCATTATTTGGATTTAAACTTGGATTGTTGGAAACACAAGGGACGATAGCGTAGTATAGCACCTCCAGTACATGTGCTCTCTCGTTTATTTTGAGCTCCGGCAACTTGAAGTAGAATGGCGATAATGCCTCGCACACAAGCCTGAGCAGGGTGCAGAGCTTCTCCGCTGCCTTGTCTCTAGAACCGAGTTGCAACTCCAAAAGGTTTTGCAGTAAAAAGAGCGGGAGTTGATTTTCAAGCATCATCAGATCCCTCAACACGGAGTTGTGGGGAGCGATGATGCCAGCCGGATGTAAGACTCCTCCGAGCTGCTTCACGTCATTGTTGGAGCTTTGGTCGCCGTGGCTGACATAGAACTGTAAAATCTCGAGAAGGAATACGGCGTCCAGGGCCATGACTAACGCCAAGGTATCTTCATTATAGTCAATAATCTTGTGATAGCAACACCGGATTTGCCTGTCGCTTTTCTTAAATTCCACGACAACGACGGACTCAAACTTGCGTCCGACGATTCGTTTCTGAAATCTGCGAGCAGCTGCCAGTTTGTAGCGGTCCATATCATAGAGCGCCTCAGATCTCCTGTGGTGATAGGGGCCAATGGAAATCGATTGAGGAGTGTAGGCCTCCGGCTTCAGTGCCAATACCTCTTTCGGCACATTAAACACGGACGCACGCAATTCGTCCTCCACCTCCTCCATTTCTTCTTGGAGTACCTTGAGACATTCCTTAATTTGAATAACCCAACCATTTCCAGCGATCTTTACCTCAACGTTAGCGTTGGATTCCATGTTTCAGTGGAGTACCTTGAGACAAGTGCCCCAAGGAAACAAATGATCAAAGTTAGTGACTTCACGGAGATATCTGGTCGATGAGTAAGTAATTCTTACAATGTATTTTTATAGCGTTTCGTTACCAGAATTCGTCGATTGAAGTAGTCGGCACCGGAAGTTGAGCCTCTTACGATGATTCATTACCGCCGGTTACCAATATCCATAACCAGTACTACTACAGGACACGCGTTTGCCTCCTTTCCCTCGCATCCACTTTCACGTTCATCCGGTCCTCCGGGTACTTTACAGTCTGGTATTTTGAGCGTGACATTTCACTCCCACAGTACATGGACAAGTGGGTACCTGCAGGCTTGGAATTTGGCAAATTAGACCTACCTTAATGTAGGAAGTACAACCTACGCCCAGTTAAATGTTGAAATTTGATTAGATTTGACTAGAAGCTGGCTCAGATTTAGGTTTTTACTGTTAAACTGTATTTTCGTGCAGATTTTATCGCCACCCTAGTAGCCTAAGGAGCAGTATAAGAGACAACTAAATCATACTAGCCATAATAGAGTAGGCATACTTGCTCCTTCAGCAGTCCTGTTTTGTTTTTGCCTTAGGCTTTTGGGTAGGGTAGGGAGTCCAGCTTTTTTTTCTCCTATGCACGGGACACGGGACAGACCAGCGTTGCAATTGTTAGACTAGACGACAATGGGCGTGGTTCTTTTTAGACGAGGTACTCTGTGTTGGCGAACATTACGCACTCGATACGGCTACCTTCCTTTGCATGAGAACGTGCAATCGTTTGATTGACTCCAAATTCCAATGAATACATATTATCAGCTTTTACAAAATTTTATCAGACATTGCAGGCGAGAGCCCTATGCACGGGACAGACAAGCCTTGCAATTGTTAGACCAGACGACAATGGGCGTCGATTAATATATAAGACAAACGGCAGCATAAAACGATTGGGGTATACTTTCATGCTCAGAAATTAGCCCCGGCTGTAGAAGTTGGCCATAGGATGCAGAACTGTCAAACTTTAATATTTTTTTTATTGATATAGTGTTTACTATCTAATATTTAAGTTATTTATTATGATAATGATGAACCTGAATTTACCTTAATTAATAAAAAAAATAAATTGATTTTATTATATTATTTTTAATTAGTGATTGAGATAAGAAGTTGTAAACGGAAGGTCAGAAATTCAAAATTTATTTTGTTTTTACTAATTATTAATTAATTTATTATAAGTTGGTATTGCAAGAGTTTGAAAAAGTAATATAATTTAACATTATGTAACATAAATGTTTTATTTTGAATTTCTCATGACTTTGAATTGTTTAACATTATAAAATATCTTTTTTTGCATTGCCCATGATAATAAGGATGAAAATGTGGGAATGGAATTAGCAAAATTATTTTGGGATTAGTAACATAAACCTATTAGTAAGGTTACTTATCCCAATACAACTTTTGCTCAAGCATGCTACCATGGTGTTTTTCTTAAGGTTTTAAAAGAATAGCTCATAAGGCATATTACTTGTTAAGGTTTTGCAAATGGGATAGCCAACTAAGGATGCTTCACTATGGGAAAAACACCATGATTGAGCTGGTCCTTGAGTTGGAGTTATATTGGGTTGGGTGACCTTCACATGAAGTCCCTATCGACTGTTGGGTGGAGTCTTTCCAAATAAATAACCCAAGTTCAAACCCTAATAAGGCTAAAGCCCTTTTGTGTGAGAGACAAGGTGTTCAACCATTGAATTTAGCTTATATGTCATCAAAGGGATTTCACACATGTCTAATTGGCTAAATTTGTCCAAGTGGACCTTATTGAAAAGTCTTTAGCGTTGAGTTCAAGTCTACAAAGTGATAATTAACTTTATGCTCTCACTTCTTCACCCTTGTGAACATCACCATATGCAATGAAAATGATTAAGTGAATACTTCAATCTCATTGGAAATTGATCATTAATAAGTGACTCTAATGGGAGATTGTTGGGAGTTAATAACTTAAGGAATAAGGCTACATATTTTAAGATTTTGACCATCTTTGATTTGTAATCATT
This sequence comes from Larix kaempferi, assembly GCA_027924585.1. Classification (NCBI taxonomy): domain Eukaryota; kingdom Viridiplantae; phylum Streptophyta; class Pinopsida; order Pinales; family Pinaceae; genus Larix; species Larix kaempferi. The sequence goes on along the minus strand of BSBM01000764.1, from coordinate 3,776,951 downwards.
GGAATGTATCAATGAACGTTATTTTTAGCTATGAGGAATGACCAATTCATAGAACATTTGGACTATGACAAAAGTTAGATATTTTAAAAGGTTATGTTCCCTTAAAAAAAATCTTATAATGCTCACTTTAACCAACTTGGTATGTGAACAAAATGTTAATCCTCTTTGAAGAAAAAAACAAGCCAAGTAACTCTAGATCCCTTGGGATTTGAATGAAAGTTGTTTTCATAGAAGTATTCCATCCAAATCACGCATCTATCACCTTAGCCATCCAATATGATTGTCATGGACATGTGGATAATTTACCATTCCATTGTGTGAGCATTCATATGAGTATTCCATCCACGTGATAATTTGACCATTAGAATCACATCATATCCAATGGGATGACCATTCAATGGGTTATTCATATCATAATTACATCCAGATCACTCACTTATCACCCTACCCATATGATTCCATTAGTTAAGTTTTTTTTTTAAACTACCACCACTCAACTTGTGGTCGGTGAATGTCAAGAAGCCATCATTATTTTCTTTTTAAAATTATGATTGGATTCATTTTTATTCCCGTATCAACAATAGTACAAAATGAGAGATAAGTGACCAAGTGACTTACAAATTTAGTCACCATAGTTTTTTGAAGGGATAAATTGCCTAAATGGGGAATCATCCATCCCACTAATCCCACTAGTTGTATTGGGCATTTGTTCACCCAGGTTAGGTTAGATTAGCTATCTAATCTAATTGACAATGTCAAGCATGGTCCCTGATGTAATCACTATATAAAGACCCTTTGGCCTCCATAATAAACAAGTTAGTCTTTCATTTCTCTTATGCTTTTGAGTTATTGATTCATTATTTCATTCCGAGTTAGTATTTAAGTTATTATGTTGATAGGTGAGGCCCTCGTGAGCCTCACCTCAGATCCATATGTGGATCAATTGGTATGAGAGCATGTTCCTCTCATGAGACCTAATATTTTTTTGTTCCATATTTTCATTTTGTATTCCCGTCACTCTTCCCACTTCTCCATTTCAACTCCTCTAGTACTAAACGTTCTAGCCAAACAAATTTGTTCATTTTATCAATTCTTAATCTCTTTTTGTTTCCCTCAATTTATTTTTAATCAGTTTTTCCTTATCCTCCATTTCAATTTTTGCATCCCTTTGCATTGAACTATCGGTTGGTCGCTCCCACTCTCTTTGCTTGAATCTCTAGTCACTACATTTGCTCCTACAATTCGTCGGATCGAATCATCCTCCTAAATCACTATTCTGTTTCCTAATTCACTATTCAACTTTTTATGCCTCTAGCAACAACCACATCATCTTTTGCTCCTCCAGATCCCTCCTTAAACATAGTAGTTACGTAGGTGTTTCAATAACAACCTCTCCATCGATCAGACTATTGACATTCTTCTCTAGATATTTCATTAAGCTTTAGTCATTTTGGTATCATCTTCTTTAAGTTTTCTTTACATCTTCAACATTTCAGGACCATTTCAGATATAGCAGTAGCAATTTTTCATTTTCAGCAGTGCATAGTACTTGGGCTTTCCATTCCTAGGATGAGATAGATGTTCATTTTTCCATTGAGGGTCCAATGTTATCTATTAATATTTAGCAGTTTATTTAGTAACCCAATAGAACATTCATGGGTATCTCTCAATTCCTCATGTTCCTGTGGAAACACAACGCTTCACTTGCAGCATAAGCCATCTTACTACAAAGGTTCAGTTTTAGTTTTGGACAAGGATTATCTTTAGTTTACATTCACAAGGAAGCCTGGTGTCTCCATCCCATCAGTATCATGCACATTCATTGGGAATTCAGGTGTATTCACCCTCCCAGTCTCAACAACAACAACCCTTTGTGTATCAATGGACTCTACACCTTCTTAGCAGCCATGGTAGCATGCAGTCTTCAACAATGATCTCACACTTCAGCTAGGAGGAAGAAAGCAAGGTCACTTTCCACTTCAACCAGGAGGTTTGGGCTGAATGAGGGATCAATGGTATGGGGATATTTTGATTTATCTCCACACTTTGAAGTGTCCACCAACTTTTTCAATAGAAAAGTGACGAAAACTTCGAAATAACGCTAAGAATTACCTCATAATTTCTCATACTTTGTATAGATGAGGGGTTGATTCCATATTGTGTCGTTTCCTAACTCTTGAAGAGGATGAGTTCGTTCTGAATGATTCCCACATTGGTGCATGTGCGAGTCATTTGTATGGGTTGGAAATAGCCCAAAAAATACTACGTGCTGGTTATTTTTGGCCCACCATCTTCAAGGATTGTGTGGAAAATGTTAATCATTTTTATCCATGTCACCCCTTCACCAAAAATATGCAGGCACATCCTGCTACCTTATTTAAAGTCATCGCAGTGGGCCCTTTCACTAAGTGGGGGGTTGATTATATGACATGCAACCCAATTTTTGCTAGGGGGCATCAGTACATTATTGTCGATGTGGACTACATTACTAAGTTGGAAGAGGCAATGCCTACTGTGAAGGAAAACAATGAAACTGTAACCTATTTTGTATTGAATCATATTATCGCGAGGTTCGGTATTCCTAGAGAGATAGTTATGGATCACGAAGGCATTTTCAAAATAATCGAATGTCTGAGTTGACTACTATGCTTGGATTTAGACAGGAGCACTCATCTCCTTTATACAGGAGAATGGACAAGTCCAAGCAATAAACAAAACTTTGAAAACCATTCTCTAGTGCACAATTAATGCTAGTAGTTCAAATTGACATATTATGCTCTATATGGATCTCTGGGCGTATCAAACAACTGCTAAGACTGCTACCAGTTTTTCACCTTTCCAACTCATCCACGAGTTGGAGGAAGTCACCAGTGGAGTGTGAAATACCATCATTAAAGTTGGATATTCAACTTTTACCTGAGACATATACTTTGGAAGAACATCTGCTTCATCTTGAACATCTTGATGAAAAAATGCAAAGATGTGCTCATTACAAATGAAGCACACAAGAAATGAATCAAAGGTCAGTATGATAATTCTGTTAAACCTAGGGTTTTCTCTGAAGGAGACCTGGTTTTGGTCTATGACCAAGACAAAGATCCTTTGGGGAAAGGCAAGTTCAAGTCTTTGTGGCTCGGACCTTATGTAGTCTCCAAGATTTTGAAGAAAGGGTCATATGAATTGGTCGATTATGATGGGTATAAGCTACCAAAGCCTAGAAATGGGCTCTATCTGAAGAAGTATTATGCATAGCTCATACAATTTTACTTGCAAATAGTTGTATAGTAGTGTGGAGTTTTCCTTTTCTTGTTTCTAATATAACTATGATTTTGTTTCATATGTCAACTGAGTGGTTTGTAAGATTCGTTGATGGTGCTAGTCTCCATACTGATAATCTCGCCTTAGTTGCTTGGGTGATTTATTCACCTATAGGTCACCTTGTTTCATCAGGAAGTGCCTGTTTAGGCCTTTCTACTAAAAATATGGCTGAGTATAGCATTGTTGTTGAGATACTCCGAGATGTGTTACAACACGACATTTCATGTATGGACGTTAGATTGGACTCTTAGTTAATTGTGTACCATCTTAACAGTGAGTATCGAGTTAGGGATTCTTCATTATTACGCCAGTTCTTTAAAGTTAAATTACTTGAAAGACATTTTAATTCCATCATATATCAACACATTTCAAAAAACCAAAACAATATAATTGATGCATATGCAAACTATATACTTGACTGGCATTTGTATCATACACAATAAATAAATAACCATGCACATAAGAGAAATATGTATATAATCGATAGATGTATATATATAGGTCCAAAATAATAAAAGAGTTTTATTATCCATCTTTGTAAAATATACATATCAATATACAAAAATCGGGCATATAGCCTCAAAATATGTAAATGTCCCTAATGAGAGGTGGGAGCCTCATCCTCCTCAGTTATGACCTCTCTATAACAGATGACCAATCTAGCTACTTTACGGAGTAGCCTAATCCATGCAGGGGGCACACTCACTACATTTTCCTTCATATCCATAGGCATGCGCTCTATTCGATATGTAGGTATATCATGTGTCAATTGGTTCATCTTCCCCTCAATGGTATGAAGCATGGCGTCTTCTCTGCCTAGCTTCGTTGGTCGTACGAACACTCTAGGGTGTTCGGATGGCCTCACTGGTCCAATATCTACATCAAGTATGTTTTTAATAATTAAACTCACCAAAACATATATATGTACATATCTATAACAAAATTCATAAAAATTGAATAATAACAAAACAAAAATTGTTACCTATATCTCCCCAAGCTTCTCTTGGAGGCAGCATGAGTTCCGGATCACCTCGGAAGTCTAATCCAGTGTATGGAAACTAATCAAATGCGGGGACTTGTCAGATCCACTACCCTGAGGATTCCCCATCATGATAGGAAGTACGGGTGTCTCCACCTCCCTGTCGTACAAATACCTTGCCCCAAGAAGTCATATTGGGATCATGATGGTCAACTAGTGGAAGGGCCACTCATCCATTCAATTGAGTGAGCATTGATTTTTTACATTTTAAACTATGCCACCCGTGACTCTATATTAGTACAGTAGTGGCCGGACCATGGGCGAATAATTCCTCACCCACGGGTTTTAATCAAACCCGCTAGTGTAACCTTGTTCACCGGGTGCACAGAGACAAATTTAAAAGTTACATAAAAGCTCAAAAAATTCACAAAAAACCATAAAAAATATATGTAAAATGCAGGGGAGAGAGATAGGAACAACCTACAACTGACGGAATTTGAAATTGTCCATTAGATTGGTCTCAAGCAACAATTGAAATCCTAGGGATCTTTGCTCTTTGGAATGGTAAAATGATAAAATGACTTGGTTCTACCCCTTTTCACTCTTTGTGGTAAATATTTCTTGATTTTTACCCACTTTATATAGTTTAATGTTATTTTTATGTCATATTTTTTAATTATGACCACTACTAAGGATGTTTTGACTAGTTCAATGAGCGAAAAGGAGTCTTTTATAAGGTCTTGTCCACATTGGTACTTTAAAAATGTTTGTTAATCATGGCATTTTGGTTAGGTTATCATTGCACATCACATTCAATTAATACATTCCCATATTTTTATGTCTTAGGATTCCTTTTTCACCATGGACTGTGACATTAACCTTCCATTTTCCTTCTATTGTCGTTGTCCTTCCATTGTTAGTACCTAACCTACATGGGCCACCCTAGATAGCACACCATGCCATATTTGATGCCCATGCTGTCAACTGCCGTTACAGGAGATTTTTCAGTATATTGTGATCCAAAAAATAATTGCATGCCTTATCTTCTTCATTTTGTTGGCCACTTTTAACAAAGATCCCACTCATATGGATTTTTCTCTAAGATCTTGTTAGACTCCTTAAAATTGACAAGATTGTCGAGTATACTTGTTCACTTCAGACTCGTTAAAGGAATTGAAGGGACATCCACTTAAGTATAATTTTACCCCTTTTCTAGACCTTTGTGGATTATTTATGAAAAAGGTATACTCTATCCCATTGTGACTAGAAGAGTTCTCTCTTGTATCGCTTTACACTTTTTTGGGAGAGGAGACTTATGAAAAAGTACCCTTTGGATTCTTCTTTAGGATCTTTAGACTCTCTAAACATAAAATCCCTGCGATCATATACCAACTTGGGCTCAATATAAAATCCACAAGTAGGTGAATCGAGTTATTGTTTAAGTTTTTCAGACTCCTTAAATGTGAAAACACCAGCAAGCATGAATAGAGTCGGGATCAATATTAAAATCCACATATCTGTACCCTATCGAGTATTAATCTATCTTTTCTTCAAACTCGTAAATCAATGAAGAAGGTCTTTAGTTTTCTTCCCATTGACTCATAAAATTACACATGGTTGGACCCCTATCAAGCATTCTTCCCTCTCTTCTTCAAGCTTGTTCAAAAATGAAGAAGGTCCCGAGTTTACTTTCTTGGACTCGTTAAAATAATTTACAAGAAAGACATTATCGAGTTTGCTTTTATCTCTTTCATAGTTGTTAAAAAATGAAAAGATACCCAAAAAAGAGAAAGGGAAGAGAAAGGTCTTCGTTATTTGTTCATATTTTGGCAGCAAGTCTGATTATTCCTTGAACACAACACTCATCTTGAGTCAATGCATCTTAGTTTTGGATTTAGGATAAACTTGTTTGTATTAGTATACATATATGGTATAGCTAACATAGGGTTAGCATGGGTATAATGCATAGTTATATATGGTATGTGTACAATGTGTATATGTATATATGTGGTTTAATAAATCGCAATGTATGGTTAATGTAGGTTAATAATAGTATATTATATATATATATATATACATATATGTATATATATATATATATACATATATCTATATATATATATAGATATATGTATATATATATATATATATATATATATATATATATATATACGGATGAGATGCTAATATACAAGTTAACGAAGAAGTCGTAGAGAGTGTAGTTGACTTTGTATAGCTATGTAAGTGCTTCATCCATAATCTTGTAAAAAATAAAAATGTGTAAGATAACTAAAAGAGAATGATGATGGTGACTTAATCACAATTCCACCTCTCTTCAACTAACTTGATGAGATGAAATCCAAGCAGAGTCGAGGTAAGTTAAGTACTTTAGATTGTGGTTAGACTGGAACTTATGGTATCTAATCAAAGAATGAGTATATCTATAAGATCTATAGGTTCAATCCGGGTTGCGACTAGCATATATAATGGAGAGTCAGTGAAGGGTTATGTATCTAACCGTATTGATATGCATTCATAGTAGTCTAAGTGTTCTTTCAAGTGAATTTAAGTGCTTTTCCACTTATCCCTTTATCAATTAAGTATGTATCATGAATTGGTATTTAAAAGACGAAAATATCTAAGTGTGTCGGGTACCTGACAAACTGGTATCAGAGCTAAGGTTGCAACGCTTGGACCTTATGGAATCAACTACCTCACTGAAATGTATATATATGTGAACATATATATTTTAATTGCAATTAATAAACTGTGTGAATTTTAGGTGGCAAGAAGAAGACAGGTTGAAAAGTGAACATGTAATTCAAAAGTTATAATACCTGAAAGGAATGAGTGGTGCACCCAATCAAGATGGAGAGCAAGAAGGATCCCCGCCTGAATATAATGTATGGCTTGAAATGAACTCATCCCATAGAACAACAACCCCTTAAGGGATGCTAGAGATAGTAAAGACAATTCAAGAAGAGCTACATAGCTTCAAGGTTGACAATGTAAAGGCCTTGGAAGAATCGCGTGAGATCAATTCCATTCTAATACGAAACTTAACTGAGATAAGAAATACAGTGCAACATGTCCCTACCTTCAACAATGGAGGAAAAAAGGATCCCCAAGAGAAATATTCTCATAGTAAGGAACCATAATTCAAACCTTCACCAAATGGGAATGGCAAAGAAGCAACCAATGAATAGGCTCTCTCATACAACTTAGACAATGTTTATGTACAGTAAGATCACCTCCTATGAAAAAGAAGAAACATAAAATATTTAATGAACTTCAAGGATAGTTCAAGAAGATCAAATCACCTAACTTCAATGGCATAGTGAAAACAAGTGAGGAATCTAAAGCCTAGCTATTGGGAATGAAGAAGTACTTTCAAATATACAATTTTGATGGAAACATGAAGGCTTAGTTAGCTATGTACAACCTCACCATCAAATCTATTATTTGGTGGAAATATATGAAAACTACAAAACAACTCAAGGAGAAGCACCTTGAGTGGAAGGAATTCAAGGAATAATTTTAACAAAAGTATCTATCAAAAAGATTTTATGTTAGGAAAATAAAAGAGTTTCATGAACTCAAGATGGGACAGATGAATATGGAAGATCTGATTAGCAAGTTTATGAAATTATTGCATTATGTTCCTTATGTCAAGGATGAAAAGTTTAAAATCCAACCATTCATGAGTTGGCTGCCATTACAATTTCAAGATAGCATTGAGACTAATAGACCTAGAAGAGACCTTTCACAAGGAAGCACTTTGTAATGAGGAGATCCATCATAGAGTATAAAACCAACGAAGTCTATAGGTGAAAAAAGGGAAAAAATATGAACAACAAAAGAAGGGATTTCAACCCTCATACCATCATAAATAAGGAAAAATTAGTTCAAAACAGTAATTCTTTTTGTCAAAGTAAAATGCATCAGCCTACTCCTGCTCATAGCAAAAATCAATCGAGTGGAACAACCGAAAGGAAATCCGAAGGAGCTCATACTTAACCTAATCATTGTTGGGTCTGCGGAGAGAATCAAAACAAAGTGATATGCCCTCGTAAAGGTAAGGTTAATAGAACTGACTATTCACAATTTGCAAGAAGCAGCTTTAGTTAATGACATGGCCAGAGTTCCAAATATATGTGTATCTTTGGACAATCGAGAGGATGATCATCAATCATCAATTGTGGAAGTGGAAGGTAAACTTTATTATAAATCCATTTCAATCCTCATTGATCCAGGCTCTTGTATAAGTTATACTTCTCCTCAAATTGTTGACCAATGTATGCTGCAGAAAAGCAAGTTTCACTAGATTGGCTAGTTCAACTAACCATGAGGATAAAAAAGAAGGTTTCTTAGTTTGTACAAGATAGTATCTTTGAACTAGATGGAATTATGATAGTAATAAACCTAAGTATTCTACCATTGGGATCCTATGATCTTCTCATAGGAATGGACTAGTTAGAAAAAAATAATGTTCTTTTGAATTTCTACACAAAGACATTTACTTATGAAGACAAGAAAGGAAATACGAGAACTATAAATGTAATACCTTGTAATTTATCAATGAGGCATATATATGCCTTATAGTTAAAGTGGAATGAATGAAAATGATGTAATTTATATGTAGTACAATCGATAGATGATGGAAAAGAGAATGGGACTAAGTTCGAAGATTATCATGTACTTGTGGAATTTAGAGGATGATTTTTCTAAAGAAGCACCTGGATTTCCTCCCAAGAGGGATCTATATTTCACCATTGATTTGGAACCAGGAGCAATACCTAAATTGAAAGCAACATATTGCCACGAGCACCCTAGAACTAGTAGATGTTAAATAGTAGTTGTAAGAGCTACTAGAGAAAGGTTACATCAGACCAAGTGTTTCACTGTGGGGAGCTCCAGTTCTATTTCTTAAGAAGAAGGAAAGAACCATTGGATTATGTGTCAACTATTGACAATTGAACAATGTAACCATAAATACTAGGTATCCTCTTCCTATAAATGATGATCTATTAAATTGATTCCAAGGGGTAAAGTTGTTCTCTAAGATTGATTTAAGATCTGGCTATCACCACATTCGAATCAGATATCAATACATTCCTAAAACAACCTTCAAAACTTGGTACCGAAACTAAGAATTTGTGGTGGTACCTTTCGACCTCACTAATGCACCTGCTACATTCATGTGCCTCATGAATAGTATTTTTAGTAAGTATCAGGATAAATTTGTGCCCATATTAATAGATTACATCCTCATCAATTCAAAGACAAAGTAGGAGCACAAGGAATGTAACAAATCAACATTTAAGAACTAGAAAAATTTAAGTAAATACATATATAATAACATAGTCTAAATCCCTAGACTCCTTCTCATTCTTTGAGGAGAGGAGTCCTTTAAACTTATTAGGCCACAGTTAGTCTAAATTTCCTGTAATTTTTAAGTTACAAACTAGAATTTCTTTCATTATTTCTTTCTGTGAAAATACTCTAAGATACCTCACAAGTGTTAGTATATTTGTAAAGAGGGAATTAAACTCTTCAATACATTCCATACATGATTTTATATAACCTTGTAGACTGATAGAGTCTCGTTTAAATTGTTTTACTTTTACAATTTAAGAACTTGGTTTCCCATCATTTTTCTTTAAGAAACTTGATTTCATATTAAAATTGTTTGAGTAATTTCTAACTTGACCACTATCCAAGTATTATTATCTATTTACAAATGAGAGAAATTACTATGGGTTAACTCCATTATGAATTACATGTTACATAGATCAAGGCTAGCATTCTTATGTTTTATAGTTGTTTACATTATTGATAATCATAAGTTAATTTTAACCTTACGTAGGTTTAATTCCAGGTTGTTATTCTTGCATATGAGGTAAGATCCAGCATGTATGTGGCTTACTTAGCATAATGTGCTAACACCAGGATTTGTAACAAGTCTACATTAATGTTCCAACTTGGTGGTTAAAATTCTAGCGTGCAACATTTAATCCCTTCCTGGGGTCAACACTTGTGTCACGACGTATTACTATGTTACGAGCAAGGGGTCGATGAATGTAATACAACTCACTACCAGTGGAGGACATGTACTGCACATGAATCTCGCTTCCACCTAGAGCTTCACAATAAAGTGTTAGTAATTCACATTGTTAGTTGTGCAAGGAGGGTTTTACCCTTTGTATGATTTTTTGGCTAATTCATTGTTCAACCCCAAGCTCTATTTTTCTCTACGAGGGTTTGGGAAAAGCTTGAGCTCTTTCCTTTTGATGACAGTCGCTCAGTTCGCAACTTGGTAAACTATTCCAGTTACATTATTTATCATAACACCTATATATGATCAATCCTACAGTCATGCATTCTTCAGGATGATGAAGCCTTCACCTTTTTTCGGTAAGTTATCGTTTTCCCACTGTATGTTCTTATATGTATATTTTTTTTCATTTAATTGTTTTTCTTTTATGAACATTTACCAATGCAGGATCTCTTTGTTGTAGGAATAACTATATCTAATTGGTTCGAAGGGAGTTGAGCTTATATATGGACTAGATGTGGGTGCTTGTCTCGGGTAAGCTCCCTACCTACAGCTCGCTCGCCATCAAGGAAGAATGAGGGGTTTAAACCCCTGTGCAAAGATGCACAACTGTCTCATTGTGATATGTTTAACACTTGTTGATTTTTGGGTCCCGAACACCTTGTAAATCTTGATGGAAGAAAATAGTTTTGCACGAGATTTTTATCCCTGTAGTTGCTAGGTTTTTGTTGTTAATTTATCTATGGGTTAATACCCTAATAAATACGATTGTTAATGCTGCCTCAACCTGTAATATCCCCATCTTGACCCTCGGTATATATTGGCTTTTAATGTAAATATTGTATACATGCTATGTATGTTTTACTAGAGTGGAGCTCAAGGCCAAGGCCTCGCTAGTGGATGCTTGGATTTTAATTAAAAATGAAAGTACTTGATATTATGTTATCCATGTGCTATTAAGCCATAGAACATTGTAAAATGATATAAATATTAATATTGCAATAATAATACCAAAAACTGGTTATGGAAGCAACTAATAAGAGGGGGGCGTGTGTATCCACTAGGGAGTGGTGAGCAGGATTGTGGGGTTGAACCATATGCTGCCAAATGTCATCTTGAGAACCCATTTGACTTTCCTTGTTGACATGTAATTATATTGTAAGGAAGTAGTTGAAGAAATCAGTCAATGGCTTCAATGGAGTATGGGCAACCCATAAATTCGTATGGAGGGGTATAGACTCTATTTCTTTCACCCACAAGTAACTCTACCTCATGGAAATTCCTTTTTCCTCATTCCCATTCCATTATTGAACATCTAGACATTAGTTTTCATCCATTACACAATGCTAGCAGTGAGAAAAACCATAAATCGCAACTCTAAATTAAGACACGTTTTGAAGTGCCAAAAAAGCCTAGAAATTTGTGTGGATAGTGAAATCCAATGGGGGATCCATAGACCTAAACCTTGGGGCAATTTTGAGAGTGTTAGATGCCCAAAAATCCATAGGAAAACCCCGATTTTATAGCCCGAAAATCCAATTACGGGACATAATTATTTGGTGATAGAATTGAGAAAAATACAAGTGTGAATGATAGAGAGAGAGAACAGAGGTTGGAATGCTTGATAAACCCAGTGAAGGATAGAATATCAAGGATGCAACAGCTTGGACCTTTCTATTCCCACCCTGAATAGAACTGGAGGGAAGGGGTGCCTAAGGGACTATGCAGTAGAGAAGGGGACCTTCCTTGTGTTGGGTGTAGTAGGTATTGTGGGTGCCATGACTGTTTGAGTTTAGTTGAGATGCATGTAGCTCTATGGTTGATCTCACTGGCTTAGCATCCTCCTCCTTTGTCTCTTGCATGCTTGATAAACCCAAGTTCGTGTTGTCTTAGCATGATTGTTTGTGTGAAACCATGGTTGTGAGTGAGCTTGCCCAGTTCCTCCTTAGTGGATACATCCCATCTCAGGGGTGGTCTCTTAGCTGAAATAATATAGGATGGACAGGGTCCTATGGTTGGGTGAAACGTTGCTCTTACATAGCCAGCTGCTTGGACAGTTTCATCTTAAAAATAAGTATTATCTATGTATTTTTAAATTCGGCAATGTGTTAATTATTGACTGTTTTGTTAATTGAATGAAATGATTATTTTAATTTAATCAACATAAAACCTTTGCATAGTAAGAGAAGGGGGATTAGTTCTCTGTATGTTGTTTCATCATTCAGCTTGGGAGAAATATATTGATGCATTCCATTAAGTGTGTGTGGTACTATGTGTTAATTCCGTTGTGTATATTTTAATTAGGTATTTGATTAAAAATCGTAAATTTAGTCATATGGCTTGGGGAAGAATTAGACAACCCATATTTCTTTCATGTTCCCTCTGTGGGTTGAAATGACGGGAGGGGACGTGACAAAACTGGTGTATAAGTTATTATATTGAATTAACAAGTGCTTGAATGGAAATAGTATTTCCTTTGACTGTGATCTAGCTTACAATTTGGGCACTCTTGTGATTTAATAATGTTGAAGATAATATTTGGTTTGTGCATAACTAGTTCTAAGTCAAAGTATATGTACATATTCAATGGTTCATCATGAATCTCAAGCTTGGACTAAGAGACCAAGCAAGAGTATTTATTGCTTATTATGTATGTTTTTCTTTGAGTTGTGTAGAATTGGTTCTAAGTCGAAGTATATGTACATATTCAATGGTTCAACATGAAGCTCAAGATTGCACCAAGAGACTATGCAAGAGTATTTATTGCATATTATGTATGTTTAGTCTACTTAGATTTTATATTAAAAAATATATTCTTAATTGGTTTTGATAACTTCTATCAAACTAATACTAGTGTCAATAAGAGTCAAGTAGAATCCACATGGATTATGTCCCACATTTGTGTTTCCCTCCCATTCTAAATGTGATTGCTATGAATACTCTTTAACAATTATAAACTCTTTCATTGCATTTATATACTACAATATGATTGCCATGAATACTCAGTAACAATTGCTAACTATTTCATTGCATTTATATAGATATCATGTAGTAGTAGTTTAGTTTCATATTTATGTGTTTGTTTTTTTTTGACATTACTTATTGAAAATTAAAATAGTAAATGTATTTTGGGGGGGAGGGGTTCGAGGATCAATTATCGCTCTGATAAGGGGAAAAAGGGTTTTTTTTGTTAATCATGACATTTTATTACTGAGTGTTCTTTGTAATTATTTCCTATAACTTTCATGATTTCTATTATTGAAATCCCAATTTATGATTTGAGAATTGCATGGTAGGGTGGAGATATTTTGGTGTTGAATCCCATTGATAAATCCAATCAATCGAAATGATCTTGGAGTTTTTATTTTGTGTGAGAGTCGATTGCAGATATCTTTTGAAAACAACATGAATACGAAAGAGTTGGACTTCCAATTTTTGGCGAACAAAAGCAGAGATCCTTATGCTCTATAGACAAAACCCATGTAAACTGTGTGGGAAGAAGGGAGAAGAGACACATCCTCTCCTTTGATCCAACAAAAAATCTTCACACATACTCCATCTTGTGGATCTCTTGTAATATTTTTTATGCATCATTATTGCTCTCTGAATTGTTTATATGATTTTTTTAAGAAATATCATCCCAATCTGTTATAACTTTGTAAGGGTTTTGTAAAAAAATATAATTTAAATTTCTTCCATGAATCCTGTCATTTTGCTGATTTATTATGTTGTAATGAATTTATTTATTGATGTAGTAATATCCAGGTCTATTATGTGAATTTAATGCCTTTGCAGTTTGTTTGAATTTTGGGTGATATTTCTCATCCCTAATTTTAGTACTGGGCCATGTTATCATAGATTTTGACTTTAGATCACCTACAGTAAGTGGGACATTTTTTAGTTTGCACTTAATTTCTGTTGATATGGAAGAGTAACTATATGCATAAATAATTTTGTACTGGTGTAACCTTTATCTAGTCCATAGGTTTAACGAAGTTGTTTCTTACAGGAGGCTTCATTTTTCAGGAAGAAGGAGTTCTTTTGTTGCTAGTTGACCCCAGGTTGCATTTTGTCTATTTGACAATGGTAATAGCAAATTTGTAGTTCAAAATATTTTAGACTTTACAAGCGGTAGTAGGTACATACAAAATGGGTCATCTGAAACTACAAACTAGAATCAAGGTAATAGAAGAGGAGCCCAAAGAATGTGGTGGGATAGCAAAGAGAGGGGACTTAGCTTGTATGGTGAACTCAAAAGTGGGTGTTGTGTTGCTTTTTATGATGCAAAATGCAAGGTGGGAAGGTCGTTATATCGTAGGAAACGATCAGTTAGAGCATTTGCTTGTGCAATCTTTAAAGAATTTATATAGGAAAATATTTAGCTGGAAAAACCCATGGCACATGATTGATCCATCTATTTATTTGAAACCATTTATGGATGTAATCCACTCAGATGAAACTGGGGTGCCAATTACTGGATTTTCCTTTTTTGTTGTTTACAAGACTTTAACTATGGAATTTTTTATTTGAATATAGTCCATGTCAATGAGGAAATGCATTCTATAGTGGATGTTGTTACAAGTTTTCAATTTGAAGTAACTAACCCAACATTAGAAGAGGTGGTCTTGATGAAGATATTGCAGTTTCTTCTAGCTTGTATGAAAAGAAAGACTTTTGTAGTTCTTAACAACCAAGATGTTTGTACCATAGTAAATACATGCTTTCCATTGGTTCATCAAGCTGGAACAAGAAGTGAACTGCTACAACGAATAGCTCGACACACAATGCATGAGCTTGTGAGGGATATTTTCGCTCATTTTCTAGAGCTTGATAATGTCAATGATTTTGCAACTGCCAATCGAAGTCATGTGGTTTCTATCAAGTCTAAAGTGCATGTAATTTGTTTGGGCCTTGGAATGGTTGAGTTGTTTGTGAAATTAACTTCAGAAGTTTTCTTGCTTATGTTCTCATTGAAGGCTAGATTGTAACATCTGGTTGTTTTGTTGCACTTAAAGTTACAAATAGAACTTCAGTGCATAAAATGATGAGCATGTAACTTGATTTTCTTTCTATAGGTAGATGGGATTCAAAAAGAACACATCATTGATAGCAGGCAGTTTGATAATGGGATTCCATACTCGGATTCTACCAATATGTAAGTACTTGTTGCGTTTACATCACAAGTGAATTATTTGGATGATAAAACAATGGATACTAAATCTAGTACAACATAATTGTCTGATGATGTATAGATTTTCATAGAGCCCATATGGGATCCCTTGCATGGTGGAATGTTTTCACTTCTTATGCTCTCTTTTGAATATTGTTGAGACTATGGGAATAGGTTCTAGGTCCAATACCTTGGACTTTGATGAATATGTTCCTTTTTTTTCTTTGCACGATTGATAAATTCCACCATTTAACTAGGAATGCAATCTATGGGTTAGCACCCAAAGTTGCTAGCTCTTATACAAGATGAGATTTTTCATAACTTGATGTACTTTGGATTGTCATTGATTCCTTTGATTTTTCCCATGGTATGTAGCATTTTTATTAAACTATATCATTATCTGTGTACGAAGTTGAATCTACAACTGGAAGATTTCTTCAGTTGTGTTATAATCGAGCTTGCACAAAGCAAGTACGGGCCTGCTTATCAAGAATATGAAGTTGCAATAGAATCCTTGGTATACTTATACAGACAACGAACATTTATTCCTGAGATGTATGTGAATTAGGAACATTGTGATATTACTTGTACTAACATATTTGAGAATCTTGGGAATCTACTATCACGTAGTGCATTTCTGGTAAATTGTCCCTTATCTGAAATGCACATTCTAGCATTGCATGGGTTGATTGCAGCCGTTCACGGCATGGAATATATGGTCACTACCACATCATCCCTTTTGGATCCTGTACCTATAGGGGATATAGAGTAATATGAACCATTTTGGATAATCAAGTGTGAGATTTATGAAGATGCTAACCATTGGGTGGATTTTTTCGATGCAAAATGTATATCAAGAGAAGATTGATGATTGGAGTAGATCACTTCAATAGGAATGAAAAGAAATCCTTGAATTCCTTCAAGGGACTCATTTAATTCCTGAGAATATTGATCACCAAAGTGTTACTTTATTTTTAGATATATTGTAGGACTTGATAAAAACCTTGTAGGTGATTTCTTGGGAAATCATGACGAGTTTTGTGTGAAGGTGCTTCATGAATTTGAAAAGGAATTTGACTTTCAAGACATGAATTTAGACACTGCAGTGTGGTTGTTTCTTGAGACCTTCCATTTAGCAGATGAATCCCAAAAAATACAAAGGGTTCTAAAGGATTTCTCAAAGAGATATTATGAACAGTAATTTAGCATTCTTGCAGATACAGATGGAGATTTTTATTGTCTTATTCACTTATCATGCTTAATACAGATAAACAAATGTCCAAGTTAAGAAAAACATGACTGAAGAGGATTAGATCAAAAATAATTTTCATATCAATGTTGTAAAATATCTTCCTCGAGATTATCTCTTTGATATTTACTATGCTATTGCCAAGAATGAAATATGGACAATCTATGAATACAATGTAGGATTCCCATAAATGAAACCTAGCTGTTCGATTGATATCATACGAAAATATGAGAAAACGAATATTTACATTGTGTGTGATTCTAGACCCTTCCTTGATCATGATATGTTTTCCATCATATTAGGTCCAACCATTACAACCATTTTAGTGGTCTTTGACCATGAAGAAGATGAAGATGTTTTCCACACATGTCTTGATGGATTTCCTGCAGTGGCTAAAATGTCAGTTTGTCATCATCTAGAGGATTTGTTCGATGATTTAGTTTTTTTTCTTTGTAAATTTACAACTATTCTTAAACCATTTTCTTCTGTTGAGGAGCCTCTTCTTAATTTTTGTGATGATACAAAATAAAGTACGGTGACTTACAATTTTCACCATAGAAAGCAGGTTTGGGGACTATAGAGGATTTGTTCGATGATTTAGTTTTTTTTCTTTGTAAATTTACAACTATTCTTAAACCATTTTCTTCTGTTGAGGAGCCTCTTCTTAATTTTTGTGATGATACAAAATAAAGTACGGTGACTTACAATTTTCACCATAGAAAGCAGGTTTGGGGACTATATTCAATCTGGATGGAGGAACATCCTTGATTGTATCTTGAGGTTACATAAACTAGGCTTGTTACCTACTCATGTTGCAAGTGATGCAGCTGAATGTCCTGATCTTGCAAATGACGCTATGCACGGAAAGGCACTTTCAAGGGCTCCATCTATATCTCATATACTTGTAATTGGTAATCCATGTCAATCATTAGTGTTGATAAGAAGTTTTAGACAACTGTTTTCACATGACACTAGAGAACCAAGGTCTCAACCAACTGAGTAGCTAGTTGCATATCAGCACACTATGCAAACCATCCAGAAATGTCACATTGATAATATATTTACGGAGAGTAAATATGTACAAGAAGAGAACTTGTTGCAGCTAGCCTTCATTTGGGTAGGAGGTATACCATAGAAATGTAACAATTCAGATGAATATGAAGACATTTTTTTTTCATCCTTGAATTATTAATTGCAATCACTTTAAAAAATCAGGATAGAATTATGCTCCTGTTGCAGGGTGTTTATGAGAAAATTGTTGGTATCATGTGATCAACAATCATCCCATGTGCTCTTGTAGAAAAGGACATCTTTGGACTCCTACAGATATGTCATCATTTGTTTCCTTACAAGGAAAATCTTGCATATGATATTTTGATATATTTGCAACATATTTTAAAATTGGATGCCCAGGTCGAAGATGTATATTGTGAACACATCACTCAAGAAGTCATGTGGCTTGTGAAGGAAAATTCTGGCTACATTGAATCTTCAAATGGGGTGCCGCATAGTATCATCTTTGCTTTCCATTATTGCTCAGCATCTAGAAGCACCATAATGTGGATTTGAAGTACTATCCTTTATTATCTCTGATGGTGCACATCTAACACAAGAAAACTATGATTTATGATTTGGTGGTACTTAAGCATTTGCAGAGTCTCGGTATAAGTCTTTGTGTGCTCTAGACTTGAATAATGAATCTGTTAAATACTTAGATCAGTGGTCAAAGGGTATCTCTGGTCATTGGAAGAATGTAGATGATTCTCATGGGCATACTCCAATGTATTCCCAATAAATAGCAGAGATGTGGTAGTGGTTAGCACATGGGATTTGGAATATTTGTTTAGCTAAGAGGGAAGAAGTAAAAAATTATTCCCTTCTATCATTGCAAAGATTCCTATCAACAACAAATGCAATTTCCTTAGCATCTTCAATATGTTTACAGTGTTTTGATCAAGTCATATTTACAATGCTTGAGGATTTGCTAGACATTGCTCAAGGACATTCTCCTAAGTGTTGGAATAATTAATCACCATCTAGACCTTAGATACCTTAGTATATAACTTTTGGTTGATTCTTAGGTGTTTAGACTATGGTAGATGTTCTTCCTAGTGCATAACTTGACCACCAAGTGATGTTTATCCACAAGTGCGCCCCATAAGATGCTTTAAAGTAGTTTTATGAGCTAGGCACCCTAATCTGCTTTATTCTTGATTTATCCTACTTTACTGAGTTAATACCAACTTTTGCACTATTTTTATCATGATAAGGATTAGTTAGGTGCGCTTTGGTGAACTTGGCAAGTTTGCATGCTTTTGCCTAAACTCCTTCTATATTTTTCTCCTGAAAATCCACTTAGTTGCTTGTTTTTTATCACTCATGGTCTACCTAAATCAAGTTAGCCAATTCGTGATCATCTCTTATGAGTTGGAGTTAGTAAGTTGTCATATATGGATATTTTTCCTAAGTCAGCCTACCACATGTGAGCATATCGAATTGCCTCTAAGGAATTCGAATTTATTTTTAGAGAAGTATTATATAATGTACTCTCATTATTCATTAATAAGATGATGGATTTTTATTTAATTGATTTCTTTCTTTTGTGTTTCTAGATCACTCTAATTGTCTATTTCTGCTAAATCTTTGTTGTAATTCTAAGTGAAGATTACATTGTGCTCAGATCCTTAGTTGTGGAATTTCTTGCATGGAATCAAGGCCATAGAATTCTTATATGGTATCAGACCTTAGGGATTCTGGGGAGCATAGATGCTTGCAGTAACGCACCAGAAGCATTGGATGTACCACCAAAATCCCGGGGCAATTTCCTTGAGTCATTTGGATATCCATTGGGGTCTACCCAAGTGTGAAGCACTCCCAAAAGTTCTTATTTTCCATAGAAAAGATCATTAGAATCAATTAATATTCCATATATATCTTTAGAGTGTTTTTTTGCAGGTACAACAACTTCATGGATTTGAAATTTGTTCCTCCTCTTACTCCATTCAGTTATGCTGAGCGGAATACAAAGATGTGTGCATATCTCAAGAGACAATGTCTCTATGATGTGTCTATTGGTGTTGTGAGCGGTCTAGAGTCCTTTGAAGAGAAATTAAATTGGATAAATGATTGTGACAAAGAATTTGGAGCAATGTTTCTAGAAATATCTCCAAGCATGCGCTCCCTTATTGATACTATTGAATACCCAAAGTATATTTGGACAAATTTGGATAGATATTTTGGAAAGCACAATGAGGTTCATACAAGCAATATGGAGAGTGAATATGGAACCTCCTTACATGTTCTACCTCCTAATGTCTCTCCCTCAAACCTCTCTTCTGAATTTGTGCAAGATGAAGAAGAATTTATGGTAGAAACACAAGTTTAAATTGGTGAAAGTCTCCTCAAAGTTACTCCTTCTCCTGTTGCTGTAGAAGTTCAAGAGAATTCTGATTTATCATCTTCATATGTAGCTGATCCAAGAGAAGACATTCAAACCTCCATTGTTGGAGAATAAATATCCATCCATATCTCCTATCATTCTTCAAATTGTGAGGATGATAAGCTTATTGTGGTAGATCATTCACACCCTGAGCTTTCTCTAGAAGATGTTCAAGAGAACTTTGATTTATCTTCTTCCCATGAGGTTTTTGGTTCAAATTTTTGGGTGCATATTGGTGATTGGGAGACTATGACTGATTTTGAAGTTGCATTCGCTCTCATTGTTTTGCTTCTTATCCACTGCTACATAATGACAAGTGGATTTCCTCCATGGATTAATGAAGTTGGAGACATACATTTGCTTGGGTTCAAGTCTCAATCACTTCAAGAGTCATATGAAATTGATTACAACTCTCTTGTTTTGAAGTTGATGTTTCAAGACTCTTCATTTGGTTCTGATCTCACCCCTGTTGGTTCAAAGGAGATCTCAAGGGACCATCTACAAGCATTTAAAGTTGAAATCCAAACCCCATTGTTCTCCTATGATTCTTCTACTTAGAATTTTGAGGATCATTAGCTAGTTGTTGCAACTCATTCACACTCAGAGCCTCTCATTGGTTCGTAATTTGTTGTGTCATTGGATTCTATGGAGGTAGAATTGCAATATGGATTTTTTGCACTCACTCTCATTGTCATGCTTCCTATCCACTGCATGATTTTCATTGACTCCTTTTCTTAGAGTTGCACAGAAAATGGAGGAAACCACCATTTGCAGGGGATTGATTCCCAAGCTCATTAAGACACATTTGGACCTAATATCAGGAAGCTCAAATCTAATGATCATATAGTGGACCTGACCACATGTACGTTCTACCTCAAACGCTTGCCACCTATTGCAGTTGCAACACCTTCCCCAATTTTGTTTTAGAATTTAGGGTCCCTCCTTGTCTTGAGTTAATTTTTGAATTTAGCTTTGCTTTTGGTTGTTCCTATTTACAAATTCTTTTAGAAGTTGATCCCCCATGAAAAATTTAATACTTCGAAAATATTTTGAGTTTTAGTGTTTCAGAGCAAAATTAAAATTTGCACCGAAATAGTTGGATCAAAAGTAGGTTTGACACCGAAATGGTCGGAGCAGAATCAGGTTTTGTTCCAAAATAGTCGCAACCAATTGGATTTTGCACTGAAAAAGTTGCATGAAAATTGGATTTTGCACTAAAATAGTCGGGCCTATTTCTGATCTGACGCCGAGTTCGAGGGTTTTGCTCAAAGCTTGTTAGATGTTCTATTGGTTTGATGTTCTCCTTTAAATGTTCCGAGTACGAGTTTTAGTAACAAATTCTGTGAGGCCCACTGGAAAGATAGCCGGGAGACTTAGAATTATTGTTCAGTCTGGTTTTTCGTAGTCATTTCAAATTTGAACTCGAAGCATATCGGAGCACTTTCTTGTTTTACTCCAAAATAGTCGGTTCTGAATTGATTTTTTCTCCGATACACGTTGGATCTCTTTTCATTTTGCACCAGTATTTAATTTGACCTCTGATTATCCCTCTATGTCGGAGGGATTATACCTTTGTTTTAGATTCATATCTCGTTTAACCACCGAATACATAAGCGTAAAACAAAGTCTTGCCCGAAACACATCGGGTTGGAACTTAATCCGACACTGATATAAAGTGCAAGTGTTGATGAAATGATAGTCCCAAGTTATAAATTCAAGTTTTTTTGGGAACAAAGCAGCATTGTTACGATTAAGTCATGTGAAAAGTGCTCTCTACATCCACTAGAAATTCGCTGAGATTTTAGGGTTCGAGGGTATTTTTAGGGGAAAAGGTAACAGTCTCGTTTCAACCATCAACTCCTGAACGTCGTTCACTCACTCACAACACATGGGAGAAATACTCTGACAACTCAAATGACAGCTTAGAAGCACGCTATCCAGGTAGGTTCCTTTGTCTTATATGACAAACTTGTTTGATTTTTATTGGTGTTAGAGGATTACGTTAAAGCCGTTTATCCTTAGTTTTGCAACCGTGAGCCATTTAAAACTCACCCTTTTCCTTTCAAAAGAAAGTTGTAGTTCGTAGCTTGCCTTCTCCTTCTTCGTGCTGAGTAATTGATCATGGATAAGTTTGGTTTTGAGGAAAACATTTGAACCCTAACTATACGGAGTTCCCATCGAGAAGTCGACATTCTCTCTTTTAGTTTTTTTTTTAAAATTGACTTAGAGCATAAATTTGAATTAAGTGGTTGTATACACCTAGTTTTGAGCAGAATTTTTGAACCCTAAACCTTAAACGAGCACATCTTTTGCAGTTGCAGTTTTGCAAAACGGGATTGGAACCCTAATCTCATTGAACTTTGGTTGAGAGAACTACTAAAACTTGGCATATAACTCTAACAATCACCAAATGAGGCGTTGGTCAATTTATTTGATTTATATTCGAAATGGTCAATTAGTTGATAAAAATGCTTGATTTGAGTATTTTTTTAGCATGTTTTCATAACAGAATATTTTACAAATGTACATTTGCTTCATAAGTAGTTGCATTGGAAGCATTTTATGAATAGTTGGTAGCATAAACATTGTGGCTTATGTATGGTTTCGTTTGATGAATATGAGAAAATTTGAAAATGTTCCATGAATAACTATTGTACTTACTATTTTGGTTTGGATCCTTCATGTTAGCATTTTCCTTAAATCTATTTGGTTATGTTATAAATATAGTATCGGTCAATTTTTGATACTACTCTTATGTTGCAGGACTCAGATATGTCTACAAGGATTTCTAAGCGCAAAGTTAAAGTGGTGGAATCAGATTCAGGCATCGAGGTGGTCCCAGAATCCACCATGTAAAATCAATTTGAGGACATGAAGGTTGTTAGTGGAATAATCCCTGAATATAAATGGGGAGAAATCTATCAACTTATAAGGGATTAGAATACGCCAGATGCAACAATAGAGGAGATTGTGATATATCATAATATAAAGAAGTCTGGTCTCCACAAGGCTGCTACACGACCATATTTGTTCCCATGCTCTGAAGTGATTGGTTGGATCTTGACACATGTAGATGAAAAATTAAAGATCATCTCGGGAGCTAATGGAAATGGAATTTCTTCATTCCAACCTACACATATAAGCAAAGCATATAAGTTTACATCCCCTAAAGCATTCCTAACATATGATTGGGTTGAGAGTGTAAAAATAGATCACTCAGAATATTCAAATAAATTGCTACTCTAAGGTAAATAGCTGTGGCAAAGGGCTTGTGGGGAGCATGGACAAAAAATCTAAAACTCCATTTAGGATTGTTGCAATGCTTCTATGCAGGATCTATGGAAAAGAAACTGCAAACAATTACAAACTTAGCTAGATTATGTTGATGTACCATGTCACCACACACGGTACCATCTTCAACTGGGTAGATATGATCTCATAATATATGGCTTGGGCTATATCAAAAGCTCAAGAAGGATTGAAGCAAAACAAAGCTAAGTTATACATGGTGTCATACCTGATTGACTGCATCCTCATAAGAAATCCTTTCCATAAGAAAGGATGCTATTGGGTTCCAAAGGAGGCTCCAATATATGTGGCATATCAGATTATGTGGGCACACAGACATGCCAGCTTTAACAAGTTAATTTGTGAAGAATTTATAACATATCTTTATCGATTGATTTTCAATGAAGAACCGAACTGCATGCCAAATGCAACATTAGAAGTTATCAATGAATATAGATATTATTACTTTACTCCAAAAGGAACCTATATCCAAATGTATGGAAGCACAAAGAGCCTTTCTTTGATTCCCAGGTATGTTACAGACTATGTTATCTTGAAGGAGGCAGTAAGACAAGTGTTTGTAAATGGAGTTGGGCACTTTTTGAATGAGAATAAAAAGGCATCATATCCTCCACTTCCGTTCACAATTTTATCCTATAAATTTACCAAATTTAAAAGAGATGAATATTTTGTAAGAGAGTTAGAGGCATATCACTTTGGAGAAAAAATCTTTGTTAGAAATTATAGCCTACAAAAGGTAGCTAAACATTGTGCATCATGCAGAGTCAACTTTGAATATCCTGATCACTTCTTAAAATATGAAGAAGTATACAAGAGATCGAAGAACATGGCAGATTTGAATAAAAGGTTTGGAAAGAAAATAGAGGCAAGCTTGAGCCAAATAGAAGAAGCTTCGAAAGAAGCAGCACAAATAAAATTAGTTGAGGAGGCTCTAGCAACTGAAAATTCAAATAAGTCTCGGGAAGAAGAGTTAGAAAAAAAGTTGCAAAAGGAGAAGCTAGATAAGGAAAAGAAATAAATGAGTCAAAGGGAAAAAAAGTTGAGGCAGCAAGAAATAAAGAAGAACATGAGAAGGAAAACAAAGCAGTTGTCGAGGATCAATAGGAAAAAATATTACAAGATGAATCTAAAAAGAAAGAAGATAAAGTAAGGATCAAGAAAGTTGTGGAAGATAAAAGACATAAAGAAGAAATCCAGGATCAACAAGATATGGACATAAACAACCCCACTGATCATAATACAGAAGTACCTCTTACTTGAGGACATATCCCATTAGATGAGCTCGGGCTCACCCCTTTCACACTGTCAAAGCATTATTCGATGGATAAACTAGATACAATAGTTTTTTATCCCAAAAGGAAGACCATTATAAGAAGGAAAGAGAAGAGATTGAAGATTTCCATGCAGTCGGATATCATAACTATACAGGAGAGTATAGTAATGGAAGGCACTAATAAATATCCAAGATTCACTGCTTCAATGAATGTTGCAGCAGCTCAGGAAAATGCCTATAATATTGACAAGTTGAGAGAATATCTATAAAGGAGAAACGCCAAGATGATCAAGCTTAAATACAATTTGGTAAAAGCTCGTAGTGAGGGAATAGAGATGAAAATACAGCGAGACGCACTAGAATCAAGAAAGGAAAAGTTCTTGTGAGACTTTCAAAGTATTGAGGATGAAAATGATTCATTGAATGTTCAACTAGTCATTATGGAAGGTGAAAGAACTGATTTCCATAATCAAATAAGTGAACTAGAATACAAGGATACTGAACTAGATAAACAAGTCGAGTCACTCACCATAGAACAAGGAGTTTTGTAGGTTCAAATAACAGAATAAACTAGAGAAAATGAATCCTTAGTAGAACAACTCAAAACTTATCAGGCTCATAAACAAGATATGACGCCATTTTATGAGCATGCTTGTGAATTGCAAGAACAATTGTTTCACTCTCAGGGATTGCTTACCGGGAAAATTTATGAGTTAAAGGAAATGGTCACTAGATTAAGGCATATTTCCATAGAAGCTTCAACTGTAAAACATAAATTAACAAGAATTTATGAAAAAATGAAGAAGCTAATTGCTTGGAAAGGGAAAGCCAAGGAGATCCATGCACATTTTCCAAAAAGAGCAACTGCTGAGTTAAAATTGGATATATCTCTCTTAGAAAGTTTCTAGAAGTCAGTAAATAAAATACAAAATGAGGTGCAAAGGTCAATCTCGAATTCTGAATATATATATTAGATCATCTACCAAGAGAGATTCGAGAGATGTCATCTTCTGCCCCCCAAATCCATTGATGAGATTATTCCAAAACAACAACGTGTAGCATAATTGAGGAATAGTTTGGAGGAATATTTATCTTATCTAAGGAATTTGGGCTCACTCACTGCAGAAGATCTTCATCAACATATTGGGTAAGCTACTTTAAACGCTTTTTTTGGGGAGAGGGTCATAAGGCTACAACCAAGGGATTGATTGATATGCGAAAGGAATTAATTAGCTATACATCAAATAGCTTTGAAGTTATTAGAGCCCCAACAACTAAACATAATATCTTATGAGAGTGATCCCTGGGATAATTAAATTCAAAGTCAAGAGAATATACCATCCAATTTATGTAATTTTGTATTTTTCTTTTTATTTAACTATTTTTTTCTGCAACCACAAAAGACAAACCTGTGGTAAAACCAGAGTTGAGATTGAATATGAAGTGATAATTCATATCAAGAAAAAAATTATAAAGATAAATATGGTGGAATAGAATAGAGAGGGGCTTTTGGCTGGTGCAATAGTGAACTAGTATCATTTTGTATGAGAATTATTTTTACTCTAATGAGAAAGAGTTATTTTGTTGAGTGAAGGATTACATAGACTGTTGCATGGAATTACATGAATGAATGTGCAGAATTACTTCTTATTTTTGTTCATCTATATTCTATAAGCTCTTTCCTCATCTATTGGATTATTCTAATGATATGTGAATGATTTTATTGACTATGATTATTAAATGAAATTTTCAGTGTGATAATGAGTAATGAATGATGAAAATGTTATGCCAAAGTTATCTTTAGGTGAATGATATATGGCGGTTGGAAATACATTTCTTTCAATGGTTAACTGTTGAAGTTGTAACAAACAATTGTAGTCATTACTCACAATTTAAATTTGCTTCTTGCGAGGATAGATTAGAATAGATAGTTTAAAGTTATGTGTTTTGATAGAGTAGTTTTAGCTGATTGGTAAGGAAGAGGTGGTAAGACTAGAGGTAAGAACCTACGCATCACTTGTGAGGCTTATTCCTATCAATCAAACTTAGCCTATATAGGATAATGCACAATTGGAATTAAGGAATTTGCATTTGCACGTCTAAATAATAAAATTTAAACGATGGATCGGGCCATAACAGATAAAATAAAACTAAATCATATCCTACGGTAGACGGACCGTAATACAGACGAATTCCCCATTACAAATAGTGAATAGTCTAGTTAGTACTTTTCATTGGGGAGAATCCCTACTATCGATGCAAGGATTTTCTAGACGTCAACAATACCTCACTATGTACTATCTATGGAGTTAATGCTCCGAGATAGGCCTTGAGCTACATAAAGAGACTTGAGTTAGGGTTCTAGATTTCATTTTATTTCTATCATTTTGAAGGAGGAGGGAGATTCGGCCTCTACCCAGGCCTCTCTATTGAATTTTCCTTCATTTGGCAGTATTCATGTTGCATTGTTAAATCCTTTTCCTCCATAGTTTTTCACTGGCTTCAACACCATTTTAGGAACCCTCGACCTTGAGCAATTACCTAGATCTCCTCTTCACTGAGATTTTGTCTATGTTAATGGCATCTCAGGGGCTCATTGTTGTCAAAGGTAATGCTTAAACAATTGTATACAATTTTCTAATCTCATTTACTTTACTCCATGCTTCGTATTTATTTTAATGCCTCGCTCTGCCTCTTGTTTGCAGGTATCTATAATGTACCCAATTAAATATTAGGAATATTAACTCCAATTTTTCAATGGAAATGATGTTTATTTTAACTTGGTCCAAACAATGGCTTGTTCATATATCATTGTGGTGTACCAAATGCAAGAGATGGGTATGTCAACTTCAACAACAGTGGAATGCACATTCAATTTTGATTTATAAAAGATGTGCGGCTCCGTTAATGTACTTAGGGACCACTGTTATATGGCCAAACAAATATGATATAAATTTTGAAAGTTGGTTAGTAATTATGGTTCAATACTTTCGTCAAACAGTTTGTATGCAATTCCCTTAGTATCAATTTGGAAGCACCATAAATATTAGTGGAAGCACCCATCCAATGGCGAGTTAATCGCCCAATATAAAAGTATGCAATGAATTTTATATTTCATATTAAACAAATATGAATAGCCACCCAATCACCAACTCAAACCAATGAATACTAGATAGACTTCAACCACATAGATAACCATGGACTCCACTCAATCCAAACACCTCATAAGCTACTTGAATTTTCTTGGACAGAACCAATTCTAGTCATACACACCCAAAACTTGATATATATCTCAATGGAAAACTTCATAGAACCTTTATGGAAGTTTTGGAAGACACCCAAATCAAAACTATGGAGACTACCTCGATTTCCCCCACATAGGAATACTAGTTTTTCAACTTGACCCAAACACATCCTAAGCAACTCTAATCCTTCCAAAAGTATTCAATAAGACTCAAATACATCCAAATAGAGATAAATGACTCAGTAAAATACCTCAGGGTACTTCTATTAAAGTTTTACAATCAATACTGTAAATTGCATAGCCATATGAGAAAGACAAATAACTGAGAATCCGCAGTAAAAGGTCATGGCATCTGGTGGAGATTCTACAGTGGGTGAATTAGTAAAGTCAAAATTTCAAGCCATCCTTGTCTCATCTTCAGGACATTAGATGCCATGACTTTATGAGAAATGTTTATACATGGAATCACCTCTTACTGAAATATGAACACCATATGAGGAAAACACTTGGATATTTATTATACACTGTATTGGAACATTAGTGACACTAATCACAATAGTATATGTCTCTTACACAGCTCAAAACTCATGAAATACTCAGTTACAATTGTACAAGTTCGAACCTCTACCATAAAGATACAAAATGGAGTAGATATGATCAAATGGGCATATATCGGTCACATGAACACCTTTTTGAGTGAAACAAAAGTGTTTCCCACTGTAAAAAATTCTTTGAACATAATAGAACAGGTCTCACATCCCATGAATGCTCAGAAGTGTCGAAACCATAACCAACATTTCGTCCCTCATTCACTGATCCAAGCTCTAAGTCAACAAGAAACACCTCCAAATGATATATAAGCCTAGAAAATTGTTCCCTATATCACATATAAGTCATGTAATTCCCAATAATTATCTCTACAAGTTAAAATGGATCCAATGGTGCGCCCTTCTCAAGCAAGAACCCAAAAATCCAACACCAAAATGATCAGAAAACATCATAAACCTTTGTTGTTACAGCTTGAAATTCCAAATAACTGCAGATGAATTCAAACTAGTAATAGAAAATATCTAAACCTGCATCAAATAAATCTCACTAGAGAAATCTGAGTGATTCCTCCTCACCTCTCATTCACATGAAGCACAATTGAGAAATCTGAGTGATTTCTCATCTCTTGCTAGCTAGGGTGGAATCTTTCACCACCGAAACTAGTTTTGTATCAAGCGGGACATATCCCAAGATTGAGAATATCAATGTCTCTCCAATACCAAAATTCAAATGACCAAAATCCCTTTCACTTGTGTCTTCACCCTTTTTATAAATCTTCATGGAGCATTTTCCCCAATTCTAGAATTCTCTCACAATTATTTAATAAAATATTAATAAATGTTATTTTTATGAGAGAATGACACCTTGTGACACATTTAATTCCTCTATAATTTTATTTTTCTAAATTATACCTTCATCTTCCTTGGAAATTCGAATTAGAGCACCTTAGCTTGATTTTGGGGAAGTTACACTAGCATGTGGGCCCACCCCTCTCCTCTAGAACTCTCCTTGGCTAAGTTTAGGACCTGCAACATGTCATATGCTGTCATAAGTTGTCATAAGATGTCATAGGACTTTATTCTTGTCATAGTTTGTCATATATATCATATGTTGTTATCGATTTGCTATTTTTAGCTCGGGGAGTTACAACCCATGAGATGCCTCCATGATAGGATTCCTTCCACCTTGGATGGGAGTTACACCACTTATTTGGACTCATTCCTCCGCTAATGTGCGCTCCTTGTACAATGTTTCCAATGCCACCTTCGAATTCAAATTTGACGGAGTTACAACTCATGTGGGGCCTAACGCAACCTCCTTGTGTGCCCTCCTTGTCCAATTTTACCTAATGTTGCATCATTTCACAATTTATACATCAAACTATACAAATATTTGACCCACATCACCACCTTGATCATTTTTCATGACTTACCAAGTGACTTAGGCTAATGCATCCCCCCTAGTGCAATGGAGTGGTCCATAGAAAAAATATGGGGACATGATAGTCCTACCCACCCAAGATTGCTTGTCCCCAAGCAATTTAAACCTTAGAGTTGTAAGGCTTCTACTTCTTCCCCAACTTATGCTCATTGATTTTTCTACCTCCTTCCTTAGTGATGAATTTTCATAAGGCTACAATATCCAGAGGACCAATTCATCAAATCTATAGTCCAAAATCTGAGCCACACTAAGGGTGGAAATTGGTATCATGGCTTCAAAACATCTAAAAGGAGGTGAAGTATACCTTGCACACTTTATGGTCGTGCAAAGCACTGACATAGGAAAACTCCTAACCAATGCCAATAAGAAGAGTAAATATATAGTGTTGCTACTCAATCAACTCCCCAATAAACTGGTCTACTAGGAATCTCATCTTGACATCAGGGATAATTTTAAGGATCCATACTTATTTAAAAGTGTATAAACCTTGGCGAATCTTACCAATTCTTAAAACGTCAACTATAAAATATTTGGAAATAATTTTCTAAAATTATTTCAATTTCTAAGGATTTTATATAGTTTATATAATAATTTGGCAATTTTTAGTGTGAAAAAATTTTACCCCATCAAAATTGGGCGAAATGGGGCTTCAAAAAATGCAAATTGGCAAATCTTTTTTGGAAAAAAACATGGAAAAATAGCCCATAGGATAAATTTCGCCCCTAAAATTATCCTTGCATCTTGTGAAATCCAAAACTGACCCTTACCTCCAGGTCTGCTGTTGAAAATATTCCCAATGTTGTAACTCCAAGATCCCCATCTAATATCAATAAGGGACCACCATGCTACCACTATGCCACTCTGATCATAACCATCCCACTATCATACTTTGTTTGCATCCTCCTCTCCTGGATCTCCAAACTGATAAGTCCACGAAAACTGAATCTGCCACCATGGATAGCGGTTTTCATAGGCATCCAAGTGAAATATACCATACTCTATGAAGAATACATGAAAAGGAATTTTGTCCTGATCACTGGTCATGACTCTCGGATGCTCATGAAATCCCATCATCCCCTCAAGAGATACCTCCATCTCCTCTACTATCATATCCACAACCAAGCTGAAACAACTGAGCCCAACAAGGATTTCAGGGTACCAAATGAACTTGAGAAATGCAGAGTGTCTACTACATCCACCTTTGCACTGCATGGTCTCCACACCATGAGCCTCCTGTAGTCTCCCAAGCCACCATGTAGGAAAACAGTGTATCCATCCATAATAGGGTCTCCCACCTAGGAAACTAATCCACTGATCCACATGGATAGGCTCCTCACAATAATGGTTGGTTCCACCTACTATTCCAACTGTTAAACTACTGAACCAATTAATACCAGGATCCCACTGTATACACTGCACCCCTCCTATCATCACTGTCATCTGCAACAATCTGCTACTCTGAAGGATTCCCAGATCGCACCATGAAATAAGTTGTTCATCACTCCCAATGCTCATTTGAATATCTGTGAACCTATCCAATAGAACATGAAGTCCCTCTTGTGCAACATGCACATCGGAACTATGGCTCACCTCAATATCACATGTCCCCTCCAACTGACTCAGGTGAAACTCCCATGTCCTCCCATGAATAATGAATACATCAGTCAAAAACCATATATGCCTATGTTGTTGCTCACAAGACTGACCATTGACCGGCATGTTCTGTCCCCAATGTGTATCC
This sequence comes from Larix kaempferi, assembly GCA_027924585.1. Taxonomy (NCBI): domain Eukaryota; kingdom Viridiplantae; phylum Streptophyta; class Pinopsida; order Pinales; family Pinaceae; genus Larix; species Larix kaempferi. The sequence continues at coordinate 3,745,185 of BSBM01000764.1, read as the reverse complement.
ATCCATGTCATACATCTATCCACCAAATCCATGGATGCATATATTCCTCTGCTAGCTAGTCCATAAATAGAATGCTCATCTACCTCCTCCATGACTAAGTCTCTCCCCCATAGAGGCCTTTCATGATCCTCCTAGTGCAAAAAAAGTGCTTGGCCCACATCCTCCATGTCAACTCTCTCCTCAAGCACCTGTAAATATTAAATCTCATCATGCTCAACCCTCACATGAGACTCCTCCCTCACATCATGTGTGCAATCAGCCATGTACAATTGGTTTTCTGAAGTGTAGGAGGAAGAGTGTACTATTTCCGGAGTTGCACAAAAAATGGAGGACACCACCATTTGCTTGGGATTGATTATCAAGTTCATCAAGACTTATATTGACCCGACCTCACGAACTTCAAGTCTAATGAGCATATAGTGGACCTGAACACATGTACGTTCTACATCAAATGCTTACCACATCACTACATACTATATATATGGAGTTAAAGCTCTGATATGGGCCTCGAGCTACACAAAGAGACTTGAGTTAGGGTTATAGAGTTCATTTTTTCATTATCATTTCGAAGGAGGAGGGAGATTCGAGCTCTGCCCTGGAATCTCTATTGAATTTTCCTTCGTTTGATAGGATTCACGTTGCATTGTTAAATCCTTTTCCTACATATTAGTTTTGCACTCGCTTCAACATCATTTTAGGAACCGCCAGCCTTGAGTAATTAGTTGGCTCTCTTGTTCCCTCAGAGTTTGTCTACGTTAATGGAATCTATGGGGCTCATGTAGATGTCAAAGGTAATGTTGAAACCAATGTATACAATGTTCCAATCTCATTTACTTTACTTTATGCTTTGTATTTATTTTAATGTCACACTCTGCCTCTTGTTTGTAGGTACCCTTGGTTTTCTGAAGTGTAGGAGGAAGAGTGTATTCTTTCTATAGTTTCAAAGAAAATGGAGAACACCACCATTTGGTCGGGATTTATTCTCAAGCTCATCAAGACTTATTTGGACTTGACCTCAAGAATTTCAAGTCTAATGATCATACAATGGACCTAACCAAATGTACGTTCTACATCAAATGGTTGCCACCTCACTACGTACTATCTATGGAGTTAAATCTCTAAGATGGGCCTCAAGCTACACAAAGAGACTTGATTTAGGATTCTAGAGTTCATTTTTTCATTATCGTTTCAAAGGAGGAGGGAGATTCGAGCTCTTCCCTGGACTCTCTAATGAATTTTCCTTCGTTTGAGAGTATTCACGTTGCATTGTTAAATCCTTTTCCTACATAGTTTTGCACTCGCTTCAACATCATTTTAGGAACCCTTGACCTTGAGTAACTACCTGGATCTATTGCTCGCTTAGAGTTTGTCTAGGTTAATGGTAACTCAAGGGATCATCGATGTCAAAGGTAATGTTTAAACAACTGTATATAGTGTTCTAATCTCATTTACTTTACGCTGTGCTTCATATTTATTTTAATTTTGCGCTCTGCCTCTTGTTTGTAGGTACCCTTTGATCTCATGCTATGAAGTCTCATGCGGAAGAGACGGGCCAGTGCAAATATTTCACGAGTAAGCCCGAGATTTTCTTTCTGTGGCCTGGTGTTTCTTGGAGAAGAGGGCCTGAACCCTGTCTTGGTTGGTATGGAGTGGCACTCCTGTGTTCTAATTCCATGATTCCAAGTCTCTTTATGCGGAGGTGAGACCACCTCGTGCCCTCGATTTGGTTAGAAGATGCATATCAGAGTTTTCTTTTTGTTTAAGCTGTACATGGCTCATAGTATGGAACCTTTGGTTTCTCTCCTCAACTCCCAGGAATGTCAAAGGCACATCGTTCTTCCAAAGGGTCCATAACTGTTCATTTACATACATATAGTTTTTATATAATGCGTTTGAATTTGTTTAAACTTGTTAATGCTTGAGACTTGTCTACGAAGCCTCTGCTTGTCTCCAGATGTATTTTGTTATTATTTCATGGTTTTTACTGTATAATGGAAACGATCTTGCCCTTACGGGATCGACCCTTGGTCTCTGTTTTTTATTTACTAGTAATGTTAATCCGTAAACCAAATCTCGGTCGTCGTATGGATGTAAACTGTGTCATTTATCAATTCTGCTAGCAAGAATTATTATATTACCATTTTTATTATAAATCTCTTCTTCATATGATTATTGAACTCCTTCATTTCCGGCATATGCTCGTTCCGATATTGTAATGTTTAAAGAGAACTCATGCATAGAGCCTCGCAGCTCTTGTGGATTCGACCTTGGGTCATGGAACTGTTGTATATTTGGGGTTTATATGTTTACTTATCTTTTGTTGAGGTCAATTCCTTCTACAGGCTCGACTCTAAGTTTCAATAAATATTTGTTTAAATCCGAGCCCTTTCGAGCGTGGTAGACCTCACATTTACTTTTCATACATGTAATTGAAATCTTGTATATCAATTTTTGGATTTTTTTTGTGTATATTATTTTAAGAGTTTCGATTTGTATGTTTTTGTTTCGTTGTGTAGAGCAATATTATGATAAAACAAATAATTTCAATTTTCATATTGTTTGTAATAAAATGTTTTTTAGCCCAACGATACTGGCATTATTGTGTAGATTCGAGCTATAGACATAGTTTATTTTGTTTTTAACTCCCGTGATATAATAGTATGCATAAATACCATTGTTTATAATATAATAGTAAGCATAAATACCATTCTTTATAAGGTTATTATAATGCAAATATACTATGTTTAATAATTTAGGAATTATTAACATTCTAGTGTTCTTATAATGAAGTATTATAACTCTTTTCATAATTAGAGTTTTGTTTTTCATAAATAGCAACAATGGATTTCAATCGATTAAAATAATTATTTAGATTTATAAATATAAAATTAAATACAAAATAATTAAACACAACTATATTTATAATAAGAATAATTTCTTCTGCAATTTTATAAACAAATACAAGAAGCTTACTATCAAATCTTCATGGAAAATATTTGTCAAAAATTCATTTCAAAATATAAACAATAAATATAAAAAGTAACCATTAGAATTAATCTAATCGTCCAATTGTTAGGGTCTTACGGTGTCTTACTGTCACCCTGTCAAATATTTGAAGAATATCAATGAAAAATTTCATTCACTGCATTATACACATAAAAATTAAATATATAACTAGATGTAAAAAATAGGGTATTTAAGTTAGGAAAGCTTATAAGACTTGGTCCTCCCAACCATAAACTATGAACATTTTTTTACTACTATAGGGTAGTGAGAAGATTTTTTACTTGCTCTTTGTAAACCTTATAATTTTAATCCCTTTCCACACAGTCAACTTTCAAGACAAACCATGTTTCTTTCATGGTATAATGAGTGCTCAAAGACTTACAACAGAACCCTCTAGTGATCTAGGAACCATTACCCTTGTAATGTTCACTCTCTGCAAGATTTTTCTTTTTAAAGGATAGTCTTTAGTTTTATATTCAAGTCTCTCTCTCTTTCTAGGAAAAAGTGTCTCATTTTCCCCTTATTTCTCTATTTTTATGGTTATTTTCTCTTCAATAAGTAGTTAGGGTTTATTTTCCTTATTTATTTTATTTAATATTCATTAACCAACATTTTTCTTCTCTTTATTATTTTGCATCAGGCATCCCTCAACTTATGTGGATTTTTTGAGATACTTACGCAAAATATCTTGCATTGAGTAAAAAAGATGAAATGTAGAAAATTGAATCACGTTTCCGAATATATAACTTTTATGTATTGAAAATTTGCATAGCTTTGTCAAGTTTCATTTTTCCTAATAGACACTTTTTATTTTTCAAGCAAATGATAAGGTATATTTTTTTGTGGGTACAGCCTTTGAGGGCCTAAATGATGGAATCAAGCTACAAAAATGGGCATGCATGTAGAGAACATATAGCACTTGCGCACCATTATTTTTTGAAAATTAAATTAGTAATTTTATAATTTTCTAAGTGATCAAACCTCGAAAATAGTACTCTTTTGTGGGTGCAGCCTTTGAAGGTCTTAATGCAAAAATCTTGAAATGGGTTTTTCATAGAACGTGGATGTCAGTGTCCTCTTATGCACCATACAATTGTTTTTTGAAATGATCAAGAATTGAAAAAGTTATGGAAGAAACACTAACAGTGTGTTTCACGAGTTAAGGAGCTAGGACAGAAAAGAAATTGAAAGAAAATGGGAAAAGATAATATTTTTAAATAAAAGTTACATATTTGGAATATGCAGAAAAAATGTTATTTGTGTTTAAGATTTTGTCAAAAATGAATGTGTGTAGCATACTGTAACGAGTGGCTAAGCACAGTCCTCTCCAGAAACTGTAAGAAATACCCAATTAGCTTTGGTTTATCATTAACATAGCACAGGTTTGGAATTACCGAAGAAAACTCCAAAGCATACACATAGGATTATTGTTGACATGCAAGCAAGTGAGTCAGCTTGGTTTAGGCTCTACAAAACACAAGCGCGTTCTGTTTAAATTCAAAAATATTGCCGTGCTTTTAGAATTCAAGAACGCGCACGCGTTAACTACATAACGCGTACGCATTATGTAGTGCCAAAACACGCTCGCGTTATGTAAATCATAAAAAATATGTTTAATACTTGAGAGAGAGGGGGTGTGGAAGACTCAAGAAAATTTTTGGTTAATATTTGAGAAGGGGTGGGGAAGGGTCAAGGGAATCTATGGTTAATATTTAATAGGGGTAGAAAAGGCTCAAGGGCTTAGAAGGATGTTGGAAGCTTGAGTGGGGAGAGATGAAGGGAATGAGAACATGATGGGCTACAGGGGGTGAAGGGAAGTGGAGCTTGAGAGCACTATTAAAAGTAGAAGAGGTTCTGAAGAGGTATAGGGTTATAATTTGAAAGTGAGACTTGAGTGACAAGGGGGAATGGATGGAGGCAAGGGGTATGTGAGAGAGAAATAAAGAATAAAGGGGGGGGGAGACATAGAACGAGGGAGGGAGAGGGACAATGGGGAGGAATGGATTTAGAGGGAGTGATAGATAGATGGGGATAGAATAAAATAAAGAGATAGGACGGGAGGGACAGAAAGTGTTGGTGGGAGACATGCAGGGAGTGGTGGCGAGAGAGAGAGAAAGAGGGGGGGGAAGGGGGAAGGGACATAAAGTGTGTGAGAGAGAGGGAGTGATGGAGAGATTGGGATAGGTTGAGGGAAAGATAACATGAGGGAAGGAGAGAAGGTGAGAGAGAGAGATGTGATGAGAGAGGAAGGGAGAGAAGGTAGGGTGAGGGATGGAGGGAGAAAGGTGGAGATAGATATGGATGGAGGGGGAATGGGTTTGAGAATGGAAAGGGACATAATGTGTGTGTGTGTGTGTGTGTGTGTGTGTGTGTGTGTTTGAGAGAGAGAGAGAGAGAGAGAGAGAGATTGATGGTTGGGGCGAGATATTAGAGGGAGGTTTGAGTGACAAAGAAAGTGGAAGGTTGTGTGTGTGTGTGTGATAGGGAAGGAGGAATCAGTGGGTTGGCAGGGACGAATATGGTGTAAGGGAGAGAAAGTGACACAGAGGGAGGGAGGTAAAGGGAGTGAGGGACATATCCAGGGACAGATCTAGAGAAAGAGATAGGGAAGGAGGGATACAAGGTGAGATAGAGAGGGCAAGGGGGAGGATAAAGGCACACAGGGTTAGTGATTAAGGGAAAACGAAGGGAGAGAGTTCTATAGGGACTTGGATAATTGCGAATATATACATAAGGTGGATACCCTCATCTTCATCATCTTCATCACCATCACCATCTTCATCACCATCACCATCATCATCACCATATTCACCATCATCATCATCATCAACATATTCATCATCATTGTCATCTCTAGGTTCCTCATCAACATCTCCATCATCATCATCATCTTCATCACCATCACCATCATCATCAACATCTTCATCATCACCATCATCATCACCATAAACATGTTCATCATTATTGTCATATCCCCCTTCCTCATCAACATCTCCATCATCATCATCATCTTCATCATCACCATCATCATCATCATCATGTTCATCACCATCACCATCATCATCAACGTCTTCATCATCACCATCATCATCATCATCATCAACATCTTCATCATCATTTTCATCTCTAGGTTATCCATCAACATCTCCATCATCATCATCTTCTTCATCATCATCATCTTCATCACTATCATTATCATCATCATCAACATCTTCATCATCATCACCATCATCATCATCATCATCATCATCATCTAATCAACATCTCCATCATCACCATCATCATCTTCTGAACATCATCATCATCATCATCATCATCATCATCATCATCATCTAAACATCACCATCACCATCATCATCAACATCTTCATCATCATCACCATCACCATCATCATCAAAATCTTCATCATCATCACCATCACCATCACCATTTTCATCATCATTGTCATCTCTACGTTCCCCATCAACATCATCATCATCTTTTTCACCATCATCATCATTATCACCATCATCATTATCATCACCATCATCATCATAATCTTCCTCATCAGATCAACATCTCCATCATGTCACCATCATCTTCTTCTTCTTCATCATCATCATCATCTAAACATCACCATCACCATCATCATCAACATCTTCATCATCATTACCATCAGCATCATCATCAACATCTTCATCGTCATCACCATCATCATCATCAACAACATCTTCATCATCATTGGCATCTCTAGGTTCCTTATCAACATCTCCGTCATCATCATCTTCATCATCATCATCATCTTCATCTTCATCACCATCATCATCATCATCAACATCTTCATCACCATCACCATCATCGTCATCTTCATCATCATCAGATCAACATCTCCATTATCATCATCTTCATCATCATCACCATCACCATCATCATCATCATCTTCATCACCATCACCATCATCTTCAACATCTTCATCATCATCAACATCTCCATCATCATTGTCATCTACATCATCAACATATTCATCATCATCACCATCATCATCATCTTCATCATCATCATATCAACATCTCCATCTCCATCGTCATCATAATATTCTTCATCACCATCACCATCACCATCACCATCACCATCATAATATTCTTCATCACCATCACCATCACCATCACCATCATCAGCAACATCAACATATTCATCATCATTGTCATCTCTAGGTTCCTCATCAACATCTCCATCATCATCATCATCAACATCTTCATCATCATCACCATCTTCATCATCATCTTCCTCATCAGATCAACATCTCCATTATCATCATCATCTTTGTAACATCCCGATAATTTCATATAATTTTTTTTTTAATCAACATTAATGGTTAATAAATGTACACACGGAAATAATAAATGCTTATAAAGACAACATTAATTAACAAAGTTGTTTATGCAGAAAATAATTATTTATTGAGATTCTTACACCAAACGAATACTAAGTCAACCATGGACTATGTCGCAAGGTGTAATAATAACCTTAGGCTATGTTATAATGGCTAATCTATGTTCTCACATCAATGACATAGAATGGTAAATCTCTAATCATGTATATGACACTAAACTTCCCTAGGGTTAGCATCATATTGAAATATATTTTCAATCAAAGGTAGCCTCTTTCTTGTAGCCATCCAACAATCAATTATATATGAGTACATGAAAATATAAACATAATCTTGACTTTCATTCATGTTGAATACAAATAAGGAAATAATCAGATGAGCCAACATATATATATCCATGCGCATGGTAAATTTACAAACATAGTTCTCTTACCACCTTGGTAAGATTGAGGGATGCTTATTCTTTCTATCGTCTTATTCCTGTACTCATCATACTTAGAACATTTCATTAGTACTATAAAACATAATACCCAAACTCTAGATATCTATTCAAAAAAAATCAAGATACATTAAATTACAAAACATAATCAATTTAATAAGGGGAAAATAATGTGGGCAATGCAACGCTCCACCCAACCGTAGGCTCTTTGACGGCATATACTCAGTCCGTCCGAAGGCCACCCCCGAGATGAACATGGTGATCCACAACGGAATAGGGAGTCTCTAAGTCTCGTTGCCCTAGAACTAACCACCCACAACTCTGGAGGTTAATGCAACACTCCAGCAACCAAGGGTAGTATTCCTACCTAGACACTTCCCGTGTCCTAACCTCGTGCATAGCTTGGTGTTGTTCTCGGCAGTAATACCATAAGTAATAAAACCGTTGCATTCGACAAGCCACCCAAGCATTAGACATGCACTCAAACATTCAACATGCAATCAAACATATCATGTGAGACAAGCATCCAAACAAATGTAGATGAAACATAAGACACACATTCGACATGTGACCACACAAAAGGTGTACATAACAAAAATAGCATGAATATGTATATAAAACCTCTCCAATGTATTCAACAGGAAAACTATGCATTCGACGTGTAACTGATGGACATAAAATGGTACAAACAGAATAAACATGTGCATAACACCTATCCAATGCATTCGACATGCCACTGATGGATAAAAGGTAACACCGACCGACATTGCCTCTATGTAAACGAGAATCAATGCGTGAGAAAAATCAATTCATTAAAGCATACTCAACCATGATATGAAGTAGATATATACATTGACAATATGCACCCATCCAATCCATAATATATATATATATAAACATGGTCATTTTACATACTCTAGTAAAATAAAATCATGTATAATTTATATGAAGCTTAATCATTTTACACAATGTGTAGATAAATTTTCATTGTATGACAATCTATATATTCCACATAACTCTTCTATATGATGTATAGCTCAACTTTATTTTATACATCCCATATATATATAATGTAACCATTTCTACATTGTGTAAAATGTAAGTAGTCATTTCTATAGTATATATGAAGTGTAATCATGCTATACTATATATATATATATATATATATAAAGCATACCCCTTTATAATATAGGTATGTAAAGACACGGCCATTTCCTGTCACAAGCATAAGGGTGTAACCATGGTATAAGTAACACTGTTACATAATAATTAAAGCACAATTCACACATAGGAAGTAAAAGGAAGAAATAAAGAAATTGCATGTTAACAACAAGTGTAGTTGTATAAGAAGAGCACCATATACAACAACGTATAAAAAGAAAGTAAATGAGCACTCTCACACCACTAACAGCATGTCATAATTTATAATGAATGTGCTCACACCACTAACATCATGTCATAATTTATAATAAATGTGCAAGAAGCATTCATGTTATACCCCAAGAACACGATTCGGCATCAATGTTTTATAAACCCAAAATGGAATACAGAGCACATTTAAAAACAAGCCCATGATAAGAAGAGATAATCAACAAAACGGTTTCATCCTACTGAGATGTCAAACCACGGTTTTCCCAACACAATGAGAATATGCGGGGATAAAGATCGATTTCCTATCTTAAATGAAGAACAACAGAAACATAAAAACGTTTTTAATGCATGCAAGCATTTATGAGATACCCAATGCATTTCTCTGGCTCCAACAAAGAGTTAAAATCAATTCTCTACGTCAAATGAAGGACAACAGAAACATAAAAACGTTTTTCTTCCTTCCTGGCAACACAGAGAGCATAAAATGAAACGATGGAATCGTACAAAGTCATCAAAACATTTTTCTCCCTCCTAGGCAACACACAGAAGTATAAAATGAATTGTTGGAAGCATCAAAACGTTTTTCTTCCTCCCAGGAAACACACAGAAGTAGAAAATGAATTAATGGAAGCATGAAAACGTTTTTCTTGCTCCCAGGAAACACACAGAAGTATAAAATGAATTACTGGAAGCATCAAAACATTTTTCTTCCTCCCAGGCAACACACAGAAGTATAAAATGAATTACTGAAAGCATCAAAATGTTTTTCTTCCTCCCAAGCAACACATAGAATAGAAAATGAATTACTGGAAGCATCAAAACGTTTTTCTTCTTCCTCCCAAGCAACACATAGAATAGAAAATGAATTACTGAAAGCATCAAAGGCAACACACAGAAGTAGAAAATGAATTAATGGAAGCATCAAAACGTTTTTCTTGCTCCCAGGCAACACACAGAAGTATAAAATCTTTTTTCCATCCAGCAAGCTATCCAAAAACGTTTTTGCAAAACAATATGGGTGCATACAGAGCTTCCAAAGCTCGTTTCCAGCCATCATTCACAATAAAACGTTTTTCACTTAATGCCCAATCTGGCAAATGCCCAAAACATTTTTAACAATAACAATCCACCCAACAGAGAATGAAAAATGTGGTTCTCCCACAGCCTATCTCAGAAAACGTTTTTGCAAATCCATAGATGCATACAGAGCCTCAAAGCTTCGATTTCCAGGCAACATTCCAACTAAAACGCTTTTGCAAAACAAATGAGGGAATGCAGAGCTTCCAAGCTTCTCTAAATGATGCAAAAAGGAACCCCCGCAAAAAACTAGGTCAAGCTATAATATATATATCTCTCAAACAAAAACATAATAAAATATATATTATTTTCTCATATAAATAAGAAAATACAACTTAAAATAAAATAGTTACTCATAAAAAATACTTCATATTTCTTCCAAGGTAATCTATATATTTTAAATTAAAACACACACACACACATATATATATATATATATATATATATATATATATATATATATGCTCCTGACAATTATATTAAGAATCCATTCCATAAATTCAATATATCACAACACAATAGATTTATTACCACATAAAATATATTAGAGTATATCCCATAAAGTATATTGGGTATAACATAGGACATCTATGCCTTTATAAAAAAACATAAAATTTCAAATATATTTTTGCACATAAAAAATACATTACAACCATATTAATTTGTATGTAAAAGTATCCATGTGTATATAAAGAAATAATATGACACACAAACTATATGTATTCATATAAAAAGAGACATAAACATATGTAATAAAATATATGTATTTCTTATGCAACTTTATAAAAGCATAACGTCATAAATAGATATGTGCACTAAATACTAATTGAATTAGCATTTAGATTAAACACTTTATTATTAAAGTTTGTCATTGGGTTCATGCTTAATGCTAACAATCATATAAATTAAAATCTAAGCTTCTCCACTTAAATACATATGAGCATAAGCATACCAAAGGAAAATACCAAACATAAATTAACTTGACTCGAAAACAAGAGTTAACCAAGCCAAGGTCCACGACAACATTTACAACTTAATTACTCTCCCCCTCTTGTGGTTCACCATGCCCTTTTTCACTCTTGGTTGCATTGCGGGAAAAATAGTTTAGGCTCTAATTAGCGTCGTCATGCAAATAGACAAAATTAAATAATTAAAATCTTTTACCAGAGATGGAGACATGACAATATTCTTCATTGTCATCATCATCATCTGAACATCACCATCACCATCACCATCATCATCACCATCATCATCATCATCACCATCACCATCAACATCATCATCACCATCACCATCAACGTCTTCATCATCATTGTCATCTCTAGGTTCCTCATCAACATCTTCATCTTCATCATCTTCATCATCATCATCATCATCATCATCATCATCATCACCATCTTCATCATCATCAATGTCTTCATCATCATCATCATCTTCATCAACATCAACATCTTCATCATCATTGTCATCTCTAGGTTCCTCATCAACATCTCCATCATCATCATATTCTTCATCATCATCATCATCATCATCATCATTATCATCATCATCAACATCATCACCATCATCATCATCATCAACATCTTCATCATCATTGTCATATGTAGGTTCCTCATCAACATCTTCTTCATCATTATATTCTTCATCATCATCTTCATCATCATCATCATCATCATTATCACCATCACCATCACCATCACCATCACCATCATCATCAAAATTATCATCATCATCCTCATCATCATCATCATCATAATCATCATCATCATCTCTATCATCATCATCTTCTTCTTCACCATCATCATCATTATCATCTTTATCACCATCTCCATCACCATCATCATCAACATATTCACCATCATCATCATCATCAACAACAACATCTTCATCATCATTGTCATATCCCCCTTCCTCATCAACATCTCCATCATCATCATCTTCATTGGCATCATCATCATCATTGTCATCTCCCCCTTCTTCATCAAGATCTCCATCATCATCATCTTCATCATCATCTTCATCACCATCACCATCATCATCAAAGTCTTCATCATCATCATCCTCTCCATCTTCATCATCATTGTCATCTCTAAGTTCCTCATCAACATCTACGTCATCATCATCTTCTTCATCATCATCATCTTCATCACCATCACCATCATCATCAACATCTTCATCATTACCATCATCATCATCATCAACATCTCCACCACCACCATCATCATCATCATCTTATATCCTCCTCTTCATCATCATTGACATCTCCCCCTTCCCCATCAACATCTCTATCATCGTCATCTTCTTCATCACCATCATCATCATCCTCATCACCCTTGTCATCATATTCAACATCTTCATCGACATCACCATCATCTTCATCAACATCATCATATTTATCATCTTCATCTGCATCATGATCATCTTCATTGTTATCACCCTCCTCCTCCTCATCATCTCGTGCACTTATGCACTTAGGGATTAATGTTTAGAAGAGGGTATAAAGGCCTTCATGGGGGAGGGGCTCTAGGAACCAGGTAAGAGAGAGAGGGTAGGGGGGAGGGATAAAGGCATAGAGAGATAGTGATTAAGGGAGAATAAGGGAGAGAGTGATATAGGGAGGGATAATGACGAAGATAAAGAGAAGGTGGAGAGATGGAGAGTGGGGTAGTAGGGACATGGCTGGAGTAAGGGAGAGAAAGAAACATGAAAGAAACATGTAGGGAGGGATGTAGAGAGAATGAGGGACAGATACTTAGAAAGAGATGGGGGGTATCTAGGGATTATTGGGAGAGAGCTAGGGGGGTATTAAACCATACAAAACATTTGTCCCACACTAAAAACATTTGTATTGTATGTAACCATACAAAAAATTTGTTTTCTTTTGATTTTATTCGTTGCCTTAGCCGCGCACCTAACCTATTTATTGTGCTTAACCATATCGCGTACGCATTTTTATTTTTCATATTGTGTGCGCGTTTTAGATTTATATAACACGTGCGCATTTTGTAACTCTATAAACAGTGGATTGTCCTTGTCCGAGAGAAACTTTACTTTGTCCAAGCCAAAACAACAAATCCCACGATTTTTTCGAACAACACGAGCCCACCATTGGAAATACTCACACTCTACACCATCTCCATCATTATTTTTGTTATGCAGGTGCAGTATTGAGGACATCTTTCATGGTTGCTCAGTGTGGTGTTGGGTTATATGGCCATATTTGAAGAAGATAATCAGCAAGCTTGAAGAATCTCCAATTGAATAACACCAAAGATAAGGTCTTTGAAAGATTCATTTTGCCTATATTTGAGGAGCACACAAGATAAGATATCAAGCTTCAAGACCATTTCATGGTGATGGTGGATATATACAATTGTACAAGAGAATCAAAGAGCCCAAACAATTTATGATTTAATTTTCATTTGCTTATTATTGAAGATCACCAAAGGTAAATTTTCTCATTCATAATTGTTTTGATGGGAAAGATGAACATTTGAGAAGGAAGATTGAAGCACCTTGAAGGATCTATAGTTCTAGAAAGCACTAAAGGTTTGAAAGCTTGTAATTGAGGAGCAACAAAAACAAACTATATTGAATTGATCATTGTGGTGATGGGGAATCCACGTAATCGAGGAAGAAAATCAGCAAGGAAGAAGAGACCTCAAGAAGTCATTGAAGAAGAGAAAGAAAAGAAAAGAATACACATGATGAATCAGAAGATTTCTTTGGAAACTAATCCAAATCCAATTGTAGAGGATACCACGGTTCATCCTATTAATCCACGACAAGAGGGACCTTCAATTTCCACAATAGTTGTTGAACAATCACCCCATGGAAGTAATCAAGAAGCAAAACATATGTGCTCATTAGGGGATGTTTCAATTCCCACTTCAAGTCAAAGTGATAAGTTACCATCTCAAGATGAAGCTCATGAAGAAACACAAAATTGGTTATCCGGATGTGGTTATACAAGTGATGAAGTCAGAGAGGCGTTGGACATGTTGCCTACTATTGAAGAATAAAATGTTATCCAGACCATCAATGAGGATGTTGGACTTCCACAAGAGGATGTCGGACTTCCACAGACCATCGATGAGGATGTTGGACTTCCACCATCCAACTACCAAGAAGAGAATGAAGGACACCAAGCTACTACTGAAACGCCAGAGTGTCTTGGTGATGCACTACATGGTAGAATTCCAACCCCCTTACCTCCATTAGCAAGCACGCGTCGAAGAAATCCAAAGCGTATACAAGTTGATGAAAGTCTCCTCAATTCCATTGAAGGTACGCTATCTGAACGTAGTATTGCTTATCAAACTCAACATATACTTGATAAATATTTTGTTTCTAAATGTGATGGAGATAAATGTAGATTATTTTTATCATTGTTAAAATCTAGGAGCATGAATGTTGTTAGAAAAAAGTTAGGGATAAAGATGATAAAGACTTATGGACCAAGTTCTCATATAGTTAAAAGCTTAGTAGATGCATTTGGTAAAATTGGTAAGAACACACGTTCAAAGGACTGCAATGCGGCTCTTCATGTCTTGTCACAAGCAATTGCAAATAAGAACACCAGGGTCCTTTGTATTCTCAGGCCTACATCCAAACTAGTTAATTTGAATGTAAAAACCCTCCGTAGGTATTCTATTAGAAGATAACATCTTGACACAACTGATCAGACAAATTTTTGGGCCTTTATTGGTCGGTTGCCACGTTGCGACATGAAGCTAGTTGATGCAGTAAAGGGACTAGTGCAGATTTTTTGGCATGATCACACACGGCCTTCTTCAAACCGAAAGGATGTACTAAAACTGAGAAGGGGTTCAAAGGATTGTGAACCACATACTAAGCATCTTCTTGATATAACATAGACAGAACTATACAAGAAATTTAGGAATGAACATAGATAATTGAACTTAGGGCAAAGATATTTTGAGAAATGTAAGCCATGGTATGTTAGAATAAATACTGTTTGTAACACTTGTTGTTGTAGATACCATGTAGAATATGAATATTACTATAAAACATTTTTGTACATTCGCCGTGTGTTGCATACTAACCATGTGCAGGATTGCTCCCTGACAATACCACCGACTTCATCAAGAGAATTCATTCATAGCATCATGTGGAATAGGCCTCAGGGGAAAACATACTATGCAAAATCTTGTTTGGATGGAACATGCCCCAACTGTGCTGGAATGGCATTATTGAGCCAATGTATGCACGAGAGTGGAGACAGTGAATTTGAGAAAATGGTTGTAGACATGAAAAGTTTCAAATATATCAGCTATGAAATAGTCCTAGGGAAAGAAAGCAAAAAATTACAATTGGTGACATCTCAGGTATGCATTTATATCTATAAAAGTATGTTTGAACAGTTACATTTCAATCCTTGCTTACAAAAAAACTCACATTGAGATCATTTTATGTAACTAGGTACCAGTTAGTGACTTTCTCAAGGAATTTATTGAAAAGACACATGATTATGTTCATCATGTCCACTTGTCATGATGGCAAGATGAACAATTTAGAATATGCAGAGATACATTTCCCCATGGTACTATACTTTCAGTTGTTGATTTTGCCGAGAACTACACTCTGCAACCTCAAAATGAGATCCAAAGTCAGTATTATCACTCTGAGCAGGTTTCCTTGATGGTCTATATCACATATAGGCATGGCCCAAATAGCACTGAAGAGCAAAGAGAAATTCTAAAGGAATATCACTTCTACATAAGTGATGATAGGTGCCACGACTTCCACTATGTACATCATTGCTTCATCATTTTCTATGATCACTTGAAGGGAAGGAACATGCAGATGGATCGACACTGGATTTGGTTTGATGGATGTGCTGGTCAGTTAAAAAATGCATGCGTATTTCAATGGTTGTGTTCATTGCATAAAAACTACAAAGTGCCACATATGTGGAACTATTTTGAGATTGGGCATGGTAAATGAGAGCATGATGGAGCCGGAGCATGTGTCAAAACATCCCTACGAAGAGAGGAATTGAAAGTATCTACAAAATCTACTATTCAAAATGGTCAATCTATAGTTAGGTGGTGCACGTCAGTAATGGGAGAGGAATCAACTATGCGAGTAGAATCCACAAGAAAGAGACACGTGGAGATATTTTTTGGGGAGGTGGTAGACATAGATCATTCACATGCATGGGAATGCAAGACTGTTCCTGGGACTCGTGGCTTTCATTTGGTTCGAAGCTCTGATAACCTAGTATTTGAAATTTGGACCAGAAAACTCGCTTGTTTTTGCCGACCTTGTTGTGATGGTGACTAGGATGGGTGCCAATCATTGGACTGGGTTGATGGATGGGATCGCATATCACTTCCACTTGATCAACATGCAATTGTTGACTTAACTCCGTTGGAATAAGACCAATCATCTATTTCTGCAGATTTTGATCATGTCTCAGACCTTGTACAACCTGGTATGATGCATTTCCTTAACATTTTTTTGTTTATTTACGTAGTCTTCAAATGCACATTAATGGCCTTGTATCGCACAAAAAATATTTTGATCATATACCTACAATCATATTATGCAGGGCACATATACGCAATGGTTGCCTCAAAAGATAGTGAATGGGGTGGTGATTACTGGTTGGCACGTTGTATAGATGGAAACCAAACCCTAATTATGTCCATGACTGACGATGAAAACAACCACTACCCAACCGGGGCTATGGTTGTTAAAGGTGAATACTTGACAAAGGACAACAATGCAAGAAAGAAGGGTGGATATGTTTACAAGGATTACAAACCAGGTGCAAGTGTGTATCACTTTACCAACTTAATCATTGGTACAAACCTCTAGGTACGAACAATGCCTATCTGAAATACATCGAAGGTACGCTACTTCTTGCCGGATACAGAGCACGAGAGACTAATGGAGACCATCAATATAAGAGATGATCTGGAGGGCTTGGTTGTATGATAATAGGTGGGATCTAGCATGATGAGGTATGTTAAATACTTTTAATACTATACTATTTATACTATTTGTAATTGAATATTGATATATGCTCAATTTTCTCATGTATGTTGTTTATGAATATGTCAATTTTGTGTTCTTGATATGCCAAATTTACATTTACGTCGTTTATAAATATGCCAAAAGTTCTCTTGTATGTCAAGTTTATGAATATGCCATTTTTTCCATATAATCAATAAACCCTAAGATTATATTATGTTGATTATGTTGGTCATTGGCTTCACCCAACAAAATTATATTTAACAATACACATATTCATAGATTTGGTTTCCCATGCTCAATGCTCACTATATTTAACAATACACTTATATTAAATTTAATTCATGTCTTGTTAAATATTTCATAATGGATTAGCTATTTGATAGCACCAACTTAGACCAAGCCATACCATTAATATAAAATGTACATTAGATAAATGACCTAATTCAATTTCCTTCTATAACTCTAACCCTAACTCTCAACTAAACCTTACCACTAAACCCTATGTACTGTTTAGATACTTCCTCCAATATGTCCTAATATCCCTACAAGTAACACTAGGTCTATTCACCCTCTCCACAATGGTGCCACTATCATGAAACTCAAAAGCTTGATAAATTTACTGAGCAAACCCTTCATCATCATTGTCATCTCTACATTCATCATCAACATCTCCATCATCATCTTCTTCTTCTTCACCACCATCACCATCATCATCAACATCTTCATCATCACCATCATCATCATCAACATATTCATCATCATTGTCATATCCCCCTTCCTCATCAACATCTCCATCATCATCATCTTCTTCATCCTCATCATCTTCATCACCATCACCATTATCATCAACATCTTCATCATCGCCATCATCATCATCATCAAAATCTTCATCATCATTGTCATCTCTAGGTTTCTCATCAACGCTACCCGTAAGTGCCCGGTGGAGGATTTTGCAAAGTTGACCCCCGTGTGCAAAAATCGCACACTTCCTCATTGAGCAAAACCCTAGTTTCCAAGATGAACCTGCAAGATGACACCTGGGCCATGGGACCGAAGGGGAGGGGAACCCCTAGCACTATCTGGATGTCCTGAATCCAACGGAGTCAACGATTGGTCGATCGGAGCCACGGTCGTCATTCTATGGCTCATTCCGTCTCACATCCAAAAGGCCTTCAAGGACACCTGCTGGATACCTGCCGAGGGCGTAGAATTCCAACCGTACAGCAAAACCTAGTTTCGGGGAGTCTTGCAAGTGTGTTTAGGTAGGTTTCGGTTGGGAATGCTAGCCGTAAGTTCCCAATGGAGGATTTTGCAAATTTGACCACCGTGTGCAAAAATTACACACTCCCTCACTGAGCAAAACTCTAGTTTCCAATATGGACCTTCAAGGTGACACCTGGGCCACGAGACCGGAGGAGAGGGGCACCCATAGGACTATCTGGATGTCCTAAATCCAACGGAGTCGATGGTTTTTCAATTGGAGCCACAGTCGTCATTCTATGGCTCGTTCCGTCTCGCATCCAAAAGGCCTTCAAGGACACTTGTTGGATACCTGTCGGGGGCATAGAATTCCAACCATGCAGCAAAACCTGGTTTCGTGGATTCCTGCAAGTGTGTCTAGGGAGGTTCCGGCTGGGAACACTAGCCGTAAGTTCCTAGTGGAGGATTTTGCAAAGTTGACCACCATGTGCAAAAATTGCACACTCCCTCATTGAGCAAAACCCTAGTTTCCAAGATAGACCTGCAAAGTGACACCTGGGCCACAGGACAAGAGGAGAGGGGCACCCCTAGCACTATCCGGAAGTCCTGAATCCAATAGAGTTGATGGTTTGTCGATCAGAGCCACGGTCGCCATTCTATGGCTCGTTCCGTCTCGCATCCAAAAGGCCTTCAGGGACACCTATTGGATACCTGCCGAGGGCATAGAATTCCAACTGTGCAGCAAAACCTGGTTCCAAGGAGTCCTGCAAGTGTGTCTAGGGAGGTTCCGGCTAGGAATGCTAGCCGTAAGTGCCCGATGGAGGATTTTGCAAAGTTGACCCCCGTGTGCAAAAATTGCACACTCCCTCACTGAGCAAAACCCTAGTTTCGTAGATTAACCGGCAACTATTGCATTAGATAGCTTCACTGACTCCATTAAAATTCAATTGGACATGACATGAATGATTTAAATTCAACACCTTAGCTAGCTTCATTTGATTCAATGACGGGCCTAATTTAACGAGAGCATGGGAACCCAAACTCCATTAAAATTCAATTGGACGTGAAATGAAAGATTAAAATTCCAGCCGGGAATGCTAGCGTAGAGAAAAACCTTGTCACATTAAAAAATCCTTGCAACATCATATAAATTAATAGGGGAGGCTTCCAATATGATCTCAATTTACGAGAAGCTTCCACGTAGCAATAATTTGCATAGCTGGGCATTTTTCTCTGATATTAGTTATTATTTTTATCTGATATTAGAGAAAAATGCCCAGCTATGCAAATACAAATGAGTTCCCCCTCTTCACCTTTTTCTCTTGGATTTTATTTAGGTTCTCTTAGTCTGCACCTGCCACTGAGTCTGACATGAATTATGGTCACTGGATAATCTGCTGCAGGTAAGAGTTATACCTAAACTGCTTACTTTGGTTTTAGAACCGATGCGTGGTTTTAGAACTTGATCAACCTATTATGGTCTACCCACCACCTAAAATTTTTAACTGTCGAAACTAGCCTGATAGAGTCACAGGGGTATTATTTCTCAAATTCATTTAAGCGGGTTGAGTGGAGTATTTCGGTCTTTTTGGGACTCGTACCAACCAGTTGGTCAAGCCTACTTGCACATCATTGATATCTAGGTCCAAAATTTATGTGATTTTAAACAAAGAAGCATGAGTTCCTTTTAACTATGAAGAGGTAAAATGAGCTAGGTTGAGGACAATAAATGTTGTATTTTTTCACACAATCTAACGAAAAATGGCCACAGAATTGAGCGAGATAACTCCCTCCAAACAATGGCTAGCACAGATCTACAAAACGAGGTTAAGGGAGGGAAACAAATTTTAAAACAAGTAATAATATTCACTTTATACAGAGTATAAATTATTGCTACGTGGAAGCTTCTCGTAAATTGAGATCATATTGGCAGCCTCAAAGCGAGAGGACAAGTTCATCAAAGCGACTTCATTCATCTATTATCGTAATGTACACATAGTCCATCCTTATCTTGATAAACAAGAGTTTTATGATAGCTTGAGTTTTTTTGGGCGCGGTTATCTCCCTGTATTCGGTTGTCTGATTGGTTGAAAAGCTTGCGTGAAAATCTGTACGTTGAACTTCTTTGTTTTATTGCTAAAAATTGGAAGGGATTTTCAAGTCACCTGCAAAATGCTCCTTTGTTGAAATATGTAAGGTCTTCCAACAACATAGATTTGGCTAGTGTATCAAATGCTTCCATAACCCAAAGAGCTTACCAATCTTTGCAAGAATATTCCCCTAGTAGATGAAGGTGGGAAAATCATTAGGGTACGAGGCTCTCTGAAGTCTCTCCAGCCTGCATCCACGAGTAATTGGGCCAAGTTAATGGGAAGGAATCCCTGGACTACCATGGGCTTTTCAACCCTTTCTGAAGGTTACCTTACACTACCATCTTTTGCAGGAGCTTTGATGTATTCAGTTAATGATTTAGTTTCATTCTTTCGAAGACACCTCGATGTAGTAGATATTCCAAAGCTATTTCCTCTGAATGCCAATCTATCTGCTGTTTCCCATGCTTTGAGAAAGGAGAATTCATTTCTTCTGTTGTAGTCGATCCAATATTTGAAAAAAAAGCGGAAGATGCTGGATGCTTTTATACATAGTATATCGGAAGGAAAATGGCTGAAACCATCCAGAGGCTTTGAATATACAAATAGAACTTTCCTATTTGATTTCATTGGGGGATCTTCTCTCCTCCGAGAAGGTGACATTCCCTTTATTAATCAGGCATTCTATGGAAAACCTATGCATGAACGGAGCCACGATTTGGGTGCTACGGGCACCTGGGGCCATTCAGGGACACTTGGAGGATTTGCTCTGGGGCCACGACACCACAGAACCCAACACCCTGGACCCACTGGAATTGATGGAGTCGTGAACGGAGCCACGATTTGGGTGCTACAGGCATTCTAGTCGGGCTGCAAGTCGCATGAAAATGCCATTCAAGGACACTTGGTGACTTTCAGTCCGGGAGCCAAAAGGCAAACGGAGCAGCAAGATTGCTTGCCGTTGGCTCCTGCAAGTGTGTTTGGGAAATGCCTATGTGGGAACACTGCCAACACTGGCTCGATGGAGGGTTTTGCAGATTTGACCCACCAATGCAAGATTGCATGCAATGAAACTGAGCAAAACCCTAGTTTACGAAATGAATGCACAATGAAGCCACTCGGCCATTAGAAGACGAGGGAGAGGGCCCCCTAGAGGTAATTTCACGCTAGGAGACCAACAGAGTCTATGGTTCGTCGATCCGACCTCCGGTTTCCAAGTTATGTCGAGTTGCAACTCACATGAAAATTTCATTCAGGGACACTTGGTGACTTTTGGTCCGAAAGCCAAAAATAAAATGGAGCAGCAAGATTGCGTGTTGTTGGCTCCTGCAAGTGTGTATGGGAAATGCCAACGTGGGAACATTGCCAACACTGGCTCGGGGGAGGGTTTTGCAGAGTTGACCCACCAATGCGAGATTACATGCAATGAAACTGAGCAAAACCCTAGTTTACGAAATGAATGCACAATGAAGCCACTGGGCCATGAGAAGACGAGGGAGTGGCCCCCCTAGAGGTAACCACACGCTAGGAGACCAACGGAGTCAACAGTTCATCGATCCGACCTCCGGTTTTCGAGTTATGTCGAGTTGCAAGTCGCATGAAAATGTCATTCAGGGACACTTGGTGACTTTCGGTCTGGGATCCAAAAAGAAAACAGAGCAGCAAGATTGCATGTTGTTGGCTCCTGCAAGTGTGTTTGGGCAATGATAACGTTGGAACACTACCCACATACGCTCGGTGGAGGGTTTTCCAGAGGTGACCCACCAATGCGAGATTGCATGCAATGAAACTGAGCAAAACCCTAGTTTACGAAATGAATGCATAATGAAGCCACTTGGCCATGAGAAGACAAGGGAGAGAGCCCCCTAGAGGTAATCGCACGCCAAGAGACCAACGGAGTTGACGGTTCGTCGATCTGACCTCCGGTTTCCGAGTTATGTCGAGTTGCAAGTCGCATGAAAATGTCGTTTAGGGCGTTTAGGGACACTTGGTGACTTTTGGTCGGGGAGCAAAAAAGAAAATGAAACAGTAAGATTGCGTGTCGTTGGTTCCTGCAAGTGTGTGTGGGAAATGCCGACATGGGAACACTTCCAACACTGGCTCCGGGGAGGGTTTTGCAAAGTTGACCAACCAATGTGAGATTGCATGCAATGAAACTGAGCAAAACCCTAGTTTACGAAATGAATACACAATGAAGCCACTATGCCATGAGAAGACGAGGGAGAGGGCCCCCGAGAGGTAATCGCACGTCAGGAGACCAACAGAGTTGATGGTTCGTCGATCTGACCTCCAGTTTCCGAGTTATGTCGAGTTGCAAGTCGCATGAAAATGTCGTTCAGGGACACTTGGTGACTTTCGGTCCTGGAGAAAAAAAGCAAACGGAGCAGCAAGATTGCATGCCGTTGGCTCCTACAAGTGTGTGTGGGCAATGCCAATGTGGGAACACTACCAACACTGGCTCGGGGGAGGTTTTTGCAGAGTTGACCCACCAATGCGAGATTGCATGTAATGAAACTGAGCAAAACCCTAGTTTACGAAATGAATGCGCAATGAAGCCACTAGACCATGAGAAGACGAGGGAGAGGTCCCCCTAGAGGTAATCGCACACCAGGACACCAATGGAGTCGATGGTTCGTCGATCCGACCTCCGGTTTCTGAGTTATGTCGAGTTGCAAGTCGCATGATAATGTCGTTCAGGGACACTTGGTGACTTTCGGTCCGGGGGCAAAAAAGCAAACGGAGCAGCAAGATTGCGAGCCATTGGCTCCTATAAGTGTGTGTGGGAAATGCCGACATGGGAACACTGTTGATGTATATGTAACTTCGGAATGTATTTTACCCATGTGTATTGTATTCCTATAGAGATGTTATTATTCCTCTATACGGAAGTGTTGTCATTTATATTGTAAGTGTCATAACTTATACTTGATGGGTTATTAGACCATCTTGATGGGGTCGGCCCTGTATGAGTCATGTGGGTAAATGGGTTATTAGACCACCAAGTGTGGGGTCGGCCCATATTAAGTTAACCATGGGTTATTAGGCTAAGATAGACAAGTCAGCCCCATTAGTTTATTGGGCAGGACAGGAGAAGTATAAATAGAGATCAAGAGATCTCTATTTGATCACTCATTACTCACACTTCTCTCATTCAGAAAGTGGCGCACTTGTGAGGAGGAGGATCTACTGCTAGGAGAAGACTATCTCTTGTACTTTGGTTGTATCATTGCTCTTTTTATCTCTGAGGAAGTTGCGGGGTTTTTCACCTTCTTGGTTTTCCCCCGTGAAACTCTGTGTCTCTTTTGTGCCTGCATTATTGTGTCCATGATTGATATGTTGTAGATATGTTGTACATGTTATTCTCTCAGTTAAGATCTTAGATCAGATTGAAGTAAATTCTGAAAAACTAACAAACACTGCCAACACTAGCTCGGGGGAGGGTTTTGCAGAGTTGACCCACCAATGCGAGATTGCATGCAATGAAACTGAGCAAAACCCTAGTTTACGAAATGAATGCACAATGAAGTCACTGTGCCATGAGAAGACGAGGGAGGGGTCCCTTTAGAGGTAATCGCATGCCAAGAGACCAATGGAGTCGACGGTTCGTCGATCCGACCTCCGGTTTCCAAGTTATGTCGAGTTGCAAGTCGCATGAAAATGTCGTTCAGGGACACTTGGTGACTTTCGGTCCGGGAGCAAAAAAGAAAACGGAGCAGCAAGATTGCGTGCCGTTGGCTCCTGCAAGTGTGTGTGGGAAATTCCGATCTAGGAACACTGCCAACACTGGCTCAGGGGAGGGTTTTGCAGAGTTGACCCACCAATGTGAGAATGCATGCAATGAAACTGAGCAAAAACCTAGTTTATGAAATGAATGCACAATGAAGCCATTGGGCCATGAGAAGACGAGGGAGAAGGCCCCCTAGATGTAATCGCACGCTAGGAGACCAACGGAGTCGACGATTCGTCGATCCGACCTCCGGTTTCCAAGTTATGTCGAGTTGCAAGTCGCATGAAAATGTCATTCATGGACACTTGGTGACTTTCCATCCAGGACACTTGGTGACTTTCAATCCTCCTAGGGTTTATGTTTTTTAAGGCTGGTATAATTTCCTTCTTGACAGCTCACCTCTTATACCATGTTAAATTTTTTATACTTGATCTAGATAAATGCTTTATACCAATTATAACCATTAGTTCAATGCATAAATTTAACCATAAAACATTTACATAAAGAATTTAACATGTAGGATGTAGTTAAGAATAACAATGCACAAGAGACACAACATTTTATCCCAGGAAACCCTCACGGGGAAGAAAACCTAGCAACCTTTCTTAGAATAATTATATGTTTAGAAAACAAGTACAATGAAACCATAAACAAACCCTGACCCTGAAGGGTTTTACCACATGAAAAAACCTTAATGACACATGACAACAAGAGTACTTATCTACATGAAGATGACCTCCAAGCCATAAGGATATCCAAGCATATCCTTCCCAACCAACAATAGAAGGCACTTTATTTCTCGAATCCTGAGGTAACGTTTGTTCCTTTCACCAATGTTGCTTTGAGCACTTGTATGTAGTTACTCATATGTAGTGTTGAATCTAATTGTACAATCAAATATTAGGTGTTGATGAGATGTGTAGCATGTATTGCACTTAGTTTTATTAAATTACACTTGAACATTGACTTAAATTGTAATTTACTCATCCAAACTCACAAATTTTAATTATACCTATCCAATTAGTGTGCATGAGTGAGTTCATTGAAACCTTGAAAAACATTGTATTACACTTAGTTTGATTAAATTACATAAGCAAGAACTTTGACTTAACTTGTAATGATCATCCAAAATCACAATTTTTAATTACATACTAATTAGTGCACACATGTAGTGAGTTCGTTGAAACCTTTAAATATAATAGTTTGTTCTTTTGACATAACGCATTCATGAGTAATAGATAATCCACACAAATCAACACAATAGATTGACACAAGAACATGTGGAAACCGAAGAACAAATACAAAGTGAAATGTATCATTCATTTATAAGTGAAATTTCAATGTACATGTCTCCAAAAGTACATATATATCCAAAAGTACATGTATTCAATGAAGTCAATGTACATGTCTCCAAAAGTACATGCACAATGAAGTCAATGTACATGTATCCAAAAGTGAATGTATCAAAAAGTACATATATATCCAAAAGCACATGTGTCCAAAACTATCCAAGCCACATGTACATGTATCCAAATGTACATATATCCCATAAGACACATCAAAACTCAAGCTTTCTCTTATTCTTTCCCGACGTTGATCCTCTAGGAACATGTCTAGGATCAATGTGCGTCTCTGGATCCTGCAAATTAAATATCAATTGTTAAGTTCAACTAACTATGTACTAATACATTAGCTCAATAATTAACTCAACAGTTATCAACTTGTGCATGGAAAGTGCATGAAACACTTGGTCACTGAAGGACATCTCACCTCAACTGATAAAGGGGATTGCATTTCTTGTGTAGCAAATGGAGCCATTTGTTGAACATCTAGGATGGTCGAACCAGGGGGGGCAAGAACTACTCCTGTTGGTGGTGGCTACAATCACAAAATGTTGAAATAGTTAGACATGCATGAATAAACAATAGAAAACAATAATAAACTATGTAAAGATCATGTTGAAATAGTTACATACCTGTGTGTGAGCAGTTGCCATTGTAGATGCAGCACTGATTGCTGCATCAACCATCGATGTGAGGTTTTGAGTAGACAACTCGGGTTCCTGATGCAGTAAACATGCAATTCAAACATTAACAAAAATTATTTATGCACTGGATTTCAAGTTAAACAACAAATATCATCAAAGGATATATATTACCACGGTATGAGTAAGCCCATGGTCATGGGTAGCTGGAGTCTTTCTAGGAGTAGGCCTCCTCACATACACACGACCCTTGTTCACGAATGGCCTAGCGGGAGATACAAATCCAAGAAATGGTCTAGATGTCTCAGATGGTGCGTACAGTCAGCAAGTGTTCATGTAGTTAAACATGCATGATTCAACAAACAAACATGTATTTAAAAAATGACATTTTTAATTGTCTACCTGGAGCCCAAATGTTTCCTCGGACGATACGACCATGGGTGCTACCTCCACATTAGCTTTCCCTAGTGAAGGATCTTCCATCTGCAAGTTTAATAATTGTAAATATTAAACCGTAGATAGCATTAGTGAACTAAAATGTAAACTATGTGGAAATTAACAAATTAACAAGTATTAAAAAACTTAAATTTTAAAATGTTTACCTCGGTGTGAGATATGACAATGGGTGCTATATAAGATGGGCCTACCAAATGGGTAGCATCATGCCCCCCTACAGAGTCTCGAACATCTGACTTTGGGGTGTCACTGCCGGCATAAAGCATCAACTGCAAGTTCACAAAATTAATATATTAGCTCAAACTATATATATGTGTACAAAGACGACAATAAATCAAGAATTTATTACAATTAACCATCTACATACCTCACTCATAAACCCACTGAAGGCAACATTTGAGGAAAGAACATAGCAGGGACAACCACACGATGTGCACTCGTGAGGCTCAATATTAGGCTGGTGATGTGCCGATGGTCCTGCACTAGTGGATGGTCCTGCACTAGATGATGGTCCTGCATGGTGACAACCTAGTGTATGTACCACACTAGGGACAGATGTCCCTTCCTCACCCATATGATGAACCATAGTGCCATGGAGAACAACCTCCCATGCCAAAATAAAAAATGCATCACGTGTCTGTGGAATAACACGATGTGCAGGTGGGACATCTGGCCCAAGAAACTGCCTGCGAGGTGCAGGGATAGGGTGATCCTGGTCTTGAAGCCTCGCATTGGGTCATTTTTGGGGCATCCCCCCACCGATCCCCTGAAATTGCAAGATACCAAAATAGTTTACGTGTTTATGTAACACGAACTATGCATACATCTTTCGAAGGAAATACAAGGGAATTTCCCTGTTGTTATGTGGTTGCATATCAAAAACCATGTACCATTTGTCCATCTAGTTATCAACAAATGGTTGAAATGTGCACCACTCAATGGAGATATGGGGCTTGTTTGCATTTGGGATTTCCCCCGACCGAGGGTCCCTAAACAATGCAAATATGAGCTCTTTGGATATTTTCAACTTTTTTATTGCATTGTAGTCTAGCCCATCAGCATATTCTTGTTTTTTTCTTTCTCTATATGATGTAATATCATATAGTACATTGATAGACTCTGAAATGGTGTCAACAATTGCATCCAAGGTTGATGCAAGCGAGCGGCGAATCCTGTCACCACCACTAAAAGCTGCACTAATGCCCCTCAAGCGGGCAAGCTCAATCAGTATCTCGACATTTGTTTCCATAGCCGCAACTGCAATAAAAACATCAATACGAAAATCATTAGAAACATAAACATGGTATTTAATGACATCTCTTCAAAATTGAAAATGTATTAAATCAAACTCAAGTAAGCAATTTAATGGCATTCACTTACATACATTTAAAACTTAAAATTAAACATTTAACAATTAAAAAGTAAGTTTCGTTCAACTTCTTTCTAGAAGTTAAGGCACTTCTTAACCCTCATTGGTGACTTTTCCATGCAAACTTGGGTTTAAACTTCTTAGAATTTAGGAGTGTTATTTTGACATGTTTTGGCCTTTACGTCACTTGAAAAAAAAAATATTTCCATCGACTTCATAAGTTAACATTAAATTTATTGATTTCAACATATTACGCCTTGTGGTTGGAGGGGAGGACAAAGTGGCGTGGAATGAAATGGATATGTATGAGTTTGTCTTGCCAATATGATTACATATGTACTTGAGATGACTATCAATGATTAAGATGTTGAATAATCAACTACAGTTTGTGACTAGAATGACAATAACAACAATGTCAACTTAATAAGATATCACAAGTGGAATATGACAGTGTTATCTCAGAATTATCACATGCATATTTATTAATTTGATCCAAGTATTATGATATGTGATTGATATGACAAGATGGTTGATTGAGAGGATGAAGATTACCTGTTGAGATAGAGCAACTAAATTTAAATGTCACAGTCCTAAGACTGTGCCTACATTCAGTTAATGAATTTAAGTAAGAATAGGATATGACTTGTTAGGCTTAGAAAGATGGTTAAGGTAACATGCTCGGGGACATGTCAGGTGTTAAAACTCATACCCATGTCTTAAACACAGTCTTTAAGAGGGATGGAATTTTAGGATAGATGTAGGGTTAGGACAACATCCAAGGGAAGAAGGTCCGAGATAGGTATGAATGTTAGAAGGGTTTTAGGATAGGTTTCTAGGAGTAGTTATTAGGTCAGGGCCGCAGGTCTTTTTGAGTGTAGATTAGGATTGTTAGATATGTAAACGACAGGGGCAAGGGACTATTAGGATATGTGAGGCAAGAAAATGGGTGAAAATTAACTCGATCATGGTTGGAAACACTCTCACGACACACTCTAGGTAGTTCATGGGTGTTCACCATTTCCATTGTTGTAGAAACATGGAAACCAACCAAAAGTAACAATTTCTTGGAGCAAAACAAAGACAATTTCTCTCTACAAAATCAATCTCTACATTGTGTGGTAAGTTCAGAAAATTAAATAAAAAACATAGTGATTTTCTATATGAAGTCTTTGAGTTGAATCGACGGTCCCTGAGCGTTGAGTAGATTGATAGAGGGTGTGGATAGGGAAGGCCTGAGAGGCACTTTGTTAATGTGTTTTGGCATAAAGTTAAGGGTGATTAACTAAGAGGCAATGTATAGCTACATATACTTGCGATGAAATTTTGATTATGTTCATGGACAAATGATTGTGATGAAATTTTGAGAAACCAAGTTACTAATTTTTTATGCATTTTTTCTATTCACACTTGTGCATGCATTTCATCATGTTATGGCCATTTCCGAGGAAAATTATTTAATTAGTGTCATGGGAAATGGCCTTTGAAAGTTGGAAATTTGGGTTTCATGTGGATGAATACATTGTAGAAAGGGAGGAGTTCTATTTTTTTTCGATTTTTAGTTGGATTAGGAATTTTTGAGTTTTTGAAAAGGGATTCATTGTAATTATTCACTCATCTTGGTTGAGGGAGTTGTGAATTTAATTACAGATTGGGTTATTTCCAATTTTATAAATATTACAAAACTAGGTTGTTTTAAACTATACAAAAATGGTAATTTAGGTTAAGAAATGACAAAAAAATGGTATGGGTGAATGAATTACATGATTAGATGACAATCCATCGGTGAATTTTCCTCCCCTCTAACTAAATCAAGCTCCTTGGATACTCCAGGGCACACAAACCGTCCTCGTCCAAGCTTGAATTCGCGTTTCTGATGCGTGAAAAGCGCCGCAGGTGGTCGGTGGTGGTCGGGACTGTGTTTTTAAATTGATTTTAGATTTACAAAACGCGTACGCGTTTTGTAACTACATAACGCGTACGCATTTTGTAGTTCTATAACGCGTATGTGTTATGGTTACCTAACCTACATGTCTAATGGCATGTCAGGCTCAGGTTTTACCATACCAACTGCTAAGTATCATAAACACGTTATGTTTTTATGTATCAGAAACGAGTTTTGAAAAACTAGGATTGCATCTAAAGTGACCCTCATCTTCTTGCACACACCCATCATTATTTATTTTTATGTATTCAATTAATAGGTCATAACCCTCCTAGTGTGCTTGGTCCCTCTTTTAAGTGGTTGCAACTCAAGAAGTTTGTAATATAACATGAAATAATACTTTTATTAATAAAATTTGATGCTACAACGTTTCTTCACCTCAAAATCAATTCAAAAACACTTTTAGTCTTTTCACATTTGGTGCTCAAGAGTCACCAACTCAACACCAAATAATAACATCTGAAATAACAATATCCTTGATGCTCTAAAGTCACATGACTCAACATTAAATGCAAAAATTTAAATAATAAACATACTTGATGCTCGAGAGTCACATGACTCAACATCAACTCAAAAATACTTCTAGTCTCAAAAAGTCTTATTTGCAATGGGGTTCTAAACTTGGGATATCACAATTAGGGTAACCGTTCATTTAGGGTAAAAATTCTAATATAGATTCACCTTTGTACTATGATTTCTTCTTCATAAGTTTCCTACTCAATCTTGTGTAATCAACTTACTAGTGTAAATTTAATAACTTAGGGGATGAATTTAACTCGGGCCCTTGTTAGTATACATATTGGAAAGTATGTTATCTTATTTAGTTATGTAACTCTTTGTTGAATTTAACCTTTAACTCTTTCTATGCCACCCAACTTCTCCCCAACAGGAAACATTCATTATTTAATGAATGTTTGCTTCAATTCAGTGATGATTATCGCACATATTTTTTGTAGACATGTGATGTTGTCACAATTAATGGTTTTCTCACCAAAAGTTTGTTTTAGTTCTTTAATTTATCTAGCCTGCTTGTCATAGAAGCATGTATTGTATTTCTTCATATATTTTAGTCTTGATTGTTTGATGAGTGAGTTATGTCTTATTCTTTGGCATATAAAGTGTCACGTAGCCACGTTTTGGACATATGAATATGGATACGAGAAGGTAGAGTGACATATCCTGGTACATAGATTATAGATTATAAGTCTTCCTATCGATCATAATCAATATTCAATGGCAACATAATAGGATCAAAAGTGAATGATCACATAGAAAAGTATATGTTGGTTGTGGCTTTCGCTTTGCCACGGGGGGTTCAGTTGGTAGGCAATATATTATCACGTCCATTCATATTGGGGGATAAACTATGATATGGAACTCATAAAATATATTTCCCTATATTAAGGGGCCAAGGGGGCTTAATTATGTTATATGGAAATACAAATATTTAGGGTATATTTTATTACATTTCGTGTAGAAGCGATCGAGGAGAGGCAGAGGGAAAATCAGGGGACAAGAGCACCATGTATTGAGTTTGATGGACAAGAGATACTCAATCGGGATGTAGGATGGTTGAAGCTAGTGCTCTATTGAAGGGTTTTCATGTTGCTCACGTGTTTGGTTGGTTAATGGATCTTCAAATTGTTAATGGAATTGAGGTAATGAAGGATTATGATTTCTATCTTTTATGTGATTGTTATCAATTGGAAGTGTAGTTTAGGTGCATATTTTGTGTCTAGAAATCATGTGTGTTCTGATGCCTTTCAATGTAGCTTTCCTCCTTGAGTCCATTTGAATTTCTTTTTCTCTAGAAAGTTCCTTTTGTGTGATCTCTAAATCATCCCATCCACTAGAGAGCATCTAGGTTTGTGCATTACAACCTTGTCCCTTTCTAATCTTCCTAAATAAATCTTCATGCAATCATTGGTTGACCCCATTTTCCTAATGTATAATAAAACACTAGTCTCCAATTCCTTCACGAATATTATATTTTACAAAAACCAAAACACTTTGTTTGTCCAAAGTTACTCTCCATTTTCACCATGTACTCCATTATTAAACTCCATTAATCCTACCCCAGTTACTCCACCTTTGAGCTAGAGAAGAGATAGCCTAAAGAGACAAAGAAGGTTAGGTATGGTGACAATGGCCTCCCTCTTAGTTGTTCATAATTCAAAATGTTTCAACTATTTTCTAAAAAAATTGGTCATTTTCATTGCATTTCATTTTATTCTATTAAATCTAGGTATGCTTTGTTATTTCTATCCATACTTAACTAATTTAGAGCATTGCAGGTCATATATTGGCAACTATATTTGGTCTCGTGTAGTGAAAACTTGCATACATTCAAATGACTCACGTTCTTCACAATTCCCCAAAGCATTCAACAAAGTTACCTCTTATCTTCTCCTCTTTATCTCTCGACTCTCAATGGGTACCATGTAAGGCTAATTAGAGGCATGGAAATTATATCCGAAATCATGTTCTTTGCCACTCAAGGAAGCATATGGAAAATTTCTCATATCTCCTTTTCTTATTCCTTGACTTGTAATGGTGAATGGCCCTTAGCCATGGAAAGAAAATTAGAGGCACAAAAATTATCCTTGAAATCAAGGGAATCCCCCATCTATTTTTGTTGATGCTCTTTATGATTCTTGGAAGTATATGACAAGGTTGTGTCTTAGTTTATGTCTCCAATGTTGATGGTGAACAATTCTATATGAAACTCAATTAAAAAATGTGCATGGTTGCAACTTGTCAATGATACATTAATTTTCATACTCCGTGATTTTATACATATTGTTTGTAATTACTATCCTCACAGGGTAACTAGTAGAAATTGGAAATAGATAAGTCTGCAAAATCTGGAGCTTTAGGATTTTAAGAATAAAAAAGAAAACCAAAAGTAGTCCTAGGTATCCTGACTTTTGAAGGCTCTTAGACTTAGCTCAAAAACAACTAGGACATTAGAAAATGGAACCAATATGAGTGCAGAGAATGTGACTGCAAGGTGAATTATTACCTCATTTTCTAGTCTACCCAAGAATTATTGCCATGTTAGTCTCCTAAGTATGGTGGATCCCTTCTTCCCCTTTGCATGACAAGACTCTACAATATCATGTCTTCCTTCTATTTGCCTCATAGGCATAGAAAATTCACAAGTAGTCCTAGGTGATAACATAGGCATAAATCTTCCTATCTAAAGCAGTGAATTGGTATTGTGGATTAACGAACATGAGTCATATGGAATGGAACTTATACCAGTTCAAATAATGTTGATAACCCTTCATGTGTCTTGGCCATATCCCCACCATGATTATCATGTATGTTTCCATAATGTTCCTGCAAACTGAATATCTCTCTCCATGCAACAACATAAGGATCCACCATATCCTCCACTCTACTCTAAACCATGATATCTAGATCACGTGCACCTAATGTTGATAGTTTCATGTCCACACTAAACTTTGGACCTAAATTCATGCAAATGGATCTAGAAAGTTCTTGGTCAATCCAGATTGAAAATAAAAATTCTAAGAAATCTATCTAATGATTTACCTTAACCCTATGGAACAATCTTGGAAAAAATGACTAACCTCGCAAAAATGTCATGTAAACTGAATGTTTTCATAATCCAAGACTCACCTTAGCATTCAAAGATAAACTCTTTAGAAATCACTCATTCTCATGATCATGAACTCTTAACAAAGATCCTTGGGATTACTTGTTGACTTAGCCTTTTTGGGGCAACAGATTTAGAAGGCCCAATCTTATCCCCTATCAACTTCAAAATTTTGAGGGAACAAAAGTGAAAGAGTAACCGGTGAACACTTACCAAAATAAATGCAAAAAAACCCTAAAACCCTAACACACAATGAATTTTGAAAATTTTAATTTTCCACGCAGGTCACAAGAAGGCAGAAGCAGAGCTTTTCTTGCTTTCAATTTGAATTTTCCACACACTTCACAAGAAGGCGGAAACAAAGCTTTTTTGGATTTCGAATCTCAATGATAACCGGATAGGCGCCAACAAGAGAGAAATGAACTATAGAAAGCAGGGGATTGGCGAATTTCTCCCTACTTGTTGCTAATGAAATGGGGTCGAGTTTGGCTTAATGAACATGGCTGCCATGCCATCATCATAATTGATATTTTGGGGAGAAATGAGTACTGGAGAACTCTGTTTTTTAAGTAGCAGAGATGCCTTGACTTATCGTCATATTTCCACCTAGGAATCAGTTCCAAGGAGTCCCAATTATTTTACAGAGCCATGTGCTACAGATTTAATTGCAAAAGAGAATCTATAGGTAGGATATTGTAGTAGAGTGCACAATTTCATAGTTGGAAGAGTAGGATATGGGAATGCTAAGTTTTTTGGGGAAACGGATGTCAGATGGATGGAATTAGAAAAGATTGTTGAGTTTAATAATTGCGAAATAAGGGTTTACAGGGATGAAAGCAACATGCCTACTGTTGGAAAGGTCCCTAACAAGCTTGCAGAGGATACTCTTATCATTGAAGAAACAGAAGGGTGCAGAGTTGGATGAGTACAAAGAAAGATTGAAGAGGACAAATGAACGACAAGATGCTTAGTTTATTGCATTCGATCCTTGGAATTGTGAATGGAAATTCGTGGTTCAACATTTTAGCAGGTATAGGTTGGACAATGAAAACGAAGATGAAGAAGAAGAAAACGACAGGGAGCCTTCTGCTGATATTCTCATGCTGGAACAGCCCAGACCTTTGGAAGGGGTCAATGAACAGATAATGGCGACAGATAATCAAGAAGAAAATGGCGAGGATCAAATAACATTGGATGAAATTCAATCTGCCTTGCATCAAAGCGTGCTCTCTCATTCTCTTCTAGAGCATCTAGGGCTTGATCCCGTGAAAACGTAGTATATGCAAATGTTTTTTTTTCCCCACAGATGAAGAAGAAGAAGAAGCCGAAGACATATCAATGTTGGGAATCAGAGATAGGGTGTCTTGGGGTTTTAGGAACGCTATGCAAAAGACCCTAGAGAAAGAATCTACTCACCAAAGTGGGTCACATGGAATTGCCCAACGAGGAGTTTCTGCCAAGCACAAGGCAAGTCCACACTGGACACAGTAACAGTCTCCTTATTCAGGTACACAATGTTTACTTGAATAAAATAGAGATTCTTCTCCCCTCATTCTTATGACACAGTGAAATAGGGGGTAATTGGCCCCATCTAAGAAGACAAAAATAGCAGATTTCAGGCTTGATGTCAAGACAGAAACTCCCATATTTGTGCATTCTGGTATTGTCGTTGTTGCTACATTATTTACGGGAAGGTACTTCAGGGTTGGGTGGGGACCTAATGGGATGCTTGTGCACAGTGGTATGTCTATTGGGCGTACTTCCGATGTCAATGGCTTGTCATCCTTAATATACATTCATAAAGTCACCCTTAACATAATGGTGTAGAGATGAGCATGACAAGCTGAATGATGACCTTGATGACCTTATTGATTTACAAATTGTTTCACCACTCAAGCATAAGATATCGATGAATAGAGTTCTTGTTGACTCGGAAAATGGTCCACATGATTTGAAACTGAGGGAAGTTTTCTACAGCCGCTCTGAGCTTTCAGACGTTTGTCAAGGCTATGGAGAGCTTATTAGGAAGAAACTCAATGTTCTAGGGCTTTCGAGATTGAAACACATCATATTTATGTACCAAGTCATCGTTTGGCACCTCTTGAGTGTTCTTTTTTTACAATGAGATGCAAAATTAAGTATTCCCACAGAAAATAACGAAGAGTTTGATGGCATGATAGACGTGAAGGAGGGATCTACAAAAATTGACCTTGAAGCAGAGCCTTTGATTCGCAGGGCATAGTTTAGTGGCTTGCTGCAGGATAGCATTGATCACCATGTATAGGAAGAAGTTAGGTTTTTAAAGGAAAGGAGTGACTTGAAACATATATTTTCAGTTTTGACTGGGAGACAACTCGATGAAGGTGTCCAACTGGCTTCTTATAGAGGGGATGCGAGAATGGCTTGTCTGATCAGTCAAGCTGGTGGGTCAATGATTAACATAATAGATATGGCCGCATAGCTAGAAGCATGGAGCACTGAAGGGTGTGGTTATAGTTTCATAGAGGAGGACAAGTTGAAGCTGTATAAGTTATTTGGAGGGGATATTCAAAGTGCACCTACAAGTATGGAAGTAGATTGGAAATGTTATTTAGGTCTGTTGATGTGGTATCATTTAGCACCAGATACTGATTTTCCAACCATTATCGATATTTTTCAACAACTTGTTGACCAAGGAGTAGTTCCACTTCCAGTTCCTGTCTGTATTGATGAAGGAACTCTAGATGAGGCATCAAATTTGAATGTGGAAGGCTAGTATGATCTGACTTATTACCTCGTGCTATTGCATGCTAGTGATGGGAAGAATTATGTGAATATGAGTAAGATGTTCACCTCTTCTTCATCCACTTATGATTCCCTTGATTATCATATGACTGCATCAACAGTACCTTTATGACTTCATCAACAGTACCTTCTGCAAGCAATTGGTTTACTTGATTCAAAAGAGCTACATGTATTCTACATGAGCTTTGTGTTAGAACTTCTTTGTGTGGGAGAGTGTCTTTGGGCCATCTATGTTCTTCACATGCTACGCACTCCAGATTATCCAATGCTTCATGAGAAATTTATCAAAGAAATTTTATGCCGGTATTGTGAGACATGGAGTTCAGTTGAAACACAAAAGCAATTTATTGAAGAATTGAGCATACCGTCCGAGTGGATGCATGAGGCTTTGGTTATTTATTTCCAATATTATGGGGAACTTAACGAGAAACCCAGAGCACCTTCTCAATAGTTTAGAGTGGAAAACATGTCACTCTCTTTTCATGACCTAAGTTGCTTCTTCTCTGTTTCATTCATCTCAACACTCAAAAGTTTGGAGGCTCGCTAGTATCATGGAAGAGCACAAGTCAGAGATTGTTGATTGGGATTTAGGTGCTAGAATCTATATGGAATTTTATACCTTACATAATGTGTTGCAAGATAATCAGTTGTGGAAGAACTGGATTCTATGGAGAAGTAAAATGCTACGTGCCGAAATTTCTATGTTCATTTCAATCAGTCATTATGCTTTTGGAGAAGTAAATTTCCATTAAATGCAAGGGTCACATTCTCGAAAATGGCAGATGAGGTGGAATCCCGACTTATGTTAGAGAATAAAGAAGACGCCCATACTCTATCCTTGCAAATGATTTGTTTTGATATTATAACTGATGCCCCAATACCAGAGGACCTTCGTCTTTGTCATCTCCAGGATGCAGTTTCAGTTTTCACATCATGGATTTCTGAAGTAACATCCTAAAGGTTGTTAATGGATAGTAATAGTTGTGCTCTACTTTTATTTTGGAGGAATATTATTAAGTTCCAAATAAATTCTATATTTTGTATCCATCTGTTTCATGCCATTTTGACAAATTCCATGCACAGTTTCGTCAATGAAGAGTCTAAACTTGAAAGAGCATGCATTGTTTAATCTTGCACACTTTACTAGTGGTTCAGGATACCACTCTTTCTCATGATCATCTTGAACCCAAGTGATTTCCCCCTCATAAGAAGGTATTCTAGCTAGAGGTTGGAGCTAGGATCTTGACTGAATCTGAATCAGTTTTATCATTATTTTTTTGATATGATTTATATTCAAGGAATTATAAATGAAAACATCTTATAATCTCTTAAATCGAGCAGTCAAAGATTTTACAGTCAGTTGCAGCAATACAATTTCCTTTATAGATTCAAAAGAGTGGAGGATATTTCACTCATGAAACATCATCAGTAAGAGTGAAGATTACTTCAATGCTTACAAACAATGTGTAGTCAACTCTAGGCGAGTTGAGCAAAGAAAGTATCTCCTCTTTCTGATCCATCGTTTGATCTAGGGTAAATTTTAGTTGTCTTGCTACATTATAATGGACTTATGCTGCCTTTATGATTTGATCAATTGAGATATCTCTAGCTTTGTTGATTAGTTTTTGGATGATTATGACACTAGCACTGAAGAATGTATATTCTGTTTTTATTAATGGAAATAGATTTTTTTTCTTGGAAAACAATAAAGTAAACCAAAACAAAATCATATAAAAAAAAAACTCAATCTACTAAACAGCATCAGTTGCAATGGCAGATTTTGGGGTTTTGGCGCCAATGCTGAGTGGAAGAGGTCTTTAAAAGCTAGTTCTATGTTTTGTTTTGAACCTTTTTTGATCAAACAAGTATATTCTGATATATGTCATCACAAAGCTTGAACTTCTATTTGTTTATGATTTGGATACCGCTACAACAGTTTACATGAATGATATCAGTCCAAATCCCATTTTTTAATAACAGAAGCTTCATTAGTTAGTGGATTCTATGCTTTCAATTTCCAAGGACATGTGTTGCCCGCAGCTGTCAATGAAGCAACTATTGCGACTTTTGTTAGTGGACAGGTAAATTTTTTTTGTTTGTTTTTTAATGTAAGTATTAGACTTGAGATTTCGTTTAAGGTTTTTAATGTATTGATGAATTTGCTTCTTGTATTTTTGCAGCTGAATAATCTAGAACTTGCTATGAATCTTTCTAAAAGAGGAAACCTTTCTGGAGATGAAAACCTGGTAAGCATTTGTACAATTTCATTGTAAATAATGGAAGTTTGTACATTTAAGCTGTATTAGAAACCACATGTATGCATGATCTATGAAGTGCCACAACTGTTTTTACAAATCTATTTAATCTTAGTCAGCCCAGTACAAGTTATGGGGTAAAAGTAATGTTCCACAAAGTTTCCCGTTTTGTGCCATGTCAGTTTCTAGGTTATGTGCTCCTAGAGAATAAACCTTCATCTCGGGCATTTGAATCCACTCAACAAAATTTCCTTCAGCCTTTTAAGAAATTTTGTTGTCTTAATTTTCCTATCATATTCATTGTACCCAACCTAATGCTCTTGACAGTAGAGTCGCTGAATATATATGCATTCCCTTAGCTCCAACATTGTGCTTATATTCATGAAATCCTTCTGTCTCAAATTTGCTTACAAATATATCATCTTGGGTGTCCTTGAAAGATTAAAAAAGTGTAACTGTGTCATAGTCCTTGGGATTTTTGAAAAAAATGAATCTACTAACATCATGTTAGGATTTCCTAGGAGCCATCTATCATTTTCTAGTTCAAACTACTCTCGGTTACTTGATAATTTTTTAGGTGCACTGATAGCTTCTTCAACTCAAATGTATTGCATTTTCCACTATAAAAGTTCCGGACACTAAAAATTCTGGAGTATGTTAATTGTGGAAAATCACCAACTAGGACCTTTAACCTCTTTACAATCAGGACATATATAATAACCGCCTAAAATTAGTAGACTCTTTAATCTACTCATGTCATATTAAATCTTTTGACTTATACAGAGTAAATAGGTATGGCCAATGTTCTCCTGAAAGTACTATGGAAAAACAACATAATCATTTTCAGAGAAAATGCTTGATGAATTAAACAATTGATTTGCAGAAAGTGCAAATATAGGTGTTTAATAGTGGTAAACTGACCAATTCTCATCCTAAATCCATCATGGTCAATGTGCCATTGTGAATACACAAATAATATAGAGGCTTGTGGTAGTCTAACAAAATGGTAGAACGTATAAAACACACCTGCATCCTGAAAACTTGGGGGAACATTTCTAAAAATTGATTTTGATATTGATATTTTGTTTTCTCTAAAAATGGTATTCTTGTTTTAGATTCCTTAATTTCCGGATTATTTACAATTGGTAATGGGAGATTGGTTGTTATTTATTATATATCTTAATTCCAGCTAATTGAAAATTGTGAGGATGGGAAAGAGCATTGTTGCTTGTGATCCAAACTAGAACTGCCTATGCAGGTCAACATCTCTTTGCTACTTTCTTTTGATACAAAGTGATAGGCAATCTGAGATAGAGTTAAAAGGGGGAATTGACATGAACCCACTCTATTTCCACGTCCTCAAAAGGATCCACACAATAGAGTTTAAATAACCTCCTCCCTTGAAACTTTAAACATTATGATGTGCATTTGACAGCAAGTAAATGGTGTAATTGGATACCAGGAAATCTAAGAGCTTGACAGGACAATAACTACATATAAATCCCCATTACAATTCTTATAATTGACAGATTGTTTATTTTTCTTATCAAGTTAGGGCCAATTTTAATGTCCTGTATGAGTTAGATATGCTCGAGCAAAATCACAAGGTTAAAGAGGCCTGATATTCCGTAATGCAAAACAGGGGAAGATTCTTATCATGATTTTTGACCCAAAAATCAAATTACAGTATGGAAAATGACTGTTATAAATAATTTCTTATGATTAATAGTGCTGATTGAATGTTTTTAATTTTTTTGTGTGGGTGGAGATGGGAACGTTGTTCCTATTTTGCATATATTTAAGAGCTTATTATTTATTTATGGTTATGTCAACACATGTATATTAACGTGTCATTTATATGGTACTGCATTATGTCTGTTTGGTGCGTAGCATGGTTCTACTGGAAACTGAATTGAGGTTGCCATGCTGCTTTTGATGTCTAACTTGTAGTTGAGTAATAGATAGTTCAATTTTCATTTTATACAAAACACATGAAAACATAGTTAATTGAATCGTGACTCTTTTGACCCTATGGATGATAAGTTTGATCATGTCGTAGATGTAGAAATAAAAGTTTCAATAAACTATCATCTCTTAACATGCCTATTTTGTGTCATCATGATGACATAGGTCATATCCAAGTTGTGGATGCCATGTTTGTATTGACTGTCCTACATTCGATGATCATAAGGTCAAGCAACATTGATGGAGCGGAAATATAATTGTCAGTCACTTATCATCATTTAATATGCTCAAATTGAAACTGATGTAATGATTGAGGTCATGTCCTCAGCAGCACAAGCCTTGTTGATTTGATTTAGTGGTTACGACGAGATATATCAAGGCAGACCATGTGACCTTGACTTGATGTTAAATTGGCATGAATTAGTTGATTATGCCTTTTGAGGTGTCCTGGACCATAATTTGAAGCTATATAGTTGCATTACAATAAAGACCCTAGATGAAGGTCTTACTGATGCCATTATGTTGAAAAATTCTTGAGCAGAAATGCAGTTTTATAGAGGTCACTGCTGAAAAAATATAATATTCCAAATCAATTTCTCTTTTTCAGATCACATTTTTAGAAATTCTATCCTCCCATGAAAAAACTTCCTTTCCAATTCTCTAGGACTAAGAGATTAGCATCCAGATGGGTGAATTGCATTTTGTCAAGGCATATTTTTTTGTTTATTCCTAGGAAGTATTTCATGTGAATCAAATCTTTCCACCATGTTGGATTCCATGTAACGAGTCTCCAAACAAGCTCTGCTCCAAGGGCTTGGTTCATAAGAATTGGATCTCAACTAGCAAGTCCTCTATTAAAAAAGCCGACAGTTTGTTCTAGTATATTAAGTTGACTTATAGGTAGATTTGAATCCTTTCTAGGATTTCTTTAATTAAAGCTAATTGATCCCCTTTAGAATGTCAAATGGTGTTAAGAGAGATAAGATACTTTTATTAATGTCCAATAAGATAGCTCCTTCAGTATCTTACATAACAGGATTGCATTTCAAGGCATGCTACAGGTATGCTTTTTTCTTTAGGTTCTTTGACCAAGTTACAACTCATGACCGGCGTGGAATTGCTGATTTTGGAAGTACACAATTTGTTGTCACCTCATCTTCTAGAGAGCAATGCTTTGCTGATGAAGCTAGAAGCTACTCAAAATCCATTAAAATTCTCTCCAATGCTCTGATCCAATGTATTCTACAGTTAGCTTGCAAAGTGACAAAGGGGAGGATTAGAATAGACCTTGAATTAGTCACTATTCCTGACAAAATCATTTGTCAAGTGACAAAAATAGTAGCACCCTCTTGTAACCATTTACAAAACCACTGTTACCTTGTCAAAAATTTCTTGGGATAAATCCTGCGAGCTCTCTTGAAGGTGTTGCCTGTTGTTTGATGCCCATAAATGCTGATAAATGCCCAACAATGTTTCTCCATGTCTACAACAAACCCAATATTGACTTTTGACCTTCATCATGCCCAAAACTGCTTTACTAACCTCTTCATCACTATTGTTATAAGGTGGAATGATGCTTCAAATGTGCTTGGAATTGGAAATTAAGCTCCTTACTGATGTACTGCCCCAGACCTGCTTCTTTGATTTTTGTGCATGATCTGCTAATCTAAGTGTGCTACTACTACCTTGGGTGTTGTAGATGCCAAGAATAGCTCAGAAATAGCCCTGAAATAGCCCTGAAATAGCCCAGTCTTGGAATATTGCTGATCATTGCTACTGCTTATTTGCCTTGATTGTTCATAAACCTTGTTGGATTTACTATTGTCCCTGTAAAATTCGTATGTTGATTTGATCCCTGTAATAGTTAATGCTAAATGTTCTCCCTGTAATAGTTAATGCTAAATGTAACACTATTGACGATGATTATAATCCATCTAAATGTTTCTAACCTGCCATGGAATGTTGTAGACATTTTTGTGGAAGATTTCTTCAGTTGTTGGCAGCTCCCAAAACTCAGGGCATTTCTAACATTAAAGTAATCATTGAGAACCTTATTGTAGATTCGCTGATTATATTAAATGTGCCAGAACACCCTGCAGCCAGCCTCCTCCTCCAGGTACAGGAGCATAAAGATGTAACTGATAGTGATTATATATGATTTTGGCAATAGATGTGATATAGTAGAATGCTTTGCAGTTTCTTCAATGTTCTATTTTTTGGAGATTCTGGGCTCAAGTCTAAAGATGTGGTTATACATGGTATAACAATTGACCTTCTTGGTCAGATTGTTGCTAGACTTAAACATGATAGTGTGGCTTGTTGCAATGACAGACATTGGATCTTGCAGGAGTTAAATGAAGAGGAAGCATAAGATTTTGCTCCACAGAAAGATATATGTGTTGTCTAATTAGGAGGACAAGGTTCATAGTTTATGGTTGGTCTTCTTACCAAGTTCAAGAACCTAGTTAACACATTAAACACTCTGCTTGGGTAGTTTGGTTACTAGATTGAAACTCAGAGGAATTGACAAGAGCCTGTAGAAGCGGTGGAGCACATGTAATGTGCACATCCTTACCAGCAGGTAACTTGAACGCGTACATGCCTTAACTAGGTGGTTTGAAAATTCATATAGGTGTTGCATGGATATTGACAGCTTATGTTGGAAGATATTTAGTTTAATCTTATAATGAGCAATATCCTTGCTTTGTGTTGCTATGCCAAGCTCTTGCTGTCTCAATGTATCAATGTCTATGATTCTTTCTCAATGAAGAGATAGGGCTTGGTCACTAGGAATATGGTGACACTCAAAAGAGTTGAAAGTTGGTCATGCTAGTCCTAAGATCTAAATATCATAATTTCTCTATTCTTCCTTTTGTTTTTATAAATAGCATGCCTACCACAATTGGAGAGTTTACCTTCCATGAGTTGGGGCTCATAACTTATTCTAAGGTATATCACTGCAAACTTCTTTTCCTTTTTTGGTCCAAATATTAGCGACTCGAGTATTGAGTTTATTTTGTATCATGCATTTTGTTGTCTTGTCCCTTAGATTGACTTTGCAAACAATCACATTTAATAATTTGTTAAGTGAATTAGATTGTTGTTGCATGTTGCATATTTTGTCTATATATTTACTAGCATTGTATTTGTAAATCTCATTATATTGGGTTTCCTCTCATAATGCATTGCCTTCATATCAACATCCATTTATTCTTATATTGTCATTGTTCCGTAAGAAGATTTGTAAGTTCCTTGCATGTTCTAAATTTAAGTGGTTCCTTGATCCCTCATACTAGATCTTATCCAGAAAAGAACCAGCGTTTATTTATAGAATTGATACTTGATTTCTTATTTTGTCAGTGGAGAAAAAGGAAGCAGTTGTTGATCTTGTTAGATTGAAAATCTCAGAAGGAGGATATTTAGATAGAGGTATGTATTCATTTATCTTTTGAAATTAGTATTGAAGTCACACCCAAAATATTCACCAAATATTTATAGAGGTGGTCTATACATCTAGTAATATTTTCAAATGATCTGGGAAATAAAATATGCATTGTAAAAAATATTCACAAACTCTTTTAGGATAAACAATGATTGATAGAGTCCAGACTCCATAGAGAATACTACTTGATTCATGTACTAATATTTCTCTTTTTTGTATGTATAGATGTTTTAGCAAAGGTTAATACATAGAATATATTGGATCCAATCAATGCATGGGAAGATGAAAAGGAAAAAGCCAATAACAAGAAAGCTAACTCTATATATTCTTCACAAACAAGTCAGGCACGTGTAAAACATCTCTACTTTTCATAATACTGTTCCATGTTATTCCTGATATGCATTTTTCAGAGGTTGTAGTAGAACGATTTCTCAAAGCCTTGAATGTGAACCCATATATGATTGGTGCTTCTATTACCCCCCTTTAATTCACAATAGAGTGTAGTTGAATGCTCCCAAATTCAATTGGATAAAAAATTCAAC
This sequence comes from Larix kaempferi, assembly GCA_027924585.1. Classification (NCBI taxonomy): domain Eukaryota; kingdom Viridiplantae; phylum Streptophyta; class Pinopsida; order Pinales; family Pinaceae; genus Larix; species Larix kaempferi. The sequence continues at coordinate 3,700,543 of BSBM01000764.1, read as the reverse complement.
CCTATATAATAAAAGTCTATTTTTAAGGGATACATGGAAAATAGATAGATTACATACATCCTACTTACAAGGCTTTTCAATTTTGGGTTGCATGCTTTAGGTACTACAAGGCAGTGTCAAGCATTACAGCATGGTAATATAAGAAGACATCATCTGCAGAAACTCGGATGAGAAGAGATGAGTTAAAATATTTATTCTCTATGTCTAATTTTTATGCAGTTTGATGTTTACAAAACTAATGAACAGAGATAAAAATTTGGAAATCTACCCTTCCATATGAGGTTCTCTAGTGGATGTGGCATTACCCTCATTACCCACATGTGTAACAATTGTGAGATAGAGATGGTTTATGAGGCATTGCTGCTGCCAAAATCATTGTCAATCTGGATATAGACTTTGGGTTGCAAGTCCCTAGGTTGATTTGTTAGCATCCTAAGTACTAACATTGTTGGAGGTTTCAATATAGTGCCTTCCGGGTCCTCTTTACCTTGTGGTTGTTATCTATGTGATATATGAAATTTAAGCTACTTGTTTCTTTACCTTGTGGCTACTTGCTTGTATCTTAATTCCTTGCTCTGTATGTAGGAGAATTTGGAGAAGAAGAAAGTAGCATATGTTGAGAAAATGAAAAATGAGATTACCATTATCCACAAGAAGGAAGAGGAAAAGAAGGACATGTTTGAAGCTAAACGAGGAGAGAAACGTCTGAAGATAGAGGAGTCAAGTGCCAAATTTAAAGCATAAATCCAGGTGCCAAAAAAGTTCTTGCTCTGCTTTGAGAGCTAGCAAGTTTTTCACTACAATTATATGAATGTCCTATTTGTTTGGATATGTAGAATATTGATCTGAATGATTGTGTTCATTTGACCATATTTCTCAAACACATTGATAGCACCAAGTTGTACAAGTCTGGATTAGAAGAATATATATATATATATATATTGTATTCCACTTAGAATCTCTTAGTGTTTTGATTTAAGAACATGTTTGTAAATGTTTATTGTGTTAATTTGGATTCTGAAGTTAGGTCTGGTTCTTAAGAAAAAACTCATTATATATATATATATATATAGAGAGAGAGAGAGAGAGAGAGAGGCCATTGAACTTGTACTGTGTATTAGGGTCATGCTACGTTTGTGTGCTATGAAGCTTGAATAAGAGAGACAATTTGTAATACATAAATTATTTCAATGCTAATGAGATTTCCATTCTATGTACTAAAGAGCATTTACAAGATAAATTAGTTCAATGTTAGTGAAGATAGAATTTTATAGTACTCTCAAGTTGTTAATTGTGGGCCATGTAAGATGGAATGAGAAAGATAGAGAGAGATATGCCATTGAATTTGTACTATGTATTAGGGTCATGCTACTTTTGTGTGCTATGAAGCTCGAATAAAAGAGACAATTTGTAATACATAAATTATTTCATTGCTAATGAGATTGCCATTCTCTGTACTAAAGAGGATTTCCAGTGTAAAATTATTTCAATGCTAGTGAAGATAGAATTTTATAGTACTCTCAAGTTGTTTATTGTGGGCCATGTAAGATGGAATGTTCTAAAGAATCATAAATTATTTCATTGCTAAAGAGATTGCCATTCTATGTACTAAAGAGCATTTCCAGTGTAAAATTATTTCAATGCTAGTGAAGATAGAATTTTATAGTACTCTCAAGTTGTTTATTGTGGGCCATGTAAGATGGAATGTTATAAAGAATCTGCTACTCATTCCTTCCACATTTGAATAGGAGTGTTATAATTTATAATTCTCCAGTACCTAGGAACTATTCCATACATTTATCAAAATGCAAAATAGTTAATATACTTGGGATCCCTTGAACATGCTTATCTAAAGTAGGATATCATGCTACTTCTACAACTAAACTATAAAAACCATGGCGAGATAAAAAGATCTCATTTTCAGTTGGTTAACAATAAATATGTTCTTGGTAGATGTAACTTTAGTTTTAACTATGAGCCACGTTTCTTAAAATATTCTCCCTTTTTTATTGGGAAGTTGTTCCTATTTGTTTCTGATTCCTAGTCAGGTGATGCCAAATTAACGAGCATTTCAGAAATTTATGTTTTCTATTTGTGTAGAGGCTTACACAATCATTTCTTCACATATTGTGTAGTCGCATAGAACTGGCATCGGTGAATGAAATGTAGTTTTTAATTATATATTTCTCTCCACAAATTGATTTTGAGTACTCCCCACCATTTCAATGTCCAACCCACATCCTAGTCACGAGTTTCAATTGTTTAATATTCATTCTAGAGATTCTTCACCTGTGTACTGTTCAACATTGTCACAATGAGTATATGGTCAGATTAGTCTAATCCATGAGTTTTGTTCTAATTGTATATCCCCAATACCTTGACAGGGTTTGGAGAATCAAGTTGACCAAGAAGAAGATCGTAGAAAGAAGACTTGTCTTTGAGTCTTTGTATAGGGGGTTTTGTGTCTTATCAATAAGAGTTACATTACAAAAATCATCATATATATCATCTACGCGTGGGTCCTCATCCATGTAGGGAACAAAATGTGTCATGGGTCAATCTATTTATCCTTTCATTCTAAATAATATTAATATCATTTTCTTTATAGGATCAACTTCAACTCTTATCATTTTCACCATTTTTCAGCATTGCTACTCTTAAGAATTTCAAGCCTAGTGTAATAATGATTTGTGTACTAATTCTATTATTATTTCTTTTATGCTATAAGGTAGAGACTAAGTTGCACGCAACTCATGTTTTTCTTTGTTTGATTTCTATCAATTTCCATTTGTGGGTAAGAGATCCTTCTTCAACAAAGTGGCTAGCATGTTATGACAGGTATATATATTTTAGTTATTTGGGAACTAATTAATGGTTGTATATGTATTTGGCATGTGAATACCTTCTTTGTGATAGCTTCAATGATGGGATTTGCAAGTGTATTCATTATGAGTAAGTGATGGAGTTTCAATGATGCTAATTGCAAGTGTATTCATTATGAGTAATTGATGGAGGACAAGCTATATGTTTTCATTCTCAACCAATGTTGTAAGGAAAAGTTATTAAATGGTTGGTTTATATTGAAAAATTGAAAATGGTCATAGATGGATTCTTCACTCATTCTCATTCCATTTTGTAATTGGAGGATTGAAGATATTGTTCATTTCAAAAGGGGGTGAAATTCACTTTGTATTAAATAAAATTTTCGTAATGAGTTTGTCAAATTTTAAAAGCTTGATTTTGGAGAAAATTTGTAATTTCAAATCAAAGTGTTAATAAATGTCAAGTGATGTACTCCATCAATGAATGTTTTCATGAGGTTATAAGAGGGTTAAGGCTGAGCCCCTATAGCACTCTTTTGTAGTGTTTGTGCAGTGTCTATTGTGCTCGAGACTCTTGACTCTTTGATTTTGTGCAAGTGATAAAGCAACTTAACATGTCTAAGTTGGTAAAGTATTCATTGATTCAAACAAATTGGATGGACCCAAGAACACTTTAATTACATCGATAGGTTTTTATATATTAGAATTTGGGGTGGACTAGCACCTATGCTTTTCGTAGATTGCACGAGGATGAGACAAGTGTCTTGTTCATATTAATTTTATGGTGGTTGTTCCAGATTCAAAATAAACAATTATAAAAAAAGAATATAAAAAATAACCAGTAGTTGATGCATGGATAATGGGCAGTTAATGACAAACAACAAATATAACACGTAATAGATAACTTGTTCATGGCACTTAATTTGTTAGTGACACTTAACTTGTGGCTTGTTGATGTTCATCGACCACAAGTTAAGTGGTTATACTAGTTTATAATGAGTTGTAGAAATATGCGTGTAGTGGTGATAAAGCTCCTACTTAGCCTATTGATGCTAGAGGATTGGAAAAATGCGAATTGAAAGATGAAAATTCACTTGCACTTTTGAGATATTCATTAACTAATGAAATGTTTGCACACATTGAAATGCAATTAATGCTTCAAATGTATGACAAATTTTCAAAAAAAATGTTAGTTATTCAACTTGAATCAAAATGGGTTGGTTTCCATACAAAGATCCTTAAAATAAGTTTAGCTGAAGGGGGGGATGTCTTGTATTACATCTTTGGCTTGAAATAGTCGAATGTGGAATTAAGGATGTGGAAGAATGTTTTATGGATTCAACGTTAATCAATGGTTTTCCATCCACTTATAAAATTTCTTGGAAAATTTACAAATCACAAGCAAATTGGAAAGTCAAACTTTCAGTTGTCTTAGTGATCTATTAATCCAACATGACAAAACATTTGATAAAAAGACGGCCTCTAGAGAATATCTTCTCTTTAACAACTCGAGAAAAGCAAAAATATCAAGAGGAAGAGGAAACTACAATGAAAGTACAAGAGGAAGAGGAAAATACAATGAAAATTCTAGAGGAAGAGGAAAATACAATGAAAATTCTAGAGGAAGAGGAAGATTTTAAAATCAAGAGCATAGACGTAATTATATTAGAAGCTTAAGAAGATGGCACAATAATCAAAATCAACATTTTTTTTAGGAGATATCAAGATGATCTTAACAAAAAATAAGGAAAAGGTGCATATATTACCCAAGTAAAGTGCAAAAGATGTCTTCACATTAGACATATGGCAGAGGACTATAGAACAAGGAATTACAATTTGCCCTAACAAAGCAATATCTTAACTCCAAATAACATTCTAAATTCAATACTCCAACTTTATATCAACATGCAGATAACAAAAATGATGATTATGAATATGCGTTGACAACCAATCAACAATTAGATTTTCTAGATTGAGTTCCCACTAACAAGCATATGAGAAAAGCTTATGAAGATGATTGGATACTAGATACAGGGGTTGTTAAATGTATGTGCTACAAAAAATACTATTTTTGGACATATCAAGATATGCAACTTATTTTGATTTATTTGGTAGATGACACCACCATAATCCTCAAGGAAAATGTTCAGTCCATTTTTTTGTTCTAGGAATTGGAGAAGTGGTATTTTCCAATTTTTTGTATGTTCCATAGTTTAAAAAGGATTTTTTTTCCTTGGTTCCACATTTTTTTTCTAGGTTCCACTTTTTTCCTTCCTCATTACTATTTTGTTGGGTCTTCCACAATCCAGCTCTACAAATTGATTAGTTGCCCCTGTAATCCCAGTGGGATCATTCTTAGCATTATACTATTATTTTATTTAGTGTCCTATTTGCTTATACTAGGGTGTTTAAGGGATCTTGTTTGTTACAACTTGATAATATGACATAAAGGGGGCATTAAAAATGTGTTGATAAGTATGGATCCACACAATATTTGGTGAAATTAGGGGTTTTTTAATTGGAAAGGTGTATTGGGAGGGGGGTTCAACAATACTATTTTGGGAGAATTTTTCCAATATTTATTGAAATTAGGGATATTCTTTAATATCATGTGAACGGTCGTGCTATGTAACAAGTTAACTGAGTGAACCCCCCATGGCATTAGCATTCTCTTTGCTTGGGTGATGTTCCCCCTGCAAGCAGTAGGGAGATGTGCCCCTCTGTAACATTAAGGAATGAGATATTCAGTCTTCTTCATAGAGTTTCAAACTGCATTAATACTGTAGTTCCATTCTACTTCATGTCCATCTGATATGTTGGAATTCCTATTTTAAGCCAATATCATTTCAGTATTATTTCTTATAGTGTGTTGTATCCTGCAAAGAAAGATTTGAGCCCCTGTGAGCTCCTATATATACTCAATCATGAAATCTGTAATGTAATGTGATGTAGCATCATATTCTTATCTAATCAAATAATAAAATACACTTCTCTTACACCATCATTGCTCAATTGTTTTCCTATGTTGCAATTATTCAGTGTAAATTGACATTCTGCATGTTTGGTTGTAATTGGATGATGATATTACTTCTAAATATCTGATTAGTTGTTAATGTTGTTCATTTACCTACTTTTTATCACTACTATATAGATTCTACAGGAAATGGTGACTCTTAGCCTCTCCTTGAAAGTGTCAGAAAACTAGCAATTTCCCTTGCTCTCAAATTCATTGGAAATATGACTAGTTTTGAGTTTTAATGTAATTACCTGACCTATGGAATACCAAATTGATTTGTGTAAGTTTATAAAGGTAGGTAAGACGTTCTAGGAACCATACCAAACTTTATATCTGGAAATTGCGGTGTTCCATATCCACTTGGATCCATTTGGAAATCAGCTAATTGAGCAGTCTTGATTCTAGTACTTTACCCCCAGTAACTGATTCTTGCAATATAAAAGTCTGTGATTGAGTCTAGTGACTTATATGATCATTTGTAATTTTATGTACAAAATTTGTATTCATATTTCACTAGTATTGGAGAAGTTTCCACATAATTCCTGTGGTCATTAATTTCCTTAGAGTCTTTGGCTTTGCCAAGGGGTCATCCCAAGTGTGATGCACTTTGAAATGTGCAACTGTCATGGTAAGTGATCAATCTACCTGTAATATTTCATGCATAAATTTGACCTGGAGGTTTCCATAAGAGGTGTATAATCCCACTCCATTGCTCAGAACTGAAATTCAAGTCCCCCCTATGCCATCTAAAATTGTTTGGAAACAAGCAATTTCCTCCTCCTAGTTCTGATTCTAGAGCCTAGTCTTGAATTTACCATTTGGTTTTCTAATTGAGGAAATAATATTCCCAAATATATCTGATTTTCATATTGGGGATACTGCAATGGTATCATAGCATGTTCCTTTTCATATTTGCATTGTGATCCTTAGTTGAAAGAAGAAATTGCAGCCATGTGATTGGTACCTATTGTAGTTGAAGAGGAAGTTTATGAGTTGTATGAAGAAGAAGATAGCTCCATGGATGAAGATATGCAAGTTGGTTCTTCCTACAACTTCATATACATGGATGATGGTTACCTCAGTAACCAATTAGATTAGGAAGATATAAGGCCTAGATCTGTTAATGGTTGGGTGTCCTGCAAAGGGAATCCAAAAGAACCTTTTGGGTACCTCCTAGATTATTATGCATTAAGTAAACAAGTATGGGAACTCCTATCTGTATGAGAGTTTTGTAGTATCAAGATCAGAATATTTCTACAGGAAACCTATTGTAAATAAAATAAAGAGAGGATTGCACATATGGTGGAGAATGTGCGCAAAGAAGTGGGAGCTAGATGGTTGCCACCAGGAGCCAAAGCTTATGCATGTGAGGATTCATGTTGTGCTAGAAAGCACAAGGAGGACAATGATGAGCATCTACAACCATCCACAGTCATTGAGAGGATCCATGAACCACCTAAATATATGGGAGATGAAGCAGGAGCAGAGATCCATGAGGTGGAGCACAAATCACTGCAAGGTGACTGCAAGAGAGAAGAAAAGTGTGTAGAAGGGGAAGAATCGGGCACCGAGCCTTCCATCAATGATTCAAAGGAACAACATAAGAGATATGGCATGGAAATAGTGCACTCCACTAGTGAGTGCAAAAACCTATATGTTGGTGACATGGAGATCAGTTGGGAGAATCTTTCTATAAGAGAGCGTTCCCATGAACAAGAATATGAAGAAATTGCAGCAGAAGAAGCAAAACAAGGATCAACTTCCAAGAAGAAATTGTGAATTTGGTTAGACAAAGGAAGACATGATACAAATGTATGATCACATTTCATATTACAATATTCTTTTTTGGAATCATGAGGTTGCATCAAATTTTGGGGAGAAGTTTGGTATTGGCATAGTGGAGTCTCTTGGAATTGAGGCTCATTATGGGATAATAGTCACTCTCAGAGAGGATATTGGCATGATAGAGTCTACTGATGATGAGACTCTAAATTCTGGTGTGGAGGATGATGGATTGTTGGATGGGATTCAACATGATTCTCATAGGATGGATGATCTCACATGTGACATCACACATTGTGTTGTCAATTAGACATGGAGTGACCTAGAGAGCCTACTCCTAGTCACTGAAGGAAGGATACTGCAAGTTCTATACATAAATGATGTATCCCATAGATTCATGGAGGATATCATTGGGATAGTGTAGATGGAGGAGAGACATAGTGGTATTGTTAATAGAGGCTCAATATATGAACTCTGTTTAGATGGATGAGAGACATAGTGGTATTGTTAATAGAAGCTCTATATATGAACTCTGTATCATTAGAAGAGAGTTGGAAGAGATCAAATATGATCACTTCTAGTTGTTTATGGATAGAGACATGGCTCTCAAATTTTATGAAGACAAAGCAACAACAGAAGGAGATAAAATTCATATGGATTTGGGAGATTCTCTTTCCCCTCCCAAGACCACTAGTGATATTATGTGTGTGGTTGATTGCACACATGTTACATTGGAGGATCCTCATGCACTAGGTGAGCATGATGAGTGTTAAGTGATGCAAGTGCTTGATGGTAGTATTGATATGGGGATTGGTTGCAAAGCACTTGTTTCACACTAGGAGGATCATGCCATTTATCTATGTGAGGAAGCCTCATTTGTGGAGGATGTACTTGAGTTCATCTCACTTGGCCCTAGCAACAGAGATCCTGAGGATGTTTCCATGGGATCAAGCAATAAAGAGATCTATCCATCTATGGATAGATGCATTACAAATTTGATGACTCTAGGAGGTGAGGGCACATATTATGATTCTATTAGCATATTTCACAGTGCCTAGTTAGATGATCAATAGTTTATGTACCTTTGGATTCCATTCATCCACATATGGATTGTATGGAAGATTACATGGCACACATGGAGATACCTTGTAGAAAGAGTTCTTCTCATGTTAGGTGGAAAAAAGTTGCACAAGCAAGTTTCCATGAGGAGATTGGAATACATCATGTTGAGGCATTTTCCCTGTGCAAGGAAGAAATAAACTTTCCTCTGTGGATGAAAGTTACATCTTTGGATGAGGAACACTAGCAAATTCTTGTTAGACTATCCAACAAATGGGACCATACATGTACTATTTCAATCGACGAATTTGGTAGAGAGTTGCAACTGACCTACTTTCCTTCACTCCTAGCACATGAGGAAGTGAAAATAAATGTTGATTTGATGGAGGGACCATTTCTGTTAATGCTTCATGAGAATTAGGAGACACATGTGTCTAATTATCAACTTGATTTTGATAAATTGGACACACCCTTGATCCTTCTTTAGTATGGTTAGCCACAATGGCATCTACTTGCGCCACTTGATACTTGTCACATGCACAATAGTGCAGGGGATTTCCACTTGATCACTTTGAGTGCGACAAGTGATAGAAGTGTGAGCCATGGGATTGGGGTGTTGTTTGCACATGTGGAGTTTCACATCTTGTTGGAGAGGCTCACAGAGTTGATGATTTTCATTGGGAGTGGAAAAATTCCATTTGGTGGATGGATCCTAGCATATCATGGAGTGACAGATTGTCACAAGCAACAATGATGATGGATAGTATGCAACAAAGACCATGTGATCCAAGCATTGATGGTTTTTTTAGACACCATTAATGTTTGGGAGGATGTAGTTGAGACAGTGGGATCTATGAATTCTTTGGCATGATGGATTGTCTTGGATGTCATTGATGTTTGTGGGAGTTTAGTACAATCAATGGAACCATGGCATTACTTGGTATGAGTACAGTTGTTGGAATTGGTGCCAAAATTTAGTTGCTACCATTGGGGATAAAGCCAACCATGATTTCCAAGAGTCCATCTATGTAGAGAATTGGATCGGTTTCCTCATTCGGGAACCTTATGATGGATGGACATGTTATGCAATTTCTTGTTGGATTGGGAGCCTTTAGGAGGTTCCTCATGTAGGGATTATGTAGTGCAATGGTGGTTGTCATAATCACCTTACATTCATCAGGTTCATTTGGGACCATGGCATTATTCTTAGTTTTTTTAATTGGGTTGAACATACATTTTCTTTTGTATAGGTAGTTTTCAACCACCTTGCATTCATCAGGTTCATTTGGGACCATGGCATTATTATTAGTTTTTTTAATTGGGTTGAATATACATTTTATTTTGTATAGATAGTGGAGTCACTCATTGGGGAGATGGTTATATTCAGAGTGGCATAGTGGAAGCATGATGGACCCATTGAGTTTAGCATTGGAATTCAATTCCATGCCACTTTAGCAACATAATCTTGATGGTGAGAAGTCATTGATTGGTTTCATGTTTTATATGGAGTTGATGTCATTGCTTGAGTACAAGCAATACTAGGACGGGAGGACTTGTAATGTCCCCGAATTTGGCCATTGACAAAAATTTCCTAAGTCACCTAAACTTGTTCATGTTTATTCACCTAGGTGGTGATTTGGGTTGATTATTTTCTAATCCTAAGGTCCAAAGTTAGGAATAACGCCACATTAAAATATCTTGGACTAGGGAAATTCATTAAGGAGACGAGGAGCCTTGGTTGGATCATTAAATAATACAAAGTCTCCTTGTGGTTTGAAATTATTCAGGAAATACTAAGGTTGGATTTCTTAAGGTTGGCAATAATCATTCGTGGAAAAGTCCCATGAAGTGAAACTCCCTAGTAGTGGCAGGGAAATTATTGTTGCAATTTCATTATGAGACAAGTAAGTGGAAATGGGACACATAAAATTAATATCTTCCCAAAATAAATACTAATTCACATCTGAATTGAATTGTTGCAAGCCAAAGAGATTATTGGGTAAAAACACTTGAAAAATCAATAAATGAGCTAAATAATCCACTCTCTCATAAATATTCAATAATTAATATTTTATTCAAGATAATATGAGAGAATTTTGGCCAATTCCTGGCACCAAGGAAGTTGTTGTGATATTTTAAATGTGGACAAACTCAATTCCCCAATTTAAGGAGGTGGAGTAAACATGTGGACAATTAATCAAGGAAGTGGTAAAGAAAGTGGACAAACGTCATCTTTGACTTGGTGGGACTATTCAACATGTGTACATAAGTCTTGTTCACACTTCCCCAATGAATATTGGTGCATTGGAGTTTAGTAGGTTGTTTTTTTAGTCACATGGTATTGACCCATAGTATTCGTTGGTGTTTATTGGTGAGTTATTTTGCATGTGGTTTTGCATCAACCATTGTATTGGTTACTTGTATTCGAGATCAATTAAGATAAAAAGGGAGATAGTTCACATGGTTGAGCATGGCTTGATGAATATTGATTTTTTTATTGGAGATGCATTAGCATTCTCTTTGCTTGGGTGATGTGCCCCATGAAAGCAGTAGGGAGATGTGCCCCTCTGTGACCGTAAGGAAGGAGATATTCAATATTATTCAAAAAAATTCAAGATGCATTACTATTGTATTTCCATTCTACTTCATTTCCATTTGATATTTTGGCATTCCTATCTTAATCCAACATCATTTAAGTATTGTTTCTTCTAGTGTGTTGTAGCTTACAGAGAAGGAGATTGAATGTTTGCACCCCTATGAGATCCTATAGATTCTCAAGTGTGACCTTTGTAATATATTTTTCTGTAACATCATATTCTTATATGATCAAATAATTAAATATACTTATCTTACACCAACATTGCTCAATTGTTCTCCTATGTTGCAATTATTCAGTGTAAATTGACATTCTACAAGTTTGGTTGTATTTGATTGATGATATTGCTTCCAAATATCTAATTCATTCTTTCTGTTGTTCACTTAACTGATTTTTATCACTACTAAAAAGGTTATACATGAAATATTGACCCTTATCCTCTCCTTGAAAGTGCTAGAAAAATAGCAATTTCCCCTACTCTCAAATTCATTGGAAATCTGACTAGTTTTGAGTTTTAATGTAATTACTTGACGTTTGGACCACCAAATCAAGTTCAGTAAGTTTCTATGGGTAGGTAATATGTACTAGGACCTATCACAACCTTCATATCACTACAAAAAAATACCCTTTTGGTGGTGGTTTTGGATTGCAATGGTTTTTCTAAACCCCCCACTAAAAGGTTTTTTAGGTCTTTGGGGACGGTTATTCAAAACCCCCCTCAAAAGTCCCAAAAATTGGACTTTTGGGGGTGATTTGTAAAAAACCCCCCTAAAAAGTCCAATTGTCAGGATTTTTGGGGGCATTTTTGTAAACCCCCCCCCTCGAAAGTCCAATTTTCAATACTTTTGGGGGTGGTTGTGGAAACCCCCCCCAGTATTGAACCCCTAAAAGTGGCTTGCGGTGGTCTTGCTAAAACCCCCCCCCCAAAATGTTTTTTAAAAGTATTTGGTGGCGGTCCTTAAAAACCCCCCTCAAAAGTCCTTAGAATTTGACTTTTGGGGGCGGTCCTTAAGAACCCCCCTCAAAAGTCCTTAGAATTTGACTTTTGGGGGTGGTCCTTAAGAACCCCCCTAAAAAATCCTTAGAATTTGACTGTTGGGGGTGGTTTTTAAGAAATCCGGGAGGGTTTGGAAAGCCCCCCCCCAAAATTCTCGTTGGACTTTTGGGGAACGAGACTTTTGGGGGGGGGTTTGGAAAGACCCCCCAAAAGTCTTGTTGGACTTTTGGGGGGGTTTGGAGATCCACACCCTCGGAATATCTTTATCATCATCCTATGAGCTGTGGCGGGCATTTCCCTAAGCCCAATTAGGCAGATTTTACCATACTTGGAATATTTTTAATCTTCTCCTAGCTTGGTCTAATTTCCCTAAACTAGTGTTTTGGAAGGTCCATAAATTCTTCTTCAGGGTGATCTCTTTGGACAAACTAAGACCACGGTTGAGTAGACAAAACAGTAGCCTACAATATCCCCATGTGCTGCCAGCATTTTCTTCAACACACAATTTGTGCCGAGCATCCTCTCAGGGCTACTTGGACCCCATGCTCGGGTTCAAAATTGTTTTTTTGGGGATAGAGTCTAATAATGTTACCGAACTAGATCAAGGTCTTCACCAAGGAATACTGCTCGCATGTCAAAAAAGATGGACCCCTCTAATCGTGGAAGGTGATTCCAAGATCATTCTCCACATGGCTGCTGATCATTCTCCAAAGTGGAGTAGCGCTTTCCTTCTCCCACGTCAAGCTGATTTGCTGGCCAACCACGGGAAGATTTGACAGAAGCAGTTTTTCGGGATGGCCGCCTGCTCTTATACGTGGGACAATTTGACAGAAGCAGTTTTTCGGGATGGCCGCCCGCTCTTATACATGCGACGATTTGACATGATGGTTTTTCGTGCGAGAAGACATCATGCTGACCTTTAACTCTGGCCTTTTGCAGTTGTCCGCATCAACCTTTAACTCTTGTCTTTTCATCCTCCTTCGCAGTTCTCGATTAGTCTTTTCATCCTCCTTCGCAGTTCTTCGATGGCGGAAATGACGGAAGAAAATAAGAGTTATTAATAACTGTACCTCCTTCAGTTATTAAGAGTTATTAAGATGTACCAAATTCATCATAACAGTCGGTGGAAGGTGAGAATATATGGAGGCTCAAGGTGGCAACCGTGATCGTCATTGCTGGTTTTCTGCATGCATGCAAATTTTGGTAATCTGGTTGATTATGGAGCAAGCCTCTGGTGATAGGATGAAGGAGTTGCAAGATATTAAACGTCGTCCTAAGGTTGGAGATAATTCCAGTCGCAATAAGAAGAGAGGGCGTGGGGATTCTCCGGGGGAGCCGGGTGGTGGTCTGCCTCATGCCTTTCAACAGGTGCATAGGGAGGCAACTTCCTTCGCTCTTAATATCCCCTTGGAAATCCAGAGGGACATCAATGACTATGAACAACAATGGTGGGCTCGTCTGAGTATGGAAACCCTGGTGGGAGAGCGTAAGCAGTTGGAGAATTGGATCATTGATCCTGGCAACATGGCTAGCCGCGTTAGTCTTTACGAGCGCATTGTTGCACTATTTTGGATGATGAAAAAATTGGTTGGCTATGCCATTCGCGATAGGAATCCTCTCAGAGATGATAATGCACAGCTTCTCTTTGATGAGTCTTGCGCGATTCACTGGAAGCTGGATTTCCTTCTGTCTTCCATGGCACTTCAACCTCCTCCATGCGCTGCTTCTTCTTCCTGATTTTTCCATCCGGGGAGTTTTCCAGAAGCTCCTTATATAGTTCAATGATGTCTGGGTGGGTGGGTGTTTATTTGGGGGGTCTGGGGCTAGCTGGTTTATCATTTATCTTATGTATCAGTGGTTATGAAGCTAGGGTGTCTATTATGCTTGGGTGTCTATATTTATGCTCTTTGGCCTGCGAGCCTATGGGAAGAAAGTATTTGGTTCTGTGGTTTTTGGTAATTCTGTGGTTTTTTGTCTGTTCGGGTAGAAGGTTCGTCTCGGTTACTGCGGCAATAGCCTTCAGATGTGCCACGAGGGTGTGTGTCTATTTTGATGAACAATTCTGAGCTTCGGCCAGATTGCTCCTTTTGTAATTCCTACTTTTAATATAATGCAAAATCTCCTTACTTCCAAAAAAAAAAGGCTTGGAATGGTGTTTAGTATTCCCAAAGGATTATTCTTCCATATCACAGTCATGATAAGTGTATTTTTTTGTTTTAAGTAACTATAAGTACTGTTCTCTGCTTTTAAAAAGTTGATTTCTAATGAGGTAAGTGTTCAAGTAAAAGGTAATATTTTTTTGATAATGCATGATGCTAAGAATGTATCTGCTATTGCATACTTTAACCATTCCTTTGACAAAAATACATACTTTAACCATTCCTTTGAATTTGTCATAGGACTCTTTGTAAAATTACTTAGGGTAATGTGATAAATTTGAATAATAGTTTAAATTGGATTGAAAACGACTCTTCATAATGAATTATAATGATATGAACATGTAACTAAGAATGTCGGGTTTGATATGATTTACACTATAACACAGATCCCTATTCTTGGAGAATTATGTTATGATATGATTGATAGATGAAAGTCGAGATTGTAGACGTATGTATTCTTCTTTTCACTGGTTGATTTCTGAGTGTCTATGCTGATTTAAAATTTGAAACCTCTGTGTACGATCTCTGTAACTGAATGCGTCCTTGAAATGGTTTTTTCTGCAAGATTGAATGTTAGTCCAAATGCATTTGAATGGCTTGCAATGCGCCTTCATGGTCAAAATGTTGAGTTAAAATGGAGTATGTTTCTGTATTTGAATCTTTCGAGAAATCCATTGATCAAAATCTGTATGTTATTGTTGGTTGGGATAGAGTCGTGATTGCAAAACATTGCAATTATTGGTAATGAGCGAGTGAATTGATTAAAAGGACAAGCCGAATGCGTCCCCTGCATCTGTTAAATTGAAGTTTACTATCGAGGCCAAATCCATTGAAATGATTTGGCCAAGATGTCTCTGAATTGCTTAACCAACAGATTCCTTAAAAACCAATCATGCTAGTAAGATTCAACAAAGACAATCTGATCTAATTGCAGTGCTGATTGCATTGAGGTAATGCATATTGTTGTGTAAATATATATTTTTTTAATATAAGCCGTATTTTCTAAAAAAAGTGAAAATTATTAACTTAAAAAGTGAAAAGTGTTTTGTTGTTGCATATAATGTAGATTAATCTTATTAATTGCATATAGTTGTCCTTCATTCATGTTCTCTAAAATAGTAAAAAAGTTGGACGAATTTTCCCATACTTAGCCAATTTCTTGATTTTCACTAATTTGTCATATCTCTCCAGACTGATTCATAATGCAACAATGATTTCAACTTCATGCCACATCATCATCTATGCCATGCAATGCCATGCGGGCATCACTATCCTTATTGCGGGCATCAACCTTAATGTGGGAATCAGTTAGCCCCTTTACAACACTTAGCCATTTTTCCTTTGTCTTTAGTATGCAAAATAACATTTTTCTTCTATTTTGGCAGGTTGATATTTTCCTTATCTGATCACCATAAGAAAAACCAAGATCATGGCTAGATAGCCATTTCAACAATGAACAAAACCATATGGAGAGCGTTGATGGAGAGCGCTGATACCGATGAGCAAAGAAATAATGAGTAATTCAATGAGGAATTGGCGGAGTCGCAATTGCCAAAAGTAGTAAAAATGGATAAATTTAGGTGTTGCAGCTGCTCGAAACATGAAGAATAGGCACTTTTGGAGGTGTCGCAGCTGCTCGAAATAGGAAAATTGGACAAATTCAGGTGTTGCAGCTAGTGCTTGAAATAGGAAAAATATGCACTTTTGGAGGTATCGCATCTGCTCAAAATAGGAAAAATAGACAACTATTGGAGAGCGTTGATACTGATGAGAAAAGAAATAATGAGTATTCAATGAGGAATTGGCAGAGTCGCAGTCGCCAAGAGTAGGAAAAATGGACAAATTTAGGTGTTGCAGCTACTCGAAATAGGAAGAATAGGCACTGTTGGAGGTGTCGGAGCTGCTCGAAATAGGAAAATTGGACAAATTTAGGTGTTGTAGCTGCTTGAAATAGGAAAAATATGCACTTTTGGAGGTGTCGTAGCTGCTCAAAATAGGAAAAATAGACAACTATTGGAGAGCACTGATACCGATGGAGAGCATTGATACCGATGAGCAAAGAAATAATGAGTATTCAATGAGGAATTGGCGGAGTCGCAATTGCCAAAAGTAGGAAAAATGGACAAATTTAGGTGTTGCAGTTGCTCGAAATAGGAAAAATAGGCACTTTTGGAGGTGTCGCAACTGCTTGAAATAGGAAAATTGGACAAATTTAGGTGTTGCAGCTGCTTGAAATAGGAAAAACAGGCACTTTTGGAGGTGTCGCAGCTGCTCTAAATAGGAAAAATGGACAAATTTAGGTGTTGTAGCTGCTTGAAATAGGAAAAATAGGCACTTTTGGAGGTGTTGCAGCTGCGGTAAAGAGAAATAAGCCATAGTTAGTGGTGTTGCAGCTGTGCGAAATGGGAAAGATAGGCGATTTTGATGGAGTCGCTTAGGAAGATATTTTCTTAGATCAGTGTGAATGGAAGGAACTGCCTTACCTCAGATAACCCATAGAAAAACTATTCTCCTAATGAAAATATGTAAATGTGAGGGCTTGGGTTTTTTCTATAAATGTTTGTTTTTGGCAATAGAAGGTGTTGGTCACCCTATATGCTAATTAATTACAACTAACACACAGGATGCTCAATATAAATTTTCAAACCCAGGGAAGTCTTTTATTTCAATGGGAATAAGCACAATCTATGCATAAACATTTCAAGTAGTTGATTAACTGAATGGAGATAATAATCCTACCTATCTGCTCATCCAAACTCATTCCATAAATAAAACTAATCTAAGCCATACATCTAGGAATTCAAAGTGCAACTACCTTCCTACATAAATCAACCTAGCAGTTACTGATCTAAGAATAGAAATGAACTAGATTACCTTTGCAAGAAGTTAAATCCGATAATTATCAAACTACAGTATTCAATCTTTACCAAAATGATTCATCCAGCAACTATTGTAACTCAATCATAATCTGCCTAATCTATGAATTCAACTAAAGATACAACAGCAACCAGAATTAGAAAATAAACTTGAACTCTAAATTGATAATCATTGGAAATCCTAGGAAGCATAAATACTGAAAGGAATTAGAGCTATTCATAATGCAAAGAATAAACTACCAATAAAGAATGCAATCATAAATATTTTTTGCAACTATCATAAATACACCTAATGCAATTCCACAACACACAATAGGAAATGAATTAATCTAACTACCTACTTAACTCGGCAATCTCTGTGAGAAGGCGGGCCCTGGCCTTCTAACAGAGATGTCGTGAACTATCACGAATTAAGACACAGAAATGGAAATAACTCTGCTCTTCATTAAAAGATGGTAATCCACAGTATCAGCCTCTGTTACAGCCTGTACAAAATGATAATTATCCAACCCCAGACTTTGAAATCCTTCCCATATTTATACATGCAAAATACAGTTCGTGATCCACTACTTTCGTGTAGCAATGAAGATCTCTGATCTTCGTGTTGCAGAGTTACAACTAAACTGTTACATCCATAATGAATGAGGCCGTTAATCATGAAGGATGTTGTTACACTTGTTAACACCCAAAAAGTGCTCACTAGCTCATTCCCTTATTCACATGACCCATTTGTCCACTTTTCCAGCATTTGAGCCTCTAAAGCCATCAAAAGGTCACCAAAAAGACCATAATACCCATTTTCCCCCTCAAAATATGTATTGTTTCCTCAAAAAACACAGAAAACCCTAAAAAAGGGTCCAAAATTCCCAAAAAATATTAAATGGGAATAAAAATATTCAAAAAAGGAAAAAGAGACCTAAACCATTTTGGTCCATACCATTGGTTTCCTTAAAACCATAATGGTATTACCCATCACCCAAAAACTATAAAAAGGTGTAGGGGCTCCTCATTATTATCCTCCATCCATCCTATCCTCACGCTGTCAAAATCTCTCTTGAGTTCTTTTCCCATTTCAGCATCTTGGAGAAGAGACCATTGGAGCTTGGAGCACCTCAACCTTGGAGCTGCTCAACACAAAACATTCTCACCTTTGAGGTAATACAAAAAAATCTATTATTTTTTCTCTTGTTCTTTCCATAGATCTTTTTTATTATTGATTTGGTTCTTGTTTATTTACACATGTTATGTTAATGTTAGATTAAATTTATAATTGTTTTTACTTTTTATTTGAAACTACTATTACTTTGTTAATAGGTGCATCCTTGCACATGCTTGGTTGCAAAACCAAGCAACAGTTTTTGGCGACTCCGTTGGTTTTCGAACTTTAAATCTTTGCTTTAGATCTTTATTTTAGTCATTTTTTCCATTTAAAATTGTAGATCTGCCATACTAGTTAGCTTCTTGATAGCTGCCCTAGCCATTGACCCTTTCTACATCCCAAAAGAGCCCAAAATTTCAATTTTTGGGTTCGTTTTTCGCTTGCCGATTTTCGTTCGTACATCGCGACTTTTGACACCCACAGTCATGCGGTCCATCGTGACTGTGCGCCTTTTTTCCACGTGGTCCATTGCGACTTTTCGGCATTTTTCTGCGCGGTCCATCGATGCTGGGAGACCTTTTTCCACGTGGTCCATCGCGACTTTTCGACATTTTTCCACGCAGTCCATCGTGGTTGGGCGACCTTTTCTCACGCATTCCATCGCTACTTTTCAGCATTTTTCCGCGCGGCGCATCGCGACTTTTAACCCGAAACCCACTATGTAATTTTCTAGGCAGCGCGACCCAACTTTCAAACGGCCATATCTCCCTCTCCCGAACTCCGTTTGAGACGATTTGTTTTTTCAAATTGGGTGTTTTAGAACAAGGAATCCAAATATCCTATTATATTTAAGAAATTTTCCATAGAAGTTTCTCTAATTTTTTTATTTTAGTGTTATTTATCATTTCAGTTCACCCATTTCGGCCCATTTCTTCTAGCCATTTTTCCTGCATTTTTTGGACAATCCACTGTTTAATTTTGCAGCATTAAAAATCCATAAATTTATATTCTGTTATTTGCTTTACTAATCTTTTTGAAAATTTTCAGTTAAGTGAAAGAAAGATTTGTTAAGTATTTTTCAGGTTGTAAGTTTCATACTTTGCAAAGTTAGAACCATATTTATAAATTGCTCAATATTTTGCCCAAGAAAGACTTTAGAAATCCATTTATTATGTTATTTGCTTTACCTTACAAAACTTTTTAAAGAATCCATATTTTTTGAAAATTTTATTAAAGCATTTACATTTGAAAGTGTCTTTCATTTTTCAGAAATTGGAATCATTATTTTAGTTTGTGATTAAAACGCCCATGCATGGCACATTGTTTTGGTATACACCCACACAAGCACACAATCTGTCACAATAATTATAAGTGAGCCTTAAAATCCTCTTAACTAAACAAACATTCTAACCCCACTTGGGGAACACCAAAAGAATTTTGTAGCTAGGTAGGACTGAGGGGATAAGTATCCAAATAACACCCCTCACTCATTTTTCTTGTTGAGACATAGTGGTTGACATTTAGGGTACCAAAATCCCTTATTATTTGTTGACACGGTTTAAAACCAATTCATCGGGAAGGCCTCTCCCTTAGGAGGGTTGAAGTAGCCAGACTAGTTCCGGAAGCCTGAGTGGAATACCGCAATCCATTAAGTAACTAAAGGATACCTTTCGTAGTTTTCGTTGTACCACCCTTATGGGAGTACAGTGGTGATAGAACAAAACTGCAGATTCACCCAACCAAACATGTCATGAACGGGGTATCTTAGCAGCCAAACTTATAGGATTGTCTACCTGGTGTCCCTCTTGATAGGGGGATATCTAGCCTTTTGATTCTACAATATATATTGTCTGACTTGGATTTCATCACGTTGCAGAGAATATACCTTGTTGAGTCATAATAATTTTTAGTTAGGTGTTTGCATGCTCCATTACCTCCCTTTGGTCAGTGATTACACCTTTTTTCTATTTTTAGGAGCCGTTTGCATGTTGGTTTTCTGACCACATTTTTTTATTAATCCACTTACTATAGCACAACTACTATAGTAAGTGTTTTGAGTTTGGTTGTTGTCCTGAGTGCCATTATTGTTTATGCTCCCCTCTTGCACACATGGTTGCATTAGGGCTTTCGAGCTTTCCACTCATCACCACCTAGTAGTTTTTATTCACAAACTGTCACCATTGATTCCCTGAGACGTTCTCAGCATTTCCGGGGAGACCCCCCACAGTACGGTTCCCTTGAATCCACACGTCATCGGAATAGAGCCCCGTCATCTGATTCTGACGCGCCTCATTTCACATCTGATTCTGAGGCAGAATCCAAAAATCCCACATACACCACACCTACTAGCCCCATGGCTGGTTCGCACTACGATAACTTTTTCATAGGGGTTGTTGGTGGAACATCATCCACCCCCGCCACCACAACAACCACCACGGTATCCATAACTACCACACCCCCCTTAGGGATTTCCAATATGGGACCTACACTTAACTTAGGCATGCCCACTACGGAAACTATACCTACTATCCTCACTGCCACTCAGATTCCAACACCTCTTGGACATCTTCCCAACCCATCCGTGACTCCCATTGCACTTGGTGGTGCAGACCCCTTCCACACTCTTATGGGTGGAGGGCACATACCTCCCATGACAAAAATCCCCTTAGGGGGCAGTGGCCTAATACATAACGCCACCACCAGCACTTATGCCCCCATGACAACATCACACCCCTCCGCCAGTTTTCCATTTATGGCTAGCCTCAACCTACCAGACTTGGCTAGAATAACAAATGATCCCATCCGACATGACCCCACTTGGCCCCCCATGCCCACAAAGCTCCCCTCAGATATCCCAAAATTTGAAGGAAAAGCTGGGGAAGACCCCCAAAACCATATCATGTCATTTCACCTATGGTGTTCCTCAAACTCCATAGTAGATGATTCTATTTGACTCAAACTTTTACAAAGAACTTTCACTGGCTCTACATCCAAATGGGACATTGAGAAGCCACATGGGACACACCCCACGTTTACATCCCTCGCCTCAAATTTCCTTCAGTTCTTTCAACTACCTATACGCTATGATGTAGGAGTGGAAATATTGTTGTCTTGTAGACAGAACACCACTACACACATCACCGATCACATCCATGAGTGGCGTAAACGCCGTAATCTCTGCAAGATTAAGCTAGACGACCGTATCTTCCTGGATTGGTTCCTGAAATCACTCCTTCCTCTCATAGCCAAGGATGTAGCTTCTGAATGACCCTAGTCGGAAGAAGAAGCCATTCTAAAAGTGCAACAGTTTGATTTGATCTACGCCCAGTGTGGCTACTTGTATACCATTTTACCTGACGCTCCCCGTGGCGATTCCTCCCAGACTGATGTGCCGGGTGCATCCCACGCAGCCGACGACATCATTGGACAAGTTGCATCCCACAACCAACCCTTTTCCATTATGCATAGTAATACCAGCCTTGATCTTTCGCGAGCCACATCTCACTCCAGAGCTACAACTTCATATACTCTCACGGCCCACCCCCACCACACTCATGGACCCTCATGTCCACCATAGTGTTATGGTCACGCACCTTGAGCCTATCCACCTCTGGTTGCACCCCCTACGTATTACCATCAGCAGGCCACACATGCTCCTGTTCACTCACAAGCCCCAACGGTTTATTACCCACCACAGGCAGTGCTTGCTACACCACAACCTCCAGTCGCTCAGACTTATCCTCCAAACAACAACAACGCTACCCCCCGCCAACCAAAACCCTGATCGACCACCGAAACAGGGTAAGAACCCCAATTTACGAACAAACCACCCTTGTTCCATATGCAGGGTATACGGCCATTACACACACACTTGCCCCCATTTGGAGCGAGCGCACCAACTATGGACCAATGATTCCCAACGACAAGGACACGCTGTATAGACAACACCACCTCCTCAACCACAACTCATGATATTGCAAAATCCTCTACCCAACCAAGGAGTAGTAAACACCCGTCCAATGGATCCCCCACAAGGATTCGCTGCACCACAACAGCAAATTACCTATGCTGCAACCGATTACCAGCATATGGAGTCAAACACTCATCATTTGCTAATGATGTCATAAAATGATATCAACCTCCAAACGCATCGAAACCAATACGCCCCCCGGTGCACCTGCAAACATTCTCCCTATGATTGAACAACCAATTCATAATGCACCTACATCGTTCGTCTCCACAGTCAGACCCAGATTATACTCAGAATCACCTATGACTTCCACATTCCAATCCATCCCACCCCCTTTGAAGATAACCAAGATATCTGATTTGTGCACCCTCTTGCATAACACACAGGTACCAAACCAACAGCTCCCTTTACTCCCGCAACCACCCTTAGTTCCAACTCACGCAAGAGCCACACCAATTCATACTATCCCATTTTTATTTCCCCCTTCAAGTGCCATCAGCACACCAGTCATGGCTACACTCAATCTCCCAAGATTGACATTAGTACTAACTGTATGGTACCGACCTACCACAACCCCTCTCCCGACACCGAATGTCATTTTACAACCGGTGCAACCCATCAATACTTCTAACCGTCCACCCCCTGGTGTAGCAAACATCTAGAATCGACCACCTCCAATAGTGGCCACCACATCAACATCCAATTATACTCCCCAACCACTTCGCAACACAGGGAGCAAAGGCCCACAAACCTATACCACTGGACCCACCACTTGCACCCCACCAACAAATCCAAAGTTGGCAAAGAATACCCCAACAATCCGTGTTCCCCCTAAGTGCTCTTTGTGCGACGATATAGGCCATGCTACCCATCAATGTCCACAATTACGAGCACTTCAAGAACACATGAATATGTTGGATGACGACGGTAACATCCCAGCTGTTAAACTAGAACTACCCCCTCATGCTCATGATAAATCGCTGCGTACCAACCACCCTTGTGTGATATGTGACATTTATGGTCATTACTCACATCACTGCCCTGATCTACCAGATTATAGAGCAGCTCTATACGAATTGAATAATGCCGACCTAGAGATATCTCCTCTTCTCATTGAGGAAATATCCCCCAAAATATTCCTCCTCGGAAGAAATTAACACCATTTACATGGTTTCCACTGGAGACCCCTCTGTCCGGTCGGCCCGTTCCACTGATCTCTCCGACCCACATTTTCAACCTTTTCAAATCAACAAGGAAACCACATGTCCACAGCATGGGGGCAGGCCCAAAATCTTGCCTACTCATCATCATCGTCATTCTTGTCGGCGATATTGGGGGCATCCACCCCACAAGGAGAATCCCCCATCATCATATCATCACTTCAACATGCCACCACGGCCCACAGCCTCATGGTACACCCCCCCCGCCAGCAGTTGGTCAATGCCCTCTTGATCCCTTTCTAAGATAGCATCTGCACCGCATTGACACCTCTGATTTAGGGGGCATAATAGATTACCTCGACCCTAGGATAGGGGGCATGATCAATCATTTTGAACCTTCCCCATCACACCTATCTCAGTATTTCAATGATCCCATTGTTCAAACCAACACATATGTGATCCACAATCATAAACCCCATGCACATAGCATGGGGGTGTTGAATATTGTAACTTCAAAGAATATTATATTTGTACTTTATTATTCCGGAGATGTTTCATCCCTCCGAGGTAACCCTATTATGTATCCGGAGATGTTTATTCCTCCGAGAGTTTGTATTAACTAGGGTTATTAGACCCACCATGTGGGGGTCGGCCCTGTGGTTATATTTTTGGGGTTATTAGACTTCTCCAGGAGAGGTCGGCCCCATTAGGTCTTTTAGTCAGTTGGGGGTCAGTATAAATAAGAGAGGTGAACTCCTCATTATATCATTCACTCACTTGTGGAAGAGTGCGCACTTGTCTGGGAGATCTGCTAAGGAGACAAAGAAGGAGCACATCTTGTATTTTGGTTGATCATCTTATTGAGGAAAGCTTTGCTGGGTTTTCTACCCCATGAGGGTTTCCCAGGGTATATTGTGTGTCTATCTTGTGATTGTGTTTCTTTCAGTGATCTTGCTTGTCTATTTGGTTTAAACTTAACATGGTATCAGAGCTAGATTGAATAGGACATCTTTCACAAGGTAAGAATACCTCTTTCTCTCTCTTTGGTGAAGTTAGGGTTTCAGCCCAAAGTTGGTATTATTGATTTTTGGTTGCATGGCTGGCTAGCTCTTTTCAATACCTTTCTTTTGAGCTATAGATCGAACTTTTTGGTTGGGTAGAACTCCGGGAAATCCAAACCCTAATTCTACCAAAAGTGCGATACGTCGGATTTTGGTTTCAGAAAAAAGTTGTAATTTTTGAATTCTGAATACATGGCTGGATAGCCCTTCTCAAGAGCATTCTTTTGAGCTATAGATCGAACTTTTTGGTTGGGTAGAACTACGGGAAAGTCAAACCCTAATTCTACCAAAAGTGCGATAAAATTCTGTTCCAGATTCCGAAAAAAGTGAAAAGTAACTTCCCAGGTAAGTCTACTCTGTCTCTTGGACTCCCCCAAGAGAAGATGGCTCCAAATACTAAGCTTGAAGACAAGCTAGAAGGCATAGAGAATTTCCAGGCATGGAAATACAGGATTGGTCTCATTCTTGAGGAGAATGATCTTGCTCATTATATCAAGGAGGAAGTTGCAGAACCAGAAGAAGATGAAGCCAAAGAAAAACACAGGAAGGATCTGATTAGGGCAAAGAGAATCATAGCTGATTCCATTAAAGACCACTTGATTCCCCAAGTGGCTTCCAAGAAGACTCCAAAGGAAATGTATGATGCCCTAGGAAGAATGTATGAAGGAAAGAACATCAATAGGAAGATGAATCTAAGGACTCAGTTGAAGAGTACCAAGATGCACAAAGGAGAATCCATTCAAGACTACTTCTCAAGAGTCTCTCTAATCAAAGAGCAACTAGATGCCATTGGTGATACTCTTGATGAAGATGAACTTGTGATGACAGCTCTAAATGGTCTCACTAGACCTTGGGAGTCATTCATTCAAACTATGTGTGCCAGAAAAGAAAGTATGAAGTTTGATGTAGTATGGGAAGATTGTGTTCAAGAGGAGGCTAGGGTTTCCAACAGAGAAGCTATTCTCAAAGAGGATGACCAAGCTTTGGCCACCCACACCAAAAGAGGAAAGAGAGGCTACTTCAAGAAAGTAAACCACAAAAGGCCTCAACCCTCTCATAGAATCAAAAGGAAAGGGGGAGACATCTCCACAGTCCAATGTTTCAATTGTCTCAAGCTAGGACACTATGCCAGAGACTGTACCCTACCAGAGAAGAAGAAGAAAAGGTTTGTTCACAAAAGACATCATGCTCATATGGCAGAAGATGACAGTGAAGAAGAAGAAGAAGAAGAAGAAGAAGAAGAAGTGGAGGAAAGGCCTCAAAAGAAAAGATCTAAAGTAAAGAAAGAAGATCCAGAAGAATATGTACTATTTTCTGCTCTCTCTGGATCTGTGTCTCCTGGTGAAGGCACTTGGCTGATTGACAGTGGTGCTTCAAAGCACATGACAGGTCATAAGGAAACTCTCTCCAAGATTGAAGAGAAGTCTTCACCCCAAAAGGTATCTCTAGGAGATGATTATCAATATCCCATCAAGGGAATTGGTGAAGCAAGCTACAAGCTTGATTCAGGAACACCTTTAAAGATGAAAGAAATTTTATATGTCCCAGGTTTAAAGAAGAATCTACTCTCTATCTCAGCACTAGACAAGAAAGGCTTTAGAGTAGCCTTCATAGATGGACAAGTACTCATGTGGTCCAAAGGAAAATCAATCAAAGATGCAATTGTCATTGGTGAAGAAGAAGGAGGACTTTATAAACTCAAGGGTCATCCAGAATCTGCCCTTGCTCATGAAGTTTCTAGTCCCAGTGAGCTATGGCATAGAAGACTAGCTCACATCAACTATAAAGCTTTACCCTATGTGAGTAAGATGGTTATAGGTTTGCCAGAATTGAAGGCTGATCATGATGGCTCATGTAAAGGATGTAAGAAAGGGAAGAATATCAAGAATCCCTTTCCGAAAAGTGAAACAAAGACTAAGATCTCTCTAGAACTAATACACTCAGATGTATGTGGACCTATGCCTACCACATCTCTAAGTGGGTTTGAATACTATCTCTCATTCATTGATGACTATTCAAGAAAAACTTGGATATACTTCCTAAAGGGTAAGAATGAAGTCTTTGGAAAATTCAAAGAGTTCAAGGCTCTAATAGAAAACCTCTCAGACAAGAAAATCAAGATTCTCAGAACAGATAATGGTGGAGAATATACTTCAAAGGAATTTGA
Organism: Larix kaempferi; assembly: GCA_027924585.1. Classification (NCBI taxonomy): domain Eukaryota; kingdom Viridiplantae; phylum Streptophyta; class Pinopsida; order Pinales; family Pinaceae; genus Larix; species Larix kaempferi. Next base: position 3,673,779 of record BSBM01000764.1, on the reverse strand, counting down.
AGATTTTTGTAAAGAAGCTGGAATCAAGAGGGAACTAACCACTCCATACAATCCCCAACAAAATGGGGTAGCTAAGAGGAAAAATAGAACCATCATGGAAGCTGTAAAGACCATGATACATGATCAAGACCTTCCCATGTATCTATGGGCTGAAGCAGCCAAGACAGCAGTTATTGTACAAAATAGACTATCTCATAGTGCTCTTGATTTCAAAACTTCAGAAGAAGTCTTTACAGGAAAGAAGCCTGAGGTAAGTCATCTCAAAATATTTGGGTGTCCTGTGTACATCCACATTCCAAAAGAAAAGAGATCCAAATTGGATCCCTCAGGTAAGAAGGGAATGTTTGTTGGTTATTGTGAAAATTCCAAAGCTTTTAGAATTTACATACCAGGTTTCCATCATAGAGAAATAAGTAGAGATGTAACCTTCGATGAGGAAGCAGCTCTCAAGAAATCTAGAAAGTGTCAACTTGAAGAAGTTTATGAAGAAGATACATCTCCCAAAATCTCAGAGACTGTTCACATCCCTGAAGAGGGCATACCAGAGGATCATGACATGCTGGAACCACAAGAACCTCCTGTTGCAGAATTATCTAGGAAAATAAGACCAGCATGGGCTAGAGATATTATTCAAGGAGCTGAAAGATATGGTGCTCCTGAAGGCTCCACTAGAGAAAGGAAGAAACCAAATCTAGTGTCCAACTATATGGCCTTGATGTGTGATCTTGTGGATCAACTACCTACTAGCTATGAAGAGGCAGCTCAGAAGAAAGAATGGGTAGAAGCAATGACAGAAGAATATCAGTCAATAATGAAAAATGATGTTTGGGATATAGTTCCCAAACCAAAAGATAAAAGTGTGGTTTCTTCCAAATGGATCTTCAAAATAAAACATGCTGCGGATGGAAGCATTGAAAAATACAAAGCAAGATTTGTAGCCAGAGGATTCTCTCAGAAGGAGGGAATTGACTATGAAGAAACATTTGCACCAGTTGCTAGGTACACTTCAATTAGAACTATCATGGCTCTTGCATCCATGATGAAGTGGAAATTACACCAAATGGATGTTAAGACAGCCTTTCTGAATGGTGTAATTGAAGAAGAAGTATACATAGAGTAACCACAAGGGTTTGAGGTTAATGACGGAAGGACTCATGTATGCAAACTTAAAAAGGCATTATATGGGTTAAAACAAGCTCCCAGGGCTTGGTACGGAAGGATTGACAATTTCCTAACTAGCATGGGCTTTACCAAAAGTAAGGCTGACCCAAACCTTTATCTCAAGGTGATGGATGATGAACCAGTTATACTTTTGTTATATGTAGATGATCTATTTCTAACTAGAAATGAGAAACAAATTATTGAAAGCAAGAAGAAGCTTTCTTCAGAATTCGAGATGAAATAGCTCGGTTTAATGCAGTACTTCTTAGGCTTAGAAGTTTGGCAGGAACCAAGAGGAATCTTTCTAAATCAAGGTAAATATGCTGTGGAGATCCTGAAGAGATTTGACATGCTAGAGTGCAAAACCATGGCCACTCCCATGGACTCCAACTTAAATATTTTAGTCAATGACTCTTCAGATTTAGTGGACCTAACTCTATATAGACAAATTATTGGGTCACTAATGTATCTGACAAATACTAGGCCAGATATATGCTTTGCTGTAAATACCCTAAGTCAGTATTTAGTAGAACCTAGAAAGGTTCATCTAATAGCTGCAAAGCATGTAATGAGGTACTTAAAAGGTACATTAGATTTTGATCTACTCTATCACGGAAGTCATGAACTCAAGTTGCATGGTTACTCAGACTCTAATTGGGCGGGCAGTGTCTCAGATAGAAAAAGTACATCAGGTGGATGTTATAGCCTTGGATCTGCTATGATCTCATGGTTCAGCAAGAAACAATCTAGTGTGGCCCTCAGCTCTGCTGAAGCAGAATATATAGCTGCTTGCTCTGCCAGCTGTGAAGCAGTATGGCTTCGGAAACTGTTATCTGGAGTGTTTGACTTAGAAATGGATCCCACTAAGATTATGTGTGATAATCAAAGCTGCATCAAGATGACAGAAAATCCTGTGTTCCATGATAAGTCAAAACACATAGAGATCCGATACTTCTATATTCGAGATATGGTGCAGAAAGGAGCTATCAAGCTTGAGTATGTGAGCACTGAAGATCAAATTGCTGATATCCTGACCAAACCACTGTCTCGTGTGAAATTTGAATACTTTCGAGACAAGCTTGGTGTAGTTCAAAAGGACCCTCCTAGAAAGGGGGAGTAACATGTTCCCTGATAACAAGCAAGTCTCATCAATAATGAGACTTCACTTAATCACTTAGAAATAGTTAGATTTAGGACTACTATATTTTACCTAGTTTTACTTATACATGCTTGTGATGATAGATGTATTAGTGAGAATACATGCTTTTGATGATAGATGTATACATGCTTGTGATGATAGATGTATACATGCTTTTGATGTTAGATGTATTAGTGAGAATACATGCTTTTGATGACAGATGTATACATGCTTGTGATGATAGATGTATACATGCTTTTGATGATAGATGTATTAGTGAGAATACATGCTTTTGATGATAGATGTATACATGCTTGTGATGATAGATGTATACATGCTTTTGATGTTAGATGTATTAGTGAGAATACATGCTTTTGATGACAGATGTATACATGCTTGTGATGATAGATGTATACATGCTTTTGATGATAGATGTATTAGTGAGAATACATGCTTTTGATGATAGATGTATACATGCTTGTGATGATAGATGTATACATGCTTTTGATGTTAGATGTATTAGTGAGAATACATGCTTTTGATGACAGATGTATACATGCTTGTGATGATAAATGTATTAGTGAGAATACATGCTTTTGATGATAGATGTATACATGCTCTTGATGATAGATGTATTAGTGAGAATACATGCTTTTGATGATAGATGTATACATGCTTTTGATGATGAATGTATACATGCTTTTGATGTTGGATACATGCTTTTGATGTATGATGTATACATGCTGTTGATGCTAGATGATGATACATGTATTGATTAATGTACTTGTATGGATGAGGATACTTGTACTTGTATTGATGAGAATACAGTTGAGGGGATTGGATCATCCCTGGACTTTCAGTCCTAAAAAGAACCGTAGACGTGAGGTCTCCGAGAATGTAGTCCTTAGTGGACAGTTGAGGGGATTGGATCATCCCTGGACTTTCAGTCCTAAAAAGAGCCGTAGACGTGAGGTCTCCTAGAATGTAGTCCTTAGTGGACAGTTGAGGGGATTGGATCATCCCTGTACTTTCAGTCCTAAAGAGAGCCGTAGACGTGAGGTCTCCGATAATGAAGTCCTGAATGAACAGGCAGGGGATTGCATCGTCCCCGAACTGAGGTCCCAGAATAGAGCCGTAGACTAGGTCTCCGATAATGAAGTCCTGAATGAACAGGCAGGGGATTGCATCGTCCCCGGATTGAGGTCCCAGAATAGAGCCGTAGACTGGGTCTTCGATAATGAAGTCCTGAATGAACAGGCAGGGGATTGCATCGTCCCCGGACTGAGGTCCCAGAATAGAGCCGTAGACTGGGTCTCCGATAATGAAGTCCTGAATGAACAGGCAGGGGATTGCATCGTCCCCGGACTGAGGTCCCAGAATAGAGCCGTAGACTGGGTCTCCGATAATGAAGTCCTGAATGAACAGGCAGGGGATTGCATCGTCCCCAGACTAAGGTCCCAGAATAGAACCGTAGACTGGGTCTCCGATAATGAAGTCCTAAATGAACAGGCAGGGGATTGCATCGTCCCCGGACTAAGGTCCCAGAATTGATCCGTAGACTGAAGTCTCCGAGAACTGAAGATTGGATTGTATCATCCATGGACCTATGTCCTAAAAGGAGCAGGATCGATCATCCTAGGAATATGATCGCATGATGACGATGCTGATAATCGTATGATGACGATGCGATGACGATGCTGATGATCGTGTGATGACGATGTTGATGATCGTATGATGACGATGCGATGACGATGCTGATGATCGTATGATGACGATGCGATGATGATGCTGATGATCGTGCGATGACGATGCTGATGATCGTGACGATGCTGATGACGATGCGATGACGATGCTGATGATCGTGTGATGACAATGCTGATGATCGTGTGATGACAATGCTGATGATCGTATGATGACGATGCGATGATGATGCTGATGATCGTGTGATGACGATGCTGATGATCGTATGATAACGATGCGATGACGATGTTGATGATCGTGTGATGACGATGCTTATGATCGTATGATGACGATGCTGATGATCGTGTGATGACGATGCTGATGACGATGTGATGACGATGCTGATGATCGTGTGATGATGATGTTGCTAATAATGTGATGACGATGTTGCTGATCATGTGATGACAATGACCATGATGTCGATGTTGATATACCAGTAACTGTTTGAGTTACTGATGAAGACAAATTGAAGAAAGCTTCCGATGATTTATAGATGTATCATGTATGGTGACTCCTTGCTCCTGCAGATGCTATTATAATATCCTTCTCGTTAAGGGGGAGTGTTGAATATTGTAACTTCAAAGAATATTATATTTGTACTTTATTATTCCGGAGATGTTTCATCCCTCCGAGGTAACCCTATTATGTATCCGGAGATGTTTATTCCTCTGAGAGTTTGTATTAACTAGGGTTATTAGACCCACCATGTGGGGGTCGGCCCTGTGGTTATATTTTTGGGGTTATTAGACTTCTCTAGGAGAGGTCGGCCCCATTAGGTCTTTTAGTCAGTTGGGGGTCAGTATAAATAAGAGAGGTGAACTCCTCATTATATCATTCACTCACTTGTGGAAGAGTGCGCACTTGTCTGGGAGATCTGCTAAGGAGACAAAGAAGGAAGGAGCACATCTTGTATTTTGGTTGATCATCTTATTGAGGAAAGCTTTGCTGGGTTTTCTACCCCATGAGGGTTTCCCAGGGTATATTGTGTGTCTATCTTGTGATTGTGTTTCTTTCAGTGATCTTGCTTGTCTATTTGGTTTAAACTTAACAGGGGGTAGGTCATTAACCCTGCTCACTTTTTCACATGCATGATCTCAACCATTTTTGAGGTGACATATCACTTGTATATTTGATTTGATTTGATACACCTAGTATTCTTCCCCCGCGGGTCATCAATTCTCCCCACCACTGCATCCTTGGCTAGGTGGGCTCACCTTTATCTGTAGCCATTTTTTAACCTATTTATTTCCTTCGACCATTTCGGAGTCCTTATGACCTCCATTTTTCGCACCCTTTGCACCGCCGAATTCAGATTTCCATGTCCGTGATGATGCTTGAGATCATTTCTCACTCTCACCACCATATTGTGAAGGAATTTTTTCCATGCCCCTCATTGCCTTGGTTTGCATGCCACATCGGTCGTGGTCCGTTTTTGACAAATTTTATATCACCGGATTCAATTTTCCACTCTTGTGATGATGCTTGAGATCATTTCTTGCTCTCAACCCCATAATTTTTGGGCATTTTTTCAAAATACCACTCATCGCCTTGGTTTGAGTGCCACATCGGTCGTTGCCCATTTTTTACAATATTTATGTCACCGGATTCAATTTTTTTCACTCGTGACGATGCTCGAGATCATTCCTCGCTCTCACCAATACCTTTTTGTTCAGTATAATTTTATCCCTTTTTCGGGCCGAGCAATTCTTTTACGAAAAAGGCACTTAGAAAGTTTCTGTTAAGCTCTTTTCTGACTCCTAAAACAATGAAAAGATCATCGAGCAATCTTGCTTCCTTTCATGATCGCTAAAAGTATCTGAAAGGGCGTCTACCTAGTATAAGTTTACCCCTTTTCCGAACCTTGTAGACTAATTACGAAAAAGGAATACTCTAGTCACATTGGCTAGAAGAGTTCTCCATTTGCATCATTTTATTCTTTTTCGGGCATTGGAGACTAACATATGAAAAAGAACACCAATGGAGTCTACTTACTGCTTTCAAACTCTCTAAAACTGAAAGCAACCTTTAGCATGAATAGTCCTGAGCTCGCATAAATCCACAGGACAATATCATTTTAGAGCACACTTTTATTCCTTCTTGGAGCTCATTAAAACCACAAAGAAGGACCCAACGGTGCTTTCCGGTGACACAACAGATCATGTCTACTCATATGGCAGCTTCCCTATTCTGGTCTCCTTTATTCAGAGTATTCTGCAGTGTGTAACCCTAAGAGTCTCCCAATAGAATCCATCAGCTTGTCCCCCCAGAGTCACTCCAGTCGGCAATACATACCCCTGATAAGCTATGATCCTCACACCTAATAGTCATTTTTCCTATGCTGCCAGGTCAACCATGTCATCATGCTCTAAACAAAGGAAGTTTGAAGTCCACCCACTATATGACCCCAATTTTTTCCCATCCTCATAGATTGTCAGTCCTACCATCAGTACTATCACACTTCAGTTCTACACCTCGCACTCCTATCAAGGAAACATCATTGCCTTGGTAGTTGTTGGTCTCCCTCTGTCGACGCCAACCAAATCTATTCTAGAGGATAGACCCAGAGGTCCCTGTACCTTGGACTCATCAACATTGGTGATGAGTGCCTACGGATCATTTTGAAAGGAGTCTTCAGTGCCTCTCCAAATGATTGTTTCTCACATGCTCGACTTCAACACCTTGATCGCATCGTTGAGACTCGTACAGGGTATTGGTCCTTTCGGTTATTTGTTGAAGACCCGGGATATCACCTGACTCTACCACATTTGAGAGTCTAATTGAGGAAAAAACCACTTACATATTCCTATGGATATTCGGGTTGCGCTTGGCGACAGTTTTCAGATATACCGCATTTTCATACTCCCTCAAGTATACAGTTACATATACTCCTCAGAAGTTGACCCACAGCCACCAAGTCCCTACAGATGTTGGACACCTTCAGCTCCAGCAGTTCATCAACCCTTCTGAAACCTTATTCAAAATGGTTGTTGCTATTTTCCAGTGTATCAGTTATTGAGATCAGTCATGGTATGACCATGACTATATCCTAGCATTGTGTCCCCTCTGGACCATTATGATGTACCATCAAATTTTTATGTATTATTCAGGTCCCCCTTCTTGGGCCTAATTGTTATGTATATGTCTTGATATGAGCATGGGTATGCCCACCTCATCCATTATCAAAGATTATTCCTCATTCATTTTGAGGCCATGTATTTTTTCAGTTTTTGCAGCTTCCAAGGGGCCGTTGTTCCAGTCTCCATTCGGTCTCTTCTCTTCTCCACAACCCGGGAAAAAGACAAAAGAACTATGATGTCTATCGGCCATACGATGAGCTCCTGCCCTCACACATCAGGGGGCAATCTGTTAACACCCAAAAAGTGCTCACTAGCTCATTCCCTTATTCACATGACCCATTTGTCCACTTTTCCACCATTTGAGCCTCTAAAGCCATCAAAAGGTCACCAAAAAGACCATAAAACCCCTTCTTCCCCTCAAAATATGTATTTTTTCCTCAAAAAAACCCTAAAAAAGGGTCCAAAATTCCCTAAAGATATTAAAAGGGAATAAAAATATTCAAAAAAGAAAAAAGAGACCTAAAGCATGTTGGTCCATACCATTGGTTTCCTTAAAACCATAATGGTATTACCCATCACCCAAAAACTATAAAAAGGTGATAGGGGCTCCTCATTATCATCCTCCATCCAACCTATCCTCACACTGTCAAAATCTCTCTTGAGTTCTTTACCCATTTCAGCATCTTGGAGAAGAGACCATTGGAGCTTGGAGCACCTCAACCTTGGAGCTGCTCAACACCAAACATCCTCACCTTTGAGGTAATACAAAAAAATCTATTATTGTTTCTCTTGTTCTTTCCATAGATCTTTTTTATTATTGATTTGGTTCTTGTTTATTTACACATGTTTATGTTAATGTTAGATTAAATTTATAATTGTTTTTACTTTTTATTTGAAACTACTATTACTTTGTTAATAGGTGCATCCTTGCACATGCTTGCTTGAAAAACCAAGCAACAACACTGGCAGTCAACGGATCAACGGTTTAACAAATTGGGAGGCATCCTGTCTGTCGCAGCTAAACTCTATTCCAGCGACCTGTTACAGCTTCACGTGCAGAGATGTGATGTCCCTTGGAATATGAGGAATCAAATCAGAAGAGTAACAACTAGCACCACATATGATTCTTTCCCAAGGAATTGCGACTGATACACATGTGCTTTGATCTTACCTTAATGAAATCAACACAAGTTAGCATAAATCGAAGGCTAGAATTCATAACCATAACAATCTTAGGCATTTATTTAAATGAAACAATAATGATGTATACCTTGTCAGGACTGCTGATTAATCTGAAAAAAGGCATGTATATGGTTTATGAAAGTAGGGTGTAACTCGACAAAATGATGAAATAGGTATTGTCAAAAAGGGGCATTTCCAGGGCCCAACATCTCCCCCCAACTATCCAATTGCATTTCCTCATGCAACAGCCTATTAGTTCGATCCTGACTCTGATCCTCGTTCATATTATGCAAGTGAGTTGAAGGAATCAATTTTGACAATTAGCCATTGGAAATGCTGGTTCTTGTGTGACAGCCTCTCCTTACCCTTAGCAGCTTCGTCTTATATTGGAACTCACCAGATTTTCAATTGTGTTGGTCCTTCTGAAACAATATCTTTTCCTTATGCCCCCGTATCAGCATCTTTTTCCTGAGTTGTAATTCCAACAAAAAGGAAATTTTGAGGGAACTGGTTCTTATGTAATAGCGTCCTATTTCTTGATTCTTTTGGCCTGCTGAATTGGTTCAATGTTCCTTAAACAATGAGGCTGTTCCCTGGGATAATTACTTTGATTGTCTTGCTCCTGAGGGTTTCTGTAATGCTAGGTCCACTACTGTAACTTTATGCCCTGCCATATTAAAAATATCTCCAAATTCCGGGCATATCATTTCTGGATGTCCTTCATTCCCCTGAATGGACGATAAATTCCCCAATTGGTCTGTAGCTTCCACCATTGAACTCGCATATTTCTTTTCCCATTTCCGGCATGTCTCCTTCCATTTTTCTAGTTCTGCATGAAGCACTTGCAACTCCTCCCTTAGCAGCTCATTTTCAAACAAAAGATTCTCTATTTGGGGTTCTTCTACAACAGGTTCTTATGTATCGGCAGGTGGCAGGGGTTTTAAGACGGGAATCTCGATTTTTGCCCTAATAAATTGACCTACTTCTGCTATAGTAGCTGTTTTGATTTTTCTCCTTTTTGCTGGGCTGGATGTCTGGCATTTGCTTATTAGCCCTTCTTTTCTCCTCTGAGGCAAAAAAAATCCTATCGCCTTAGAAACAGGGCCAAATCCCTCCTTTCGAATTAAAGTTCTTCTTATTTCAAGGAAGGTCTCCACATTCAGAGCTTCTAGACCTCTTTCTGCTACTGCTTTTGCCTGACGTTCCTCTTCTACTGTTGTGATTTTAGCTGCCTCAGTTTCAATATCCTCTTCATCCTCCAATTGAACTTCTAGTGTTCCAAAACTCCCCCAACTGAGATTGAGGAACTCCAATCCTCATCCACTATCTTTGAAAAGAATTCACAGGGTGCTCCTAGACGAACTAGAAGTTGCCCCCAGGTCAACTTGTTATATGCCAGGGCTCGTAAGATGAATAATTTAATTAGCCCATGATTTGAGAGGGATGATAAGGGGTGTTGAGCTCTTTTAGTATAATAAGCCATGCATTGCAAGGATCTTAGAAGATAGTATGGAATATTTAGCAGCTTACGATAACGTAAATGTGATAGGAGGAAAAATTCATAAATGTAAACAACACTGTACCTCCCTTGACATGTAATATATTTCTTTAAGAAGAGTGCAACTTGGTCCTAAGGACTCGGAAGAGTCTCTAGTGTTGTTCCTCTACCCCGTGGTCGAACACTCTCCCCTGCCGCTAGGAAATCCTCAGTTGCAGTCGGGTGATGGCATTTCCGACTAAGCCAACACTGCCCGATTCTGGGAAGTCCCGTTACCTCCGCCAAGATTACCTCTGAAACATCTACCCTTATGCCTCAAACCTCTGAATGAGTGCTCGTTAAGTTTTGAGCAAATTCAAGGTTTGTTTCCTCATGAAAACCATTCAAGCGTCGAAAATAGTCTGTCCACCCTACTTCTTGAAAGATAGCAAAGACATCTCTATTCTTATACATAGATTCTATTGTTAAAGGCTCATACTTCACAGGGATACCCATACCACTAAGCTTTTGGTGAAATATTGTAACGAATATAACAGTTACAGTTTCGAACATCAAACTGACTGCATGCAGACACGGTTGATGGATAGTCGAAGTTTGAATTGAGCATTTTTGGAAAGGTGGCATAGTTAATTTTGGGATAAAACGACAGTCAAATCATAAGTATAGGTAACAGCTTTAAATGTGATTTTGGTTCAGTTTATTTACTGTGGATCGATGACAGGGGTAAATAACAAGTATAACCATTATTGTTTGCGATGTCAATAGATGCCTAATCATGACTATAGTTAGAACCCGTACCTTCAAAATCAATGCTCAAGCCGCCACTCTGTCGTGGCATGATATTTCACAGTCACATCTCTGGTAGAATACGTGTGTGCCAAGATGAGTTGGACACCGCCAACCAAGCTGATAAGTACATTCACACTGATAGGAAAACAAGATGGCCCAATAATTTCCTTCATTCTTGGCAGACTGTCATTCGTGCTGTGGAGTCATCATTTAAATTCGAGCCAGGTCAGATCATTAGCGGTGAGATTGTTCCAAAATGCAAACAATCTAGTGGAGTTGCAGATAATGAATAAGAATGAAGACTTGAGCAGAGTTCGGAGAAATATGGCAGAGTTCCAGCTGCAAAAATTTAGAGAAAAGTCAATAAAAGCGGTGTTGCAGCTGCTGACAAAAGGAAAAAATGAAATGGAAATAGTGAAGTCGCAATTGCTGGCAAAAAGCGAAAATGAAATGGGAATAGTGGAGTCGTAGCTGTTAGTCTTGGCTGAACGGGAAAAAATGGCAGAGTCGCAGCTGCTGGAAAAATGAAAGGAATAAAAATATTGGAGTTGCAGCTACGAAACTTGGCAAAATAAGCAAAAGTAACGGAGTCACAACTGCTGAAAAAGTGAAGTGAATGGAAAATAGCGGGGTTACAGCTGCGAAAATTGGAAGAATGAGCAAGGTAGGGAGTCGTAGCTGTGCAAAATGAGTAAACAGGTGGATTTTCAGCTGGCTACTGAAAACTAACAAATCATCCATCTTCTTCAAAAGAGCTTTATTAGATCAGGAGACAATGTAAGGTGCCTGCAATCATCTGGCCTAGTCACGACTGTTGTTCCTCCAATTAATTCTTGCACACAATTCTTTAAAACAAACCCGATCAAGTGCAAAATGAAAAATAAATAAATTATTTGTACAAATTATGTGGATATTGCAGTTCTTAAAAATTCACGAGGAAAAATTTCTTCATACAGGAAATCAATCACAACCTGATCGTTAACCTTAACCAAGGCTACAACTTCCACCCATTTGATCATGTAATCTGTGCAAACCAAGATGTGAACTTTCTGTTTTGAGGGGGGGTTGATAGGCCCTATGAAATCCAGAGCCCATCTGTCAAATGGTTCAACCACAAGCTGTGGCTGCAAAGGCATTTCATATAATCTGTTGGGTTGGCCCATCCTTTGGTAGCTATCACATGCCTGAACATACTTCTTTGCGTTCTTGAACAATGTGGGCTAGAAATAACCCATTCTCAAAGCCTTATGACCTATCCTTTTGTCAGCAAAATTTCCCCCACAAGGCTCATCATGGCAAGCTTTAAGGATACTAAAAATTTCATCTTCTCTAACACATCTTCTGATTCCTAAATCAAGCCCTGTGTAGAAAAGATGTCCATCAATCTAGCAATACCTAGCACTCTGTTGTATGATTTTTCTTTTTTCTCTCTTCGACAGATGTGCTGGGAGCTTACCTGCAGCCAAAAAGTTAGAAATATTTGCATATCATGGGGAATGAGCTGATACAGCAAACAAATGTTCATCAGGGAAGGAATCTTCAACTGGTAAATTGTCATCACTGTTAGTAAGTCGAGATAAGAAATCTGCAACAACGTTTTCCTTTCCTGGTCTATCAATAAATTGTGATGTCAAATTTCTGTAACAGTAACAGCCATCTAGTAACTATAGCATTCGTGATTGGTTTATTCATTAAATATTTGATGGCAGAATGATCAGTGTGCACAAAAGTGGAGTATCCAGTAATGTAGTGTCTAAATTTGTTGATGGCATAAACTATGGCAAGGAATTCCTTTTCTATGACATGAATTCCTTATCTATGTCAAGGATGCGCTGTCCCTTGAAATATGAGGAATCAAATCAGAAGAGTAACAGCTCACACCGTGTATGATTCTTTCCCAAGGCATTGCGACTGATACACCTGTGCTTTGATCTTAACTTAATGAAATCAACACAGGTTAGCATAAATCGAAGGCTAGAATTCATAACCATAACAATCTTAGGCATTTAATTAAATGAAACAATAATGATGTATACCTTGTCAGGACTGCTGATTAATCTGGAAAAAGACATGTATATGGTTTATGAAAGTAGGGTGTAATTGTGCAAAATGATGAAATAGGTATGGTAAAAAAGGGGCATTTCCAGGGCCCAACAGAAGGCAATAGAAGGATAAACTAATTTTTAAAAAAAAAAAAGTTAATGAAAATATGATAGACAGACTGCTCATTCAACATATTCACAACACAACATCTCATTTCACATGCAATGGAGATTATATAATACTGATGTATTACAAAATCAGAAATTGTGCCCATGACATATAATGGCAACTTGTGCCCAAATTTTAATTAAATGTAAAGATTAATCCCGAACTACAAAAAATTTATAAACTATGTCCTGATGTAAGTATAAATATTCAATAGATCAACTATTCTCAGTTGATACAATATCATTGAAATCACTAGTCACACAGTATAACCACTAGTTACATAGTTCAATGTCATCCTTATGCCAAGGAATGAAGCTCAACAAAGCATCTGCTAGATTACTTAATGCGCTACTGGGACGTGGTAAAGCTATATTTTCAAATAGAGGATCTAAAATTTCTGTCGGATTCACAATATAATAGCCTTTTCCAACATGGACACAGTGTACCATTGCATTTGGGTCAGTCTTATGTATCGTCGCCCTTGCAACTTTAACCCTTGAGTTTAATGCAATGAGAAAGCATTTCTTTCCTTGCAGCCCCAATTGGGAAGTTGGTGTCAACTCAGCATTATATTGACCCTGCAAATAAATGAGACAAAGTAAGATGCATGGAAATAAGAATTTAAACATTGATGATCCTAGATTAAATAATTACAATCTTACCTGAATTGGTGTTTTCATTTTGTCAATTTGCAGTTTCAATGGAACCATTGGTGTTTTCTGTACATAATGTTGGTCATATTTTGATGCACGACTCTGCACCCAACAGACAAGGATTTCTAATATATTGATAAAATAAAATAAAATTGAACTAAATTACTAAATTTATCAATACTTACTGGGGAATATGATGGAGTATGCATTGAAGTTAATTTCGTTTGTATTAGTCTGTTCATAGGGGTTGTTATGTCCTCTGTATTACTCTGTCAAGGAAACAAAATGTAATATATATATATATTCAAAAGATGAAAATAAAATATTATTTTAAATAATAATCAAACAACTAACCTCCACCACAGGCGTGATTTCATCATGAGCATTTTGTACAGTAGGACATTGTTTATATGAGCAATTAGATATTAGAAGTCAGATCATTAGTGTAAAAATATGTATATTGAGACAAGAGTAAAGAATTGGACACTAACACTTTCTTTGTGGACCACATGTCCTCTCTCCATATCTTCTACTATTTTCAGTAGTTCAGTTATTGTTGTTTTCAAAGATGTGATTTCCTGTGTTTTTTCTTTCACTGTAGCTTGGCTTACAGCTAGCGCCTCTTTGTATGGAATTTTGCCAAACAAGTTAGTTGGCATAACTCCTAAGCCAACACCACGACATCGTCCTCTTGCATCAACCCCTAGTACCTTGGCAAGGGCATCATCCCTAGCTACAAAGTCTTGAGATGCAACTTCTACTTGTGCTTGTTCAATTTTTTGCTAACATTGACATACAATTAAATCAGATCATAGAAGAAAACATTTCCAACATGTAAAATGAAATTTTAATCATTATCTAAATTAAATGGTTGAGAACATACTATTGCTTCTCCTACAGCTAGTGTGATTGAAGTGCCATCCTTCTTTTGATGGCACTTCTTCCATAAGTCTTCCCTAGTAATGCTTGTAGTTGTATCACCAGAGGCTATAGAGTTTTTCTAGTTGCAACAAGTAAAATAGTATGGTTATTGTGACATTACAATGAAACTAAAATATGCTAATATTTCTCATATCGGATAAAATATCATCACAATTGTTTACCATATCATCTTCGACCCGTTGATAACCTCGACGTCTAGAGGTGTGCAAGTCCCTCTCCTTTTCTCTATTTTCCTTGTTTTTTTCCTTATATCCTAGAAATCAATTGAAAATAACATATATAAGTCAACATTACAAGCCAATAGACATTCTAAAAAACTTGATTATATAATATGTGAACTTTTTCCTTACCAGGAATTCAGTGGTGGCTCGTGATAGGTTGAATTCTCTCCACACTGTCTCACTTATCCTAATTGGAGGAACATTTTTTAATCTTTCCTCTGTTGGCTCATAAGGGTCACAGTATTTTTTGGTCAACCGATATCTATGACTGTTTTCCTTATGGCCAATGGATTTCATACAATATTCTTTAAGGACCGGGGGTTTTATGAATTTTGACTGCAACATACAAGAATTGCATTTTTAGATGTCATACATGGTTTGAAAATAAACATCGAAATCATCCAAAATTATAAATGTTGAAAAAAAATACAAGTAATCTCGAATACTCACATTAATAATGTTCCACAAGTCCTCCTTTATTTGATATGAAACCTTCCTCCAATCAGAATAATTGATTGGAACCATTTCCCTTGTGAGCACACCTAGTAATGAAGATAGCTTCACGGAGTTTGGACCAATTGGTTGGTTCCTTTCATTGATATGAATTTCGATCTTTCCCTCCAAGTTATTGATTTCTGCACATTTAGTTGCTCCTCTACCTTTCTTCTTGACTTTCTCTGTCGATGCTTTTGTAGAGGGATATTCACCATGTATACTAATATCTTGTTGGCATTGTTCTTTGTGAGCAGCTTCTATAAAATAAGGGCACTTAAAGGTGTTATGGATTTCTAAGTCATAAAATTTTATTTATGAAGAACTACAAAATTATACATTAATGAGCTTACCTTGTTCTTCATGTTGCTTCGTCCCTTTTTGTGTCAAGGGATCTTCCCCTTCTACACTGTTATCCATATGGCATGATTTTTTATGAACGTCTTCTATAAAAGAAGGGCACATAAAGGTGTTATGGATTTCTTAATCATAAGATTTATACTTACAAAGAACTAGAAAAATCTGAATTAATGGGCTTACCTTGTTCATGTTGCTTCTCCTCCTGAAAAAGATGAAAATATATCTTTGTCAGGACTAGTAGAGTCATTCAAAGGCATAGAAGGTGTAATCTTCTTTGCTATTGTTTGTATTTTCCTCTTCTTTGTAACTGTAGCCAAGAATGTTATTAAACATATGCCTAACATCATCATACAATAAAAATAAGCATTATACTGCATAAGGAAATACATTGTTCTATTTCTAAATATTTACCTTCTGAGATGCATGTCCCTTTCTTTCCCATTTGATTATTTTGACACGTTATTTTTGAAAATTTCATAATCAGATTTTTTGATTTCGTGTCATAATCTGCTTTCTCTGTTTTTTTTTAAATGATTAGAGTATTGATTAGCCATAGCCTATTAGATTGTTATTAAAGTACAAAGTAATATGTTTTAACAATTTAAATTAAATAAAAGTAGTATTCCCATTTGCTGTGATGGGGAATTTTGTTTTTTGCAAAGAACTCACAGATGTAACCTCTTGGTGGCTCAGCCACAGTTTTATTAATATAAAACCTACTCGTTTCTGTTAAAAAAAAATTAAATTAAATAAAAATGATGATATACTTCAATCACAAACAATCACTTACCTCCATGTCTCCACTTGTACAAAGCCTGCATAACCAAAAAAAAAAGTCTATCATCACTCAATTGCTAATTGAAAGTTGTTTAAACAAGTTTCAAAAGTAAAAGGGAAGAGTATCTGTAATGACTATTTGCTAAGAGGAACATATGTCATAATTTGAGAGAGAGAGAGGTTTAGGGTTTAGGTTAGACACGTACAGTAGCCAACAAGATATCTCAGTCTCCAAGAGTGAAGACCCTTCAGCCTTAGAGGCTGCAAGAAGGACAAGGTTTACACAGGCAACCCCAAATATGAACATGGTAACGGTCTTTCCGCAGTGGGAAAGTGCAGTCCAACTCTTGTGGTCACAAAAAAGTCACAACATTCCACATCTCAGCTCGGAAGAGCCACCATAATCCACTGTCATCCCTAGAGGAAACCAACATTTTTAGAAAAAAATTTAAAATTTTGTAGCCGAGGAACCACTATTTTGATTTCTGTCAATAAGGAAACCAAAGAATGTTTTCATTTATTATGTTGTTTTTAGGAAAGCATGAATAAAATACCTGCAATAACGCAAAACGCAGAACAAGAATGCCGTGAAACTTAAGTTACACCTCACGCAGTTCACCTCAATATATCCCAATAGCAAAGCTTCAACTTTCGTGTTGTGTAAAAAGAAAATGGTGCCCTTTCCCGGAAAAACCATATACCCTGATAACTGAATACTTCTGCATCAGGAACCAATCTCCAATACCCTCTTGCTGCAAGGCAGCCTTCATGTCTTCTGATATCCTCTTCTCTTTAGGGTTGAATAGTTTGGAGATGCTGAGGACAATTCTGTCAATGAACAGGGTGTAAGACCAGTCTTGGATCTTCTGGAGAGACCAGGGCCAGTCTTTGTACACCTCTGGATCCATGTCCTCAAGGGTCTGCCAGTTGGAACTGACTATGATGGAAAAAATATACACCTGGTATCAAACTTCTCAAGCTGAGAATTGATTTCTCCGGCCAAGAAATCATCGAACTTAATTACTGCTTCAAATTGACTCAGGTAAAGGAGAATGCCTAGCATTACTTTATAGACCATGATATCGCTATCAAGACCTAGGATTTGAATCAAGAGGGACATGGCTGATACAACAGGCTTTATGAACAATTCGGAGGAGAGTGGGGTGATAAGGATCTCTGAGGGAACTGGGGTCATCAAAATGGTCTGGAAAAAATTATTCTTGGATTCTAGGTCTGCTTTCCCAAACACCTGCAGAACCTCTGATTCGGTGAAGGAGATCAGGGCCTGACATTGAGCTTTGGAGAGACCCGTGGCAGCCCTGATAGATTTTGGTGTAATTCTGCAAACGACATGGGAGTGGGTATCATCTAAGATGGCCTTCCCAGTGGCGAAATAATTGGAGGCTACCCTTTGGACAATTTCTGGGAAATGGGGCAATTGTTCTAATGTGAACCCTATTAAGGATGACTTTAAATTTACCAACAGTTTTGAATGGTCTCTGGAAGGTGACAACAAAGCATTATGGGCATCACTGACACTGGACAACCGCAAATGAGGATCATAAGCGTCGTAAAGTCGATCGCAGATGATATCCTCAGACGGATCAAGGATTTTTATAGACGAGGCCATGGTAGAAATGTCTATTGGATGAATTATAGAACACAAAAGGGTTAATAAACGATGAAGGAGTACCTGGTGGTGACGGTCAATACTTCTGGAGGTTGCAGTTGTATCCAGCTGACTCGTGCTTGGCAGACGTCAGATTTGCAAGGTGGTGCGAGTATTAAGGGACTGTTAATGTCAAGCTGATTAGCCTTTTAAACCATTGCGCTCCGTAAATGTGACCTCTGTACCTCCAATCTTCGAGTGCAATATCCAATGGGGAGGGGCCCACCAGATTTCGCAAATTTTTTTTTTATCTTCAAAGTTATATTAATGGGTTTAAATCTTAAATATCTTGTCTTTAATATAAAACCAAAATATTATGTAATTGATGTTTGGATTTGGTTATTATAAGGTGGAAGTTTGTATGGTGTAATATATTGTTGTCATGTGCAGGTAAATGCTATTTTGGAAAGCATATGGGTGTACGACATGAATATTCCTAACCGTATATTGGAAGGAAGTTGAGAGGCCAACTCTCGAGGAGCCAATTCGAGAAATTGGGCTGGTTTTATTTTCAAATGGCCAAAAAAAAGGATTGGACAGATTTGAAAACGAGGTATACTTTTTATATTTGATTCTTCAATATGATATTTTATAACAGATGTCTTCATTGTAATTTGTAGTGGTTTTTTCTTATGTGATGTGCAAATTGGTTCTATGTAGGATGTCAAAGGAATATCAACTCGGGGTTGAAGAATTCATAGAGTTTGCAAAAAGGCATTCAGAGGATAATAACACCACAAGATGCCCTTGTAAAAAATGCTGCAATGTTGCAGTATTGACTTTTCAGGAAGTACAAGACCACTTGATTCATGGTATAACAAGTTCATATAAAACTTGGTTTTTCCATGGAGAGAGAGTTCCTACTCGGGACTATATATTTGACAAGAGCAAGAAATGCCACACAACAGAGATGCATGATTTGCCTCCAGAAATTACACATGGTGATGAACACATAGTCGGACATCAATATGATAATCAGAATGATGAGTTTACAACATTGCTTACAAATGATACTGAACTTCTTGAGAATTATGACCATAATGAGGCAAACATGGTTGATGATCATATGGCTGAAATGGTGAATGATGCTTATCAATATTATAATGAAAATCTAGATGTGAATTGTGAAAATGGCCAAGCAGAATCAATGGAAGAAGAAAATGATATCAATCAATATCTAAGGTTAATTGAAGATGCGAAGGCACCATTGTACCCAGGTTGCACTAGTTTCACTAAGCTATCGACCAATGTGAAATTGTACAACCTTAAAGTGAGAAATGGATGGTCTGATGCAAGTTTCACCTAGTTGTTGAAGTTGCAAAGAGAAATGCTTCCAACAGGAAATACACTTCCAGAATCTACATATGCTGCAAAAAGTTTGATTAAATCATTGGGGTTGGACTATGAAATGATACATGCATGCCACAATGATTGCATTTTATATTGGGGAAAATATGAAAAAATAAATGAATGCCCAACATGTGGCAAATCAAGATGGAAGGTTGATGCTCGTTCTGAAAAGGTGCGTACTGGTGTCCCAGCCAAAGTGTTGAGGTATTTCCCTATAGTGCCAAGGTTGAAGAGAATGTACAGGTATGATTTTGAACTCTTATAATTCCATTATATCAAACACCTTCATGTACTACCAACCTACTAGAAAATCATCTTCTTTAATCTAAGTAGTGCAATGCATATATGATTCTTTATGTTTTTGTTACAGCTCTACATATATTTCATAGAAAATGAGGTGGCATCATGAGAATGCAAGTAAGGATGGAATAATGCGCCACCCAATTGATAGCGCGGCATGGAAAACTATAGATTCTAAATGAACTAATTTTTCCAACGATCCTCACAATGTACGACTTGCAATGGCAGTGGATGGATTTAATCCTTTTGGAAACTTGAGTAGTAGTTACAGTGTATGGCTAGTAGTACTAGTCACATATAACCTTTCGCCATGGTTATGCATGAAAATGAGCTTTTGTTTGTTGTCGTTATTAATACTTGGTCCCAAGCAACCAGGAAATGACATAGATGTTTATTTGGAACCATTGGTAAATGAACTAAAACTAAAATGGGATGAAGGGGCAAGGACATACGATTCTCATTCAAGGTCATTCTTTAATATGAAGGCTATATTGATGTGGGTAATCCATGACTTTCCTGCTTATGGAAATATGGCTGGTTGAACGACTAAAGGGTTCTGCGTATGCCCTATATGTGGAAGGAACACAGATTCAATGTATCTCAAATGTAGTAGGAAGTGTGTGTACATGGGACATAGGAGATATCTTCCAATAAATCATAAGTATCGTTCACAAAAAGGACCATTTAATGGGAAGTCTGAGCATCTCATTGCACCTACAATTGTACAAGTGTCAGATATTTTTACAGAAACGTAAGGAAGGGAAGAGAAATGGGGAAAGACTAAAAGTACAAAAAGAAAGAGAAATTTTAAAAAAAGGTGAAAATTCGAAGAATGACGTGTGGAAAAAAAGGTCAATTCTACTAAATTTACCATATTGGGAGGTATGTGCACACATTAACTTAAGGCCTAAAATGTACGATGCTTGAAGGATTTCATTGTGTTTAATATGAATATATTGTTTAATTTTTCTTTGATGTTATAATTCATTGATTTTTTATACGGTTGGATGCAGAAACTCCTAGTGCGTCACAATTTAGATTTAATGCACATAGAAAAAAATGTATGCAAAAGTATTTTAGGAACGCTTCTAGATATAAAAGATAAATCAAAGGATGGGAAAAATTCTCGTGATGACTTACAACAGTTGGGTATAAGGAGGTCCCTGTGGCCACAACAAAAAGGCAAAAAAATATTTCTTTCACCCACACCACACACTCTTTCAAAAAAGGAGAAAGAGATTCTTTGTTGTGTTTTGTTCACCTTAAAATTTCCAGATGGATATAGTTCAAACCCTAGAAATCATGTATCTATGAAAGATCTCAAGCTTCATAGTATGAAAGCACATGATTTCCATGTTCTCATGCAACAAATCCTTCCAGTAGCATTGCGCCATGTGCTACCAAAAGCAGTTCGAAACACTATTTGTAGGCTTTGCTTCATTTATAGGCGAATTTGTGCAAAAATGGTGGATCCAACAGATCTTGATAACTTACAAGATGATGTTGTGGAAACTTTGTGCTTACTCGAAAAATATTCCCCCCCTTCATTCTTTGATATAATGATACATTTGATTGTACACCTGGTGCGAGAGCTACGTTATTGTGGACCAGTTCCATATCGATGGATGTACCCTTTTGAAAGGTCAGTTAAATGTTATTAAGTGAAAATCCACATAAATTCCAGCATTTTATGTGCATATAATAATAATACATTACTAGCAACTCTTTATTCATACTTTTGATTTCTCTACAAATTGTGTGTTTTTTTCTAGGAACATGAAAGCTTTCAAAAGTTATGTGAAAAATAAGAATAGGCCCGAAGGCTGCATCGCTGAAAACTACACTGTGGAGGAATCCATAAAATTTTGTGTTGGATATGTTGAAGGTGTGGATTATATTGAAAGCATGCCTAGTAGAAATGAAGCTTGGGATGATGAAGAAGGAGAGGTTGGACAATATGGGAAGGCCTTATTTAGTGGAACTTCTATTGAATTAGATAAAACTGGTTTGTTACAAGCCCACAGATGGGTCTTGCACAACACAAATGAAATTCAACCTTGGATAGAGTAAGTAATAAGCACATACTTATGAAATCATTTTTTATTATAATATATCGCAATTTTTTCATAAATTGTTTATTGACATTACTTGAAAATAGGATGCACTTGACAGAAATTGCCAATAGTAACATCCAAGCCCAAAAAGATGAAGTCTTACTACAAAAGCTCCACAACCAACAATTTAGTGATTGGTTAAGAAAACAGGTAATGATATGTTATTCATATTAGATTTAATTGAACTTCATTGATCAAGACTATTATGATGTATGAAGGTGAGATTCTTTTAATATATTTTGAAATTGCATGGTTTTCTAACGACATTTCAAAATTTCAAGGTGGAAGGAAAATAAAATATTTCTAATACCCTTAAATGGTTGGCACGTGGCCCAAGGAATATGCAACTAAGTATGATGGCTACGTAATCAATGGGTGTAGATTTCATGTTAAAAGATTAGAAAATGTCAGGGCCACCCAAAATAGTGGTGTGTGCATAGATGCACAAACATTAATGAGATCAAGTGCAAAGGATAAAAACCCTATATATCAAACGACAACATATTATGGAGTGATTCAAGAAAGAGTGTTATTGGACTACTATTTGGTGCAGTATCCATTGTTCAACTGTGATTGGATAGATGTACACAAGAAGAATGGAATGAAAGTTGATGAAATTGGTTTCACCATGGTGAATCTGAAGAGATGCTTGAGTAAGGATAGACTGCAAAATTATCCATTTATTCTAGCATCACAAGCAAAACAAGTGTTTTATGTACAAGATCCGGTAGAGAATGACTGGTGTGTAGTTTTGACATGCCCTCTGAAGGGATCAAGAAATTGTAATAGATATGATTCGGAGTATGCAGATTTATCAAGTGTTGCAGATTTTGAAGGGACGAAATGCAAAGAGGATGAAGCTGTAGGTGATGGTGGCATGGACTATGTTCGGCAAGATTGTGAAGGAACATGGTTGGATGTTGTTCAGTAAGTAGCATGCATGATTTATTTATCCATTCTCATTTAAGTTGTATCTGTGAAAACTTATATCTTAGATTATTAGTTGGATTTACCTTTCATGCATATATTTTTATAGTAGATAGATTGTGTGTGGGGAATTGAGAGTGATGTGAGGGGGGGGGAGGGGCCATATGAGCTTCAACCTTCACGTGGTTGGCCCTGTTTAGTAGAGAATAAGATATTCTTGAAACCAAGAGAAGCTCATTCATGTATTTTCATTTCATTTTTTTAGAATTTCATATATGTTATGCCTTTTTTTACATATATATCAATCGCTTATATGAAAAAACAATTTTGTCATGATATATGCAGGTCTTCACAATGGAAAGCAATATAATGACAATTTGTATCGTTCTCTAATGCATATTTGTAAGTTATCACCATAACGAATTTGTCAAATAGATATCCTATTGTCGTTTCTACAAATTTTATTTTTTTGGGGTTATTGGCCGTTGGATGAATCGTCTGACGAACGGAGTCATTTCGTCCGTAGATTGTCTAGGTAAGCATGTGGACCCCCAACAGGTCATTGTTTTAAGGAAGAGGTTAGGCTTAGTATTCGTGAATCGTAGCTTATCAATATTTTACTATTTGTTTTCAGGAAGAGAGCTTAAGACTGACTTTGCAATTTAGTTTCAAGTTTTTTTTCACCTTTTTGATAGCTTTCAACTAACCAGGCAACAAAAGTACTCTTTCCATATTACAGTGGAGTACAGATTATTTACAAGAATCTACTTCTCCAATTACACACATGGCCTGCACGTAACTCCATCCACAAGTAGCCTTGCTTGTGCTTGTGCAAGTGAAACAACTCTCCATAGTGGAGTATGAAACACCCTTTCTTTACCATCAGGCTAAGACTCCATTTTCATTGAAATTTAGTTTATCTATATTCTAAAAAAAAAATGTCTTTGAATCTATTTGAGTATATTGACAAGTGCAATTTGTCTCTTCATTATTCTTGAGTTTAATATGTAAATTGTTGTGCTACTTCTCAACGGAATATTACCAAACTACGAATATAGGTTTGTTCTTTACCTTTATTGTTGCATCTGGCGTGAAATATAGCCATTGAAATGTATCTGATCTATTTGTTCACTGCATATGTTACCAAGATATCTTTTAGTTGTTGGAATTCATGAGAATGTATAATTGACTTTACCAAAAAAATACCTTATATAATGCCTTTCATAGTCTGTCATGTTCTTTAACTTATGGTATTGCCACTAAAATTAGAGAAATAAGCATTGGTAGAATTATATCAAAAAAATGTTAATTTTCTGCTCTAGAACTGATTTGACTAGGCTATGATCATAAATAAAGTTGTTCTTCATCAATATTTGAGAACTGGGCTGTCCTAAACAATTTTGAGGGCATTGATCATTTTTCTTATCTTTAGGTAGTAAAGGAGATACTCTAGTGTTGTATCTAAAATGTACGGTCCTACTTTTGTTTTCTTAAAATAAGGATATGGATAGTATAGTTATGTTTTGTCGTTTGTTTCTTATATATTTCTACAACAAGCTTTAGGTAACATTTTTGTCCAGCAACAATGAAAGCTGGGGTATTAAGGAATGATGGAATGAGATAACAATTAATTGCTTCATAAATATTTGGGCTGAGACTTTAGCTCTCTCTTATCTATTAAGCATTTTCAGGTAGTATCATGCCTTCATTGTTAGCATGCATTGAAATGTAACCTCTATTGCATCCATAATTTGCTGCTCTCGGTTGTTACGTATTCAGATGATTTTTTTTAGCTTGTGTTAGATGACAATGCAATTAAAACCTTTTCATTCGTTAAAGGTTGCTGCTGAAATAGCATGAAAAAATGAATTGACAATGAAAGAAACACATTTCACATGGGAGAAAGAAAGAACAGACTGTAGATCAAATAACACATGAATCTCTGAACAGAAACGCCTGCAAGGCCTGCTAACTTTATTTAAAATAGCTTCAAAATTGTTCAAACACAGAGCAACACTCGGGCTCCGAAATTTTCAACCCCTTTTCCATTGATTACATTTAATTTATAGATGTCTTTGAGCCCCAAGCTTGGCCTTCTCTTGAACAGAAAACAGTTATAACCTATTGACACCTAATCGAGGCATATTCTCCATTACAGACATGAGAGAGAGGTGGAAAAAGCGGCTCAACAACCTTTTACATTCACAGGTCGTTTTTACTATATGACCGCCTATACTTAACAAAAAGACAAAAAATGATCTTGGAGATGCTCTTCCAGCTGGCCGCTCCTACTAACCGAATGCTCCCACTAGAAAAAAAATTTGCAATAACCTCGAACTCCTCATGCACCTATCATGATTCTCCCCTTGCCATACTTCTCGATGGACTTCCATTGGTCATATGAGGGTAGGTCCAGGGTGGAGAGCTCCTTAATTAACATTCTCATCTTTGTGTGTTCTCTGTAAGAATAACCAGCGTGCAGTGTCCTGGCTCCCCTGAACATTGAGGTTAACTCAAAATACCTTGTCAATTTTTCAACTACTATCTGACCCGTCGGAGGCTGATCCATCCTTGCAAAATCCTCTTGGTTTTCCCTGCAATCCCATAGTCTAACCTTGTATTCCTCATTTGATAACATGATTCCATTCTCCTCCTAGAACATAGGTAACCCTTTCTTGAATAAGGGGTCGAATGCCTCCTTGAACAACCTCAAATGATTTGAGAGAATGTATATCCCAAACTGGGTGATCTTCACCTGCTGATGCTTGTTAATTATTCTCTTGGCCCATATAATTGTGGCTACCTTGTCCTTTATGCATGTTGTATCATCCTACTCCTCTGACAAACCACTCAGAAACTCCACTGCATTTTCTGCATAATCCGAGGGCTTCTTATTAAGCTTTTCATTGGCCACTGCTACAGCCTGTTTAGCCAAATTTACCACAGTTTCCTTATCCACTATGAAATTCAAATAGGGCCTTAGGTCATTTGCTTGCTAGATGACATCATCCCAGATGATTTTCTTAGTCTCCTACAGTACCTTCTGTCCTATCACTTGCTCCTTTAACCTGTCAAGATCCACTTGCATTCCCTTGTACTTGGAATCCCAAGCCTCTTTTTCCTTGTCTGCATTGTCCTTTAGAGTCTTCAGATTAGCTACTTGTTTTATCAATCTGATCATTTCAGCATCTTCTAGGCCGGCATTAGCTATCTGCCCCACTATGGAGAAGTCTCCAGACTCAATTGAGGGCGTGACCTCCATTTCTTGCTCTTTTTTATTTTCCTTTACTTTCATCTCCAGTTCTTCAAACTGGGCTTTCCATACTTTCTCACTAGCTGCTACAAGGGCTATGTTAAGCTGTAGTTGCTTCTCTTTTTCTCCGAGCTCCACCAGCTGAGCCTTACAATCAATCAATTCTTCCTTTAATTTTTCTTTCTCTTCCTCTAGTTCTGCCATCTCAGGGGCATTTACCAACTAAGCAACAGACATCTTTAACTTCCTTTTTAAGGACAGGATCTCCTGATCTTTCCCATCCAACAACCCTGGTATGTTTTTTCTCTTGGCTTCTTCAGTCACAGAGGCTAATAATTGAGCTTGGAGCTTCTTCACCTGTCCCTTTAGAGATTTTCTTTTTGCCTTCTCTATCCTTAATTGATTTTGAACCTTGGATTTGTTTGATTGTACTTTAGACCATTCTAAGGCATCCTTCAGTATTTTTTTGTATATAACCTCACCTGTTTCCTTGTGCAGGTTGATTATGTCAGGATCTGGTATATCTTCCAAATTGACCTTTAACTCAGTAGCTTTGTTTTTAGTGGCCAAAGCTAGGTTTAGAGTATTCTGGGCCAAATTTATGCTGGTCACCAAGGCTACGCTCTTCTTAGATATTCTCCTTACTTCTTCATATAATTTTGTCTCTGCTGCAATGTTGTTTGGATTTTCCTCATACCCCTCTAGCATCTCTACTCTGGTCGTGCTCAGTGCTGTAGGTCCCTTGGGTGGTTTTCCAAAAACATGTCCTTTGACTTCAAAATGGGGCATTCGGAACTTGACCTGCTTCTTCTTTGGCTTCTCTTATTCAATCTTGACCTATTGATCAGCTTCTTCTATTTTCCGCCTCTTTGAGGCCCTTTCAGGGTCACTTTCCACATCCATTGGACTGTTGATTTCCTGCTGATTGGACTTTTCTGGGATGGACACTTGGGGAAAAACCATTTGCATTATTGTATCTTTACTAGATGATCTGGGTGCTGAAGATGAGCCTTCCTCAAAAAGGTATGCCAAAGCTTGGGAAGTCTCTGGGGGGTCAATTCCCATCTGTCCCTTCTCAATATACTCCAGCCAGTTTTCCCTCTCAGCCATGCCAGCCAGATCAAAATGTTCATACCCCTTTCTATTTGTTGTTTTCCTTCTTTCTGAAAGTATGTGATGTGGGTCATAATTCACTGCTGCCTTGGAGGGGAATCCCATGTCTTTCATTATTTGCTTAAGGCTTGAGAGAGATGCTCTACTTTTAACCATGATGGATCCTACTGTCCAAGGAAAATTTATGTACGATGCCTTCTTATCATCTAGGAAGTGTCAGATTCAACTATTAGCTTCTATCTTACAAACTCCATGGTGAATATCCTGGGTGTGAGGAATGCAGGTAGCTCATATGGGGCATGGGAAAACCCATATACTCTGATTATAGTGCCCTGCTTCAATAAAAACCAATCCCCTACCCCTTTTTCCATTGGGGGTTGCAACAGGTCTTTCATCTCCGGTATTACTCTAGGTAATCTTTTCTGAAAAAACAGGAAGTAAACCTCAGCCATGAGGCCATTCATGAACATCTTGTAGTCATAATACATCTCTTTGGTAATATGCAGCTCTGGGACTTTTAGGTTTTCATCATTGGCTACCAGGAACATCTTTAACAAATAGGATTGGAACCTGAAAGACCTAGTCTTAGGAAACTCCACAAGTTGGGAATGGATACTTTCTGCTAGAGCTTCGTCAAACTTTAGACAAGCGCATAGGGGGGGTAAATTAGGGTCGGATGGCTCAAGGGGATAGGTACTGATAACGAACAGAAGGCTAATCAAGGGTTCGGTTATATCATGGTTGGTGTCCAGCCCTAAAAACTGGGACAACATCAAGATTACATATCTAGATTCTTCTGTGAACAAGTTGGCTTCGCCAGGGAAAGAGTCTGCTAGGACAAAAAAACTTGGGGGTAGGGAGGCATGGTAGAAACTCTCCTTGAGGTTGTCTGGGTCTCTTCAGAAATGTTGAATTAGGGCTTCTAATTGATAACTCTGGGACTTTCGGTAGAAATCTTCAGGCACAGCTAGGGCTTTCTGGACGGTTGGGGCATCTATGTAACACAAAATCTTTGATTTTGCAGCGTCCATGACCACCCTGCGGCTAGGGGAATAATAGTTGGAGCACTAGTCTATGAACTCAGGACAATTTGGGGTCTGACTGGTGGTAAAAAAGGTGAAAGGAAGACTGGTAGACCTTGTGGATATCTCTGCCGTGGGCTCTTATGGTTTCTAGTTTTTCTTTGGCGGCTTCTAGGGTACTATTAAGGAACATGGTGTTGAAAATGTCACTGTCTTTGTCCTCTATCTGGTCGTTTATCTCACAAGATCCGAAACCCGAAGGTCCTACAGAGCCCGCCATTTAGAAAAGTTCACAGAGGAAAAGAGTGGCCTACCTAGCTGTTTGACACCTAGTTGGCTGACCACGGATCGATCTTCCTCGCCTTTCAACGTGCACATGAAAGACAAGATGAGAGTCCCTGTGCAAGCCAGTATTTTATAATATTATCCAGCCATATCATCCCTCCATCTACAAAGATGGAGGAGCCATGTTGACCGTCCATTGGCTAGATTGATCCGCTGCCATTAGATCCTTTGACCTTTCCTACCACCTTTTTTCGTGGTTTCCAATTCGGCCACCTGATAACTTGCCAGCTCTTTTGAGTTTTGAGAAACCCTGCATGCCGTCGATCCGGTTCCTGCTCAAATCAAGGCCGTCCAACCGTGTGTCCCGTTAATTGTTTGCAAATCTTTGTCCCTCCCAATTACCGCACAAGTATTATTTGTGAAGTTCACCCACACCGTAGATATTTTCCACGCCACATCTAGGCCATCGGAGGATGCAGTACTTTAAGAAAAGTTCGCAAATATGAATTGCGACCGTTTCTACACACGTAATATCTGCGAACATGTTGTGAGTCATTGATCTATGCCCTACATCATTGATTGCTTTTGGACCTGCCCGTCAGCTAGTATCCCACCTCCGCTTAAACAGTCACCAACTTACTTCGCGAAGAAGGCTCCCGACCACAGATTTCTTGACGCTAGATCTGACCGTCCATACATTTTTTCACGGGTTCCTTTGCATTTGGCCTTTGGCTGATTACTTCAAACCTTAGATTTTTCCCACATTGCTGCTTTCAGCCCGATTCGTCCTGCTGAGAGTTCCTGAGTGATCAATCTTTTTCTTGAACTTCGGGCCTACCTTCCCTTCACAAGTCCTCTAGAAGCCTTAGCACAATCCAGGTGCTAACAGATCCATCAAGCAACCATTAGAAGCAATGCTCGTTCTTATCCATGAATACTTGAAATTCTAGTTAGATGTTCACTTCATGAATATGTGTTTGAACTTGAAAGCCAAGTCCTGCAAAACGTTTCTGTATTATTATTTTTTTATTAAATCAATGTTGCATATGAAACCTTTCAAGTTCAGCCAACTTATAAGGTCAGAGCCATTCAGACTACTTTCTTAGGTCTCTCGAGTCATAAACAATGTTGGGATTATTAGTGTTTTCTTAGAATTACAAATGATGCAATATTGGTCTTAATATTGCCCCTTTCCCCAATTCTTAAAGGGTTCTAGCTCAATGGTAGAGCGCTTGCTTTACAAGCAGGAGGTTGAAGGTTCTATTCCTTCGTGCCCTAATCATATGTCACTACGAGGGGGGTTCATAACCACCCCCAAAGGTTTGTAAAGAGTTTTAGGGGGGGGCGGTTTGAACCGCCTTTGTAGGTACCTACAAGGGGGGTTTAAAACTGCCCCCAAAGGTTTGGAAAGATTTTTAGGGGGGCTTTCGAACCACCTTTGTAGATACCTACGAGGGGGGTTTAAAACTGCCCCCACATGTTTGTAAAGCATTTTGGGGGGGGGTTTGAACCACCTCCATAGGTACTTACGAGGGGGGTTTAAAACCGCCCCCACAGGTTTGTAAAGCATTTTGGTGGCGGTTTTGAACCGTCTCTGTAGGTACCTATGAGGGCAGCTTAAAAACACCCCCACAGGTTTGTAAAGAGTTTTGGTGGCGGTTTTGAATGGCCTCCGTAGGTACCTACGAGGGGGGTTTAAAACCACCCCCACAGGTTTGTAAAGAGTTTTGGCGGGTGTTTTGAACCGCCTCTATAGGTACCTACAAGGGGGGTTTAAAACCGCCCCCACAGGTTTGTAAAGAGTTTTGACGGGGGTTTTGAACCGCCTCCGTATCTACCTACGAGGGGGGTTTATATCCGCCCTTAAAAATGACTTTTGGGGGAGGTTTATAACCGCCGCCAAAAGTCACTTCAGGGGCGGTTTTGATCTCTTCCAAAACTGCCCCTAAAAGCCAAAACTTTTAGCGTCAGTGTTATTAGGGGTGGTTTCTTAAAGGTCTCCGCCAAATACAAAACCGCCCCCAAAATAGTGACTTTTGGAGGTGGAAGACAATTGCCCCTTAAAGTCAAAAAAGGACTTCTAGAGGGGGTTTCGAACCGCCCCCAAAAGTCCAAAGTAAATTTTGGGGGGGGTTTAGAACCGCCCTCAAAAGCGACTTTTGGGGGCGGTTTAGAACCGCCGCCAATACTCACTTTTAGGGGCGGTTTTGATCTCTTTCAGAACCGCCCCTAAAAGTCAAAACTTTTAGCGTCGATGCTATTAGGGGCGGTTTTGGAAAGACCGATGCCAAAGCCAAAACCGCCCCCAATAATGCCTTTAGGAGGCGGAATACAACCGCCCCTAAATGTCAAATTTGTTTTAGTGTATCTATAAATCATGATCTTCCAGTTCCACTTGGAGTTGTTTGGAAATCACCCAACTAAGCAATCCCAAATCTAGTACTTTACCCCTAGTTACCAATTCTTGCAATATAAAAGTATGTGTTTGATTCTAGAAACTTCTTTGATAGGTTTGTATTTTCCACAGTATAGCTATCTTCATATTTCACGGGTAGTGAAGAAGTTTCGACATAATTCATGGGTTCATTTCCTTAGAGTCTTTGGATTTTCCAAAGGGCTGTCCCAGGTGTGATGCACTTTGAAATGTGCAAATTTCAAGGTAAGTGTTAAATCTACCTATAATATTTTCTGTATAAATTCGACCTACAGGTGTCCATCAAAGGTTTCTAATCCCAATTCATGCCTCGGAATTGAAATTCGAGTCCCCCCAGTTCCATCCAAAATTGTTTGGAAACAAGCAATTTCCTCCTCCTAGTTCCAATTCTAGAACCTAGTCTTGACTCTACCATTTGGTTTTCTAATTGAGGAGCTAATATTCCCAAATATATATGATATTCATATTGGAGATACTACAAAGATGATACCAAAATGACTGGAACTTAATGAAAGATCTGTAGAAGAACCTCAACAGTTTGAATGATGGAGAGGCTATTATTGAAATAACCACATAAATACTATGTAAGGAGAGATCTACAGGATTAAAAGTTGATGTGTCCACTGGTATATGAGGAAAATTTTGAATAGTGATTTTGTAAAAGGAATAGTTCAATGCATAGGGATGCAAAAATGGAAATGGCGGCTGGAGAAAAACTGATTAAAACACATGGAGGGAAAAAAAAGAGATCAAGAGTAAGAGAAATGAACAACTTTGTATGGCTAAAACGTTTAGCATAGGAGATGAAAACCTTTAGTAGGGGAGTTGAAATTGAGAAATGCGTAGAGTGACGAGAATACGAAAAGAATATATAGAACATAAAAATATTAGGTCTCAGGAGCAGAACATGCTCTGATACCAGTTGATCCACATATAGATTTGAGGTGAGGCTCAAAGAGCCTCACCTCTCAAGATAATAAATGAGAGACTAACTCATAATGAAATAATGAATTAATAACTCAGAATCATAAGAGAAATGAAAGGCTAAATTTTGTATTATGGAGGCCAAAGGGCCTTTATATAGTGACTACATAAGGGACCATATTTGACATGGTCAATTAGAGTAGGTAGATAACCTAACTTAACATGTGGCAATAGCTTCCCATTGCAACTTGTGGGATGGATGATCCCTCATTCAACCCATTTATTCCTTGAAAAAACTATGGTTACTAGCTTTTTTAGTCGCTTGGTCACTTATATCTCTTTTTGTACTTGTGTTGATATGGGAATAACAACTAATTCAATCACAATTTTAAAAAGAAAATAATGATGGCTTATCGACATTCATTGACCACAAGTTCAGTGGTTGTGCTAGTTAAAAAAAAAAAAAACTTATGGAATCATATGGGTAGGTTGAGAAGTGTGTGATTTGGATGTAATTATCATATGAATAAACCATTGAATGGTCATATGGTCATCCCATTGGATACGATGTGATTCTCATGGTCAAATGATCACATGGATGGAATACTTATATAAATGTTCATGTGGATGGAATACTCATATGAATGATCACATAATGGAATGGTAAATTATTCACATGTCCATGACAATCATATTGGATGTGTAACGCCCCATTTTGACATTACTACCTGAACTATTATTATATGTTGTACTTGTTTGATTGTGAGACTTCGTCAGTTTGACGACACTGTAGACATATGGTTCTATTATTTTGCCGAGATATATATGTGTGTGTGTGGTGTTAGTGTCATGAAATGTAGTCATGTTTTGATATATATCATGTGTTAATTATGTCTCATATATGCAAATTACTGAATGATGGGTATGTGGATACCGTTAAAAGTTATATGTTAAATGGATAAATGTTATACTAGGTGCATGGTAAATAGAAATGATTTTCTTATTGTTTCTTAATGATGAAATGTATATATATACATGCCAAGGATTTTGCACGATATTCTAGATCGTATGTCAGAGACTAACTTACAGATTAAAAATGGCTAAGTGATAGCTGGATCCTACGAGGTGGGAGTACATCGGGGACATGGAATCCGAAAGATAAATGGTATGCAAGTGATGCATTATTTATTTCACATGATTATTATGTTTATTATCATGATGTATGGGTGGGATAGGGTTTCAGGAAACTCAACTACCCAAATTGGTTATACGATGAAAAATTGAGTACAAGTCGCAATGCAGTCATTATGTCAGTGTAGACATAGTCCCTTGTTCCATTGGGGAGTGGAGGCTTTACGCACTGTTTATCCCCGAAACCAAGATTCATCTAAAGGTTGTGCTACGGCACGCTCCCCAAGGTGTGTGATGATGACTGGTGGTTTCCTGTTGGGGAATCTTGGTCGATGTAGTCGACATTTCTGCTTACGGGTTCTAACTGGATTTGGTCATGGCATGACACTTCAAGTTAGTCCAACAGAGGAATGATAGTATGTGGAAATTAGTTGTGAACTAGATAGACAGAGTAGGTAGATAGGTGTACCATGGTGTTAAGAGAGAAGACCTGATTAACTTTGCATGTTGAAGACCTTGTCGAGTCATGTGTCGTAACTTAGTAATTGGTATACGTGTTTGTCACTTAATTGTATTTAATTAAGTGAATGATCCAATAGTAAAATTATGTTTAGAATACGTCAGTGAACAATAACTTAAGTGATTAATAATGCTGTGTGGTTATGATTATTATTGTACCTACGCGATGTGTGTAAGCATTAGCTACACTTACATAAATCGTCTACATATGTGTAAACTTGCATGAAATAATATTGAACTATGTTGTTTAGGCATTAATTACATTACTATTACTTATCTAATTAGGACATTATATTATTACGTCGAGTTAGTAATTTATGGTTGATTACTTGAGATAGGATTGATTTATAGTTATGATGGAAATATAGCTAAATAAATGTTAGTAATGATTAATAATGTTAACAAGTTATGGTTAACTTAATTGGTGATTAATGCACTTGGTTAGCAATGCTTAATTGAATATATTAATGATCCTAGTTAGTTAAGACTTTGGGTTAAAATGTTAAATGGTTATTGTAATGTTAATTAAAGTAATATTAACTTAATAGGTTAATATTAATTACATCTTAAACAAGGTTATTTAATTAATCAAAATATATGGATAAGAATTAATAATGTTAACAAGTTATGGTTAACTTAAGTGGTAATTAATGCACTTGGTTAGTAATGCTTAATTGAATATTAATGATCCTAGTTAGTTAAGACCTTGGATTAAAATGTTAAATGGTTATTGTAATGTTAATTAATGTAATATTAACTTGATAGGTTAATATTAATTATGTCTTAAACAAGGTTAGTTAATTAATTAAAATATATGGATAAGAATTAATTTATAACTATTAAAATTTAATTATGATCATGTTGAAGTTATTTAGAACATGGCATAAATTATAAATAGTTGCCTTATGCCATTATTAAACAAAGTGTTAAATTGTATTTTAAGTTAATTAATAAACATATTAATTAATAATAAATGAAGCATTGAATTATGAGCTCACCGAAACATGACTAGTAATTAATGTGTTAAAACATGTAAGTATAAAACACTTAAGGTTGGTGGGTGAACCAACCCCAAGCTTTAACTATATAACATATAACATTTTATTATTTAATAATTAAAATTTTGAAATAAGAAATAATGTTAAAAATATTGTCGAGAGGTTGTCGGTTGAGTGTGAAGCACTTACGGTTGGTAGACGAACCAACCCAAACTTTAATGAAATAATATAATAATGCAATCTATTGTTTGTATTCAAGTGTTGGGGGCTCGAGGAGGACTGGGGAGTTAGAGAAAATTTATGATGGGGATAGGGGTATTGATGAGAGGAAAGAGTCGGCGAACAGGAGATATAAGGGGAAGAATGGACATAGGAAAATGATCTTTTGGATTGTGGAGAAAAAGAGGAAAGTTGTAGAGTAGAGCAAAGGAGAAGTGTTTGAGAGATACTTGTTACGGGAACTTGGTTGGGCTTGTACTTAGTTTGGGCTCGGGGGTCCAAAGGGAAACTTTTGGAGTTGGGTGGTTGGCAAGACCTCACCAGTTGGCAGGGAGGCATACCAGGTTGGTCTAGCCGATTCAGTTTCCTAGTTTGTGAAGAGTTTTGGTTGCATGTCATACAGAAGAAACAAGGAGGAGCAGCAGAAAAGGGACATCTAGCTATTTTGAGGTAATTTTCATACAGGTATAAAAGCCCCTTCTAACTCTGCAATTTTTTACCTATGCAAGTTGTAACTTAAGAATTTTTATTGGAAAATATATGCTTATATATGTTGTTGCACATTCATACTTAGTAAACTTGAAATTAGGAAAAGTAGCCATCTTATTTACCAACATGTAAATGCTATTTTTTACAAGTTTTAGCACTAAACAAAACTAGAAACAAAACATGAATTCAACACAGATAGTGAACAATGAAACCATAAATGAAAACATAAGCCAGGATGTAAACAATAAAAGATTATAGTTGATTGAGAAGCTGGGGACCTAGGTTAGGGTCCTTATAGGATGGGTAAGGTGATAGATGCATGATTCAGATGGGATGATTATATGAAAACAACTTTCATTCAAATCCCAAGGGATCTAGAGTTACTTCGTTTGTTTTTTCTTCAAAGATGATTAACACTTTTTCCACATACCAAGTTGGCTAAAGTGAGCATTATAAGATTTTTGTAAGGAAAAACATCCTTAATATCTAAATTTTTTCATAGTCCAAATGTTTTATGAATTAGTCATTTCCTTGTTGCTAAAAATAACATCTAGTGCTACATTCCAATGATCACAAACGAAAGATGGTCAAAATATTAAAATATCTAACCTTATTCCTTAAGTTATTAACTACCAACAATCTCCCATTAGAGTTACTTATTAATGATCAATTTCCAATGAGTTTGAAGTATTCAATTAATAATTTTCATTTCATATGGTGATGTTCACAAGGGTGAAGAAGTGAGAGCATACAATTAATTATGACTTTTTAGACTTGAACTCAATGGGGAAGACTTTTCATTAAGGTCTGCTTAGACAAATTTATCCAATTAGACATGTGTGAAGTCCCTTTGATGACATATAAGCTAAATTCAATGGACGAACACCTTGTCTCTCACACACAAAAGGGATTTAGACTTACTAGGGTTTGAACTTGGGTTATTTCTATGGAAAGACTCCACCCAATTGTCTATGGGGACTTCATGCGAAGGCCACCCAACCCAACATAACTCCAACTCAAGTCAGCTAAATTGTGGTGTTTTTCCCATAGTTAAGCATCCCTAGCTAGTTATTCCATTTGTAAAATGTTAACAAGTAGTATGCCTTATGAAGTATTCATTTAGAACATTATGAAAAAAACCATGCTAGCATGCTTGAGCCAAAGTTGTACTAGGATAGATAACCTTACCAATAAGTTTAGGTTACTAGTCCCAAAAAAAATTTGCTAGTTCCATCTCCACATTTTTATTCTTGTTAAAATGGGCAATGCAAAAAAGATATGTTATAATCTTAAACATTTCAAACTTGTGAGAAATTCAAAATAATGAGATTTAGATGCAAAGAGACCGTAAATAAGAATGAATTTGTGAAGTTTATGATCATAATAATGTAAAATATGAAAAACAATTATGTTACAATAATGAAAACAAAGTAAATTGGACATTCATTTTTATTTTGTACATCTCCACCCTGATTTGAACATGTGATCTTCCATTTACAACTTCTCATCTCAATTACTTATTACCAATTGCTCTACACAATTGGACATTCTTATTTTCTTAAAAATAATATAATAAAAACAAAATATTTTTCTTTATTAAAAACAAAATTATTTTTATTAAAAAATATTACATAATGATTAGATAAATGGGCTCGGTTTGACACACAAGGTTTATGGAAGTTTGACAATTCACCCTATGGCCAACTTTTACAGCCAGGGCTAATTTCCTATATCCAAGCGTTTTATGCTACCTTTTTTTATTTTCACTGTCAAATTTGTCTTATATATTAATCCACGCCCATTGTCGTCTTGTTCAACAATTGCAAGGCTTGTTTGTCCCATCACCCGTGTATAGGTCTTACACCTCGCCTGTAATGTCTGGTAAAATTTTGTAAAAATGTATCTTGAAATATGTCTTCACTGGAATTTGGAATGAATCAAACAATTGCACGTTCTCTTTTTTTAGAAAATAAAAATAGCATACTATTAATAAGAGGAGATAATATAGTATGAGTACATTGACCAAGGCTACAACCAGCCCTTCCGATAAATGTCCAAAATAGAGCGACATGCCTCCATAGATAGGCAACACAAAACCATGCTCAAAAAGAAAAAGAGCATCCAAAGCACCAATATGTCCAAATATAACAGAGCAATGAAAACAACTGAAGCCAAACGACTAAAACAAAAGATGAAATATCCCACAAAAAACACGGGGAATATACCAAACATCCAACATCGAAGAAAAAACCTCTCAACATCAACAAAAGGTAACCACATCACTTATCAAGAAACAAAAAGGAAATTATGCCAAAAACCCAACAAGACGTTGGCCACAAGGAAGAGCTAACAAACTACAAAAAAGATAATACAACCTCATATAATAAATAATGCATAAGTAGATGTAAAGGAGTTGACTAGAATTGAAGATGATCCACTAAGCCATAAGATAACATCTGATCAAAAGTCCAATCGTGCCAAAAAATTATGCCCTCAAGAGAAGATAATGCCCTTTTTGAAAGTTCATCTGCCAGCTCATTGGATTCACGATAAACATGGTTGAATGAGATACATCCAAATCAATCAATCAGAGAGTGAGTCTCATGTATCCAATGAGTAAGCAGAAGCACATTTAA
Organism: Larix kaempferi; assembly: GCA_027924585.1. Taxonomy (NCBI): domain Eukaryota; kingdom Viridiplantae; phylum Streptophyta; class Pinopsida; order Pinales; family Pinaceae; genus Larix; species Larix kaempferi. The sequence goes on along the minus strand of BSBM01000764.1, from coordinate 3,636,155 downwards.
AGAACAAAAACCATTTTCACACATAATAATGACCTTCGAATCCCCCTTAACCTGGAGACAAGAAACCTCTTTGAAACAAGCAAAAAGGAGGATCATCCATAAAGCTATAAGTTCACTGCATGAATTAGTCCCCCACCTGTATTCATCCATAACTTGTAGAATCTCTTAATACTGAGAAAAAGAACATCACCAACCCCACTTGAGGCATCACCAAGCTGAGATGCCCCCATCAAAAAAACAAGAAGGGTAAACCTGGTCTGCATTGAGAGATTGTGGAGCATATCTGCGACAAGAACCAACATGAAAAGGCCCCGGGTTATTATAATCCTTGAAGGCTGACGGATCTCTACAACAAAGAACCGACACATTGGGATTCAATACTTAAAAAATGCATAAGTTGCGTGCCCGCCAAAATTCCAAGATCACAAAACAAGGGAGGGACTCCCAGTCTTTTACATTGCACACCCAATGTCTCAACCCATTCTCTAGATCAAGGGAATGCCAATAGAGTTGTTGATTACTTAAGCTTATGATCACCAACCATAATCGCTTAACAAATAGACATCTTGAAAATAGATGGTCGATGGATTTTGCATGAGAACAACATAAACGACATCTTCCCGGGCCACAAAATCCCCTACGACATAGATTGTCCCAAGTTAAAATTTTGTTGTTTAAAGCAAGCCAAATGAAACATTTTAACTTAAGGGGAATCAAGAGTTTCCAAATCTTCGAGTACCACCACTTTGACTGAGATTTTTCCAGAGAACAAAGAGAATCATAAGCAAGTTTTTTCGAGATGTAATATTGCAATTTTGACCCTATTGCATTAAAACTGTAAATGATGTAAATATTGTTATTAAATCATGGTGAGGAGCTCAAGGCAAAGGCCACACCATTGATTTAGTGTTTTATGTATCGACAATTAAAAATCAATGCATATGGTTCTTGTGCTAGCCACGCACAATAGAAATTAAGACATCATGTAAATATGAATTTTAATGAAATACCCACAATGAGCTATGCAATGCAACAAGAGATGGGGGCATGATTTTTACAATGAATAGGGAGGGAAAATATTCAAACCTTTGAGCCAGTAGTGTTAAGCCAAATGTCAATGAGAGAACCCATAAACCCTCAACGACCCATTTTGACTTATGCACCCAATCACTTAATTATTCTAAGAGTTGATTGAGGTAGTTAATGCATTGGGAAAGAAGAGGTATGGCTACCTAATTTCGTGTATGGGCAAGACATCAATTTGGGAAATTATATTTTGAATTCTATGACAAGAAAACACCCATGAAATTGTTCCCAAGCATTATTCACCCATGGTCTTTTCTCCCTCACACAATCTGAGCTATCTCGGGAATTTTCCTTCACGTTTTCCATATTTTTCCTTCATTTTCCATAGCTGGGAATTCGTTTTTGTGTTGCAGACTAGCTGAAAGGAAGGGATTCACTATTTGGGGGTTTATAGAGGTCGTTTATGCCCCTTGAATGCCAAAAACGTGTAGTGAAATCGATTTTTATCTCCAAGGGTTTACTCCCCATCTAACAATTCGGTTTTGGGTGCCCACGATTTTAGAAACTCATGGAAACCCCATTTTTGGCATCCCACAGTCAAAACATTTTACTTCATACCCAACACTTGTGTTTTGCTATTATGTGCATCCCTGTTTTGGTTTGAACTTGTGAGTAAGAAATTAGGAGTGGAAGAGGATTAGAATTGTCTTGATAAACCTAATAAAGAGAGTAACCTCACATAAAGATCAAAAGGGCCTTGGCTACTCTTCTATGCACACCCTGAAGAGCACTAGAATGGAGGGTATGGCATGAGGGATTGTATAGCAGTGAAGGCAATACTTCTTGGTGTTGGGTGTGTAGGTATTGTGGGTACCAAGCTGGATAGATTTTGTAGAGCTATCCATAGCTCTGTGGTCGAGCTCACTAGCTTAGCAATTCATTCCCTTGCATTTCCTTAACAGCCTGATAAACCCAACTTTGGATTGGCTTGGTTGATTTTGGTGTATATTTGGCTATGTGAGAGTCTGTTGTTCCCTTTTTCCTTGTATAAATTATGCCCAGCTCGGGGGTGGCAATTGTGTTGAGAGATTGATTAGCACAACTGGCCTATGGTTTGGCGGAGCGTTGCAGTTGCGTAGCTAGTTTCTCGGGGCTACTTTGTTTCAAGATAAGTACTCTCTTGTGTTAATTTTGCAATGTCTTTATTTGATGACTATCATGAATATGTTGAATGCATGCTAGATGTGTAGTATAATTTTATTTCACCGTGTCAAATTTAATCATGCATCTACACACACATGCATTATGTTTGTATGAAATTATACATTTTATCATGGGGCTGAGAAGTAGAAAGAATCCAGTTTAGTGTCATGTCTTCTCCCTTGCATTGGATCGATGGGAGGGGACGTGACACGAGACCACCCCAAAATTGATGTTACATGACCAAACTAGCTTGTGAGGAGTCTCGAGCAATGTGATTTTTAGTCTTTGTAGCCCCTTAACATAGTTTTTCCATTGATCCAATAGGCTGCCAATAAGACCCAACTGTTGTGTAGTGATCTAGGGAGGGCGACCCACACCAATAGAAAGAGCTACCACTGAGTGGCTTAAATAAAGGTAACCTTTTGATCTCAGGATCCTGATCAAATCCAAAGATAGTTTATGATTCAGAGGACCACCCAAAATAGGATCTTCACCAAGACATATCCCGAAGCCATTCCGCAACAACCAAGTAAGCCATTTATAAATAGTAGAGAAGGATCCCAACAAGCCATTCCAAATGTTAGACACCCCCTTGTACCAGGATTTCCTTTTCTAAACCAATCGGCAACAAAAAGTGATTTTAAATATTTCCCTTTTATTAGATCACTCCATGCAGAGTTGGAAAAAAGAGCTCTCCACAGACTTTTTGCTTGGAGGGCCGTAGCAAATTTATCAATATTTTTTAAATCCCAGCCACCTTTGTGCCATGGACGAACCAAAACCTGCCATTTTACCAGATGTATCTTATGATTTTCCACCACCAGACCAAATGAAATAGAAAATGCGCTTACGAATACCCTTCAAAATCTCCTTAGGAATCTTGCAAAGAGAAAGCTAATAAACCGCCAGATTCTATAACACCGATTTTGCTAAAGTGAGCCTTCCCCCTAGGGAGAGCCAGTGCCATCACCAATGATTAATTATTTCATCAAACCGCTTTAACAAAATCCAATCACAGATAAGATAATTAGTTGGCTTGATGAAGAGGCCAAGATATTTGGTACCACCAGATAGCTCATTGAAATTGTAAGGGATAAACTGACTGATCTGCTGCTTGATTTCAAAATCCACATTATTTTCTAAGAACCATGATTACTTAGAGCTTATCAGCATCCCCGAAGCAAGACAGAAAAGATCCAGGATTTTTTTATAGTTTTTCCATTTAGAAAGAGAACTCGGCCCAAAAAGCATAACATCATCAACAAAAAGAGTATGAGTCATAGATACATGAGTAGTAACCTTTATTCCAAGTATGATTCCCTCCCTTTTTGACCTGTGAATAAGCCTGCTCAGGCCCTCAATGACCAACAAAAAAGTAATGGAGAAAGGGGGCATGCATGCCAAAGCATCGTGGAACTTTTAAAGAAATCTGATGGCAAACCATTTATGAGCACAACAAAATTCAGAGAAGTTATACAAGCCATAATCCATTTTACCACCACCCATGGAAAACCAATCTGAACTAGAATGAGACGAAGGAAAGTCCAGTTCACCCTATCATAAACCTTGACAAGATCCAATTTAAGGAAAAGAGAATTTTGATGCTTTGTCTTCGCACTATGGAAGACCTCTTATGCTACTCCAACCGCATGCAAGATCTTTCTATCATAAAAAAAAACCAAATTGCTCCAAAGATATATATTTTGATAGACCAGGCTTGATTCTAATTGCTATAATTTTTTATATAACTTTATAGATTAGGTTACATAGCGAAATTACAAGGAAGGTAACGCATAGTACCTCATCTAAAAATTCTACGTGAGGAAAGCCTAAAGCTTAGAGTACGCAATCACGTGAAACTAAGGAGAGGAGATACTGAATCACGTGACAAAGGAGGGGAGGTGGAATTGTATAATTTTGCTGCTCAATTTATTGTTGAAAAAAATAAATCAATAATCTAAAATGTAGATTAAAATTTTATAGATAAAAATGGTAAGAAAAGTCAAAAAATTCGAAATATTTATATAACATTTTAATTAAAATAATAATTAGTATAGATCCGTTTTAAAAAGGAATCTACCAAGTATTGAGAGGATCAAAATCTCTACGATCTTAAATGTTTTAAATCTAATTTGAGCTCGAGGTTTTAAGGAGTTACACATTCCTTTGTGAATTGTAAAATATACCTCTTAAAAGCAATTAATAAATATAAATAAATATTTACTTATTTTATAAAAGAAAATAACCCATTTTATAATAAAATATAAGAGTGAAGCTTAATAATATATTGTGTAAAACTTTTCTTTACATTTATTGTGCAAATTCATAAATTGATTATGGAAAATTAAGTCAAGCAAATATATAATTATGCTTTATAAGTTAAACTTTTACAAAGTTATTAACATATCAAATAATATTAATAAAGATAAACATATATTTAATCAAACTTGTAAAATTAAAAATAATTATAAACATTAAATTGAATTAAATTAAATATTTGTTTTCATTAATATAAATTATTTTAAATTATTATTATTAATTTATTTTCATTTATAAATTAATATAAATTATTTTAAATTATTATTATTATTTTATTTTCATTTATAAATTAATATAAATTATTTTTAAAAATATAATAATCCAAAATATTATTATTTATTTTTAAATTATTAATTGTGACCAATTTTTTTTAAGGGTTATTTAAAACTTAAAAATAGAAAGTAACACTTTACACAACAAAATATATTTTTTATATTATTAAATAGGAAAAAACTATATTCTTTTCACTCTCAAATTTGTCTTACATATCAATCCACGTTTGTTCTTTACACTGTCAAATTTGTCTTATATATTAATCCACACCGATTGTCATCTTGTTCAACAAGAGCCACGTGGTGGCAATGTCCCCGACATTGCCATTGCCACGTATTATAGTGTTTTAGATTAAATTAAAAAGCATAATAACTTATACATTATTTCAATATTATTGAATTTATCTTATCTTAGGGTGTTTTAAACCTTACTAGACATACACATGATTGGGTTACTTGTTAAAACTTTTAACATTTAATATGTAACTTATAATGGGTTAGTTAATGGTAAAAAGGACTCTAGAAAAGTAAATTAAACAAATGAGATGTGTATTACTAATAAAATTCTAAAGACAATTTGTATACATTAATTTATTAAGTGAATCATATACATGCTATATTAAAATGATGAGAAACATGAAGAATTGTATTGTTTAATACAAGTAGAAATACAACGTTTATGTTCACACTATTTTTATAAATATAGTTATCATTTTTATAAATAGTGTGAACATAATAGAAATATAAGTAGAAATACAACGTTTATGTTCACACTATTTTTATAAATATAGTTATCATTTTTATAAATAGTGTGAACATAATAGAAATATAAGTAGAAATACAACGTTTATGTTCACAACATTTTCATAAATATAGTTATCATTGTTTTCATAAATATAATTATAATTTCTATGCAATAAGCTTGAAATATATTAATTAAATATCTTGTAGTATATAACTTTAAGAAACGAGAGAAGAATATATATATTATTTTATACATTTAAATTAAAGGAATTCGAATATATAATTCATAAAAAATATTGCTAGGTTGATTTTGTTGTTAAATATGATTTGAAAATAAAATGTCAAATTTATAATTGGTTATATACTTATTCTAAATTTTTATTTTGTTAATAATATTAAATTTCTTATTATTCAATAGGTTTTTAGTAGCTTATATTACTTTTGACTAGGAATAAATTATATTAAAGAGAACTAATCTACAAACATGAAAAGAACCTTACAAGAGATTAGACTCAATCCTTATTTTATGAAAGTATATAGAGATTCCCTATAAAAGAATTAAAAATATTTTAAAAGTGAAATTTTTGCAAAAAGAGAATATTTAACAATAATCATATATATCAAAAGGCTGTATTTAAGAATGGAAATTAAAGACCTATCGAAATATTTAAATATTTAGTGTGGCTTGCATAGATTTTGAGACATTCATTCTTATGCAAAAATGAAAATGTTATATACATTTAAAATTAGTCACAATAGGGTATGAGAAAGTTCAAAGTTTAGTGGGTGTAGATATTACTTTTAAGTTCTTAAAAAGTAATTATTATACCTATGTGAAGATATATAATGATGGTTCGGGTTTTTTAATATGATCTTACATTAATTTAATTTTTTGTCAATCTACATTTTAATATAAAAGTAAATTTATTTTAGTTTTCATTAAATTATAAAAGTAAATTTATTTTAGCTTTTATTAAATTATTGATTAATGTGTAGTGATGATGTTTTATGCATCAAATTTTGAAGTAGAATAGAGGAGTCAACCAATGTTACTTCTAATTGCAACCTTCTATCAAATGAAATCAATTTTTATTGAATTTTTCTATTTCATTTTTTTCAACAAATGATCTCGCACAATGATCTTTTTAATATCTTACAATGCCTTGGTTTTCCATGTCTTTATATGAGTTATACAAGTAGGTTAGAGTAAATGAAGTCATTTTTGAAGAATAGAAAAGGGTGCATGATGATCTTTTCAATATCTTACAATGTTTTGGTTTCCCATGCCCTTATCTGAGTTATACAAGTAGGGAATAGAGTACATGAGCTCATTTTGAAGAATATAAAAGGGAGGAGCATTAGGCAAGACAAAACAAAGTATAACCTAATCCCTTTCCTACTCAATTTTTTCTTATATTGGTCCTTCTACAGGTTTATTGTCACCAAGTTCATAGTCATATTTTTGTTTGTGTATATAACATTCAACATAATCATCAAGCAAACCAATGAAAAGAATATGTTTCACTTAATGCATCTCATAACTTCATCCATTAAGTTGATTATGCCATTTCATTAATGTACTAAACTGTACATTCTCTATGTATTGTTCCTATTACAACACTTTGAGGGAAGCCAATGAGACATATATAATGGTTGAAATTAAAATGTTGTGTCTACTGCTCAAGCACAATGTAACCATGTGAAAGTTTCGATGTTGTAGGGAAAAGTTGGGTTGTTTGCATGGATCAGTTGGAAAACTAGGGGGTTCACATGGGTCAATGGTAAAGACTCGGGGATTTTCATGGATCGAGAAGGAAATCTAGGGGTTTCTGGAAGTTCACTCGGAACCATGTAGGATAAGCTGGGGGGCAGGAAGGGGAGTTCTCACCAAAATATTTTGGGGAAGTTGGGGAGTGAGATTTTGACTAGTTTGCAAGAGCACATGGTTGTGTCGATAGGCACTTTCTATAGCTCAATTGGGTGAGATGTGTTACATCTGTAACGATGGTTTGGCATATGTCGGATTTATATATATATATATATAAACCAAGCACATGTGAATTCCAAGCTTAAATTGGGTACATCAAGTGTTAGTTAGCCTTGCCTTGATTTGATCTATACAAAAGAGACATATTCGGAATAGAATCACTACATATAGATTAAGGCACTATGTATGTGTGTATGTGTATCCTACAAATAGATAAAAGTTGGCTTCGTTAATTAAATATGAATTTAAATAGTTATTATGCCATTTAACTCTATAAATTTTTACTCTTATATATAGATGTGTCGAATTTTTATCTGCTCTTATTTCATGCAATAGGATCATTGGTCATTCATACCATCATTACAAACGTATTTGTCCTAGAAGTAGAAAAAATTGTCGACCAATTTGCATACTTAGAGTATAAAATTTGCAGCTTGGAAGTGTTGTCTATGGCCTATCTCTTAAGCTCGTTATGTTCTCCACTACTGAAACTAGGGATGTGAATATATGAAGGTAAGTTCTTTATGTGGGATTTGATACTTAGGGATGTGAATATATCAATCATTATGTTCTCCACTAGTAGAATTAGGGATGCGAATATATGAAGGTAAGTTCTTTATGTGGGCTTTGATACTTAGGGATGCAAATATATGAAGGTGAGTACTTTATGTGAGCTTTGTATTATAGTAATATTTTCGTCTTAGTCATGGAGAAAGGTGGTTGCATTGAAGACATGTGAATATCCTTTTGCATAAAAACATGTGAATATTCTTCAACTCCAGTTGGAGTGGAAGACATGTGAATATCCTTCAACTCCAGTTGGAGTGGAGTTGGAGTGGAAGACATGTGAATATCCTTCAACTCCGGTTGGAGTGGAGTGGTGTAAAGAATTTCAACCATTAAAATATAATATATAGATAGAGTTCGCTTAGTGGCTGTAACATACCATCATTGTCCAATAGAGTATTCAGGCTATAATATAGCTGACCGATCTATGTAACAAATTCTAAATTAAAACCCATTATTTTTCAAAAAGCTCTTTCCTTTATCTTGTTCTCTAAATTTTATGAATTACCATCTTAGCTTTATGAAAGGAAGGCCTAAACTACTCTCACTTTTTTTTAGATACCATGATAATGATAAGCATGTGACCTTCATGGCCTATTTGATGAAGGAACTCAACAAATTTAAATTTTACTGTGCTTTCAACAACTCTCTGTGTATATGAGCAGGATTTTTCAACAAAAATATTCCCCTATAAAATCCGAAATCATGAAAGGAATCTGAAATCATGAAAGGAATGAACAAATGCCAAAAACATAATAAGATATAGTGTTAACGGTGTCATCCTTTTAAGTGGATTTGACAAGATCTTACCGTGCAAAGCTCACAGATAACTTGTCAAGCAGGTATCATCTTTATAGGGCCAAAAATAGATTTCAAGATCTAGTAATCGGGTTTGATTGAAAAACGAAGACTTTCCATTAACAATCCAACATATTTCCAAATATATTTGCGACTATTAGATTTTATTGCCTCTCTACAATTTGGTGCCAAAAACAATCCAACATATTTCCAAATATATTTGCGACTATCAGATTTTATTGCCTCTATACAATTTGGTGCCAAATTCTGATGGAATAGAGTTACACTGGAACACTATCCATAGAAAAAGACATACAAGTGTTTTCAGATTCTTATATTACATTCTTATAATACAATGATACATAAGCACAAGGAAGGAGAAATAATAAGAAGATTGATAGTCGACACTGTACACTGTATGATAGATTTAAAAGTGCATTTTTTAACAGCAACAATATTCTCATGTTGGTTTTCATCATCTAACTGAACAACTCCATTAATGATCCATAATACATTCTAGGAATCTTGATCATATTATGTTAAACATTAAAGCAAAAGTTGTATATAATGGCATCACTCCACAACTAATCTGTCTTCATATCAATAATCAATATCTTGCAGGACTACTTCACATCCTGCAAAGAAGCAGACTGTACCACTTAGCTAATCAATCATGTACAGCGAATGTATAAACAAGCATAATGAATCCCTGAACTCTGTACAATCTCCATATTTATTGGCTGATGGGATTTTTTCATACAAATAACGATCAGGTTTATTTGTTCTCCTCCATGACAGCTTTAGACTTCCAGACAATGTCCTTTAACCCAGATGAAAGATTTTTGTAAAACTGCAGTAGAAAAAAAATATGCATCCACCATGAGTAAAAAATCAAAGCAATATAAAATAGATTATACTCGAGGATCAAGCAACCCAAGGAAACGAATTTAAATATCAGTGAAGTTTACTATGAACACTCAAATACTTATTCAGTAGGGGCATATACGAAAGAAATGTGTCGCAACCTTGTGAAATTCCAACGTGTCACCTCAGGATTTACAAACCTTGACCATGAAAAGAGAAGGAGCTACTTCAAATACCTGAAAAAAGACCAGCTCATGCTCAAAGGGCCAAGACAGGGATTTTTGAAGTTATAGGATTTGTATATGATATGCAGTAGTGTCCTTGAATGCAGTGAGCATAAATTTATCAAACATATTACTACCTCTGTAGCTACTGATAAGTGCCCCTTCCTTCCAGTCTCGGCACCTTGCAGCTTCATCTGAAAGCAGGTGAAATAATAGGTATTAGAACTTAAATGAAAATACATTCAATTTAAATGTAGGCAAACCTAAAAGAAAATCTAAAGAAACCGAGAAACAAGTTCTAGATAGATAGGTACGTCTAAAACTGACATAAATGAGAATGGAGTTAAGAGTTCCATATCCCAATCAGGCAACTTGATGTCTATGAGATTATTATCACCTTATAATTCTGCCTTTTCACAGTAAATCCAAGAGGTCTGGCAGCAGCTTCAATTTTTGATATTATTTCTTTGGCAGGGCGTTTGGATGTGAACCTTGTCTCTCGCTTAACAAGGCCCTAATAGCAAGACAACATTTCCATCAACCACATCAGTGAATTCCCCAAGTATTAATGAAAGAGAAGTGGATAAAACCATAGAAGCATGCACAACCTGAAGTTCTAAACATTTATCAACATCGGCCACACATTTCTTTTGCAAATATCTCAAACATGCTATACCTATATACAGTATCAAAGAATAAGCTACTTGACTTTTGTGGTTAGCAGGTCATTCCTATTGCCTAACAACGATTGAATCAATCACAAGGAGTCAAGCATGGGACAGACAGAATGGTGTGACAGATGGAAAAGAATATAATTACTGTCCTATACAAGGCATGCATTCACAAAAAATGCTTTCAAAGAATAGTTCTTCAGAAGCTAATATTTCGAATATGAGTTTTCAGTTGCAAAATCAGATGTGGATTTGCATTTCAAGGAAAAGCAAGTTTTCTAAAACCTCATTATAATCTATGATTTTCTATAACATACCATATGCTTTTCAAACAAATTGCTGAGGTTGAGACCTTGTGACATAGAGATAAGTTCAAATGCATTCATCAACACATGCTGTGTATCTTTCTTCTCTGAGACAAGATGGTCCTGATTATAAGAAGTAGCAAAAACTTAGTCATTGTTTCTTGAATACTCATAAATTGAAAAATAACATTTCACATACAAAATCTTACTTCCAAGCCATTAAAAACAGCATCCACATCATCCAGACTTATCTCCTTGTCTTCTTGGAACTTGGGCGGCTTGTAACCTTTCTTAAACCAATCATTCTCTAAAATCTCAGGTACTGTAATACATTGCCAACGGAGGATATTAATGTGCATGTCAGTTTATTCCAAAGCTCATTTAAAAAATAAGTGCAATCTCATCGCTCACTCAAAAATTCATGATTTTTTAATCTTTTCAAATTCTTCTGCTAGCAAGTATGAGATGGATATAAAAACATTGAAGGTAATCCAGTGGACAAGCTGGACATATCTGCAACATTACGGAATACAACTCAATACCAGTTCACTTACCGTCTTTGGCTTTGGATCCAAAATCCTCGAAATCAGTTTTTTTGCACTAGAAGAAAACCATGAAGGACAGGTGAAATCGGCTTTATGAATCTACAATTCAGGACTATCATGTCGGTCATTGAGGTTTTTTTTCATAAATGCTAAAAAGAGAAGTAAATACAGCAAAAGGATGCATGTTTGCATTGATCTGGCCTTCTTACTTTTTTATATAGTGTCAGAAGATTTGTCTCATCAAAAGGCAAGTAACCTGCCATCAAAACAAACAGAATAACCCCACATGACCACAAGTCTGCAGTTGCACCATCATAACCTTTATCATTGATGACCTGCATAAAACAAGGCGACAGATCTCAATTTATAGTCTGATGCTAACAAAACTGCCATGCAGTCAAACAGGGTAACTTGAATGCCCTATTTTATTTGGCAATTAATGTGAAAAAAAATTGAAGATACCTCAGGAGCAACATAATGTGGTGTTCCACAAGTAGTATGAAGTAACCCATCCTCCTGCAATTAAACACATTAAGAAGATCAGCTATTTACATTTACTCTTCAGAATCAGTGAGAAAATAATACACATGTTCTTATCATTAAAATACTAAGACATTATGATTGTTTGAAACAAATTATAATACTGAAAGAAAGAAAATACAGGACTGAAAAAATGACTCAGGATGGAGTTTATTTGCGCAAGTGGGCATAGAGCAAGTTAGGGTTTTTTTAATTCTTCTTCCATTAGAATATATTCCACAATAAGGGAATAAAATCTTAGACAGCTTCCAAACTGGATTCCTTAGAATCAGTGTGACAAATGACACCGTCGAATTCTAGCAAGGCAGTTTGCAAGGATTTTAAGATACAAAATAGAATTTGAAGCATATTAGGTACGTCTCTTGATGTGAAACTACAAGAAGATGGAGTAAGTCCAATGTATACCTTGCACAACAGCTGGCATTTGTTGTCTATCTTGGGTACCTCTGTTAAATCTACAAGAGCCATGGCCTACAGGAAATAGAACGTGTTATTCTAACAAATTGCAGCAAGTTACATCATTATTAATCCTCAATAAAAACACCATACGCCAAACCCAATATTCATAATACTGAAAATAACTTGAACAAGTAATATACAAGAAAAGCTAACCGTGTACGACCTAGGGCATATGCTTCTTTACTCCATACAAGAGATCAAACGATCTATCCTTTCAGTTTCTACCATTGATAAACTCAAAAAACCAGCTAAGAACTCTAAAGTCGGTCACTGCTCCAAATATACCTTGTTAGCTTTAGCTTTAGCCTTCAATCCCTAAAATATTCCATTCACTCCACAATATGATAAACACAGAAATATGCAATCCCTCATACTGAAAGTTCCATAAATCGTTACCTTCAGCTCCCACACTATATCCAGCCGTGAAACAAAATCCTTGCATAAGTCTGAGGTGCTTTCAACAACTAAACTATGCATATTCTACCTCCGAATCAAAATATATTCAATAACACCATACAATGAACCAACAAACCCATTGCCGAAATGAAAACATAAATGCAGCCTGCGTTCCCCAAATCCTTTATTTAAAGAACCCAATTCAAATTTAAACCCAACCTCCCATTGATATGGTCCCTTAACCGGCCTCAGTCCTTGAACGCCAACTCTAATTGAATTTACCCCTGGATGAAAAACTATATGTCGGGGGCATAATAAGGGAAATTACCATATATTAATTTGAACAAAGTCCATTTTACCCTTTCACAGGTGCCCAAAACATCAAATCCGCTATCAACGCGTCATGTAACTTTAACTTCCCTATTAAAGGACATAAATGCTCGTTCCTTTGGTGAACATCAAACCTTAATGAAGTCGTGTTTAATATATTGGTTCATTTTTACACAACACTTTAAACGAAATGCCTTTTAAACTGCGTTTTCTACAAGCGTTGATGCCTGAAAATATGGATTCAAATCCAGGGGTACTGCAGTCCACAAAATAATTCAAACTCTCCTATGTTAAGACCTGCATCTGAAATTGACAAACAACTTCTATGCAACCTTACTTTTAGAAATTGACCTAGCTGAAAACATCATATATGGCAGCTTGCGTGCATACAGGATGATGATCGCAGAGACAGGTGCAGTGCCAAAGGGCAACATCATACACCCGTAACGAATTAATTTTCTTATAGTTATAATTTAAATAATAATAATAAATTACCTAGCAAAGTATTATATTTAAACATATATGTATATATATCTATACTATATTTATGCTCGGGGATAGTTACTACATCAAAACGACCCCAACAATAATTAATTTCTCAAGCCTCTATATCATGGGACAAACAAAATAAATGGCAGAACAAGAAACAGAGAATAAGGCAGAAAAGAATTACCCAACTCCAGTGATGGAACTGAATGACATGCACCTAAAGTAGAACCATTCAGATTTTGTGAGACCTTCAAGAAATAATGCAGAGACTCTTCTGGTAGGTCAAGCTGTTTCTCCAACAAAAAGAAATTCAAACACCGCTCTCAGTTGCAAATTTTTCTGGGCCCACAGCTTTTCAGGGCTCAATTCCATGGGTTGCACAATGTTCTCGCCTTTATTCCAACATTGTAGAACCCATCTATCCATACCAACAACCTGTTTATCATTTTAAAACCATGGAGATTATCAGACATAAGAAATAATAATAACATTGTTTATAATATAATTTTATAATGTTAAGAAACTATAATAAATACTTCAAGTGATCAAATAAATTCGAGATCCAGGTAGAAGTCAATGCTAAGCTCTAGAGTCTCTCGTGAGTCGTAAGTTTTGTGATAATCGATGAATTTTCCATATGAACTTGGAATCTAGGTTTAAATCCTAAAGCTGAAAACGAAATCAGACTAGAATCAGTGAGAAAATAATACACATGTTCTTATCATTAAAATACTAAGACATTATGATTGTTTGAAACAAATTATAATACTGAAAGAAAGAAAATACAGGACTGAAAAAAATGACTCAGGATGGAGTTTATTTGCGCAAGTGGGCATAGAGCAAGTTAGGGTTTTTTTAATTCTTCTTCCATTAGAATATATTCCACAATAAGGGAATAAAATATTAGACAGCTTCCAAACTGGATTCCTTAGAATCAGTGTGACAAATGACACACGTCGAATTCTAGCAAGGCAATTTGCAAGGATTTTAAGATACAAAATAGAATTTGAAGCATATTAGGTACATCTCTTGATGTGAAACTACAAGAAGATGGAGTAAGTCCAATGTATACCTTGCACAACAGCTGGCATTTGTTGTCTATCTTGGGTACCTCTGTAAAATCTACAAGAGCCATGGCCTACAGGAAATAGAACGTGTTATTCTAACAAATTGCAGCAAGTTACATCATTATTAATCCTCAATAAAAACACCATACGCCAAACCCAATATTCATGATACTGAAAATAACTTGAACAAGTAATATACAAGAAAAGCTAACCGTGTACGACCTAGGGCATATGCTTCTTTACTCCATACAAGATATCAATCGATCTATCCTTTCAGTTTCTACCATCGATAAACTCAAAAAACCAGCTAAGAACTCTAAAGTCGGTCACTGCTCCAAATATACCTTGTTAGCTTTAGCTTTAGCCTTCAATCCCTAAAATATTCCATTCACTCCACAATATGATAAACACAGAAATCTGCAATCCCTCATACTGAAAGTTCCATAAATCGTTACCTTCAGCTCCTACACTATATCCAACCGTGAAACAAAATCCTTGCAGAAGTCTGAGGTGCTTTCAACAACTAAACTATGCATATTCTACCTCCGAATCAAAATATATTCAATAACACCATACAATGAACCAACAAACCCATTGCCAAAATGAAAACATAAATGCAGCCTGCGTTCCCCAAATCCTTTATTTAAAGAACCCAATTCAAATTTAAACCCAACCTCCCATTGATATGGTCCCTTAACCGGCCTCAGTCCTTGAACGCCAACTCTAATTGAATTTACAAGGAAGGAGGACGAGTGAGATTTCATGCTGGGGTTAAAAATTAGAAAATAATTGCTATCATCGAGGGGTTTATCCAAGCACAGTGCTTCTCTCTTTACTAGATTTTTCCACAAAATATTATAAAAAAAAAAGAAAAAAGACCCAATGCCATAAACACAGTCCTATTTTTTAGCCGTGATCTACATCTCCTGCTTTCTCTAAATTATAGCCTCTGTAAATAACTGTATAACAAAGATTTTGAAGCCACTAAGGTCAAATTAAATAAAGAATTCGCGTATTTACCGAGCTTCAAATGTCTCCTCTTTGAGAGTTGATTTTCTTCAACTCTCAAGAACACAAAAGGGCATCGAGACTGTAACCAAACCTAATTTAAACTGTAACAATCATCAAAGTTCTAACTTTGATTAAAAGCTGTAACGAGGCCTTATTCGATTAACAATTGGTTATAGTAAGAATAAGATTTGTAATGAACAAGATTTGTAATGAAGGTTAGCATGGAATTGGTTATGGAGAAGAGGACCAGCACCTGGGCAGTCTGTTCTTGGGCTGCTGCGCTTCTGTACGACACCTTCAAAAGTCCCAGCCCATGCGTCTCTCTACAACGTGAACCCTGAACAACGTGCAATGCACTCAACTGCAAAACCTGCAAAACCTCAGAATGGCCATAAACGCGAAGACACAGACGCCCATAACCATTTAAAACCCCATGACGCCAGCACGCCGCCACCCCGTGGGGCACATGAAGCGAGGCAGGCGTCATGGTGTACGGGGCCAATCACAACATGCCAAAAAACATTTTCAAATAATTCCATTATTCTACATTTTTTTTCACACTAAAGTTAAACATTTAGCAAACATACAAATTGACCAGCTGACCAAATTTAATACCTTTGAATGAAAAACTATATGTCGAGGACATAACAATTGCAAGGCTTGTTTGTCACTTGCATAGGGCTTACACCTAGCCTGCAATGTCTGGTAAAATTTTGTAAAAATGTATCTTGAAATATGTCTTCATTGGAATTTCGAATCAATCAAACGATTGCACGTTCTCACTACAAGGAAGGTAACGCTAAGTACCTCGTCTATAAATTCTACGTCACGGAAAGCTTAAAGTACGTACGCAATCACGTGAAACTAAGGAGGGGAGATATTGAATCACGTGACTAAGGAGGGGACGTGGAATTGTATAATTTTGCTACTCAATTTATGGTTGAGAAAAAGAAAATTTTAAATAATGAAATGTAGATTAAAATTTTATTGATAAAAATGGTGAGAAAAATCAGAATATTTATATAATATTTTAATTAAAATAATAATTATTATATATTCATTTTAAAAGGGGATCTACCCAGTATTGAGAGGACTAAAATTTTCTATGTATAAATCTTGATATTATCTAAGTGTATATTGAAATGTTTATAGTTTTAATTTATCTAATTTATATACTTTTACAAATATACAGTATTAAATGTTTTAAATCTAATTTACCTCTTAAAAACAATTAATAAATATAAATAAATATTTACTTATTTTATAAAAGAAAATAAACCATTTTATAATAAAAAATAGGAGTGAAGATTAATAATATATTGTGTAAATTTTTTTTTGCATATAATGTGCAAATCCATAAATTGATTATGGAAAATTAAGTCAAGCAAATGTATAATTATGCTTTATAGGTTAAACTTTTACAAAGTTATTAACCTATCTTATAATATTAATAAAGATAAACATATATTTTTATCACACTTGTAAAAATAAAAATAATTAAGAATATTAAATTGAATTAAATTAAATATTTGTTTTCATTAATATAAATTATTTTGATATATTTTATAAAAAATAATTTTTTAATATAAAATTTAAATACATTAAGAAAATTAATTATAATAGTAAAGTAAATTGATTTTATAATATATCATTGTAGTTTAAAAAAGTCATATATTGGAATCAAAATTACCAAAATCATTATAAAACATAAGCGTGAAGGGTCCATACTACCTAGGCAATCAAACCCCAAAAGCCACAAAGGCAAAAACAAAATAGGACTGCTGAAGAAGCAAGTATAATATTATCATGTATTTACAAATATACTAGACCGTACTAGCACATGGTACCGTTGATCACATTCTTACCCTAGGATACTACGGTGGAGGAGCAGGATTGCAAGTTTGAGAAGTACCGTATTTGACAACAATAATGAATAATATTGTACGTATTTGATTTGTTGTACCATACATGCTGAGTACCGAATCCCGAATTAAAAACCGAAATCCGAGTCTTCAAGTCAAATCTACTTATCAAATTTAAACATTTAACCGGCCGTAGGGTTGTACAGGTATGTACAATAGGCCAAATTCCAAGCATGGTGTTATGTATTATTTTTAATATTAAATTTTTTAATATTAACTATATAATGTTATTATTGTGGTTAACCCTTTAATGTTAATGTTGTTGTTGTTATGTTATATTAATATTAATATTAATATTGATGTTGTTGTTATTATGTTATGTTAATGCGTATTATTTGATCAAGCGTATTATGTATACATGCTGAGTACCGAATCCCGAATCATTTGCAATAGAATTTGCACGGAAATACAGTTTAACACTTAAAAACCGAAATCTGAGTCTTCAAGTCAAATCTACTTTATCAAATTTCAACATTTAACCGGCCGACTGCCGTAGGCCAAATTGCAAGCTTGGTAGTTGGTACCCAGTTATCCATGTAGTGGGTGCGAAATGTCACACTAAAAATACCAGACAGTAAAGTATCTCGATGAACGCGAAAGTGGATGTCCGGGGAGGGAAAGGTGGCAAACACGTAACGCGCAGTAATGAATCATAGTAAGAGACTCAACTCCCGGTGCCGTCTACCAGAGTCTACGAAATCTGGTAACGAAACGCTATAAGACAATAATCAGCGACCAGATAAAGATCTCCGTGAAGTCACTAACTTTGACATTTGTTTCCTTGTGGCTCTTGTCACCGACACTGAAACATGGAATCCAACACTAACGTTGAGGTAAAGATCGCTGGAAATGGTTGGGTTATTCAAATTAAGGAACGTCTCAAGGTACTCCAAGAAGAAATTGAGGAGGTAGAGGAGGAATATCGTGCGTCCGTGTTTAATGTGCCGAAAGAGTTATTGGCACTGAAGCCGGAGGCCTAAATTCCTCAATCGATTTCCATTGGCCCCTATCATCACGGGAGATCTGAGCTTTATGATATGGACCGCTACAAACTGGCAGCTGCTCGCAGATTTCAGAAACGAATCGTCGGACGCAAGTTTGAGTCCGTCGTTGTCGAGGAATTTAAGAAAAGCGACTTGCAAATCCGGTGTTGCTATCACAAGTTTATTGACTATAATGAAGATACCTTGGCGTTAGTCATGGCCCTGGACGCCCTATTCCTTCTCGAGAGTTTACAGTTTTATGTCAGGCACGGCGACCAAAGCTCCAACAATGACGTCGAGCAGCTCGGACGATTCTTACATCCGGCTGGCACCAGCGCTGCCCACAACTCCGTGTTGAGGGATCTGATTATGCTCGAAAATCAACTCCCGCTCTCTTTATTGCAAAACCTTTTGGAAAACCTTTTGGAGTTGCAACTCGGTTCTAAGGACAGGGCAGCGGAGAAGCTCGGCACCCTGCTAAGGCTTGTGTGCGAGGAATTATCGCCGTTCTACTTCAAGTTGCCGGAGCTCAAAATAAACGAGACAGCACACGTACTGGAGGTGCTATACTACGCTATCGTCCCTTGTGTTTCCGACAGTCCAAGTTTAAATCCAAATGATGAGGAAGTAAACGACACCTCTGACACAGCGTATATGTCAACCGTTAAGCAAGCCTGCAGTCTGCTGTGGAAATCTCTCTCCGCTATTAAAGTTCCACCTATTCTAGCCCGGCCTGTGCGATTTGCGACGAAGTTGCCTTTAATGCTTCTTTCTACTCTTGTGAACCTACCTGTTCTGAGACAGCTTAAGGGACCCTTGCCTGTTCTTTTCAATAACGATGCCACTGTAGATCAAGATGCCATCAAAATTGAGGAAGAATCCCCTGAGAAGCTCATACCGCCCTCTCGAGATGAACTGAATATTCCTTCTGTGACAGATTTATATTTTGCAGGAGTAAATTTCTCTCCTAGCCATGGTGACCTCACAACCATACAGTTTGATGAGACAACTGCCACGCTTTCCCTCCCCAAATTAAAGTTGGACATCAACACAGAGGTTATCCTGAGAAATCCGGTGGCATTCGAAGCTTCTGCAGCGCCCGGCGCGCTTGTTTTGAGACGATACATAGATTTCATGAACGGGATGATCGACTCTGAAAAAGATGTCAGATTTCTGGGAGAGCACGGAATTATTTCCAACCACCTGAAGAGTGACGGAGAGGTGGCGAACCTGTGAACAGTATGGGTAACTGTCTTCGTCCCTCAAAAGCTGCATATCTGGTCAAGGTAATATTGGACTTGAACATATATTATAATAGAAAATGGAATGTTGTCATCGTTGAGTTTGTGAACGAGAATATATTCAGGTCGTGGAAATTCCTGTCTCTGGTATCTGCAGCAATACTGTTGCTCCTCACTTGCGTACAGGCCTACTGCTCTGTCTATAATTGCAAAAGGTGGTTAGACGAACCCTCGCTCAAGAACTGATACTTCCAGCAGTTTCCAACACTCTACTTTGTTTTATATCTTGTGTGTACTGTTGCTTAGATTGGGCTTCGACGGCAATCTTAGCCTTGTTTTTTTGTATTTCTACTTTTTGATCGGACTAGCCCAGATTATAGTAGTTATGATATTAAATTACTCTCATAGTTTGTGCCTCCAAAAAGTGAATTAACACTTAGAGCACGTTGTCTATATATAGATAAATACAACGCGTTTTCTAAAAATATTAAATTTTTTAGTGTGTTCATATTTTTATTTATTTCAATGTGATGAATATAACGACCAGCAAAATATGGAAGTCGTTGAAATGGCTTTTTCCTAGTGTTAACATCGTTTATATATTGCAGTAATACATTCGATGTTTGAATATGCATTTTGAGAACAAAACAATAATTACAAAATGTATTTTACTTTTATAATTCAAATACTATACAACGGCAATCTATTTACAAACATTTATTTTTTTCTTATCTTTGTATTTTTAAAATATGTTTTGGCAATATATAACATGCAAATTTTACAATATGAAAAAAATCATTCGCTCTGAAAACTGTAACGCCATTTAATCCTTAAAAGTATAGCAAAAGAATATAGAAAGTCCAGTAAACCAAAGCAGCTGCGAGGCAGCTTATCCCTGCCAAAGGTTATCGCCGGAGAAAGCAGCAATCCTCCTAAACAATGCGGAAATCTTCCTAAAAACAATGACACGTTGCAATAGCGACAACAATCGGCGGCCCCATCGTGGTTTGCTTGATGACTGGTGTGATCACGGGCTGTGCGTCCAGTAGCAATCAATTATTGAAATTTGAGAGTACTCTGTTTAACCGTGTGCCTGTAACCATCAAATTCATTTGGTACTGAGTAAGCGCTGTCTAACGGCACTAAAATATATTGTTTGCTCTATTAGCTGCAGGTTTGCAATATTAGCTTTGATGCTTTGCAATATTAGCTTTGATGCTGAGTTAACCACTTCCTACATAAATTGAAAATCCATTTATGAGTAAAAGGATACAGGATGTAAGAACCTTATTCATCCACCAGGAATTAGACCTGTAGATTATTTCCAATTTTTACACTGGAATTCATAGTATAGTGATACAGATATTTGGGTTGAAGAGTCTATTTGTCTATACTTCAATTGCGATACTTATCAAAAGATAACATAATGTAAAACAATAGATAATCATTTCTTAATAAGTGAAAATACTGCGAGTGAAGCACTCTCTAATATCTGTTACCACCGAAAATAAACAAAAATTAGTATACCCATTTACGTTGTATATAATCCAAGAGTCACGTGTCATTGAGAGAGTCTTTTCCTAAACAAAGGTGACACGAAGTATATTGAAAAATTGAGACAGTCTTTTCCATAATTAAGGAATGTTGTTAATTAGAATATAGTTTTAATACCATAGAACCGATCTTCTATTCTGAAATATTAATGTGTAAAATGGATAGAAAAAGTCCTTGTAAAGAAGTCTCGTCGAGATCAAATAATATATATATAAATTAAACCTCAAAATATTGTCAATGTCCATATATTAACACCTGTAATGAAACTAGGAGTTTATGACCCTTTTTTAAACAAATTATAAAAACAATATAAATTAAACCTCAAAATATTGTCAATGTCCATATATTAACACCTCGAATGAAACTAGGAGTTTATCACCCTTTTTTAAACCGATTATAAAAACAATATAAATTAAACTCCGAAATATTGTCAATATCCATACTAGCTAGTAGAGCCTTAGGGACTAACTCTGCGTGCAATTTTCACAACAAACATATTGTGGGAAGGCACGGTAGGTGTTGCAGCTGCTCAAGCAACACTCATAGAAATTCAAAATTCAAAAAACTCGCCTACAGTACAGTCGCAGCTGACTGTTACAGCCGATTGTGATATTCAGCACAGTCACAGCTCACTGTTACAGCGGACTCTAATTTTCAGCACAGTCACAGCTGATAGTAACGGCTGACTATTTTACTCAACAGTAACATACAGGACAATCACAGCTAACAATCACCTACAGGACTGTTGCAACACTGTTACAGCTGTCTGATATAGCTACATTATGATGACCCTTGCGTTCACAAACTTATCTAATAACAACTAATTATAATTAACTCTCAAATATCATTAATCACTTAAGCTACTACAGCAAACTAATCAACACAAATATTTCCGAGTTTACAAACTCATAAACAGAGCATAACTGAAACACACAGAAAAAATTTCTGAGTTTAACATAAACTTCATTCGCTTTGTATTATCCATGTCGAATCACAATTACAATGTGAGTATTTATAGTGTTTCAGCCTAATGGATCATTAAATGTTAATTGGCCTTTCATAACAAAATCTAATCTACAAAACTAAATGCTTTGTTACAGGCTGTTACATACTGACAGAATAGAAAACTGTGTTGGCCCTTCTGAACTTGATATGCTGCAATAGATGTCTCTTCATTCTTAATGTTTAAGTCGATTAAGCGGTGGATGCCACTTCAAGAAATTTGAACAGTCAAAATTAATCTGATTTGGTTTGTCTTTAGTGAATCTGGGCGGTGCTGCCTCTTCAGAATATCGGTGGACATCTAATCTTAGCGGTGGAGTAATTAATTCCTGGCATTCTCCCCCTTAATTACTACACTCAAAAAACAAAATTTTGAAATACTAGATTTCTGTTACAGCTTACAAACCCCAATGTTTTTTCTATGGAACTCAAACAGCTCTTTTCCCAGAGGTTTTGTAAATAGGTCTACAAACTGATTTTCTGATCTGCAAAATTCCATACTGATTTCATTCTTGTTTATCAGTTCAGGAATGAAATGATACCTTGTATCAATATGCTTACTTCTTTTATGAAAGACGTGATTTCTTGATAGTGCAATCGCTGATTTGTTGTCACGGAAAATCTGTGTTGGTCCATCTTGTTCATGTTGTAACTCAGACAAAATTCTTCTCATCCAGACAGTCTGACATGCAGCTGCTGTTGCTGCAACATACTCTGCCTCAGCAGAGGATAGTGCCACTATGGGCTGCTTCTTTGAAGCCCACGCTACTGATCCCAATCCAAAACTGAATACATATCCAGATGTACTCTTTCTATCATCTGTAGAACCTGCAAAATCACTGTCAGTATATCCAATCAACTTAAAATATGGGTTTGATGTATACTGGATACCAAAATTTGTTGTTCCAACAATATATCTCAGAATCCTCTTTCCAGCTTGCCAATGGGTATTTTTTGGAGACTCCATAAATCTTGAAATCATACTTACTGCAAACACTATATCAGGTCTTGTTGTAGTCAAGTACATGAGACTTCCTACCAGTCTCTTATACATTGTTGGATCAACTTTTGACCCATTATCATCTTTACTGAGCTTTGTACCAGTTGCAATTGGTGTTACAACTGGCTTACAATTCATCATTCTGAATCTTTTCAGTACATCATTTGCATACTTAGTTTGACTGATAGAAATACCATCTTCAAATTGAATTACTTCTATACCAAGAAGATATTTCATCATTCCTAAATCAGTCATCTCAAATTCTGATTTCATGGCTTTCTTAAACTCATCTACTGAAAGATCTTCAGTGAAGATCAAATCATCAACATATAAGCAAACAATCAGTATCTTACCATCTTTTTTTACCTTTGTATACAAGGTTGGCTCACTTGGACTTTTGCTGAATCCTTCACTATTCAAATATTCATCAATCCTGCTGTACCGAACTTTAGGTGCCTGCTTCAATCCATACAATGCTTTCTTCAATCTGTAAACTTTGTCATCATGTCCATCAATTTCATATCCAGGCAGTTGTCTCACATAAACCTCTTCTTCTAAAGATCCATTCAAAAATGCAGACATTACATCCATTTGATATACATACCATTTATTATAAGCAGCAATAGCTAATACCATTCTTACTCTATCAAGTCTGGCTACAGGTGCAAACGTCTCATTATAATCAATACTAGGTTTTTGACTAAACCCCTGAGCTACAAGCCTTGCTTTGTATTTTTCAACTTTTCCATCAACATTTAACTTAGTTTTGTAAATCCATTTGACATCAATACAATTTTTATTATCAGGCAGATCGACAAGATCCCAAGTATTATTTCTTTCTATGGCATCAATTTCTTCATCCATTGCTTTTATCCAAACATCCTTTTTAACTGCTTCATCAAAACTCACTGGATCACATGCTATCAATGCAAAATTTGAAACTTGATCTACTTCTTCATCTTGCTCATACAATTCCCTTAAACTTCTAGTCTTCTGACCTCTAACTATGTTTCTTAATGAAGCTAGTGTAGGATTTGATTCATTACTTACTTCTGATCCTGTTCCTTGTCGCCCATCAACACTTAATGGTTCACCACGTTCTTGAGTTATGGGCGTTCTAGCAGGTGTCCTTACTGCTGGTGTAGGCGTTTGTGGAGTTAGTTGTCCTCCATGTGTGCCCTGCTCATCACCCTCATCTTCTACGTGAGATGTAATAGCGTCCTCTGCAACCAACTTATCTATGCTGCCATCCCATGCTTCTTCTTCCTTAAACATCACATCTCTACTAATGACATACTTCTTGGTGATTGGGTTATACAGTCTATATGCTTTAGATTCTTCACTATATCGAACAAAAATACATTTTTGACTTCTGTCATCTAACTTTCTCCTCATCTCTTCAAGTACATGTGCATAAGCTACACAACCAAAAATTCTTAAATGAGATATGCTACTACACTTACCATTCCATGCTTGCTGGGGAACACGATCCTTCACGCTCTTAGTTGGGCTTCTATTCAGAATGTATACAGCACAGGAAACTGTGTCTCCCCAATATTCATTTGAAAGATGCTTCTCCTTCATCATACTTCAAGCCATGTTCATAATGGTTCGATTCTTTCTTTCTGCTACTCCATTTTGCTGTGGAGTGTAGCGAGTAGTAAATTGTCTTTTAATTCCATGATATTTGCAAAATTCCACAAACTCATTCGACATATACTCACCTCCTCTATCTGATCTCAAGACTTTAATACTTCTGTCACTCTCCTTTTCAACCATAGCTTTAAAACTTTTAAACACATCAAATGCTTGATATTTCTGTTTCAGCAAATACACCCAAGTTTTTCGACTGAAATCATCAATGAAAGTCATAAAGTAAACATTACCAGTCAAGGAAGGTGTTTGCATCGGTCCACACAAATCTATGTGTACCAGCTCCAATAGTGCTTTTCCTCTGTATGATACTCCAGAGATGAATTTCTCTCTATGATGCTTTCCCAATATGCAGCGCTCACATGAGCTTGCTGGCTGCTGGATACTAGGCAATCCTTTTACCATGTGCTTCTTTTGTAACAGATCTAAGCCACCAAAATGTAAATGGCCATACCTCAAATGCCATAACCATGATTGATCTAAACTCTTAGTTTTATAAGCATTCAAAGAGTTAGTCAAATCATTCCTCATAATCAGCGGAAACATTCTGTTCTTTATCATTTCTACTTTGGCTATCAACTGCTTACATGGAAATTTGTCATAAATAGTACATACCTTGTCTTTAAAGACCACTCTGTACTTCTTCTCCAACAACTGTCCAACACTCAATAAATTACACGTTAAACCAGGAACATAATAAACATCATGAATTGTTCTTCTTTTTCCATTCTTGGCATATACAACAATCACACCTTTACCATCAACTTTTACCTTACAGTCATTACCCAATTTTATTTTAGACTGAATGCTTGTATCCAGATTTACAAATAACTCCTTATTTCCAATCATATGATTGCTGCATGCGCTGTCCAAGAACCATATATCCTTTGAACTTTCCTCGGTGACATTATAAGTCAAAAACATAGGATTCTCTTCATTTTCAGTCTCCTCTGAAATGTGTGTAGACATCTTACTAGAATCAGCTTGCTTCTTCCAACACTTGTTAGCATAATGCCAAAATTTCTTGCAATAGAAACATTGAACTTTAGATCTGTCATACCTTTGATTTCTTGGCTGCCATGTTCTACTGCTACTCCCCCTTACACTAGGAGTATTATGCTGTAACTTTTCTTCAGATTCTAAATCATTTCTGCTGTCACAATTATTAGCAGTTTGACCTCCTCTTCCTCTGCTACTAGACTTTCCTCTGCCTCTGCCTCTAGTAACATGTAGTGAGATTTAAAAGCATTTTCTAAAGGAGTGTCATCATACCTGTTCATTCTTGATTCATGAGCAATCAACGAACCAGTCATCTCATCAATGTACATTTGACCGAGATCTTTAAACTCTTCAATTGGAACAACCACTACTTCAAACTTCTTTGGCAAACATCTCAGCAATTTCTCTATCACATGCTGATCTGGAAGGACTTCACCATACTGTCTCAGTTGGTTTACAGTACTCATAACTTGAGTCATAAAATTATCAAAAGTGTCACTGTCCTTCATCTTCAGATTCTCGAAATCCCTTCTTAAACTCTGCAACTTAACATTCTTCACCTTGGTCACACCTTGATAGTAGGTTTCAAGAGTGTCCCAAGCTTTCTTCGAAGACTCAGCACTTGATATCTTCGGAAATATTGATTCATTTAGGCCTTGCTAAATAAGGCCAAGAGCTTTGTTATCTTTATTTATATTCTCCTTCAACAGAACACGCTCATCATTTGACAGAGCCAATTATGCAGCTTGATCAGCTGGCTCTAGATAGCCAATCGTAACTAATTCCCAAAGATCCTGAGCACGCAGGATAGTTCTCATTTTAATAAACCATGTGTCATAATTCATTTCATTCAACACAGGAATTTGTGGTTGCACTAAATTGCTGTTAGTAGCCATCTCAAATTTAAATTCAAATTGCTCAAAACAAAAACGAGAAATAAACCTTAACCAACTCTGATACCATTGTGGGAAGGCAGGGGAGGTGTTGCAGCTGCTCGAGCAACACTCATAGATATTCAAAATTCAGAAAACTCGCCTACAGTACAGTCGCAGCTAACTGTTACAGCCCACTATGATATTCAACATAGTCACAGCTCACTGTAATCTTCAGCACATTCACAGCTAACAGTAACAGTTGACTATTTTACTCAACAGTAACCTGCAGGACAGTCATAGCTAACTTTCACAGCTAAGAGTCACCTACAGTACTATTGCAGCACTGTTATAGCTGTCTCATACAGCTACGTTATGATGACCCCTGCATTCACAAACTTATCTAATAACAACTAATTATAATTAACTCTCAAATATTATTAATCACTTAAGCTGCTACAACAAACTAATTAACACAAATATTTCTGAGTTTACAAACTCATAAACAGAGCATAACTGAAACACACAAGAAAAATTTCTGAGTTTAACATAAACTTCATTCGATCTGTATTATCCATGTCGAATCACAATTACAATGGGATTATTTATAGTGTTTCAGCCTAATGGATCATTAAATGTTAATTGACCTCTCATAACAAAATCTGATCTTCAAAACTAAATGCTCTGTTACAGGCTGTTACAGACTGAAATAATAGAAAATTGCGTTGGCCCTTCTGAACTTGATATGCTGCAACAGATGTCTTTTCATCCTTAATGTTTAAGTCGATTAAGCGGTGGATGCCACTTCAAGAAATTTGAATAGTCAAAATAAATTTGATTTGGTTTGTCTTTAGTAAATCTAGGCGGTGCTACCTCTTCAGAATATCGGTGGACATCTAATCTTAGTGGTGGAGTAATTAATTCTTGACACATATGGGCCACATATAATCCCCATTACTTTTTTAATTGCAATTTGGGCAACTACAGCCCAAATCTCACAGTGCTACTAGGTTACAGCGCACTATTAATGCCTTCAAAGTCCAATGCAAGACAGCATGACTCTAGAAGAGGAATGCAATAATGAGTATTAATAAAAACATATAGCTTACTCATTAAAATGGGAAAGTAGAAAAAAGAGGGGATTCACATTTGGATAAAATCATAAAGAAGAAATTGTTATCCTATGACAACAATAACTATGCGTAGAAATAAGTTTATAAACATTACTACATAGGTTTGATATTTATACTATTTATGTAAATTGTGTTAACTTGACACAAAAAAAAATGTGTATTGTCTTTAAGAGAGTGTCGTAAATTATTGTCTTAAACTATTGTCTCTATTTGAAACAAAGAAAATTGTGTAATGTCTTAAATATTGTCTAAAACATTATTTTTCCATATTATTTTTATCTCTAATGCAAATATTTATGGTAGGGCATGGTGGAATGGAACCACCAAATACAGATGGTCTACCATTGAGCTAGCACCAAGTTTTTGGAATACATAAACTTGCCCTAATTTGTGAAACTATTGTCAAGATGGACTTTGTTAAAAGTGATCAGAGTTAAAAGTCTATTGGAGTGTTCTAGCTTTAAATGTGATTAAAGAGTCCCAAAGCTTACACAAAAAATGGTGGTTTTTGTTAATATTTTCATGATTACAATTAGAACCAACAACTACATAAACCATACACAAACTTCTTTCTTTATGATCATATTTCAGCATAAACCATTCCTAAACCACCACAAATTCAAAATAAAATGATAGCATTTTTTATTATAAAAAAATATTTTAATATTAACCATTTTTGTTAGTGAAATTTTAAAGATAGAAACTGTACCTATAATAGTGAAGGCCTACTCAAACCAGCTACCATTAAAGCAGTATTTTCCACTTTACTCATTTATCAACGAAAAAAAATATCATGGTGTGTAAAGCTTTGAACGGATTTAACTGCATTCACAACCTTATTAACCTCATTTTTAATAGTCTTACTTGTTTTAAGAAGAGCAGTTGATACTTCAATTGTGGAGTGATTCATTGTCAACATCTTCGTAAAGCACAATACGAAATGAAAGAATTTCATACTAAGTAAGAAGCTTATTTCATAATTGGTTTCTTTGAAAAAGGAGAGCAATCCAAAGATCAAGTTACCATATGGGCTCTTAGCTCTTACTTATTGCATAATTGGTTTCTTTGAAAAAGGAGAGCAATCTAAAGATCAAGTTACCATATGGGCTCAGCTTGCTGGTAGTGCTCATACCCAGGTTACTCAGGAGCACTTCATGAGTTTAGTTCTACATCATTAGGAAACCAAAACCATCAATACTCTACCTCTTAATTCCAACCTACACTTCAAAGATCAAGAAGAAGCCTAGCTACGTAGCTACCATCTTCATATTATGTAGTGGAAGATTTGTATCATTTTAGAGCCAACAATTTCATCATCGAATTATTGTACATGTGTCAGTCGAGAATCTATAATCTCCACTCGAACCTCACTAATGAACCTTATACCTTAACTTTCTTAGCCTATTCCCAGTGTATTAGAGTATTCCACTCAAACCTCACTAATGAACCTTATACCTTAACTTTCTTAGCCTATTCCTAGTGTATTAGAGTATTCTTAGGTCAACAAGATAGTTATTATTTTATGACTCGCAAAGCGCACAGGG
Organism: Larix kaempferi; assembly: GCA_027924585.1. Lineage (NCBI taxonomy): Eukaryota > Viridiplantae > Streptophyta > Pinopsida > Pinales > Pinaceae > Larix > Larix kaempferi. The sequence goes on along the minus strand of BSBM01000764.1, from coordinate 3,606,435 downwards.
GGTTCACTCAATCAACTTGTTACATAGCACGACCGTTCACAAGATATTAAATAATATCCCTAATTTCACTAAATATTGGAAAATGCCTCCTAAAATTTTATTGTTAAACCCCCCTCCCAATATACCTTTCCAATTAAGAAAACCCCTAGTTTCACCAGATATTATAGGTATCCATTTTTATCAACCCATTTTTAATGCCCCCTTTATATCATATTATCAAGTTGTAACAAACAAGATCCCTAACGCATATTAGTATAAGCAAACATGATGCTAAATAAAATAATAGTGTAATGCTAATAATGATCTCACCAATATTGTAGGGGCGACTGATCAATTTGTAGCGTTGGATAGTAGAATACCCAACAAAATATTAACGGGGAAGGAAAAATGTGTAAAAGGAAACCCAATCAAGAGATCAATGTAACAAAGAATGTAAAAGAATGATAGTCCAATAGTCAATGAAATGCTTAGAAAAAATGAGAATTGAAGATGTTTCACACCACAGCCTGCCAATCTACCAATGTTATATCATGTAAATACAAGTATATACATATAGATATCATGTTTTCTATAAGATTAATAAATTGGAGGTATGAATTGAGCCCATTATTTGGAGGTATGAATCCATCCCATGATTTGGAAGTTATTCCTTAGCCCACCCAAATAAAATAACCCCCAATATTTATATTACTATGTCAAATTAAAAACCCCCCTTGACCCCTTAATACAAGGAAAGATATTTTTGAGGTTTTTAGGAGTATTCAAACCCCCAATATGAATGGACGTGATATAATATTTCCTTGCTAGTGAATCTCTCATGGGTCAAACTTATCTCATATTATCTTGAAAAAAATATTAATTATTGAATATTTATGAGAGAGAGTGTGCCATTTAGCTCATTTATTGATTTTTCAAGTGTTTTGACCCAATAATTACTTTGGCTTCCAACAATTCGATTAGGATGTGCATGGATATTTATTTTGGGAAGATATTAATTTATGTCGTCCATTTCCACTTACTTGGCTCAAGATGAACCTGCAACAATAATTTCCCTATTTACACTTCTAGGGAGATGCACTTCCTCAGACTTTTCCACCAATGATTATTCCAGACCTTAGGAAATCCAAACTTAGTATTTCCTCTATAATTTCGAACCACGAGAATAATTTGGCTTATTTTATGATCCAACCAAGGTTCCTCATCTCCTTAATGCATTTTCCTAGTCCAACATATTTTAATGTCGCATTATTCCTAAATTTAGACCTTAGGATTAGCAAATAATCAATCGAAATCACCACCTAGGTGAATAAACATGAACAAGTCTAGGTGACTTAGGATATTGTAGTCCATGGCCAAATTTGGGGACATTATAAAGATCCTAAAGTACTAAGAATGCATAGTAGTTATATATTGTACACTACCAAAAACAAAACTCACCATATTTTATCGTTTACCTTTGGAAGAATTCAAACTATATCCAACTTGGACAACAACTACAAATAATGAAAATCAAGATGCTTACACCTTTCATGCCACAATTTATTGTGCTATTCAACAGCTGTTGCAAGTGCCCACATTTGATAAGATTGTTGCCTATGTTGTTAGCGCTTTCGCACTCCAATAGGAGAGAATGGATGGTATACTTGCTTGAGGAATCCAGGGTAGGGAGAATACAATAGAATGCCTCTTGTGGCTCTAGTATGTGAAGCAAGTGTAGTAACTATGAGTAAAGACTAGTAAAATGAAAACTAAACTATGCAAATAAAAGTATAAGCTAAGATGTGATGGCCTATGATCCATAAATAAAAAAGAACTCGAAATGCGAATATCTATTTGTAAATGCACACAGTAACAGTAAATAGTAATTAGTAACTGTAAATGGTAAACAGTACCAAAGCAAACATAGTGAACCCTTCACATCTATTTACGCAGTTTCCATTAAAGAATAAACAAATTCCTTTTTCATTATTAAAATGATTCGGCTTTACATATGGTTTTGAATTACCTCGAAGAGTATTGGGACCTTACAGTTGCGCGATATAAGGTGCTCCTGGTCTCCAACTGTCACTGGTTCTCCACCTCAAAACTCACTAGGTGGGCCACTCTCAACAGGGGTTCCAAGCTAAAGATGGAAGATTAGGGTCTCTAGAGTGAAATGGGCAGATTTTTCGGTAAGGAGGAAAAATATATCACATGGGGGCCTCCACCCCTCTTTTTATAAGATATTCAACCAATGGTAACTTTGCCCTTGGTTTTGGGCATACCATGGTATTTGCACTAGGTTTCATAACTTTCGCACTTTCCTTTGGTTTTTGAATAATTCCCCACTTTTTTTTTCTTTTTCTTTTTGAATTTTGGGGATTATTTGTGCAAGAAAATAATTTTGTTTGCCAATATAGTCATGTAACTAAGACTTTTAGGTTGGTGGAGGCCTATCTTTAGGGAAATGGATAAATGAATGATGTGGCTAAGGGAAGTGAGCTAAATGGTCAAATTTTTAGCGTTAATAGCCTCTGTTTCAGATCCATCAGGGAAGACAGGCACAATAGTCAATGTTTATATCATGGTTGATTTAAAAGCTCCAAGTGGAGAAATGATAAGAAACATTGATAGCAAAAATCTGGTAAGATTGTGCCCCTTTGCAGTGGGAGATTATGTTATATATGGTCCATGGTTGGGAAAGGTTGATGATGTAGTCCAAAATGTAACAGTCATGTTTGATGATAATGCAAAATGCAAGATAAAGAGGGATAATCCTGGATTCATCATACTAATATGTCATAATCTAGTATAACATGAGAATTATCCTTATTATCTAGGTCAGCGTGTTCATGGTAGTGCATCTACAGTTTTCAAGATTTCCCAATGGTTGTAAATTTTGTTTGTGTTATTTTTTTCAACGTACTAATCTCCATACCCCAACTTCATACCTTTTGTATATTGTGACTAACTTAGCTATCAACAAGCTTTGCATCTTCTTGGAATTGGAGTCAAGGATATAACATGGATCAGGCTTGTTGACATTGATGGTCACAATCAACTTATAAATTAAACTGTATTTTTCCTAGCGTGGGGTGTAGCATTTAATAGGGAATTCTCCTTTTCATCCAATTCGGAACAACTCTCTCTGCTCACTAGGTGATTTTTCCACTACACTATCTAGTCATACTATAAAGCAGGATACTGATTTGGAATAAGCTCCTCCTCTGTGGGTAGGAGTGTTTCCATGTTAGACTCCTCATCCAACAATGATGGTTCAAACAAATTCTATATAACAATATGTGGACCCCTTTTCCTCATTGAACTAATCTCCCCCCCCCCCCCCCGGGCTCTTGATATCAAAGTTATTCAATCTATAAGAAAAGGAGGAACATGCACATTTGAGGTTGGATTTTCTTCAGTAGGATCTCTCTCTCTCTCTCTCTCTCTCTCACACACACACACACACACACACATATGTTCTCTCCTCTTCTAGCTTCTATATTTTTGTGCAAGAAACATCACTATATTAAGGGTCATTGTGCAAAAAACAAAATCCCTAAAGAGGGTCGATTCACCTTGGTGTACTTTTTTGTTGTTAGAGGAACGCATTCTCTCATTATTTGTGGAACATTCAACCTTTGAGGCACATGCATAAGGGTAGCGTTCAATCCTACTAATGGAGAAAGTCATCATTTGAAGCATGCTTACACTATTTTATACACCGTTTCATGAGAGATATTACATGATATGGTCCACTTTGAAGGTTCTTCACATGGTCCATGCCCTATTTTATGAAGCACGTTTTTGTATTTGGAGGTTGCTTTATAGAGTGATGTTTTTGCACTTGGGTGTCATCTAGGGCCTTCTATGCATGCCTTGTGGGAATTTTCTTGTTAACAAAGCTTCCTTGGATGTTTAGAAGTGGACAACACTTGTTGCTTGGAGATTACTTCATGAGTTAGCATCCACTTGGAGCTTTTTAGACGAGGCCATCCCATTGGACGTTTTTGCATTTTAAAGATATATTGGTTGCTTGTGGAAATATTATTGCTGGAGAATCTATCTTGAAGGGGGCCTTTAGAGTCCATGTGGCATCATCTCATGCTTTTATCCAATTATTTAAGGAGGAAATCCCCTTTATTTGTGGCCTTGTGATCTCATTTATTATACGTGTGGCATTGACCAGTTTATTTTATTACTTTGTTAGAAGTTTGTTACAAACAAGTGGGGCCTTTTTTATATTTTATCCCACCCTAGGCTACATAAATGAAATGAATGATATTTTATTTTAAAGTAAGTTTTAGCTACTTCTATATAAATATAGCCACTTCGTCATTTGAACTCATGGTTGGATCATTGGAGCTCTATTTCTTTGAAGGTTAATTCATATATCTTTCTTTGGAGTAAATTTTGTCTAAGGGTTTCTCTCATGTTTATGTGTGGCATATCTCTTGCTATTGTGCTTACCTATTGGAGATCATATTTGCTAGCATTGTTCATGTTACTTCTCTTGATCCATTTTAGGGGCAATATTGTCTAAGTAGATTGGATCTTGGATAAGGTTTTATGTTGGATTCTATTGAAGTTCTTGCATAGAGGGAGGCTTTTATTTGTATTAATCTTCGTCAATATTTTGCAAATTGAACCCCTTCTAGTGTAGGGTTTCACTCAAGGAAGGCAATAATAGAGGGACTTGAACTTCCTTTTGTGATCACAAGTTGACCCATCCAATACATCTATGAAGGGTTGGATGCCTAAAGCATTTACTCTTTCTAGGTGATCTTTGAAGAAATGACCTCTAAGTTAGCTATATATTGACTCCATTTTCCCTAGGTTGGATTGGAAATGGTCCCTTGGATTGGGTTTCCGTATCCTCCCATCATCTTATTGTATAGATCTCTATACTAAAAAAAAATTCTAGAGAAACCCTTTTGGAATCACCTTGCTCCTCATTTTCTTTTCCCTCATAAACCATAACCCTAAGGTATCCCTTGAGTTGCAAAAGAGCCAACCTAAAATGAGAGGGGATAGGTTTGGTGACATTGGCATGTTTTCCTTGGTTCCCCTCAATATTGTATGCATCCTTGGGACTTAATAATAGATGCTAGTTTGAGAGGTAACAAGAACCATACATGTAATATCTTGTGCTAACATAATGTCATGTCATAAAGCACGCTAGGAGTAAATGAGGGTTTAGACATGTCACATTACTAGAGGAATGGGCACTGCCTCTGACTAGGCATATCAAGGCACATGGACCATCTAACAAAGATGAAGTACCTTTGACCAATGATCTATGGTGAAGCCATAGATCTCATCCCAATAATATTTGATCAAAATCACCCCTGCTGAAAGAGGGATAACATGGTTAGACCATAAAGTGTTTATAGGTAAATAACTTATGATTATTGTGTATCATCAGTTTGTATTCATTAGTGATTGATTTGTTTTCCTAAGGGAACCATATATCTTGTTTTCTTGTTCATGGGCTCACTTCTATTTATGTGATATTTAAGTTCAAGGTTCATGTTGGATTAAGTTTTTCTGAAATTATCATTGTAGATTCACTATCTCTTTATTATTCTAACACCAACCAAGGTTTCCAAATGAGTGCTAGAGGAACAAATGAATTTCAAGAATAATTTTTCATTTGAATTATAATATCATTGAAGAGGGTGTCGTCCATAGCAATTGACTATTTTTTCAAACAAAATTTATGGTACGAATGTTTGAATACAGAGACAAATTTCATCCACCTTTAGGTTTATAATAATCCCATTAATACATCATCAGTTTTCATGAACTAAGTAACTAATAGGATTATTGTGACAAAAGTTCACATGATGAAACCAGTATTGAGTATCTCAGGTCCCTGATTGACCCATATCATTGATGTATTACTAAGTAAGATTGGATTTATCCCATTTCATCCAAAACTAGATACTACTCTATGTTTTTTTGTATTCCATCTTCCAAGTTCAAGTGTTCGGGAAGAAAAATTAAATTGCATGCCATTTATTTATGTTTTTTTCTAGGGAAAACATCTCAGGGAATCATGTGATAACCTCCTTCAACTCTTAGTGTAAACCTATCATAGCTGATCATGATTCCTGATATAGTAGAGAATGTAGTGTCCCTTTTTAAGAATTTGTAAAAACTAGGAAAAAATGCAATTTTTGGCCAATTCGACCCTTAGACTAGTAATGACTCAACTGCTTCCAAAAGTCTCCAAATGATTCCGAATTGGGTCTGAATGAGTTTGGAAGGTATTAATACATATAAATGAGGCTGATGGATGCTTGGAAACTCTCAAAACACTTCTGCAACATTCATTTATAATCAGGGAAAAAATAGGGAACTTTACTAGTCAAATCAAGGTTCAAAACCCCCAAGGGTAGGGGACAAAGATGGCTTCCCAAACACTGTAATACCTTCCCAAATTCTAGAATATAGACAGGGTATTGATAAAGGACTTCAATGGGATCCCAAATGCATCATAAATTAGCTTCTATAGGCTTCTTCAACTCCCATAAATCATAGGTTTGTATACATGTCTTCACAAAGGGGGAAATGATAGTAAACTTCACCACTTGTTACGAAATTCGAAATTTAGGTTCCAAGGACTTGTGAAATGTTAATGTAAATCAAAAACATTAATCACACTCAATACATCAACAAAATCACAGATATTGACTTATACAAATCGAAATAAATCCTCTTCATCAAGCTCAATCAACAAGATATAGGGAAAATGGCACCATTGATGCATTGTTTGGTATTTTTACACAGTTTCACTTGGTATTTCGACTTGAGAGTCTTATGAGAATAAAATACAGAGTATATATATTAGAATACAAATAAATTGATATTCTTGTATTCTCACAAAGATATTTTCATCTCACCAAAGGCCCAATTCCTCCAAGAAAAAAAATATGCAAGGAAATGTGAGAAAGAGGTGAGAACAAGTTGTAGAAGAAAGAACCACGAGCTTACTTGTAGCTTAAAACTACAATTAATAACTCCATTGTAGCTCCAAATAAAAGGTCTGAATGGCCTCTCCAATTTCCAATTAGGATGGGAATCTTTCACCCTCGAAATTGGTACAAAGGCAAGTACAATAACACTCTACTAGCTTGGACAAGCAATGCTCCCCAATATGCAAAATGAGAAATGATCAAAAGCTACTCTCCTTCTTTATTCTTGTCTTTAATAAACTTATCAATTCCTCCATGGGTTGAATTCCTTCCAAAATCCTCATTCCAACTCAAGTTGGGAAGAGATTCCAATGTGTGCCACTTGTCCAACAATTCCTAGTCTCCATCTTCCTTCATTTCGAATGGGTGTATCTTTGGAGGCTATTTTTAGCCCTGGTATGTCATATATGTCAGATGTCAGCATTCAGGTCTGATTTGTTTCATAGGTGTCATAGCATCTTCATCATTGTTGTCATAGAATCTACAGAATCTAGCCCAAGTGTCTCAATATCTCTCAAATGCCTCTTCCTCTTCAATGGGAGTTACTCTTCCAATACAATTCGACCTTCATTGAGTCATGCCAAGTATATTGACCTTCCAACTCCCCAATATCATTAGAATCCACCTTGGATTCAAATGGGTGAGAATAGAATTCCATGTGGCATGAGGAATATAGCTTTGTGTGGGTACCACACAACCAATGTGTCTCCATGACCAAGTGCCACCTTATTTTCCTATCATAAATATTTGTTTTACCCATTTTAATATATTTATGTCAATCTAATGTTTATTTGGGGTTTATTACCTCCCTTATTCAAAATCCCAATGTTTCCACCCCAACCTAGGAAACTAGTAGATTGGTGGAATTTTCTCTTTTGAGATTTATTTGAATGGGGACATGATAGTCCTACCCACCCAAGGTTGCTTGTCCTCAAGCAACTTCAAACATGGATTTTTAAGAACCTGCTTCCTTTCCAAAACTTTTCTTCCAAAACTTTCTTTCCCAAAATTTTTTGGAACCAATGAGACTACAAATTATTCTAGGGTCCCATTGCTTGTATTGCAGTCCAACAATTAGGAGTATTCTCCATCCCATACCATTAGGCAAGAGAATGCCCGGATCCCATTTCATTGTATGCATTCTTCCAATCATCATAAGTAAAAAATATAGATCATCAAAGTACATGGAAACATAATAAAAATGTATATCAAGGAGGTGCCTCATCAAAGAGTCATGAAAGTGATTATACCTCCAAGCAAGTAAACCGCCATTTTCCAAGTGCATACATGCATCAAGTGACCAATAAAATATGCTCCAATGACATAGGTGAGGATCCCAGGTCCTATAATGCTGCTCCAAAAAGATGTAGGATGTATCAAAATAATCATCCCTATGTTCTTTCATCCAAGAAGTGAATGAATAATCTCCATTAAAATCTGAACCAAGCAGAGAGCAAAGAAAACAATGAGCCTTCAAGGGGATCGCATAAGTACCATTTATGCATCCATGGATATGTGTATCATCAAGAAATAACAAGGGATTTTATGCCAATAAACATTTGCTCCAATCATATATCTCTTCACCCAAGTAGTTAAGGAAGTTCCTCCAACATCAATTGAACTAAGCAAGGAGCAAGGAAAATCATGAGTCTTCAAGTGACTCAAGTGAACATCATGAGTGAATCCATGAAGATATGCATTATCATAAGGTAAAAACGGATGCTGCTGAAAATGTGAATAATGAGGTGCTCTATTCATGTCTTCATCAAAAGGAGAGATAGCAGTGTCATACTCCTCATGTGGAACCATTAGAAAAAAACCTTTCACCCAATTTTCATCCCCAATTGATGTGGCTGAAAAAGAAGGAGGGGGTGAGGAATTATGAACCAAACTTAACTCTTTTCAACTCTTACCCATCGAAATATTTAATTCATATTCTCCATAATTGGCTGGTCCAACTATTGTGAGATCATGTGCCTCCTCTAAGGCTTTGCAACTCTCTTCATGAGGCAACTCATAATCTCTATGAACAAATACAAGTGCTTGTCTTTCTTCTTGTTTGAGTGTAGCATCTTCAAGCACCTGCATATCAACAGGTACCTAAGGTTTCTCCTTTGTGACATAATTTCTTCCATCCATTGCCTTCTTTTCCTTGAAAGGAGAACCACTGCTCCCTCCTATTGCCAATTTGCTTCCAAATTGACTACCCAACATCTTGAACCCTTGCATTAGTTGTTTTGTCATGTCTTCAAAGAATGGTTTCAGTAATTTTCTAAACTCCTAATTCTCCTCTAAGGTTCCTTTCTCATCCTTACTCATGGTTACAAAAGAATGCACTTCTTCTCCTACTTATTCCCTTTCACCAAAAGTACTTTCAATTTCATTTTCTAAGGGTGGGGGATGATTTCTAAGAATTCTTGTCATCATGAATGGTAATACACATCAGGTTCAAGGAACATGCTCTGATACCACTTGTAGTGTCCCTTTTTAAGAATTTGTAAAAACTGGGAAAATTTCCAATTTTTGGCTAATTCGACCCTTAGACCAGTAATGACTCAAATGCTTCCAAAAGCCTCCAAATGCTTCCGAATTGGGTTTGAAAGAGTTTGAAAGGTATTCATACATATAAATGAGTTTTATGGATTCTTGGACACTCTCAAAACACTTCTGCAACATTCATTTATAATCAGGGAAAAAATAGGGAACTTTACTAGTCAAATCGAGGTTCAAAACCCCCAAGGGTAGGGGAAAAATATGTCTTCCCAAAAACTATAAGACCTTCGCAAATTTCAGAAAAGAGACATGGTACTGATAAAGGAATTCAGTGGGTTCCCCAATGCATCATAAATTAGTTTCTATAGGCTTCTTCAACTCCCATAAATCATAGGTTTGTATACATGCATTCACATAGAGGGAAATGATAGTAAACTTCACCACTTGTTACAAAATTCGAAATTTAGGTTCCAAGGACTTGTGAAATGTTAATGTAACTTATTCAGAACATTAATGAAACTTTATAAATCAACAAAATCATATATATTGACTGATACAAATCAAAATAAATCATCTTCAAGCTCCAACAACAAGATATAGGAAAAATGGCACCATTTATGTATTGTTTGGTATTTTTACATAGTTTCACTTGGTATTTCGACCTGAGAGTCTTCTAAGAATCAAATATAGATTATATATATCATAATACAAATAAATGGATATTCTTGGACTCTCACAAAGATATCAGCATCTCAGCAAAGGTGCAATTCTTCCACAAGCCAAAAAATGTAGGGAAATGCGAGATAGAGGTGAGAACAAGTTGTAGAATAAAGAACCATGAGTTTCCATGTAGCTTAAACCTAAGACTAATAAATCCATTGTAGCTCCAAATGAAAGTTCTGAATGGCCTCTCCAATTTCCAATTAGGATGGGAATCTTTCACCCTCGAAATTGGTACTAAGGCAAGTAGGAATAGCACTTTACTAGCTTGGACAAGCAATGCTCTCCAATATGCAAAATGAGAAATTATCAAAAGCTACTCTCATTCTTTTTTCTTCTCTTTTATAAAATTCTCAAGTCCTCCAAGGATCGAATTCCTTCGAAAATCCTCATTCCAACTCAAGTTGGGAAGAGATTCCAATGTGTGCCACTTCTCCAACAATTCCTAGTCTCCATCTTCCCTCATTTCGAATGGATGTCTCTTTGGCTTCCCTAACTCCCTTGTGTGCCTTATTGGAGGCTATTTTTAGCCCTAACATGTCATATATGTTAGATGTCAACATTCAGGTCTGATTTGTGTCATAGGTGTCATAGCATCTTCATCATTGTTGTCTTAGAAGCTAGGGAATCTAGCCCAGGTGTCTCAAAATCTCTCAAATTCCTCTTCCTCTTCCATGGGAGTTACTCTTCTAATCCAATTCAACATCCATTGAGTCATGCCAATTATATTGACCTTCCAACTCCCCAATATCATTAGACTCCACCTTGGATTTGAATGGGTGAGAATAGAATGCCATGTGGCATGAGGAATATAGCTTTGTGTGGGTCCCACACCACCAATGTGTCTCCATGACCAAGTGCCACCTTATTTTCCTATCATAAACATTTATTTAACCCGTTTTAATATATTTATGTCAATCTAATGGCCATTTGGGGTTTATTAGATCCCTTATTCAAAATCCCAATGTTTCCGCCCCAACCTAGGAAACTAGTAGATTGGTGAAATTTTCTCTTTTGAGATTTATTTGAATGGAGACATTACAGTCCTCCCCACCCAAGATTGCTTGTCCTCAAGCAATTTCGAACATGGATTTTTAAGAACCTGCTTCCTTTCCAAAACTTTGCTTCCGAAACTTTCTTTGCCAAAATTTTTTGGAACCAATGAGACTAAAAATTATTCCAAGGTCCCATTGCTTGCATTGCACTCCAACAATTAGGAGTGCTCTCCAACCCATACCATCAGGAAAGAGAATTATCGGATCCCATTTACTTGTATGCATTCTTCCAATCATTATAAGTACAAAAGATAGATCATCAAAGTATATGGCAACATAATAAAAATGTACATCAAGGAGGTGCCTCATCAAAGAGTCATGAAAGTGCTTATACCTCCAAGCAAGTATACCACCATTTGCAAGTGCATACAAGCATCAAGTGACCAATAAAATATGCTCCAATGACATAGTTGAGGATCCCATGTCTTCTAATGTTGCTCCAAAAAGATGTAGGATGCATCAAAATAATCAGCCCTGTGTTCTTTCATCCAAGAAGTGAATGAATAATATCCATTAAAATTTGAACCACGTAATGAGCAAAGAAAAAAATGAGCCTTCAAGGGGATCACATAAGTACCATTTATGCATCCATGGATATGTGTATCCTCAAGAAATAACAAGGGATGTTTCTTCCAATAAACATTTTCTCCAATCATATATATCTTCACCCAAGTGGTTAAGGAAGTTCCTCCAACATCAATTGAACTAAGCAATGAGCAAGGAAAATCATGAGTCTTCAAGTGACTCAAGTGAACATCATCAGTGCATCCATGAAGATATGTATCATCATAAGGTAAAAACGGATGGTGCTGCAAATGTAAATAATTAGGTGCTCTAGTCATGTCATCATCAAAAGGAGAGATAGGAGTGTCATACTCCTCATGTGGCACCATTAGAAAAAAAACTTTCACCCAATTTTCATCCCCAATTGATGTGGCTGAAAAACAAGGAGGGGGTGAGGAATTATGAACCAACCTTAACTCTTTGCAACTCTTACCCATCAAAATATTTAATTCATATTCTCCATAATTGGTTGGTCCAACTATTGTGAGATAATGTGCCTCTTCCAAGGATTTGCAACTCTCTCCATGAGGAAACTCATAATCCCTCTGAACAAAGACAAGTGCTTGTCTTTCTTCTTGTTTGAGTGTAGAATATTCAAGCACTTGCATATCAACATGTACCGCATGTTCCACCATTACATTAGGTTCCTCCTATGTGGCATAATTTCTTTCATCCATTGCCTTCTTTTCCTTGAAAGGAGAACCACTGATCCCTCCTATTGCCAATTTGCTTCCAAATTGACTAGCCAACAATTCAAACCCTTGGATTAGTTATTTTGTCATATCTTCAAAGAATGGTTTCAAGAATTTTATAAACTCCTAATTCTCCTCTAACGTTCCTTTCTCATCCTGACTCATGGTTACCAAAGATTGCACTTCTTCTCCTACTTCTTCCCTTTCACCAAAAGTACTTTTAGTTTCATTTTCTAAGGGTGGGGGATGATTTCTTTGAATTCCCGTCATCATGAATGGTCATCCACATCAGGTTCAAGGACCATGCCCTGATACCACTTGTAGTGTCCCTTTTTAATAATTTGTAAAAACTAGGAAAAATTGCAATTTTTGGCCAATTTGACCCTTAGACTAGTAATGACTAACTTGCTTCCAAAAGGCTCCAAATGCTTCCGAATTGGGTCTGAATGAGTTTGAAATTTATTCAGACATATATATGAAGTTTATGGATGCTTAAAAACTCTCAAAACACTTCTTCAACATTCATTTATAATCAGGGAAAAAATAGGGAACTTTACTAGTCAAATCAAGGTTCAAAACCCCCAAGGGTAGGGGACAAAGATGGCTTCCCAAACACTGTAAGACCTTCCCAAATTTAAGAATAGAGACATGATACTGATAAAGGAATTCAATGGGATCCCCAATGCATCATCAAGTAGTTTCTATAGGATTCTGCAACTCCCATAAATCAGAGGTTTGTTTACATGTCTTCACATAGGGGGAAATGATAGTAAACTTCACCACTTGTTACGAAATTCGAAATTTAGGTTCCACGGAATTGTGAAATGTTAATGTAACTTATTTAGAACATTAATGAAACTCATACATCAACAAAATCATATATATTGACTGATACAAATTGAAATAAATCCTCTTCAAGATCCAACAACAAGATCTAGGGAAAATGGCACCCTTTATGCATTGTTTGGTATTTTTACATAGTTTCACTTGGTATTTCGACCTGAGAGTATTCTGAGCATCAAATATAGAGTATATATATTAGAATACAAATAAATGGAGATTATTGGACTCTCACAAAGATATCATCATCTCACCAAAGGCACAATTCCTCCAAGAGCCAAAATATGCAAGGAAATGTGAGATAGAGGTGAGAAAAATTTGTAGAAGAAAGAACCACGAAATGCCCTATAGCTTAAACATGAAACTAATAACTCCATTGTAGCTCGAAATTAATGTTTTGAATGTCCTCTCCAATTTCCAATTAGGATGGGAATCTTTCACCCTCGAAATTGGTACTAAGGCAAGTAGAATATCACTCTAATAGCTTGGACAAGCAATGCTCTCCAATATGAAAAATGAGAAATGATCAAAATATACTCTTCTTATTTGTTCTTGTCTTTTATAAACTTCTCAAGTCCTCCATGGGTTGAATTCCTTCCAAAATCCTCATTCCAACTCAAGTTGGGAAGAAAATCCAATGTGTGCCACTTGTCCAACAATTCCTAGTCTCCATCTTCCCTCATTTCGAATGGGTGTCTCTTTGGCTGCCATAAATCCCTTGTCCGCATTCTTGGAGGCTATTTTTAGCCCTAACATGTCATATATGACAGATGTCAGCATTCAGGTCTGATTTGTGTCATAGGTGTCATAGCATCTTCATCATTGTTGTCATAGAAGCTAGGGAATCTATCCCAAGTGTCTCAATATCTATCAAATGCCTCTTCCTATTCCATGGGAGTTACTCTTCCAATCCAATTCGACCTTCATTGAGTCATGCCAAGTATTATGACCTTCCAACTCCCCAATATCATTAGACTCCGCCTTGGATTCGAATGGGTGAGAATAGAATGCCATGTGGCATGAGGAATCTAGCTTTGTGTGGGTCCCACACCACCAATGTGTCTCCTTAACCAAGTTCCACCTTATTTTCCTATCATAAATATTTATTTAACCCCTTTTAATATATTTATGTCAATCTAATCTCCATTTGGGTTTTATTAGCTCCCTTATTCAAAATCCCAATGTTTCCTCCCCATCCTAGGAAACTAGTAGATTGGTGGAATTTTCTCTTTTGAGATTTATTTGAATGGGGACATTATAGAGACATTGAGTCAGGCATGCAACAGATATAGTCATCCTGGGGCATTGATGCTGAGAAATCCTGCATGAATCTCAAAGCACTCGACCACTCGACCTAGTCAACAGGGGTAATTGTTTTTGTTATATTTATCTAGAGAGATGATTATTGACTTTAATTTTTTATTAGCACAATTTCTTTACTATATGGCCTTGAATTTATTCTCTATTAGTGGTATTACTAGAAGTACGTGTGAGATTAGGAATTATGATTCCTTATTTGTGAGTATTTAAGTAAATGGATTGCATTCTATTTTTTCAATTTTATGACTTATTTTTCTATTATCGGGGACTTCAAAGAGACAAGAAAGGAAGTGCAAGAAGCACAAAGAATAAAAATGCTACATGAACCAAGTAGGGTAAGAAAATTTCAACTCTTTAATGGTTTCTAAATCAGAGATACCATTTTTAGGATATTGATATTGCTATGCTTTGTATAGTTTTTCCCCTATAATTGTTTTAAAGTGAAGTCAAATTCGCAATATTGATTAATAATTTCTAAAAGTTAATTAAGAAAAATGATCCCATAGAGTCTAATTATTACCACGAAGTTACAATTTTTACAATTCCTATTAGATTTAATTTAAATATAGTTGTTGGGGAAGTTTCTGATAAAAAATATTAACAAGGAAAAATATGCTCAATTAAAATCCTAGGCACCTTGTTACCAGATTTTTATTAATATGATTTTGGACTATAGTGAATGTAGCAGAATTTTGGAGGATAGGCTTTGTTATTTCAAATCATTGTTTTACTATAACTTTGGATTATTTTGAAAATTGTAATTCTGTAACTCAAAATAAATATATCCTTACTGTAACTATCGACTATTTTGAAAATCCTTACTGTAAATCAGAATCATCGACACTTCAAGAATAATGAGATTTACCAACTTCTTTTCAAAAATATTGTTTGAAAATCTCAATTAGACTATTTTGAATGAAAAGCTTCCTCTATATGACTACAAGAGATCTACAAGAGATCTTAGAGACTTGTCTAGAATCTATATTGTATTAGTGAGTTGGTTTCCTGCATTTCTTACTTGAGTTTGAAGTCATGTCATGTTTTTATTGGTAATCTTTCCTCTATTTTCGAGTGGGTTTTTTCTTGTTCTATAATAATTATTTCTAGTGGGTAATACCCACTTTTCTTTTCTCTGAAAATGATTTTCACATTGGATTACATGACATTATATTATATTACATTGCACAATTTAGAGGTTTTCCATTTTAGATTCAATATACAATTTCTCACTTTTAGATCATGTCTATTATGATAGATAGGTCATTAGGAATAATCTAGGGCCGCATTTACAATCACTCAATGACATTATATTAATGGTCGTTGTTAACCTAGTGGGTGTATTAAATAACATCAAAATAAAGTACTTACATGTGGTCCAATGGCATTTGAGTATATTAATTCTAATAATATTTCAGCTTCTTGTTGAAATTTTTCCTATTTAAATCTTGAAAACATTTAGTTCAATTTAATTTGGTTTGTCGTATTAGCTATCCTTTAGATCCCTTGGAGTTGTAAATTGAAGTTTATGCTCTTTTATCGAATGGTTTTCATTACATCTGGTACTATTCCCTTAAAATAATTTATGACTGTTGGATTGTCATAGACATTTCCAAACCAATTTTAAATCAAGAAAATTTTACCAAAATCAAAAGTAGAGATTACGGTGATCAAATTAAGGTTTATGATTCATAAACCTAGCCATGTCCATCATTTATTTTTAATATGAGAGAACTGGCATATACATCAGGAACAATTATTACGTAGAATGGTTAAACAAAAGCTAATCATACCATCCTACTGATTGTGTAGGATGGATAGACAAATCTAAGTGACATCATCCTATCTAATATAGAAAAAAACAAATTTTGTAAGAGACAAAAGTGCACATTATTACTTCCCATGTTTTTATGGTGGCCCGTTTTGCGTTTTTGAGGTTTATTATTATTTTAGAGTGAACTTATATGGAAACATGTGTGTGGACCCCTTCAGTGAACTTATATGGAAACATGTGTGTGGACCCCTTCACTGGTTTCTATAGAAAAGTTGAATGTACAATGAGATTTTGTCCCATGTCTTGGGATGGGATGCTTGTACCAATACCCTCTCAATAGGTGCAATAACATTTGATTTACAACCTTGGACTAACCATCTTAGTGTGGTTGATATGTGGTACCCCTCTTAAATTTGGTGTGCATCAATGTTCACAATGTTCACAATGTGGTGATAAAACGTGCTTTGAAAATGATGGACTTAAACAATCTAGAGTGTGCAAACACATTTGTGAAGAAGAGGTTTACCACTTGTTCCCCAACCATCTTGTGGCATGGAATAAGTATTGTTATCTTTATAATTTTGTCAACAAGAGCAAGAATGTAGTCATGTCCATGATTAGTATTTGATAATACTCCTTGGAATTCCATCAATATACTCTCCCAATTTCTTGATAGGACTAGAAGTGGGGTGTGCAATATGAATTTCTTATTTTTTGGCTTGCATATGTCGCATAATGCCCACCACTAAAAATTATTTCCACATAGATCTACATTCATGAACAATACACAATATCGTAATTTGGCTAGAGATTTTCTCACCCTAAATTGTTTTACAACTTTGATGCTACAAGCTACTTTCATTAATTTAATGTTCAACTCTCCCTTCTCATTTTCCTAGCAATTGCAACTTAGGTGTCTTTTTTTTATTTTCGGGTTTTACTATTTAGATATTTAATATGAAGGACTAGTTTTCAAAGAAGAACAACAACTACAAACAATCACTTCTTACAATCAAGAAAACATGAAGAAAAAATGATAATGAATTTATGTGCATGAGTTCCTATTTTGCAAATGCTTATCAGCACATGATTATTGACATGGCCCAAAGGCTTGTATGTCGTAAAATTTATCTTGTGGATTTATGTTTCGCACATGCTTATGGATTCTTGTGCATAGATTCCTATAGGTGCCTCTTCTCAAATATTTGACTCTGACAGTGTGCCTATAGAACCATGTCTTCTAACATTACATTGTTTCCTTTTTTTTAGGACTTGACATGGAACAAATTCTTTCCCATTGTAAAATTGAGCTATTCCTTTGAAATGTATGATGCATTTCACTTACTCGAGTAGCATAATATGGCATTATGAGTAGCATAATTTGGCATCCATGTCTGATATGGTTCATGGGTTTTTTGTGCCAAATCCTTCATAAGGCTTGGGCCTAGTTGGAGTATACATGTGAAAATTATTTTTTAACTTTTGTCTTTATTTCATATATTGTATTTCATATTTTTATCGGTTTGATGCTCACAATTGTTTCCTTACTAGTTCCTCCATGTTACAGGTACTCCTTGGAATGCTCTCAAACTACTATAATCATGTTCGTGCTTACGAACATACTTTGGTCACAAAGGCTTTTGGCCTTCATAGTGTAAAAATAGTAGGAGGTCAAAAGGTATGACATCATTTAGATTTTTGTGCTTATATTTTTGTAGTTACAGGATATGACATCCTTGTTGGATGGAAATTTTTGTCGGTTTGTGCAACAATGCACTTGGATCTAGCTCTGTATGATGAACCTTTGAAACTCAATCCCCGTAGATGGAAGGTATTTGACTGAATGGTAAATACATTAATCTATTTTGAGCCTCATTCTAAAGAAACCCATGTTATCATTATTTGTGAATTACATCATAAACATTCCATAGATGAAAAGAATGATCTAGGATAATTGATTGTAATAGTGATTTGCTTCTTTGTTTTGGTTGCTACCCCACAACAAGCTTCGCACTTTTAGATATGGAACTTGAGAGTTATAATAATAATGTGCATACCTGATATGGAATGCATTTTGAACAACTTTCCATCTGATGATATCCCTATCTCGGTATGCTTATTAAGATTTTAACAATGGACCACCTTCCAGCCAAAGACATTTGGCCCTTACCCTTGGTATTTTCAAACTTATTTGTAATTTCGTTACTAATGTTGACTCTTTGAAACTGCTTTTTCCATGAAGACATTTGGCATTTTGTAGAAAATATATGCACATTATGGGTTCAAATCTATAAAGCTCTTCTAATACTTTTACAAGAGGGCTTTCAATTTTGAAAGCATGCCATATGGATTGAAATGGAAGTGAGTAAATTGTTTGTTGATTTCATGATAGATTTAGATTGGTGTTAGAATGAATAAATTCATATAATTTGGAAACAAAATGGGCAAAGTGAAAACATTCTGTTAGCTTGGAAATAGTGGGTAGATGTTTGCTTCATTTTAGTATGTGTTAAATAATATCTCTTTAAGTTATTTTAGAACAAATATACTAAAATATTTACCACCAGGTCATCAACATCATTATAGAAGGAAATTGAAGAAGGGTATTAATATTTATAAATTTTTGTAGTTCAAATATCTAGGATTCTTTTAACCATACCAAGATCAGACTGAAAGGCGATCAAGGTTGGATATTTTGCTTTAGCATTGTCATTTTCATTAACAAAGTTACATAAATTTATGATGAAAATAATTTCAAGCTTATGTGCTTCTTGGACTTATTTTAAATTTGGTGAGCTCAACATTTCAATGGGGTTTGTGTCTAGTCAATTGTCAAAAATGCATTGGCAATCATTCGAGTTAAAATGCTTTTACTAAAATGAAATGTTGGAAAAAGGTGATACTAGTGATTCAAGAAATTGTGAGTGATTACCATATTATGTCAAAAAACCTTTACAAAAGAATCGAAATGAATAATATTATCAATCAAATTTGTGGATGGAAATCAAATTATGATTAATATGGAATCAAAATTGAGATCAAAGTAAATTACACAGTGTTGTTATGGCCTTCAACAAACCATAAGCCATAGGGATTGGGGACCCCTAATTTTTGTAAATCCTTACCAATTGCCTCTTCTTATCAAAATGATTTAAGATTTTGGTGCAATTGATGTTTTCGGGTGATTTTAGTTTCTTTGTTTGGTTTGTTTTGCTAGTGCTATTGATTGGATTGTGTTTAAATGTTATGCTTGATGGATTTGATCTTTATTTTGATTTGAGATTTGGGATAGTCTTGAAGGCCCCTTGCTTTCCTTATGATGTGATCATGTGATGTTTTCAAATATATTATTTCTCATGAAAACCTTATCAAAGTGCCATGTTTATAATGTGACAATTTAGTGGCAATGTTTTATTTGTTAGCTTGAGAATGGCAAGTGAATGTGTGCTTATATAGTGACATACATGATTGCATAACTATTTGAAGTACACTTTATTATGATTTATATGCATATATAAGTCATGGAATATGGAATCATTGTATGCGTGCAATATGTGAGACTTTATCTGATTTCACAACTATCGAATCCTCTCATATTATGCATAAGCTATTACCGTGATTGGTGTTTTCCCTAAGAATTTTTGGATGGAGTAGATAAGGGGCGGCTGATCTTATGTTCAATATTATAGAAAGTGAATTTCATTTCTAGATTAAGAGGAATATATCCATTGGGAAATGGCTCAAACATTGACACTCATAAGATAGACAATTGGGAGTAGAGCAAGAATAATGACATTAAATACATATATTGATATTGAGTAGGTGCATTGTTCCCATAGGGATTCTTCAACTATTGGACTTGATCACATGTAGATCATTTGATTTCACCGAGTTAGAGATTTGATTGACACATTGAACAATAGAGGTTCACTTTTTTATTGCAATGCCAGATAGTTGTCTGTGTGTAGGTTACACTAAGAACATAAGCCTTGTATTTATTATGAGAAGATGGATCTTGATTGAGAACTTTGAGATGAGAGATGTATTTCATTTCCGTAGAGGATCTATATTGGTAAGACATTTGGTCATTTGTACAGTTACCCATGCATGAAATATAGTTACGTGTGCGGGTCTGTGTCTGTTTCTTCTTTATAAGATCCTATTGTTCCTATGTTAGAGAATAGAGAATAAGTGATCATCTCCTATATGTTGAAATATATATTGAAATCAAATTTATTTTCTATGTGATTAGGAGTCTAATGCCAATCTAGATGCAGTTGTGGCTCTTTCAAAGCAGCTCCAGGTAATGATTTTTCATTTATTTTCTTCATAACATTCTTATTTATGAACTCCTTATTAACAATGTTCTCATTGGTGACCTCAAATGCCTAGGCAGGATTGAACTATGTTTCAAATTCAAGTAATGTCTACATAAAATGTCAAACTTTTAGAAAATGACAAAATTCATTCCCAGGCATGGTTATTTACTAGTTTTCTTATCGAGTGTAGTATTTTCCTTTTTATCATTCACATAAGAACATTTTGTATTAATTGTAGGACGGAACTAGCATTCATACTTTGTGGGGAACTGTACAGCTGTTTTTTGCATCTTGTTACATGCATGGAGCTGCTACAAGGTTCCAAGATTAAGATTCATATGATTGGTTATCATGATCATATGAATATTGTTCATGCTATTGAATTTATTTAATTGATATAGATGCATTTGCATCTTGATATCATGTTCAAGCATTCTCAAATAGTGTTCATGTTGCTCATGTTATTTTCTCATAGCAAATAATTTTGAATATTGCTTGTTGTTTGATGATACAATCCATATTAATGTGTTTATGCTTATGTTGCAACTCAAGCAAAGAAATCCATGAAGGTATGATCCAAGAATTCAATTGTATAGCTAAAATAGTCTAGTTCTTTTATGGATTTTATAAACCAACAGATTTGCAGTTGTGTAAGAGCTATACTTAGTATTAATTTCATGGTTAAGTTAAAATTTTACTTAGATCTATAATTTAGCTTCTACGAAGGGTCAATTAATATTATTTCCCTGAATGCACCTCTTCTTGTGTGATAGAGTGATTTTTAGTCTGTCGTTTCTTTGTTCCAAAAGGAAAAGAAAACCTTATATTAACATATACAATATGACTTGTTTTCTTGCGAGTTTCTCTTGGAGTTAGGTTCCATATAAATTAGTCAAATAGAGTGCTCCCTTACTTTTGTTGTGACCATAGAACCTTTTGAAAGAGACCATGCTTGTGTCTTATATCACTCATGGAAAATTATATAATATATTCTATTTAAGGGTGCTAGCTCAATGGAAGAGCACCTGCCTTATGGGCAAGATGTTGGTGGTTCGATTCCTCCATGCCCTATATATATTTCGAGACCACTAAAAAGAGATAAATGACCACTACAAAAATAGAGATAAATGACAAAAAAATGACCAAAATTTGCATATAAATGACCACTTTTTAGTTGGCAACCACTGGTTGCAAATTAGCGGTCATTTATCACGCGACCAAAGATGTGGTCCTATTTAGCTTGGTCGTTTATAGCTTATCTTGTAGTCATATATATATGACCACAAGATAAGATTGGTCGTTTATAGCTTATTTTGTGGTCATATATATATGACCACAAGATAATCTATAAACGACCAAGCTAAATATGACCACATCTTTGGTCGCGTGATAAATGACCGCTAATTTGCAACCAGTGGTTTCCAACTAAAAAGTGGTCAATTATATGCGTATTTTGGTCATTTATCTCTCATTTTGTACTAGTGTTGTCTTCATCCATCCCTCACTCCCCTTCCCTCCCTCTCTCTCCCCCACCATCATTCTCTGACAAACTCTCTATCTCTCTCCCCCCATTTTTCCCTCTCTGTCCCACACAACCCTCTTTCTCTATCTCTCACACATTCCCTCTCCCTCCCCATTTATCCCTCTCTATAAAAACATCCATCTTTCTTTATCGTTCACCCCCCCCCCTCTTCCCCATCATATGTCCCTCTAACCCTCTCTCTCTCACAAACACAGAAAGAGACACATACACACCTTCTATCCCTCCCCCTATCTCTTTCCCTAACTCTGTCTCCATCTCTACCTCACTCTTGTTGAGATATTGTAACTTCAAAGAATATTATATTTGTACTTTATTATTCCGGAGATGTTTCATTCCTCCGTGAAGATCTTATTGTAAATCCGGAGATGTTTATTCCTCCGTCGGATTGTGGGTCAAAGGGTTATTAGACCACCCTAGAGGGGTCGGCCCAGTTAGTTGTAGTGGGGTATTTAACCTATTGGTTAAATACGAGCCTACGTGTACTTGTGTAAAATACATATCAGAGTAGTGTATAAATAGAGGAGGTGTGTTCCTCATTATACACACTCACTCACTTGAGAAAGGCGCATTTGTGGAGGAGAGGTCTGCTATGGAGGAGAAGGAGCTTATGCTCAGGGTTTGCATCTTTGTATATTGCTGGTCATCTATATTGAGGAAGCTTTGCTGGGTTTTCTACCCCATGAGGGTTTCCCAGGATAAATCTCTGTCTCTTGTGTTTATGCTATGCTTGTTGTTTCTTCAGTGATCCTGTATATGCTATTATTGTGAAATGGAATGTAATGCTGCTATTTTCTGTCTTAGCATATTGAATTCTAACATGGTATCAGAGCTAACCTGAAGGAAGACAAGGTATGGCACTAAAGACACTTGCTTTACTTACGACATTTTGAAGGTTAGGGTTTTACATAGCAAAAACCAGTCATCGTAGCACTTTCGCTATAAATCCGTTTTGGCGAAGTTTTCGGATCTGAAATTGTTACAGGACAAAGCTAAGATCTCCAGGTACCTTGTGTCCAAAGGACAACCTCTAATTCGTTGTACTTTGTGATTTATGATCTGTACAATATAGGGTTTCTGCCTCTTCCAGATCTGAGTCAAAATCAGGTGACCTTGGGAAAAAGGTCATATCTTGGTCTAGGAAGCTCCAAATGAAATTTCGTAAAAAGTGACAGGTATTACACAGTCTGCACTATCTCAGAAAACTTTTTCAGAGGCCGAAGTTGAACCAGTGACACGAGGCACGCCGTACAAGTGCGCTCTCCTGTATTATCCCATAAACAGGTCACATTGCGACACTTGGCATAACTCTCTCTCAGAAAATCCAATTGAGGTAAAATCTGTCAGGATGAAAATATAACAGGCCGAGCTATCTCAGAAAACTTTTTTAGAGGCCTAAGGTCAAACAGTGACACGTGGCACTCCGTACAAGTTCGCTCTCCTGTATTTTCCCCAAAAACAGGTCACGTTGCGACATTTGGCATAACTCTCTCTCAGAGAATCCAATTGAGGTCAGACCTGTCAGGATGGAAAGCTAACAGGTCAGGCTATCTCAGAAAAAAATTTCAGACCCTGTGGATCAAAAATTTTGGAGTTACACCAGAAACAATCAGGTACATATTTCTGTCAAAACAGAATTATTTTTGGTACCTTCATTCATGGCTTCCGGAATTTAGGGCTTTGAAGAAAGTTGAAATTTTTGTAATCGGAGACCACGGCTAGATGCTACTCATCAAAATAGAAATTTAGAGACCAAGATCAGAATTTTTGGTTGGGCAGAAGACCGGGCTTGATTAGACCCTAGTTCGGGACTTTGATCAGAAAAGCGGAAAATTAGGGCTTCTGTAAAAAATGGAAATTTTTGAAATCTGTGACCACGGCTGGAAGCTCCTCAGAATAATAGAAGCTTAGAGCTTTGGATCAAACTTTTTGATGGGGCAAAAGAGTGGACTTCATCAAACCCCAGTTCAGGGTCACGTCCAGTGAATCCGAAAGTTTCAAAGGCAAAATTGAGGAGTAAAACTTTGCAGTTTTCAAATTCTGAATATATCAGTTTGATCAGCTCATCAAGGCGCATATCTCTATCCTTTCGGAAGTTTGAAATTCAAAGTTTGAATTTTTGGGGTTTCTCTGACAAACCCATATCCAGTTTCAGGTCCAGTTCTTGCAAATCAAGTGGATAGGGTTAATCCTAGAAGAAGATAGATTGGTTACCTACATAAGTGAAGGAGTTCATGTTTCAGAGGGAGATGAGGCTAAGGCTTTACATAAGGAGATTACAAGCGATCTCGACAGGTATGACTCATCGAGGTATGTTTTGAGATTTGTTCATAATTAAGTTTATGGTATGTTTGTCTTCATGTTATTACAGTTAGTACAATCTTGATTCTAGATTTGTTGTATCACCTTAACAAAATTTTGAATGCATGATAGAAGATATTCATTGGTTAGGGTATTGACACTTATGATTGTACTAATGCATTATGGTGTTGTGTAAGGTTGAGGTTGTCTACTAACAAGATACAGGTACATCACAAAAGACAAATCAGGCTCCATGACCATGAAAACATGAAGACAAAGACTCATCCATAATCTTTGTTCTACTTACGAGGTATGTATGACTTTGTTATATTATGCTTAACCTATGAGACATGCAGGTTCTAGCTCAGGATCTCTAAATCATTGAAGAGGTTGTTTAGGTATGTTGTACATAACCAAGTAGGTATACTAATCCAGGTATGTTTCCCATGAATCTTACCTTGTGTTAGGATCCCTTATATAAGTATACTTGGAATGATTGGTTATGCTTATTCATAAAGTTAGTAATCAAGGGATTATGCATATTATATCAATAATATGCATGAGTAAAAGAAGACTTCCCTGAAATCTTGAATACTAATGTTTATTAACTATAATCATGACTATACGTTTTCAAGATTATTTAGTACTATAATGTTTTGACAGCATTTAGAATATACTAATGAGTGTATGTTTGTGTATGAGATCATGAGGATGACTCTTGAGCATGCACAGTGGTACAGAATGAATAGAAGTTCAAAAGACATACAGAATATCAAGCGGGAGGCAGCCACACAGACATAAAAGATAAGTATTTGAGTTACTATTTGAAATAGTAATGATATTGCCTGCATGCATATTTGTATTCCTAGAATATATAATGCTGAGTGTAAACATTCATAGAGCATTGAACAGTATACAACTAATGTGCATATGTTTGGACAAACATTCCATTGTTGCTTGTCTAGAATGAAACCTCTTTGCTGACATGCTGAGAGTTGTGCACACTCTCGATAGTATGTTCTGGTAGAGATGGAAGGCATCTAGATAGCCACTGTATGCATACAGGATATGAGAAAGTGTTGTGCCAAAGTATTGGTCAAAATAGTTGCATCACTATGTAAATGATATCTGTATGCATAATGGGTTATTTTTTGATGATTATGAAGTATTACTAATCATGTACTTAATTTTGATTTGTAGGAAAGGTCATGAAGAATGATGGACACCGTACAAGTGGTGGATGTTCAAACAAGAAGATTTACAAATCAAACAAAATATAGAAGGCTCATGGCTAGAAGATTCTCTTAGAAAGGGGAAGAGAATCACGACAAGATGTTTGCTCCAAGTATGGTGTATTTAAAGAAGAAGTATGAATCAGGTTCTGTATAGGTACCTAGGATCGCTAATAATTTGATAAGCTTAATGATCACCATGGGTGATGTGGATCTCAACCTTTGCTACAAGGTTGAATATGATACACATATGACATGGATGCAAGAAGAAACTCACCACAGAGTTCGAATGATATTGAGGCTCATATCAGTAGACCCATCTAACGAGAGATGGCACAGATAGATATGCAGAAGATCTTTCAATGCAGAAATGAAAAAAAAAATAAAAAAAAAATGAAAGATCTCAAATTGATGCTTTACTTCCTAGGTCTGGAAGTATCGCAAGGCTCAGAAGGAATATTTCTCAACCAGGGAAAGTATGATGAGAAATATGACTTGAGGTGTTGGAATGGCCACTCTTATGGATTCCAACTTGAAGCTGTTAGGGGATAACTTATCAGAGTTAGTGGATATAACTCTGTACAATCAATTTATTGGGTCTTTGATATATCTAACATATACTAGGTTAGATATATGCTTTGTTATGAACACCTTGACTAAGTATCTAGTGGAATCTAGATGTGTTTACCTGATAGTTGCAAAGTATGTGATGAGGCACATAAAGGAGAATTTGATCTATGCTATCTTGAAGATCGTGACTTCAGATGGCTATTCAGATTCTGTTTGGGCAGGAAGTGTATCAGACAAGAAGAACACATCGAGAGGATGTTATTGTCTGGGATTAGCCATGATCTCGTGGTTTAGCTGGAAGCTGTCTAGTGTGACTCTCAGCACAAGCGGAATATATGGCTGCTTGCTCTGCTAGTTGTGAAGAAGTTTGACTTTAGGATTGTTTGACTTAGAGATAGAACCAACTGAGATCCTATGTGATAATTAGAGTTGTATCAAGATGACATAGAATCTAGTGTTCCATGATAAGTCAAAGAACATAGGGAACTAACAAGATATAACACAGAAAGGAACTCTAAAAATTTTGAATTTGTAACAGGTTACCATTGTACTAACCAAGCCTCTACGTCAAGTGAAGAAGTTACCAACCAAACCTCTGTCTCGAGTGAAGTTTGACTACTTCCGAGACAAGCTTGGTGTAGTTCAAAAGGACCCTCCTCGAAAGGGGGAGTAGTATAGTCACTACTGATGAGATTGTCTCATCAAACAACAAGGTCGTTGATGAGGTAACCTATTCTCTACACCCAGTTACTTAGAAATATTTAGATTTAGGACTCTTACATTATTTATTTTGATGATTAGATGTATACATGCTTTTGATGATAGATGTATACATGCTAGATACTTTTGATGATAGATGTATACATGCTTTTGATGATAGATGATAGATGTATACATGTTTTGATGATGTTGATACATGTTGTGGTTATACATGTTTTGATGATGTTGATACATGTTGTGGTTATACATGTTGTGATGATGATGATACATGTTGTGGTTATACATGTTGTGATGATGATGATACATGTTGTGGTTATACATGTTGTGATGATGATGATACATGTTGTGGTTATACATGTTTTGATGATGAGGATACATGTTCTGCTTTGGTGAACATGTGAAGGGATTGGATCATCCCTGGACTTTCAGTCCTAAAGAGAGCCGTAGACGTGAGGTCTCCGAGAATGAAGTCCTTTAGTGGACAGTTGAGGGGATTGGATCATCCCTGGACTTTCAGTCCTAAAGAGAGCCGTAGACGTGAGGTCTCCGAGAATGAAGTCCTTAGTGGACAGTTGAGGGGATTGGATCATCCCTGGACTTTCAGTCCTAAAGAGAGCCGTAGACGTGAGGTCTCCGAGAATGAAGTCCTTAGTGGACAGTTGAGGGGATTGGATCATCCATGGACTTTCAGTCCTAAAGAGAGCCGTAGACGTGAGGTCTCCGAGAATGAAGTCCTTAGTGGACAGTTGAGGGGATTGGATCATTCCCGGACTTCAGTCCTAAAGAAGAGCCATAGACATGAGGTCTCCGATAACTGAATGACAGGACTGAATCGTCCCTGGACCTCGGTTCAAAATGTACGTGACAAATCCTAGAATTACTCTAGGTTACATCCAGCATGAAAAAGGGCTGGCTCTGTAGTTGTGATACATCCAGCATGAAAAAGGGCTGGCTCTGTAGTTGTGATACATCCAGCATGAAAAAGGGCTGGCTCTGTAGTTGTGATACATCCAGCATGAAAAAGGGCTGGCTCTGTAGTTTTGTTACATCCAGCATGAAAAAGGGCTGGCTCTGTAGTTGTGATACATCCAGCATGAAAAAGGGCTGGCTCTGTAGTTGTGATACATCCAGCATGAAAAAGGGATGGCTCTGTAGTTGTGATACATCCAGCATGAAAAAGGGCTGGCTCTGTAGTTGTGATACATCCAGCATGAAAAAGGGCTGGCTCTGTAGTTGTGATAAGGATTGATCATCCTGGAACTTGATCTGGATTGTATCATCCATGGACTCATGTCCTAAAGAGAGCAGGATTGATCATCCTGTAAATATGATCGTGTGATGACGATGCTGCTGATCGTGTGATGACGATGCTGCTGATCATGTGATGACGATGCTGCTGATCGTGTGATGACGATGCTGCTGATCGTGTGATGACGATGCTGCTGATCGTGTGATGACGATGCTGCTGATCATGTGATGACGATGCTGCTGATCGTGTGATGACGATGCTGCTGATCATGTGATGACGATGCTGCTGATCGTGTGATGACGATGTTGCTGATCGTGTGATGACGATGCTGATGATCGTATGATGACGATGCTGATGATCGTGTGATGATGATGCTTATGTTGATGATCGTGTGACGATGATGATGATGATTGTATGATGACGATGCTGATGATCGTGTGATGACGATGCTTATGATCGTGTGATGACGATGTTGATGATCGTGTGACGATGATGATGATGATCGTGTGATGACGATGCTGATGATCGTATGACGATGCTGATGACGATGTTGATGTTCCAGTAACTAGTCAAGTTACTGATGATGATGAATTGAAGAAAGCTTCCAATGATTTATAGATGTATCATATATGATGTTGATGACTCCTTGCTCGTGCAGATGTTGTTATAATATCCTTCTCGTTAAGGGGGAGTGTTGAGATATTGTAACTTCAAAGAATATTATATTTGTACTTTATTATTCCGGAGATGTTTCATTCCTCCGTGAAGATCTTATTGTAAATCCGGAGATGTTTATTCCTCCGTCGGATTGTGGGTCAAAGGGTTATTAGACCACCCTAGAGGGGTCGGCCCAGTTAGTTGTAGTGGGGTATTTAACCTATTGGTTAAATACGAGCCTACGTGTACTTGTGTAAAATACATATCAGAGTAGTGTATAAATAGAGGAGGTGTGTTCCTCATTATACACACTCACTCACTTGAGAAAGGCGCATTTGTGGAGGAGAGGTCTGCTATGGAGGAGAAGGAGCTTATGCTCAGGGTTTGCATCTTTGTATATTGCTGGTCATCTATATTGAGGAAGCTTTGCTGGGTTTTCTACCCCATGAGGGTTTCCCAGGATAAATCTCTGTCTCTTGTGTTTATGCTATGCTTGTTGTTTCTTCAGTGATCCTGTATATGCTATTATTGTGAAATGGAATGTAATGCTGCTATTTTCTGTCTTAGCATATTGAATTCTAACAACTCTCCCACCATACACCTATCTCTCTATCTCCCCCTTAGTCTCTCCCTCATTCCCTCTCCATCCCTTCCCATCACACCTTCCCTTTTCCCTCATTATCCCTCAATCTCCCTCCCTCCCTCCCTCAATCTCCCTCCCTCCCTCCCTCAATCTCCCTCTTTCTCCACCATCTCTCTCTCTATATATATATATCAATGTCCTCCCCCCTTTATATCACATCATTTCTTCCTCTCTCCCTCTATTGTTATGTTTCTCATCCTCCCTCTCTCTCTCCCCCCATATTTCTCCCCCCATCACTCCCCAATATACTCTCTCTCTCTCTCTCTCTCTCTCTCTCTCTCACACACACACACACACACACCTTCTATCCCTCCCTCCCTATATATTTCTCTCACTTTGTCCCTATCTCTCCCTCAATCTCTTTGCTTCTCTCCCTCTACCTCCCTCCCTCTCTTAATGCCTCTTCACCCCCTCTCTAGCATCCTTACTTCCTCTCTTTCTCTCTCTCTCTCTCTCTATAGCTCAACCTTTCTCCCCCTCTCTCCATGTCCCCCACACCCCCATGTTTTCCACTTGCACCTTCTGTCCCTCCCTTCATATCTCTTTCTCTCGACGCTCTATCCCCATATATCCGTCACTCCTTTTAATTCGCATCCTCCTCATTCCTCTCCCTCCCTCTCCCTCCCTCTCCCTCCCTCAATTTATGTCCCTTCCCCTGTCGTATTCTCTCTCTCTCATCTCCCTTACCTCCATCCAATGCTTAACTTATATTTTATGTGGCTAATATCCCTCACATGTTATGATATTTTAAAGCTCTAGCATGTTATGATCTTACAAAACTCTAGCGCATTATGCTGTTACAAAACGATCTATAGTTTTGTAGAACATAAATTCTCTAGTGTTTAAGTATCATGAATTTTTTAACTTTTACTACCTTTTTTATCTATAACATTTCAAGTCAAATATCCATTTTTTATTATTTAAATTTTTGTTTTTATTTCTATTTTAGCAAAAAATTGAGCAGTCAAATCATACAATTCCACCTCCCCTCCTTAGTCACGTGATTCCACACTCTGCCCTCCATAGTTTGACGTGGTTTAGTACTCTATGGTACCTTAGTTTCACGTGATTGCGGTCCTTTAATCTTTAGGGATTTCCATGACGTAAAAATTTTAGACGAGGTACTCTGCATTGGAGAAAATTATGCACTTGAGAGGGCTACCTTCCTTGTACTGAGAACGTGCAATCGTTTGATTGATTCCAAATTCCAATGAATACATATTTCAAGATACATTTTACAAAATTTTATAAGACAGTGGAAGTGAGGCGTAAGCTCTATGCACGAGACACGGGACAGACCGACCTTGCAATTGTTAGACCGGACGACAATGGGCGTGGATTAATATAAAAGACAAATTTGTCATTTAACAACACCATAAAACGCTTGGATAGATATGCTTTCATACTAAAAAATTATTCCCGGTTGTAGAAGTTGGCCATAGGGTGAATTGTCAAACTTAGATAAACCTTGTGTGCCAAGCCGAGCCCATTTATCTGATCATTATGCAATATTTTTGTATTGATATAATGTTTACTATCTAATATTTAAGTTATTTATTATGATAATGATTAACATGAATTTACCTTAATTAATAAAAAAAATTAATTTTGATTTTGTTATATTATTTTTAAGAAAATAAGAATGTCCAATTTTCTTGTCCGCGTGGGTAGAGCAATTGATAGTTAGTAATTGAGATAAGAGTTATAAATGGAATGTCACAAGTTCAAATCCGTGTGGGTATTTAAAAAACAAAAGTCCAATTACTTTGCTTTTATTAATTATTAATTAATTTATTATAAATTGGTATTGTAATAGTTTGGAAAAGTAATATAATCTAACTTGATGTAACATAAATGTTTTATTTTGAATTTTTGATGATTGAATTACCTAACATTATAATTTTTTTTTTTTCATTGTTCATGATAACAAGGATAAAAATGTGGGAATGGAACTAGCAAAATAATTTTGGGGCTCCCAATCCTTTAATCCTTTAACCCCTTGACACTTAACCCTTAACCAACTCAACCCTAACATCCTAACCCTAGAGCCCTAAATCCCTTAGCATGTAAATCTGCTAACCCTTGAAGGCCTCACCTCTTAAATAACCACCAATACCCTAACCCTTATGTCCTTAACTAATAAGCCCCTATGTCCTTAATTCTTACAAACCCTTAACACTTAAACCCTTCACCCTTAAGGCTTAACCTATTGAACCTTAACCCGCTAACATTGGTTCCATCAATCCCTTAACCCCTAAATCCCCTAACCTCTAAACCCATTTATCTATAAGCACTTAACACCCAACACTTAAGCCCTATTTTATCCACAAACACTTAATCCCTTAATGTCTAACCTCTAAAACCCTAATCCCCTACACGTGGATCCCTTAAACGAGCCATAGAATGATGACCTAACCTCTAAATATTTAAACCTATTAATCACTTTATTCATTTACCTCTAAACGCTTAACCCCTAACCCTTAAGTCCTAGTTAACCCCTTAACCCTAAAACCCCTAAACCATAATCCCTAAATCCCAAAACCCATAAATCCCTCGAAACCAATCCCTCATCTCCTAGAAGCCATTAACCGCTTAAACCCCAAACCTTTAATAATTAAACCCCTTGACACTTAAACCTTAACTAACTCAATGCTAACATCCTAACCTTGGAGCGTTAAATCTATTAGCCTATAAATCCCTTAACCCCTAATCCCCTAAACCCCAAACCCTTCACCCGTAATGCTTAAACTATAAACCCTAACCCCCTTATATTGGTGCCCTCAATCCCTCAAACCCTAAATCCCCTAACCCCTAAACCCTTTTATCTCTAAGCACTTAACACTGAACACCTTTAGAAGCCCTAGTTTATCCACAAATACTTAATCCCTTGATGTCTAACCTCTAAAACCCTTTACTCCTAAACATGGATCCCTAAATCCCTTAAACCCTATGCCCATTGACCCCAAACCCCTTGACCTCTTAACCCCTAACACCAAATCCCTATTTAACCTCCTAACCCATACAACATTAAGCCCTAAACCTTTCAAGATAAGGAGGGTTCTAGGGAAATAAATGGGATTTATTTTCTTGGGAAGAAATGATTAAATAAGATTTCAAGGAAAATGCAAATTGTGTGTAGATTTCCTAAACCCTAGAGTGTTTATTGATGAAGAAATGATCGAATGTTTTCTCCCATTAGACGTTATGTATCCACGCACCAAACATATTAATTAACAATGAATTTTTTATCATAGAAGAAACGCGCAAGCGTTATAGTTTTAAGAAATGCTAGCGCGTTTTGTAAATCCATAACACTAGAGCATTTTGGCTCAGCATAATTCAACCAAATACTCTACCTATTTCATCCCCGAATTCTTCATTTTGTCTCTCCAACAGCACTACAAAGAAACCCACGCAATTAATAGATTTAACAACAATTGAAGAAGCTTGAATACTCTATGTTCATAATTACACATGTTCACAATCAACAAACTTGAAGAGGATTCTAGAGTTAGCATTGAGAATTGAGGATTCTACATTCACAATTAGCAAACTTGAAGAGGATTCTACATTCACACTTATCAAGCTTGAAGAGGATTATATATTCACAATCAAACAAACTTGAGTAATCTATGTTGAGAATTGAAGAGGAACTTGCATTGAGAATTGAGCAAGCTTGAAAAATCTAAATTCAGGTTTGAGGAAGAATCTATATCCACAATCAAAAGCAAGGTTGAATAATTTCCATCCACAATTGACTAAGTATCTATGTATTCACAATTTCAAGCAAGCTTGAGGAATCTATATGAACACAATTGAAGAAGAATCTACATTCACTATTGAGCAAGATTGAAGAACCTATATTCACAAATGAAGAATTTTCTATATTCACAAGTGAGGTAGAAGTTACTTTCACAATTGAGCAAGCTTGAGGAATATATATTCACAATTGAGGAAGTATCTATATTCACAATTGAGCAAGTTTGAAGAACCTATATTCACAATTGAGAAAGAATCCATATTCATAGTTGAGCACACCTCTAGAATCTATTTTCATAGTATTGTTCATTGTGGTTATGGGGAATTCATGCAATTGAACAAGGAAATCAACAAGGAAAGAGAATCCTCAATAAAACATGGAATAAGTTAGAGAAAACAAAATATTGGACATGTAGAATCGAAGGAATTCCATGGAAACTTATCCAATTCCAATCGTAGATGATGCCATGGTCATTCCTACCCATCCACGACAAGAAAAATGGAATAATTCACTAGACGAGCCCTCAATTTCAACAACATTTGATGAACAATCACCCCATGGCACTAGTCAAGAAGTAAAATGTAGGTGCTCATCGGGGGATGTTTGAATTCCCACATCAAGTCAACCTCAAACTATGGTAGCGAATGACTTGTTGGGTGGTGGTTATACAAGCAACGAAGTTAGGGAGGTGTTGAATGCAGGATTTATGATGGAAGAAGCAAATGTTATGGAGACCATCCAAGAGAAAGTCCAATTTCTCACCTCCAATTCCAACACCCTTACCTCCATTAGCAACTACACGACGAAGAACTCTGAAACGTATGCAGGTTGATGAAATTCTCATTACTTCACTTGAAGGTACGTTGTCTAAACGCACTATTGCTTATCAAACTAGACAAATACTTGATAACTTTTTTTATTCTAAATGTGATGGGGACAAGTGCAAATTATTTTTATCATTGTTAAAATCTAGGTCTATGGTTGTTGTTAGAAGAACGTTAAGGATAAAGATGATGAAAAAGCTTGAACCAAATTTTGATATTGTTAAAATTTTAGTAGATGCATTTAGTACAATTGGAAATAAATCTCGCTCAAAGGATCACAATGCGGCTCACCATGTGTTGTCACAATCAATCCTGAACAAAAACACTAGGGGCAGATAGTATTGAAGATAATAGGGTTATATTGAAGGAGTATCACTTCTACATAAGTGATGACAGGTGTCACGACTTAGATTTTGTACAACACAACTTTCAAATGTTCTACAATCACTTGAAGGATAACAATATATAAATGGAACAAAATTGGATTTGGTCTGACGATTGTGCAGGGAAATTCAAAAAATCCCATGTCTTCCAATGGTTGTGTCTGATCCACGAAAGGCACAAGGTGCCACATATTTAGAACTATTTTGAGACCGGACATGGAAAAGGTGAACATGATGGAGTAGGTGCGTGCATCAAGACTGCATTACATAGGAAAGAAAAGAAGTTCACAAATGTATCACTCATCCGAGATGCAAAAACCATCGTCGAATGGTGTTCTTCAGTCATGGGGGAGGGAGCAAGAATGAAGGAAGATCATTCAACCAGGAAAGCACATGTACATAGATATTTTTGGGAGGTGGTCGATGTAGATCGATCACATTTATATGAGTGCAAGACCATCCAAGGAACTCGTGTATTTCATTCAGTTAGAACATCAGACAATGCTATACTTGAAATGTGGACAAGGAAACTCTCATGTTTCTATTCTCCATGCAGTAGTGGTGAATGGGATGAATGTGAATCCACAGATTGGGTTGATAGTTGGGACCGTGTATCACTTCCCATTAGTCGAAGGATAGCTATAGAATTATCCCATTTGGAGGAGGACCAATCAAGTATTTCACCAGACTACGACCACATATCAGATCTCGTACAACCAGGTTCGATTGATATTTTTGACAACTAGTTGTGTCTAGTTAGTTGACTGAAACATTGGAACTATATTTTCTCCAGGGAACATATACGCAGTGGTTTCCCCGAGACAAAATGCATGGCGCACTGACTATTGGATGGCACATTGCTTGGAGGGGAAGTAAAGCCTAAATATCCCATTACGGGACTCCGAGGCCAATAATTTTCCGATTTGTCTAATGGCTATCAAAGGAGAATACTTGAACCAGGTTTCACACTCAACAAATAGAAAAGGGTATACATATGAAGATTATATACTAGGTGATATTTTATACCATTATACAAACTTAGTTATTGGCACAAACCTCCAACTGCAAACAATTCTAAGGAAGAACTCAGTAAAGGAAAGATACTTATTTCCTTACTCCAAGCAGGAGAGGTTAAAGGAAACCCTTGGTATTCTAGGTGATCCTGATGGTCTAGTCGAATGACCATAGGTAGGTAATTTGGTATGTGGTTTGCATGTTATATTGTGTATTATGTTATAGGTATGTGGTGTACATGTATGTTATGATTTTTTTTAGTGGTGTCATTGAGTATTGACATTAATATTTTGACTATTGCAGCCAGACATTGATAGCTTGATAGATTGATACATTGCATAGACTTGGTACAACTTGATAAATTGCACAAGCTTCGTCATGGATTTGTTTTCTTTGTATTTTTCACCCATCTAAGTACACCATAATTTCTTCATTCTCATACCAATTTTCATGCTCACTATAACCATCACCATCCCCATGCTCATTATCACTATTCCCATGGTCGTTGTCAACATTACCATGCCAACATGAACATCACCACTGTGCGCTTCCTACACATGTTGTCACCATAACCATCCCATTTTTCACCATCAGATGCAACATTTTGATTTGATTCTAAAACTAGACATTCAAAGAGTGGCACTGAAACCTACCACATTGCACCCTTGGTATATTTCTATGTCTTTAGTGTGCCACGTCATTTAACATCTCCTTCGTGTTCCACTATATTTGCATTTTGAGTAATTAATGACATTTTTAAGAATTCAAAGTTCCAAATAAAAAATGGAGGCGATGTTTCATCGATTATATCCCTTTGATCCTTTCTAGCTTTGTTAGATCAAAGTCATCATGGAAAATGCCAATTTCATTTATGTGTGCCACACAAGTGCATCACTTAGGTATATGAACTATGCGCATCCTTTATGCTTGTGAGGTTCTTATGTGGGTACGGTGCTTATGTGTTCCACTAGGTTACTCTCAACCATTACATTCATCTAACAATTTTTCCCATTCATTACACCAAGTGGTTTCCCACCAACCACAAACTTTTTATTTTCTATGACAAGTGGTTTTTGGTTTACCATGAACCTTTTTCATCAAGTTATGAGAGAATACTTGCCAAATCACAATGAACAACCATTACATCATCATTTTATCAATCAAGTACATTCAATTTTAAATACATTTTCATATGAGGATAATCCATCCTTTTTAAAAACATAGGACCATGACCATCTTATTTTCTTTCATCAAAACAACATTATCAAGTAAGAACATTAAACTAGTTAGGTATTTCATTTTCCATGGATTCTATCTAATTACTTTTGCATTACACATTTTTTTATGCACATTCAACATATTTAGAGCCATGTTTCACCATTGAGATATGTTTTGCAATGACTAATGATTTGAGGCATGTTCATGGCCCTAAAGAATGAAAGGATGTACACTCAAACATGAATTAGAATTATGACAAGTGGAAAATGGACATATGAAAGAGGTAAAGCACAAACTAGGGTCTTACATATTAGGGTTTAGTAAGGCTAGGGTTTATATCTTCAACAATTTTATGCAATTGAGTTCATGACTAGCTATTGGAACAAACTAGGGTCTTACGAACTAGGGTATATTGGTTGTATATTTGACCATATGTACATGAAGTCCCAATGGATTTTATTACAATTTATTTCATGCATTCCTTTCCATTGTACTTGATACTTTTCCATTGTTCTTAGCATGCTAGAGTAGGCACACTTCAACCGAACTTCATAGATGCTCATGTACTTATCGTTTGATGAAATGTGTAACATCTATTAGACTTCCTCTTAGTTTATGAAATTGTCATAGGCTTACATTGATGATATGCATAGCATGTGGGTGAAAACACAAAGTTGGGAAACAATTTTATGACAACGGAGTGAAAAAAAAGCTAGTGTGCATGGATGAACATGCGAAAAAAATTCAAACTCAAACTCTAGGCCGGGAGTTTAAAAAACTCTAGGCCGAGAGTTTGTGAGAGTTCAAACTCTTGGACGAGAGTTTAATAAAACTCTAGGCTGAGAGTTTGAACCAATCAATGCGTTGCATTTTTAAAAAAAATTTCAGATGAGAGTTTGAACAAAACTCTCGACTGAGAGTTTGGAAGATATTTTTCGGCCAAAAGTTCATGGTCAACAAAACCTGCGAAAATATTTGGCATCTTTCTGGAACCTGCAACTTCAACAAACCCAAACCCCTGTAAATTAGATATTATGTGTTAGACTTGGTAGCAATGGATTCATCTTTGAATCTAGTTTCCAATGATATAATAATTGTTTCATTTTGATTTGAATTTCTATTTATTAATAATTTATTTCTAAGCCTTATCCCTTAAGAATTTTATTACTTTGAAAATCATTCGAAATGAAAATTCAATATCATAACAAAGACAACACCAAAAAATTTGAAATCGTCATAGAGATCATAATTGGGGTGTCCTCTTCAAAAGGGTACTTTTAGTTTTTCCAATAAGAGTCACACTAAAAAGAAAATTGAAGCTCACCAATGTGTGTCGACAATGCACCATTTTCTGAACATATGTTGTTTCGATAAATAATAAAAAATAGTTCCCAAGTCTTAAAAAACTCAAAATATAGTCCATGCAGAAGTGTAGTGTGTGTAGAATATGAGCATACAATGTTTTTCCCTAAAATAAATAACCATCTATCAAAAAACCGGCGGCCACACAAATCACTCATTATCCATACCTAAAATTTTCAAGTATATGCCGTTGGTGAGCACCAAATGTGTCCCACGATATGTCCATAATTTAAAAAAAAAAAAAAACGAGTAGAAATATAATTCAATTCTCTAAAACATTTGTGTTTACTTCAAGTTTAAATTGCTAAGGGAGATATGGGTTTGAAGAGGTCGAAGTTGAAAAACATAAAATTTAGCAGTTTTGTTTGTCAAAAACAAGCCAAAAGTGTTACCCAACTTCACGTTTTCACCCATGCTTTACATGATAGAGGTTATTCAAACATATTTTGACTTATTTTCTTAACTTTTGTTTTATCATTGCAACATATTTTCCTTGCAATCATAATCCTGATCAATGGGTGTGAATCCTTGGAGTTGACAAAAACCACAATTTTAAATTAGATATCAAATTAGCATGCATGTAATGAGTTCATTGAACTGTTAAAAGATATTATTAGTTTGTTCCATTAATATAATGTTTTCATAACACAATGATGATATGTTAGTTGATCAATGCAATAAAAGAGAACAAATATTGCTTAAATTTATTATATAAATTTCAATAGCATAATTTATCAATTTGTGGAAGAGATAAATCATCACAAGAACAAGTGGAAACTCAGGAGAAAATATGTAATATATTGTATCATGCATTGATAGCCGAATGTTTGTAATACAAAATATGGCAAAGTAGTCGACCCTTAAATGGCCTGTCAATGTACATGTATCCCTAAGTACAACAATGTACATGTATGTAAAAATACATATATCTAGGAGTAGGAGACATCAAAAATCAATCTTTCGTTTGTTTTTCCCCGACTTTGTGATCTATCAACCATCTCCCTAGGATCACTCTGCATCTCAGGAGTCTGCAAATATAATATCATTTTTTATCAAATAACTGCACTAATAGCCTACCATTAACAAACTTAAAAAATTAACTTATGGCCAAATTATTTATGACAAACACTCACCAAATCCAGTCGGGGTATAGATGCCTTCGGTGTGCTCATAGAATTCCTCTCTATAATTGTGCTCTACAAATAAAAGATCACATCTCAATTAATTCAACAATTCAACATTGATTAAAATGTCTAGATGTAAATTGAATAAAAAGACTTGGTCATTAATGAACATCCCACCACAAGAGGAGACTTGGTCACAACCATGGATTGAGCGGAGGGGCCAGGAATTGCTACTGCTAATGGCTACAATCACCAAAAGTGGAAATAGTTATACATGCATGAATAAACAATATAGTAACATGGTTAAATACTATGCATTGTAATTGTTGAAATAGTTACCTTTGTATGACTTGTTGATATTACAGATGCGGCACTAATTGTAGCATCAATGACCCTTGTTAGGTGAGGTGTATATGGATCTCCCGTGTTTCTGCTATAGAGTACATCCACACCATTTCTAGGAGTGGATCCTCTCTTATACACTTGTCCCTTTTGCACATTTTGAATACGAGGAGAGGCAACTGCTGAATGTTTTCTAAATATAGAATATGATGGCTACAATCAACAATTTCTGGCGTAGTTAGAAATGCATTGATTAATGAAATAACATGTATTAACAAATTGATAATGTTGAAATACATACTGATGTACGGTATGCTCCAATAAATTCTAAGACACGTTCTGCCATATGTTCCTTCCCTGTGGGGCATGTAGCGGTTGTCTCTCCACCATGGGGGGAGATCACTAGATGAAATGATTTCCCTCTGTGGGTGATCTACAACCTACAATTTATAAAATTGTAAATAGAATGTGTAGCATTAATTAAGTAACATGTGATAACAAACTAACATGTACATTAAAATAATGACATGTTGAAATAGTTACCTTAGTGTGAGCTTTTGTCACGGAAGGTATGACAACATCTTGTACATCAAAGTGTTTTGGTGCATGAGCCTCTAGACTATCCTAGGAATCGTCGGTGCAAAATTCTTGCCCCTTGTCCTCTTATTGTAGAAACTACAAGTTTTAAAATCATTAAAAATATTGGCAATCTATAAATGTGTATAGTAAGGAAAATTTATTTTCAAACAACACTAAATTGTTAACCATTTACTTACTTGAGTAAAATACCCGGTAAAGCTATCATCCACTTATCATCTGTTTGGACAGGACCAAAGTAGGGATGGGCGCATGCTGTGCATGGGTGGGGATCTCGACTGTGCTCATGATGTGCGGGTCTAGTGCCACTACTAAATGCTCCTCGACCACTGGAAGGTGGTGGCTCTACCCCACCGGGAGGTGGTGGCTGTACTCCACCAGTAGATGGTGGCTCTGATGGCCTTGCCTAGTACATACCTTGAATATATGTGCTATTGAAAACAATCGCCTATGCCAATAATAGGAATGACTCCTGCGTATGTGGGAACAACTGATGTGCAAGCAGCACATATGGCCTTGGTATCCTCCTGTGAGGTGGAGCTACTAGGTGATTGGGATCTATTTGCCTCGCATTGGGACGTTGTTGAGGCATCCCCATCCCAACTCCTTGGTACTCCAAGATATAAAAATAATTAGCATGATTCCCTAAAACAAATTCTGCGTACGTCTTTCTAAGAAAATATAACGGCATTTCCTTATTTTTATGTGGTGGTACATCAAATACCATGTACCATCGATCCTCCCAATTATCTATGAATTGTTGATATATACACCACTCAATAGAAATATGCTTTTTGTTTACATCTGGTATTTTACCCATCCATGGATCTCTAAAAAGGGAAAATATATGTTGTTTTGTTATCTTCAACTTCTTAACTTCCTTGTAACTAAGTCCATTAGCATATTCTTTCCTCTTTCTCTCTATGTATGTGGCAATTTGTTGGAGTGCACCATTTGACCTATTAAAGGTCTCTATCATTGCATCCAAATTGGATGCAAGCATACGACGCCTATAATCAACAATAAAAATGAGACTCCAATGTCTTTGAGCCTTTGAATTTCTCTTTGAATGTCTGTGTGTGCATCCATGATCGTCATTGCAATAAAAAAATAAAAATAAAAATCATTAGAAACATATACATGTGCTGTAATGAAATCTCTCAAAAATGAAAAATGTAAAAACTTTGTGCAATAATGAATACATTACAAACATAAATATTATCTCAATATACTATAATAACAACTACATGTAAACCAAAGTGGAAGGTGAGGATCAACTACATGTAAATTGATTAACGATTGATGGCAGAGAGCTCCTAATTCAATTAATACTAAAGGATCAAGACAATGGGGGCCTTAAAATCACTTTATGTACACCTTTCTAGAGCCTAGGCATTGGAGAAGATGTTATTCGTCACCCTCTACCTTCCAAAAATTGTCCTTTGTATCTAATTCATATCATGTTCGTGGCCCTTTCCTTGCTCAGAATATAGTGTATGATGAGGAAGATTTGGTGGTGAAGTCCTCTATGTCATTAAGAAGGGGAAATATTTTGAATGTGAGGGTTGATCTACGCTTGTTCCATGAAGTAAATCTCTTATTAGTTGATAGGGATGAAGACCCAAATCCATCAATTGTATGTCTTGGTGGTAAAGGAGGTGAAAAAAGATGTAGTAGTTCATCTTTGAAACAAAGTAAGTGGTGTCTCTGCAAGGAGGGGAACCTATTCCCTTGGGTTTTCGGGGATGATGTAAAATCTATCAAGCCATTGGGTTCGCTTCACAAGCATTTGTTGGACATTTTTAGGGTAAAAGAATGTGTGGGAAAAAACCATAGGGTTTGGTTGAGTCAAGTCTAGAAACCAAGCCTATGTTATAGTCCATAGTTCCTCCTCCTAGCCAAATGGTGGATGGCTTTTCTTTTCCAATTTACAATAGATGTGGAGAAAATATTGAGGAAAAATTGGTGTTGGGATTCAAATCCCTTATTTCTTAGGTGGATGCAAAATTCATTAAGATGATTGATACTATGGAGGAATTGCCATATCTTATAACAATTTTGAAAAATTTTAGTTTTGGATTTTTCATTTACATGGATTTTTAATTTAGGGAAATATAAAAATATATATATTTATTAAGGGAATGAGGCAACAATGAATATTTGCATGCCTACCTATCCAATCCCCATTTCTCTTCGAATTCACCCTCCACTTCCAAGTCAACAACTCTAAACGCTTGAGCATTTTGGTTGATCTCGGTCGGTGAGCAGTGGACGCAAAGTGCGGAATGGTTGTCATGGCCTGTTTTGGGATTTTAATATATTAATAGGAATGCTCGATCGTTATTTATTACAATAAAGCTTGA
Source organism: Larix kaempferi (assembly GCA_027924585.1). Lineage (NCBI taxonomy): Eukaryota > Viridiplantae > Streptophyta > Pinopsida > Pinales > Pinaceae > Larix > Larix kaempferi. The sequence goes on along the minus strand of BSBM01000764.1, from coordinate 3,563,806 downwards.
GTGTTATTGCAATACATAACGCTCGCGCGTTATTTGAATACATAATGCCTTAGCGTTATTGAATTCATAACGGTCAAGCGTTATGTAGTTCTATAATGCGCGAGCATTTTGAGTTCCTATCCTGCGTGCTAAGTGACATGGTAGGCTCAGGCCCCCCCATGCCTATTTCAAATAAATGCTCACGCATTTTCTTTCATTGAACTTTTGCGCATTTCGTGAAAGCACGATTGCATCTAAAAGGTACCCCAACTTCATGTGAGGGCCCTCTAGTCTAATTCATAAGAACATGGAAGAGAAGTGATGAAAGCTATAATAGTTAGTAGGTACTTGACTTGCACTTTGACAAAATGGCCTGTGTGTGGGGCTCATCACCATAAATGAGTATTGAAATTCATCTAAAATGTCCTGTAGCTAGAAGCCAAACAAGGTTGGAAACACCAAAAATCATGCTTATAAGGCTACCATTGAAGCTGCACGAAAAGGTGGTTGCTAAAATTGACGAGGACATGGAAATGGAGAAGGTTTGTTGGGAATATTTACAACAGAAATATCTCTTTTGCTTGGATTCAGGGAACTTATTTTAGCACGCCCATCCATAAGCAATTCTTAAACATTAATTTAATTTTATTTCATTCTCAAGTAGATTGTTTTCTCATCAATGACCATCTATTTATCTTACAAAGTGACTTCTAAGAGATACATACAACTCCAAGCAAGGCATAAAGAGTTCCATTTGTTTCGGGATTTGTTTGTAAAACTGCAAGAAAAAGAAGAAGAGTTAGCAATAATCTGCTCGAAGACATTGTCTGACTAAAATTAGCTCGAAGATATTGATAATCAAGTTATTCCACCTATGTAGTAGACACAACTAAGCTGGTGAAGTCAATTTATGGGCTCTGTCCATCCAATTCTCACCTCTGCTTACATATACGTAGGTGTTCCTTCTGTCAATGTTGATACCTCTAATAGCTCCCATCTCTATGACCACACCATTAGGAACTTGCTCTAACTATTACTTCTACAGAGACTTTGAATGCAAGAACTTAGGGCAGGGACTTGCTGCTTACCAACCCATCTTGTTCTACATACATTTTGGAATACTGTAAAAGGTGGAAAGGATGGACAAAAGAAAAAAAATACCTATACAATGATATAGTTGGAATAAAATTATTTGTATAGATTCTTCGATTTGTGAGTGTACAATAACTAAGAAATGCGTCGAAATTTTTTGTGCTAAATAAAATATTTACGAAGTACGTTGAGTTGTATTGAAGAATGGAAAGAAAAACACCATTACCATTTCCATCAATGTTGAAAATGACCTTTGAATGATTGTCAAAATATGTAATTCCTCTCGTTGTCAATGTTAGAGTGGATAGGTTATAAGTTATTGCAGTAGCTGTACACTTGTAATGGATGAATATACTACTTAAATGATGTAGAAGCCTCTAGATAAGGCTTGATCTCTCGTGTATAGAACCGTCTAGATGTGCCATGTAATATATAAGGAAGAACATGTAAATTGTTTGTATGAGATAGAGATAAATTAATATAAAGAAATCTTTCCACTCATGTTCTTGTTTTTTTAGAGTTGTAGCTCTCTGTGAAGTAATATTATTTATGTTTGAATGTTGTTATTCTCCCCCTAAACCAACAATATTGTATCAGAGAAGGTTATTGGTAATTAAGAGGTTCTCCATCAGTTAAAGCGAGTTGTAGGATTCAAAAGAGACCCGCAGAAGTATCTATCCATTTGTAGAAGGGAATACTGCATTCATAAGAGACTTGAGCACACTAAAGGAAGTTCATCCAAGCTCCTTGCAGAACAATGTGGAGGTTGTTAAGCAATCGTTGTTGCCATTGATTTTATTTTTTCTAGGGTTCGAGAACTTCATGAAAAGGAGAAGCTCGTTGAAGAGTAGAAGGGTCAAATGGAATGTGCGTAAAGGAGTGAAAGCAAGGTAAGAGACAAAACCCCCCCCCCCAAAAAAAAAAAAATTAATGGCTCAGACTTACCGTGCAAGATCAACGGTTAAAAACCACAACACCTCCTTGAGGAGGTGATACCATTCAAGGAATATTAGGACGTGCTATTTCTATAGAAAAGAATTTAATTAAATTATGTGTCCATGAAAATTTTTAGAATCCGAAGGAGGAGTGATGCATTATTTTTTATAAAAAGGAATTAAATTTAATTTGGCGTCTATAAAAAGTGTTAAAATCCTAGCTTGTTGAGTACGCATTGTGATATAAGCCCATTAAACCTCGGGCAGGTTGGTAAATCATTGTAAAAAGGTATCTCCGCACATGTGAAGGTTTTTAAATTAAAAAAGAGAAATAGGAAAGGTAAATCACCAACCCTTATAGTGATTTACTATGTTCCCTAAACATGATTTACAAATCATTATTGTTGATCCATTGATTAAACTTGATTAAAAGGGAAAGCTGTCCTTTTTCCTCAAGAAAAGGAAAGGTTTTGGTAAGCCCCATTCTTTCCTTAAAAAGGGGAATGTTCTTTGATTTAGTTAAAAGGAAAAAATGGCAGATTTATTTAAAAAAAAAAAAACGGAGATAATGGAAAATGAAGAAAGCCATAAGAAGCTTGTGATTTATTAAATCTTAAGATGTAAGGAGTTAAAAAGGAATAAGATAGAGTTGTTTAGGAAAGAAAAACTCACTAACAATTCATAAAATTATTGAGTCCGGTTGAAAGGAGAGAAGACTCTATATGTTTCAAATAAGATGAGGTGAAAACAACCATGAAGAGGTTGAGAGTGTGGTTTAAGAAGATTAACTTGAATACAAAGAATACCGGAAAATAAAGAAAGTAGAAATGGGAAAGAGTAAAAGGCTCGAGCAAATGAGGAAGAAAATTTATGATGCATAAAAAGTTGATCAGGCTATTGCAGAAATACTTGGGACAAGTATTGAGGAATCTATTGAAAGAGATGGCATTGAAGGAGAGTCACAAGATGAATGGAGTAATGTTTTCTATTGTCCCCTATGTTTATTAGGTAGGAATTATGAGTTTTGCTCAGTCAGAATGAAGACTATGTTATGTGTTGATGATTTGTGGACTATAGTATTGAATGGTTTTGAAGAACCAGATCAAGGAGCCTATGAGGCCATGCCAAAAAATCAGAAAGATAACTTATTAGTAGACAAAAGGAATGATGCAGCAACATTGTGTCTCATTCAACAAGCTATGGATGAGAGCATTTTGCCTAAAATTGCAACAACCAAAACAACCAAAGAGGCTTGGGATATTTTGAAAATAACTTTTGGTGTAAGGGAACTAGTCATGATGAGACATCAATAGTTGTAGAAGATGATGATGTTGTTATGGAATCTGCAGAAGCGGAGAAGACTAAAGAAATTGACAATTGTGAATCCCAGAATACATAAGTACATGTGGGTGAAAATAACAAAGAAGATGGAAGCCTCATTGCTGAAGGAGAGGCTTGTATAGTTGATAAAGATGCAATAGAGATAGTTGCAAGATAGCCTGTTAAGGCTGAAGAAGAACTAAAAATAAAGAAGAAGAGCTTGTGAAGGCCAAGCCCATGAGGGAAAAATATTTTTATAACAATTCTATTGTTTGTGAATGTGCAGGTACAAAGACAAATCATCCAACAATTGAGAAGGAAAATGAAGATGATGAAGACTGTAGTTTTATTGCAAAATTTGACAAAAAATTATTTCAAGATGAATGCATCCAAGATGATGCACAAGTTGAAGAAAATGATAGCATTTCTGATTTTGATGCTGAATTGAAGCTTATTGAAGAATGGCTTGAAAAGCCAACTATGTTGAAGTGTACCGCATTGTAGCTGTAGGTTTCAGAATTTTAGCGTTGATGCTGAAGCAAATCCTAAGACAAATCAAGTATTATGTATAGAAGCTGAAGAAGAGCTACTAGAGAAAAATGAAAAAAATATATTTAAAAATCTAACAAATGTTTCTAAGTTTACAGGTGGTGAAAGTGACAATCAACGAGCAACAGCTAAAGAAAAGGAGGAAGAGCACTCAACCACAGTGCCAATAAACTTTGATGATGAAATAAGCCTTTTTGAATATTGGCTTTAAAAGCCTAAGTATATTGTGAAAGAAAATATTGTAGCTGAAGTTGAAACATTTAAGCTTATTTCTGAGCAGGAAGAACTCAATGAAGAATAGTTGGATGAACATTTTGAGAAATTGAGCCTTGAAGAAATGAGGCATTTTTATCATCTCATGATATGGAAAAATTCAAGTGCAAAAATTGATGTTGAAGCATATGGAAGTTCCAAAGCAGCAGAAATTGAAGAAGATGGCATGGACACCAAGTCTGAAGAACCTGGTAAAATACAATGGAGGACTAAAAAGGTGAAGATGAAGATAATGAACTTCAAAAAAATCGTCCAATATAAAGTCTGGAGTAAAAGGGAAAAGAAATCAAGTCATGCAAGGTGTAGAGGATAATTTGTGCTAATCTGTAGCAAATTTTGAAGTACTTTGTGATTATAAGACTAATTGAGACTGAGACCAAGAGGCATCAAATTTATGAATTTTGTTTAGTCAAAATCCCATAGAGGCATTGTTAAAGCATGTCAGTAGGTGTTAGTGTTCATGTAAATTTTGTAATTTTTGTAGCATACTATGGTTGCAATTAAGGGGGAGTGTCAAAATATGTAATTCCTCCCACCGCCAATGTTAGAATGGGTAGTTAAGGAGTTATTGTACCAGGTGTAGCTTGTAAGGGGTGGATAGACTACTTAAAGGATGTAGAAGCCTCTAGAGAAATTTTGATCTCTCCTATATAGAACCATCTAAATGTATCATGTAATATATAAAGAAGAACATGTAAATTGTTTGTATGAAACAGAAATAGATTAATATAAAGAAAGCTTTGCTTTCCACTACCGTTCTTGTTTTTTTTAGAGTTATAGTTTTTTTTACATTATTTTTTTTTTGAATGTTGTTATTCTTCCCCTCAACCAAAATTGATTGCATAACAATAATAATAAACAACTAACCATGTTTTTAAGAAAAAAAATCCTTACATACTGTAAATAAATAAATTTATATAATTTAAAAATTTATATCTCGATTATATATAATTCTTTTAATCCACCTCCTAAGATAACGTCAATTGCTGCAACCAATCACACACAACATAGTTTCAAAAGTCTAATTGAGTAGGCAGCAATATGCCCGACTCACCTAACATTTGGCATCCATGTCATTACAATTCAAAATATGAAGAATTAAAAAGAAAAAACAAATGGTTATTGTTATTTCAATAGTATCCAAATATTTAGTGACTAAATACATATGCAACATGATATTAAAAGTTTGCATTTTTTCAAGGTAGAATATATATATATAAAAGATTTTTTAAAAGTTAGTATTTAATACATTCTACCTATATATATAGGTAGAATGTATTGAAATATATATATATATATATATATATATATATATATATAAAAGATTTTTTTTAAAGTTTTGAATGAGTGATCTTATAGAGTGATTTAAAACTACTTTCATTTATTATTTATTATACATATAGTATACATTAAATATTCAAAATATAATGCTCACAAAAATAAATCTTGATATACCTAAACCTTTTTAACTTATTTCATAATATTATTCCATTTTGGGTTAAAGATTTACTATTTTCATACTAAAATTTGCGGCGCAACTTTAATAGATCAAACGGAAGATTAATAATTAGAATTTCAACACATACCAACATACCAAATCTGTTATATAATATTTAGTTTCGATTAGAAGTTTTAGTGAAAGTATGTAATAAATGTTTGGGAATTTTCTCAAACGATATTCAAAATAAATATATAAACCTATTATAAATTAAAATTTGTAAAAACAATTTTTTTTAACGCCTTACTAACATCTAGCAAATATATAATATATACTGTGTAACTTAAATTTAAATATATACATGGGACACAATTCTTGCCCGAATAACACTCGCTTATGGAACACAATTCAATTCATGTATACCAAATGTATGAATATATATTTGAATTCGTTCAACTTTATATTTTTGACATTAACAGCTTTTCCAGCGACCAAGGACAAAAGATAGGGTCTGTATATGTTGACACGAAGCTAATATCTGTGGGCTCTATTATAACCAGAAAACAAATGCAAAACCAGAAGAACAAATTACAAGCATCTTGGAAACCAGATGGAAGTGGCACTCCTGGATTGATCGGACCGCGGTGCAGTGCTGTGTACAAACAGTAAATTCCCGTGCATACCTTTCCCTTAGACGCTGGACTGGCTGAACCACTTCTTGCAATTATAGACAGAGCAGAATGCCTGCAAACAAGTCACCGCCAGAAGTATCGCTGCAGCTACCAGAGATATGAATTTCCAGGACCCGAATATGTGTTCGTTCACAAACTCAATCACAACAACATTCCATTTTCTGTTATAATGTGCGTTAATGTCCTTTATAACTTTATCCAGATATGCAACTTTTGTGAGACGAACGCACTTACCCATGCTGTTCCACAGGCTCGCAACCTCCCCGTCGTTATGAAGATGGTTTGAAATAATTCCGCTCTGTCTCAGCAATTTCGATCATCCCGTTCATGAAATCGGTGTATCGTGTGAACGAATTTGGAACGAATTTGACTCCTGTAGAGTATAAATCGGATACAGATGGAATAGCCAGTTCGTCTCGCGTGGGCGGTATGATCTTAACGGAGGTTTCCTCGCTTTTCCCGTCCCCGTCTCCCTCTCCTTCGTCCTTCTCAGATTTGATCTCATCTTTATCGACAAAAAGAGCCAAGGGTTTCTTCAGGGCACTGAGAACAGGTATATTCCCAATAACAGAAAGAAGACGTAAGGGCAACTGCATGAGAAATCGCAGAGGCCTCCCGTTGAGCAGTCGCCTAGGCATGTCTGTGAGAAATCGAATGGGACCAACCTTAATAGAGGAGAGAGTCTTCCATAGCAAACTGAAGGCCTCTGTAGCATTTGACATTTCCTCTGTATCAGGCGCATCGTTTCCTTGATCCTCAGCTGAATTCGGATTTTGATTGCTGTAAACAGGGACGATAGCGTAATACAGCACCTCCAGCACGTGCCCTCTCTCGTTGATATGGAGACTAGATTTGTCAGGCAACTTGAAACTGAAAGGCGATAATTCTTGGCACATATGCCTCAGAAGGCTGGAAAGCCTCTCCTCTGCATTGGCTTTAGAACCCAGCTGCAACTCCAAAAGATTTTGCAAAAGAAATAGCGGCAATTGATTTTCCAGCATCATCAGATCTCTGACAATGGAGTTGTGGGTAGAGCCAGTGCCAGTAGGATGTAAGACTCGTCCCAGCTGCTTGACTTCCACGTCCGAGCTTTTGTCGGCATGTCTGACATAAAACTGCAAACACTCGAGAAGAAACACGGCGTCGAGAGCCATGACCCACGCCAAGGTTTCTTCCTTGTAGTCGATGAACTTGTGGTAGCATCTCCGGATTTTCCAATCGTGCTTCTTAAATTCCTCCACAACGACAGACTGAAACTTCTGCCCGTTGATTCTTTTCTGAAATCTGCGAGCAGCTGCCAGTTTCTCCAGTGATGATAGTGTCCAACAGAAACGGATTGAGGAGTGTACGCTTCGGGCTTCAGTACCAATAACTCCTTCGGCACATTAAAAATTGACATACATAACTCCTTCTCCTCTTCTTCATCTTGTTGTAGTATGTCCAGACTTTCCTTGATCTGAATAACCCAACCATTCTCATCGATCTTCACTTGGGCGTTAGTGTTGGATTCCATGTTTCTGCCGAGTCAATAGCAGCCACAATCAAACAAATGGGAAGAGCTGGGAAATATATTTCTGAGAGAATTGAGTGACTGCGCAGCCTTATATGGAGCTGAGAGAATTGAGTGACTGCGCAGCCTTATATGGAGCTCATATGGTGGATGAATACACAGCGCGGAAGTAGCTTTTCCTTCCAATGAGCTCGAGGTATCGAACTTTATTTACAGGTAACTTTAAATTTATTTTAGTGTTTACTTACATCAACTTTGTTACTCACATTCATTTTGGTTTATCAGATCTTAACAAGGGTATTATTTTTTTTGCTTTAAAATCTTATTTTTATCTTCAAAAAGTTTGCTTAACTTACTATAGTTTTAGTAAGCTAAGAGGTTATAAAGATTTGAATTGTAGAAAATGTTATGAAACTCAAACATGTTAAGAATTGTAATCTCACCAGTCCACTATCGATTATTGGTGCATTAATTAGTTATAAGTCAGTAGTTAGTTAAGTATGATTATAACACCTTGTTGTCCCATAGTATTTACTCTTCCATAGTATTTACTCTTATTCTTACTCTTTTTATTGTGTTCCATATTTTAACATGGTATGAGAGCATATGGCCTGATCCATCCTTTTTGTTGTTGGGTAAGTCTTTTCACATAGTGGAAAGCACACCGGTGTAGATCAAGACGGAGAACATCCACGTGGAGGAGTAGCTTCACAGCTTAGGGGCCACATCAAATATTTTTCTTTGGAAGAATGGCAAACCTTTGATGGAGACAATTATGAAGTATGGTCTTTCAAAATAAGGAATTTGTTAAGGTCACAAGATTTGTGACATTTTGTAGCTGAAGTGGATCCTAGTGATCTAAAAGCATTTGAAAATTTGATAGAGTATCAAAAGGAAAGAAGGCAAGTTGTTGCCTTAAGTATCATACAAAATGGTATAGATTATTCAGTCTTTCATTACATTTCAGAAGCTTCTACTCCCAAAGAAGCATGGGATATATTGAAAGCATATTTTAGTGAAGATGAATTTGATGTAGAAGAACATGAAACAACAGAAGATGAAGATGAGGAAGATGAAGAACACAAAGATGAGGAAGATGAAGAACACGAAGTTGAGGAACATGAAGAAGTTATTGCTCTCCAAGAAGAGCTGAAAATCATTGAAACAAGAGAAGAGGAAGATGTGAATGCCCTCCAAGAAGAGCTGAAATATATTCATCTTTTCTTTACAAAATTTTTGAGTGTGTAGGTAAAATGGATAGCAACATACAATATGTTGAAACAGAATAAGAAGTAGACTTGCACTATGTTCCAAGACCAATGAAAAGCAATAACACTGTTTATTGTGCATAAGACAAAGAAGATGCTGAAGAACACCTACTTAGCATCAAGTTCAAGAAGACAAAGAAGAAGCAGTCCAAGTACACATCAAGGAAGAAAGTAAAGCTTAAGTTTCTTTGAATGAAATGTATGTCTAGCTGAGACATAGACCAGCAGGCACAATGCCTAAGTGTTGAGGCATTGATAGTGTTGAATATTGTCCGGGTTGAGATTAAGGGGGTATGTTAAGAATTGTAATCTCACCGGTCCACTATTAGTTATTGGTGCATTAATTAGTTAAGTCATTAGTTAGTTAAGTATGACTAGGACACCTTGTTGTCCCATAATATTTACTGTCCCATGGTATTTACCCGTGGTTTTTGGTATGATGTAATGCTATATATACTTGTGGTTAATATTGAGAAGGCAAGCCATTGCCCATTGTGTTTCTCCTCTTCTTACTATGTTCCATATTTTAACACAGCATTCTAAGAGAAAATGATTTTCATCTTCAACACTCATAGACTCACAAAGATAGCAGCTTATAGACTCACAAAGATGGCAGCTCTTTTGTCCATTGAGTTTTAGAAATAGACCAATCCCCCGTTTTTCTATAGAGCTCATATTAATTTTCTTCTTTTAACTAGTTAATAATGAGAGATAATTCTCATTTTCTAGACTAGGGTTAATGACTTCCTTATATTTTAATTTTCTTAAATTGACATCTAAATTTTTCTCTCACAACAATTTCTCTTTAAACTTAGATGTAATAATAGTTTCCACATTATTAATATTCCCCAAAATATCATTTTCGTCAATGCCTCAAGGATTTTACCAAGGGATGTTTTATTTACACCATCCTGGCTTGAGGTGTAGTTGGTTTTGACTTGATTTTAATGCATTTTTAGGAAGTCTCTATTCACCCATGTTATTTACGGCTTGAGGCGTAGTTGGTTTTGACTTGATTTTAATGCATTTTTAGGAAGTCTCTATTCACCCATATTATTTATCTTGTTACATCAAGTATCTAGTCATAGCCATGATGAGGTATTAGTCATAGCCATGCTCTTTATGGGGGAAAGACCGACTTCTTTGAGGAGAATAGGATAATACCTATTGCTTTTAATAGATTATAAGTTATAAAACGTTTTTGGATTTGCTCAATATTTCTTCGAGATTATATTGTAACCTCATACTTCACAACCATATAGGATAATGGGGATGACAAGAGTATTTACAATTGTTTTCAAGACCAAAATAAGCTTTCCACCCACTTGGTCCTTTTTGCCATATTATAGTTCCACTTTAGGTTGTAGTGAATGTCAATTCCAAGTTTAGGTTGTAGTGAATGTCAATTCCAAGATACTTGTAAAAAATCACTTTCTCATTATTGTTATTGTCATAAATAAAATTAGTATAAATATCTTTTTTGGATTTTATAACCAAAACTTTTATCTTCTTAATGTTAACTACATACTACATATCTACGAATTATGTAATAATTACCCAACCGAGATTTAATTCTACCATAATCCAGATTTAATTTATTTCTTTATAGTCATTCCGTCGATAATGATATTAGTTATTTTGTAAAATAATCTCTCCCAACCAAGTAGCTTTCCCAACACTAGTTACATAGCGTCACTTTTGATAAAAATAATTAAGGCCTTTAGTCCAAGATGCCACCGACATTGGCTTCATCTAGAATAAGAATAAATTGACAAACCATTACAATTTATAAACATGAAAAGTTTTAAATTCATTTATGAAAGAAGCACTTTGAATTAATTGAGTTTTACTCTACCTTCTTATAAAAATCATATACTTAAAGCTAGTGTTCGTATTTGATTAAACAATATTTTTTAATGAATAAAACAAACTTTCACGAATGATCAAAGATAAAATAATTGTTCAAAGAAATGTGGCATCATACTTTCACGAATGACTAAACTTAGAAGCGACCTCCAACAATGGATTCCTCTTTTAAGCGGTGTTTTATAAATGTTAATTTTACTTTAGGAATTTGGCGATTTAGAATTTGTAATTTTTAGAGATTCGTTGTTTGAATTCTAGTTTTGATGATATGGATTAATTTAAAAACTTCTAAAACCTTTTTATTACGAAATCCACTCTCAATTATAGTTACGATTCATTAAATTTCAAAACTCTATCATCGATTAGACTTACAAAGGATAAAACTTCAAAAAGTCCACTCACACAAAATACTAAAAAATGCATAAATACAATTTAAAAAGAAAGCAATTTAATTGGCATCTGACCTACCAATTCTGAAGCGATTATTTATAATTTAAATGTCAAGTAATTTAAAATAATTAGTAATGTCATGGTAATTATGAATTTAGCTAACGACATTGACATCCTAACTATGATGCTATCCGTAATAATTTACCAGGTCTGCAGTACAAGTGGGCATATAAACAAGTGGGTTTATATTTATTCTCTCCAAATCTTCTTTATGCCTCGCAACGTGTAAACATATCATAATTAATTGAAAAATATTTGATGGACAAATCAAACCCCTAATCTTATGGTGATTTCCCATCCTACTTTATCCTTTCATTTTTATTCGGAGTTGGAATTTGCCAAAGTAATTTGTGTGTATTTTTTGTTTAAAGTTAAATGAAAAGCTTGAATTTACTTAAGAATCAAGATATCTATAATTGATAGAACTCAAGAATACAAGATAGGTTGAATTCATATTTAAATTTAAAACTATATGTCACATAGGTTGAACTCATATTTAAATTTATAGCTGTACGCCACATATATTAATTAAGTATTAATAAAAAAGACAAAAACTTATTATAAACTTTTATTTTAAATCAATCTTATTTAAGAATTTTAGAATTTTAAAAAACTAAATCAATCTTATTTAAGAATTTTAGAATTTTAAAAAACTAAATTACAATTGAGAATTTGATTTAATATAATTTATTATTTAAAATTATTAAAAAAATAAATTTCAATTTAATTAATTTATAAAGAAAAATTAATTTCAATTTTAAAAAACTAAATTATAATTCAGAATATGATTTAATCTAATTTATTATTTAACAACATTAAAAAATTAAATTCCAATTTAATCAATTTATAAAAGGGAAATTTAATTTAAAATAAATTAAGGGAATAAATACATGAATACATCACATTAACAAGAAGTACAAATTAAATTTAATTCATAATTTTCATAATACCAAAAATTAAGATAAAAATATAAAGAGAAGACTTAAACATATATAAAATTTGAATAAAATATATTTTAAAATACATATATTAAATGATATATCAAAAACTAAAACTAATATATACATATTTTTTTTTGATAAAAAGATAAATCAAAATCAAAATTTAGATATGGACAAATAATATTATTGTAATCAAAATTTACATCAATAAATATATGAATAGTTAGAATTTATATTATAGGCATACACAACCACCATAATAAGATTTTAAATAAAAGAATTTAAATTTTTTATATTTGTTTTTATTTAAATGGATATATAGATATATTACTATCATAATAAGATTTTAAATCAAATAATTTTTTTTTTTTTTTATATTAATAAGATTTTAAATAAAAGAATTTAAAATTTTTATATTTGTTTTTATTTAAATGGATATAGGATATATTACTATCATAATAAGATTTTAAATCAAATAAATTTTTTTATTTATTTATTTGTTTTTATTAAAAATAGATATAAGTATTTTGAATCTTACATGAAAATAATTTTAGTTACTAAATTATAAAAATTTTGATATTTTATTTTGTTAAAAAAAAATCATTATCAATTTATTTGTTAAAAAACCATTCTTAAATCATAATTCTATTAATAAAAATAAATAACTATTTTATTTATAAAAAAAACCATTTGTAAATCATTAAAATCTCAAGGGGAAAATATAGTAGTAAAACTATACCTTTAAAATATATAAAAAAATCCAAACATAAATTTAACAATCATAATCATTATTATTAGCATTTGAGTTAAGGTCTTAAAAAAATTGAATGTCACATATCAAAATCCAATATTGTAACAAACCCAATTATTCCAAATCAGTAATTTTGATAAAATTTTAAAATTTTTCATCATAAACATTAACAATAACAATAATTCTAAAATACACTAAAACATGATGTTGATTATTTATTCATCAGAAATGTTGAGCATAATTACATGTCCCTTAAATATAAACAAAGACCTTAGTTAACGGTCAAGTAATCCATAATGTTAATAAGAATTACTTCTATTTACTTCTCAAACATAGTAAAGTGCTTCCACTAGAAGTAAGCGCCCAATAGCTATTCTAACTTGAATTTAGATTGTTTTGTGATTAAATAACATTATTTTTCGTTTGAATATCTTCCTAAGGTTTTTCCCTAAATGGTAACTTGGAATACTTGAACAATAGACACAATAACAGGTAACTTGGAATACTTGAACAATAGACACAATAACAAGGAGGTATCGTCATCAACTATACATTTATCCAAGATATAAACAACAAGCCATTTAAGCTAGTAATACATATTCAAGTAAAATAAACTAAATAATATTGAAACACATTATCAGGGAAATACACAAAGGAAAATAGCATCATAGGAACAGATCATTTTTAACGTGGTTCACCCACTCCTTGAGCTACGTCCACAAAAGGTTGTATTTTATTTCTCAAATAAGGGTTACAATCTGCAACATTCGTGTTGCCCTCTTCCAACATCTCTTATAACAAAGCTCTACATCCTAGATGAAAGGTAAGGGTATGGGGTATAAGGAAAAAAAGGAAAAAAATATTCCTAGATGAAAGGTAAAGGTAAAGGTATGGGGTATAAGGAAAAAAATATTCCTTTACAATATCCGAACAACTTACTCAAGTCAGTTTTAACATCAACATAAAAAAATCTTTCATACCTACAACACCCTTCGCATATGAGATTATCTCATTTCCTTGACAATAGGAAATATTTTAAGCAAAGATTATACAATCTCAGTTCTCATTTTAAAATCTATTACCCTTCCGAGATGTTTTGCTCGCAATAGGAGATCCCACCGAGATGCCAATCATAGCCAATTCCATAGATCCACCATATTATTTATACTTTTGAAAGCCTTGAACTCATTCTAAGAATCATACAAATCTTTTGTACATGACACTTTTTAGTGGATTACAAAACATATATAATAGCATGTTGTTTACCAAGCCCTAGTTTTCTTCTCATTTAATTCATGCATTTTTCCTATATATGTAAATTTCCCTTTCTTTTTTTATTTGACATTACTCAAAAATAGTTATTTCTTCAAACACTAAATCAAATATCTTAATTAACCTAAAGCTCAAATACTTTATATATACATATATATAAATAATCTAGCCTTTTACCCTATCCTGTATACACCAGTAAATAAATTGATCTAGTCAAAACTTCTTTGATGAGTCCGAGCTAGCGTTTAGCTTTGGATGTAAAGCAGAGGTCGATATTGAGAACATACATTAAAGATATTCGACGGTATAAAGGACAAACTAACGTTTTAACCAAGCATACATGTTTTCAATTTCAACAAAACCTACTGTAGAGATAAAATCTTGACAGGACATCTACGTTTTCAGTTTATTCGTCAACATATAAATGTAAATGTAAAGCTTAGGTAAACTATGCGGCCCATTTCTATTGGCAGTATAATTATCGCAACTTAAAACAAGAATTTCCCGCAGGGGTTAGCATACTTGAAACACAACTAACCCAGGGAGAAAAACGCAGTCTAATGGCGAGTAGCTGATCGACCCTTTTGATCTGGAACAGAGGCGAACTCTGTGGAACCATACTTTACTTGTCGAAGTAATAAAAGAGATAATATAGAGAAATAATCATAATACTCATTCATAATGGCAGACGATGGATCATCACCATCCCAGGGCTGCCTATCAAAAGGAACTAGACATAGATCTCTTCACGGATAAGTATACTTCCGCCTTTGAGTGAGAAGCAAAATGTTTTACCCAAGGATTTAACTTGGCTCCAGCTGTCTCTTGAAAGGAGTTTAAACAAAACCATGATATCGAAACCTAAATTAAAAGAAAACCCCAGGATCAGCATGGCGCTGTCCCCCTACCTCCAGAATTCAGCAATAGATATATTAAGCAGAGATAACAAAAAAATGATAACTACTTACCGGAGAATAAGACTAGACCTTAGCGCCGGAAATCTCTGCCCATATTTGAACGTAGAGATACATTCATTCTGATGCTGAGGTGCTATCCTTCGAGCAATATGGCTCTGTGCTCATTCTGTCCAGATCTCGTGAAAAGGATCACCGGAGTGGAAAATTCCCCACAGGAATGTTCAAATAAGTAAAAAACTATGCTCGGCGCTCAGAGGTTAGTGAGATTTCAAGGAGGCAAGTGTTGTGATGCTAACCGAACGTTCCATAAAGGAAACACATGGCAGAAAGGAGTAAAAGAACTGGAGTGTTCCACTTGGTAGGTAGTGGAGTGAAAGTTTGGACGTTCCATAATGGAGACCACTCCCTAAAAACTCTCTACTTGGTTTTCCATACGTTTTTATCGAACTGCCTTCTCATAAAGTTATGCCTCTTCAAGACTCTGCCTCGGAGTTTTCAAAGCCCACTAACCTCTTTTTGTGGGGATGGATCCATGAAAAATCATTGGTAAGTAACTCTCTTGAGGATAGTTGATGTACAAATGAGGCAGGTGGACAAGATAGATGTTAATCGACTTGATCTCTATAATGCAAGATGGCAACGACGATTATACGTCCTCATGAAGGCTCGGAGCCATTTCTTTTAAATTTTATTCTTTTGTATATATATATATATATATATAATATGAAAGAGACCTTTTGTTATATATAAAAACTACAGATATATATATTTGCACATATAAATTTTAGTACGAATAGTATGCATTCACAATTTCATATTAATAATATATAAACCATATTAAAACGTCCCTTTTGTCGATGAAAGGTCCACTATTTTTTCCAATGTATATTTATCAAATTATCTTCAGATCACATTTTTAATAGGGAATATGTATTTTCCCAATGATATCTTAGTGATGTATAAAAATGAAAGAATGGAGTATTTTTAAAAGTTGATGCAATATCTTCAAATTTACAAAAATTTAAAATTTTTGATATAGCTTTTAATGCATAATCTAACTGTGTGGAAATATAATAAATGCTAAAATGTCGTCTTGCTGTACTAAATTCTGTGTTGGTCAACAGTGTAATGTTTGCGACGAGATGATTAATATCTACATTTCGATGTTAACTTACTCAACTGTACTTTCACAATTCTTTTGTTGCTGATCCAATAATATAAGTTTATATGTGTTAACTATTGTTCTTCTGTTTGATGATGAAGGGGTCCTACGGATGCCCCGAGGCTTACTTAGCATTCGTGCTAAACCATTTAATCGTTCTTTTTCACAGATTACAGGTAAGAGCTTTAGTGTTTATGACATGTGACCAAAGAGTTTCTAACCAGTTTCCATATCTCCAAAGTCTTAATGATTTAAGAGACAAAATGTCAAAAATGCTATTGGTAAGAACTTCAGTTAGCCTAGTTTGTAAAACAGAAGTATGTCAGCTGTACAATTTATAACCTTGAAATAACTTTCTATTAATTGTACAAACAATAGATAGGATCAATATATCATAGTTTAACTCTATATATTGTTATCGTGAGTTTCTATTTGATGCAAATTATAAGAATAATAGTTTCTATATGAAATGGCTAATTTCAATTAGCGTGCAATTAAAATGCAATATCTATATACAATTCTTTTGTATGCTCTTGAGCCTAAGAATTACATGCATGATTTGATTTAAACTTTAGCCTAGGAAACTATTTGCAAACTTAAAATCAAATGCTATCCTAGGAACTATATACAAATTCATGATCAATCTCTATCCTAGAGACTATATACAAATTCTATACTATATTGGAATATATAAATGTAGAGTCTTATACATAATCCTATGAACAAGGACTATATACAATTCATCTGTGCCTTGTGTGACCCTTTAACATATTGAATTCCTAGCAAGAAAACTAGTACAACCTTGACTTACCACAAGGTGTTATCACATAACCTAGTTGTGCATTTTATCAACGAATCGATACCTTATAAGAATGGGTGAAATTAACACTATGAAGGTTTCGTGTTCGCAGGCACGTTGGTTTCCCTTTGCATTTAATAATACAACTGCCGAGACAGTGGAATGTTTCCATGGACATCGTTGTGGTGCTAGGCATGTGAAGGTATGGTGTTGGGTCAACCATCATGACGAGTTGTAAGTGTTTTGGTTCAATGTTTAATTGAGTTGTCCTCCTTGGTGGCTATGGTATTAATGGTGTCTTTATTATGGTTGTTGCTTGGGCTTACGTGATACCCTTCGGGTGATTTCCACCATTGATCAAGCAAGGTTGTGGACTTTGGGATCTAACCCTAACCACCACTATGTTTTTCGAAGTTTATTGTTTCTCGGCATTCATTGTAGCGTGTAGTGGCTCTGTGGAGAGGCCGATAGGTTAAGAGCCTTCAGGTTTTTGTTAGCAGGTGTTTGTGGAGTGCCCATGGTTTGAAACCGTGACCTGTTGATGTTTTAACTGGAACCTATTAAGGGATTGTAAGGGACAATACTCCAGTGAGGGTTTTACAGTACTAGTTTGGTGTTGCAAAGGTTCTAGGGTGAATAAAATTTCTACCTATAGGTTGCTTTGATACTCGGCTTTCCTCGTTTGTTAAGTGATAGATTCTCAGAGTTGTTCTTCCATCCCTCGTTGCATTCGATGGTGGAGTGATGGTTACAGTTTGCATTGTCTTAGCATTTTGCTCCAGTGATAATATAAAAGGTAATGTTTCTCGGTTTGAACCTTGCGTCTTCCATTCTGTTTTGAGAGTTTTAGTTATTGTTATTTCATCTGTAATGACTTCTGTCAAAAGGTTGTTTTAACCACACCTGTGTTCAAATGGCAGGTATCTTCGTCGACCGACACCATATTTAGGTTTCGATAACTGGCTACTGCGAAGAGATAACGGTAAGCTTTAGTGGTTACTCGTTACTCCGGTTAGATGACTAGTGGACCTTGATTGTGTTCTTTACTGAGACTTCATGTTTTTCTTGGGATCTAAGGGATGACCTTCATCGAAATACTTGTGATCTGTTTGACATCTTGGGGAGGATTAAACCCTCGACCCATTTGGCATTAGGCCTGTGGTGTTTGGTTTTCAATGTAGAAACTGTAAAAGAAGAATAACTGAGGAGAGGGTTTTGCCCTTCTACCGTCTTTGATAATAAAAGAATTGTGTTTCCTATGTTATGGTGTTTGTGTTCGAGTTTGAGAGTAGTGCTCCAGGTTTTGTGCAAGTGAAGTTTGTCATTTTTGCAACTATTGTGTTTTAAGAAAAGTTTGAGAGCTAAGGGTTTAGCCCTGTGTTAAAATGCTCAAACCCTAATGTTTAGTTTTTGGAAATGTTTTGCTGTTCTGAATAACAAATGTTTAGCTTCTGAAAGTAGATGTCTACAGTGAGCTAATCGTATGGTTTTTACTATTTATGGTTTTCAAGTGAAACGTGATAATGTAGTTTCATGTTGATGCCGAGATGCTCTTAAAATCGGTCTTAAAGAATGTATATGATAAATTTTTTTAAGACTATGCTTATGGAGTTGAAAGCTTCACTTTGTTATTCTTTCCTGTCGATTTTTGTGATGGTCGTGAGCTAAAATCCAATGTTTTTGTTTTCAGTTATGAAATGAAATCGTGACCAGTTTCTTATTCTATTTGAAGCTTAACTAAACTCTTAATTTGAAATATAAACGTTGATATTTCTAGGGTTTGATAAGTGAAGGGTACAAACCTGTCATGATGTTTGAGTTTTTAAACAAAACTCTGTTTTGGATAACATAATAGTTCTTTGTTTAACAGTTGTGATGAATGAAGAAAATTGATGAACAACAAATTAGGTTTTCTAATCCTATGCTAAATGTGAATGGGATTAACTATAGTTTAAAAAAATAAATAATATAAAAGAAAATGAATAATGTGCATAAAGATTAGTGCTAAATAATCATGCATTGTTTGTAATAGAAAGAGTTCTGTTTGGTTTTGTGATTATATTTACTTGTTAGCAGCATTAGATAACAGTACTATGTACTTAGGAAATAATTATTTTGCATCTGTTATTTCAATAAAAATTGGTGAAATAAAATATAGTGAACCTTAAACACTTAACTGATGAAGGAATGATAAGAGAAAGACATAGAATTATATTATTTATTACAGAATATTAATGGTAAGAAAAACTAATGAAATACAACGGTATTAATATTCTCATTCATTTGAAAATCTGGCTATCAATTTTTCTACCTTAATATCCTTCTCTATACTAGAGTACGATGCAAAAGCATTAGCATGGGGAAAAATGCAGAGAAATATTTTTATTCAATTCATCTTTCATAATCATTACTATACAGAATCCTAACTAGGTCAGAAACTAAAATAAATGCATTTGTATAATAATATCCTTAAAACAGTAACTTTATAATTGCAGATAGAAGTTTTGACTACTCAAAATTAGAAAAGACAAGTAGAACCTGTAAATGAAGATAGGACCAACAAACACCCAAGGAGGCCTGTTCCTCCCATCCTTTTCCAGAAGAAGCATCCAAACTACTTGCTTCCTTTGGAACCCCGATCTTGCTTACTCAACCACTAAGTAGATGGAATTTGTGTAGAAGCAAAGCACTCAGTAATATAACTTATGCACTTAGTAGTATAACTTCTGCACTCAGTAGTATAATATGAATACTTACACCATGATCATAAACTCAACATATCCCCTCATTGAATCTCTTGGGTGCAAGCACAGCAAAACCCCAAAGTAAATTTCCTCACCAGGAAAAGTGATGAACCTCAGTTCACAATTCGATGGCTCTTCTATACACTGCCTAGGTCTTTAGTGGTTAGTTTTTGCAGTGCCCCTCTAATCGGAAGGCCACCGAAGTTCTAGATTTTGAAATCAAGTTTTGTAACCAGCTCCTACGGAGTTGTGTTTCCTTCTTTTTATTTCAATAATAAATAAGTATCATTATGCTTTCGTTATGCTAATTTTCTGCATAATTTTAGTGATTAGAAAATGTCTAGCAGCATACAGTGCACCTACATATAGTAATTTTAACAACATACATATAATTGTAATTTCTTGCATAATACTCAGTATATTGAAATATAAATCATTTTTCTAACTACCAGTAGAATACCTGGACCGATGTAGGTTGTTGATTGCCCCTATCGACTTCGTAGCTCCTTTGGTCCAAGCCTTAGTAACCAAAACTAGATGATCCACCCTGCCGACCAGCTCTTATCATGCTGGCCCTAGGAAAGCGACGGGTTTCCTAGCCCCCGAGCCCACAAACCAATAATCCCGACAGCATCTTTCCTTAGTACCTTTCCATCGTTCAAGAGTAATTTTTCCTTGAGTTAACCCCACCTCATTGTTTTGAGTTTCCCACCTCCTCAAAGCTTCGAGTTATCCCCCTCCTCGGCATTCCTCCTTTTTCTCAAAATACTAAGTGTACTTCTCCCAAAAACCAATCCCCCCCCCCCCATCTCCATGAAACCATTGCTTTATAGATCCATTTTCCTCCTCCACTTTCCTTCCTGTTTACTCCACCGCCCTCCATAAGAACCTTCGAGCCCCCAAAACATTAAATTGATTACTTTTTACAATCCAATTCATAAATAAATATTATTTTATAGTACTTCTTTTCTCGAGTAGTTCAATGGTATTAAGACTAGTTAGGTTGGATTTGATGGGTTGAATGTACATTATTTAATGATTCTTGAAATACTCAATTTAAGACATTCACGAAGGCAGTGGATTCGATATTAGTCTTATCCTCCATTTAATATGTTGAATAAGTAATAATTAAATACTATCATGTTGACCCTTTCAAATTTGAAGTGGTAGTTTGTTTTAATTATAAATATATATATATAAATCCAATCTCAGATCGGTTTTGTGACATGACAGTAATTTATGAATATAAATTTAATTGAGTTTTATCTTAACCTTCCTCATTTAATAATTTTAGTAATACTCCTTTCTCGTTTCATAGAAATAAATTAATTAATTTAATAATTCAAACATGTTTACTTACCCACTTATGATTTCTTTCATTCCAATAAGGACACATTATCATTATTAACATTAGTTAAATAATAATAATAGTAATAATAATAATAAATATTAATGGTGATTTAAGTACCTTAGCACTAATCTAACATACTTAATTAATAATAAGTACCTTAGCACTAATCTAACATACTTTCATTGATAAACGAAGTACTCTTAAGGGTTTAATTAATCAATATTAACAATTAGATAATACATGCTTCTAGCATTCATGTTTATCTGCTATACTTCATATTTCCGATACCTTCACTTGACGAGAATTACAATTGGCAGCAATTATTTTAATTGTTCATTACAATGTTTACATATAAGATTAATTAACTTATTTTATACATAAACGAATCGATCATCTATTACTCATGTCATTTACCCAAACCTTAACTGAGTTATCTATGACAACTTATAACATTGTTAAATATTGATAAATATGTCGTAAACAGATACTATTGCACATGTACAAAATGTGCATGCGTGGCCAGCGTATGCACAGGTCTGACAAGTACTATAAACATACATCATGTTTCCTATTCTTAACTACTAACTAATACTAATAATACCTCATGCAAACAGAACAAGTATATATTTATCATAACATTACTAAAACATCATTGGTCATTATATCAGTTAACCTTTAATATTTCATTTCATTATCTTTATGATTACATTTGTTCAATCAATCAAGTACAAGAAAAGCTACTTACTACCACTAACTCAAGATCAATGAATACCCAAACCTCAACAGTACTAACTAAATATCCTCCCATCATAACCTGCGTCCGCATCCTCCCTATCCTTCCTCTGCTAGTACAAAAGTGGATGTCAGCTATACTGACCTAGCCGCATAGAACGTGAGAGCGGTAGCGTCGGCTAACTAGTGGACCTAACCTCTCCTAGCAGGCATCCGACCATCGTCATCACAACAAATTGGGGAGCGTGTCTCAGCACGACCCTCCCACAACCTCGGGTATCATAGAAACATAGGGTGGGCAATACATCCATCCCTCTCAACATACTGGGTCTACGCCCTTCTCAACTCATACTTTGTTGCTCTCGAGATTATTGGTTTGTGTCATCGTATCATCAACTTTGGTAAACAAGGATCTCTGCAAAATAGGTACTATACCATACTTCGTATCAGGTATCCGACTATTACATAGCCCCGGTGTCCTACAGATTAGTACTTTGCAGCCATACATTTATAACAATATTTCCATTCTATCATCATCTGATCCATATTGTCAACATCATTTATTTCATCACATAAAATCATTAAATCGATCACAGCATAAATACCACATCATATATAT
This sequence comes from Larix kaempferi, assembly GCA_027924585.1. Lineage (NCBI taxonomy): Eukaryota > Viridiplantae > Streptophyta > Pinopsida > Pinales > Pinaceae > Larix > Larix kaempferi. The sequence goes on along the minus strand of BSBM01000764.1, from coordinate 3,541,146 downwards.
CACATTTCATCCAAGACGATTATTAAACATATACTGTCATTATGAAATAAAAGAATCTCGTGATAACTACAACATAGTAACCACATAAACCAAATAACATCATGAGGATGGTAACATCATAACATCATAACCGTAGTATCAGCATGGGCACAGTAACATCCTAAACATAGTAGCAACATATCATCATGTCTAACATGCCGAGAATATAGTTCACTCTGTCTAGCTGAGTCGAACAGATAATAAGAAAATAAAGTGAAAGGTGTCTAACTCATAAACACGCCTAGTCAAAATATGGGGCGTTACATACACCCACCCTTCAGGAAACTTCGTCCCGAAGTTATGGTCATAATAATGCAGGGAAAATCTTGATGCCTAACCTCCTCATTCTTGCAAGTAGAAGGTGTTGGCCATACTTGTCCTACTTAGCTTTGACTTGACCAACTATGCCGATATTATCTTATGTTTCTATATCTTTAATACCCTAATATGTATTCTAATAATTAAAGAGACATTTAGATTCATCCTTCTGTAGAATCTCAATATTATATTTAGAATTATTAAAGGTTATAATCAGATGCTATCCTCCTTGGCTTTGTTCTCCTTACCCTTTTTTTATAAAAAGATATCCCTTTGGTTATACCATCAAGCGAGGTTCACTCGTCACACTACCAAGTTTTCATCACACGCATGTATTTAGCATGAAGTAATCATTAAGGTTATCATATCTCTTGCAGGGAAAGAATATCCACATTAACAAATCCTAATGCCATACATTATTATTAGCCTAGCGGAAATAAGCAATTTGTATCTATGATAACCAAAAGTAATATAACATTAATTAACTTAGGAGAACTATCATTGTTTACAAGGTTTTTGTGACATTATTATTATTATTATTTGTTTTCTTTGAGGTGACGATTGATTTCCTCCATCCTATAATAGGGGTTTAAACATCGTAACTTTATTCATTGTGATGCACATCGTTAACTATTTTTCCTCCATCATTATTCCATTTATGATCATTACTTCTCTTAACCTCGTATATGCTTACTGAGGCTAACTTATTAGTTCCCCACCAATCTCCATACTTTTTATATTGTATCGCTTGTTCGCTTTGTCATTTTTAAATCCTAGTTGTTTCCCTATAGTATTTTCCTTCAAAACATGCCAATTTTGCATAAGCAAGACTAGCGACATATAGCCTCTACCCCTTTCACACACCTACTTAGTTCCCACAAACTCTTTCCACTTACTATACTGTCACATGGCTATTTGCACACAATGTGGCAAAATACATCATACCCAAATCCCAATTCTCGGTAGTGTCTCGTTGGGCAATATTAATTCATCATTGACCCTCATTTCTCTATCGCTCAGGTATCATCCTATAACAACCTATGATCTTTTAGGCCAATATGAAGTCTCTAGGACATACCAACTTCCTCATCAAGTTGTATTTAAGGTATCAAGGAAATAACAACTTCACTAATTTAATGTAATTTATAAACAAAAGTATGGTATCACTTTATACTTATCAATATCATATTAACCTTATAATATTAATATTATATAATCAAAATAATATCAAATAATTTAATAATTAGTTCACATCATTACTATATTATATTGTAAGATTTCTACAGGCAATTTTCCATATTTCAAAAGACTAATATTTCTCTATATTCATTGAATTAATCCTTGAAATTTCCATTTCTAATATGGTGATGTGTTACAAATTTCTTCATTTACATCTATTTATATACATGCATAATTAAAATCTAGATATGCATACACTTATACTTACGTGTAAGGAATAACTTCATCATGAGACAACATATTGTTAGGATTGGCGTGTTAAATTCTAAGGTCGTTTTCATTAACAATTTTGTCATGTGGTGAGATTAGCGTCTTAGCATTTAGCTCGCCATGCTCGTTTCAGCGATTCCTTGTTTTTAGATTATGTGTTTGTTTCGTCTCTTCGACTATACATTGAAGTCTCGACAGGGCTTTTCTAAGTTTTAAATAAATTAATTAATGTTTGATCTAGTCTATATATTAAACCCACACATTAATCTTAACGGTTCAACATAATAAAAATAATTTATTTAACTTAATGTAAGCACTAATATTCCACTATCAACATCATTATTTCACATTCTAGTTCAATTTAAACCTAAAATTTTAATTTAAATAAACATATTTCATCATTAATTAAAATCTGATATTAATTTAGACATTAATCAAACATTTAATCAACCTCAATTATCTTTTTTTTTTTTTTTTTTTTAAATTTTTTTTTTAAATTAAAATTATCATCATTTTTATTTTTAATTATTATTTTTTTAATTTCAAAAATCTCCGTTCATTTTGAGACTTAATGGAAACTATAATTTTGAATTTTTAAACATTTTATAATAATAATTTTAAACATTTGTTTTTATTATTTTTTTTTTATAGAATATTAACCTAACCCTAGCCTAATCCCTAGCTAGCAAGTGGTTCTCTCCACAGGACACACAGCCCTTCTCTCCCACGCGTCCCTGACTTGCCCCGGGATCCCCATCCCTTCACCTCCAGGGCAGCCTATGGTTCAAGGGCGCCCACGTGAGGGTGTCCTGCATGCTTGCCATGTGCCGGTGTGCATGCTACCAGGTGGACTCCGGTGGGGAGCCCCAGCTGAAGGCGATCTTCTTTATATCAAGTCTCCACCTACCTCGCGCGCGCGTGAACTTTCATTTCTTCTCCTGCTGGCTCTGCAACTCATTGACGCCCTTCCTGTCTCTGCGACTCTACTTGGAGAGTGTTGATGCCATGGAACCCATTTCTGTATTCTGAACAAGGAAGGCAAGCTCTTGCGCGATCTTAGTGTTCGGCTGTAGTAGTATGCGTGGTTTTCAATTTGACTTGCTAGCTGGCAGATTATGCGAACTGGTGCGAATTCATGGCGTCCTTAGTTCAGAGCTATTGGAGGTTCCCCCAGCTAATGGTATTGTCATTATGCAGTATAATATTATAAAATATTGCTCTCGGGAAACCCTTCTAAGTATGATACCTTATTATCATCTCAAAAATCAAGTTGCAGATCTTTTGCGCATGTTTATGATAAGAGGTAAGTTTCAGAAGTTTAGGGTTTGGATTATAAGGGATTCTTAGCATAGCCATTGTTCAAACTTCGGTGCCCTCGATGATAATAGATATATACTCTTGGAAACTTGAACGCCATGACACACCTCCCCTTTTTGGAGGGTCTTGACAGGATCACTTTGCTTTCGGATGAATTGGACCTTGTCGGGGGCCTATCACCACCCCTGCTTTAGCAACCAGTGGTTCCCCCATTCAAAGGTCTAAGTTTTTTTTTTTAACATGGGTTCTGAGAGCAATAGCTATTTCTTGAACAAATTTATGATCTGTAGTTTCCTTTGTTTTATTTGTGCTTCCTATTACAGGTTCTAATGATATGAGGTTAGAAATTGTTGTATGAGATGGGAAAGTTGGATGGACTGTAAGCAATTTGGATAGCATAATAGGACGCCAAAACAGATATCTATTTCCAGTGTCTCTGGCCACCATGCAGCTAGTAGGATCAATGTCAACTGAAAATGCCAATACATCACTGCACCAATGACAAATACCATTTCTTTCAGCTAGTGACATCCGTAGCCCTTTTCTCTGATCGTTGATCAAGTAGAATGCCTGTTAATCTTATATGCGAAGTATTTATTTTTCTCTCAATCATATAGTCGAGTCTCTTTACTATATGAACATTTACACATCTAAAACAACAACAGGGCGAGTGTATTAACCATAGTAGGCCAAGCACCTTAAACTCTGTTGTAATCTGTAGTGTTTGCTATTTTTTTAATTTTTTTTGTTCTACATATTTGGTAAGCACAATAATGACCTGAACATTGCCCATCCACCTGTGGATGCATTCGAGCCAAGGGCTGAGTTTGCATTTCTGGTTATTTAGAATGTAAGGCCATGTTTAATTATGTTTAAGATTTGGAGAGTAATACGATCCTCCCCAGAGGAGATAATACCCAGACATAATACTTTTAATAGCTGATATTTCCTATAGGTCTATTTGAGTGAGCTAACAATGTATGGTGTAATCGCAATGGTCATAGTGAACAGCAAAAGTAATATACGGCTTGGCTCCCAATAGGGCACTAGATCTGCAAGTGCCGCTGCGATATACTCTGTTGTTGCTGCCCTTAGACTGCTGGGAATTATGGAACCATTCGACCCATATAGGAAATTCATGTCATAAAATAAAATCCGCTGGAATATGGACTCCAACAGCACAAAATAAATCGAACAGATGTTGGATTTGTCTTATATTATTATTTCTAATCTTCTGATCATTTGATGAGAGGCTTTCATTGTAAAAACACTTGGGTATTTTTTTTATAATCAATTTCTGATGTTTCTACCTATCCGTTTAAAGTTTAAATAGATTTGGAGAATAACTGAATTTGCTTTGCTGGGCGTGTTTGATTTTAGATTAAGGCTCCGTAATTGCATTGAGAGAAGGGTGTGTTTGAAGTGAGAAGGTGTTGTGTTTGAACATGAAAATTTCTTTTGGATAACTCCATTTCTTTGATGAACGGAAGCACCAGAATCATCATCAAAACGAAAAGATATATATGGGAAATGATGAAAACCCTAGCGGGAGTGTCAAAGATACAGGACGAGTTAAATTTAATTGCACAAGAAGCTTATTGGGATCTTAGGAATCAAATATTGTAAGATTGATTTTGAAGTCTCTCATTTAGAATTTATTTTGCTCAGTTGAGAGTTAGAGGAACAGTTTCTGAAGATTGATTTTCTTATCAAGAAAGTTTTTTTGTTTTTTTGTTTGTTTGTTTGTTTTTGACAAGTCCGACACCAAGACAAAGCAACAAAAACCACCTTTTAGCAGTTTAACATTGATCTAAACCAAGCTTCACTCCTAGGTCAGGACCAGTGGCATAAAACATATTCATAGGCGATTGCCAGTCATTTACCTTCTTGAATTGCCTTTAATGCTCCTATTTCTCTTAGTATGTATCCTTTAATCACTCATTTTGGTGGGATCAGGCTTCTTAAAAGAAGCTGAACCCCAAGGGAGAGGACCGTTTCCTTCATCCTACAGAATAAAAATTAATGAAGATTCTTGATCCTCTTGGCATTATGATTGCCTTTCTAATCATTTGTCCATGTTGGATTTTGTGGACAATGTCTCTTGATCTAGTATTAATTTTTAACCAAGATTTCGTTTGTGGCTAGAGTCTCTCTAAGTACTCCTTATATTTTTTTTTGTTCAAATAAAATACCTTTATCTGGTTATAAAGCTATCTAGTCGAAAGCATGCAGCACAGAACCTGATGGTTCCATAAAACTGGACCATAGACAGGAGTTCTGGTCCGTAATTACACCTGGTACAACTATTTCAATGTCTACCCAAAACATGGAAACTATCAACTATATCAACTAAGTTGCCAGCGTGTAGGTAAGTGCGTGATACCACTGTGCATACTTTTATAAACAAATAGAGCCGACTAAATCAGTTTTTTTTCTTGTTTTGCTCATTTTCTAGATTTTACCATAAACTACAGTATCTACCATGAATAAGAGCCTTCTGTTTCTTTTCTCAGATATTTCCAAAATACAACACATAGATTGATATGCCTTACAGGACAGACTGACATGGATTTGACTGTAATTTAGTATCGAATTTCTCCTGTGATCAGCTATAGCATTAATAATTTGATATCATCTTCATTCAACTGCTTGATTTCATAAGGAGGCGACCTCATATTTATATAAAATAATAGCTTATCTACCATCATTCAGGATGTAACATAGAAATTGTTTAACTGAAGCAAAAAACAGAAGATTCCTTATCTTAGTGTCTGTTTGTTTTTGGTGTAAAGACGGCAGCTCGAACTCGTTGCAGATGACCCATTGTTCTATGTTTCAATCGTGAATCTTGCATTTTTTTTTTCCTTGTATCACGATCAAAGAAACTTGAGATCTATGCTTTGAAAAGAAGATCTAAACAAGGCATTGAAACTTTTAAAGACAGATTTCTGGAGAAATTTAGCACTCAGAAATTTAGTCAGAATACGACAGAGAATCAATGAACCATAAAAGTGCTATGATTTGTATGCATCTTAAAATACCAGTCATGCTTGCTTATATTGTTTTTGTTACTAGATTCTTGTCAAACTTTTTGATTAGTTCTAAATTAATTTTAGGAGCGCCTAAACCTCGTTTGCATAAAATCCTACTCACTAAAATTTATTTTAGTTGGGAATTGAAACTCTTATATGGTCTAGCAGTGAATGCATAGTAAATACATAACAGATTTCCAATCAAATGAGATTTGGGCCTAGAGCATCAATTCTTCGCAATAAAAGAATGCTGGAGTGTATCTAGCAGTCAATAATATATCTTCTATTGAAAGTTAAACCAATTCTCTGTGAAGTCCTTTCAATAAGCTCTACTCTTTAACAATATTTAATAATCACATGTTTATCTGTTGCTTACTCTTTTATTTGTCAAGGTATTTAGAAAATACATTTGATCCAAAAGTTAGTGTTTCTAGTGCTTTGGATTTCTACCTCTTATTTTCCTGAAATGCTCGAGCTACTTCCTCCCTGAATTTAATTTAAAATAATTAATGCAGTGGCTTGGGTTAACTTGAATTTTCTGTTTGTTTTCTTGCACTAAATATGAAATTTCAGTTTGTTTTCTTTATTTATTGATTTTCTAAATGTTAATACTATTGTGGTTGTGTAGGTACCTTGGATGCTCACCATGCCTGGAAGTTGAGTAGGTAAAGCTCACTATGGCTGGAAGTCAAGTAGGTAACTTAAATATAGATATGCATTCCAGTTGACTTACAGTAGCATAGCTCACGCTAGAAAATAACACTAAAACTTTATACATACAATTTGTACCTGTTATCTTGCTTCGACCTGCAAATAATTGTACTATATTTTTTTTTCCATTAAAACTGGGTGTGATTGGATTCACTTTGTTATATTATGTAAATATTTTTATCCCAAGAACATTGCTAGAGGTTAAATTTCATTCCTAATGAGTAATAGATTTTGATGACAAAATGTTTTTAATTTCCTAAATATATTTGCAATATGTATCTATTTTGAAATACAAACACACATATATTTACATATATGCAGTTTTTCTAACATATCCAACTTTCTAATGGTGTTTGTCTTCGTGCAGGTATTTCTATCAAGGTTCATGTTCTAAGTGGTTCTAAGTTATTGTAGGATTTAACATGGTGAAAAGTCAACGTAGTTTAGGCATGTGCAGGCCCTAAAGGTCTAAGTGTTCGAGCCTTAAGCTCTGATACCAAATGCAGTGCCCCTCTAACCGGAAGGCCACCGAAGTTCTAGATTTTGAAATCAAGTTTTGTAACCAGCTCCTACGGAGTTGTTTTTCCTTCTTTTTATTTCAATAATAAATAAGTATCATTATGCTTTCGCTATGCTAATTTTCTGCATAATTTTAGTGATTAGAAAATGTCTAGCAGCATACAGTGCACCTACATATAGTAATTTTAACAGCATACATATAATTGTAATTTCTTGCATAATACTCAGTATATTGAAATATAAATAATTTTTCTAACTACCAGTAGAATACCTGGACCGATGTAGGTTGTAGATTGCCCCTATCGACTTCATAGCTCCTTTGGTCCAAGCCTTAGTAACCAAAACTAGATGATCCACCCTACCGACTAGCTCTTATCATGCTGGCCCTTTTAAACCGACGGGTTTCCTAGCCCCCTGAGCCCACAAACCAATAATCCCTACAGCATCTTTCCTTAGTACCTTTCCATCGTTCAAGAGTAACTTTTCCTTGAGTTAACCCCACCTCATTCTTTTGAGTTTCCCACCTCCTCAAAGCTTTGAGTTATCCCCCTCCTCGGCATTCCTCCTTTTTCTCAAAATACTAAGTGTATTTCTCCCCAAAACCAACCCCCCCCCCCCCCCGTCTCCGTGAAACCATTGCTTTATAGATCCATTTTCCTCCTCCACTTGCCTTCCTGTTTACTCCACCACCCTCCATAAGAACCCTCGAGCCCCCAAAACATTAAATTGATTGCTTTTTACAATCCAATTCATAAATACATATTATTTTATAGTACTTCTTTTCTTGAGCAGTTCAATGGTATTAAGACTAGTTAGGTTGGATTTGATGGGTTGAATGTACATTATTTAATGATTCTTGAAATATTCAATTTAAGACATTCACGAAGGCAGTGGATTCAATATTAGTCTTATCCTCCATTTAATATGTTGAATAAGTAATAATTAAATACTATCATGTTGACCCTTTCAAATTTGAAGTGGTAGTTTGTTTTAATTATAAATATATATATAAAAATCCAATCTCAGATCGGTTTTGTGACATGACAGTAATTTATGCATATAAATTTAATTGAGTTTTATCTTAACCTTCCTCATTTAATAATTTTAGTAATACTCCTTTCTCGTTTCATAGCAATAAATTAATTAATTTAATAATTCAAACATGTTTACTTACCCACTTATGATTTCTTTCATTCCAATAAGGACACATTATCATTATTAACATTAGTTAAATAATAATAATAATAATATTAAATAATAATAATAATAATAATAATAATAAATATTAATGGTGATTTAAGTACCTTAGCACTAATCTAACATACTTAATTAATAATAAGTACCTTAGCACTAATCTAACATACTTTCATTGATAAACGAAGTACTCTTAAGGGTTTAATTAATCAATATTAACAATTAGATAATACACGCTTCCAGCATTAATGTTTATCTGCTATACTTCATATTTCCGATACCTTCACTTGACGAAAATTACAATTGGCGGAAATTATTTTAATTGTTCATTACAATGTTTACATATAAGATTAATTAACTTATTTTATACATAAACAAATCGATCATCTATTACTCATGTCGTTTACCCAAACCTTAACTGAGTTATCTATGACAACTTATAACATTGTTAAATACTGATAAGTATGTCGTAAACAGATACTTTCGCACATGTACAAAATGTGCATGCGTGGGCAGCATATGCACAGGTCTGTCAAGTACTATAAACATACCTCATGTTTCTTATGCTTAACAACTAACTAATACTAATAATACCTCATGCAAACAGAACAAGTATATATTTATCATAACATTACTAAAACATCATCGGTCATTATATCAGTTAACCTTTAATATTTCATTTCATTATCTTTATGATTACATTTTTTCAATCAATCAAGTACAAGGAAAGCTACCTACTACCACTAACTCAAGATCAACAAAAACCCAACCCTCAACAGTACTAACTAAATATCCTCCCATCCTAAGCTTCGTCCGCATCCTCCCTATCCTTCCTCTGCTAGTACAAAAGTGGATGTCAGCTATACTGACCTAGCCACATAGAACGTGAGAGTGGTAGCGTCGGCTAACTAGAGGACCTAACCTCTCCTAGCAGGCATCCGACCATCGTTATCACCACAACTTGGGTAGCGTGTCTCAGCACGGCCCTCCCACGACCTCGGGTATCATAGAAACATAGGGTGGGCAATACATCCATCCCTCTCAACATACTAGTTCTATGCCCTTATCAACTCATACTTTGTTGCTCTCGAGATTATTGGTTTTTGTCATCGTATCATCAACTTTGGTAAACAAGGCTCTCTGCAAAATAGGTACTATACCATACTTCGTATCAGGTATCCGACTATTACATAGCCCCGGTGTCCTGCAGATTAGTACTTTGCAGCCATAAATTTATAACAATATTTCCATTCTATCATCGTCTGATCCATATTGTCAACATCATTTATTTCATCACATAAAATCATTAAATTGATCACAACATAAATACCACATCATATATATCACATTTCATCCAGGACAATTATTAAACATATACTGTCATTATGAAATAAAAGAATCTCCTGATAACTACAACATAGTAACCACATAAACCAAATAACATCATGAGGATGGTAACATCATAACATCATAACCGTAGTATCAGCATGGGCATAGTAACATCCTAAACATAGTAGCAACATATCATCATGTCTAACATGCCGAGAATATAGTTCACTCTGTCTAGCTGAGTCGAACAGATAATAAGAAAATAAAGTGAAAGGTGTCTAACTCATAAACACGCCTAGTCAAAATATTGGGCATTACAGTTTTGAATAAATGAGCCTCAAGCTCCAGTCCCACTTTCCAGGGCACTATGACCACATTTCAAGGGAGTTGTCCCATACCAACAGCTAGTTTGTTCCATCGTGATGCTGCCACTTGTCCCTTGCCTTCTACCCCAGATTCCATTCCACCTAGTGGTCAGTAAACACTCTTTCAACAATCTCCTTAGGTGTTTATCTCCTATTTAATTTATTAAAGAATAAAATATTGTGCAATTACAATCATGCTTGGACACTTGTCCAATATAAAACTTTACAATAAAAGTTAACATAATGTTTCCAACATAAAAAAAATTTCAGCAAAAAGGGTATGTTACAATCGATGCCCATATAGATAGATCTATATGGGCATTTAAATGTTTTGTTTATCATTAAGAGTATTTTTTCTATTGAGATTAATTTAGTTTAACCCATATTTTCTTCTACCTAAAATATTAACTTAGAAATTAGATTTTTAAGTGAGTAATTTTTCTTCCTTCCAGTGTGCAAAGCACTAAGATGAGTTCCACCCTCACCTATCATAATCTCATGGCTTTCCCATCATTAACCTTATTCCCTAGTCATTTTTTTTTTCTTATAGGTGGGTTTTGTTATTTATTGTTTAGTTGCATTAGCATTATTTAAGTCTTCTAGGATTTAAACTAAGACTTATAAACATAACACTAGCTTGGGGTCCATCAGTGGGGCCTTGGCCTTGATCTCCTCACCAGGGCCTCATACCTAATTTACAATATGCATTTACCAAAATAGTAATAATAGGGATCAAATAGGAGGGATGTCACATCCTCCTCCCCTTAAGAATAACACCGTCCTCGGTGTTAATAGTTTGTATTTCCTCCTTAGATCATCTTTCACCTTCTTTGTTCTCTTGCTTTGGTCATCTGTGCATTTCCGCCACTTCCGTAAGTTCTTATCATTCCTAACCTGCACATGGTATATCTCATACAAAATTTTCAAACATTCTTTAGCATAACATAATTTTACCTTTTTCAATCATAAGGTAAGTACAGTATTTTTGCACACCTTATCATTCACAGGTTAGCATCATGTACTTCACCATATCAAATTCAGTAAACTGTAATATTTAACATGTATCCTCATTCTTGAGGAATATTTGCTCACTCTAGCATTCATATCATTTACATAAAAAGACATGCAATAGTTTAGTTATAGGGAAAATCATTAATATTTGTTAAACCTTTCAACAACGCTTTTTATTCTTCGTCGACCGGCACCATATTCAGGTTTCGATAACTGGATACTGCTAAGAGATAACGGTAATCTTTGGTGGTTACTCGTTACTCCGGTTAGATGACTAGTGGACCTTCATTGTGTTCATTGCTGAGACTTCGTGTTTTTCTTGGGCTCTGAGGGATGACCTTCGTCGAAATACTTGAGCTGTTTGACATCTTGGGGAGGATGAAACCCTCGACCCATTTGGCATTAGGCCTGTGGTGTTTGGTTTTCAAAGTAGAAACTGTAAAAGAAGAATAACTGAGGAGAGGGTTTTTCCCTTCTACTGTCTTTGATAATAAAAGAACTGTGTTTCCTATTTTATGGTGTTTGTGTTCGAGTTTGAGAGTAGTGCTCCAGTTTTTGTGCAAGTGAAGTTTGTCGTTTTTGCAACTATCGTGTTTTAAGAAAAGTTTGAGAGCTAAGGGTTTAGCCCTGTGTTAAAATGGTCAAACCCTAATGTGTACTTTTTGGAAATATTTTGCTGTTCTGAATAACAAATGTTTAGCTTTTGAAAGTAGATGTCTACAGTGAGCTAATCGTATGGTTTTTACTGTTTAAGGTTTTCAATTGAAACGTGATAATGTAGTCTCATGTTGATGTCGAGATGCTCTTAAAATCGGTCTTAAAGAATGTATATGATAAATGTTTTTGAGACTATGCTTATGGAGTTGAAAGCTTCACTTTGTTATTCTTTCCTGTCGATTTTTGTGATGGTCATGAGCTAAAATCCAATGTTTTTGTTTTTAGTTATGAAATGAAATCGTGACCCGTTTCTTGTTCTGTTTGAAGCTTAACTAAACTCTTAATTTGAAATATAAATGTTGATATTTCTAGGGTTTGATAAGTGAAGGGTACGAACCTGTCATGATGTTTGAGTTTTTAAACAAAACTCTGTTTTGGATAACATAATAGTTCTTTGTTTAACAGTTGTGATGAATGAAGAAAATTGATGAACAACAAATTAGGTTTTCTAATACTATGCTAAATGTGAATGGGATTAACTATAGTTTAAAAAAATAAATAATATAAAACAAAATGAATACTGTGCATAAAGATTAGTGCTAAATAATCATGCATTGTTTGTAATAGAAAGAGTTCTGTTTGGTTTTATGATTATATTTACTTGCTAGCAGCATTAGATAATAGTACTGTGTACTTAGGAAATAATTATTTTGCAGCTGTTATTTCAATAAAAATTGGTGAAATAAAATATAGTGCACCTTAAACACTTAACTGATGAAGGAATGATAAGAGAAAGACATAGAATTATATTATTTATTACAGAATATTAATGGTAAGAAAAACTAATGAAATACAACGGTATTAATCTTCTCATTCATTTGAAAATATGGCTATCAATTTATCTACCCTAATATCCTTCTCTGTACTAGAGTACGATGCAAAAACATTAGCATGGGGAAAAATGCAGAGAAATATTTTTATTCAATTCATCTTTCATAATCATTACTATACAGAATCCTAACTAGGTCAGAAACTAAAATAAATGCATAAGGAGGCCTATTCCTCCCAATCTTTTCCAAAAGAAGCAACCAAACTACTTGCTTCCTTTGGACCCCCAAGCTTGCTTCCTCAACCACTAAGTAGATGGAATCTATGTAGAAGCAAGGCACTCAGTAATATAACTTATGCACTTAGTAGTATAACTTCTGCACTCAGTAGTATAATAGGAATACTTACACCATGATCATAAACTCAGCATATGCCCTCATCGAATCTCTTGGGTGCAAGCAGAGCAAAACCCCAAGGTCAATTTCCTTGTCAGGAAAAGTGATGAACCTCAGTTCACAATTCAATGGCTCTTATATACACTGCCTAGGTATTTAGTGGTCAGTTTTGAATAAATGAACCTCAAGCTCCAGTCCCACCTTCCAGGGCACTATGACCACATTTCAAGGGAGTTGTCCCATACCAACAGCTAGTTTGTTGCATCGTGATGCTTCCACTTGTCCATTGCCTTCTACCCCAGATTCCATTCCACCTAGTGGGTCAGTAAAGACTCTTTCAACAATCCCCTTAGGTGTTTATCTCATATTTAATTTATTAAATAATAAAATATTGTGCAATTACAGTCATCCTTGGACACTTGTCCAATATAAAACTTTACAATAAAAGTTAACATAATGTTTCCAACATAAAAAAAATTCAGCAAAAAGGGTATGTTACAATCGATGCCCATATAAATAGATCTATATGGGCATTTAAATGTTTTGTTTATCGTTAAGAGTATTTTCGCTATTGAGATTAATTTAGTTTAACCCATATTTTCTTCTACCTAAAATATTAACTTAGAAATTAGATTTTTAAGTGAGTAATTTTTCTTCCTTCCAGCGTGCAAGGCACTAAGATGAATTCCACCCTCACTTATCATAATCTCATGGCTTTCCCATCATTAACCTTATTCCCTAGTCATTTTTTTTTCTTATAGGTGGGTTTTGTTATTTATTGTTTAGTCGCATTACCCTTATTTAAGTCTTCTAGGATTTAAACTAAGACTTATAAACATAACACTAGCTCGGGGTCCATTAGTGGGGCCTTGGCCTTGATCTCCTCACTAGGGCCTCATACCTAATTTACAATATGCATTTACCAAAATAGTAATAATAGGGATCAAATAGGAGGGATGTCACATCCTCCTCCCCTTAAGAATAACACAGTCCTCGGTGTTAACAGTTTGTATTTCCTCCTTAGATCATCTTTCACCTTCTTTGTTCTCTTGCTTTGGTCATTTGTGCATTTCTGCCACTTCCGTAAGTTCTTATAATTCCTAACCTGCACATGGTATATCTCATACAAAATTTTCAAACATTCTTTAGCATAACATAGTTTTACCTTTTTCAATCATAAGGTAAGTACAGTATTTTTGCACACCTTATCATTTACAGGTTAGCATCATGTACTTCACCATATCAAAATCAGTAAACTGTAATATTTAACATGTATCCTCATTCTTGAGGAATATTTGCTCACTCTAGTATTCATATCAATTACATAAAAAGACATGCAATAGTTTAGTTATGGGGAAAATAATTAATATTTGTTAAACCTTTCAACAACACTTTTTCGATCATAAAAAATCTCCCATGAGTTTGGATTTTCAGTATTTCCTCTGCTGTACATAGAAATCTTCCTCAAGTTATGTTCTTTTGAAACTCAGCAAATCAAATTTTGCAAACATAATACTTTTTGTAAACTCAATAGAATAATTAGATAGTCTCGCTCTGCAACTCATTAGTTAGCATTCCCCTCATCGAATCCTCTTGTGTGCAAATCACAAGGAAAATCCAGTGAGCCTCATGCCCAATTTGATGGATTAAATTTGCCTAAGTCTTTGGGTCAGTATAACATTCAACGAGCCACCTGCTATGTTCCAATTCCATGGGGAACATGACCACATTTTTAGGGAAGTTGCGTCTTGCAACTTCTAATGAGTGAGTGCAAGATGCAACTATTCTGCTTGAATCTAGGAAATATTCTTTTCCCCTCAAACCTTCTCGTTTAAGTCCAGGAAATATTCTTTTCCCCACAAACCTTCTCGTTTTGAGTCCAGGAAATTTACTTAGTAATAATCATTTATTATGTTGTAAATGGGTATCATAATAGCAACAAAATCTATTTGCTTATCTTATTCTATGCATTTTGATGATCACACATCATTAATCATAAGTTTACTATTAATCATGGTGCATAAAATCTTTTAAAACCATAATAAGATGTAAAACAATTATTACTTACTCTTGGGCGTTTTTGCTCAACTTATCTATAATCAATGTTCCACTTGAATTATGATATTGGTCATAACCAAGATCACTTCCTGAAATGTTAGTATAAGAGAAAAATTCCTTTGCTTCTATTGCTCAACCATTGAACACATTAGTTCCATAGCATTACACGCATGCTCATTCAATTATCTTGTGCATCCTCTTCAATTCATCCCGATGTAAACTCTTCAATATCCTTAAGGAAAATCTGCTAACAACCAATCATATATCATACTTTTAACTAGTTAGTTGCACATAGTCTCATTCTATTTAAGACTCATCAAGATTCTTTTCCCTATAATTTTTCCATACTCTTTGTTTAAAAGATACCATGATTTTAATTCAATTATAACAAAGTTTAGGATTCTTCTTTTTCCATAATCAAACTCCTACCATTAACCAAAATATTTTTAACTTGATACACATCAATCGTTATTAGAATATATAACAAATCCTATCAGGGGTCTATCTAAGAAGAGATTATTTAGAATCATATGTATTCTAAAAATAAGATCATTTAAACTCTTAGGAATACTACTTGTTATTCCATATAGTAATACACCCTTAAGCTTATACTTGTAATTCTAAGAATAATAAAAATACCAAATAAACTCTTAACGTTTAACCAAATGAATTTTTTTTTCTTATAACCAAAACACATCAGTTATCTCATCACATAAAATCATTCATGTCTTTAAACATATCTTTTAACCTAGTATTTTAAACTAATCCTTGCCATCAATACTCAAGATTAATAACTACTCAAGCGATGGACTTCATACTATCGCATCCACGAAAGGAAGAGTCAAAGAGTCAACATATATTTTGCAATACACATACTATCAACACCTAAAATAAATAGACAAACATTCTACCATCGATACTTGAGGATCAACTTTCAATTCAAGGATTGCACCTATAGTTATAAAATCATTATTTATTCTATAATATTTTCCTGCTATAGAATTCCATGACAAATGTCAAAGGAGTGTATAACAACCATTAAATAAAATGTAACTATTATAATTTTGAAGATGTTTTAAGTGACTTCGCCTAAAGAAAACAAACTTACTTCATTGGAGCGTACTAATAATACCATACTTAGGGGTAGTGTACTTAGTAAATATTTAATTCATAAATTAGGGTACCGACAAAACTATATTGGGAATCTACTATACAATTTAAAGTTTCCAAGTTTCATTGTTCATAACCTTTGTTGGGTCATGGCACTAACATGTCTTGTTAAATTTTTTTTGTTTTGTTTTTCCATCTATTTAATAAAATTTTATGAATCATCAATTCCGTCATAAAAGATTCTAATGCTTTTATTCTCCTACAAGTTTAATCGATCTTCAAAAAGGACATAAAACAAATACATCTTTCATATTAGCTACTTATATCCTAGTGTAATTCTTCCAAGCTTTAATGCATCGTTTCTATATACAATATCCAAAATAACCAATATTTTCGCAATTGTACTCCAATTCATTTGATCTTTATGACTATGTCGCAGATTATACCCTACATGCTACATTAATCATATCATTTTGCAACAAACTAATTGCTTCAATAAATTAAAGATTCATCTTTTTAGGCAAGGAAATCATTTTTTTCTACACCTACTATTGACATATGAATTTCCTATAATGAGTTTTTTTATGGAAATGAATAACTCACATACTTATTCCAATAAATAAAATCAACCAAGTATGTGTAATTTCTACCTTATCTAAATCACAGAACTATTCTGTACGTATGTTGCAATTATTTCAAAAATACCACATTCCATGACTATACTATGCAACAATGTAAGTATATATATTTTCTATGTATCAAGGAAACTCACAACAAAGGTAGACATACCTAACTCATAACAATGATGGAAATACTTATCTTTACTCATTTGGAGAACCTTGAAGTTTGATCTTTGAATGACATTACCCCTTGTCCATTCCACTTCATGCATCCAAAATGAAACAAAACAACTGATTAGTAATTTTAACTACCTTCATACTTACTTATTTTATGTTGAGCTCATTAGGCCCTAGTGTTATAACCTATGGCTCTGATACCATTTGTAACAAACCTAATTATTCCAAATCAATAATTTTGGTAAAATTTTAAAATTATCATCATGAGCATTAACAATAATTCTGAGATACACTTAAACATGATGTTGATTATTTATTCATCAGAAATGTCGAGCATAATTACACGTCCCTTAAATATAAACAAAGACCTAAGTTAACCTATCAAATAGTCCATAATGTTAATAAGAATTACCTCTATTTACTTCTCAAACATAGTAAAGCGCTTCCACTAGAAGTATGCACCCAATAACTATTCTAACTCGAATTTAGATTGTTTTGTAATTAAATAACGTTATTTTTCCTTTGAATATTTTCGTAAGGTTTTTCCCTAAATAGTAACTTGGAATACTTGAACAATAGACACAATAACAAGGAGGTATCATCATCAACTATACATTTACCCAAGATATAAGCAGCAATCCATTTAAGCTAGTAATACATATTCAAGTAAACTAAACTAAATGATATTGAAACACATTATCAGGGAAATACACAAAGGAAAATAACATCATAGGAACATACCATTTTTAACGTGGTTCACCCACTCTTTGGGCTATGTCCACAAAAGGTTGTATTTTATTTCTCAATTAAGGGTTACAATCTGCAACATTCTTGTTGCCCTTTCCACTTTCCAACATCTCTTGTAACAAAGCCCTACATCCTAGATGAAAGGTAAGGGTATGGGGTATGAGGAAAAAAATATTCCTTTACAATATCCGAACAACTTACTTAAGTCAATTTTAGCATCAACATAAAAAAAATCTTTCATACCTAAAACACCCTTCACATATGAGATTGTCTCATTGCCTTGACAATAGGAAATATTTTAAGCAAAGATTTTACAATCTCAGTTCTCATTTTAAAATCTATTAACCTTCCGAGATGTTTATCCACCATATTATTTATACTTTTGAAAGCCTTGAACTCATTCTAACAATCATACAAATATTTTGTACATGACACTTTTTAGTGGATTACAAAACATATATAATAGCATGATGTTTACCAAGCCCTAGTTTTCTTCTCATGGAACCTTCATGCATTTTTCCTATAGATGTCAATTTCCCTTTTTTTATTATTTGAAATTACTCAAAAATAGTTATTTCTTCAACCACTAAATCAAATATCTTAATTAACCTAAAGCTCAAACACTTTATATATACATATATATAAATAATCTAGCCTTTTACCCTATCCTATATACAGGAGTAAATAAATTGATCTAGTCAAAACTTCTTTGATGAGTCAGAGCTAGCGTTTAGCTTTGGATGTAAAGCAGAGATCGATACTGAGAACATACATTAAAGATATTCAATAGTATACAAGACAAACCAACGTTTTAACCAGGCATACACGTTTTCAATTTCAACCAAACCTGCCGTAGAGATAAAATCTTGACAGGACATCTACGTTTTCAGTTCATTCATCAGCATATAAATGTAAATGTAAAGCTTAGGAAAACTATGCGTCCCATTTCTATTGGAAGTATAATTATCGCAACTAGAAACAAGAATTTCTTGCAGGGGTCAGCATACTTGAAACACAACTAAGCTAGGGAGAAAAATGCAGTCTAACGGCAAGTAGCTGATCGACCCTTTCAATCTGTGTAATATCTCGAATTTTGGACTAACTATTTCTATTGTTATATTGGGCCACGACCCCAACACATATGTTTTATTTTGAGTATTGGGCATGAGCCCTAACACGTATGATTTATTCTTTTATATATTGACATAGTGCCTGACAACCACATTTTAGCACTAGTGTTGAGCAGGAAGCTCTAGAATTGCACTAGCGTAATGACCATGTTAAAGTGTTGAGTTAAAAGGCTCAGAAGAGAACTCGGGGTTACTAAATATCAAAGTGTTGAGTTGGAAAGACTCCAAATAACACTTCTACTTTCATCACATTTATTTAATCTGGTTAAATTATTCATCTTTTATCTATCATCAAATACTGCGGGAACTACCATGTTAAACGAGGGAATCCGACATGCAAGAGAGAGACTAGAGGTGCCTATCCAAGCTTATTGAAAGACCGTCGAAAGAATTGGACCATATCCTTAATATTTAAAAGAAGTATCATGTGAAAATACATAATTAAATAAAATATAATTGCCTGAAAATGAATGCAGAAGGGGGCAGCAACATACATGTAAATCTGAACTCTCCACCACAAGAGCAAGAAATTGTGGTGGAACTCAACTCGGATTTAATGAAATCCATGCAAAATATACAAGCAGAATTCCAAAGTTTCAGAGATGATAACATGCAAGAAAGACGAGAACAACAAGTTATAAATGAAACTCTCCTTGAGACTTTAACAGGGGCAAAACCCCACGGACAGCCCACACTCTCAGTCAACACCTTTAAATAGGGAAATGGTCACACAAAGAAGACTTCTAGCCCTAAGGGAGAGGAGAAGGGGGAACACATACCTGAATCAATGGAAGAGGACTGTAAGAGCTCTTCCAACGATGAAGGTTCACCACTTCCTTGCAAGAAAAGGAGAAAAAGTGATGACAGTTTACAAGGAGAATTCAGAAAGATAAAAGTCCCAACTTATGAAGGAGAGATTAACTCTGGAGAGAAGGATGAGGAGTGGCTGCTATGAATGAATAAGTACTTCAAAGTTCATAATTACTCCAGTGAAATGCAAGCCCGACTAGCCATATACAAACTGAATGGTAAAGCAACCAGATGGTGGTGGGACTTGAAACAAACCAAAGGACAAGAACTGAGAGACATAACATGGGATACTTTCAGTAGAATATCCCAGGACAAATATATGTCTGAAAGATTCTTTGACAAGAAAATTAAAGAATTTCATGAGTTGAAAATGGGCTCCCTAACCATGGAGGCATTCATAACTAGATTCTTAGACCTGCTGCACTATGTTCCATACATCAGAGACGAAAAGGTTAAGATACAATAGTTCTTGGGAGGTCTGCCACCAAACTTTAGAGAAAATATAGAGTTTGACATACCCAAGACCTTAGATGTGACTTTACATAAAGCAAGACTGTGTTATGAACACAGACAACCAAGGAATGATAACATCAACAGAAATAGAGATAGGTTCAGAACCTTCACGGACAACCGCAAATCGGGTTTTAGACCTCCACCTTACCAGAAACATAACAACAGTTTTCCACCTAATAGGTGCTTCAACCGACCTCAAGCACGACCAAGTGCACCCCCACCACCTGTCAATAGGCCAGATTTTAACAAAGGGACAAAAGATGTCCCACCAATCGTTTCTTGTTGGAAATGCCAAGGGCCCCACTACTACAGAGACTGCCTTAGCAAAACGGATGGAGTTTTACACAACATCCAAGCAGAACCTACTATAGGAGACATGGCAAAACCTCCTAGGATTTATGCCTCTCTTGATGGCCGATAGGAAGATCACCAAGCCACCATGGTTGAAATTAAGGGTAAGATCTCAAACACAACCATTTCAGTTTTAATAGATCCCGGCGCATGTCGAAGTTATATCTCCCCCAAGATAGTGGACACTTGTAAGTTGAACCGAGAGAATCACGAGAAATTGTGGTTGGTACAACTAGCCACCAGTAGCAAACGAACTATCTCCGAGTTAGTTGAAACTTGTTATATAGACTTAAATAGTTTTCAAACTAGGTTAGAACTAAGCATTCTACCCCTAGGGTCGTACAATGTACTTATCGGCATGGATTGGTTAGAAGAACACCATGTCCTACTTGACTGCTTAAACAAATCCTTACTCTGCAGGGATGACTAAGGAAATTAGAAGACGATTCAGGGTATCACTAAGAAAGTGTCTGTAAGACAAATCTCCGCCTTACAAGAAATGAAATGTATCAGAAAGGGTTTTAAACTCTTTGCCGTCAATATCCAAAACATAGAAACAGATAGGGAACAGAAGATCGAATACTTCCCAGTCCTCGTAGAGTTCAAAGATGTATTTCCCAAGGAAATACCGGGATTAACACCCAAATGAGACTTAGACTTTTCCATTGAACTAACACCCGGTTCAGTACCAACTTCCAAAGCCCCTTACCGTATGAGCACACTAGAATTGGTGGAGCTCAAGCTTCAGTTACAAGAGTTAATAGACAAAAGTTACATTCTACCGAGTGTGTCCCCTTGGGGAGCACCGATACTCTTCGTCAAGAAGAAGGACAGAACGATGTGAATGTGCATCGATTATCGACAACTCAACAAGATGACCATTAATAACTACTACCCACTCCCTAGAATTGACGACTTGTTTAACCAAGTCGGAGGAGCGAAGATCTTCTCAAAGATCGACTTACGATCTAGATGCCATTAGGTGAGAATCCGTGATGAGGATATCAACAAAACTGCATTTCAGACCCGTTACGGCCACTACGAGTTCGTAGTGATGCCATTTGGGTTGACGAATGCACCGGACAACTTTATGTGTATGATGAACAACATATTTAGTAAATACCTCGATAAGTTCATTCTAGTCTTTATTGAAGACATTTTTATCTAATCCAAGAACGAAGTAGAAGATGTGGAACACCTCCGAATTGTTTTATGTATACTACGCGAACACCAACTGTACGCCAAGTTTAGTAAGTGTGATTTCTACAAACCCCAGATTCAATACTTAGGACATATCATTTTCGAAAAGGGAATAGCCATCGAACCTGAAAAGGTCAAAGATATCGAAGAATGGCCCACACCTATGTGTGTATTCGATATAAGATCGTTTTTAGGTTTAGCTGGCTACTACCGAAAGTTCATTAAGAACTTCTCATGGATTGCATGTCTTATGACTGCCTTACAGAAGAAAGAAAAAAATTCATTTGGATAGCTAAGTGCGAAGAAAGCTTTCAGAAGCTGAAGCAACTTTTGATTAGTGCACAAATCTTACGAATTGTAGATCCCAATGGAGACTTCGTCGTTTGCATGGATGCAAGCAAGGAAGGACTTGGGGGAGTCCTTATGCAAGACAATTTTTCCATATGCTACAAATCGAGGAAATTGAAAGAACATGAGAAGAACTACCCTACGCATGACCTCGAACTAGCCACCATCATCCATGCCCTGAAGATGTGGCGACATTATCTTATGGGAAAGAAATTCCTATTAGTGACTCATAACATGAGTTTGAAGTATCTTTTCGACCAACCCGACCCAAACGCTAGGCAGGCCAGATGGTTATCCTTTCTTAGTGAGTATCATTTTGAACTAAAGCATATTAAGGGCAAGGAAAACAAGATTGCGGACACCTTGAGCCGGTGAGCACATATGCTTTACGAAGTCAGAGTGAGTCAAACAGACTCAGATTTACACCACAAGATTCAAACAGCATGTAAGAGCGACCGTTACTACACGAAAATCCTTGCAAAGATACAGGAAGACAGACTATTCCAACAACAAAAGGAATATAAGATAGACGAGTCAGGACTACTATGGTCGAAAGAGCGACTTTACGTCCCAGAGAGTGGATACATTAGATCAAACATTCTCACTGAGTTTCATCAGAGACCCTATTCAGGGAATCCCAGATATCAAAAGATGATATCAGTAGTAAAGAAACATTACTTTTGGCCTAAGTTGAAAACTGACATCGCCATGTTCATCGCGAAATGTCAAGAATGCCAACTAGTCAAAACAGAACACCAACACTCCTCCGGTTTATTACAACCTTTTCCCATTCTGGAATGGAAGTGGGAAGTAATAAGTATGGACTTCATTATGGGCTTACCCAAGAGTAAGAGGCAGAACGATTCCATCTTTGTAGTGGTGGAAAAGTTGTCTAAAGCAGCCCATTTCATAGCGGTAAAGTCTACCTACAAAGTAGTCCTCATCGTGGACATCTTCTTGAAGGAGATCTTTCGATTGCATGGGATACCCAAGGAAATCATTTCCGATCAAGACACGAAGTTCACTAGCAACTTCTGGAGAGCATTTTTATCTGGTTTGGAGACCCAGTTACAATTCAGTACCACATACCATCCCCAGACAGATGGACAAACAGAACGAGTAAACCAAATCCTTGAGGACATGTTGAGGATGTATGTCATGAGAAACCCCACCAAGTGGGAAGATTATTTTCACCTCGCAAAGTTTTCCTACAACAACGGATACCAAACCTTTGCCAAAATGAGCCCTTTCGAGGTACTCTACGGCAGGAAATGTCGGACACCCGTGACTTGGGACAGTTCGGTAGACAGAGTTATGTTAGGACCCGACCTATTAAGGAACTTGGAAAAACTAGTCTCCAAAGTACAACTGAACTTGAAAGAAGCACAAGACCACCAAAAGAGTTATGAGGACAAGAAAAGAAAAGACAAAGACTACCAAGTCGGTGAACATGTGTTTCTAAAAATAAAGGAAAAATGAAGCTCGTTGATCTTAGGATGTTGCGGTAAACTAGCCCCAAGGT
The DNA here is from genome assembly GCA_027924585.1 of Larix kaempferi. Classification (NCBI taxonomy): domain Eukaryota; kingdom Viridiplantae; phylum Streptophyta; class Pinopsida; order Pinales; family Pinaceae; genus Larix; species Larix kaempferi. The sequence goes on along the minus strand of BSBM01000764.1, from coordinate 3,517,396 downwards.
TTTGTGGACCTTTTGAAATACTGGCCAAGAAGGGCCCAATGGCTTATGAGTTAGCCTTACCAGCTCATATAAAAGTTCATAATGTTTTTCATGCTTCATTATTAAAGAAATATGTATACGATACTAAACATGTTATTGCTTGGTCCTTATTACAGGTGGAGCCCGAAGGGAAGTTCATGCCGGAACCACTCCACATCCTGGATAAAAGAGAGGTGAAACTGAGGAGGAGGACCATCACTCAGCTGAAAGTGAAATGGAGGCACTTTGGACTAGATGAGGATACGTGGGAGAATGAGACCACCATGAAAGAGGCGTACCCTGCCTTGTTCAATGACCTGATTCCTAGTCCTTAGAAACACCGGGACGATGTTGTTTCTAAGCGCGGAGGGATGTAATATCCCGAATTTTGGACTAACTATTTCTATTGTTATATTGGGCCACGACCCCAGCACATATGTTTTATTTTGAGTATTGGGCATGAGCCCTAGCACCTATGATTTATTCTCTTATATATTGACATACCGGGCATGGACCCTGACTGATGCCTTTATTTGAGTGTATAATAGGCGAGGAGGTCCTAATGTTTTGATGATGTTCTTCAACTTTGATATGGGTACAAACCCTAATATACTAAGATGATATTTTGTTACTTACTGTGTAGAGCTATGATTTTTACGTGATTGACTTATGTGGTGTGTTGAGTGTGGACTTAGAAACACATAGATGACCTACGTACTGGGCATAATCCCCAATGTACCTAGAGGAATGTTTATGCACTGGGAGTAAGCCCTGATGTACATTGATTGTTGTGCATAAGCCCTGGAGCACTCCAAGCTTGATAAATGAATACCAGATCCAAGGCCACTTGAACATTCTAGATGTGCCTCACAACCACATTCTAGCACTGGTGTTGAGCAGGAAGCTCTGGAAATGCACTAGCGTAACACCCATGTGAATGTGTTGAGTTAAAAGGTTCTGCAGAGCACTCGGGGTTACTAAATATCATAGTGTTGAGTCAGAAAGACTTTGAATAGCACTTCTGCTTTCATCACATTTATTTAATCTGGTTAAATGATTCATCTTTTATCTATCATCAGATACTGCGGGAACTACCATGTGAAACAAGGGAGTCCGACATGCAAGAGAGAGACTAGAGGTGCCTATCCAAGCTTACTGAAAGACCATCCAAAGAATTGGACCATATCCTTAATGTCTAAAAGAAGTATCATGTGAAGCTACATAATTAAATAAAAGATAATTGCCATAACCTAAAGTATGGATTGACTAAGAATAGTCTTGTGACAACAAAATGCTTAAAGGCCTCAAGGCTAAGTATTGTTATTAAGAGCTTTAATAATAATAATGCTATTATTTATTTATAGAATATATATTCTTATATATATATATTTATGCATAAGTGGGCTACCACATTATTAAATATTATTAATTATGTATTAATATTTAGGTTGAATTATAATTATTGTATTATTATTATTATGAAAAGATTAAAGATTAAAATCACTTATAGTTAAAACAAGTGAGAAGTCCTAGTTCAAGAGGACAAAATATTTTAGTAAATAATATATTTTAAATATTATATTATTTAATTTAAAGAAACTAATTATTCCAACAGTCATAATTCAACACTCCCCTACATAAAGAGGGCAGATCCCAGGTTTGGGGGATCATCATTCTTTTTCATTATCATTCTCTTATGGTAATCAGAGAGAAGTTTTATGCTCCAAGAAATTGAAGTAGTGTCACATAATAATTCTAGATCCGAACCAGCAGTGAACCTAGGGCCTCTATCTCTTATTGCATGTTGGAACCAAGCTCGGGGGGATCCAGTTAGAACTAGGAACAATCTAAGGGTCATGGTTGGGAGGAACATGGTAGCCCCAAAGTTATCCAGCTAAGGAATCATTCTAATAGGTCAGTTAAGCTCAAAATATTTCTACACTAATTATTGTTTGAGTGTGCAGGCCTCTACAGGAGCAGGTTGAATTTCAAGACAACCAGGTATGAATTATTAACTCACCAGTTCAAGTTATATGGACATCTAGGTATTTAATTTAGGCTTATCATTATAGTACTATGTTTCCCTTCACATTTATAACATTCACTTCCCTTATCGAGCAAGGGCCTTTGGGCATAGGCTCTTGGGTTTTTCTTTTTATTATAGGCATAAAACGTTATACTCAGAATATATAAGGGCCAACTCCGTCGTTAGGGACTACTGGCTCACAAACGGAACCAACTCGTTTAGAATTTGGAAGAAACTCGAGCTATGGGGCCTTGTGACTGGCCATACTCACCTTCAGCCAATCTGGCAGGAACTCAATCTAAGGAAAATCAGGATATGACATGGCCCATACATCATCAGATGGGAACACCTTGCAAAAGGAAGCTTTACTGTAAAGACGCCTATGCCATTTTGGCTAGTAGACCAGAGGCCCATCCATTTCCCTTATGGAAGACTATTTGGAAATCCAATCTTTGGCCAAAAATATCCTGCTTCCTCTGAATCCTCTTGCACTAGCATATCCTCACCTTGGACAACCTCCTCAAAAGAGGATTCCAAGGACACAAGAGACATAAGGAGGGTCCTTGGAATCCTCTTTTGAGGAGGTTTTCCCAAGTGACCACCTTCTGGACTCTTGCATGATGGCTAACAAGCTCTGGGACTTGGTATCCCTTACCTTTAGAAAAACCAACAGACTCAAGGGAAACATCAAAGACACTATGTTAAATTGGGGAGAAAACCCCTTCTGGAGTATGCTACTGAATATAATTTAGACCCTGACTCCTGGCTTCATTGTTTGGAACATCTAGAAGGAAAGAAATCTCCGCATCTTTGAAGACAAAATCAAAATCATTGAAGACATTTGGAAAATCACTTGTCGAAATCTACAGGAAACCGTCTTCACTGGGAACTGGAACAACAAGGATCTTCCCACATCCGAAGATGAGAAGCAAATCTTGCTCAATTTCCACTTTGATCTCCCTCCATCCCCTCTTCCTCTGACCAACCATCACTTAAACACCTACAGTCCTGATTTTTGGGAACCCCTGAGGGAGTCTTCAAACTCAAGTTTGATGGCGCCTCGAAAGGAAATCCGGGGCCGATAGGTTTTGCAGGATCCCTTCACAAGTCAGAAAACTCTACTCTTTGGATTTACTTTGTAAACTTGGGATTCGACAGTAACAACGATGCTAAACTAGCAGGAATCATGGAAGGAGTGATCATTGCTAACAAACAAGGATGCATCTCGCTCATCATGGAGGGCGACTCACAAATCATCCTCTCCCTCGCCACTAAAATCCAAAATGTTTCCCAGGTCTCCAAGCTCACACCCAGTTGAAGACTCGATCATGGGATCCATCGCCTAAAGGATAGCCTGATACACTCAAGAGCCATCACTTTTTACCATATCCATTGAAAAGTCAATTCTCTAGCTAACTTTCTCACCAACGAGGGAGTAGATAGCGATCTCAGTCTCTTCGAAGGAGAAATTGGAAGAAATTGTCCTGAAGCCCTGACTTAGGAGTGCCAAGATCTCTCCAGCAAGGATCTTGTCTCCCCGGATGCGGGCACTGTTGAAATATTGTAACTTCAAAGAATATTCTATTTGTACTTTGTTATTATTCATCCATAGATGTTTTATTCCTCCGTCAGGATGTTATTATTATGTAAAGTCATTGAGGTAAAACCTCCCATGTAATTCGGGGCATTAGTTCCCTTAGGGTCAATTGTAATGGGGTGTTTAAGTCCCCTAGAGGAGTCATCCCAGTCAGCATTATGTTGAGTGGTTAAGTTGTTGGGGCTGACGTAGTTAGGGTTAAAATTCAAGTGAAGTAAAGTATAAATAGAGGAGGTGTGTTCCTCATTTAACACACATTCACTCACTTATGAAATCGCATAGGAGAGAGAGATATCTGCAAATGAGGAGAAGGAGCTCTTGTTTGGGGACTACATCTTTGTATTTGTTGGTCATCTATATTGAGGAAGCTTTGCTGGGTTTTCTACCCCATAAGGGTTTCCGAGGATAAATATGTGTCTCTTGTGTTTATGTTGTGCTTGTTGTTCTTTTAGTGATCTTGTATATGCTATTGTTGTGAAATTGAATGTAATACTAATGTTATATATCTTATCATATTGAATCTTAACATGGTATCAGAGCTAACCTGAAGGAAGGCAATGTATGGCACTTACGACACTTGTTTCACTTGAGATAATTTGAAAGTTAGGGTTTTGTATAGAAAAACCTAGTCATCGTGGAACTTTCTCTATAAATCAATTTTAGCGAAGGTTTAGGATCTGAAAATTGGATAGGCCGAAGTTGAAATTTTCCTGTACCTTGTGTCCGAGTTTTAGCCTCAGATTTGTTGTACTTTTTGAGATATGATCCATACACGTTAGGGTTTCTGCCTCTTCCAGAATGAAGCCCTAAATAGGTGACCTAGGTGAAAAGGTCATATCTTGGGCTAGGAAGATCCAAATGAAATTTTGTAAAACGTGATAGTTAGGGCACGAACTTTAGTTTCACAGGTCCTATTTTCAGAGGCCGAAGATAAAACAGTGACATGTGGTGCTCCGTACAAGTTTGCTATGTTGTTTCATCCCTTAAACATGTCATGTTGGGAAACCGGGCATATCTCTCTGATGGAGAATCTAATGAAGCTCAAACCTGTAGGGTTGGAAAGTTGACAGGTCAGGCTACCACAAGCCCAAGTTTCAGACACTTCTGATCCAAAATTTTATAGATACACCAGAAACAATACGACACATCTAAAATGGCTCAACAGAGAAAATCAAGGAAGAGGAGGAAGAAGCTCTGACTTAGGGTTTTCAATTTTTTAGGTATGGAAGGACCTGATATAATGTTGGAGACACCTGATGCAACATTGGAAACTTTGATAATGGATTTGGAATCCATTCATCATAGATATTGTTCCTCCATCAAAATGTTGTGGGAGGAAGGAGATTGGAAATTAGGGTTTCCAAGTAAGAAGAAACCCTAGCAAAGTTCAGAGACTCATAGGGAAGCAACGAAGGAGGTTTAAATGGCAATGATATTTATCATCCTAGCACCATGAACCTATATAATATGTTTACAAGTAATCTACCTTGGATGGTTAGGGTTTTACCCTTATAGAGAAGACTACAAGCAATCTCAACAGGTATGACTTGAGGAGATACATGTATGTTTTGAAATCTATTTCATGATTAAATTCATGATATGTTTGTCTTCATATTATTGAGGTTATTGCATTCATGATTAATTTTAGATTGTCTAATCGCCTAAGTAAAAGTATGAATGCATGTGAATAATAGAAGGCATTCATCGATTAGGGTTATATGACACTTATGATATTACTAATGCACTTGTGGTGTTGTATGAGGATGATGTTGTCTGCTAACATGAAAGGTACATCAAGAAAGACAAATCCATATGACCATGATGACATGAAGACAAAGAATCATCCATAGTCTTTGATCACATAGAAGCTCTACTTACGAGGTGTGTATGATTTGTTTCTACTATGCTTAACTTATGAGATATGCAGGTTACTAGCACAAGGTCTCTAAATCATTGAAGAGAACAAAGAAGATATTGTTTGGGTATGTTAGACATAACTAAGCATGCATACTAATCCATGTATGTTTTTCCTATATCAAGTTAGAATCCTACATGGAATCCTACTTTGTGTTAGGATCTTAGAAAAGTATACCTGTGTATGAAATGATCATGACCATACATGCTTAAGATTGTTTAGAATCATAATGTTTTGATAATATTGAGATTATACTAATGTATGTATGATTATGTACGAGATCTTGAGGATGACACAATGATAACACTAGTGCACACTTAAGCATGCATAGTGGTCCCAGATGGATAGAAGTTCAAAGACATATAATCACGATGCTATCAAGAGGGGGAAACCACACAAACATACAAGATAAGTATTTGAGTTGTTATTTGAATTACCTCTTGAATCTCTGAATAGTAAATGATATTGCTCGTAATAGTTGTATGCATAATAGGTTATCATGTCAACATGATGTGATGATTATGAAGTATTAATAATCATGTAAGTAACCTTGATTTGTAGGAAAGATCATGTGCTATGATCTACAAAAGAAGGATGATGAACACGTGTTCCAAAGAACAAGTGATGGATGTTCAACAAAAAGACTTACAAATCAAACGTACTATAGAAGGCTCGTAGTTAGAGGATTCTCTTAGAAAGAGAGAGAATCATGACAAGATATTTGCTCCAAGTGGCTAGACAAGACTGTTTTCTTAATGGTGTAATTAAAGAATAAGTGCGAATCGAGCAAACTCCCAGGATTCGATAGAGAAACACACGATTGAAGAAAGCTCTATACGGGTACCCAGGATCGATAGTCATTTGATGAGCTTAATGATCACCACGGATGATGCGGATTTCAACCTTTGCTACAAGGTTGAAGATGGTTTCTATATACAGATGACATTCTTCTCTTAGATGACATGATTTAATTTTATCTACATAATTGACGAAGTTGACTCCAAAGTGAAATATTGAATAAGAAGAATTTGTAATCTTTGAATTTAAAATTATGGTTATCTTTATTAAACCATTAGTATAATCTTTATTCAGGTTTCTGATTGATATTAAAGTGTTTTAGAATTTTTTTGTTCATGGTTCCACCATCAAATGTTCATGGTCCCATCAAATTTTTACGGTTGCACCAACTTTTTTCATGGTTATGTAAACAATGATCATGGTTCCACCACTATATTTTCAGAGTTGCACTCATAAATATTCTACCAACAAATATCCATGGTTTCACAATCTTATAATGAACTTTCTCATATATAATGTTGTCAACTTTGATTATTTTATAATGATATTAACAAAAAAAAGCATATTAAAATATTATATATGAATAAAAAATATTTAATTATTTTTATAATTAATATATAGTTTATTTCAATTTCTAATTTTAATATAATATATCTTTAAAGAAAATCCAATTTTTTTTAATAATATAATATATATTTTTCAAAAGAAATGATATACTTAAAATGGTTGCATGTTGCATGTTTAAACTAAAACTCTTTAAAAAAAATAGTTTTTAAGAAAAATGATATAGGAAATAATATTAATTCAGGTAAGTTATTTTGATTTATCAAAGTCTCTTATATCTCAAATGTTAATGTTTTGGCTAATATTAAAGTCAAATATTTCTTTAATTTTTTATTTATAGTTCCAAGTAACAGTTGTTTGCCCCCACCCCATCAAAGTCCATAATTCCTATAACTCTGGCCTATCCGCTTTTTCTGATATATTTTAACTTTTCTCCTAAGCCTAGTCAGAAACATGCAACCTTCTTTCAACATTTTTCAATACTCCTCCTTCCCTGATGTATTTGAAGACCTTCTTAAATTGCAAAGTTCGAAGACCACTTCAGGGCATATTAAGAAACATGAACGCAAAGAATAATTTAAAAGTGGTTGAACAACGGAGAGGAGCCAAATACATTAAAAAAACACTGCAAAGCAGAATAAACTGAGGAAAGCATCAACCGTAAAGAATAATTTCTGAAGAGAAGAGTAATATGTAATATGAGTTTTGATTTGTCTTTATCGATAATCCTATTTAAAAAAAATCCTAATTAAAAACAAATAAAGCAAAGAATATCCATGGTCTATCTGCATCCTTTTGAATTTTTAATAGCATTTAACTTCCTCGGTTATCTAGCCCTTTACAGAACTTTAACTGTTGTAGACAGGAACAAATTGAAGCTAGAAACTATGCATTTTTGGTTTTTCAGGTTGTCAGTATCTAAAGTTTATCAGTACTCGTTATAACGGTTACTATTTTAAGAATTATTGTGGTTAAACTTTGACACAGTGTAAAATCCAGAAAATCAAGCATCCTCTGTCAATAGAATTGGGTATCCAAAAACTGTGCTTGATCTTTTGGATTTTGCACTTTGTCAGACTTTAAACACAATCACTTTTAAATTCAAACACAATGCAAAATCCAAAAAATCAAGCACAATGTGAACACACTATGAAAGCTTCCATGCTCATATATCCATGTTTGATTTTTGTTTCTACTGCTATAAAATAGTTTATTTGTCGAAATTATTTTCCCACAGAAGAAATTTGATCAATATTACTAGCCCATCTAATGTTGGAGATGAAAATGCCCATATGTATCATTATTGTAATAGTGTACTATGCTCATGCAAGGACCCTAATGCTGCTGGTCAGTGATGCCATAATCAACAACTGGTTACAATTATCTCATCAAAGTGGTCCCTTTGTGAAAGGCATGAGATAATCGGCCACAGATGGAATAACCAATTCGTCTCTCCTGGGCGGTATGAACTGAACAGAGGATTCTTCCACTTCTCCCTCCTCCTCAGTTTTGTTGGCATCTTCATTGTCAGTAAAAGCCAAGCGTCTCTTAAACGAACGCAGAACAGGTAGTTTCCAAAGAGCAGCAAAGGGCAACTTCTTCACAACTTGCAGAGGCCTCCCGTTCAGCGCTCTGGCAGGGCCAACCTTGAAAGCGGAGAGAGTCTCCCATACTAAACTGAAGCATAATCGTGAAACCGTTGACACGTCGGATGCAACAGGCGCATCGTTTTCTGGTTCAAACTCGTGTATAAAGGTTGACACGTCGGATGCATCAGACGCATCGCTAATTTCTTGTTCAGTTAGACTAGGGTTTTGATTGCTGGAAAGAGGAACGATTGAGTAGTACAACGCCTCCAGCAAGTGTCCTCTTTTGTCTATACTGAGCTTCGAATCTTCGGGTAGCTTGAAGGTGAAAGGAGATAAGTCGTGGCATACAAGTCTTAGCAGCCATCGGAGCCTCTCCTCAGCGTTGGCTTTAGAACCCTCAAACTGCAACTCCAAAAGCTTTTGCAAAAGAAAGAGCGGCAGTTGATTTTCCAGCATCATCACATCTCTGGCAATGGCGTTTCGGGCAGAGATGGTGCCATATAGATCTAAATCTCGTCCCAGCTGCTTGAAGTCCGTGCAGGAGCTTTGGTCGGCATTTCTCACATAAGACTGCAAATGTTCGAGAAGAAAGGCGGCGTCCAATGCCATGAACCACGCCAAGGTTTCTTCCTTGTATTCGATCAACTTGTGATAGCATCTCCGGATTTGCTTGTCGTGCTTCTTGAACTCCTCCACAACGACGGTCTCAAAGTTGGATCCGTTGATTCTTTTCTGAAATCTACAAGCAGCTTCCAGTTTGTAGCGCTCCATATGATCGTCGAGATGACATCCCCAACGGTGATAGGGTCCGATGGAAACAAACTGGGGAATGTACGCCTCCCGCTTCAGTGCTAATAACTGTTTCGGGACATGAAACACGGACACACGCAACTCCTCCACTTCTTCTTGTTGTCTTACATCATCCAGGGATTCCTTAATTTGCATAACCCAACATTTTTCGTCGATCTTCGGTATAACAACGTTAGTGCTGGATTCCATCTTTGAGGGTCGGAGAACAGGAGGAGCTCTGCTTCCTGAAACGAAATAGTAGAGAAATGTTAGGAAATAACTCTCAGAGAGTTGATATGAAGCTCTTTTGATTGATTCACAAGAAACTATACACGGGGCTTTAATGCTCACGTTTGGACACGTAGTGACCATAGTTTGGGGAGTTGCTGGACCTATTGTTAGCTGTAGACTTCGAAGGTTTTTGATAAATTTGAATAAGCATGTAAAATGGTCGGTGTTTCACGTCTGTACATTTTGAAGTCTAGTGCTTAATTGAATGTTTCTAGTCTTTCGTTGTTTTATCCATCGCTTTCGTTAATCGCCACATGATTTGTTGTTTCAAGAATTGAAAAAATATACAAAGCCTTTTAAAAGAAAGAAATAAAAAGAGAATAAATGTAAATGGAAGCAAACTAACTATAAAGACTGATTCCCATTTCCATCATTCAAGAAAAAACAAACTCCTTTGCTTTATTCGATATGATTCAAACGAATTCAAGAAAAAAACAATGTCAACTCCTTTACATTATTCGATATGATTCAAACGAATTCAAGAAAAAACCAAAGTCGTTTACATGAGTGAGAGACGATTTAAAACAAATTCAAGAAAAAACAAACGTAGTATATTGTACCCTGTGAATGACTTTAATGCTTTGACGTGCATTTATACCTTCTTCGTTAAAGGTTCCCGTGAACTTCAAAGTACTTTCCTTTTTTCAACCAAAAATTACACATAAAATACAATGGAATATTGAGGGTACTGGGCGACGAACAATAACCAAACAGAGGCAGCCAGGCAGGCTCTCGGCGGAGGTCTGGAATTTCAAATTTTCTATATCTGTTAGTTGGAAATTTGACGATTATATGCTTTTTATATTTGTTATTTCATGTTGTATACAAATTTACATCATGTTTTAATTTAAAATCAAACTTAACGCAAACATTTTAGGTTCATATTTTAAACATTGCTATTCTCTTATCCAAATATGACCAAGAACAACAAACAAAATGAAAAATCAATCTAACTCAATCAATTCTACTAGAAAACACACAACTGACATCATAAAATATCTCCTGTCCCCAATTCTACTAGAAAACACACAACTGACATCATAAAATATCTCCTGTCCCCGAAATGTGTCAACAAAACATCAAAAGATAAAAGTTTTAAGATGCAAACGCAACCAAAAAAGGGAAAAACAAAAAAAAGAATGTCGGTAATGTCATAAACAGGGGTCCACGGGGTACCAAGAAGGAGGGACGCTGGTTGAGCGGTCCCAAGGACAAGGATGGCCATGAGCCATACCGATCACTGTACGGAGTTGTCATTCCCAACTGACAATACAGGGTGTGCATTGAAAGGGACTGGAATTAATTGACCAAGAATTGTTAAGGAACCAACATAAAAGGTCATGGGTTCCAGGCCTGGAATTTCAAAATCCATGTGCCTGTCAATTGGAAATTTTTGGTGCCAGTCAATTTACGTTTTAGGCAGTTTTATTGACTGTCAAATAAAATAGTATAAAATAATTTTGTATTCTCTTTTTGTGTATTCTCGTTCTGGTTGCATAGGTTTCCAGCCTCAACTGATGTTTGAATCCTCTTTCCACTTAGAATTGTGACACTTTTCCATCCTCCCCTTTCGATGGTCTTTAGAATAAGTTTATCTTATGCATACATGTAATAGACTCATTGCTCAGAATCCCCACCTGACACACTACTCATTGGAATACATTTCAAATTTAATACCACCAAACCGCAAATTATAAAACCAACAAACCGGGAAGAGCTGAAACAACCATCATACCATAAATTTCATCCTCAAATTTAATCCATCTCCTCATTTTGTCCTTTCCTCCATCATGAAATCCAGCCTGGCGACCTAACCCTAAACTCAAGGTAAATTATAACATACGAAGAGGGGAGCTCGCAGTAACTCCTATTCGTGGGTATGCATTAAAAGATACCGGAATTGGGCGAATGGAAGAGAGCACTAGTGCAGAGCGTGAGCCCGGGTAATTACTAACAAGCTATAGAGTTTCAAAGATGTATTAACCTTTCTGACGGTAAATGCAAACTAATAGACGTCAAATCTACGTTTTAAATTTTTACACGTCCGTCATTGTTGACGTGTTCCATTGAAATTTCCCTGTTCTGGGAGGATAAAAACGTTCTTAAAACCGTCAAATTCCAGGCCTGGGTTCGAAACTAAACAGAGCGGGCAGCAAACACCAGGATAGAGAAGTGTAGAAGGCTGGTCCAGGATAATAGCCGTGAGTAATTACTGATGCATACAGGTTATAGTATATATATTTAAGACAGGAAATGTAAATGAATAAACGCCGATTAGTGTCAGATATTTTCGTGTCACTGATGACGTCTTCGTTTCACACACGCAGGACCTGATGGCGACTTGATATTTTCGTAAGTGTCACTGATCCAATCGTCTCATAATTCTGTCAGATGTCCACCAACACACACGCAGGACCTGATGGCGATGGTTTGCCAGAAAATGGCCGGGATCAAATTTGAAGGGGAGGGTCGCATCCACCAACACACACGCAGGACCTGATGGCGATGGTTTGCCAGAAAATGGCCGGGATCAAATTTGAAGGGGAGGGTCGCATAGGGTTGGAATTTGACGAGCATTTACCCGTTTTTGGACATTTTGCCCGTCAAATACGGCAATTTTTTTTTTAAACCGGTTTTGTTGGACGGTTAAATAATTTTATAAACCGTTGTTTTGACGGTTTATAGTTTTGCGAAAACGTCATTATATATATACAGTTGGCAGTAGCCTAGGAGATGGGCCCAACTGCCCAGGGGTCCGGGACCGGAGGCTCCCTCTCATCAGGATAGGAATTTGGGAAAAATCCCACCCGTAAAAAATGATGGTTTCGACAATATATACACACGTTTTACAAGTTGTTTTGTTTTTTATGACGGTTAGTAAAAAATGTAGACAGTATTTGACGGGCAAAATGGTCCATGACGGGCATTTTGCCCATCAAATTCCAACCCTGCCTCTCATTGCTCGCGCTCGGTCATTTGAATTTCGATTTTAGGCTGTCCCCAAGTTCCAACTGGCAACCCGTGAAACGGTGAAACCGTGAAGTTGTGAACCTGTAACCTGTTAACCATGTATCCACGTCAGCGATTCAGGAATCAGCATGAACGAGAGGTGGCGTTGCCGGGTTAGGTAAATCCATTAAAATTTTAAATGTGTTAATTAATCCATTGAATGCATTATGCCACTGCCAGTCGAGGACTCGTCACTCGAGAATGCCAATGGTAATTTGGTTAGGTTTTCAACATGCCGCAGCGGCTGTTCTTTGAAACTGTCTTCCTCTTCCTTTTATTTGTTATTTTAGATTGTCAAAATTTGTTTCAAATTGGTGAGCTTCGTCTTTGTACCAATGCATCCCATCTCTTGGCTGTTATTGCCTTCGTTGGCAACACTGACAACACTGACTATTAGTGCCTTCCTTGCCAATACTGAATTTGTTAAGTGGGTATGCCTTCAAAGGCAACATAATTCTCCTCTACCCCATTTCTATGGTGCAGACGGTGTGCTAGACTTGCCTCGTCACGCTCGTTATTGCTATTACTGTTAATGCCTGAAAGCATTTTCTTCAGTAGTGAATTGATCAGTAACTTGTTTGTGTTGTGGGCAAACTCAAAGCTTTGTAAACTACATTCAAATTCTTCACTCGTTTTAGTACATGGTTTAAGACATGCTCAATAGCTGCTTGCTTGCTTGTTTAGGAGGAAAATCAATGCACTTGTATTTTTTTTTTTTACTGGGTTAAAACATTGCATCTAGCTGCATTGCCTTGTACTTGTTTGGTGGGAACGCTCAGCAAGCTATTTAAACTTTTGAAGTTCTTGATGTTATAACAAGAATCAGTTTTCTCATGTGGGCAGCATGATCGAGAGAATATTTTGCGAGCGCGCGAGTCTGGTAAAGGGGCATTGACGACTCCTTTCAGGCTTCTGGATTCCAGCCATTTAGGAGTTGTTTTTACATTTGTTGTTTATAGCAGAGACCTTCCTCCAGACGCCACGCCCCAGCAATGTACTCAAGCCACTATGGGGTAATTGATTTCTTTTCTTCCACTATTTATTTAATATGGGGTTTTCTCTCACATTTAGATAACAAGTACGTTTATTGATGATGTCTTGAACAATTTGGCTTTCGATGCTCTTTGAACCGATTGTTTTGTGAATAGTTGTTGAAATTTGAGAGATAGAATTTGAGTTTGTGCTCCCTAGGCCCATCGTGAAGTTCACAATTCTGAATCTATGATCTCTTTGTTTTCATCTTAAACATGCAAATGGTTGAAACATCATGAAAGGTAATGGGAAAAAATCCAACTTGGAGGAGAGTAGTCTGTGAGAGTATGAAGTAGATCTGTCCATAAATTTAGTAAATGGGGTTCAAGCTAGATAGGAAGGATCAAATATTTTAAGTAAAGTATCTGCATGTAATCTTGTAAATAATTTGTTATTGGAAAGTCTGTATTTATTTAATGCAAAAATAATGGGGTTCTACTAAAAGAATTATTTACAAATAATGTTATGTTTGCAAATAAAATATATAAATATTTAAAAGCAATTTGTGATTAGGATAATAATCTCAAACCTTCCATCCCTTGCAATCATTTTGAAGGTGCAAATGTTGTATAATAAATGTGCCCATGCTTTAAAATGCAACAAATAAAATAGAGTAGTTACCATGTATTTATGTCAATGATGTCCTGATAGCATGCTTTGCCTAGTTACAATGTTTTAGTAGATAACACATTGGCATAGTTAATGTATAAGATGATTTGCTTTTGCTATTTCATGCTATAATGTTTTCGTGAAGAACACATTGACATAATTGATGTATAAGACAATCTATTATTGTCATTCTATGCACAACACATTGACATTGTTGATGTTTCTGTTGAGTTGTTTATCTCACTCTTAGTAGGTTGTTTTTTCCCACCCTTTATTTTCAAAGCACGTGATCAATGAAAACATGGGTAAATGAGTCTATTGTTATCTTTTAATTGGAAATTAAAGCATATCTTTTAATTGAAAATTAAATTCTTTTATAAAAACATTATTATTAAAGGGTATTTTTTTTAATAAAATTTCATTGTTAAATGGTTATTTTTTTAATAAAACTTCATTGTTGAAAGGTTATTTTTTCACTAAAACATTGTGTAACGGGCAAGATAAAAGTTTAAAAAGTAGAAAAAAATTAGTTAGAAGGGCAGAGTTGAAATGATTCCAACCCTGGTCGCATTTCACTTTGAAGGGCTATGAGATATCGAACCCTTCAATGCTGACATGTAAAAATAAATCATTCTTTTCAATTGAAAATGTAATAGTAAAAATTGTAATATTACATCAAAATTTCATTATTGTTTATATGAATTCCTTAATTATCCTTTTAAGTGGGGGGTTTTCATTCTGCAAATCAATAAGCAAATTTTGGTGAAAACCCTATGTGCAAATCACAAAGCATATTTTGGTGAAAATCCTAGGTGTCTCACTGTAGCCCGTTTTCTCACTGTAACCCATTTCTACAACATAAAGAGAAAGCGAGAAAGCATTTTTTAGGGAAACAAATAATGCAAATTACATTCTTTCTATAATGTTTTGAGAAACAGAAAGCGAGAAAGCATTTTTAGGGAAACAAATAATGCAAATTACATTCTTCCTATAATGTTTTTTTAACCAGATTACTATAGTTGAAAATGTGTATGAAGCAACAAATACAAAATTGCTTGGCATACCTCTGTATAGTCATAGATGTTTGTCCATTTGCAATGCCAAATTGGAAATGCCGATTCGCCGAACTCTCCATTTGCCAACAACCCAAGACGAAAATGATGTGAATTAATATGCAGGCTTCTTCATAAAGGAAGACCCCTGAACGAGCTGCCTTCCTCAAGCCAATAGGTAAGAGATCTACTAATTCTGGAATTCATCACCTGGAACTCAACCCGCGTAGGGATATGGAACTGGAAGGAATGATCACTGAGTCGCTTAGCAATTGCCCCTGCCTTTGGTGCTAGTGCTGAAACTCCTACTAGTTTTTCCTTTGCCTTTACCGCCTCTGAAACTTATGCCTGTGCTAAATTCCTGCTAGTTTTTCCTTTGCCTTTGCTTTGGCCGCCAAACCCGTTTGGTCGATGAGATTGACCTCACAAAAATTACCAGTCACCAGTGGCCTCCTTGATTAGTCGAATGTTGAACCATGCTATGCTGGTGTAGCATTGCTGGTTACGAAAGGGGGCACTGGCAAACAAATTCCTTCAGGTGGAAATTCAAGACTCAAGCCAGGCCGAGTTGCTGCTCCTTTCGAATTTTCAAATTCTCAATCCATTATCCCATTCCCGATTCCCATAATGCATGATTCATAAATGAGCTAGCTGGGCGGGCCGTAGAATCCACGGTCACATGGTTGATGGGTCGAATCCATGCTCATGGCACAGCGTCCATATAGTCAAATTCAATGGATGCGTCATGCTATTGCAATTTGCTGGCCCCTGGACCCTGGGCTATCGTTAATGGGCCTCCAGTTGCGATTCGAAAAACTTTGTCATTCGAAGAGGCTTCCACTATATTTTAATCAGAGTTCATTCCAAAGTAAAGAGATTTACCATATATCTAGTTGTTGGAGCTTATGAAAGAGCGTGTTGTCGTCGCGGAGGCCACCTGCATGGCTGTTACGTTGGTTCAGGGAAGTCTGTCATGGAAATAGAAATACCAACACTTCTTAATTGTAATTTATAATTAAAAAAAATCAAATTGCAGATCATCTGAAGAAATTAAATGGATGAAGCAGAGCAATTTTTTCACCTGAACAACACTTACACATGGTTATAAAACATCCAAGATTTACAGGGCCAACTA
The DNA here is from genome assembly GCA_027924585.1 of Larix kaempferi. NCBI lineage: Eukaryota > Viridiplantae > Streptophyta > Pinopsida > Pinales > Pinaceae > Larix > Larix kaempferi. Next base: position 3,500,972 of record BSBM01000764.1, on the reverse strand, counting down.
TACCTTGTTGAACGTAAGAAAAAGAGTGGTGTTTCCACCTCATATCTAAACCCTAGATTGCGCACAATGGCGGTGGAAGTCATACTGAACCAAGTAATACCTAAACTGCCAAAACTTTGAGTTTTTCTTGCCAAGCAGCGATGCCCTTTCTTCCCGGCACCTGTCCCCAGAAGAGGCGTGTTGGCCTAACAATAATTTTATGACATGAATAAAAAAAAAGGAAATTCATTGGAAAAAGTTTTACCTCCAACTTCCAAGTTCTCCGAATCTCCACTTCTAGGCTCCGGCCTAGCCCTAAGCCGCCTATGGTAAATTGGTAATCACACCGGCACTTGCCAAATGCCAGCATCAAGTAACCACGTTACACATATGTGCTCTGTGGAGTGACTGGAGTGACAGAGTCCAATCTCGAGTCTGGAGTCTGGTGGTAAGTTGGTAACATTAATTGCTTTCACAGTTCATAGTCCATAACTCAGTTACTCCACCGAGTCCACCATAACTCCTTTTGACAGTACTCATTGAGCTCGCAGAGTCACAATTTTCCAATTCCAGCTGGGACGGGGGACCGACGTGGCATTGGCGACATCCAACTGTAATGACTCCAGAGTCCGAATCACTAATAACCTCAGAATGGGCAGAATTTTCAGTTGCCCTTCTGTTGCAGATTTTCACAACTCAACCCAATTTCATTATTGGCAGGCTCTACATGGAATTGAGTTTTATTTGTAGGGTAAAATTTGCTCTGGCCTTCTATGACGTTAAAAGTTCCTTTGATGGGCACTGAAGCCTTCACATTTGAAGCCTGATGGCGATGATGGTTCCCAGAAAATCGTGTAGGATAAAAGATAACCAAAATGCCCCGTTTTTCTGGTGATTTTGGGATAAAAACAGATTAAAATTATTGATGGAAATTGCTATTTTAGTATTTTTGTAATTTCATGTTCTAGATTAACCTTCTTTGTATTTATTCAGCAAGTCAAAATTTTTAGGTAGAAATTAATTACAATCTTTAATGTAATTCAGTAGCTTCCAGGTGAAACGAAATCAAGTCTTTGTATATATATAGAAGAAGAAGAAGATATGAAAAAATACACTTAGAGACACATAGAGTGTGTGAAGAAAAGCGAGAGCAAGAGAGAAAGGAGAAGAAGAAAAGGTCTGCGATATGTTCGTGAGCTCAAGCTCATAGTTGTGAAATGTATTAAGAGCCCAAGCTCTCTAAAGGGTGAAAGATCGAAGTAATTTCCATATTTGTGTAATGCGACGAAGTTACCTATTTTGATGTGGTAATATATAAGTCTATGTATTCATTCTCAGAATGTTGAATATGGTATGTTGCACATCTTTTCTAAATTTACTTATGTGAATGTTGTTTACTTATTTTGATGTGGTAATATATAAGTCTATAGTTTTATGTATTCATTCTGGAGAATGTTGAATATGGCATATCACACATATTCTCCAGATTTACTTAGGTGAATGTTGTTTACATTTACATTTCAGAATGTTAGTTTGGAGATGCACACAAATTGAAGATGAACAAAGACTCATGTTAGTTTGGAGATGCATGCAAATGGAAGATGAACAGAGACTCATTGGGGATTCTAACGAGAACCTACCAAGTTTTTCATAGATCGTAAGAATGCAAGCAAATTTTGTAAGGGTATTATTTAATATTATTTGCAGATCTGGCCAAAATGCTCCCCACAAGCCACAAGCACGTTTCTTATACTTAGGTGCACAGGGATTGTTTATTTATTTTTTAATTTATGGATTTTTTAAAATTAATTTTAAAAAGAGATTGACAAACCGATTTCCAAGACTTGATGTAAAACGGATACCTCTCCATTGTACAAAAACTGTAAAAGCTTGTAATTGTAACGGGACCATGAGGTTTGTATTTCCGAGGAGACACTAAAAATGTAAGTATATATGTATATGATATTGGTGTAAATTTCAATAGTTTTTATGTTTCCATCACATCATTTTTGAGTTTATTATCACTTTTAATTAAATGGAATATTTTATTTAAATCCATAGGTTTTTTAATTAAATAAAAATATAAAATATGAAGTCTTTATTTCAATACAAAATTTATTATATTAAGAGGAGTTAAGTGTTTTATAGTTGAGTATTAGAGAGATGTAAGATAAAAAGTAAATAATTAAAAAAAATCATATTGACTTAAATAAAAAAATTAATTAAACAAAATAAAAAAATTAATGATCACACAGTCATAATATAGCCGAATGCCATGACATGTGGCAATGGTCGGAGCACAAAGCCATAACCTCCAATGTGGTAAAGGTTAAGCCACTGATGGTTACCACAGCTCAGCCATGCCACCACCGCACCCATCTTAGCCATGGCACCAGTGCCGCACCCAGGCTTGTGCAATGATGCATGACCTAGTAAAAGGATTCACTGGACCTGTCGTGATACAGAGGCTGAATATCTGTGCCAACAAGTAGTGGAAATCCTGGTGCCTTTATTGGAAACTCAACATCCTTGAATGAAATTGGAATATCTGAGACAAGCTTTAGAATCGATAATAGAGAGCAGAGAAGCATTTGAAGTCAAGAATACATATGTGGGTATGCGGAGCTCGGCGACCACACCAAACATTGTAGAGCAGAGATGGGTGGGCCGGAGTCTACAAGGGACCTTATAGCACTTTCAATTGTTTCTTTTGATTTGTCTAGAAGATTAGATAAGTGAGTTTCATCCCTTTTTCTTTTATCACCAGACTTCTATTAGAAATCATTTTGTCCAACCCAGCCTTGATTAGAGAGGACCCAGAATCTTAGGTTCTAACATTCTTAGGTAAATAGAAAGTCAATTTTTATTTTTTCTTCTTAGAAGAGTGAGAGAGTGCATTCTATCAAAAAACACCATCACGACATTCTTTCCTTCTAACTTGGGTAGACCTATGATATTAAAATCCATTGAGACTTCCTCCCAGCGTTGACAAGGTATGTCCAATGGTTGTATAATCCCAGGGGTCTTAATTGTTTCAACCTTATTCTGTTGACAAACCAAACATTTAGCTATGAACGTTTGAACATCATATTTAAGACCTTCCCAAAACAATTCCGTCTTGACCCTGTGGTAAGTTTTTAGGAATCGAGAGTGCCCACATATAGGAGAGGTGTGTAATTCTGAGAGGACCTTTTGTTTGAGTTGGGATTTTTTCCATAAATATAAGTGATCTTTATATCATAGAGAATAATTTTCCCACAAAATAGTATCTGATACACTGGGATTGTTCTGTAGCTTTTGAATGAGCATCCACACAGATAGGTTATTTTTCCATTCTTCTCTTGCTGCTACTACCCAATTGGGTTGTAGAATTGAAATTGCACAAAGTAATTCCCTGACATCTTCATCTTTTCTGGAGAGCGCATATGCTACTACATTTTGTTTCCCTTTCCGATAAATGATTTCAAATTCATATCCTAACATCTTGGTTACCCATTTTTGTTTCTCTTCCAAAAATAGTCTCTGTTCCAGGAAGTATTTAAGACTATCATGATCTTTTTTGACCTTGAAGTGCCTACCTATTAGGTAAGGGTTCCATTTCTTAAGAGCATGTAGTATTGCCAACATTTGACTTGGGCTTATGTAAGTTCTTTACCTTGATTGGGTGACTTGTGAAATCAAGCAGGTGTCTTTCTTGCATTAGAACAACACCAATTCCATTTCCTGAAGCACCACATTCCACAATAAAGGTTTTTGTGAAGTTTGGTGTGGAAAAAATATGACCTTTGCACATTGCTTCTTTAAGCTGCCAAAACCTTGAGTTGCCTCTAGAGTCCAAGAAAATGCATCTTTCTTCAATGGTGTTGTTAGAGGCACTGTTATTTTTCCATGATTCTGAACAAAATTGCAGTAGTACCCTAACATACCTAAGAATGCTCTAAGTTTCTTCATGGTTTTTGGAATAAGCCATTCCATCATGGATTTAATTTTTTAGGGTCTATCTTGACACCTTCATATGATATAATATGACCCAAATACTCTACCTCCTTTATCCCAAAGAAACATTTGGAAGGTTTTGCATATAGTTGTTGCTCCTTTAGTAGTTGTAGTTACCTATCAACATGTTGAATATGTTCTTCCCAATATTTGTTATAGATCAGTATATCATCAAATAATACTAGCACAAATTTTCTAAGGAAAGGCCTAAAAATGGAATTCGTCAAACCTTGAAATGTGGAAAGTGCATTCGTGAGACCAAATGGCATGATTAGAAATTCATAATGACTCTCATGAGCTATGAATTTTTTTTGGATGTCTTCATCCTTCATTCTAATTTGATGATACCGAGAATGGAGATCCAACTTTGTGAAGAAAATTGCTCCATGTACTTCATCTAACAATTCATCAATGACAGGAATGGGGAACCTATATTTAATGTTGATATCGTTGAGCTCTCTATTATCTAGACACATGCGCCATGATCCATCCAGATTTTGTACCATTACCACTAGTGCGGAATAAGAACTTTGGATAGGACTAATTATGCCAGCCTCTAACATGTCTTTAACCATATGCTCAATTTCACTCTTCTGGCCATAGGGGTATCTGTAAGGTCTAATGTTAGGAGGAACACTTCTTGGAATTAAGAGAATAACATGATCAAAATATCAAACAGGGGAACACCTTTTGGAATATCTTCAAATACCTTGGAATGGTTATTAATGACCCTTTGGAGATCTGGGGAAATAGGAGACTTAGATGTTTGAACATCTAACAAGCATACTTGTGTAATTACGCATTGATGTCCCTTTTTCATCAAATTTTTCATACCATTAGAGCTTATCACCTTGCTTGTTTCCATGTGACACCCTTTAACTCATATTCTCTTCCTTCTCATATAAATTTCATGAAAATCTTATAAAAATTAAAAGCCATTGTTCCCAATGATTGTAAACATTGGAATCCTATGACAACATCTGCATCACCAATTGGAATAGAAATCATTAGACTATTCAATTATACATATTCCCCCATTGTAAGATTGATATTATGGAATTCCCCTGAGCAATTTATAGTTCCTCCATCTGCAATCATCACTTGAAACTCTGGTGCTGGATATATAAAGCAATTGAGAGCTTTGGCTAATTTAAAGTGAATGAAATTTTGAGTGCTACCGGAATCAATCAACACTATTACCTTTTTATTTTTGATATATCCTTCGATATTGAGAGTTTGAGGAGTGCTAATTCCATTTAGTGCATGACGGGATATGGTGGGGGTAATCTCTTCAGAATTAGTATATTCTATTTCTTCATCTTGAGATGGTTCCTATTCTTTTGGTTCTTCCTCTTCACAATCTTTGTAGAATAATTTCTTCTTGCCGCACTTATGTCCCTTACTATACCTGTTGTCACAATTAGAGCATAGGCCTTTTGCTCTTCTTTCATCTAGTTGCTGAGGTGTCAACCTTTGAGGCAGGTTAGAAGAAGGAACATTATTCTGTCTGTATGTGTTAGAGGTAGTCTTTCTATTAGCCATCGCCATATTTTTACTTTCAACCTTCTTTTCCACAATGAAATCCTTCTCTAAGGAGGGTGGTTCAATGAGATTCACCTCATGTTGAATGTTATCCTTCAAGGTTTCAATAAAAAGATGCAACAAATTATCTTCTGGAATGTTCTTCACTCTAAGACTTAGCTTCTGAAACTGCTTGATGTGTTCTGTAATTAGACCTTTTTGCTTGAGATTTATTAACTGGCTAAAGAAGGTGTTGCTATTAATATACCCATAATGCACAATGAATTCTTTTGCGACTATAGACCAAGATATAATAGAGTCCTATCTATGGTCACAAAGCCATTGGTACCATACAAATTTATCAGGCTCTAAATATAATGATGCAATAGTTACCTTTTGCAAAGTTGGCACCTATTGTAGATCAAAGAACTGCTCCATCTGGAATATCCATGTTATTGGATAATTTCCATCAAACTTTCTCATCTCAATCTTGGGAAGTTGTGTACCCCTTGGTGACCATCCCTGATTACTTCCATTACTAGAATTATTTCCTCTTGGAATATTCTTATTTATGGAATTTTTCTCAACTTGGACCTTATGTTTATCCTCTTGAGTATCGTAGAGCACATAATCACTTGGATAAGGAGTATCCTTTGAATTTTGTATGAGCTTTGCAATATTGTCCATCTTATTATCCAGACGTTCCATCAAATTCTCCTTTAAATTAACTAAAACATTTGTTTTTATAGAACCTTTCATATTTTCCTCCATCTTATTATTCATGTATTTCATCAAATTCCCCTCTAAATTAACTAAACGAGTTGTTTTCACAGATCCTTTAATCATACCTTCCAACTGGGACACTCGAAAAGATAGGTCTTCCCTTTCATTCTATGTTGGGGATGAGTCATTTGGTGGTTTGAGTGGAGTGTAATTTTTTCCACTTTATTTTGGTGGAATTTTTAACAATATAAATATATATCACACCCTATGTTTAAACTCAAATAGATCATTCTACTCAAAGTTACTCAAATTTAAAATGACGTACCTTTTTCAAACCCTAATTAGAATATTGTTTTCTAGCCGACTTGGAATTGAGGTAAATTTTAGATTTATGCTCCTATGGGTTTGAAAATTCCACTTATTATATCCTGATGTGTCCTATTTCCAATGCCGCAGGTATGACCTAATTATGATGTGCCAGTAAAACTTTATTGCAAATATCCCAAAACTTCTTATTTTTGGTCCTTTAAGAAGAGCGAACTTGTATGGTATGCCACGTGTCTAATATTTTGTATATGAGTCTGGAAAATATACCAAATATACTGTGGCCTGTCTTCTTTCTAATTCAATATGTCTCACTCAATTTGGATATTACATGCCCCAGATATGACCTTTTTTCCTAGAACGTTTGTTTTAGACTAGTTTTTGGACTAGTCAAAAACCCTAGATTCCAAAGAAAATATCTATGAACCTATAATGGATTATGATCTAAAATTGTACCAAAGATATTTTGGCATGATTTCTAGATGGGTTTAAAGTTTCACTATGTGAAACCTTGTAGAAACAAACTTATAGCGAGAATTCCAAGCTGACTCGTTTTGAATAAACCAACCCCGATGAAAGAGCTATGATACCAAATGTTATGGAATAACTTTCTAAAAAGAGAAGAAATAGACCAAATAGAAGACTCCGTGCATTAATAAAAAAATGAATGGCAAGCCACTTCGAGGGGGAAACCTCCTTATACAATTTACTGAGTACACAAGACAAGACAAAAAAATATACTCAAATGAAAATATATCCTTCCTATATAGAGGATATTAATAGTTACAATTACAACTCACTGACCCAATACGACATAACTGATATAACCATACTAATCACAATTGCAACTAATGGAAAAAGTGAAATAAAAAATAATGTAATGCACCACAATATAGGGGGAAATGTGCCTACATTTAAGGCTTAACACAAATAATAATAGTATATTGTAGTTTCTTGAATACATTGCAGGTTTAGGTTTCTGGTTTCTTCGTAATGTCAATGCTACCACAAAATGCATCAAAAGTTCCATTATCCAATTTCTTTTAAATTTAAATTTATAAACTGACTTACATTTTTTTCCTCTTAAAATAAACGAAGTGCCTATATCTTCGAAAACAAAAACAATCAATCAACCCAAATATGTTATATGAACCAGCCTTTTATAGGTGTATCAATTGTGTTTCCTTTCATTTGTCAATCTTTAGTTGAAGCATATGTCCTATGTATTAAGAAGTGCATCTAGCTAAGTGGTAATGAATCGAGCCTTCGGTTGCGGTGGTTTTTTTAACTAAAGAACTTTGTAATGGATAAACACTTAGATAAAGTTTATGGTGTTGTAACCTTGTACCCGTGAAACACTTAGATTGTTTTATCGTGTTTGTATGGACATCATATTTCAGTGTGATTTTTTTTTAACATGATATTATTGTTGGTTTAGAATTGTTATATAAAATAAAAGCATACTATGTAAAGTTGTAATTTGCAAAGTGTAAAATTCTAGATTCTTAATTGTGATTGGTTTTGGCTTGCATTTTCGATCGAGTCCTCTTTTCATTAAATATTTTTATATTTGTTGTTGTATTTTTTTAATTCGAAGATGATGTATGTTATCTTGTTGATTCTTTGAAGTAAATGTTTTTGTTTTGTTTATTTTTAATTTTTAATTAGTTGTATTTTTAGTTTAATTTTTTGAACATTTTTATATTTATAATTGGATAATATTTACTTAAAATTGAAATCAAGGTGTTGAGTTGTTCATTCATTAAAGGTAATTGTTTTGTTTATTCATTAAAAGTAATTTGTTATGGTTTATGTAATTTATACAAGTGGCTTGGTTACTTCAAACAAACCTAAGTATGAAGAAAATACATAGGATGAGAGATGACACATAGTATATGACAAGATGCTAAGATAATTGTTATAAGAGTGTGTTCATTTACAATTCTTTTTTTTGTTGTTAGGGAAATTGTCTTTATAGTAGGGGAAGACTACCAACATACTGGGGGTTATTAGATAGACATATAAGGATTTGCAAACATTGTTATTAAGAAAATATTATTAAAGTTAAGAGAAAAAATACTTTATTTATGAAGGTTGATCCAAGCTTTTCTCTCTTCATTCTCCTATTCAACAACCTGCAAAACAAACATAAGAACTTCCTCAAACCAATTTGACCACAAATAAAATATTGATATTAATAAGACAACATAACATCAACTTGTAACCAAATTGAAATAGACATAAACAAATCTATTGGAAAAGGAAGAATGTCTCAATCTTTATTGACAAATGCAGAAAGTACAATAATGCTATACTTGTCCTACACCGGCACCGTCGTAACTAGACCCTGCGCTCCTACTCCTCTCTCTTAGCTATGAATTTCTCTGACATAACTTTCTCCAATTATCATAAGGTCCCTTTATCAATCCCTTCCCCTTTCATTTATAGCAAGGAAAGGAAGGCAGGTTCGAAAGGTGGTTGAGTTGGGAAGTTGGGGTAGTTTGGGTACCTGCCTCAATTATTTTCCACCTTTTTATTAAGACACCCATGAGTGTGATATAAGACAACTAGTGAGTGACTCGCCAGTGTCCTCACTTGCATGTAGCGGGTGCATCTTTTAATTGACACTCGCGGATTTTCAGTAGTGATACTCGCGGCTGACCCGCGAGATGGCAAGTATGAGGGTCGCGGTTATGTATAAAAATAGGAAGAGAAAGATGCCTCTGAGGGAAGGATTGCAAGGTTTAGCTCTAGGTCATCTAGGGTCAAGGTAAACTCTTCCATCCATAGTGTCCTTTTGTGTGACCGACAAGGCAATGTGGTCACAAACGGAGAAGTGCTAATTTGACCGATAACATATTCCCACTAATGTGTGAGGTCAGAGGGAAGTGATGGCCGGAATATATTACAATTCAAACAAGGGAGGAGCAAAGAGGCCGCAGGATGAGGTCACAAACAGTTCCTGAAATAGAAACAAAGTCAACAAGCAGTTTACAATCTTGACATCATGAGATGTTCAGAATGGTAGAACATAATCTCCAATACATAACTGAAAGATGTACATAGCGTGGCCCTTGAAATACAAGCGTGGATCCATTTCAAACAGGAAATCATAGCCATAACAACAAACTGGATCTATGTCTCATCAAGAGCCAAAAATGGTGTGGCTCATTCTTGCTCAACTTGGGCAACAACAAAATGTGATGATGCTATTATAGGCCCAAGGTATTCATCCAAACCATCAAGGTACGAATCCTAACCATGCGAATAAATGAGCCGAGGTTGAACATGGAGGATACTGTTTTATTACTGGCCAATAATGTAAACTGTTAACAAGCACGAGGGCACTCACCATTAATGAAAATGGGGCCCAAGGTACCTAGTACATTCTAACAAGTGCGAATAAAGGGTCTTGAAGTCAAACACTTGAAGAATCCGTCGAGTAGGAGACATTGATGTATTCCCACTACTCAATGGTGAGGGAAATTGCCATTGGTGACTGCAATCCCCAAGGTACTACCGAAAAATCTAAACCTCATTCCTAGAGCAAGATGAGTTGAATTCGATAGGAAGAAGTCCATTGGAAGGGAGGCCTTAAGGCATCCTCCATCATCCAACACGAGATACAATCAACAGGTTGATCTGATCTAGAGTAGGACTAAGTACATGATGAAACAAAGTGACACCAATGAATGATCGACACATGAGGTCAAGGTAATTGCAGAATGGCCAACACAAGGGGTGTCCTTGAACAATGAGCATGACACAAGAGTGACTTAGGCAGCTTTGAAGACAAAGGGACTATGACATAAATCTGTAATGTAGGAGACATTAACATATTCTCCATATGAATAGAAGAGTAACCAATCAGATGAGTAAAAAAAATACTCTGAGATTAGGTTCCTAAGTCCAAAACTAAAACCCATCTTGTTTGAAAGAAGCAAAAAAGGTGTTGTGTTCAAGGACATAAGTGACTTGTTTCCTTTATACTGAAAGATACTTTACATTCTTCCCTTCCCTTTTCTCTTTTTATTAAAGAATGTCTTTTCTTGATTTTAACGAGCATGAAAAGGTGGAAAAGAAAGCTCGATAATGTCCTTATTGTTAGTTTTAATGAGTCTAAGAAAGAAAACTCAATAGTCCTTCTTCATTTTTGAAATCAAGCTCGAAGAGGGGATAGAAGAGTGCTTGGTATAAGTCCAACCATGTGTAATTTAACGAGTACATGGGAGGGAAACTCAAGACCTTGTTCATGTTTTAATGAGTTTGAATTAGAGATAGACTAGTACTCGATAACACCGATCCATGGATTTTAATATCAAGCCTGGATTTATTCATGCTCATCAGTTTTTTCAATTTTAAGGAGTCTGAAACTATTGCACTTAAACTGACATTCCACAAAGAAAATCAAGCCTTTGTACGATTTTTGTTGCAAATATTCGCGAGAAATGTTGCTTAGAACTTCACCTAATCAAAAAGAACTTAACAAAGGACATTAGTGATTAAATAAAGGTGAAAATAGTTTTGAAACTATATGAAATTGGAAAAAGTGGGTAAAAATTTAAAGTAATTTTTATAAATAGTTCCAAAATGTCCACATAACTCACAAAGTCATTTTGTTGGAGGAAAAAGGCAAAAGAACCCTCTTACTTCAACCGCTTGTAGTGCTCAAACTGGGTCACCAAATCAACTTTCGTCAGTTGCAAGTAAGTCATCTCTCTCTTATATATCAATTCATTCCATTATTTTAGATTTTTAGTGGTGTTTTATTTTTTATTTTTACATGTGTTTAAAATCTAGGGCTTCGCAACCGCGGGTTCATCTATGTTAAAATTGTGGGTATGTGAAATATGCACGGGTTTAGCACAGGAGAACTCGCGGGTACCCGCCTCTGTTGTAGAGGTGAAGCCGCGGGTCCCGCAAGTTAAAAGAAAAAGAAAAAAAAAGAAGATGAATGGGATGAATGATGCAAGGATGGTGAAAACATGGAGGGAGAGAGAGCAGGAATCCATGGATAGAGATGCCATGGGAGATCCACTTACATTGAATCCGTTACGAAGATGCGGTTTGCTCAAGTTTTTCTGAACAACAAGTATGCATGCACAAACACATTTGCTCCAAATGCTCGTCAACTACTAGGATGCCGATCAAGGCATGTTTGATATCCAAGAGGAGATGTTAGACATCACCATAGACGATATTTACTTTATCACTGGTTTATCCCGTAGAGGTGAGGGGGTTAACCTCAAAGGAACATACCGAGGGTTAGGTGTACTTTCAATCCAGGATTACATCAACACTTATTGTTTGTCGTATACCAAAAATAGTGGTAGCCAAGTCCCAATTGGCTCTGTTGCAAGCTTCCCGCTGAAAGTGATACTAAGCACACTTAACAGGATTGGAGGGAGTGCCGCACAACATTTGGCCTCTCGAAACTACATGCAAATCAGGGTTGAATGCTTGCATGGTGTAGCATTTGACTGGTGTTCAGGTCTCTTGGTGAATATGAAACACCAATTGACTGAATTCAAAACTGGGAAGAAGAAAATTTTTGGATATGGAAGCATCTTGTGTAGCTTCTTTGAGAGAGAGTCCCTGCTTTGAGCTAGGGGATGGCTCTACCAGTACTGGATCCTCGCGATCCATTGATGAATCGGCGGGGAGATATCTTATTGCGCCAGGGTGGTGGCGAGGCTACTCTTTCTTATGTTGACAAATATTATCTTGGATGGTGGATCCTCTAAGTGTTGGCTCTAGAACAGTTCCCGTATGCAGGTATGGATTTATGAGGAGATCCAGAGCTTGCTCTTCCTCCAGGATCATCCTGGGGAGAGATAGGTAAGATGTGCTTATGATTTTGAAATTTATTTCATTTTTATGATTTTATGTATATATAATTTTTATGATGAGTAGGAGTACTAAAAGTGTGATTTATGCAGATGTGGGGCCTGTGAGACCTACCGGACACCCTCGGATATTTATCATACCGATTGAGCCAGCTGCAGGATATGCCATGCTAGTGAACCTCAAGGGGAAGATGAGTCGTTTGACTCATGATATCCCGATGTACAAGATCGATTGGATGCCGCATGAAATGCAAGAGCATGTAGTAGGCATGCCCCCAACATGGATCCGACTAATTAGAAAAGTATCTAGGCTAGTGATATGTTATAGGGAGGCTGTAGCAGAGTTAACAAAGGCACCTTCCTCTCCATAGGGTTAGAGACATGTTATATTTTTGAGGCCTTTGAGACCATTTTTGTATATTATGATACTGCATCATACTATGGCTCGTACTCATATTTTTTGCTCCTGATATATAAAGTATTGGTTTATATATGTACATGTGTTTTGTCTTTATGTGTGTGACTGTTTAATGTGATTGTGTATGGTACAAATGCAAATCTAAAATATAGTTTGCATATGAGTCAACTAATGAATTTAAATTCCTTGAAATATGTTGAAATGCAATAAAATCAAAGTGTCTTTCAAGTAGCCTAACACGCAAAAACTGAAGAAGCAAAGAGGGATCCCTAACTCTGTACTCACCCATCAAGTGAAGTACTACTAACTACGAGTCAAGTCTTACCTACAAACATGAAATTCCATGATGAATAACATCTCAAAGTAACTCAATGACTGCACTATACTCAACTACATTATTCGTTGTAGGGCCCAAGCAAGCGCCTCCCGAAGACACAAGTTGACCAGACGGTGAGTAAATAACCCAAGCTGCTGGAGCCAATTGACGGGTGTGGCGACTAGCGCCATCAACGAATCATAGAAAGCACTAAGTTGTCATCTGAAACCATAATCTAGAAGACAGATAAGACACAAAAAATAAAAATAAAATACTAACTCTATAAACATGTACAATTATAATACAAGAAAATTCATATGAGCCTAAGCGTAATACTTTTTCAGGTAGAGCCCATTTCTAGGCTCAGGTGACCGAAAGGTCAAAGCCTAACTTCTGCTTGTAAGACCAGGTGTAAGTGTCGTAGAATTCCTTAAATGAATTGGTATACAAAGTGATCTCATCAGGAGAACAATTTTCTCCAATAAAAATGTTTTCCACAATGCCAGGTTTAGTGGAGATATCAATCGGTATAGTCTTCGATATGTTTTCCATGTTACCTTCAACATAAATCATTTGTTTAGTAGAATGAGTGATGGAAAAATCGATATCACCACCAGGTCTCACTGAAAACTCACCATTCTCTATCTTGTCCAGATCTGGGAGGAAATAGGATCTGTGATGCATGTGTTCCCACGGCCGATCTAGACCTATCATGGCTTCCAAAATAGCCTCATCGGAAGGTAAAACGGTATCCAGACAATCAAAATAATGGATGGAGTTGACTAACCATGCAGGTGAATAGTCAATATCTTACTTTGTGGAGACGAATGGAGTCGAGATATAATCTGTTGCATCATTTTGTGATGCTTGATACGCCACTTATGCAATAGATAAGGGCACAATTGGTTCTTGTTGAGTGGGAAGGATCCATGGATTAGTTGTTCGACTGATTGTGAAAACTTCCTGAGACAAAACTTCAGTGGTGCTCATTGAACCAATGTAGTTTACAGGAGAAGGTAAGTCAAAAGTTCCCATCAACGATGAATACATGCCTGCTCCCAGACTCTCGTTGGGTGGATGAGTCTAATCAATCAAGGGGATAGTTGAATCCGATGAAGTAGTGTTATTCTTCCGAGTGAAGGAAATTTGATCAATCGTGATGATCTTGCCTTCGTGTGGGAACATGATTACTTGGAAAATGGATGATGGGATAGCTTGCATAGCATATGTCCAACTCCTTCCTGACAATAGATTGTAGTCAAGAGGAGCATCCAAAACTTCAACCTCCACAGACACTAACTTACCATCTAGTTCAATATCAAACGCGGGAAAGAATCCATGTGGGCGGAACGATATTCCGTCAAAATCCGTAAGTAGTGTGTTGGAAGGGTCTAACTTAAGAGAGCCAAGGGATTTCCAACAGGATATTGACATTACACACGTAGACGCACCTTCATCTAAAATGGTTCATCTAATGGTTTTCAGACCATGAACTAATTCAATTTGGAAGGCTACGTGATACGGTAACCGGGGTTTGATATTTGACATATCAAACCATGAAAGCATACTTGAAGAATCCATGCTCCCGATGGCTGATAAAAGTGCATTCTGCTGCAAAGGGAAGCTTTGCAAGACTTCTAATGTGGACATTGCACATGGTGTTTGGGCTAGGTCCTATACAACAGAGTAGTTGGGAGCGGCTCGCACATTAGGGTTTTGCATAGCCCATTTGTAGACACCCTTAGGTATCTTCGGCATAGAATCTGTTGGTCTCTCAATGTGAAGAGGAGAAGATGACTCAGGAACTTCTTTATCTTTCTGTTGCATGTCCGGGTTATAATTCCTGGATCTGGTTTGCAGTAGCATGTGCGAGTTAACCATGTTAATGAATGATTTATCAGTTGATGAAGCACGAGAAGTGCCCCCAGCACTAGAGTTTCAAGAAGCTAGGCCTTGTCCATGAGGAAACGAATCCTTCAAGACAACCAATTTCTTTTCTCTAAGTAGCTTCTGGGATTCGTCTAATAAAGGGAATTAATGAGTAACGTGTTCGTCCTTGCAAAGTTTTCAAGGGTGACTTTACCTTCTTTTTATCTTTCTTTCCCTCCTTGGAATTCTCAATGTTTTTGGCTTTTTGATGGTTCCCCTCCCCTTTCTTACCCTTCTTTTTGTTGTTGTTGGGTTTCTGAGGAACCTTTTGGTTTGTCTACACCTGTTGTACAGATTCAGTTGTTGAAGGGGAGGCTGCAACTGTAGTTAGTTCAGCAGTAGATTGCTTCACAGAGAGTGCGTGAACTTGTTTTGTTAAAGCTTCAAGTGCTGCTGAATTTGTTGAACCAACAATGCCATCGGCATGCGGTCTAGGATTAGGTTTTCCAAGATCTATATTAGATCTCGGTGTGTCCGGAATGATCTGATAGAGGATCCCAGATTGGGAATAAACTAAGTCAAGCTCCTGGGTCCTTAGGATTGCTTATTCCTAAGAACTTACCCCAGAAGTTGCAACATCCTTATAAATATAAGGAAGGAGTGACTTCAAATACCACTCTAGAAGGAACTCTAAGGTGATCTCAGCCTTGATGAGTTGCTTCCGTCTTCGCCACTCCTGAATGTGATCAGAAAGGTGAGTGGCTTTGTTCTGCCTAAAAGTAGACAGAAGATCAGTATCGGCATCATACCGGATTGGAAGCTGGAAGTGATTTAGGAAGACTACCGGCATCATACCGGATTGGAATCTGGAATGATGAAGATTTCAAGTATAAGTCTCGTAACAATTAAGCTGATGCACTATTGTTTCCTTGTTGGAAACATTGGCCATTACAAGAAGCAAGGTTATTTGATGATTTGGAGCAGCCTGCGTGCTGGCCAAACATACAAGGTTGTTTGATGTTGTGGAGCAGCCTGCATGCTGGCCAAACATACAAGATTATTTGGTGTTGTGGAGCAGCCTGCATGGTGGCCAAGCATACAAGATTATTTGATGATGAGGGGCATCCTGCGTGCTGGCCAAACATCCAAGTCCATAGGCGATTCCAAGGCTTGTAAAGCAAGAAGGACCCTATGGAATAAAGTGAAAACCTCCAATGCAAATAAGCATTTGGTTACCTTGTAATTTCATGCTTATGAATATACATGTGTATATGATTTGGTTATGATTTCCTACGAAAATAAACTAAACATGTGAATTAATTCAATGTTTGAGTGTAGGTATTGCTGGAAGCAATGACTATGAAAGAATCTTAAGGATGCGTGTCGACATGTGACTATCCTAAAAGGGCTCGGCTTGCGCATAAGTGAATGATGGCGCTATTGGACTTGTAGGGGTCCTAGAAGCCAAGGGAGTTGTAAACAAACCATGTGGAGGGACTCCATGGTTGAGAGGTCTGAAATAGACCATAGACACTAAGTGTCATAGCCAAGAAGGGTTGGTCAAGCATTCACATGGAAGTGAAAGAGGCTAGGAGCATGAAAACCACAGTGGTGGTGTGGGTTCCAGAATGGAACAAGACGAAGAGGAGAAAACTCTTACTGCTCTCTCTTTCCTTTTTATTGATGCATTCATAAAAACAGAAAATTTTGAATGCGTGTATGGCTGAAAGTAGAGTGTGTTTATTTGTTTGAAATAAATTGTGAATGCTGAAGTAGTTAATCCCTTGTGAAAGAATGGACATGAATGAGCTCATGTGCCTATTGGGAAAGCATGAAAAGTATGAAAGTATCATGGCCAAGGCATGGGATTTCATATCAATTGGAAAGCTAATTGACTAAGTTATTTTAATGTTATATTATGCTTGGCCTAACAGAAATTATAATGATGAATTTCACAGGCGAAGAAAGTGAAACTAGTTTGTGGCAACTGTTGCGAAGCAAGTGTTGCTTGTAAGTACAGTGAGAACCAGCTGTGCACAAAGATCATGGCAGCAGACCATAGGCTGTTGGAATTGGCTGAAAGTCTTCTTCAAACAATTTACAAGACCTAAGAAAATCTTGGAGAGATGCTCAAGATACAGAAGAGGCAGAATGAGATGAACCACAAGGTTTTGCAGAACTCTATTGGTCTTCAAAGAGAGGTAAAAAGTATTATGAGAGCAGTCAGTAAGGGAAAAGAAAGTGGATCAAGGATGAGGCATTCGTCCAATCGGTCCATTAAGAAACATTCCAGGCATGAATACTCAAAGAAAATTGAGCAGGTAAAGATGAAGCAGCTGGTGAAATGTTGGAGATGTGGAGGACATCATTGCCTCCGCAACTTCCCAACAAGGGAACCTCAAGAGGGTAGCAGCCATAACGTTTTCAGACTTGTGGATGAGCTGAAAGACCAGAAACAGTGGGAGAATTTCGTGGAAGTCAAGGGACTTGATCCTGAAAGTTCAAAGTAAAGGATAAAATGTAGGGCAGACCTGCAAAGTTTTTTGAAATTTTGGACATGTATAAATTGTATATGTATTCCTAAGTCTTGGAACACTGAGGATGATGTTATTCTAAGGGGGAGGGGATTGTAATACCCCATTTTGACCCTTAGGATATGTTAGCTTTTAATGTAAATGTTGTATACATGTGATGTAGGTTTTCCTAGCGTGGAGCTCAAGGCCAAGGCCCCGCTAGTGGAAGCTCGAATGTTATTTAAAGGAAAGTATTAGACATTATGTTTCCCATGTGCTATTTAGCCATGGAACATTGTAAAAATGATGTAAATAAACATCATGCAATAAAATACTAAAACTGGCTATGGAGGCAATGAATGAGAAGGGGCCATGTGTATCCACTAGGGAGTGGTGATGGGCCTATGGGATTGAAACATAGGCTGCCATATGTCACCTTGAGAACCCATTTGACTTACCTTGCTGACATTTATTTTTGTTGTAAGGAAGTGGTTGAGGAATTCAGTCCATGGCTTCAATGGAGCATGGGCAGCCCAAAAATTCGTATGGCAGAGTATGGGCTCTGTTTTCTTGTACCACAAGCCACTCTACCTCATGGGAGTTGCTTCTTCCTCATCCCCATTCCATTGTGGAAGTTACCAGCATCATTTTCCATCCAAAAACGAATTGCCAGCAGGGATAAAAACCAGAAATCGCAACTTTGAAAAAATCCACGTTTTGAAGAGCCATAAACGCTCAGAATTGGTATTTGATAGTGAAATCCAATGGGGGATCCATAGGTATGAACCTTGGGGTGAATTTGGGAGCATTAGTTACCCGGAAATCCATCGGAAAATCCAGTTTTGATATCCCAAAAACCCAGTGATGGGATTGGGTTATTTTGTTGCCAGAATGGTGGGAAATCCAAGGGTGGATGTTTGAACAGAGGATGGGATTGCTTGAATTTAGTTTGAGATGTCTGTAGCTCTGTGGTTGAGCTCACTGGCTTAGCATCCTCCTCATTTTCCTTATTGCATGCTTGATAAATCCAGCTGTGTGCTAGCTTAGCATGACCATTTGAGTGAATCCATGGTTGTGAGTGAGCCTGTCTTGTTCCTCCTTAGTGGATACACAGCCCAACTTAGGGGTGATCTCTCAGCTGAAAGAATACAGGTTGGACAGAGATATATGGTTGGGTGGAACATTGCTCTCACGTAGCCAATTGTTTGGACATTTGCATTTCAAGATAAGTATTCTTTGTGGATTACTTTATTTGCATTATGTGTTCAACAATGTGTTAATCCTGTATGTTAAATTATTTATGTTACTTGGATGAAATGATTATCTTAAGTTAGTTGGCATGATGCATGTGCATAGCATGAGAATGGGATGGATTACTGTATGACCGTTTCATCATTCTTCCTGAAAGAAATAGGCTGATGCATCTCCTTCTGCTTGTATGTTATTATGGTTATTCCTCTGTGTTTATTAAATGAGTTGTGTTAATTCTATGTTCTGTAATGTATTAAATAATGACTGATATTTGGATGATGAATGCATATCTTATTATGGCTAACATGTAATCTGTGTATATCTTATTATGGCTTCCTCACATGATAATTCATCACCTGTTTGTGAATAGTATGCTGATACATTCCATTATAGTTGTGTGTTAATATGTTTTATTTCACCGTGTAAATGAATTGTGCATCTTATTTTAAATGGCAAAATTTTATCATTATGGATTGGGGATGAATTAGACACCCCATGTTGCAGTTATTATGGCTAACATGTAATCTGTGTATATCTTATTATGGCTTCCTCGCATGATAATTCATCACCTGTTTGTGAATAGTATGATGATACATTCCATTATAGTTGTGTGTTAATATGTTTTATTTCACTGTGTAAATGAATTGTGCATCTTATTTTAAATGGCAAAATTTTATCATTATGGATTGGGGATGAATTAGACACCCCATGTTGCAGTTATGTTCCCTCCCTTGCATTGGATAGATGGAAGGGGACGTGACAGACAAGTCATCGAATGTCGACTATTTCCTAAAGGATACCTTGCTATACAAGCTCAGACAGCTTTGTGTATGGATAGGTGAGCATCGACAACAGCTCATTTCGGACGCGCACTACAACAATACTATAAGAACCCTTGCTATTCTTCAGAAATATTTCTTTTGGTCTACACTTAAAACTAACATCAAAAAGCACATTCGATCATGCGTGGTTTGTGCCATTGCTAAACCGCCTAATCGACGACAGGGATTATATACACCTTTTCTAGTTCCTAGTCGACCATGGGAATCTATTTCTATGGACTACTTGACGGGATATACGAATACCAAACATCAGCATGATGCGATCTTAGTAGTGGTCGACAGATTTTCTAAGATGGCCATTCTCATTCCATGCAAGAAGATGATGACAACACAACAAACCACTTATCTCTTCTTCGCACATGTTTGGAAACACTTTGGTTTACCGACAACCATTATTTCCAACCAAAATGCCAGATTCGTTAGCATCTTTTGGAAGACTCTTTGGCAGCAGCTAGACACAAGACTCTCATTGTCAACAGCTTTACATCCTCAGACAGACGGATAGACATAAGTTGTGAATCACTTGGTCGTACAAATGCTTCGCATGTACAACCACACGCATCGACGAACATGGGATGATAGTCTTCCATACATACATCACAACTAGAATCGTGCTCAACACAACTCTATGGGAAAGAGTCCATTTGATATATGTTACGGATTTCAACACTTACTACCTATCGACTTGATCAGCTCCTCGACACAGTCGAACAAAAATGACCACAACCAACGAGAAGTTGGCAAAGTAGTCAAGTTTCAAGATCATAAATGCGATATCCAACGACAAGCACATGACATGTTGCACAGAGGAAACGCGAAATCTAAGGCCCAAAATGATAAGCATCGTATCCCTCATTCATTTCAAATTGGGGATAAGGTATGGTCACATATCAAGAAGGAACACTTCATTAGCCCATACAAGAAGTTGAAACCTTTGCGATATGGTCCATACGGTATTATTTGGCAGATTGGCGAAAATGATTTCTAGCTCTACATTCCTTCATGCCTTAGTCTACATCCAATATTCAACGCGGATCTACTTCGACCATACCATGCACCACTATTGGAACATAGCGACTTGCATAAATTAGAACCCGACGACATCCATCCAGATGTTCAAGAGCCTCTTCCTTGCAACACCATTGTGGGACGACGAGTATGCCATACAAGGACAAACACAATTCCCTTGTTTCAGGTTGCAAAATACAGACTAATCCCAGCACAAGGAAAATGGTACTCTGCTACTAAATTGATCGACAAGTTTCCTCACCTTCACGAGCAAACAATGTAGACCATTGTTTATTAAGGAAGGAGTTTTGATCCATATCGTAGTTGGCATTATTGTCAAATGCTAACATCTACTGCGACAAGTCATTGACATCGACACAATTTCGACAAGTTTCGACTTTGACATGAATTCGACAACTTCCACAACTTCCACAACTTCAACAAGTTCAGTGACCTCACAGTAACGTGACGTCGACATGCAACCTCGTTTTGTGACTTGCAACTGTTAAAATTTGATAAATTGACTCTCTGTCTTCCAGTCGACTGTAACGATTGAACTTCCAAAACCATTCTAACTTCTCTTGTTACTGAACGTAATGGGAAGGCACCCAAGCATCTTATCAGTCTATATAAGCATGTAAACTACTGTATTATACAACAGAGAAATGTCATGATCTTTACATCAAGTAATATAGAATCAGTTCACATTCTTGCATATTGTCTGTGTGCATTTGTGTTTATTTGCATAGTGTGTTCTTGCTTTGCTAATTCTATTTCTTAAGCTTCCTTCATAACATAGCCGACTCATTTTGTCGAACTATTCTCCTCCTCGTGCTTCCTGGCCCCGACTAGATCAATATTGGTGCCACTAAGAGGTTTTCAATACCCAGTATCTAGGTGTTCAAGACTTTGGTGGGATGTATGGCCTCTGAGAGGGGTGTGGGATCCATTAAAAGGTTTTTAGTACTAGGATTGGGTCATGGCACCATAGACATGGTAGGGGGTAGGAACATAGGCATTAGTAGTCCCTAAAAGAAGCTTCTAGGGCTATAATTTTAAGAAATGAATGTGTATGGTGAATAAACATAAAATGAACCAAAATTGACAACTAAATTTACACACTCTCTCAACCAATTCTATTTTCACACAATTTTTCTTGGAGAGTGAGTGATAGAGTCAAATGGAAAAAATGAGAGGATTCATGAAAATATAACCGACATTGCTTCACCACCAGTTATGACAATAGAATGAGGGACTCTTACAATATTTGTTAGAACAATATTCCCATGATATTTATGCCATGGACCTTGATGTTGTTCTACCTAGTGTTATTTGGCTCATTAGTGCCTAGTCTAGTGTCTTGGACCATAGTTTGTTCACATTTGACCACTTATACTAGTGATATTTCCATGAATCCTTGTTTGTCCACTTATCCATTCATTTCCATCATTTTAGGAGTCAATGTGCCTCACTTGTAAAATTAGTCACAACAGATCTAATGAACAAGTAAATCAATCACAACAGATGAACATAGAAAATATGGTGTAAAACTGTGCAAAACATGCATCAGTGCTCAATATCCCAGTAAGGGTGAATGATTACAATACAATATAGTAACAATGACTGAGCAATTCGAATTGCCTAAGGAGGTCATTCGAATCACTGAATGGAGTAGCTTGACTCCAACTAGGAGTCCTCATCATCAATCAGTGGTGGTCATCAATGCACAAGAACCAGTCATCCAGGTGTCAATCTGAGTCTAACTGAGTGTAACATGTGTAACTGAAGTGTGTAGCACTGATATAGGGAAGTGGGCTCAGTGGAGGGCACATGGGAGGCTAAGTGAAGTCAGAAAAAGTCATCTAGTCAATTTGGAGGTCCAACGGAAGTGAAACAGTCAGTCGGGAATGAAACTAGCCTCAAATCAGGGAGAATCGGAACTAACTGAGTGTAACTGAAGTGGAACTGCAGTGGTAGGTGAAGAAGTGTGCCCTTCTCTGGCAGTAGGTGAGAAGTGGGCGCCTTCCTAACTAGGAGGGATAAAAATCTGAAGTAAGTGGCTCCTGGGTGCTAGAATAAGGTGGCTAAGGTGTTGAAGGCATCAACCTGGTGACTGGGATGCATGCAAAGTGCCTGCAAACCCTAGAATTTGCATGCAAACCCTAATTGCATGCAAGATCCTGAAAAAGATGATGTGGATATCCGAACACCCCCCCTCAAGCTAGACTATGATGTGCAAAAAATAATGTGGGGCCCTGGTAACTAAGACCAAAGGTCACCCCAATACAATAATCCAAAAAATGCTGAAAATACACTAAGTGAGGAAAGAGGGAAAACCTAGTGGGAAGAAAGCCCCCCCTCAAGCTAAAGCATAATAATGGATCAATCTATCTCCACCATGATGGAACTCACCCCCAACAGTGAACGGAGGTAAGAGAAATTCTTCTCAGTGAAGCTCTTGGTGAAGATGTCTGCAATTTGCTCATCAGTAGGGCAATATTGCAGAATGATGGTGCGATCATGCACCAACTGTCGAATGTAATGCATATGAATCTCAATGTGTTTGGTCCTCTGTCGCTGAACTGGATTTGTGGAGATCTTGATAGCACTTTGATTGTCACAAAATAGGACAGTCGAAGTAGTGCCACCAAAACCAAACTCGGAAAGAATACCCTGCAACCAAACTGCCTGAATGCAGGCATTGACTGCCCCTCGATACTCTGCCGCTGTTGAAGAAAGTGCAATGGATTCTTGCTTTTTGCTGGACCAGAAAATAGCACCATGACCAATCATGAAAACATAACCGGAAGTGGACTTCTGATCAATGCTATCACCTGCCCAATCTGAATCAGTAAAACCAATGAAATCAAGCTCAGAATCTGCAGCATAATGTATGCCAAATTGTCTCGTACCTTGCACATATTGCAAGATCCGCTTGGCTGCTTGCCAATGAAGCTCATGTGGCTGCTGCACATACCTTGACACGGCACTCACGACATATGAAATATCAGGCCTTGAGTGTGTCAAATAAAGTAGTGAACCAATCAACTGTCGATACATACTGCAATCTACAAGTGGTGTAGAATCTCCCTCCTCAAGACTGATTCCTGAGAGGAATGGGAAAGGGGCTGCCTTACATTCAGCCATATTAAACTTCAATAACAGGTCGAAAGCATATTTTTGCTGATATATAGTGTTCCCATCAAAATTTTGAGCTATCTCCAAGCCCAAAAAGTGACTCAGCAAGCCCAAATCGCTCATGTCAAAAGCTAGATTTAAGGCAGTTTTTAGCTTGTTTATTGAAGTAAGAGTGCTACCAGTAATGAGAAGATCATCAACATAAAGTACAATAACCAACAAATTACCTTTAACTCACTGAAGATACACATTTGGATCAGATTTGCATCTTTGGAAATTCTGAGAAAGAAGGAAGGAGTCCATCTTTGCGTACCAATCTCTTGGGGCCTGTTTTAACCCATACAAAGATTTCTTCAATCTGCAAACTAATGATGGATCTGATGTGTAGCCCTCTGGTTGCTACATATATACCTCTTCAGCAAGGTCTCCATGTAGAAATTCACTCTTCACATCCATGTGGTGCACTTCCTAGTGCTTGGATGCGGAAATAGCCAAAACAAGGCGGATGGAATCCATCTTTGCAACCGGTGCAAAGGTCTCAGTGTAGTCCACTCCTTGGACTTGGGAGAAACCTTTTGCCACCAACCTTGCTTTGTATTTACTGATAGAGCCATCATCAGAAACTTTCGTGCGGTAGACCCATTTACACTTCACTAATTTTCTTCCAAGTGGAAGAGAAACTAGCTCCCATGTATTGTTCTTTTGAAGAGAACTGTACTCTTCATCCATGGTACTTTTCCATCTTGGATCTCGGTGGGCAGAATAGTATGATGTGGGATCTAAACCAGCCATCAAATAACAAATCTTAGGAAGTAATGGATCAGCAATGGAAAGAGCCATACCTGCTCTTTGAAAGTTTGCTCTTGTTCGTCTCGGATCAGCAGGATTTCCAAGGTTCGAACCAGCAGATTAAAGAGTGTTTTGGGCCCACTTTGGTAACTGAGGAGGATCATAATGGTCAGATTCCGAACCTTATATGTCATGATCATCATATGCTGCTAAAATATCAAAAATATCAGAACTCATACCTTCATTATCGCTGCATGGATCTTCTTCTGGTGAAGGCGGTGAATCAGCAGTCTCTTCCTCGACTAGTTGCAATTCTTGAAGCGGTTCTTCAAATTGCACACTGCGCTCTATGAATATCTTTTTAGATCTGATATCCATGAGTTTATATGCTTTTGATTCTTCCCCATATCCTATCAGTATGC
This sequence comes from Larix kaempferi, assembly GCA_027924585.1. Taxonomy (NCBI): domain Eukaryota; kingdom Viridiplantae; phylum Streptophyta; class Pinopsida; order Pinales; family Pinaceae; genus Larix; species Larix kaempferi. The sequence goes on along the minus strand of BSBM01000764.1, from coordinate 3,476,017 downwards.
ACTCGATACTTTGTGGATCCAAAGCTTGTCTCTTCTTGGAAGAAATTCTAGCCCATGCAGTAGAGCCAAAAACTCTCAAATTTGACACATCCGGTTTGTGACCAAAGAATGCTTCGAAAGGAGTCATACCTTTCACAGATTAATGTGGAACATGGTTTTGTATGTATGCAGCAACATTGATTGCTTCAGCCCAAAGATTTGCAGCCAAACCTTTTGATTCAATCATGCATGTAGCCATCTCTTTCAGTGACCGATTTTTCCTTTCCGCTACACCGTTCTGCTGGGGTGTGTAGGTAACTGTATGTTGGATCTGAATTTCGCTTTGGGCACAAAGTTGCAGCAACTCGGCCTTGATATATTCTGCACCATTATCAGATCTAAGAGCTTTGATCTTTCTCTCAGTGGCGGTCTCAACAGAAGCCTTAAAATCCTTGAATTTTCCAAGCACTTTTGACTTGTTTTTGAGAAAGAATACCCATGTAAAGCGGGAAAAATCATCAATAAATGTCAAAACATACCTTGAACCATTTAATGACGTATGGGGCAGCGGACCACTGATATCAGAATGTATCAGCCCCAAAACTGTAGAAGCTCTGCTATCTTTGCCGCGGTCAAATCTGTGCTCGAGATGCTTCCCAATGATGCAACTAGTGCATATTCCCTTCGAGGAACGGAGTTGTGGAAGACCATCTACCATGAATTTGTTTGATAGAAGCAGAAAATACTTATAATTAAGATGTCCAAATATTTCATGCCAAATCCTACTAACCTCATTACCATGTGTGCGAAGAGCAGTGGGTTTTGCAAGCGGAATAAAGTGTGAAAACTCATAGCATTTTGCAGTGTGGTTTGCCTTTCCGACCGCAACAAGTCTTCCACTTTTGATATCAGAAATTTCAACTGTATTAGGGATGAATGTAACTTGCTTCGGTTCACCAGTGTGTGTCATTTGATACACAGAAAGAAGATTTGAAGCCAATGAAGGCACATAGAGAACATTCTGAAAGCTTCCATGATCTACATGAATCGTACCTTTGCCCTTTGAAGAAATTTTTGAGTCATCTCCCAAATGGATGGGGATGGAGCTGTTTGGATCGAATGAAGAGAAAGAATCAATATTTGTAGCCATATGATTCGATGCACCCGAATCTATCAAGAGAGTAGTGGGATTCGAAACAGTTGCCATGAGTGCTTGTCCTCCTTCATGATCATCATTCCTATCCTTCTTCCTTGCACCGTCAGGAAGAGTTATGTTGTTCTTTTCCAAAAGGAGGGCCATTTGATCTATAGTCTTCTTCATACATGAACTTTCAGGATGAAAGCCACGGTTGCAATAAGTACATTTAGATTTTTGGTTACCTTCTTTGCCCTTTTGCTTGAACTTTGAAATGGATGGTGCATCCGTCTGTTTGCCTTTCTCTCTTTGCTTGTGAGGCTCGAATTTGGGATTCTCCTTCTTTTGCTTTCCTTTACCATTCGAGATCTTGGGTCCTTGAACATATAGGGCTGAATATTTGGAGCTTATGGACCCCATTTGAATCAACTTGTCATGCTCTTTTGTGACGGACTCAATGAAGGCATTCAAGGTAGGCATCTTCCAATTCGGGGTAGTTAGCCGACCGAAATTGAAAGTAGAGACAAATACCGAATAATATTTACCAATCTTGCTGAGAATGGAGAGGATCAATTGTTTATCCTCTTTGATAACTCCACTTTTCTTCAACTGCAAGTTCAAGTTCTTGAATTTTGTGAAGAATTCATTAATGGTCTCGAAATTCTCAGGACTAAGGGCAATCAATTCATTCTCTAATTGAAAATCCCTAAGCTCATCCTGCTTGCCAAATAGTGTTTCAAGTTTCTCCCATATAGCTTTTGGAGTCTTCAATCCGCTGAGATGGAAGTGAAGATATTTGGAGATGGAGAGACAAAGACGACCATAAGCTTCATCAAGCTTGTTGTAGTGTTTGGTTCTATCTGACAAGTTGTTTGGATCCAATTCAAGACCAAGAGTGACTCGGTAGTAACCTTTTGAACGTAATATGATATCCATATCATCTTTCCAATCAAAATAATTGAATGGGGTGAGGATAGGCTTTGAAGAAGAGTATTCCATTTCTAGGAGCGAGTGCACACTGATGTAGAGAAGCTTGCAAGGGCAGATTAGCGAATGCAATTGATGGAGACAATAACCTGCAAATCACAATAAACCAAGAACAATGAGGTCGAACAATCCACCCTTTTAGAGTTGCATCACACCTGGGATTGGATATCAAACAATGTTGAATGGGTCCAATGTATCAGATCCAGGAATTATGTGGAAACTCAAGCTTCTGGAGTGGTATTGGATGTATTTTCAAGCTTTGCATGCATAGGAGCGAATGCCCTTGAGATCTTTCATGCCAAAACTTTTTGCAATTTTTGAGGAATTCACTCAAATCTTCTTGTAGAAACACCTGTAGAAAATAGATCTTGTCCCTGCAATGGCTCTGATACCATGTAAAATTAATCAAAACAGATCTAATGAACAAGTAAATCAATCACAACAGATGAACATAGAAAATATGGTGTAAAACTGTGCAAAACATGCATCAGTGCTCAATATCCCAGTAAGGGTGAATGATTACAATACAATACAGTAACAATGAATGAACAATTCGAATTGCCTAAGGAGGTCATTCGAATCTCTGAATGGAGTAGCTTGACTCCAACTAGGAGTCCTCATCATCAATCAGTGGTGGTCATCAATGCACAAGAACCAGTCATCTAGGTGTCAATCTGAGTCTAACTGAGTGTAACATGTGTAACTGAAGTGTGTAGCACTGATATAGGGAAGTGGGCTCAGTGGAGGGTGCATGGGAGGCTAACTAAAGTCAGAACAAGTCATCTAGTCAATCTGGAGGTCCAACGGAAGTGAAACAGTCAGTCGGGAGTGAAACTAGCCTCAAATCAGGGAGAATTGGAGCTAGCTGAGTGTAACTGAAGTGGAACTGCAGTGGTAGGTGAAGAAGTGCGCCCTTCTCTGGCAGTAGGTGAGAAGTGGGCGCCTTCCTGACTAGGAGGGCTAAAACTCTAAAGTAAGTGGCTCTCGGGTGCTAGAATAAGGTGGCTAAGGTGCTGGAGGCATCAACCTGGTGATTGGGATGCATGCAAAGTGCATGCAAACCCTAGAATTTGCATGTAAACCCTAATTGCATGCAAGATCCTGAAAAAGATGATGTGGATATCCGAACATCACTACCTTGAATTTATGTGGGCTTTATTGCATTTCCTTGTTTTAAGGAGATGGAGTGCGCCCTCTTGAGGATTTGGTCAACTTGTGCATTAATGGCCACTACTTCGCCAACTAATCAACCATGCGCCCTCATAATGGTAACTTTCACACTATTTTGACTATCCTAACCTTCCTCATGGTCCATCTATGTTCTTTGAACCCCTTTATGGCCCAATATATGATTTACACTTGGCCTTATGTCATTGATGGGTGAATTGGTCCAATATAACCCTACCATTTTGTGAGCCAATCAAATTTCTTTGAGAGGCTTATATATTGTGCTAGTTTTTGTGCAATAATGTATAATGGAAATAAAGCTCTAGAGTGAATTTCTCTAGTTTTGTCTCAATATTCTTCTTCTCATATTTTTCTGCTATCTCTTGAAGTATTCTAAGTGAAGTTTTTATTGAATATAGATCTATATATAAGCTTGGTATATCACATGTATCAAAGCCTAGAGATGTGATTGATGTGCATTCCAAACTTTCAAATGGTATCAGGGCTAGTATGATTCAAAGCAATTTCCATATTCTTTCTTGAGTGTTTTTTGTAGGTCATTGTCATCACCAAGAGCGCATCAGGAAAGTATGGATCAAAATGAAGCCAAGATTCCCGCACCCTTCAATTTCTTCGAATGGGAGGCACACATGATCATCCACCTTCGAAGTAAGGGTCTTTATAGAGTCACAATGGGGCTTGAACCTGAGCCAAATGTTGTTGCTAAAAAAACTAAGTGGTTCAATAGGATTGATGAAGCTTATGGTTTTATTTGTCTCTCTATCTCCCGAAATCTTCTATTCCTCCTTGAAAATGATTCTACACCAAATGAAGTTTGGACCAATCTTCTGAGTCATTATTTGGGAAGCAAGATGAGATGAGAGGTCATCTATTGGAGAATGAGTTGATCTCATTGAGTCCAAGCAATTTTGAAACCATGGAAGAGTTTATATCAAAGTTCAAGAACCTAGTGTTGCATCTCAAACAATGTGTCATTGAGAAGAAATAGGAGCAAAATCATTCTTATGATTCTCCTCCATCATCAAATGATGAGTTCCAAGGGGCCTCTCAACATGTTTTTTGTCTACACAACATTGATATATTGGTGCATGATTATGGCATCCACAACATCTTCACAATGTATTTCACCAAGAAGTTTTTCATTCAGCTCATTCAAGTGAAGAACAAGACCTTTTGAATACATTTTTTTCATCTATGTTCCATGTACATTCTTGAGGGAGGATTTCCCCATGTAGTTTTGCCTCTTTCCTCTTTTTACATGGACAAATAAAATTGTTGTAAAGGGTGACGAAGACTTTGTTTCTTGGGCCCTATTTTGTTTCTCACTACCATTTTGTATTAAGTGGGGAGGTTTAGAACAATATTCCTATCATATTTATGCCATGGATGTTCATGTTGTTCTACCTAGTGTTATTTGGCTCATTAGTGCCTAGTTTAGTGTCTTGGACCATTGTTTGTCCACATTTGATCACTTAGACTAGTTATATATTGATGAAGCCTTGTTTGTCCACTTATCCACTCATTTAAATCATTTTAGGAGTCAATGCACCCCATTACCTTGCATTTATGTGGGAGTTATTGAATTTCCCTGTTTTAAGGAGATGGAGTGCGCCCTCTTGAGGATTTCGTCAACTTGTGCATTAATGGCCACTACTTAGCCAACTACTCACCCATACGCCCTCATAACAATTATTTTCACACTATTTTGACTAGCTTAACCTTCCTCATGGTCCATCTATGTTCATTAAACCTCTTTATGGACCAATCTATGAGTTACACTTGGTCTCATATCATTGATGGGTGAATTGGTCCAATCCAAGCCTACCATTTCGTGATCCAGTCATAATTCCTTGAGAGACCTATATATTGTATTAGTTTTTTCTCAATAATGTATAGTGGAAATAAATCTCTAGAGTGAATTTCTCTAGTTTTGTCTCAATATTCTTCTTCTCATATTTTTTTTATATCTCTTGAAATATTCTAAGTGAAGTTGTTTTTGGATCTAGATCTATATCTAAGCTTGGTATGTCACATGTATCGGACCCTAGAGATGTGATTGATGTGCATTCAAAACTTTCACAATCTTCTTATGGAGTATATTAATCCTATGGATCCATAACTACATGAAAATACTTGCTCACCAACCTCTCACTTGCATTCAATGATTGAGTTAATAATTGAAATGAGTTTAATGCATTATTTAAGAAACATGGTAGAAACTAGTTGAGTTATAAGGCTAACAAATGGAATGAGAGGATTTAATTTCCTATAGGCCCCATTTCCTCTCCAACAAAATTTTTACATGGATTTCCCCCATGAAAATCAAATCACATTGCTCATACATTCTTATTTACATCATACATTCCTAGTCATATCATACATTCCTAGTCATACATTAGTTGATCCTTGGTCTTGAGAATTTATTAAATTCTTGGATATATAGAGATATGGTCATAACTCCTCAATATGTATCAGATGACGCATATGCCAATACAAAATCAAATCTTAATAAGACATTCATACGACACCATTATATGTGGGACACAACTCTAACATTGACCTATAGGAATGGAAAATGTAGAGTTATGAGTCCACAATGAGATGATGATAGTTGTACCACTCATTAAAGAAAGATTAAGAATACTGATTCTTGCAAAAAAGGGAACTCTTTTAGTTTTCTCCACTATGATTTAAGAAACAAGAATCACGTGTGATAGATGTGCAAGATGTATAATAAATGTGGGAGAGCAAAGTTGAATTGAATCACTAACATGTATACACATTATGATTTATTCATGATAGCACCATTGTCGTGAAGATTGTCCCTTTTGTAGCCATGGACTTTGCATAAACAATATTTTATTCTAAATGAAACATATATTTAAAGACTAAATTATAGAATTATAAATTATTATTGAAAAAACTATTTTTTTACTTTAAAAATATTTCAAATTTCAAATTTTAATTATAGAGTATACAAAAATATTAATTACTTTATATTCTTAACCCTATTATTATTAAAAAATATATATTTATTTATAGAAATTAAAGAATATTTATAAACATCACATTAAATATCCATTCATTGTGATCCTATCCAATTCTCACATGGTAAAATCATTGTTATAACCTTTACTTGTATGGAATTTATACGAATTCAGTAGTGTGCAAGCAAAACATTATTATAGCTTGGATATATAATGCAGTGGTTTTTGGATATGTTTTATACTGAGAGAACATACATAGGTTAGGTTTTTTTTATTTGAATTATAATTTTTTTTCCTCTTAATTATCTCACTTCTAACCATACTTCCATTGTGAAATAGCATCTAACTCGTAGATGATAAATTCTTTCCCCAAATTATATACCCTAATCCTTAAATCCTAGTTAACCCCAAACACCTGAACCCCCTAACCCACAAGCCCTAAATCCCAAAAACCCTAATCACCTAAGAAAATAATCATTTGGGGATTATGGTTTAGTTTAGGTCTTAAAGGCCTTTAGGGGGGAGGGGTTCTAGGAATCGACAGACAAATAGAGATTTATTGGGTAATAAATGCACTAAATGTTACCCACCGAACAAAGCAATGTTATACAGTGGTGCACACGTGTTAGTAGCGCTTGCACGCCTCTAGAGCATGTGCACTCTTTCTGCATGCGTGCCCCTGCTAAACATGACAATTTCCAAATGTACTAAGCTCTTGCATTTTTTTGCTCAATTTCCGCAATCTGTATTTTCAACACATACAGCTCGACAGTCTTTTGCATTTTTTATTGGATTCACACACCTCTTGGAGTTTATTTAGCAATTTGGATTGAATACACACATTGATTGGACTCTATTTGGATCTTTGGATTGAATTCTCATGATTCTTGGACACACTTTAACTCTGCTTACATCTAGTGGATACATCAAAAGACCATTCTACATTGCAAGCAAAGATCAATCCTTGAGGTATGGTGACATTTTTTCCTTATGAATTGTATTTTAGTCTTCATTCACTTTGTTTGAATTGTAGTTTTTCCTAATGAATTGTATGATAAATTTATTTTAGTCTTCTTAATCTTCATCATAGACAATAGAAAACATCTTACCAAAAAAAAACTACAACATGCACCAAACAATGCTTTCAACCTTTCATAAAGATAATAAAAAAAACTTACTTGCATCACCACCAATAACCTTTCATAATCACATAACTCCATCCAATATGCAAACATTCGCTGAATTCCTCATAATTTCACTACAACAACTCACACAAACACCAAAAGGATCAAACTCTTAATATTTACGGGTGATTTTCCCTCATCGAAAAAAATGAAAATGAAGTGAGTAGGAGCTTCTCATTTTATAGGAAATATGCTCCTACTAACACCCCATACCACCATCCAATACCATCTACTAACCCAAACTACTGTCAAAAAACCATGTGCCAAGTGCAAAGCTACCAAAATGAGGCTCATTGTTGAATGTTTCAAGATGATAAGAAAACATTTCAAACTGAGGACCTAGAGATGATGTTGTTGTTATTTCTAGGGCATTCTCAATATCTTTTAAATATGATAATATACCCCAAGATACAGGTATAATCATATCTTCATATAGTGATATGAATCTAGTTTATCTCATTGTTTTCTATTCTTTAGAAACTTGTTGTTTACAATGAGTTTCAACAAGTTTTTCTAGGTATACAAGTAACACAAGTTCTATGTATGTACATATTAATGGGATGTTTAGTATTCAATTTGGAAAGTTATTTTGTATCTAATAATGGTATTAGAGACCAAAATCAAGTAAAGTTTATTGTTTACAAGAACAAGGAAATGACTTAAATATATTATGGAATTCTTAAATGAAGTAACCAACCATTACACTCATTGTTGGAAGGGTGGTATTTCCAAAAGAGTCAAACACTATAGTCTAACCCAACATATCACAAGAATTTGGAGCAAACAACATGGATTTTGTAGAAAACAACCCTCTATATTATGTGAAGGATAGAACCACCAAAATAATACATGCTAGGGTTAAATCAACTTCAAATTACAATACCACAACAAGAAAAATTTGGGAGGATGACAATAGAAATGCAAAACTTCAAGTGCGTAACATATCAAGTAGACATTATGAAGTAAAGCAAAAAAATTGCATTGGTGAAGTCATAAGTAATCTAAGTTTCATACTTTCATACTGTACATGTTGAATTTATACATATATATTTAGATTTTAAATGTCACATTGTAATAATTCCCTTGGTTGTATGGCACCCAGTACAAATTTTTGGTTTCATGAAGGAATTCTACAAAAATACCGAGGAGTATGTTCAACATTTCCATGTAGCACGATAGCAGGATGAACGGTACAGGCAATGCAGGGACACCTTTTCCAATGCCACAATATTTTTGGTTGTGGAATTTGATTAAAACTACACCTTGCAACCACATAATGAGATTCAAAGTCAATATTACCATTCAGACCAAGTTAACATAATGGTCCATATCACGTATAGGCACTCACCAGAGAGCCAAAATGACATGAGGATAATATTGAAAGAGACCAACTTCTACATCAGTGATGATAGGTGCCATGACTTGCATTATGTGCAACATTGCTTCATAATTTTCTATGATCAACTGAAGGAGAGAGATATACAGATGGATCAGCATTGGATATGGTAAGATGGTTGTGCGGGCCAGTTCAAAAATGCACATGTATTCCAGTGGTTGAGTATTTTTCACAAGACTTATGGTGTGCCACATATATGGAACTATTTTGAGACCGAGCATGGAAAGGGAGAGCACGATGGGGCTGTGGGATGTCTTAAAAATTCCCTATGAAGGGAGGATATGACGTGCATGACAAACCCTCATATCCGGGATATAGAATCCATAGTTCAATGGTGCTCTACAAAAATGTCAGATCGAACCATAGAGAAACACACACCAATAGGTAGAGGACATATTGTAAGAAATTTCTAGCAAGTGGTTGATATAGATTGATCGTGTTCTTATAGTTGTATTACTATATAAGGGACTCATGGATTTCATTTGGTTTGAAGCTCAAACAATCCCTTATTTCAAATATGGATGCAAAAACTTGTTTGCTTTTGTGGGCCTTGTAGAATCGGCGAGTGGGATGAGTGTGAATCAACGGATTGGGTTGATGAATGGGATCATGCATCACTTGCTGTAGATCCACGTGTAGTTGTTGAAACAATCTAGTTATAGGAAGGCTAGTATTCTTTTCCAAATGACTATGATCATATATCTGTTGGCACCCCAACAACTCCCCTTGATTTTGCAAATAAAATGGCCCCCATTAGAATCTTGTAAATATTTAGTTATGGTTTTCTTTACTTGTGTTTTGTTCAATGATTTAATACTCTCCTTTTCAGACATTTGATTTTCTGCCTCGATTATTCCTGATTAAAATGATCTAGTGATCTCTTCCCTTCTCAAGTATATGAATTTGGGTTCCTTGTGGTTGGTGCTTCTTCTTGCATGTTATGCTATGAAGACTTTGCGACTTTATGATCATTTCTTTTCATCATGTATTTTCATTGATTATTTTGTCAACAAGTTACCCTTTTATCGTTTGAATCTTTTGTTAGATTTTGAGCATTAATTCAACATACTCTAGGATCTTTACTAAGAGATCAACATGTACAACATATCAATCATATCAAGCATAACAAGCAATCACATAAGACAATGGACACACAATGTTTCACTGGGGAAAACCATACAGGTGAAAAACCCCACAACTTCCTCAGAGATAGAAAGAGCAATGATACAACTCAAGTACAAGAGATAGTCTTCTCCTACCAGCTACTCCTCCTTCCTCACTAGTGCGCCACTTTCCGAGTAGTGTAGAAGTGAATAATGAGATGATCAAATAGAGTGCTCTCGCAGTCTATTTGTACTTAACCTAACTTGCCTAATAAACTAGTAGGGATGACTTCTATAGGAGAGTCTAATAACCGATGGTTACATTAATCAGGGCCGACCCCACACTTGCTGGTCTAATAACCCATCACAACAAGTCACGACACTTGTCAATACAAATGGTGACACTTCCATATAGAGGAATAATACCATCTCTATAGGAGTACAATATACATGGGTGAAATATATTCCGAAGTTACATATACATCAACACTCCCTCTTAACTAGGAAGGTATTTGTCGACACAGATATGCTAGCACAAGTCTTCTTCTTTGGATCATCGTCACTGGATAATCGTCATCGAATCATCATCATCGTCATCATCACTGCTACTGCTATCTCAATCAATCTCCAATCTACTCGTCATAGGAAGTTCTACAGAGCCAGTCATTTTTCATACTCGATGTAGGCCCACCACCTGTAGGTCTTCATCATCTACAGAGCCAAACCTTTTTCATGCTGGATGTAGGCCTAGCCTCCATGTAGGTCTTCAACATCTCTGCGAGCAAGCCATCAAGTAGGTACACCTCAGGACTGATTATACTGCCTCTGCAAAATCTGCAAGATCTCCCAGGACTGATTACACTGCCTCTGCAAAACCTGCAAGAGCATCTCAGGACTGATCATATGCCTCTGCAACAACCTGTGTACCATATTGTCACATCATCATCTTCAGATCACCTCATCGTCCATGGATCACGAATTAGATGCACATCACACAACACTTACACTCACCGGCATGGGAAGACACACCTCAACCATCCGTGAAAGGATCATCCCTTATATCTACTCCATGGGAAGACACACCTCAACCATGTGAGAATGGCACCGTACTTATATCCATAACCATGGGAAGACACACCTCAACCATGCTAGGAATGGCATAGCACTTATATCGCAGCCATGGGAAGACACACCTCAACCATGCTCGAATGGCCCACCACTTATATCGCAGCCATGGGAAGACACACCTCAACCATGCTCGAATGGCCCAACACTTATATCAACGACCATGGTAAGACAAACTTCAACCATGTCGGAATGGCTCAAGCCCTTACATCAAGGACCATGGTAAGACAAACTTCAAACATGTCGGAATGGCTCCAGCCCTTACATCAATGACCATGGTAAGACAAACTTCAACCATGTTGGAATGGCTCATGTGCATCTGTGTCTCCGGACTCATCACTTCCCCTTGGAAGGCATCTTGATCTGAAGCACACCAAGTCTCCCTCTGAAGTATTCAAACTTCACTCTTGCCAGTGGCTTGGTCAACACATCGGCTATCTGCTCGTCTGTCGCAACATACAGGAGCTTCACTGCTCCTCTCTGCACCATATCCCTGATATAGTGATACTTGATCTCAATGTGCTTTGACTTGTCATGAAACACTGGGTTCTCCGACAAATTCACACAACTCTGGCTGTCACAATATATACAAGTAGCACATAACTGGAGATCAAACAGATCAGACAGTAGCTTCCTGAGCCATACTGTCTCACAACTAGCGAAACAAGATGCGACATACTCTGCTTCAGCTATACTCAGTGCCACACAGGACTGCTTCCTGCTAAACTAAGAGATCATACCGGATCCCATACTGAAGTAGCACACCAAAGTGCTCTTATGATCAATGGCACTGCCCGCCCAAGCCGAATCAACATAACCCTCCAGGTTAAACTTTTGATTCGCCTCATACTTGATCCCATAGTCAACTGTACCCTTCAGGTACCTCAGAATATGCTTTGCAACTATCAGGTGAACATGTCTTGGATTTGTCAAGTATTGGCTCAAGGTGTTCACCGCAAAGCAAATATCTAGTCATGTATTCGTCAGGTACATCAAGGACCCAATGTAATGTCCCCCATTTTGACCCTTATAATATTTTGGGTTATAATGTAAATATTGTATGCATATTATGTATGATTCCTAGCATGGAGCTCAAGGCCAAGGCCCCGCTAGTGAATGCTCGATCTAGAAGAGGCAAGTATTTGAAATTATGCTACCCATGTGCTAGTGAACCATGGGAATTGTAAATATGCATTTTAATATAAAATCCCACAACTAGCTATGTAATGCAACAAGAGATGGGGGCATGATGTTACAAGGAAATTGGGAGGGAAATATTCAAACCCTTGAGCCAATCAAGTCAAGCCAAGTTTCAATGAGAGAACCCATCAAACCCTCAACTACCCATGCTGACTTTTGTACCCAATCATTTACTCTCCCAAGAGTTGGTTGAGGTAGTTAATGCCTTGGGGAATGGAGAGGTATGGCTGTCCAAATTCGAGTATGGGCAAACCACCCTTCCTAGATTTTCATGTTTGGATTCTTGTGCAAGAAATGAGCCACGAAATCCCCTCCAAGCCATTATTCAACCATTAGTCTTGCTCCCTCACGATTTTAGAGCTACCTGGGTGTTTTTCTCCATGGTTTTGCTCACGGGGGGTTCACTTAGTGAACTTGTTACATAGCACCATCGTTCGCAGGATATTAAAGAATATCCCTAATTTCACTAAATATTGGAAAATGCCTCCTAAAATTGTATTGTTGAACCCCCCTCCCAATATACCTTTCCAATTAAGAAAACCCCTATTTTCACCAGATATTGTAGATATCCATTTTTATCAACCCATTTTTAATACCTCCTTTATATCATATTATCAAGGTGTAACAAACAAGATCCCTAATGCATCTTAGTATAAAGCAAACAAGATGCTAAATAAAGTAGTAGTATACTACTATCAATGATCCCACTAAGATTGCAGGGGCGATTGATCAATTTGTAGCATTGGATAGTGGAAGACCCAATGAAATAGTAATGGGGAAGGTAAAATGAGTAAAAGGAAACCCATCAAGAGATCAATGTAACAAAGAATGTAAAAGACAGATAGTCCAATAGTCAATGCAATGCTTAGAAAAGAGGAGAATTACGGATGTTTCAAACCACAACCTACCAATCTACAAATTTCATATCATGTAAATACAAGTATAGCCATAGAGAGCTCATGTTTTCTATAAGCTTAATAAATTAAACTCCATAAAAATACAAAATTGAAACCCTTTCGTGGATGGACTTCCCTACCTTCCTATCAAAACAAGCATCATTGATGTTTGAAACCAAATGAACATAGAAAACTTCCTCTTACTTTCCAATAACACCATATGATCCTGTGCATATCTTGGATTTGGGTCATTCACAAGATTCAATGAATTGCCTTCACTTCCTCTACATTTATTCTTGCAATCAAGGGAATTAGAAACATTTAGTTACCTTTTCGTCGGTTAATATATCTAATTCATTTTATCTTTACGAGAGAGGAAAAAATATCCATTGTTAAGTTTCAATCATGCAATAGATATAAAGATACACAGATGGTGAAACTTATATGATACCATTTCATGGTAATGATAACACATAAGGTATGTAAACAAGGATTTAGATTTTCACCTATGTTCATTTTAGTTCCAATACAATATTAAGAAGGATTCCTTGCATATAAGAATGGAAATTTCAATTACGAGTGTGCCAAATATAACTCAATATATTCAATATAGGTATTCAAGGAAATTCAAGGGCCAATTCATGATTGGGTTTCGAATTTAGGAAACACCAAAAGAGGGGAAATCAAATGAATTTTAAATAAATCAAAATAATATAATGAATTCATTTCATCATTTGATCAGACCTTGTAATCGAAGGTACACATTCGATCCCTGTTTGATCAAATCGATTCCAAATTGGGTCAGTATTATAAATACCGATTGGTAGTGATAGATTTCAAATCGATCACGATTGATAATGGAAACATTGTAACTGTGTATGAAATCCAACACCGGAAATAATGAAATTAATTCGTTTTATCATTGGATCGAACCCTGTAATCGATTATACAAAGTCGATCTCTGCTTGATCAATTCGATTTCAAATTGGGCCAGTAATATAAACACTGATTAATGAAACTCGAATGATTCTATAACTCTCTTGCCTATCCTTGAAATTGATATGCCACATTTCACTATTTAAATCCCGCCCGATCAAAACTAGTTTTATTATACCAAACATGGGGAATAAAATTAAATGAGATTTATGGCGATAAAACATTTTTTTTAACTTACTAGTTAATTATCATAAAAAAAAATTACCTAAACCTACTGTAAAAAAAATTCTACTTAATTTAATCTTTAAAAAGAAAACAAGAAAATCATATCTAATCCACGGGATCATCTCACAAATAATTTCATTCAGAATTCAACAAAATTGGAAAAAACCCTTTGGAAGGAGGATAACAAAATTTGAAGGTCAACGGTTGGGGTCAATGTGGAGGAACAGTAAAATCTTCTTTACTTTCCTTTGCCATATTAGCAAAGTTGAATCTCAAAAAAGAATTGTGTTTAGGTTATCCTTCAATTTCGCCGTCCACCAAGTCTATGAATTAGAAGTAAAAATTATGGAATTCTCGGCCGCCGAAGAGTCCTATCCAACTTTGTTGCACATTGTAAACATGTTGTATGAAAGCATGAAACATAAGATTGAACATAGCCGCACTTTGGATGTAACCGGTAAGGATTTTCATATATTATTAAGATTACATACTCGCGTGGGAAGTGGAGAAAGAGTAAGTATTGTATACATTATTAAAAATTAGCTACAGTTTGGATGTGATGTAATAGCTAGTAATGGACAATGATTTGCAAGTGTGCATTACACACCAATCTTCAATCATCAACATCAACTGATACGTCAGCCAACGGAAGGGAAGAAAAAATACGTATTGGATATACCTTTAGACAAGTATTAAAAACTATGACGGGAGATGTAATCTCGTGAATGTCAAATCTACGGTCTGAAATTTTTTATGCCCAAAGTAGAAGTTGTTCCATATTATCTATCTAAAATTATTATTCCTGACAACTAGCATCTTCTTGGAAGATTACTCTGCAACTAAAAAGAGACACTTGGTAACCAGAGACGTGTCCATTTTATGACCAACTGTCAAATACATAGAAAGGAAATAACATTCTACAGGTCGTCAAATCATACCTTTTTATAAGATGTTGACCCTAATTGCCGATCTCCCTAGTGAGTCAGGCATCCAGGTGGATATGTAATCCTTGTCAATATTATCTTGAATTTTAATATAATTATGTTACTGTCTATTATTTAACTAAAAAATAAAAAGAAAGAAAACTAAAATAGATGGAGTAATCTGCCACTAGGTATGATGGTCATCCTAATGCTTAGTAGCTACATCAACATCTCCCTCCGCTTTTACTTAACTTCTAGGTGGCAGCATAGGTAGCAGAGACAATTATAGCTAGTACCACGAATGACCACGGTTCACCCTGCTAAATAAAATCAACAGTCCACATCTTATAGCAGCAGTAGTGTCTATCGACGGGGTCCTAAGGTTTAAGTTGCCATAAATGGTGGAGATTTCCCCCTATAAATTAATATACAACCAAGGATCTTTCGTGGGAGGTAAGCAATGGCCAGGGCCCGAAAAATTCTAAAGACCATACATGATGAAGTTTTATCCCGCAAGATAAGGTCTCTATTGGGGCAATCTCTGAGAATATGTCTAAGCTCACATTATAAACGTAATTAATCAACAATCAGCTTGTCAACTTCAGAAAAAGGTGCATCTGTCAGTAAGTATGGTCCGTTGTTTCAAAATATCCAACCAAGAAGGCATAGGCACCTTAAATGAGTGCCTCAACACTGGGATTGAACCTACCTGGCATTGCTACTTGGATCAATTAGTCCTTAAGATGGTAAATCTGGTAGGTAGGAAATGGGGTTACCACGCTGGAAACTCAATTGTGAATCTGATAAAGAACCCAACTTCACATCCAAAGTTACGCTTTACTTTAAAAATAATGGAATTTTAAAACGTTTTACACTAGTGATGCAAACAGTGTACACTATGGTACATTAAAGGCTGAGCTTATTTGATCAGCACGAACTAAATATCCAGTGAAATAACAAATTTGCACAGAAACTTATACCATAAGTGCCAGTTATTTTTGTTGAAGTAGGAAAAGAGTTCGCTATAGTGTTTCGTGACATACCCTTTAAAGCAGTAGTAAAATGGTCGATCTTGAATGAAAAAACCTGGACGGGTAGATAGGCTAACCTCTGCAAATCCTGCGTATCAAAACATTCATTATTCAAGTCAACCCTTAACCGGACTAGCGTAACAGACTGAAGATAAAATGGGTATAAGAAGCATATCGGAAGGAGAAATCCCAAATTGGTTCACGTCGAGTCAACCCAGGAGATGAGTAACCATTTGCATGCAACAGAGTCTCGCAGAGAAAGAACCCTCCGGGCTCATTGAACAAACCCTAGAAAATTCGAAGGAGTGAGTTCGAAAGAGTGAGTTGCATTCCAATCTTTCACCATAGTCGAGATTAAATTAATGTGAGTACGAATTCTAGGAGCTGGATATCTACCATGCCACGTGTAGGCTAGTAGGTCGAGGTTTCCATCAATTCTACTATCCATTTATTGTAGTAGTGTACATATATTAAAAGCTGAGATCCTCCAAGAAATCCAATGAGATCCTCCAAGAAATCCAATGAGTGGCAAAATTTATTTCATACCACTTTTTTATACTTGTCGAAGGCACCATATATCGAAATCGATTGATATCCAAAATTTCTTTGACATTAAAAACTATAATCAAATTACAAAAATGAAATTTGTATCTGTATGTTTAACATTAGAATAAAAAATAAAAAATCTTTTCACATTTATGAGCTCGTCCGGCTAGCTATATCGTCCAGCTTTGCCTCGGTCCTTCCACGCTTGTTCTGATTTGCAATTAAAACTGCACAATCATAATCTATCCGGCTCGTTAGAGTTGCAATTATGTTTTACAAACCGGGTTAAAGATCCAAAAGGTTAATACATGGCTGAGATTTAAATGTATACTGTGACGAGATCTACAGGTGGAGTAAATACCTCATATGTACTTTGAGTACATTAAATTCCACCAACATAAGTCTAAAACCTCCTTCGGTAAAAGTGTATAGTGTTTCAATATCCAGATTAGTTCATGATAAAAAATATTAATTTTAATTAAGTGTTCTATGTGGATCACCCACTAATACTATATTCGTACAACACTTTGTTGCCAAAATGATCAAACGATAGCTGGATCACGAACAACTATTGTTACAACAGCTTAGTTTTTGGTGCACTCACATCCATATGACGAGAAAATGTAAAGGATTAGATTATGTAATAAGTAAAAAACAATGAATAATGGGTTTGGTTTTAATAACTAAGACTAATTTATCATCATAATAATGATAAAATAATAATCTATAGTTTTTGTTATTGTTTACTTGCTTTATTATTATATTAATTTATAATTTATTATATTAATAAAAAGTTAATAAAGAGAAATTTACTTTATTTATTAGAACTCTAATAAAGGAAAGTTAAGTAGCAAATTGAAGTTTAGTTTGATATTTGTGACACTGTGAAAACACAATTTTTTTTTAAACAAGAAAACACATCTATTTAATTATTTAATATATTTAAAATTTAATAATAAAAAGAAAATAAGAAAATTGTGATTAGATAACATTGAAATAAATACTTCTTATACATTAAATAATTATAAACATAAAAAATGTGATTTAATAATATTGAAATAAATAATGTTTATATATTAAATAAATTCTTATTTAGTTTAATATTTGAAAAAAATAAATACATTTAAATTCAAACCCTATATCAATAAATAAATAAATTGTTAATAATCCAAATATTATTTATTTGAAGTTTTCAAAATTTAATATTTTTATTTATATTAAAAAAAAACAAAAAAAACAACAACTATTCTATATTTTATTTAGAAAATATTAATGTATAAATGTATAACTATCTATAATAAATAAAAAAATAAAGAAAACTCCTCAAGGAATTGTTATCATCAAGACAATATTGAATTACAACCTTAGGGATTGGCACATTGAAGCCAATGAGGATTGGAATGACATGTTGTCAAAACTCCTCGGTATACAATCTTTTGAGGGAGGTAAGCCAAATACACGCCAAATATGTGAATAGACCTTAGAACCATACATAATGATTAAATATACACAAGTAGGCGAAGAGATGGTGAGGTAACAACTAATGTGCTTGCTAATTTGATGATAGACATGGAAATGTGATTTTGATTTCGATAGTGTAAGGCATACCCTTAATGCCATCAATAGCTTATTGCTCAATTTCGCTTATTGCTCAATTTCATTTTTTGGATAAGAATACATTGTTGTGACTCTAGATGATTTGATGGGAAAATATTTGAAATTTTTTAGCATGATTAATGTGTCACCTATACTTGCCCTATAAAATGTCAATATTTTTGTTGCAAGATGAAAAATGATGATCAAAAGACAATCAATATCTTGACGAGATCACATATCACTCATATGATAACGTGATGATAACATGAATGTATTTAATGATAACCTTTTGTAGGGTCATCGTGGACTAATAATATCCATGTATTAAATGGATGCTTTGAAGATATTTCTTGAATTATAGATGATATTTTGGTAATAGTTGCTTATATATTCATGCATGATAGTGATTTTTCCAATGAATCATGATAATATAGTTCACAATTTAGAGAGAACAAGAAACCTATGTTCATGATATTGTACTGTTATGCATATGCTATATGTTGAGATGATTATCATATGTACCTATAAACATACAAGTAATGGCGATGAGTAAATTGTAAAGTCAACGAATTAGCTTGGATTTTGTTCACAAGGTATTCTAGGGTGATTACATGGAAAATCGCTTGTCGACCTCCCCTCCACCGCTTCTGCACAAAATGTAATAAAATATACCCTAAATATTTGTATTTCCATATAACATAATTAAGCCCCCTTGGCCCCTTAATACAAGGCAATATATTTTCTCATTTTTGTATCATAGTTTATTCCCCAATATGAATGGACGTGATAGGATATTGCCTACCAACTGACCCCCCCGTGGTTTTGCTGTGTCTTTCTTCAATCTCCTAGCTGGGAAGGGCGTTTTTGTGTTGTGTAACAATGGGGAAGAAAGGGAAATCGATTTGGGGACCATAGAGGCTGTTTTGACTCACTGATTTCTTGTATATCTGTGGGAGAAATAATTTCTTCCCTATGGACGATTTTCCTCTCACAAATCCATTTTTGTTGGGCCTATGTTTTGGGGAAAACCCTTGTCCATCTAGTTCCTAAGTCCCACTACTGAAAGTGTGTTCCAGAGCCCATATCTGAGTTTTGGGTGCAAGAGAATGCTGGGGTTGAGTTAGGTATCCATTGCTTTGGGCTGTGCTGTGTTTAAGGGTTCCCTTTTCCTTGTAGATATCATGCCCAGCTCGGGGGTGGTCTCTGAGTGCTGAAATAATATAGGCTGGGCAGAGACCTATGGTTGGGAGGAACGTTGCAGCGACATAACTAGTTTTTTGGGACAATTGCACAACAAAGATAAGTGTTTTTCTGCCTATGTGTTTTGCCTATGCAGTGTTTAAATTAATGACTATTATTGATATATTGAGTGCATATGAAAACATGTGTGTGGATGAGTTTATTTTCGCTGTGCATATTTGTTTGATTTGCATCTAAACACATGGTTTTTAACTGTAGGCATCTAATGAATTGGCTGAGTTTTATGAAAATACCCATAGAATGGCATCAGGTTCCCTTCCTTGCACTAGGTCCAAGGGTGGGTACATTACACCCAATCATCTGACGATACATCGTAGCATCAACCGACTCAGATGAAGCATCACACAGAAACTTTAGGTTCGATGCCATAGGTGTGGCCATGGCCTTGCAGTCCATCATCCCAAACCTCTTTAGGATATCTACTGCATACTTCCCTTGTCCAAGGAAGATTCCATCTGCACTTTTCCACACCTCCATACCAAGAAAATAATGCATCATACCCAAGTCCTTCATCTCAAACTTGGCAGCAAGCTTCCTCTTCGTGTCGGCAATCAACCTATCCTCTCTTGTTACAAATAGGTCATCCACATACAATAGTAGTATCATTGGATTGCCTTCCTCAACCTTGTAGTAAAGGTTGGAATCCACTTTACTCTTAGTAAATCCCAAACTGGATAGGAAGCCATTTATCCTGCCATACTAGGTCCTGAGTGCCTGTTTCAAACCATACAGGGATTTCTTTAGTTTGAACACATGTGATCCTCGGTCATGTGTCTCAAACCTGAGTGGCTGCTCCACATACACTTCTTCTTCTACTACACCATTCAAGAAGGTTGTCTTGACATCCATCTGTTTACCTTCCATTTCATCATTATAGCCAGAGCAAGTACTGATCTGATGGAAGTGTATCTGGCTTAGGAGCAAAGGTCTCTTCATAGTCTCTTCCCTCTTTCTGAGAGAAGCCACGAGCTACAAACCTTGCCTTGTATTTCTCTATGCTACCATTTGCAGCATGCTTGATCTTATAGATCCACTTGGAAGCCACAACAAACTTCCCTTAAGGTCTTGGGACCACATCCCAAACATGATCGATTGGTACTTCTCGACCCATGGCATCTTTTTACTGTATCCTGTATCCTGGGAACTTTAGATTCTTCAATATCTTCAATAGATAGTTTGAACTTCGTTGTTGGAACAAATTTTGTAGTCCTTCTTTTGTAGGTGATGGTATATGATCTTTCGTACAAAACAAGTTAAATTGCATGATTAGAAACATCTCATACTTTTCAGAACAACTTCTTACACATAAAGAAATATGTCATACAGTCATGCAATTATTTTAGCCAATGCTTCAATACAACATTTATCCATATCCTGTGACTTCCTAGATGCCTTCCAATCTCTACCAGAACATTGTTAAGAGTGTGCACAACTCTCAATATGTCAGCAAAGAGGTTTCATTCTAGATAAGTAGCAATGGAATGTTGTACAGTTCCATAGGCCACTTACCCATTACATGCGTACTAGTAGTGTACTGTTCATTAATGCAATTATTCTAATATGCATAATACACAACCTAAGTCTAGAAACATAAGTATGAACAATATTATTTAAACAATCAAATATACAAGAAATGATAATTCAAATACTTATCTTTGTTTGTTTGTTTGTTTGTTGGGTGGACTCCCTCTCAATCTTTGTTGCCTTGCAGAAACTATTGGAGTGTGCTCCCTCTTGATCTTTGCTTCCTGGTTTACCTGTCTTGAACTCATATTCATCCTGGACCACTATGCATGCTTAATTGTGCACTAGTGTCATGATTTTGCCATCCTCAAGATCTCATATGTAATCATACATTCATTAGTATAAATATTAAAACAACATAATCTTAAACATGTATAGTCATGATCATTTCAAACACAGATAATAAGCATTAGTACTCAAGGTTTCAGGGAAGACTTCTTTTACTCATGCATATTCTTATTTGACCATAGGACTCTTCTGGTTAGTCATATCTTCAATCAAGATAAGAGACATAATATGCATAAATCCTTGCTTACTTAAATTTCTAACTTCATGAATAATCATTATTAATCATACAAAGGTATAAGATCCTAACACAAGGTAGGATTCTAACTTGATGTAGGAAAAACATACATGGTTATCATATTTGCTAGTTATGTCTAGCAATGTTTTCTTGCTCTGTTCAATGACCTACATAACTCATAAGTTAACCATTGTAGAACCAAAATATACATACCTCGTAAGTAGAGCTTCTATGTGATCCATGACAATGGATGAGTCTTTGTCTTCATGTCACCATGGTCTTGATCTAGAACTTGATTTGTACATTTCATGTTAGCGGATAACATTATCTTCATACAACACCACAGTGCATTACTAGAATCATAATACAATCAGAAGTGTCATAACCCTAACCAATGAATGTCTTCTATCATGCATTCATACTTTTACAAGGGTGATAAGACACGATTGTTACTAAACTGAATAACATGAAGACAATCATATTATAAACTTAATCATGAACATATTTAAAAACATACTTGTAAGTCATACCTGTCAGATTGCTTGCAATTTGTTGTTCCTTTTGTTCTTAGGAAAGTCTGAAGCATAATGTCATTTCTCATCACAAGAGTAACATCGAACTTGGGAGATATCTTTCTGCTTATGGTGGAAGTGAGAATGTTTCTTGTTCTGAGATTTATCCCTATTAAACTTGCTTCCCTTGGTGTGTGCTTGTGAGAGCGTGATCTTCACTTCCCATCTTTTCTTCTCGGGTTGCAAACCTAGCCTCTTCTTGCGAACATTCCTCCCACAGTCTACTGAAGGAGATCAAATTCCTTCTTCCATAGATTCCTTGGATGAAGAGTCCTATGACCTAGGTAGGCCATTCAATGTGGTCATAACAATTTCACCATTCTCCACTACTTCATCCACAACTTCAAGTTGTTCCTTGATTTGAGAGACCTTGGAAAAGTAGGATTGAATTGTATCTCCATTCTTTAGCTTTACCCCTTTCAATTGGTTGCGCAGAGTCGTCTTCCGATTTATGTTCTTTCCTTTAAACAACTTGGTCAAAGAGTCAAACATCTCCTTAGGTGTCTTTAGGAAAGACACATGGGGTATGAGATGGTCCTTTATAGAATCAACAATGATTCTCTTAGCCTTGACCAAGTCCTTCTTGTGTAAGGCCTTAGCCTCATCTCCCTCTGGAACTGGAACCTCTTCTCTTATGTAGGTATCCAAATCATTCTCTTCTAGGATTAACCCAATCCTATACTTCCATGCTTGGAAGTTATCAGCCCTTTTCAAGCTTATCCTCAAGATTGGTGTGATGAGACATTTTTAAAGAGTACTTCAAATGGAAATATAAAAGATTTAGGTCTTACCACTTGATTTGCTGAAAACTGGATCTGGTGCTGGATTAGGGTTTGTCAGAGAAATCCTAAAAATTCAAACTTTGAATTTCAAACTTCTGAAAGGATAGAAAGATGTGCGTTGATGAGCCGATCAAGCTGGTATACTCAGAATTTGAAAATTGCAAAGTTTCACCCCTCAAAATTGCTTTTGAAACTTCTGGATTCACTAGACAGGACCCTGAATTAGGGTTTTCTTTTCCTAGAGCTTCACCCAACCAAAAATTTCAATCTTGGTCTCTAAACTTCTAATTTTCATAGGAGCTTCCAGCCATGGTCTCCGATTTTAGAAATTCCAACTTTTGTAGAAGCCCTAATTTTCAGCTTCACTAGAAAGGACCCCAAACTAGGGTTTGATTTTTCCGGAGCTTCACCCAACCAAAAAGTTCGATCTGAAGCTCTAAATTTTGATTTTTTTGAGGATCTTCCAGCCATGTCCTCAGATTTCAAAAATTCCTATTTGTGTGGAAACCCTAATTTTTAGGGCCAAAAATAAAAGTGCCCATAATCGAGATCTGATTGGACAGAATGATTCACCTTGCCGAGGAAAGTCAATCTATCATATTGATTTTCGAAAATCTATGGAGAAAAATCCAATAAACAAGAAACCCTAGTTTTCGCAACTGTAGAGTGTCTTCTTCTTAGGTTAGCTCTGATACCATGTTATATTTTGAGCATTAATTCAACATACTCTAGGATATTTACTGAGAGAATAACATGTACAACATATCAATCATATCAAGCATAACAAGCAATCACATAAGACAATGGACACACAGAGTTTCACTGGGGAAAACCATAAAGGTGAAAAACCCCACAACTTCCTCAGAGATAGAAAGAGAGATGATACAACTCAAGTACAAGAGATAGTCTTATCCTAGCAGCTACTCCTCCTTCCTCACTAGTGCGCCACTTTTTGAGTAGTGTAGAAGTGAATAATGAGATGATCAAATAGAGTGCTCCCGCACTCTATTTATACTTAACTTGAATTGTCTCATAAACTAGCAGGGCCGACTTCTCTAGGAGAGTATAATAACCCATGGTTACATTAATCAGGTCCGACCCCACGCTTGGTGGTCTAAGAACCCATCACAGCAAGTTATGACACTTGTGACACTTGTCAATACAAATGACGACACTTCCGTATAGAGGAATAATACCATCTCTATAGGAGTACAATACACATGGGTGAAATACATTCCGAAGTTACATATATATCAACATATTTTTGCTTCATACTGGTTAAAGAACACTTGCATGCTCTTATTTGACCTTAGTTGATTTGATTGAACACCTTACTTTGAAGGAATTCAATTATTTTGACCTATAGAGAGTCTTGCCATTTCGGTTTTCAATGTATAAATGAATTTTGAGACATTTTAATAAATCAAAATACCAAAAAAAAACACCCATTTTCAGAATCTTTATTCACCTCTTGAAATGATATTGAAAAATGAAATCATACGTTTTTACCACATTCTGGGTTATCTATCATTTTGCCTTTCTTATGTGAATTTCTATATTTTTAAATAAAATTAAAATAATTTGATTAAAAGATTATTCACTTTTAGTTTACACTTTAAAAATGCATTCTTTTAATTTAAGATAAGTAACTTTTTTCAAATTATGCACAACATGGGTTATTATTGAGAATAATAATATTAACTTAAATTTTGAGTTTATTATCCAAATTGTATTAGTCACGAGTCAAAATTCCATATTTTTTTAGAAAAACGCTTTTTACAAAATATTTGAATTAAGTTCTTATTCTCAACTAATACTCAACTTTATCATTATGTTATCCAAGAGTAAATATGATTGCATGACTAAAAGGTTTAGTTGATATTTAAGTTGTGGAATAAAATAAACGTTTGCACATTTCAAAATCATTTAATAGGTGAAGATTAAAGTTTGAAATGGCAAACTTTTAACCTTTGGTTTATATAAGAAACTCTTTGACCATGACATGCCAATTGAAGAGGATAAATCCATCTTTTTATTACCATGAAAGAACTCTTTGACCAGGACATGTCAATTGAAGAGGATAAATCCATCTTTTTATTACCATGAAATTAAATGATGTGCCAGTTCATTATTTTGGCTTTCAACGTAGGTTTAGATTTACCTCCAGAAATTAAGCTGCCACGAATTAAAATATTCTTAAAGGCGGTTCTTTGCAGTTGCAGTTAATATGAAGATAAAACTTAAAAGAAAAGCCTCCACTTGTCACTAAACCTACAAAATTGACAGTTCAGAGCAGATCAGAAATCATACTCATCAATCGTTCATCAAATCGTAGGTAGTTGAGCATAATGGAAATCAACAGTTGCGTTGATTAGGGCGATAAAATTGCAGGGATACAAAAATAGTTAATGAGAACATGTGGTGAATTCGAGGAGGATTTTCTTTGGTAATCTTAACGTTCTTCCAATCTTGACAATTAAAAATTGAATGCAACGTAAATATCGCAGAGGTTAAACATACCCCTTGATCAAAATTCGTTCCGTATTTATACTACGTAATCTGAGATGAGAACAGATAAACTAGTTCGATGATTCAATCCACAAGATTCGAGGCTTAGTCTTGATGAGAACATTAAGAGATTGAATGAAAATGACATAATTCTTACCCTTAGCACTAATTTTGCTGCGTTAACAATTAGTTTGGTTTCATTTCATCTTCACGATTTAGTGTTTTTCTGATGTGCAGATTTAAGACGTTATTGAAACCGATTATAAGGATTGGCTTTAGAGGAGGGCGACCTGTGCAACCCAAAGATGTGGAAATAGATTGCTTCATTAACTAGTCTAAAGGAAAATTCCATCAACCTAAGGAAAAGTTTGGAGATCGTTCTCATCATGTTATTCACCAGATGTGAGACAGAATTACCTCGGATCGGTCGGACGCCAGCTTACTTGGAAAGAATCTGTTATGAAGGACTGAAGGGTAAATGGGATTTGGTTAGTCTTGGCATAAATTGCTAGTTCTGTCAAATGCAAATAGAGACGATTGCCAGAACTATTGAATCCACGAACTTCGTAACCGTCGATCAAATTGAGGGAAAACTCTTTTATCATTTTACCTTTCTTAAATTCAATTGCTTATTTATTTACAAATTCTCATTATCCCTTTGTAATAAGATATTTGACATATATCAGGAATTCTCATCATTTTTTTATATTTGTTTTTGGTTGTTGTGCAGTTTTTAAATAATAAAGCGAGAAGATTTTCGAAACCGATGAAGGATATAAACGTATAAAACAAGTAAACAATAAAGAAAGATGTCTATCATTACTAGAGTGCTTAGCATGAGAAAGAAGTTGTACTTAGTCTTTATCTATTTGAAAGAATTTCTGGCATTCATCTTCGGAAAGCAACGCATCAACCAACGAGATATATGGAGATTTTCTCGAAGATGAAATAATTGTAACCACAACTAATCGCTATCCTTCAGAAGATTGTTACTTGTAGTCGATCATGTATAAAAGGGGCAGATATATCGACTGTAAAGGGGGAAGGAAACACTATGCATGATTGGAGAATTTTTTTTCTCAAATTCTTTTTTTTTGTTTTCTATATCATATTCTTTGAACAGAGAATAGAAGATGTTACCTTTCAGCCAGCTTTCTTTTGGTTGTAGATAATAATTTGTAATTTTTTATGAAGCTGTAATTGAAAGCCAAAGATTGCTCACTGGTCATTTTCAAGCAGTCAGGTTTTGATCAATGATGTTCTGCATGATTTTATTATGCACATCTGATTATGAATTAAAAATCTTGAGTCGCTTGTGTGTTTGCTTGTGTGTTTAGATTTTTATGTTGATTGTTTGGAATGATTATTGCTTCTGATTGCATAAACAATTTGATTGAAGATTAACTATAATTTCTATTATGTGTTCATCTTTAATTAGATTGGTGTTCTTAAATAAATGGCTGTTTATTTAACTTTGTTTAAGTAAGTTAGTCAAGAAACTTTCTTTTATGCATCAGAAATTCTTCTTTTAAACTTTGCTCCCGGGATAATTTTTAGGTACAGATTATTTAGATAGAATAGGAAATAGTTTAGATATAATTTAGATTATATTTCTTTCATAACTGTAACCATAGGTTGCAAACAACTTTTAAATCTCTTTGAAGTTTAATAGTTGTTAGAATGTTTGTTGCAGCTATCTAAGAAATTGCATCTTAGATTAGTTTTTAGGGATTTCATATTAGTCAGAACACATTTTAATTGCATATTCAGATCTCTTGATTGTGAGACTCTCTTTTGAGAGCAAACTCATAAGGCAACGGGGCCTTTGTTCCCACAATATTTAGTCATCCCAAACACATCGAGGGCTGTTTTAAGCACTTTGTGTGGACTATTTCTCCTTGTTGGCCTCACGACAGAAAATCCGGCCAACAATATCTGATCTTGTACATCCAAGTAAATATTTTTGCAATCATATATTGGTTCCCTTATTTTTTTTTAATTAACCATGTTATCAAACCACTACTTGTTCGAATTTGACCATAAAATGCATTTTTGCAGGACAAATATACGCAGTTGTCTCCCCGACAGACATTGCAATTGGCACAAATTAGTGGTTGTGACCATGCATCTAAGGGAAGCAAACCCTCCTCCCATCATTAACTTATAGTGAAGGCATTAAATTTTCGACTAGCT
The DNA here is from genome assembly GCA_027924585.1 of Larix kaempferi. NCBI lineage: Eukaryota > Viridiplantae > Streptophyta > Pinopsida > Pinales > Pinaceae > Larix > Larix kaempferi. The sequence continues at coordinate 3,448,218 of BSBM01000764.1, read as the reverse complement.
CGATGGTTTTTTAGGGATAATATCTTACAGTAGATGGAAAGATACCAAAGAGAAATGGCTACGTATACGTGGATTATAGACCAGGTTCACGGGTGTATCAATTGATGACTTGATCGTTGGTACAAACATCCAACTACAAACAATGTCAATGAAGTCATCAAACAAGCTACGTTACTTGCTACCTCATGCAAAGCATGAGAGGTTGTTTGAGACAATCAGAAATACAGAGAATCGAGAAGGCCTAATTGATTGAGGTACATGCTATAGTCATGTAATTATTTATTCATGCATGTCTAACGTTATTCATGTTAGATAGTTTATTTCATGTTATATAGATGTTGTTATCTTATATTGTTTATTTGATGTTTAAGTTAATATTACAATACATTGATGTTTTACACCATTACATGTTTTAAACCATGCTATTGTCCCATCCCCATTGTCACTATCCAGCCCTAGATACCTAATCTAGCCTTGGAGACCTAATCTAGAAGAAAAGATACCAATAAATCCAATTCAAGTTTCCATCCCTTTATAAAAAAATCACATGCATAAACAAGATTTGAAAACTCTTATTATATAGAATATATATAAGGAAAACATAATAGAGTTACATGGTTATATTATTATCTTCAATATTAGTGTTAAATCTGGTTTTCTCTTAAGTGTGTCAATATACTTGAGACAATTAAGAGTTGGAAATAACCATCTAAAGTTATCCAAGAGACCAAGAATCCCTAACTCCCAAGAGATATAGATCATATGCACAAAGAAGAATCTCAAGATATAAAAATTATCCACCTCCTCCTCATATGCTCTACTAGAATTTCCTCATGAACCCAAGTGCATTATTAAGAGATCAATCCAAGGAATATACACAAATGAATGTGTGTTGTGTTTTGATGTGATGTTTGGAAATAATCTCTTTCCAAAAAGGAAACCCTGGCACCACATGCTATCTAGGGATTTTGTCCCTCCTCTGTAATAGGAAATGCTCCTCGTATCTTGTAGGGTGTTCTCCCACCAAGTGAATACTCCATGTGGTCATCATGGAAGGTGTCCACCATAGAGGAAAGAGATCTTAACTTCTCAATGGAATAACACTAAGCCAATGACAATGTAAGGTCTTACGTCCATTGAGAACGTTCTCACAAGTGTGCATATCAATCACATACCATCTCTTGTGATACAATCCATCTCAAACCATTCAAGGGATGAACATACACCATGTACACCAAATATCATGAAGCACCCAAAGCATGGTGTAAACAATTTCTAAGTAATATGAAAGTATAACACTCCCTCAACTAGGACAACTTGCAAAGATAATAATGTCTCCATTCAAGGTAAAATCCACCTTGGGATGCAAATATTATGGCATTCATTGAACTATGAAAATATTATCGTATAGTCATGAGAATGCCTCTCATGCACCTCAAATACTCTAGCAATTGAACAATTCTAAACTAGGACAAATCCCTTATCTTGATAGAATCTTGAAGTAAGACTATCATCAAAGAAAACCCCCTATGTCAAGAGATTCCATAATCCATGGCTCTATACTTTGTAATACTCACGTTATCTACAACTCTTGAATCACCCTCAACAACATCCTCTATTAAGGAATTCACCTCTCTAATGAATAACTAGAAGGTGCGTGGATGAACTTAATCTCATCATCACACCTCTCCTCCACTATATAATTGGAAGTCTCATGGATGGAAGAAACAAATGTTATAAATATATTTGGTGGTACAATCACCCCTACATCCTCATAAGCCACTACATCAATAATGTTGGCATTCTCCCTGATCATGAGAGGATATCCTTACACACTCGAATATCTCACAATCACACAATAAGGATTGGAAGCTAAATCTACATCTTCCTTCTAAGAAATAAAAGGCCCTATCAACCTATCATTGGCAAGTGTGAGTGTTATTATACCATTAAATTGTAAAGGCCACCCACGTTGTTCTGAAATAGACCCTAATATATCCTTATAGATCTAATCTAGTCCTGGAGACCAAATCTATAGATATAGAACCTAATCTAGCTAATAAATCATGATCTAGCCCTATAAACCAGACAAAAACAAATCTAACCCTGGAAATCCTAATGTGGGCCTAGAACCCTAGAGACTTGATCTAGATTCGTTGTCTATCCCTAGAGACCTAATATATCTATGGAGACCTAATCTAGCCATATAGAACCTAATCTAGTTTATAGACCATGATCTATCCCTAAAAATAAGACAAAACCAAATATATCCCTTGAAAGCCTAATGTGGACCTAGAACCCTAGAGACCTAATCTAGAATGCGTATCTATCCCTAGAGACCTAATATATCCCCATAGACCTAATCTAGACATATAGAACCTAATCTATCTTATTGACCCTGATCTAGCCCTAGAAACCAAAACAAAAAAAATATAGTCCTGGAAAGACTAATGTGGACCAAGAACCCTAGAGACCTTATCTAGAATCCTTATCTATCCCTAGAGACCTAATATATCCCTGGAGATCTAATCTAGCCATATAAAACCTAATCTAGCTTATAAACCCTGATCTAGCCCTAGAAACTAGACCAAAAACAATCTAACCTTGAAAAGCTAAATGTGGACCTAGAACCTTGAAGACCTGATCTAGAATCCTTATCTATCCCTAGAGACCTAATCTAGCCCTGGAGACCTAATCTAGCCATATAGAACTTAATCTAGATTATAGACCATGATCTAGCACTAGAAACCAAACAAAAACAAATCTATCCCTAGAAAGCCTAATGGACCTAGAACCCTAAAGAACTCATCTAGAATCCTTATCTAGCCCTAGATACCTAATATATCCCTGGAAACCTAATATATCAATATAGAACTTAATCTATCTTATAGACCATGATCTAGCCGTAAAAACCAGAAAAAAACAAATCTACCCGTGTAAATCCTAATGTGGACCTAAAACCCTAAAGACCTGATCTAGAATCCTTATATATCCCTAAAGACCTAATGTATGCCTAGATTCCTAATCTAGCCGTATAGAACCTAATCTAACTTATAGACCATGATCCAACCTTAGAAACCAGACAAAAACAAATCTAGCTTGAGAAAGCCTAATGTGGACCTGGAACCCTAAAGACCTTATCTATAATCCTTATCTATCCCTAGAGACCTAATCTAGCCTTGGAGACCTAATATATCCATATAGAACCAAATCTAGCTTATAGACCTCAATCTAGCCCTAGAAACCAAACACAAACAAATCTAGCCTTGGAAATCCTAATGCGGACCTAGAACCCTAGAGACCTGATCTAGAATCCTTATCTAGCCCTAGAGACCTAATCTAGACATATAGAACGTAATCTAGCTTATAGAACTTGATCTAGCCGTAGAAACCAGAAAAAAACAAATTTATCCCTAGAAAGCATTTGGTACTAAAATACCATGCAAGGTACTTGGTCTTATAAAACCTTGCAAAATTGGCATGGCCTTCACAGAGAAAAATCCTAGTTTTGGAGATGGCACAATAGCACCATTTCCGGGAAATTGAGTCATAGTAGGGGTGGTCTTCCAACTGTAACCTGGCTTCCCAAATCCATTGGAATCGACGTCTTCATGACCAGAGTCACATTTTTTGTTTTATGGCCATTTTTGCCTGGCACCCCATGGTTGCTCATAGACACTTTTAGAATTTTCTCCGAGGGCACGAAACTTGAACCAACGAGAGGAACAAGAATCCTTCATCTCCCACACATTCATATGGCCATTGTGGATGTGTTCACGATGGCCACGGTCGCCTAGGAGCATTCGGTTCAACTTTGACCCCATTGTGCAAAATTGGCATGGACTTCACTGAGCAAAACTCTAGTTATGGAGATGGCACAATAGCACCATTTCCAGGCGATTGAGTCATGTTAGGTGGGTACCCCTACTGGAACTTGACATACCGAATCAATTAGAATTGACGGCTTCATGACCAGAGTCATGGTTTTGGTTCTATGGCCATTTTTTCTTAGGCACTCTGTGGTCGTTCAAGGATGCCTTGAGAATTTTCTCCCAAGGCACGGAACCCGAACCAATGAGTGGAACAGGGTTCCATCAGCTCCCACACGTGCATATGGAAATTGTGTATGTGTTCACAATGGACACGGTTTCCCAAGAGAATTAGGTTCAAAATTGACCCCCTTGTGTTAAATTGGCATGGCCTTCACTCAACAAAACCCTAGTTCCATAGATGGCACAATAACACCATTTCCGGGCGATTGAGACACGGTAGGGGGGTCCCCCAACCGAAACTTGGAATCTCAAATCCATCAGAATCTATGGCTTCATGACTAGAGTCATGGTTTTGGTTCTATGGCCATTATTTCCTAGCACCCCATGACCATTCATAGACACTTTGAAAATTTGATCCAGGGGCACGAAACCCAAGCCGGTGAGTGAAATAGGGTTCTCTCAACTCCCACACATGAAAATGGCCATTGTGTATGTGTTCACGATGTCCACGGTCGCCTAGGAGCCTTCGGTTCAAAATTGACCCCCTTGTGCAAAAATGGCATGGCCTTCAGTGAGTAAAACCCTAGTTCTGTAGATGGCACAATACCACTATTTTCGGGTAATTGAAACTTTGAGACTTTGCTCTAGGGGAATAAAACCAAAAACGGCGAGCAAAACGAGGTTCTGTCAACTCCCACACATGCATATGGCCATTGTGTATGTGTTCACAATGGGCACGGTCACGCGGGAGCATTCGATTCAAAATTGACCCCCTTGTGCAAAATTTGCATGGCCTTCACTTAGCAAAACCCTAGTTCCAGAGATGAAACAATAATACCATTTTCGGGCGATTGAGTCATGGTTGGGGGTTTCCCCTAGTTGAAACTCGATGTCCCAAATCCATCGAAATCGACGTATTCATGACCAGAGTCACGGTTTTGGTTCTATGCCCATTTTTTCCTCGAAGCTCGTCACCATTTAGGGACAGTTTGAGAATTTGCTCAGGGGACACAAAACCCAAAATGGTGAGGGGAATGAGATTCGTCATCTCCCACATGTGCATATGGCCATTGTGGATGTGTTCACGATGGCCACGGTCTCCCAGTAGAATTATGTTCAAAATTGACCTCCTTGTGCAAAATTGGCATGGCCTTTAGTGAGAAAAACCCTATTTCTAGAGACAAAACAATAGCACTGTTTCCAAACGATTGTGTCATGGTATGGGGGGTCCCCCAGATGAAACCCCACATCCTGAATCCATCAGAATCGACGTATTCGCAACCAGATTCATGGTTTTGTTTCTATGGCCATTTTTTCTTGGCACCCCATGGCCATTCATGGACACTTTGAGAATTTGCTCCGAGGGCACGAAACCTAAACCGGTGAGAAGAATAGGGTTCCATGAACTCCCACATGTGCATATGCCCATTGTGGAAGTGTTCATGATGACCATGGTCGCCTCATCTCCTTCGATTCAAAATTGATCCCCTTGTGCAAAATTGGCATGGCCTTCACTGGGCAAAACCCTAGTTCTGGAGATGGCACAATAACACCGTTTCCAGGTGATTGAATCATAGTAGGGGGGATCCCCTTGCTGAAACCCAGTGTCCCAAGTCCATTGGTATTGACGGATTTTCAACCGGAGTCACGGTTTTGGTTCTATGACCATTTTTCTTAGAACCTCGTGTCCATTCAGGGACACTTTAAGAATTTAATCCAGGGGCACATAACCCAAACTGGTGAGCGGAACGGGGTTCCATCAACTCATACACATGCATATGGCCATTGTGGATGTGTTCACAATGGCCATGGTCGATTGAGAGCCTTTGGTTCAAAATTGACCCCCTTGTGCAAAATTGGCATGGTATTCATTGAGCAAAACCCTAGTTCTGAAGATGCCACAATAGCACCATTTTTGGGCGATTGAGTCACAGTAGGAGGTGTCCCTCGACTGAAACCTAGTGTCTTGAAAGCATCAGAATAGTTGGCTTCGCGACTAGAGTCACAGTTTTGGTTCTATGGCCATTTTTTCCTCGGACCCCGTGGTCATTCATGGACACTTTGAGAATTTGCTCTGCGGGCACGGAACCCAAACCAGTGAGTGGGATGTGGTTCCATTAGCTCCCACACTTGCATATGTCCATTTTGGATGTGTTCACGATGTCCACGGTTTCCCAAGAGCATTCGGTTCAAAATTGACCTCCTTGTGCAAAATTGGCATGCCCTTCACTAAGAAAAACATTTGTTCTGGAGATGGAACAATAGCATAGTTTCTGGGAGATTCAATCATGGTAGGGGGGGGGGCCAAGCGAAAACCCAACATCCCGAATCCATCATAATTGCCTCAATTAGAGGAAATTTGGGGTCTAAAATGGGCCTTATAAGAAAACGTGTCATGGATGAGCGTGCGATGAGTAAGATATTTTAAACCAATAGAATTTTAGTATTTTGGTCAATCATCACGGCTGAGTTGGACAAGAACTAACTTCATATAACACTCACCTTAGTTAAGATTTTGAAAAGCTCATCTCGAAATATGATAAATATACTTGAAATAATAAATATAGAGTATTTTATACTATCACTACTTCTAATTGATTTAAAATATAAATCTCACATTAGTTAAAATGATAGTGGAATAATTTTGAAATAATAAATATACTTGAAATAATAAATATAGAGTATTTTATATTATCACTACTTCTAAATTATTTAAAATATAAATCTCACATTAATTAATATGATAGTGGATTAATCTTGAAATAATAAAAACATTTATATAACTAATCTCTTAAAATAAAAATAAATAAATTTAAAAAAGTGTCATAAATAAAAGAAAAATAGGAGAGAGATAAAATAATATTTCGCTATTTTTGCGTTAACTTTCTCCTATGAACTTGGAATTTGACGTTTTTGGTACCATTGGAAAGGTCTCGTCGAGACCTTTCCAATGGTACCAAAAAGGTCAAATTCCAAGTTCGGAGGAAACAGTTATCGCAAAAATAGCGAAATATTATTTTATCTCTCTCATATTTTTCTTTTTATTTATGACACTTTTTTAAATTTTTTATTTTTTTTATTTTTAAGAGATTAGTTATATAAATGCTTTTATTATTTCGATATTACTCCACTAGCATTTAAAAGACTTTGAAGTAGTGATCATATAAAATAAAAATGAAAAATAGGAGAGAGATAAAATAATATTTTGCTACTTTTGCTATAACTTTCTCCTCCGAACTCGGAATTTGACATTTTTGGTACCATTGGAAAGGTCTCGGCGATACCTTTCCAATGGTATCAAAAACGTCAAATTCTGAGTTCGGAGGAGAAAATTATCACAAACATAGTGAAATATTTTCCAGCGAAAAAAAATCTACTATTGATATTAAAGTGAATCAAATAGTACAAAGAAGTTCATGATTCTAATGCCGAATCATTTACAAAGTTTATCATGATAGTTCTGCACTCCAAAAATGCTTCAGGATCCACCCATGATCTAAAAAAAACCATTATGGTTCATAAGATACAAACACCATTATATACTGTCAAAAAGCAAAAAAAAGGAAATACCAGATTTTAGAAGGCCCCAGAAAACTAGCACCCCCAAGAGTCAGTCAAAAAAATAAGTGGAACCACTATACAGGATACAGTTGTCGCACCATTCCTCCCAAATCAACTGCCCTTCCATACTAGATAGTGCTTGTTTTGATAGCTTGTCTACAAGAGAATTATGTTTGAACTTGATATTCTGATGCTTTGAGATTTCAAAATGTGTTCTAATAGGCCAATGTCTCAGGTTCATAACATTAAGCTTGAATTCACCCACAACCCATTTAATTACAACCCTGGAGTCACCATATACCTTGATATTAACCAATCCAAAGATATTAGCCACTTTAAGTACACACCATAGAGCCATTAATTCTGCTTTCATGTTACTTCCTGTACCACAATTGAGTCTAATAAAAAAATAATGAGAATCATTAAGATATATGACACCCCCCATTGCACACAACCCATTTTGAGAAGCTCCATCGAAGAATAGGACAGGTTGGTCCACTTTGAGTGCAAAAAGACTAACTCTGTCAGTCTTCAGCTTATGTTCATCAACCTCACATATTGAAAACATTTTTAATGCGGTCATGCTACAATGCATAACATTCCCCCCCTTCATAACATTTTGATTTTGTTCTTTATTTTATCTCTCTTCCTATTTTTCTTTTATTTATGACACTTTTTTTAATTTATTTATTTTTATTTTTTAGAGATTAGTTATATAAATGCTTTTATTATTTCAAGATTACTCCACTAGCATTTAAAAGACTTCGAAGTAGTGATCATATAAAATAAAAATAGTGATTGTTAGTATTATTGTAATTATATTTTTTCATTATAATTTTAGTTTTTTTTTTTAAGTTTTAAATTTTATTAAATATATTTTTCAGCGAAAAAGGTTTTCCAACTAAATTTGTTTAAGGGTCATCCAAGCCAGAAGATGTCTCAATGGAATTGAACCCAGGTGGATGGAATGAAATCGATCAATCCCCACCAACGAACCACCGTATCCTTGACTAATTTTAGTAAATATATAAAAAGAAGTAGTGGTACATTTATTAAAAAAATAAATAAATTATAATATAAATTTAAAATTTTTACCACCATATCATTTATTATGCATGCACAAGAATCTAAACCTTTCATTATTATTTTCAACCATCATCTCTTAACTCTACACAAACCCAACATACTTGTCAACTACCATTAATGAGATATTATAGGTTGACCTTCACTAGATAACACCTTTAACTTAGTGTGACATGGCATATTTGTAGTGTGATGTGGATTTTTTTATTATTTTTCTTAGGAGGCCCATTTTAGACCCCAAATTTCCTCTAATTGATAGCTTAGCGACCGGAGTCATAGTTTTGGTTATATGGCCATTTTTTCCTAGCACCCTGTGGCCATTCAGGGACACTTTGCGGATTTTCTATGGGGACACAGAACCCAAACCGACGAGCGAAATGGGGTTCGTAAACTCCCACGTGTGCATATGGCCATTGTCAATATGCTCACGATGGCCACGGTTTCCCAGGAGCCTTTGGTTCAACATTGACCCCCTTGTGCAAAATTGGTATGGCCTTCACTAAGCAAAACCCTAGTTCTAGTGATGGCAGAATAGCACCATTTTCAGGCAATTGAGTCACGGTAGGGGGGTTCCCCCAGCTGAAACCCGATGTCCCAAATCCATCAGAATCAACAAATTCATGACTGGACTCACGGTTTTTTATTTATGGCCATTTTTTCCTAGAAGCCCATGGCCATTGTGGGGCACTTTGAGAACTTGCTTTGGGGGCACGGATCCCAAACCAGTGAGTGGAACAAGTTTCCTTCAACTCCCACACATGCATATGGACATTGTGTATGTTATTATGATGGCCAAGGTCACCCGGTATCCTTCAATTCAAAATTGACCCCCTTGTGCAAAATTGGCATGGCCTTCACTGAGAAAAACCCTAGTTCTGGAGATGGCATAATAGCACTGTTTCTGGGAGTTTGAGTCATGGTAGGGGTGGTTCGTTAGCAGAAACCCAACATTATGAATCCATCGCAATTGATGGCTTCGAAACCAAAGTCACGGTTTTGGTTCTATGGCTATTTTTTCCTGGCACCTCGTGGCCATTCAGGGACACTTTGACAATTTGCTTTGGGGGAACGAATCCCAAACCGGTGAGTGGAATGAGGTTCCATCAAATCCCACAGGTCAATACAGACATTTTGTATGTGTTCATGATGGCCACAGTCTCCTAGGATCCTTCGGTTCAAAATCCCCCCCCTTGTTCAAAATTGGCATGGCCTTCACTGAGCAAAACCCTAGTTCCAGATATGGCACAATAGCATTGTTTTCGAGTGATTGAATCATGGTAGGGAGGGGGGGCCTAGCTGAAACACAACGTCCTGAATCCATCAGAATTGATGGATTTGTGATCAGAGTCACAGTTCTGGTTATGTGTCTGTTTTTTCCTAGCACCCTGTGGCCATTCAAGGACACTTTGAGAATTTTCTTCGGGGGCACAAAACCCAAACCGACAAGCTAAACGAGGTTCTATTTACTCCCACATGTGCATATGGCCATTGTAGATGTGTTCATGATGGCCATGGTCATCGGGGATCCTTCGGTTCAAAGTTGACCTCCTTGTGCAAAATTAGCATGGCCTTCATTGAGCAACACCCTAGTTCCATAGATGGCACAATAGAACTATTTCCGAGCATGTGAGTCACGGTATGGGGGGGGGGAACTAAAACAAGGCATCCCAAATCCATCAGAATTGACAGATTCATGACCGTAGTCAGAGTTTTGGTTCTATGGCCATTTGTTCCTGGCACCTCGTGGCCATTCAATGACACTTTGAGAATTTGCTTCACGGGCTCAGAACCCAAACCGACGAGCAGAATGGTGTTCCGTCAGCTTCCACACGTTCATATGGCCATTGTGGATGTGTTTTTTATGGCCACTATCACCCAGGATCCTTCGGTTCAAAATTGACCCTCTTGTGAAAAATTGGCATGACCTTCATTGAGCAAAACCCTAGTTCCGGAGATGGAATAATAGTGTCATTTCTGGACAATTGAGTCATGGTAGGGGGGGCCCTAGTTGAAACCCAACATCTCGAATCCACCAAAATCAATGGATTTGTGACCAGAGTCACGATTTTGGTTATGTGGCCATTTTTTCCTGGCACCCCGTGGCCATTTAGGGACACTTTGAGAATTTGCTCTGGGGGCACAGAACCCAAATCGGCGAGCGGAACGGAGTTCCACCAACTCCCATACATGCGTATGGCCATTGTGGATTTGTTCACGATGGCCATGGTCGCCCGGGATACTTCGGTTCAAAATTGACCCCCTTGTGCAAACTTGGCATGGCCTTCAACAAGCTAGGGTTTATTTATTGTGTATGTGCATGGTCTTATGTGTGTATGTATGTGTAGATATTTGTATATGAGCATGTCCTTTTTCCATGTCTTTTTTTGTTTGTAATTTTTTGTGCAAATGTGCATGCATTTTTGTGTACACCATGAAAAGTTGCAAATGTGCATATATTTGGTGTGTGCAAATAATTTTTCCAAATTAAATAATGCACATTGTTTGTAATAATTCAAAATATTTGAAAGTAATATTTATGTGTGTAATTGTGTTTGAAAAGATGATGTTGTTTGTTATATTATACTGATATTTATATGGTTTTCTTTGTGCAAGTGTGTGTGTAAACATTTGTCTATTTGTTTTTTTCTTAACATGTAAATTTTTGTATATGTGCATAGATATTTGCCTATGTGCATGTATTTTTTGTATGTTTATGTATAAATATTTTTTCCGTGTGTAGGTTTTTGTAGTGTAAATCTATATGTATGTGTATATATTTAATACCTGTGTAAATATAATTATGTGCATATCACGTGTGTGTGTTTGTGTGTAAATGATGTATATATCTAGGGGTGGTAGGTGCATAGGGGGGAATCCTAATTGATCATGAGAGAACTCAATAAATCAAATTATCATAGGGTCTACGGAATGCTTCAAACAATAAAGTAGAGACTTAAATTCTCTCCGTTAAGAGATCGATATCACCTTTTCATCAAACATAAGGAAACTTTGGTATTTGGGAACTTCATCATTATCATTCATCACTTACACAAAAATTCCATATCCAATGACAACTCTTTAGAAAAAAATGTCAAAATAATAAGGATCAAAATCCACTATTTCAAATAATTTCATCTTGTTTATATATTACCCTCCTTAAACACTCCTTGAACATTGAAAAGGATCAATTGGTCAACCTTGCCACGATGTTAGGTGAAGGGGGCTATAGGAAATGGAGTTGATTCAATCCTCCACATCCCTTAAGTCATTAAGGTCTTATGCATGTGTTCTCAATTATGAATAGGCCACGTCTCATGAGCATTAACTGACACAAGGGAAGGAAGGATGATGCATTAAGGAACATCGCCTCCTTGCACATGCCCTAGTTCATGCGATCTATAGGCTATCAAGGGTTTATACCATCCTAGATCCAAATCCTAGGCTCTATCAAGCGTCGAGAGGGATCAAATATCCTGAGGTGCAAACCTCTCCTTGAAAAGCTCCTTGAGTGCAATACCTGAGAAGAGGTTTGCACCTCGGGAGATTTGATCCCTCTCGACGCTTGATAGAGCTTACGATTTGGATCTAGGCTGGTTCCAGTCGTGGGCGGTGACACAAAACTGGAGTTTGATCAGCATTGTAAGGAACAGGTTAAGTAGAAAACACAGATAGAATTATGAGGATTATCATAATGTAAGTAATAAGTATTAAGGATTAAGTAAATTGTTAAAGCAAAGGTTTGCACCTCAAGGGATTTGATCATCAAATATATTACAATGTGATCAACTTTGATATTTCTTCATCCTTTTTTCTTGATTCCACTCCTGCTCCTTTTGGCATCTTCTCGTATCGATCATATGTGAAAGGAGGAATACCATCCAGACCTTTTACTCATGATATTGTTGTAAATCGGAGTCCTCGTCATTCTTTGTTTCCAATATTTTTAGTTTCCTTCTCCAATGTTAATCCCCATTTTTTTTGCACTGTTGATGTAGATATATTAAACATTTTGAACACTGGTTGGGGCCAAAAGAGGTAATGGTGACTTATCTGGAAAATAATCAATTTCTAGTGTTTTTCTAATATCTCCAATCAAGTAATATTTTCTTGTACCTATAGTTCCTTAGATAATCATTCGTAGTGGTTCATTGTGCCCACCTCTGTAATGCTCAAGAATAATCTCAAATGATTTTCTTTGCTTCTCTGCTCAGATTTCAATTGAATAATTTTGAGTACGATTATTATGAACACTGGCATTCAATTGTCGGTTTTCAGATATGAATTGTAGTGCACGATTGGAAGTTTCCATATCAACAAAATTAGAGTTCCAATTTTCCTTGTTGTTATAGGTCAAATCTGCACTTCTCCATCCGTGATCACATTGCTCTGTCGATCACTCAAAAGGACACTATGGATGGAAGAACTAGGTTGACCCTGGATGAGTTATTGTTGAGATCACATTCTTCAGCTGAAAGACATATTTTTTTCTTCAGTTTTCACTATGTGTGCGTTACTATTGCCACAGTCATCTAGCATTTTGAATGCTGGTCTTATTGAAGACAACCCGCGTACATCCTCCAAAATTTTGTGAATGCTAGTTGTCAACTGCAGAAGTTGCATACTGTGAGCTAGTCTATTTGTATGAAACCCGTGTACATCTTAAAATGAAATGAAAAAATATATTAAGATTACGAATTGGGATTAGTTGAAGTTGGTTCTGCAACTTCCCCAACCTCCCAATTAAACCACCTCTTGAATTCAACTGCCAACCTTGTGCCATAAATACAAGGGGAAGCCATGAGAGGGGGGCCTAGAAGGAATGATAAGCGGTTGTTATGCTGGAGGAATTCTTAACTCTTTGTGAGGAGCAGGAGTCCAGGACTCGGTTGCAGAAGTGTCTGGATAGATTAGGTATATCTGTACTTATCTACATTTCTTTGACAATAAGAGATGGAAACACCCTTCCCGTCCCAATTGAATGTCTACTTGATTGAATGTCTATTTGATTGAGTGTCTGATTGTGGTTAATGTTAAATTGTTCCCACTTTCATTATCTATTTGCAGTCAAGATACGCTGAAGAAGGTTAACTTGTTTTGCAGGTTCATCACTGTGGAAGATTGGGCAAAAGCTAGCACTAGCCATCGTTAAAAAGGTACAACTTCCAGAACTCTAATCTCTTTCCATTCGTAGTAATTAATGCAAAACATGAATGTATTTACTTGTCACCCCATGTAAGTTGGTATTGTCATCTCCCCCACTATAAGGTATTTTCCTGCACAACAGAATTGGCAACTCCATTGGGGAGTAACCGGTTGTTTTCTGCTCCGAGGACCTTGCTAGGTTTTTTCTTTCAGCTTTACAATCTATTGATTTTCTGAGAGGTTTCTATAGGTTTATTTTCTAGTTCCTTTTGACTTGAGTCATTTCAGTTTGATTAAGTAAATCCTTTTTGATTGCTTTCAGTCCTTGTGCACTAGTCTTCTGTGCATACAGAAGCCACTAGTACAAAATGAGAGATAAGTGACTAGGCGACTAAAAACGTTAGTCACCATAGTTTTTTCAAGGGATAAACGACTAAAATTGAGCAATTTTAAAGAAGCCAACAAAAAACGACTAAGATAAATGACTAATTTAGTCACGAGATGAAATATATGACTAGATAACAAGTGACTAAAATAAAAATGACTAACATAAATTACTAATTTAGTCACAGGAATATAAACATGACCAGCTAACAACAATTAATGTGAATTAGTCGTTTATGTTAGTCATTTTTAGTTGTGTCACACTGAAAATGGAAAATTACAATTTTGATAATGAATTTGTACAATATTTTACTAAATTTTAACAGCGCAGATGGATTTAGAGACCCTGACTGTCACAACCACAATTTTTCACTAGTCTCTGGCATCAAATTGAGGTGTGTGGCACTTCCCGAGAACAACTTGAGGGCTTGTCCAACTCAACCGTTGCACCGACATACTATGCCTAACCTGCGAAACTCTTTTAACTTAACACTAATTGCGACCTGTTTACTTGTTTAACTTGTTAACATGTTCCTACTAGCATCACCATGATAACTACTTCTATGCACTTCTAGTTGGCTCTTCTTCAACTCGAGGGGCATCCCTATATGTAGGAACCCTCCTTTAGGGTCCCCTTGAACTGAACCTGAAACTTTAACAACTTCATACAAACAAATTAGCCATCATAGTTATTGGAAAAATAAAATAAAAAGCGTGAATAACTTAACAAAAATAAGCAAAACCTTAACCTGTCAACCCGATCCGGCTGGTCCATTGTCGCCTTCGTCTTCCGTAGGATCCCTCTAGCAAAGCTCATTTAACCATTGGCGAAGCAACCGTTAGCTTTGCCACCCAACCATAGGTTCATGCTTTCAGTCGCATGGCCTCCCCCGAGCTTTGGGTCGTAGAGCTCACACACAATAAAAAAAATCATGAAACCCAATTTGGGATTCCCCCCCACCAAGATTTCCAGCCAAACCCTTAATAGCAGCAAGTCATGAGGTAACTCAATATTACGATAGTCATCCAGGGTCTGGGTCCTTTACCCATCCCCAAAGTCTCCCTTTTAAAGGAAAATCCCTTGCGACACATGTCGCTTCATGCATAAATAATTATTTAATTAATTCTTCAATGAAAAACAACTCACCCATCCAAGTGTCAGTTTCTCTAGGAGATGCACCAACATCCCTAAGTTTGCTCATGTTTGTCCCCTAGATATTTCACTTAACTCCTAGATTTGTGGTGTAGGTGGAGTTGACTAGGTGTCCATGCCTAGGATTCCATTTTGCTCCTAAATAAATATTTATAATATTTTTAAGTAATCAGGAATATCCTTTCATGTGCAATGCCTAAATAACACTTAATATTATTTAAATGTCAAAGTAATCATTTATGTGCAAATGCCTAAAGTACTCAAATGCATTTATAAGTAAAGTTCTAGGTGCAAAATTATACGTTTCAACGCAGTTAAGCTTAGCAATCAACTTTTACTAGGGACCCGGTGTCGTGCCGTTGGGCCTCCTTGTTCCTTAATTTAATTTCTCTGACATGGCACCACTTCGTTGAGTCCAGTCATCCATTGTTTCCATTCCTCGGTAAGGAACCACATCGTTGGGTCCTTGCATTCACTCTTTCCATTCTCGACAGGGTACCACACCGTCGGGCCCTCCTGCCGTCATCCTTCCGTTTTGACTTGCGGGAACTTCATGTAGGGATTTCAGGAGCCGTTACCTTCCATCCTCCGTCTACACGCTATTAGGGACTAATGGCGTTGAGGAGTGAGTCTGTTCTCACTGCACGCCCCCCAACTCGTACGTGACCAACTCCGTCGTGGCCCACCTCATACGCCCTCACGCTTTCCTCTTGAGCAAGCGGATCAGTGCTTATCTGCTCAAGCGTGGTATTCCGTCGGAAGTCGACATCGTCGTTGCTCTCCCTGTGTGTGATTTACTCGTACTCTACGACCCTTCATATTCCTTTGTGTGTCCGTTGGTGAACCGTTTCACCTGTTGCTACACACATTTCTCACAAACGTAAATTAGTAGCATTGTCCTCAATAATCACAATTTGGTTTATAAATCTGTTGCTTCATTAAGCATCTATAATTTACTTAATCATTACTCATTCGTCTAATCACATAATCAATTGCACAGCTAGTCGTTAAGCATCATTCATATGTACAGTTTTCATATCAAAGTTAATCGTTAAACAACATGAAATTGTCCATTCACAATAACTACCCAAATGCACATATATCAATCAATCGTAATCATAAACATACTCAAAATAAAATCATAGGGTTATTTTATTAATGTTTCAAACAGTCAGGTGACTCAGCAGGTGCCCTCAATGTCTATAGTAGTCTAGGGGCACTACACTATATAAGATTGTTAGCTATGGAAATGAGAGCACAAGGTGATTTGAAAAAGATATCCTTAGCAAAATGGGGTTGTGGTTTTTAGGGTTTTTTGAGTAAGTGATGCAGAGACCCAAGAGATCAGTGCCAATATCCAATTAGGGTAAATGAGTCAAGGTGAATCAAATGGCAATTGAGGCAAATAAGAATGCTCTTCAAGAATTGGTCTATTTCCTTCGAAGGTTAGGGTTCATGACGCACTAGTCACATCACCCAATTGAGAATAAAAAATGGACTTTAATTTATTTAAAATGGATCCCCAATGGGGGAAAGTACCTAGCCATCCAATGTTAACTATGGACAAGGTAAATACATTGACCCTTGCCAAGGAACCTGGACATATATCAAGACTAGGTATAAAACAATCACACGAGCCACAAAGGAGAATGTGCAAGCCAATAGATTAGGATGCCCTAGGGGTGATTTTAAGGTTTATATCCTTTAAATATTTTAATGTTTATATCCTTTAAAATGACAAACATAAAAATAACAAAAATTATCCTATTGTGGCGATCACAATGTGCATATGTTTATTAACACAAATTATCATCTAAGCTTATTCTTTCATAGGTGATCTTCCATTTCTCTTTATTGGATCAAAATACCTCTTGCTCTTCTCAACAGAAGATGAATTAAGTTGGGTGCACTTCTAAGGTAAAATCCAGAGGCTGATTGCCTGTAACGGCATCCCATAATAACCCCCCTTTCAGCAGATGACTCCTTCCTCAACAAATCCAAAGGGAAACCTGAAGGTAGATACCCTTCATGGCATATTAATCTTCAAAATAGGCATAAATATCTATGTCCATGTATGATCTGAGGCTACGTCGAGGACTGAAGGTTGATGCAAGGGTGTTCGACTCCCTGCATATGTTGATGCCCTCCATCCAAAAGCATGAAATGAGGACTAGGAGAGGTGGCATGGCCCTAAATGCTCCCGACATCAGAATTTCAAGTCATTTATACCTCCACTTGAAATCATTTTAACACTTTTAAAATGCTTCATTTCTAGAAGCTACAGGCTTGGCAAAAAATCATGAAAGCGCCCACTAAAAAGTGCCTCCTAAGTGTGTAGTTTTGTTCCTTCAAAATATTTGAATTTTTGGATGTTGAAATTGAAACCCTTCTATGCCACAAGAACCACCAATCCAAATCTTTCTTGAAGCGTCAGCCTTGGCCACAAAATGATATCAAAGGAGGTCTCAATTATGTACACACAAATACTATCACTTAATACCCTCCCTTTTGTCCCTAGAGCATGGATTAGACCATGAAAACTATTCATGGTGTGTTAAACCTCAACATGAACACAATATCTTACTTGTATTCTAAATTTTCCTTATTTAGGGCTCTTCTAGAGGAATTAGGCACCATGTAGGACCCATAAGTTTCATAGAAATTTTTTATGAATTAAGACCCCAACTTTGGCCCTATAACAAGAAATAGACCTTAAAAATCATGTACATCCCTTGAATCCATTACGTCATTAGTATCACCTTAGAATGTAAGTTTTGGCCCTAAACCTTGGAAAATGCTAGTGAATCAAGATATTACTTGATTCACCAGCATTTTTAGATGGGGATGTCCCTTATCCTGTTTAATATCGATATACGCTTTAATATTTTAGGGATATCCTTTATCCCCTTTTAAATTTTAATAACAAAAGGAGTAAGCAGGTATTTGGTTTCTTCTAGACGGGGAGGTTTAAATGGTATTTAATATATTTTAGGGATATCCTTTATCCCCTTTTAAATTTTAGTAACAAAAGGAGTAAGCAGGTATTTAGTTTCTTCTAGAAAGGGAGTTTTAAATGGTATAGAAAAGGAAAATAGAATATCTTAACTCATCTTCAAGGAGTCCAAGGTAACAATGGGTAACAATGGACTGGCTTAATCGCAGGGACGCCAAAGTAACAATCGGCTGGTTTAATGGAAAAACTACGATGGGAAACTTCAACTTCTCTTGCCTCTTTCACACGCATATCTTTCAGCAACATACCTCAAAAGCTGATTCATCTTCTAGAGGAGGTGCATCTGGAGGCTTTAATGATGAAATTACTTCAGGACAATGGGTGCTTTCTCAGAACATCCTCCCTATCAATTTCTGTTAACACAAATGCATCTCGCTTTTTTATTTGGTATTCTGCTAGTTGACATTTGATTTTTTATTGCAAGTTTGTGTGATGGGTAGTTTTTTCTACTTCAAAATGGCCTTTTGAGAGTATTGATAAGGCAGTGCCCGTGTATCTAAGGTGTAATAGTTCTGGGTTTTGGGGTTTTGTTGTTTTAATGATAATGCTGAGGGTATTGATCATTGTGTTTCTGTGGGTTTGTATTCTACAGTATTTTTTTGTGCCTCAACACAAGTACCAAATGTAATTTGTTTTTTCATGTCATATTTATTCTTTTTCCGAGGAAGTAAAATTCTGAGAAAAAACAAAAAGAAACAGAATAAAAGTGTATTTTTTGGACGACCTAAATCATCGATGGTGATGGCGGCGTTTCAATTCTGCATTGTTTTAATTTTAATTTTCAGTTGGTGAAGATCCAGGCTCAACCATAAACCCCATTTCGTTGGCCACATTTTCACTGTGTCTTGGTAGAGGTTGACTTCACCTTAAAGAGAAAACAGACCTTCCCTCTTTGTGGATCAATGCATCCAACCCCTGGCCCATATAGGCATGGAATCAATTGTACAATGGTTACTGAAGCCACAAGAATTCCTATTGTGATGAGCCACACTTTGGTGATGAACTGCAAATGTAGGGTTACAACTGTCTGTAGATCCACAAAGGCGATTTTAACAAGTAGTGAGAGATCTGCAGAGTGTTGAGGGTCAGGGATGTTAGCAATGCTTGTATGACAAGATGGTAAAATAAATGTGCCCTGCAAATCGCATAGTTTGAGTTGACAAAGATTGTGAGTGGTTCAAAAAGCTATAAACTAAATTCACTGATGGAAACGAACTAACAACCTAGACTGCAATTGCAACGAATATGTCATCAACAAGTAACGATCAATTAACTGCATAAGTTACTACCCAACTCAAAAGTCCATAAACTCCACAAATAATGGATAATCCTCTCATTTACAAGTAAATGACCAACTAAGTTTGTTGTTTTATGGGCACACTATTTTCCCTTCTGCAAATTAAGACTCAAGTTACTACCCAACTCAAAAGTTTTTAAATTTAGTGACAAAGCATTGGATAATATTAATACAATCAACAGAAAAATAACTTGGAAGATAGGTCATTGCACTTGGGAAATGGTTCCATACAATTAAAACAACCTTAATATTGACATGCTCCGTAGGAGAACGAAATTTCTTTGCAACCAATAAAGCAGGAGAGATTACTTTTCCACCAATAAAGCAGAAAATGGAGTGTCCATTTTTTACTAGTTTAACTTTCTTACATTAGCAACCAATTCAAATAGACAACTGGTTTGAAAAGAGATATTAGCCATCTTTGATAATTAACAAAATGAATAAATCTCACATGGAAAAAACAACACTAGAGATGTATCAAACTAAAGTGGTGACATCATAAGCTCGATAAAATTTAAGGTTTTCATGGAAAGAGCTCCCGAGAGCAAAAACAACAGCAGAGGTATATCAAACTAAAGTGGTCACATCATCAGCTTGATAAACTCAAGGTTCCTGGATCTTGAATGCTAGATTCATCTTCAAAACCAATAGGGATTTACAATATACCTCAAATTCCACCTTGGGAGAAGAATTAAAGAATGAAGAAAGTTATGCTAGCACACCTATTGGAAGCAGTTTGGAGCCGTAGTTTGTAATATTTTCTTGGATTTTTGAGTTTCCAGATTTATAATAGCCTTTGTTGTACTATATAGATCATTCCATGTCTTATCAAAATACTATTGGGCTTGAGTGCTGTAATTTGATGGTTACTTGGTTGCATAGAAAAGTCTGTCACTAGCGCTATCATGTAAATCTTAGCTGGGCATGATATCCATTTACCTGCTTCTAAAGGGTTGTGTTTGACAGTTAAGCTAAAACTAGCCGATACTTGGATTTTATCAACACAATAAATTATTAATTATTACCTTCATTGTAAAAATACCTAGCATATATCCATCTTAGCCCAGGATCCCTTAAGCATCCTGAGCTGTAAGAACAACTCACTTCTATCAGTGAGATCGGACACCTGCAAAGATGCAAAGAAAAAGCTAGAAGTGTAGATAGGAAACAAACTACCATTTAAGGTGGATCAGTTCTGAGATTTCTGCAGTGGTTATTGTTAAAACTTAAAAAGATTATCTGCAGATTACCATAGTAAACATTATTGCTTTATCAATGTTCCAAAACTAGATCAGGATACCATCGTCAAGAGAATGGGAAACATAGAAAGTCAGGTAGTAAGATAAGAAACATATCTGGGGAAAGGTTGAAGTTGAGAAGTTATTTGCAATGTACCTTAAGGATGAGGATGCTGGTGAATCAAGTAATTACAGTGTTGGTCAAGAGTGCTTGGATCGTTTGGTCATTTATCTAGTTGGAAACACCATCATTCACGTTGTCTCTAAGTTGTTTCCTGCTTTTTTGGTCAATCCTAATTGGAAGTAGCATCATGCTGCTCTCATCACTCTCGCTTAGATCGCAGAAGGTTATGCCAAGGTATTCCCACACCTAATCATGTTCTTTGTTCTTCCACCTTATTTATTTATAAATTTAATTGAAGAAACACACACCAATATCAGCTGCTACGCCACATAACATGGACTTCCTCCGGCTTGGGTTTTGGGCCTGATGCTTTTATCTATTGTGCCAAAATTTCCCTACATTTGCACCCAACCTCATCCCTTTTTGACATACCAATATTAGCTCTGCCTCCTTTTGATATTCCAATCCAAACATCATCCTTTTGGCATGTCAATCTTTGCTCTGCCTCCTTTTGACATTGCCAATCCCAACATGACCCATTTTGACATCACAGTTAATGATGCCCCCAATAGATTTTTTTTAACATTTGGTATAGAATGAATGGATGGATGATTTTCTTCAGCCCCTTGCTCTGGTGTATTGGTCTATTGGATGTTGAGAATATATTAATTCCCAACTCCTACAGCCTCTGCTGGTGCATTATTAAACTTCCTCCCAATATCTTCACCATCTCTATTATGAAAATATCGACAATATCCTCCTGATAATATATTATTTATGCTACCCATCCGCTCTAAATTACAATACCTTTCTCCCTTCTTTCCTTCAAATATCCCTGCAAAACTGGAGCAATCCGAGAATGAAACCCTAGTCTATCTCTGCATTCCTTCTCTTAGCCCTTCCTTAAGTTCGAGGATTTTAACGAAGTCTCCATGCTTAGTCTTTCTTTTGCAACAACTTGATCATCACTAATATCCTCTCTACCAATCCTCATCTCAATGTTTGCACACAATTTTTTGAAGGCATCTCCCAGCTGATTTGAACAATCAAATGCCAAAACTATTTTGTGTTGGATTTAGAGACGTCTAACTACAATAATTAAGCTGGACATACGTGCATTATGATTATGATATCAAATACTGTCGAAAGATTACATTTATGTAATGATTAAAACATGCCAAACAATGTGATTAATTAAGTCATGGCATTATACGTATTTAAATAAGGATTTGGATACAAATACATATAGAATAATGTTAATCAATTATAATTGTTAATGGACCGATTATAGTTGATTAAAATAATAGCAGTAAATTGAGCTAAATAAGGAAATCAGAATTTATTCTGATTTATTTCAGTTTTTTCTGAAGTTTCCCGATTTGAAGTTTTTTGTAAAATCGGAAACTCCAGATTTCTTTTGGACTTGTTTCCAAAGTATTAGCTAAATTTCAGCAGCCCCAGGATTAGAATCTTTTTCTTTGGCACTGCTATAAAAGGGCTGAGTCTCCAAGGCTTGCAATCAATCCAAAAAAATTGTCTGCTCCATTGAAGACAGGATACTCTCCAGAGAAAAGGATTGCAAGTTCTTGGAAGGATTCGAGAGCCAACAACTCAAGTCAAGACCAGAAGCTGTCCGCGACCTTTGAAGATGGAAAGTAAGTTCCGCTGTGCATTAAACTTAATTTCTAAGTTCCGCTGTGCATTAAGTTTAATTTCTTGCATAGGAGTAGATCTTGGTTAGAGTTTAAAGTAATAAGTAAAACCCAACATTTTGACCCACTATTTACGCCGCCTCTTACTTTGATATGAAATATTTTATTCTCCCAAATTGCAAGGTATCAACAAGCTTGATAAGTTTTTTGCAAACATGTTGACAAATTACCAGCAATATATTATGCCCTGAGTGGATCCCATGTGTTGTGGGAGCGTCATACTTAACATTAGAATAAAAATACAGTAATCAAGCAGCAGAATGACAAAAAATAGGACCCTATAAGTAAAACAGGATGTGAAAATCCCAGCGACCATAAGAAAGCAGTCCTAGTAGAGGGCATGATATGGCTATTGTTAACAGTCAAGTCTGCAGGTAGGCAATTTGTGTTTTGCTGAAAGATTTGTTCATTCTAGAGCTTGGGGGGTGTGGTCCATTGGAGCTATGGATGATTATCAGAATGCTAGAGTGCAGGTTAGAGTTATTTACTGCCACTGTCTTGTGTAGTGGTCATATTTAAATATCAAGTATAGTTTCTAGATGCTAATATATTTTAAGACCCATAATATAGTACGATAGTTAGTCTTAGCTCCATAATAATCATTTCCTAATCACATATAAAAATTTGACAAATAACAGCTCCATAATAATCACTGTCTAATCACATAAAAAAAATTGACAAATAACAACTCCATAATAATCACTGTCTAATCACATGTAAAAAATTGACAAATAACACTAGATTAATATTGTGACATTCCTATCTCTTTTGCAGATATCCTGGTTTTCACCCAAAACCCATACTTCAAGACCCAGTCTATTCTCGCTCTCTCGCTATTCAAAAGTAGAAATGATCCTGCTTATATTGATCTTCTCGGAACGCATGGAGTACCTATATGGCTTTGCATAGTACTATATGAACTTCCCAGCCAAGGAGATTCGTCCATAGGTACTGTTATTTTGTAAGGCATATGTGAACTTATTATTTTGTAAGGTTGTGTATATGCATATTACTGTAAACATTCTGATATACCCAACATAGTTTCAATAATTACACTCAGCAAATAATGATGGCTTCAGGGGGGATTGTGCATAGGTACTATTATTTTGTAAGGCATATGTGAACTTATTATTTTGTAAGGTTGTGTATATGCATATTGTTGTAAACATTCTTATATACCCAACATAGTTTCAATAATTACACTCAGCAAATCTGTTACATTTTTTTTTGTGATTAGTTAGATGAAACTTTTTGCCAGAAAGAAGAGGTCCTTTCATTGTTTGTCATTACTTTATAGATTTGTTTCTAACTAAATTACATATTCAACAACTTTGATTTCTGGAATTGAATGCTTAATTTTATTTAAATATTTTCTTTATGTACTTTTTTATTGTGTTTAAAATTGGAAATGTGTACATAGCATTAAGGTTTATTTGTGAATTCTTTGATTTGCAAATAGGTGATGCTAAAAAACCTTGAACAAGTTGTCTCGATGGTTCTGAAGTCATTCCAATATCCACATCCTGGTGTACAATGGGCGGCCATCAATGCCATTGGGAAACTGTCAACTGATTTGGGCCCATATTTGCAACAACAATATCATTAGCAAGTTTTGCGTGCACTTGTTGGAGCTATGGACGATTATCAGAATCCTAGAGTGTAGGTTAGATTTCTTTCCTGCCAGTGTCCTATATAGTGGTCATATTTAAATTTGGAGTACATTTGGTAGATGCTAATATATTTTAAGACCCATAATATAGTATGATAGTTAGTCTCATCTCCATAATAATCACTTCCTAATAACATATAAAAAATTGACAAATAACACTAAATCAATATTGTGACATTCCTATCTCTTTTGCAGATATCTGGGTTTTGGGGCAGGTAACTTTAGTCCTTGTTTCATTGTTTTCTCACCTTGTTGCATCATTCCATAATTGTGTTGCTACAAAATCTTCTTCTGCCTTTTCAAAATCTTGAGCCTTGGACAAAAGACTCAATCAGGAAGATTAGTCAATGCATTATTGCTATTGCAACTGCTTGACTTGTTCTGTCTCTCAACACATATGATGGACCATTTACTATTGTGTTGTTTGTTTGCAACATTAGTATATTAAATGAATAGACAACATATTACTATTGTTGTAATTGCAAAAAATTATTCTTCCTTTTCACAATCTTGAACCTTGGACATAAGACTCAATCTGGAGGATTAGTCATTCCTGAGAGTAAGAAGTAAAGATGACGATGAAATGATGAACTAAGCACCTCAAAAGATCTAAATCCAACTACATTAATGATCTGTCTTTCCTGTTTTCTACACCTATTATGCAATGAAAATGAAAACAACAATCAATTTGGCATTTTATAACTCATGAGTGGAATTCTAACTGTTATACAACATTCTATAGAAAAAAACTGTATCTTGTAGACATGAATACAAGGTCCAGGAAGAGGCAATTCCATAGTCATGGTAAGGTCAATAACTATCTCATAGTCATATATTATATCTACAAATATATTCTAAGACAAAGCAAACATTTTGTCTTGTAACTTGTACATGAGATAGATCAATCATCTCTTTATAATAACATGGGAAATATGCAACTATAGAATTCCTGCAGATGATAGTTTTTTAAGGTGGATCCATCTTATAAGTAAAATATCATCCAACTTACAACTTACCTAGAAATATCAAATTAGGAGATTGATGGAAGGTTAAGCAATCCAGGAAGAGATTCTAGATGTCAGTTAGTATTTCTTAGACCTTGAATAATATATCTATTATAGGATAAAGTGTTTTGGAAAGTATCCCATTTTTTCTAACAAATAATGAGGCCTTCATGGATGGCAATGTAGAACATAGACTAAGCATATCAATTGTTGGAGGTAAGATTTCAGTAGATAGACTAATTCAATTCATGGCATTAGACTGCGGTAGTTGCCAATTGGCTGTTTGTAGGATTTCTCCATTTGAATTGAACAAGTTCATACAGATAATGGTAGGTACAAAGATGTATTTGATGTTGTCAGACCTTTTAAATGACATTACATAGATTAAGCTCCTTGATTATTATCCTTGTAATCATTTTTTGACATGGTTTTATTTTTAGAATTGGATTCATTTTGATAAATACTTAACACCATAATTGCAAATTACACACACCTATTATAATAGAGAGAAGCATTTGACATAAAATTTTGATTTACATGAATGCAGGCTAGGCAAGTTCATAGAGATAAAAATCCAAATGATCCTCAAGCAACATAAAATCTTCAGGCAAGTTTTAGTGTTTCATATCCGGTTGAAATGTCAATTGTTCTCCAATATATCTTTCTATTTTCTTTGTTTGTGATAAAAACATTGTGAAAGTTATACAAAGTGTTTTAGAATCACAATGAAGGGTATGGCATGTTGATTACATGATTTAGATTTTGGGTTCCATTTTATAATTTTAACCTCTTCTTGAAGCCTTCTGTATATGCTTAATAATCTTGTAGCTTATTATGAAAAGCATGGAAGACTGGAGGATGCACGCCAAGTTTTGACAAAATAACAAAATAAAATATCTTCATTTAGACTACTAGAATTAGTGGGTATGTGAAGCATAGCGAATAGGAGGAAGATTTTGCACTTTTATATAAAATGTGAATGGAAGGTGTCTAGCCTGATAAGTTTACTTCTCCTTATGTTCTTTTAGCCTACACTGGTTTATCAGAATTGGAGTGGGGCAAATAAATACATTGTTCCTTGAAGTTGTTGGTGCTCTGTTTTTTGTTAATTGCAACACTATGGCAGTTTGTGGTCTTAAGTTTGTTGACTTGGCTTGTAGATTCTTTTTTTATTAATCTCAAGGGTTAGTTTTCCAGTCTACATTTTTCTTGAGATGCTTTGTGTATTTTGTTCTTCAAGGCATTTGCTGATGACATTGGCATTCCATTTTTGGAGACAAGTGCGAAGAATGCAACAAATGTGGAGCAGGCTTTCATGACCATGGCTGCTAAGATGAAGAACAGGTGCACTTTTTTGTTATGATGTTTTCCAACCTTTAACAAGAACCTACATTATACAATTTTGATGTTAGATGTTTGTTTGACTCCCTAATTTTAATTGTGTGTAATGGTGTAAACCCATGCCGGCAAATCCTAATGAATCTGATTGAGATTCTACTTTTTCTATGATCCTGTTGTTTTATGATAAAGTTAAGTGGTGATACATAATTCAAATGACATGTTGCGAATATTGGTAATCTTGTTGGTTTGAGACACGCTCCTATTGTCTATTTTATTGGGCATAGCTGATATAACATTGGGAAAATACTAGTTTTTTCAGGTCGTGATAGAGTGTTGTAACTATATACCTTGTCCATTCATTGCTTTGAAATCAGCACTGTAGATGAAATTGCAAATTTTTTTGGCCAAGTGAATTGTATATAGAAGTTTGTACTTTGCAAGCATATAAATACTCATGCCTATCATGTATTTATTTGAAAATTTTGTTGCATATGTATCGAACCTTCATCTACATTCTATTATTGTTTTCTTGTTTACTTGTGTGTGCATTAACGTATGACTTGTCTCTGTTCTAGTGACTTAGATATTTTAACATCAAATTTGATAAACCTCATTGAGTACATTTGAAAAGGGGCATTAAAGAACTACATCCCACACTCTACTTGTTATTCCTAAACAATTTCTTGTATGTCTTATCTCCATAGAGCAACAGTGCCAATGATTATGCCATTTTCAGTTCCTGAACCTGGACATTTTAATTTCTAGGTTGCATGCATTCACATCACTAACCCTTCTTCATAACAATTTTTTTTAGGCTCCAGCTTCCAGGCTATAAAATCTTGCAAGCATCTTGAGCATATCTATCAATATGCTCAAGATATTCATGCCCAAATGAATTGTATCCAGAAGTTTGCATGTTGCAAGCATATAAAATTATAAATACTCATGCCCATCATTTATTTATTTGAAATTTTTGTTGCATATGGATTGAACCTTCAACCATATTGTATTATTGTTTTCCTCTTTACTTGTGGCGGCACTACCATATGACTTGTCCCTGTTCGAGTGACTCAGATATTTTAACATCAACAATTTAAATATCAAATTTGATTAACCTCTCATTGATTGCATTTGATCCACGACATCAAAGAACTATATCCCACAATTTATTTGTTGTTTCTAAACAATTTCTTAGAGTCAACAGTGCCAATGATAATTCCATTTTTAGTTAATCTTTTGCCTAGGCCTGGACATTTGTAATTTCTGGGTTGCATGCATTCACATCACTAACCCATCTTCGTAACAATTTTGTTGAGGCTCCAGGCTTTAAAATCTTGCCAGCATCTTAAGCATATTTATCGAGCAAAGCCTTGTTTTCACGAAATTGTTGAATGACAGAGAGACTGATATGTTTCTCTTTTTACATGGAATTCTTTCATAAGATGCAGCGTAGCCTTGAAAGAGGGTTTTCGACAAAACGACTTCCCCTATACTCCAGAATAGATCGTCCTATATAGAGTCCTCATTGTGACATCTTGCTTTTAAGGAGATTATATTTTCTATTTTCTATGAAATACTATTGACTTAACTCCATTTATTTTGTATTGCAAGATGGCAAGTCAGCTTGCCATGAATAGCAGTAGACCTATTACTGTACAAATGAAAGGGCAGCCCGTTGTTCAAAAAAGTGGTTGTTTCTCATAAGACAATTCCTAGAATAATTTTTACTGCAACTGGTTTTGAAGAAGTGAATTTGAAGATAATTGTATGTATTTTGGATCTCAGACAGGCAAACGTCTCTAGCTGTTGAGAGATCAACAATTGATAGACAATTAAAACAAATTTATTGCAAGTTGGATCTTATATTCTTTTTTGTCTGTGAAGGGAAGCAACTTGCTTTTGTTCTTGATAATTTGTATAGCCATGGATTATTGTACTCATGCGTATTTTGTAAGATCATTCTTCTTTGAATTTTCATCATTGTCACAATTGAATTGCTATATCTTAGAATTCGTTTAGTACTTGAAGCATTATTCTTGAATATGTTTGACATTCATTTTGTTCCCATGCAAAATTTGTTTGAATATCATCATTGTCAAGCAATAACAACTTCTTAAAGGGTGCTAGCTCAATGGTAGAGCACCTGCCTAATTATAGGCAGGAGATTGGTGGTTCGATTCCTCCATACCCTATCATAAATTATTGACTAAGAAAACAACTAAATTCGCATATATATGACTATTAGTAGCTAATTTTCAATATCTTATAGCGTGACTAATGTTTAGTCGTATTTAGCTTAGTCATTAATATGTTATCATCTAGTAGTTTATTTAGTCATATATTTGGTCATTAATTGTGACAATCAATGACTAAATCAGTGAGTATCAATGACTAAATCAATGACTAAATCAATGACAAATAAGTCAACCAATTAATGACTAGTAAAATACGACTAGAGATAAGATAGTGGAAATCAGATACTATTAGTCACCGACTCAAAAATAGTCGTTTATAGTCGAATTTTAGTAATTAATTTCTCATTTTGTACTAGTGAGCGCACTTTCTTCCCTGTGCGCTAGTTCCCTTGAGCTACAGTTGCGCACTTTTATTTGCAAGCGCTGGTTTCTATACCAGACAGAGGCGTACTTTCCTCCAAGTCTAAGCCTTTCACTAGGGTTTGGTTTTCAAGCTTTTTTGGGTCTACTGTTGGCATTTGCCTTGCTTCTTTGACTAATTATTGAGACAACTTTGTCTTTTATGAGTCTTGTTCACCTCTTGAAAGTCCTTTAAGTTGATTTTACCTACTTCAGCACTTGTTTTGTAGGTGTCTTTCCTATTTTTCATGCTTTTTGAGCCTGTGCGTGACTCTCTGTTAGTCACAATAGTGCACCTTTTTCCCTAGACGCTTGTTGCACTCTTGCAGACCTGCGCACTCAACGCTTGTTGTCGGTTGCAATACCTGCACACTTTTCTGAAGATTGGCCTTATTTTTAGGGTTTCATCCTAGTTTGAGTTTTTAGGGTGATTTTTGAAAAGTCTATTGGTCTGGATGCCTTCTGAGTTTCTTTTTAGGTCAGTCTGATTTGGTTTAAGCCTTTCTTAACTTTTCCTTTTGAGTTTGTGTGGCAGTAGGGTTACCTTTGGTTTTCTTACCTACTCTTTTGTTTGGCGGGTGTTTTCTTGGGTTTTTGGTGCTTAGGAGCAGCGTCTTGGTCTGTTTTTCCGTTGCATGCATTTGTTTTCCCTTCTTCTTTTACATCTTGTTCCAAGCTTAGATTTTTTTCATCGAAACAACTCGGTAGGCCAAGTCTTTTTCGGTCTTTTGATTCGATTTCTTTAAGCCATTAGGTCTTCATCTTTACCCACACCGTTGTTAGATCTTACTTGTGCCTTTTTTCAAGTTCTTTTTCTTTTGCAAATAGAATAAAACATAAAAAATTGAATTTGGTAGCTTAGTAGTAAGATTTATCATCATTTTGTGAAGTAGCATAGATTGTCTTGCTTTGAAAATTTAAAAGAATTTTTTAAAAAAAAATTATGCTTAAGATTGCATATTTCTTGTTTTGAAAAAACATAAACGAAAAAGAAAAAAGAGTTTATGTGAAGTTTTAAAAGCATTATTTGTACACACTTTGCTTTCTGTCGAAACCATTCCACACACTTCACTACCCTTCTTGAGTAAAAAGTAGCCTCTAAAAAGAAAATTTAATAAAATCAATTAGCAACTTTTTCTTTTTAGGTTTTGACACTACATCAACTAGCTTAAGCTAGGATTTCGGGGTAGAGCACTTTAAACTGCCCGAAATCGGTTTCATTGCTCAATAATCGTAGTAAGACAATCTCTTAGGTAAACCCACTTATATCAAAATATCTTGGGAACACTCTTCTCAAACCAAAGTTAAGCATGAGGCCGTGTGAGACTGGAATTGCTGAGGATACCCCCTCACTTTCCTTTCAAACATAAACTAGAGCTGATTCGCATACGGGGTTCCACTAGTACTTTTAAGTGCTTTTGGATTTCAGGCTTTGCTACCCTACCCATGTGTCTTGGCTAGGCTGACGACTATCACGGGGGCTTCACTAGAAGGCAATATAATACCACGGTCATTCATATTGCGGTATTAAATATTCATGAAAACCTAAAAATTATATTGCTTATATATTAAGGGGCAAAGGGTTTTTTTATTTATGTAACAATACAAAAATACTTTGGGGTCTTTTTTATATGGGAGGGCTGAAATAATATATATAATCATATATAATTTATTAATTTTTACTTAATTTATTTTTAAAAAATTATATTTAATAGTAATAATATAATATAAAAAATTAAAAAAATGAATATTAATAGACTTAAGGGTTTCAAGTTCTTGTATCTTCCCAACCTCTACATTCCTTGTCACAATGAATTCTCTTTTAAAACTAGGGCAAAATCATCCTAGACTAACAATAAAACCTTAAAAGCCATATTTTCCTTTCCTACTATTATATGTTCCTAATTAAGTTAAGAATAATTGATTTGATTGTGATAAATTTTCTTCGAGTTACATTATGTTATCATGTAAGTTTAGCTATATTTTAATAATAAAATTGTGCTATTGGTTAGAAAAGGATTATGGGGGTGATTTCCAAAACCTTTGCACAAGTTAACGATTCAGTTTTGAAAATCAAGTTAAAAAAAATTCCCATGAAGTTGATAAGCATTTACACAAGGTATACTTTTGATTATGGATTTGTGCTTTTCTCGGTAACAAACTTGACATTATAAACATAAATATGAAAATGAGTTGAATGCTTCATGGTGCTAATATGTTATTTTCTTTTACTAAAATATAATTTATTAACACTTCTTATTGATTCACTTTGCCACTTTGATACGACAATGACAAGTTTCATTTTTTCTTAGCATTTAGATCACTAGATATTATAATTGTTTTTAATAAATATTTGAAGTTGATGCTAGTGGATACCTTAGATTATCAAAGTTTTTTTTTTGTTTTTGTTCTCAATTGCGTCATCATTGTGTACTTAAAGGCATACATGCCACAATTCCATAGTTAGTTTGTTAATTCATTTAATTAGTTTGTAATGGGAACATGTTTCATAATCCTCTAACTTTGTTAAATTTCATTCTATTCTTATTTCTCCTTTTGTATCGCATTTTACAATATGCCAAAACCTATAGCTTTGCACCTTAGGAGACTGATGCAGTTCTCAACCTTACATTTAAACAAATTTTATACATTCTTTGAAAAGATACTCTGGCTTTTAGAGACAAAGCTATGTCCAAATAATCCTTTGAAGAGATAGTTAGCTCTTGAAAAAAATATAATTAATCCTTGAAAAACACAAACTTATATGCAATTTTCAAATTGAAAGCATATCTAGGATCTGTTATAAATCGAAATAATAAGTTGATAAATGTTGTTAAATGTATAATTATTTAATACAAACTATATGTATAATATAACAAGTTACATTTCTAACTAATTGATAACTTTTTGCACTAACTTAGGCATATATACCTTACCCAAGCATATACATTGTCACATAAATTTACCTTTGAAACCTGGTTCAAACATCCTTCGAAAATATAGTTACCCCTTGAAAGACACAAGTTCAAACATCCAATATAGTTACACCTTAAAAGACACAAACTTATAGAGATAATTTTCAAATTTAAAACATAGCTAAAATCTATCACAATTTATTATAAGTCAAATAATAAATTGATATATATATATATATATATATAAATAAAATAAACTATATATACTATATAACAAGCTACATCTCCAACTAATTGATAAGATAGTTACCAAATTGAAAGAATAGTTAAAATTTATCATAACCTATTATAAATCAAATTAAAATAATAAAGTAATAAATGTTGTTAAATAAAAAATCCAAACCAAACTTTAAATTGATTCACTAAAGTATCACACCCACTCTTGATCTCATCAATTGTAGGTAGTTGCAAACATGGTTGACCATTCCTAATGTATCGTAGTATGGAAGAAAGGTGGAATCATATTTACATTTTTATTTTATTTTTATATATCATGGTACTTGCATGTATTTCCACAAAACACACAAAGGATTATTATTTGGACACATGAGGTAAAGGTATCTTTGAATTATCAAAATATTAGGTGTTCTTAAGTTGACACATGGCAGGAAGCCTTTACATGTGGATCTCAATTTTTTCCTTCTTATTAACTCGTGCATATGTTGTGTTCCTAGAAATGATTTAAACATTTTGCATTATATTTCATGTTCAATTTGTATGAAAAATATGTTGTATGATGGTGATTTCATTGTATATTTATTTTAATTTTATATAACACATATGGTGTACCATGGTGAAATCACCTTCTACTACTTAGAAGTATAAACATGACACTAACCTCAACCTATGTCTAATATGTCTTTCATATCATATGCTTTGTCTAAGATATCCACTATGTTCGAGGATTTGTTCAAGAATTTGAATTTTAAATGTCAAATTTGAAAGAGAATTAGAATTAGAAATTGAAATGTGATGCAGAGAGTCCCGAAGAGAGGACTTCATTGCTTCGTGCTCCGCGAAGCACAAGAGGATCTGATGTCATCCAATAGGGAGGCCATCGGCAGCGCTCCCGTTCACCGATGAGTGATGTCAGGTCGGGGTCGGTTGCCACTGGTGGTGGAAGTAGGAGAGATAGTGTGTCGGTTCATCCTAACGACATACATGTGGATACCAAGGAGGAGGATGTGCAACAAGACACGAGTGAATCAGGTGCATCAGGTGCGTATTTTTTGTTAGCACATTTTCTGTAAATTTTTAGTATATAATGCATTGAATTTCAGTTCCAAGTTCTAATATATATTTTTAGTAACATTTGTGTTTTGGTTTGGATTGCAGGTGCCCCATCAGGGGGATCATACGATCATGAGGTCGCACATATCACTCTCGTTGATATCACTGCCCAACGAGAGTGGGTGAAATCATGTGTGTGCACGTTGAGGGAGGATTCTCCCACACGATGATCTTTATCCATGATGTTATCAATAGTTGATGATATGTTGACTCTCTACAAGAGGGTGGGACCTCTCAGTGACATTTGGCGTCATTCATGACAGAGGAGGAGACGGGATGTCATTGGGATCCACAAATGGGAGGATGTCAAAGTTGCCATAAGAGGGCATGACGTCAAGGGTACTTTGTTCGACATCCCACATGACCGCCCTTTCGTTCAACCACTTAGACTCAGGGAGTTTAAGTTGGATGCCGCTGCACCACATCTATATGATAGATTCGTTGGAGTGTGGGGCATGTTCCCCCACCATGACCAGGTCCTGTTGTACTTTGAAAAACATGTTTATGCAGAGCTTGTTTTGGACATGCACCCGGATTACACCAGCACAGGGTCCGAGTTCTATGGGGTTGGTAGGGAATGCTCCTACCAACGTCCTGGAGCTCGGAGAGACCCTGCCTTCGTACCACCCCCTCCGAGGTTGGTACCATTTCCATATAGGACGGTTATCAGGTCGGGGGATGTGGTACAATCATCCCATCTTGCTGCGGAGGCTAGAGTTGACTTTGCAGACTTGTTGTTCACTGCCATGGGCAGTGTTGTTGTTGTTGCACATGGAGAGGCATCTAGACCACCCCCTCCACCTGCAGAGCCATATATAGAGTATGTCCCTAGTGACATGCTCATGAGTTTCGATGGCGAGGCCCTACTGAGGTATGCTGAGTCAGCTCGAGATGCATACTTTCGGTCGTATCATAGATCCATTGCTACAGGACAGGTATACTTTTGTACAATTATGTATATATGTTCTTCATGTTACATCATATTATATGTCGTAAATTGAATGGTTAATAATACTTAAGGGAGTTGTATTCTATTGCTCCATGCAGGGAAGCATATTCATGGATCAACTCTTTTCTAGTGAGCCATCGGTTGGTCCATCTACTCATCCCAACCCGCGGGCGGCAGTAGTCGAGGTAAGTTATAATTTATGTTCTAATTTAATTTGAGTTTATTATTTCCCAGTTTAAATAATTTATGTTTTATTTCTTAATTTTTGAGATTTTATGTTTTAGATCTTAACTTCAAATGAATTTCAAATTGTACAGGGAAAAGGAAAGGGCATTGCTCCTGATGATGGACATGAGAACCGTGAAGGTCCTGACCAGCCGGGTTCAGACACAAAGGTGAGTTTTAATTTATATTTGAAATCATGTTATTTAATCACATTTAGTAATTTATTTGTGTACTTTATGTTTCAATTTTTGAATTATAACTTAAATTATGTTTTAATTTTAATTTTTAATAAATCTAACTTATTACATCTAATGGCATATTACACAGGCATCGCTACAGGCGGGTCTCAATGCTGCATTGGATTTCACATATGATTGGGATACAGCTCAAGCATATGGTCCTAATAGAGGGCCATCTACCCAAATTCCTACCCAGATGCAGGATATCACCCTTAAATCGACGGATATCGAGGCATTACTTCATGGTTTACTGTCTCATAGCTAGCATCTAGGCCCTCGTGGGGGTAGTGGCCAATGAGTTGATGATCTATACATTTCCATGTTTTGGATATTTTCATATTTTATATATTTTCATGTTTTGGATGATCTATGTATACGTTTTCATGTTTTGGATATATTTTCATCTATCTATCATTTATACATGGACTTTTATCATATATGTTCTTTGGATATATCGACTTTTGGATATTTTGTATATTTTATCATATTGATGTCTTCATGTGTATTTTGTATCTGATTTGAATTCAATCAAGTTTTTTATATTACATATGGATATAATTATTACAATTACAAATTTATGTTTTGTCGTTTCAAATGCAAATTTAATGTGCAGTGATTGCAATATAAAAGTTCAATCTCGATGTGTAGTTACAATTTATTTCAATTTAAAATGCAAATTTCGACTACATTACAGAACTTCTTCCAAAAATTACAATTGAATACATACATTACATTTTAAAATTGAAATTACAATGTAAAATTTCAAATTTAATGTGTAATTTCAATTCCAATTCAATTACAATTTAAAAGCTCGTTTTCAACTACATTACAATTGCATAAATGAAATCAAAATGTAAAATTAGAATACATTTGAAATTAAAAATTGAAATTACAATTACATTATGTTGTCTACACATTACAATTCAATTACAATTTACACATTCCAATTCAATTACAATTTAAAATTAAAATTTCAAGGTTAATGTGTAATTTCAATTGAAAATTTCAAGGTTAATGTGTAATTTCAATTGAAAATTCAATGTGTTGTTCCAATTTACAAGTTCAATTTCAGTTACATTACAACTGCACTTGAAATAAAAAAATTTAAATTAGAATACATTGTACAATCTAAAATTTAAATTTTACAATTTTACATTGTATAGATGTAGTTTAAATTCTCAATTGTATTTGAAATCAAAATTTAAAATTAGAATACATTTGAAATTGAAAAATAGAATACATTTGAAATTGAAAATTGAAATTACGTTTCCATGTTATTGTTACGTTTATGTTTCAACTTTCATTATTACGTAATCCATGTCTATAAAAAACAAATGCATGTACAAGTTGTGTTTTGGTTTGATAATTGAGGTTTTTTTATGCAAGCAAGGCCATATAATACCAACTAATTTCTCTCAAAGATATTCCATGCCTATGTGTGCAAAACTGCATCATAAAGATGGTTTTTGATGCATGTAATCCAAAAATTGAGAAGGTTTGATGGTTAGAAATTGTTTCATGAAAATATATTCAAAGATTATGTGTAAGTGCCCTTTAGTTGAATTGTACCCTCTATCTCCTATGTTATATGAATCCATGTCGCACCAAGTGCCAATATTTTTACTAAATGGAATGAGGAGAGGCAAACAAATTTGGTCCTAACTTTGATATGTTCTTGATAACAAAAATAATTGATTATTGTTGAATGAAACATTTTTTCAATACATTGATACGTGATGATATTTTTATATAATTGATAATGAAATACAATGTAATTGATGAGGAAATACAATGAATGGATTATAATGTATAAAATTTTGCATTTGAAATCAAAAATTAAAATTAGAATACATTGTACAATTCAAAATTTAAATTTTACAATTCCACATTGTATAGATGTATTTTAAATTCCCAATTACATTACAATTGTATTTGAAATCAAAATTTAAAATTAGAATGTACACTACAATTTATTTTACAATTACATTATATTGTCTACACATTACAATTCAATTACATTACAATTCAACTATCTATTAGATCTTTAATATTGTTTTTAAATCATCTAAACAAATATCTATAAAACTATTATGGATGAAGTTCATGGAGAATTGACCATACATTCAAGTGTATTCACATTGGAGCACCATGACCCAAATTTCACAAAAGCCTCCCATCTAGTATTTGTATTCTTGGCATTAAAGCATCTACAAATGTACATTTATAAAACAACCTCCACAAAAATCTCCAAAAAAATATTACACAAGACAACATGAAAACTATGCCAATGATGCAAGTGGCATACATGTAACTCATTCATCTGGCCAATGGGTTATATAAATGCAAGTCTCCATAATACGATCATGGTCAGCTTCTGTAATCTTCCATCTCTTTGGATCACTTCTCTTCACCTTGATTTCTGTTAGATGTATCCGAGCTGCTACCACCAAATAACTGTATTGACATGATATATATTCAGGTATAAAATCTCTGTAAATAATATGATCACCCTGTTTTTTTCACTTTTTCAAAAAAGTGTCCCATTAGAACCATGTCTCAAGTTTGGTATGTGAAGTCCCCATCTTGGTAGGGTCGCACCAACCTACTTTTTATTTGCGTGCACCGCATCAAATAGTATGCCACATTTTCTTGGTTGTTGGGGGGTGCAATGACAACAAATAAATCACCTGCAAGATACATTACAAATATTATTCAAATGTCCTACGTGCATTTCTACAACATTTGTATATGTGTAATATATAATGAACTAATTAACTTAATGAATACTCTTGTACCTTCCCTAACCATATCAGAAACTCGATCATGATCTAATGAGACCATTGCCTCTTCAGTGTGCATCTCTTGCCATGTTGGAATTGTATGTGGTCCCTTTGGATTAAGAGAGACCTATTTCCATGGTTTCACATATACATCATTTTCACAGTGATCAAGCCCGCATCCATTTGCATCAATGCAAAAATTGCAAAAACATGCATACTTCCTCGTTTCAATGGAAAATATGTCACCCATGTCTTTAATTCGAACATAATGTAATTCCCTCGTACCCGGGATGGTCTCACAATACCACAGCATGGATCTATTAACATCTCCAAGGGCAACATCCCAAAAGAACCTGCATGGAATTCAGTTTGTCATATGTAAGTTCCTATTGAGTATGTGTTCTTTTGGAAATGATGATATTGAATGTTATTAGCTTATTAATTGAGTTTGGAGTTTATTACCTGCACACCGGCCTTGCTTGTTCATGACCTTGATGTCCCAAATGACATGTGCACCAATCAACTACTTTAGTGGAGCATTTGAGTCAGGTTGCACCATGACTCATTTGGTACCTCTGAAGTGCTCGTTTCACACATGTACCTGCGCCATCATGTTCACCCTTTCTATGCCCTGTCTAAAAAAAGCTCCAGGTATGTCAGATTCCTGTATGTTTGTGAAGGCGACTCAACCAATAAAATGAGCATGCCGATTTGAATTGCCCTGCACACCCATCTGACCAAATCCAGTGTTCAGTAAATGATACGCCTCTTTGCCTGAATGAATCATAAATCAACCCAAAGCAGTGTTGAAAAAACAATGTGTCATGCTCACAATCATCACTAACATAAAAATGGTACTCCTTGATCACTTCATGTGACTGAGGAGTGCTATCCCTACCATCAATGTTTTCCTGAGCATGTCTGTACAATACATGTACGAAGATAGACACCTGGTCAGAGTAATAGTGCTCACTCTGTATCTCTCTCTGAGGAGCAAAGGTGTAGTTCTCAGCAAAGTCTACCACTGATAAGATTGTGCCCGGCTCAAATACCTCACGAGAATGTTTGAATTCTGAATCTTGCTACCTAGACCTATGGGAGTGCTTTATGTATTTATAAATCTGACTTTGAAACTTCTCCATGAAATTTGAAACAAGAATTTCATCATCAAGTAAGTCGATTCTCTTGGATGGCACAGATGAAGAAGATGTTGGATTCATGGTGACGTACTCATATCTCTTCCACCTAACGGTGATATCTACCAATCCATGGTTTGTGGGATCGATAGGAAAGTTCCTATGGAACAATGTCAAATCATCGCATTCATGGCATTTTCTCCCACCTACACACCTCTTATTGAAAAACACGTGTTTAAGATTCTTGTTGCATAGTATCATACAAATAAAATCTCGCACTGTGTGAGGAGCTAGTACACTATTCCAGTGCCTTTTGCAAAAATCCAGAAATGTGTCATAGTATAGTTGAAATTCAACGTGGTACCGGTAGCAACAAGTGTCGCGAATCGTATTCGACCTAATATACCATGGTTTCAATTTGTTGAACATGCTAAATGATATTTGAACACCAGGATTGGTTTCTTGGAATTCCTCGTAAAGTGCAACTCCCATCATCTCCATCACATGCTTACAGTGCTCCTGATAAATGCCTCTAGATAAACGTTGTCACAAGACATGCTTTCAATCTAGAATAGCACAAAAATGGCTATCCCAAAACTCTATCACCTTCTCTCTAATGCCTGCTGCCATCCTGCCTCTATAGGGTTCCCTACAAATAAGATCCCAACAAGCAGCTTCATCATTTTCATCTATCCGGACCCTGAATTTAGTATATTTGAGCAATGTTCTTTTTGAAACATTGAGAAATGATGCCATTGTTGATACCATTCGATTTCTTGAGGTGCTTTGTGCCACAATAGTCGTTGTAATTGCCCTACAAGTAGCTCGGGTATCATTGTTTCTTGATTTTCCAAATGAAGATAATGCAGTTCTTACATTTTCTATTGCATTCTCGCATGTCTTTTTTGTTTTAACATCTTGAAAACCCAACAACTTTGTGGCACGTTTCAATTTTTTGTGTTTTATCAACCCATGTAGGATTTGAGCTTGTGCCATCGTTGAATGTTGTTCAAAATATGACTTGATTATGTTATTGACATGCTCTCTAACTCTCCGACCATGGATCGAGTTCCCAATCTCTTCTTGTGCAGAAAAAACTGCACAATCCTCTAGAAAATTTCCACCCGTTCCAACCCCACTGCAACTCCCAATTATACTTTCAATGTGAGAGGAAAAGGTGTCATGTGTGATGGCTGATCAGGATCATGAGGGGGCACAGGGTCATGTGATTCTTGATCACCAAGATGTGATGTCTGACCATAATCTCTCCCTACATAGCATGTAAATTAACAAATTGAAAATTAGTTACTTGATAGTTGTGCATTGAACTTTAAAATTGCTAGTAACTTGAAATTTGATGTGGAAATTGAAAAATTGAAAATTGCATGTGAATTGAATTTTCCAACTAATACATTTAGCTTGAGAATTGTTCTAAGTAAAAATTGAAATTGCTAGTAACTTGAAATTTGAAATTGCTAACTTAATTAAACTTGAGAATTGTTCTAGAAGTAAAGTTTGAAATTGCTAGTAAAATTTGAAATTGCTTGTAACGTGAAATTGGTAGTAATTTGTACATTTAACTTCAAAATTGCTAGTAACTTGAAATTTGTTGTACATGTAAATTAACAAATTGAAAATTGCTAGTGACTTGAGAAAAATGTACAAGTATTGAAAATACATTAAAACAAGAAAATTGTTTGTAACTTAATTTCAAAATAACTAAATATGAACATGCAACTTGAAATTGATCATTTAGTTTGATAATTACTAGTAAAGTTTGAAAATCAAGTATATATATTTAACTCAAGATAATTATTAATAACTTGATAAAAATTATTGTGGACATAAAAATTAATATCATTTATAATCATCACATTATATAATTGTGGACAAATTTTCTTTATGCAATTTATGGACCCATTTTACTTTTACATTACAAGAAAAATGTTATTTTAACTTTATGGTATAAAATAAACAAATAAATATTTAAAATACAAGTTGCAAATCACCACAAATAATAAATGATTACAACACTTCTACCCTAGAATTTTAAGGACAACATCATGCATCCTATGTTGTATATACGTGAAATAAATTAAAATTGGTTTTTTACCCATGATAACATACCTATTATACTCTAAATGTGGGGAAGAAAACATTGATTTAGAGATGAATACGATATT
The DNA here is from genome assembly GCA_027924585.1 of Larix kaempferi. Classification (NCBI taxonomy): domain Eukaryota; kingdom Viridiplantae; phylum Streptophyta; class Pinopsida; order Pinales; family Pinaceae; genus Larix; species Larix kaempferi. The sequence goes on along the minus strand of BSBM01000764.1, from coordinate 3,407,134 downwards.
TAATTAAAAACACTGTAGTGATAATAATATAATAAAATTGCAATTTTAATTTTAATTTTAAGAAATTGTAACTTTGGCAATTACAAATTCAACAATCAAAAGTTGAGCATAAATTGCAATTTTGACCACTACTAAGTCACAATTTCAAGTTTCAACAAGCATGTGGTTGATAATAAATTCACATTTTTTGTAAGAAATTTAGATAAGTACATATTGGAATATAATGAATTTTTTTTAACTCAAATTGTAATTCAACTTAAATTCCAATTTTGACATTTCAACAATTATGACAATTAAAAATTTGGCAATTCCAACAAATATATATGATTGAGGAGAAATTCATAATTTTTAATGCAAAATAAAATTTTCATTAATTGATGATTTTGCAATTTCAACAATAAACAATTATGGAAATTGTAATTTTTATCATAAGTTGCAATTTAAGGATGATTTTATCAATAATACTTTACATATCAATGCAAGGTTACAAACATTGCAAATAATTATTTCCAATTTGTCCTAACAAAATATATGATTCTAATCATTAATATTATCATGGTAATATGCCATGTTATGTAAATAAAAGTATGTGATAGATGGAACATTTAAATGAAATTTTTTTAAAGTAAACATTATAATTAAATAGCTCTTTGAACATTCATTTGTTTTCAAATATTCATAACTATGAAAATATTGCCAACCACCATAACTATGAAAATATTCATTCATTAGTTTTCAAATTGAATAAATTCTAACTAATACATAACTATCATAACATGTTCATTTCAAAATATTCATTCATTCAAGTTTTCAAATTGAATTTTCTAACAAAACAAGAATTGAAATTACATTTAACTTGAAATTGTTAGTAACTTAAAAAATTGCAATTAGTTAAATATGTAGAATTTAACTTGAAAATAGTGTCCAAGTGTACATTTAATTTCAAAATTATTTTAATAACATTGAAAATTGTTAGTAAAGTTTAGAAATTTAAAAATAGTTAATATGTACATACATTTTAATTTGAAAATAGAATCTAAGTGGACATTTCAAATTGAAATTACATTTAACTTGAAATTGTTAGTAACTTAAAAAATTGCAATTAGTTAAATATGTAGAATTTAACTTGAAAATAGTGTCCAAGTGTACATTTAATTTCAAAATTATTATAATAACATTGAAAATTGTTAGTAAAGTTTAGAAATTTAAAAATAGTTAATATGTACATACATTTTAATTTGAAAATAGAATCTAAGTGGACATTTCATTTGAAAATTGTTGGACAATAAAATTGAAAATTGTTAGCAACTTTGAAATAATTTGAAAATTGTTAAAGCAACTTTGAAACATAATTTGAAAATTGTTAGCAACTTTGAAATAATTTGAAAATAGTTAAAAATATGTACATGTATTAACATCAAAATATAATCTAAATTTGCATGTTTCATTTGAAAATTGTTCCAATTTAACATTTGTTAGCCACTTCAAAATTGTTCATTTAACATAAAAATTGTTGCAAACCTTGAAATTTAAATAACAAATACATAAAATAAATAAGAATATCATTACAAATAAACATGAAACAAATTAAATTATGAAATTTAGTTAAATTTATTGGAAAATTGTTACTAATTTTGTAAATTATGTAGCATGATACTTAAATTATGATAGCATGTAATTCAATAATTTACCTTGGTTGTCCTCCATTGGAATTTGTTGCACCAGATGTGCATCTTCTTCTTCTCTCAAACTTGCTCTTTGTTGTCTCATTCGTTATCTATTCTTCTCATGCTCTTCATTGTCATTTTGTTGTCTAGCATGTTTTCTTTGTCTTTTTGTTTTATTCTCCATCAATCTACAATGAAAACAAACAAAAATTTCTTCAAATTGTTATAACAAACAACAATATGTTAGTATGAAATCTTGAAATATGACTACAAAGAAATCTTATATGTCTAATGAGCTCTAATTCAACAACATGCAAATGACAAAGCTCTAATTCAACAAGATCAAATGACAAAGCTCTAATGGAAAAAAAACTAGCAATGAGTTAAGTTATTGTTTTTGATTAATTGTTTGCTGAATATATACAGGTTGGCTGATATTTTTACGAGGGAAGGGTAGTTGGCAACATTAATTGTTGCTAACTCCTTTCGCGGGTTCGCCCAGGTTCGTTTTTATATTTTTTTTGCACAGACAAACCCTCGATCGAGCTTATTTTACGTACCCTCGATCGAGCAAATACCTCGATTGAGGTATTTGAAAAATCTCGATCGATCAAATAGCTCGATCGAGGGCTTAAAAAATAGGCCGAGAGCCCTTTTCACTGAAGAATGAAAGTTTTGTCTGTCTTCCACAAAGTTAAACCATGTCATTAAATGCTCATTAATGAGCGGAATTGATACCATTGGATTCGTCAACGAATCCTCTATCCAGATACATAAAATTTATGAATTTTTATGTTCATATGTCTTTTGTTTTTAAATTTCTAATAAAACTTTCCCTAAACAACCCTACCGACAACTTCGATTGAGCTCAAAGATAAATCCACAACATTCAAAATACACATCCAAAAAATTTGAAAAAATACACAAGCCCTAGATAAACACGTCCTCTTCAAAATGATATTTTTATTTTTGCAAATTATGTAAAAAATTAAAAGATTTCGTGCACACACACACATGTATGCAAAATGCGACTTAAATATTCATTGGTCAGTTTTGAAAAATAATAATAAATATAATTTTTCGAGAAAAATTAAAAGAAAAATATGTAAGTCCTAGTGCATTATGTCTAGATCATGTTCACATATTTCATTTTTTAAAATTATTACTTTAACGTTAAATTATTGTGCACACACAAAAACTACTTGTTAATTGCTCTTCAAATTTTTAAGTACACACGTTTCATTAAATGAAAATTTGACACGATATATGGCATTGGTATATTTCGAAAAAAATATCATTGGAAAGCCAACATAATTCTCTACATTTCGTTTTTCCAACCGCATGTCAAAATTCATGTGGCAAGTATGAGTTTCGAGGGCTTCAATTTAATACATGGGTAAAATTTATGTTTTTCACTGTCATATTTGGCCAGAAAGAGTTACCCATCTTCATGGAATCATCCCAAAAATTATGTGGAATATTGTTCATTGAGTCCAATTTCTACTGAGAATAAGCCTCTGATGTCATGCTTACTTCTCGGGACTGGGTCCTGGCAATTGACCAGGTGATGACTCTATCTGAATGTATAGATATGGGTTCTATCTGGGATGATATACTTCCTTCTGATGAAGTTTTATTAGAGTCCATAATGCATTCTTCCATTCATTTGGACATTGATCCACCAACGAGCATTCTTCCACCTTTTCTTCGAGATCATTAAAAACAGTAAAAAGGCTACGAGCATTCTTCCGTCTCTCCTTTGAGCTCGTTAAAAACAGTAAGGAGGTCGCGATTTTACTTTTTCGAGCTCGTTAAACCTTTACGAAAAAGATTTTTATAAAGTATTTTTAAACCCTTGTTTGACTTTTCAAAAACAAACAAGATCGCCGAGTATAGTTGTCTTTTCAGACTCATTAAAGGATTTGAAGTGACATCCACTTTGGTATAAGTTTACCCCTTTTCCGGACCTTTGTGGATTATCTATGAAAAATGAATACTCTGGTCATATGTGGCTAGAAGAGTTCTTCTCTCATCGTTTTACACTTTTTCGGGGAGAGGAGACTAACTGTACGAAAAAGGACCTTTTGGAGTCTTCTTTAGGGTTTTCAGACACTTGAAACATGAAAACATCAATGAGCATTCACCTACTCGGGCTCGATGTGAAATTCATGAGAAGGTATATAGAGGATTGTTTAAGTTTTTCAAACTCTTTAAACAAGAAAACACCGACGAGCACATACTAACTCGGGCTCGATACTAAAATTCACGAGTAAGTGTATGGAGGTTTGTTTAAGTTTTTTAGACTCCGTAAACAAGAAAACACCGGCGAGCATAAACCAATCCTGGCTCGATATTAAAATCCATGGATCAATGTTATAGATTATTCGTGTATCTCTTCTTCAAACTCTGTAAAAAATGAAGAAGGTCCTGAGCCTGCCTCCCATGGGCTCATTAAACTTTTTACATGGTTGGACTTATTGAGTTTTCTTTCTTGGATTCATTAAAACAACAAGAAGGATATTCTTTTGACAAAAAGAATAAGGGAAGAGAAGGGTATCATACATATTTTTAGTTTCAAAAGGAAGCTAAGTCAGTCATGTCCTTGAACACAACATCTGTTTGTGTTCGGATATCCACATCATCTTTTTCAGGACCTTGCATGCAATTAGGGTTTGCATGCATTTTGCATGCAGCCCAGTCACCATGTGATGCCTCCAGCACCTTACCCACCTTATTCTAGCACCCGGGAGCCACTTACTTCAGATTTTTATCCCTCCTAGTCAGGAAGGTGCCCACTTCTCACCTACTGCCAGATAAGGGCGCACTTCTTCACCTACCACTGCAGTTTCACTTCAGTTACACTCAATTAGCTCCGATTCTCCCTAATTTGAGGCTAGTTTCACTCCCGACTGACTGTTTCACTTCGTTGGACCTCCAGATTGACTAGACAAGTTGTTCTGACTTCAGTTAAGCTTCCCATGCGCCCTCCACTGAGTCTCCTTCCCTATATCAGTTCTACACACTTCAGTTACACATGTTACACTCAGTTAGACTCAGATTGACACCTGGATGACTGGTTCTTGTGCATTGATGACCACCACTGATTGATAATGAAGACTCCTAGTTGTAGTCAAGCTACTCCATTTAGTGATTCGAATGTCCTACTTAGTCAGTTCGAATTGCTCACTCACGTAGTTACTGTATTCTATTGTAATCATTCACCCTTATTGGGATATTGAGCACTGCTGCATGTTTTGCACAGTTTTACACCATATTTTCTATGTTCATATGTTGTGATTGATTTACTTGTTCATTAGATCTGTTGTGACTAATTTTACAGTTTGAGTCCATCATTTAGTTGGGTTTCAGTTTTTGACCTTTGGGTGAACCTCATCTTAGATTTTTTACTCCTCCGATTGGTTATTCTTCCAATCATATGGAGAGTCTGCTAATGTCTCCTACATTGCAGGTTTATATCACATCCCCCTCATGTTAAAAGTTGCCTAAGTCACTTTTGTGTCGTGCTCACTGTTCAAGGATACAGCCTGTGTCGGCCATTCTGCAGTTTACCTTGACTTCATGTGTCGGCCATCCTGGTGTCAGTTTGTTTCATCTTGTGTTAGTCCTACTCCAAATCAGCTCAAACTTGTGAGTTTTCCTCGTGTTGGATGATGGAGGATGCATTAAGGCCTCCCTTCTAGCGGACTTCCTCCCATCGACTTCAACTCATTATGCTCTGGGAACGAAGTTTAGAGTTTTGGTTAGTGCCTTGGGGATTGCAGTCTTCAGTGGAAGTTTCCCTTGCTATTGAATAATGAGAATACATCAATGTCTCTTATTCGACAGGTTCCTTAGGTATTAGACTTCAAGTCCACTCATTCACACTTATTGGAACGTACTAGGTACCTTGGGATCCATTATCATTATCAATAGAAGCCCTCACATTTTTTAACGGTATACATCAATGACCTGTAATCAAACGATACCCCCCATGTTCGACTCCAGCTCATTTATTCACATGATTAGGGTTTGTACCTTCGGTTGTTTGGATGAAGACCTTGGGACTCTGATAGCATCACCATATTTATGTTGTCACCCAAGCTATGCAAGACTAAGCCTCAATCGTTTTGGCTCTGCATGAGACATAGATCCAGCTTGATGTTATGGTTATGATCTTTCATCTTTGACATGGATCTGCGCTTGTATTTCAGTAGCCATGCTATATATGCATCTCCCAGTTATGTATTGGAGATTATGTTGTATCACACCGAACATCTATATGATGTCAATATTGTAATTGCTCACTGACCTTGATCGTTGTTTCGGGTACTTTTGTGACTTGGTTCTGAGGTTTCTTGCTCCTCCTCTGACTTGGAATTATAATTTATTTCAACCATCATTGCCCTCTGACCTCACACATTAGGGGGCATCTGTTATAGGTCAAATCTGAACTTCTCCATCCGTGATCACATTTCTTTGTCGATCACAAAAAATGACACTATGGATGGAAGAGCTAGGTTGACCCTGGATGAGTTATTGCTGAGATCACATTCTTCAGCTAAAAAACATATGTTTTCTACATTTTTCACAATGTGTGTGCTACTATTTTCACATTCATCTAGCGTTATGAACGCTGGTCTTATTGAAGAAAACCCATGCACATCCTCCAAAATGATGTGAACGCTAGTTGTCAACTGCAGAAGTTGCATACTGTGCACTAATCTATTTGTATGAAACCCGCACAATCTTAATATGAAATGAAAAAATATATTAAGATTACGAATTGGGATTAGTTGAAGTTGGTTCTGCAACTTCCCCAACCTCCCAATTCAACTGCCAACCTTGTGCCATAAATACAAGGGGAAGCCATGAGAGGGGGGCCTAGAAGGAATGATAAGCGGCTGTTACGCTGGAGGAATTCTTAAGTCTTTGTGAAGAGAAGGATCCCAGGACTCGGTTGCAGAAATGTCTAGACAGATCATGTATATCTGTACTTATCTACATTTCCTTGACAATAAAAGGTGGAAATACTCTTCTCGTCCCAATTGAATGTCTACTTGATTGAATGTCTATTTGATTGAATGTCTGATTGTGATTAATGTTAAATTGTTCCCAATTTCATTATCTATTTGCAATCAAGATACGCTAAAGAAGGTTAACTTATTTTGCAGGTTCATCATTGTGGAATATTGGGCGAAAGCTAGGACCATCCATTGTTAAAAATGTTCAACTTTTGGAACTCTAATCTCTTTCCATTCGTAGTAATTAATTCAAAACATGAATGTATTTACCTGTCACCCCATGTAAGTTGGTAGTGTCATCTCCCTCACTATAAGGTATTTTCCTGCACAACACTTGTTATCACATTCCATGTATCCAAGTATGTCATATTCATTGGCAGTTATTTACTAATTCCTATACAACCCTAAAATTATCTCCCATTCATGCTTTTTAGAATCTCTTTGCGCAAATAACACGTCTTCATGATCTCTTTAGTTCACGGTCGTGTTTTCTAGGTTCTTCTATATGTTCTAATGATTCTTTTTCTCTTTCTCTCCTATACATTTGTCATACTTTTGTTTTTCGATCATCCATATCTTCATTATTTGCAATATTATCATGAGGATCCACAATATACCCTAAAAAAGAGAAAAAAAACTTTGATATGTTGAAATCATTGCAAATAGTTTTTCTATTAAATAGATAAATTCAATGTATAAATGTAAATAACAAAAAAAAATGCATTGTTGAAATCAATGCAAATTTTTGTCTTTTTATTAAATTGATATATTGAATATATACATGTAAAAAACAAAACAAAATATGCATTGCTAAAATCAATTCAACGACTCAAATAAATATGCATCTTGTGTTATTTAACAACATTTGTGGGTGGTCTATTGGTAAGCAGTAAAGTTATTGAGCTTGTGTTAACCTAGAGACCAAGATTCAAAACCCTTTTTGCTTGGAGTTATAGATGTAAATAACAAAAAAAAATGCATTGTTGAAATCAATGCATTCATATAAAAAAGAAAAACAATGCATTGAGGGAGATCTTGTGTTTTTTAAGAACATTTGTTTGTTGTCTATTCGTACGTAGTGAGATGATTGGATTTAAGGTTCAAATCCATTCTATGTTTTCTATTTCTTATGTCGGTTATAATAATTTTTGTTTACTTCTTTTGTTTCTACTTCTTATGTCTACTATAAATATGCATATTCTGTTATTTAAAAAAATTTGTGGGTGGTCTATTGGTAAGCAGTAAGGTTATTGGGCTTGTGTTAACCTAGAGACCAAGGTTCAAAAACCTTTTTGCTTGACGTTATAGATGTAAATAACAAAAAAATGCATTGTTGAAATCAATGCGAATAATCAAATTAATATGCATCTTGTGTTTTTTAAGAACATTAAATTGATGAATTCAATGCATACATGTAAACAATAAAATTGAGGGTGATTTTGTGTTTTTTAAGAACATTTGTTTGTTGTCTATTGGTAAGTTTGTTTTCTATTTCTTATGTCAGTTATAGTAATTTTTGTTTACTTCTTTTGTTTCTACTTCTTATGTCTATTATAATATATTTTTTACTTCTTTATTTTATTTGTTATATTTCTACTTTTTATGTCAGCTATTCTTTATCTTTTTTACTTCTTATATTTCTAATATGTGTTTTAAGCATTGTTGAAATCAATGCAACCATGTTTTTTTATGAAGGTTCAAATCCCTTCTATTTTTCCTATTTCTTATGTCGGCTATAGTAATTTTTGTTTACTTATTTTGTTTTTACTTCTTATGTCTACTATAATATATTTTTTAGTTATTTATTTTATTTCTTATATTTCTACTTTTTATGTCAACTATAATATTTTTTATTTCTTTATCTTTTTTAAAGAAGTAAAAAATATTCCAACGTTACAATATTTTTTTATTATTATTTTGTTATTATTTTGTTACTCGACAAATGTTACAAGATGTCTCTCATACTAGGTTACTTCTTTATCTTTTTTACTTCTTATATTTTTATTAATGGTCGACGTTACAATATTTTATTTTTATTATTTTGTTACTCGAAAAATGTTACAAGATCTCCCTCATACTGGGTTACTTCTTTATCTTTTTTACTTCTTATATTTTTATTAATGGCCGACGTTACAATATTTTATTTTTATTATTTTATTATTATTTTGTTATTTGACAAACGCTCGACACATGTTACAAGATTTTCCTCATACTGGGTTGTAGAGCGCCTCTCAGTGCAATAAAAGATAGGGTTTGTGCAAGCTAGGGTTTATATACAAGATAGGTTTTATATAGACAGTGATAAGCTGCATAAGTGCCCAACCATCACTAGGCATATCTTGGGCCTTGCGTCCCTGTAATATGTCCAAGGACAATGATGGGCATTGTTTTTCATTCAATTACTAGGATATCGCTAGCTAAATCCACTCACAGCCACAATATCCACACCTATTTCCCATCCCTATGTTGGGGCATGTAGTCTCCATTGCTTAAAACTCCAAAGTTCAAGTATCTCCCTTGTTATCATATCAAGGGACCCATAAAATTTCACCAATAACTAGTCAAGGTGTTGAATTTTACCATGAAACTTTCATCCTTGCATTGTGATCAATACAAACTAGTTGGATCTTATTACAATGACATTTTACGATAAAAATACCTTTGATAATACAAAATAATTGAAATAATATTCATTATGTCAATTCTAAATCTAGAGTGACACTTAAACGTAACAAAACATCCATGCTAATAAAAACACAATGGCAGGGGGATGTTGGTCCCTTCACAAGTAAACATTCCAAGTGAAGGGGATGGGGAGATAGTTTTCATATTTTTTACCACAATGATGATAGCATAGGTTTTGCACACCTAAATACGATCGACAAGTCCTTATTTATTGGTATATCATAAAATATCAAGCATTGGTGGAAATAATTATTTTTACAGTTTTGACATTGGTTCCAAATACTATGAACATGGTAAAGTGAGTATGTTTTGTTAGAGTTCAAACACAATATTTTTTTTCAGTTGACCATCCAACAATGACTATATGAGGCCACTAGAGATCAAAATTTATCTGTTTCATCATAAACAAAGGAAATCATATCAAAATCCATTCAAAATCAACCATTTGTATTAAAAGAATAATGTTGTTTATTAGGAAACTAGACACAACAAGAGACATCAATAGACAACAAGATGCAAATAGAGACAACATGCATATAAATGACATAACTGAAAATCCATGTACATCCAAGCTACAAAAATTATCCAAACATATAAATTTTCTGGAAAACAATGGAACATGGTTCCCAATGTACACATAATGGAAACGTGTGCCCTATAAAAAGTCTGGAAACTCGTGCTCTAGATCCAAAATACATTGGAACTCATGCCCTAGATACCAAGTACATGGAAACCGGTGCCAAAACATGCCACATCGTGGCTAATATGCATAACATGGTCTGTCAAGCATCATGCCCATCCCCGGCTCTCCTAGGCCCATCTTTGAAATCAATATTCCTCTTCTTGGAGCTAGCGGAATCTCAGGCCTGAGTCTTTCGTCTAGGAGTAGACCATCTCTCCGGGCTCTAAGACAAATGATATAAGATATCATCATTTTCAAGCATTTGTAACAGTTATTAGATTTATAAAATGAAATTATAATTCAAATCTTAAATAACTCACTGTTGGTGGCAATGGGAGACATGAGGCAGGTCTCCTCCTTGATCTAGTGAGCCTCTCAGCAATGCCGCCCCACAACATTTACGAAAATCATTTCATTGAAAAAAATAGTTCCTTAAAATATTTTTTGTTAATGCTTCACAATATTTTCATAAATTAATTTAATTCTCACTGTGAACACCTCAAGCAATGGATGTGATTGGGCTTTATGACTAGCAGGTGGAGCAGTTGGATAGACAACCTGCTCCAATGCAGTCATTGGGGGGGGGGGGGGGGAAGATGTAGTTGCAACAACTACAAGTGCAACCAATGTAGATGCATGAACGAATGTTGCAAGAGTAGTTGCCACAATATTGGCAGGAACTGAAAAAGGTAGGGTGGAAGAGGGCATGGTGGTATGGGGTGGATGAGGATGTCATGGACAATGAACCCCTACCGAGTGTAAGATAGAGGGGATCCACCTAGAAGGGATAAAGGGGATGCCGAGGGATGGTGGCTGGGAGGGATGCCCTCAATAGAGGGAGGAGGATGGATCCAAGGGGGGATGTGGATGAAAGGGGGAGGCTGAATGGAAGGGGGGGTGTGGACGAATGGGGGAGGATGGATGGAAGGGGGGGGCGTTGATGAATGGGGGAGGATGGATGGAGGGGAGAGGATGGACGGAGGGGGAAGTATCGACAAAGGGGGGTGTATGGATGGAGGGGGGAGGCTCGATGGAAGGGTGGGTGTCAAGTCCCCTCCCATCTATTAACGCAAGGAAGGGAACATGATACCCAAAATCTGGGCTTTTATAAAACTTAGCCCATTTCAACATTCATGATTCATATAAATATAAACAATTTCCCATAATTAGCCAGACATGCACAACGGAATAAAACATCATCCATACATATTTCACATGCATCAACCATATCAAGAACAACCATCCTTTAATTAAAGCAGTGCAGAAGTAAATACACATAAGAAAATATACTTATCTCATTGTAATGTTGTCCCAAGCAACTAGCTATGTCGCTGCAACATTCCACCCAACCATAGGTATCTGCCCAGCCTATATTCTTTCAGCACTCAGAGACCACCCCCGAGATGGGCATGATATCTACAAGGAAAATGGGACTCTCAAGCTCAGCACAACCCAAAGCAATGGATTCCCATCTCAACCCCAATATTCTTTTACACACAACAAACTCAAAATCTGGGCATGGATACACAATTCAACAATGGGATTCATAGAATAGGGTCTATGGGATTTCCCCAAATCGTTGCATGTCCAACACAGATTGTGGGAAGAGGGAATCAACCCCAGGGAAGAAAACCGATTTATCCCACAGATGTATAAGCATTCAGTGGGCCAAAATGGCCTCTATAAAACCCCAAATCATTTCCCCTTCTTCCCCACTATTATACAACATAAAAACTTCCTTCCTAGCTAGGAAAATGAAGGAAAACACAAGAAATCTATGGAGGAAAACGCCCAACTAGCTCAGACTGCGTGAGAAAGCAAAACTCATGGGTGAAGAATGGATTTGGGCACCATTTCGTGGGTGTCTTCTTTCCCAAGAAGCAAAAATACGATTTCCCATATTGATGGCTTGCCCATGCACGAAAATTGGCTTCCATACCTCTCCAATCCCAAGGCATTAACTACCTCAACCAACTCTTGGAAGAATTAAACGATTGGGTGCATAAGTCAAAATGGGTAGTTGATGGTTTATGGGTTCTCCCATTGACACTTGGCTTGACTTGATTTCCTAAAGGGTTTGAATATTTCCCTCCCAATTTCTTGTAAAAATCATGTCCCCATCACTTGTTGCATTGCATAGCTAGCTGTGGACATTTATATTAAAATGCATACTTACAATACCTAGGAATACATACACGCTTTATACATGTCCAAAATTCACAAAACGTGGCAGGTTTGTCCTGCATTTCATCGATTGGAGATGTCAAGGTGGGGTTCTTTAACCCCTGCACATTGCTCCTACTGGTCATCACTTTTCTTACTACCCCTTGCTAGACATTCGCGAAGGAGGTGACTTCCTCCACATCCCCAACATTCTATTGGAGGTAACTGCCTCTGTTTTCCTTTGTCATCATTCTTTCTCTCTTCCGGCCTTGGGTGTTTCTTAATGGGGTGATTGGACGAATGCTTCTTCATCGATCCACTTTCCTTTCCCTTACTGATTTCTCCCAGAATACTTTTTACCTCCTTTTGCAGCCAAATAGAGTCCTGCAAAACCTTGTGGTTCATCACATTCTGCTACTTCTGTAGCTTGAGCATCTCTCTAAGATTTTATTGGGTCTTGGCAATTGTTTGAAGAAGACTTTCAGCTAAGTCCAATAGCCCTTGGTTTTCTACCATGGTCAATGCACACAACTTTCCTCACTTGCTTGCTAGCACCACTTGTTTTTTTTTATAACCGCTGCAACCAATGGCGTTCAATTTCTCACCTATGAAATTCATTATTGCAATTCTTTGTTAAGCCAAGCATAACATAAACATTAAAATTAGTCAATTAATTTTCCAATTGACATGGAACGTCTATGCTTTATTCATGAGACTTCCACACTTTTCATGCTTTCCCAACATACATATGAACTCATTCATGTTCATCCTTTCACAGGGAATTAGCTTTTTCAGCATTCACAATTTATTTTAAGCAAATAAACACAATAGAATTTCAGTCATGACATGCATTCACCAATTTTCTGTTTCTAAGATGCATCAGTAAAAAAGGAAAGAGAAGAGTAAGAGTTTCGCCCTCTTATTCTTGTTCCAATCCGGAACCACTCCATCACTTTGGTTCTATGCTCCTTAGTCTCTTTCACTTTAATGTGAATGGTTGACTTGCCCTTTCTTGGCTATGACACTTAGTGTCTAAGGTCTGTCTAAGGCTTTTCTCCATCAGGGAATCTCCTCCCCATGGTTTTTCTACAGAACCTTTGGCTACTAGGACTCCCACACATTTCCACTAGCATCATTTTTTATCATTGCTGCTCATACTGAGCTTTCTAGGACAGTCACGTGTCCATATGCATCCCTAGGATGCCTTCGGGGCTTCTTTCTTTCCTACAAAGACCAAAGCTTCCAACAAAGAAACAACAGTGTATCAACTCGGCTGTCATAAGACTTGTTCATGAAATTTTCATTATCCAAAAATGAATGAAAATCAAATACTTATCTGTATTGGGCAGTTCCTTGCTACTCCACAGGTTTCCTTCTCTGCTTTACAAGCCTTGGATCACTTGTGGGGTGGATGTTTAATGCCCAACCAGTACACCTTCATGCCGACTGGGTTTACCAAGCATTTGTGGTGCCCAACCAGTCCCATACCTGGTTGGCCCTCTCCATTGTCGAGCCAACACATTCATTTGGATCATAGACCAATGGAAGGAAACTACGCCACTGACCATTATAGGTCGAAGCTCTACTACGGAGCCATAGGCATATAACGACCTTTCACTAATACCTCCATAAAAACCAAGTAATTAATGCCAAACCAGTACACCGACTGGGTTCATTAGGCATACAAAAACCCTTCATAACAACCTTCACAACACCCACAACATCCAAGTAAATAATGTCAAACCAGTGCACCGACTGGGTTTATTAGGCATGCAACAACCCTTCCATTATGCTTCTTCTGTGTGCAGCCCCAAATTGCATCTGTTTTAGCTGACAACATAAGATGGATAAGCAAACTCATCAGTATTGCTGCTCTAAAATTGAAGCATAATTCATAACATTCGCTATCAAGTATTGAAACACCAGGAATGTGTCCATTCCCTTACGGTGTAGTCAATATTGAAAACCCTATCATAACCCAACACCTGAAAAGTGTGCACCCCATTCCGATGTGAACCATGTAGGTCCTAATCTCACTTAAGAAGTAAAAAATAATAATAAAATAATAAAACATGCTCTGCATATTAAATCTAATAACCAGATATGTATATCCTTAGTTAGGGTTACATAATACTTATCCTTTTTCAAATGTATTCTCTCTTCATTGCGAAGAATGGGGGCTCGCTTCTCTAAGTCAATAGCCCTTCGATTTTCCACCCCAATCTTTTCACAGTCCATAACCCACACATGCCTTCTTGGCATAGCTTCACCATCTCACTCATATGTCTTTCCATCATGCAGTTCAGTGGAGATGTTGTCCTTAAAATATGCAATGGCGTTTCACCCGAAACCCATTTTCAAAGCATGGGGTCCTTCCCATGAAGTTTGGCTTCTGCAGGCCATCACACATGGTCTTCTTGCAATGTGTCTTCCTAGAACACTTATGAAATAGCCAAACAATCATCAACATTTAACAATAAAATTCAAATTTGATTGTCTCATAGCCAATCAATGGCATTAAGAATTAAATTCAATCATGAATTTGCAATTCTATCTACTACAAAAATTGACTTGCTTAGTCATGAGGTTATCCTCATATGGCTTGTCCCTTGCAAGTGGCACCCATCTTCCCATTAGGGTTTTACACTTTCTGCTATAACATGAACATCCACTTGCAACACGTCTTCCTGACACAGTTCTATGCAAGCCAACGATGATTAGCAATTATAAGCAAATTCTCAAATCTAAAATCTACAAGTCCAAAATTGACAACATGTTATGCACATAAACTATTTTTACAACCATGAGATCCTTCTCATGAGGTTTGGCTCTTGAACATGGTATATTCCAATCTTCATCATGGACTTATCCACATTGCCATGCCCAAAACAATCTATTGGGAATATGGAACTTCAATCAGCCAAATATGTTGTGAGTATCTATGCATTTAATATTTTCATTGCTACAACAATCACTAAAGTGATCTCCGAATTATAACACTCAATAATTCAAACACCTTCAGTTGTTAACATTTGAAATGCAATGAAATATATATATTATATATATATATATATATATAGATATAGATATATAGATATATATATATATGCATCATTATCATAATAAAATTGCAAGACACGGCTACATTATCCATGCAATTTAAATAAACTGTAAATACTCATTACTTCACATTTTATGCAACTCTGCCCTTCCACAAAGCACACTGGTATCCCATGAACATGCCTACCTTATTCATGCAATCATTCTCCTGCATTCACAGTATCTCATTAAATGGTCTCGGAATTAACAATAGTTCACCATCTCACCTACTATCTAACTGCATTGAGACACATATATGTCACAACCATGCATTCACATGATGCATCTCAACATGTGCACCCACACATATGCATGCACATTCACAACATTTACATAATATTTTAATAGGCATTCACTAAATGCATAATCCCTCAATACAACCTTGCATAAATCCATGAATGCTACGCATTCTAGCATATTATGGCCTAACCATGACTATCTCATATGGCATACACTATAACAGGACCATATGTCATCACTTGCTTGGGTTGTTAAACTCACAACCAACATACACAAATGGCATGATATAATTTCATATGAATGCATTGAGGTTTCTAAGAAACTATAGGGTGTAAGGCTCCTTGCCTTCACTTACCCACACCTGACCATACTTGGTAGGATTATATGCACATTCAGGCACTCAGTCTCATATGCAAACAATTCAACATAGTTTAAACATAGTTGAAGGGATATCACCAAATCCTCTTTCAACATTCATGCAATTAAACACAAATAACCATTACCTGCATGGCTGTCGTTAACATCGCTTGATGTTGCCTGATCAGTTAGCCTCTTACCAAGGCTTCACAGTCCTTTTTCCAACCTCGTGATCATAGATTTGTTGCACCATCATTTCCTCATAAGGTTGTTGGTCATATGCAACAATGTCATCCACATATTTAGCAATGCTTTGGTTTTCTTTGGTCCTGCAACCAATGCGAACACAACTAATTATTAGCAACCACAATCATTATCTTACATGGCTCTTTGCATGTGTAAAACCTCACCATGATTTTACCAATATGCAATATAATATACATGCACAAACATTTTCACAGGCATTGTGCAATGTTTATTAATATGCCATCTAGTGCATATTCACTTCATCTATTTAATCTCTTGCATTTCAGCATTCCTATCCCATAATTTATATGCATGACCACTTCAGAATTATAATACAATATCAAGAGGGTAGTGGAGGAATTCTCCCTTCCAATTCCTCATTGTAGCATGGAATTTCCTCTTCCACATCATAGTTGATCCAATTTCATGGGCTCTCTACCATGCACACAAGCAATTATTAGCTATGATCTTCTCACAAAGTAGAAATTCAATATATGTATGCATGTGTATAATATTCATTCTTGATACTTTCCAAGCATACAATTAAATAGTTTAACGTGAGAGATTTCCTTTTCATCGACGTTTCCCTATTGCTCCCATTGCCTTTCTGCAATGCATATTATATCCAATTACTCTTAATTAATAAGGCTTCCACAAACCTTCCATACAATCCCTGCTTCTCATCCCAAGCATAGAAAATGCATTTCATACTTTCAACGACTGTCTTCGGGGGACAACGGGGGTCAAGGGGGCTTGCCCCCTTGTGGCTTCCCTGTTTTCGGCGTACCTGTCACTTTACCTCCAACCGTTTCGGCGGTTGAAGCCTTTCATCGCCAACCGATTACTTCGATCGCTGGTCCCTGCGATCTAGCTCAGAACGCGCCAACCGTGTCGCAGCATTTTAGCTTAAAACTCGTCGACTGCGTCGTAGCAAATAAGGCTAAAATCATCGACCGCGTCGCAACAATTAAGCCTAAAATCGTCGACCGCGTCATAGCATTTAAGCCTAAAATTCCCGACCACATCGCAGCATTTAAGCCTAAAATCATTGACCGCATCGCAAAATTTAAGCCTAAAATCGCCGACCACGTCGCAGCATTTAAGCCTAAAATCACCAACTGCGTCGCAGAATTTAAGCCTAAAATCGCCAACCGCATCGCACCATTTAAGCCTAAAATTGCAGACCACGTCGCAGAATTTAAGCCTAAAATCGCCGACCGCATCACAGAATTTAAGCCTAAAATCGCCAACTGCATCACAACATTTAAGCCTAAAATCTTGCCGACCTATCTCCAAAACTTCGAAAAATTTCACCGAAACGCATCACCGGAACCCAGCTTAACTCGCCGACTGTTTCGATGTTTCTGGATTTATCTTTGCCGACACAGTCTTGGCAGAGAACTCAGAAACACTTAGAAAAATTTTCAAATTTTCAAATTTTTTGAGATATTTCCTTCTTTTCTTTACTGAAGTAGGCCACTTAGAGATCATACTGGCATTTAACAAAATAGTAAAAGTATGTCAAGAAATTGCACCTCAATTTTTGAAATATTTCCTTCTTTTCTTTACTGAAGTAAGCCACTTAGAGATCATACTCGCATAGAACAAAATAATAAAAGTATGTCAAGAAATTGCACCTCTTCCATGTCAAAAATAAAACAAATAATATGAAGATAACAAGAGGTTGCGCCACCTTTCCCTCCTCCATGGAGGCAAGTAGACAAGTACAAAACAAAATGCTACTGCATTGGAAACAATGTAAAGCAAGCACTCAACCTGAAAAGGGATTTTCTCCCTCCTTCCTCACTTTTATAGAATGAAATCGATGCAAGAAGTTTTGAAATAATCCCCAAAACAGTCATGGGAGTGATTTCCCATCCTCTATGAAATAGAAGCCATGAGATCTTCATGTTTCTTTAATTCATTTTAATTCCAAATACGAAATACATATACACACAATGATTTATACCTCTATGAAAGGCCCAACAACTGTAGTGTTGAACCATAAGCTCTGATACCATCTGTCAAGTCCCCTCCCATCTATTAACGCAAGGAATGGAACATGATACCCAAAATCTGGGCTTTTATAAAACTCATCCCATTTCAACATTCATGATTCATATAAATATAAACGATTTCCCATAATCAGGAAGACATGCATAGCGGAATAAAACATCATCCACACATATTTCACATGCATCAACCATATCAAGAACAACCATCCTTTAATTAAAACAATGCAGAAGTAAATACACATAAGAAAATATACTTATTTCACTGTAATGTTGTCCCAAGCAACTAGGTATGTCGCTGCAACGTTCCACCCAACCATAGGTCTTTCCCCAGCATATATTCTTTCAGCACTCAGAGACCACCCCGAGGTGGGCATGATATCTACAAGGAAAAGGGGACTCTCAAGCTCAGCACGGCCCAAAGCAATGGATACCCATCTCAACCCCAACATTCTTTTACACACAACAAACTCAAAAACTGGGCATGGATACACAATTCAACAATGGGATTCATAGAATAGGGTCTATGGGATTTCCCCAAATCGTTGCACACCCAACACGGATTGTGGGAAGAGGGAATCAAACCCAGAGAAGAAAACCGATTTCTCCCACAGATGTATGAGCATTCAGTGGGTCAAAACGGCCTCTATAAAACCCCAAATCCTTTCCCCTTCTTCCCCACTGGTATACAACATAAAAATGCCCTTTCCATCTAGGAAAATGAAGGAAAACACAGGAAATACATGGAGGAAAACGCCCATCTAGCTCAGACTGCATGAGAGAGAAAAACTCATGGGTGAAGAATGGCTTTGGGCACCATTTCATGGGTGTTTTATTACCTAAGAAGCAAAAATACGATTTCCTAGATTGATGGCTTGCCCATGCACGAAAATTGGATTCCATACCTCTCCAATCCCAAGGCATTAACTACCTCAACCAACTCTTGGAAGAATTAAATGATTGGGTGCATAAGTCAAAATGGGTAGTTGATGGTTTATGGGTTCTCCCATTGACACTTGGCTTGACTTGATTGCCTCAAGGGTTTGAATATTTCCCTCCCAATTCCTTGTAAACATCATGCCCCCATCTCTTGTTGCATTGCATAGATAGTTGTGGGAATTTATATTAAAATGCATATTTACAATCCCCATGGTTCACTATCACATGGGTAGCATAATATCCAATACTTGCCTCTTCAAGGTCGAGCATTCACTAGCGGGGCCTTGGCCTTGAGCTCCATGCTAGGAATCATACATAATATGCATACAATATTTACATTATAGCCCAAAATATTACAAGGGTCATAATGGGGTCATGACAGTGGGGGTGGACAGAGGGAGGGATATGGATGGAAGGGGGTGGGACGACTCATGGGAGAGGGTGGAAAAACGGGACTGAAGTGGGGAGGTGGAAAGGTGGCACCTGCAGCTGATGGTAGCACATGCATACACATTTGTAATATCATAGTTTAGTATACACAAATCAAAATAAACTATAGTAAGTCATAACAATTCAAATTAAAAGTGTGCTTTTAACTACACATCATGCCTGTGTGTACAGTGATCTGCCGACCCCTGACGAAGATCTGGCTAGACATCATAGTCTATACATACCCGTGGACACCAAAATGCATGCACTTTATGAACATATTAAACAAGTAATTATTTAGGCAATCAAAATATTAAAACATATTGTAGGAACTATCACCGTGTATGTCATAAATATAAATAAATAAATAATAGAAATGAAATAAGAAAGTAATAAAAATGATGCAAAAGTAAACTTAAAAATGGCAGTAACAATATTGTGTGAGGTACCACAATTTGAGTTGTAGCTTCCATTGTTGCATCTAGGTTGGGAGATCCTACGTTCTCCCATGATCTCATCTAGGATCTAAATAACTGTACATTCAAATAACAATTTAATTCATACAAAAATAATTTAAAATTACTTTACAAATTATCAAGTGATTATTGAAAAAACATTAAAAAAAGTGCTAACCTACTCCATATAACATCCTTCGATCAGGCGAGGGAAAGTGTGCTTGGAATGGGGACAAAGGTGTGGCACTGTTCTCGTCAAATAAGAAATCCCATCCTGGATACCACAAGTCATTGGTCTATCCTAACTCTGTCATGAAGGCCCTTCACCTGAGTCTCTCTCAGGGTAAACGTATCCCTCCACTGTACTCATTGCCACAAATGCAGTGTGTCTAAGGATTTTGTGTGCAACGTTCCTCATCGCCCCCTCAATCTGATCAATTCTATGGGGTAAGTGAAGTGGATGGGCAAGGGGGTTAGGATCACTCCTATGAGTTGGTGGCCCTCTTAGTGGTTTCCTCCTGGAAGCAGGAATATCTTGGGGAAAGCCAAGCCCAACACCTTGGAACTCAGTAATTTCAAAATAATTGACATGTAAACCAAGCACAAACTCAGCCCAAAGTTGTCGAAGGAAGTATTGTGGAACCTCCCTATTATTGCAGGGAGGTTTATCGTAAACCATGAACCACCTTTGCATCCAGTTTTCCATCCATGGTTGGAAATGACACCAATCCAGGAAGACACATGGATTTCTAATATCTAGTGTTGTTCTTTCGTTCTTGGATCAGTGAACATACTATATAATTGGGCCTTCGTAATATTTAATGATTTTATCTCTTCCTTAGAAATGCCAGTGGAATACTACTCTCGCATCCTAGCTCTATATTCAGTTATGCCGGTCACCGGTGATGTGTATGGTTAAGGGAGTCAATTGAGCTCTCAATTGAGATGGCAATGGACAATCGAGATGGTTCCCCTATGTTTCTTAATTCCCAGGTGTGCACTCTCATCTCGTTTAGGTAATGGCTCAAGTCATCATGGTCCAAATTTTGTTGGGGGTTCTGATTGGGTCCAAGATTTATATTTTCTTATGGTTCTTGGGTTCGACTAGAATCCATGTTAACATTTTCTTCATTCATTGCATAGGTTTATACTCTGCAAATGAAAAAATTCCATTTTTTTAGTAATTTGGGAACTATTAAAAATTTAACAAATAATAAAAAATCAATAAAAGCACAAAAAGTCATGACCTTACTTTTCCAGTACAATGGGTGATCGCTCAATGGATGGCTTGATGGAATTGGTGAGTGGGGTGTTCCCTTGGTCCGTGTACGTGTCGAATTGATGAGCAAATTTCCCTTCGGTCATTTGTGAATGAAATGGGCCGTGAGCATTCTTGTTTTTTTTTAAGCAGGTATGCGTGCATGCCCTTGGGCCCATATGCGCATGTGCCCCATTTTGGTACCGAACCTAGTTGCACATGCACGCTTCTTTAGGTGCGTGATCATGCCTGAATTTTTCCGCTAGCGTGCCCCCGTTGCAATGGTTTTGGGGAGCATATTTGTGTGCCCACCCATTTGTAATTCCTTTTATGCTCAACATATAGTTGACAAGTGACATTTAAAAAAATATTAATAACAAAAAGCATTTAAATGTGGGCGATAACCAAAATATTTCAATGTCCCCCTTAATTAAAATATATCAGTATCAATTAATTTCCTATAAAATAACTATATATATGCAATTTATGTATATAATTGCATGTATCAAAAATAGAATAAAAACAACTTATGGTTAAAACATTTATATGATGGGCTATGGGGGAAATTGATCCAGGAGGATCTCCCACCTTCAAACAACAAGTCTCAAAGCAACTATCCAAGGAATCATGAACATCATTGTAAATCACTTATATTGTAATGGGTGTGCTCATGTATTTCTTTGTTTTGTAAAAATAAAAGGAATTAAAATAAGGTGTGAGAATCCACCTCACCCTTAGTTTCCTAGTCCTAAGGGAGTGTTGAGATATTCATGGAGAAAGTTGAAATCATTTATCCACCTATCCTTGATGTGTCTTCAGATCCTAATTTAGAGGATCATGGGAGAGATATTATCCTTAACATGTGTAATGAGTACCATCCATGTAAAGGCTATAAAATCCTCTCCTTTGGAGAAGGAAAATAATCTTTAATTGAGAGAGCTTTCTAGTAATCTTTGTGTGAGGAATTTCATCCCAAGATGGGAGAAACATTTCAATTCATGTGAGATCCTTAGTTCTTCTTGGTGAGGAAGAGAAGTCATCCCAATATGGGAGTGAGCCACTTGAAGTGAGAACAATGCAAATGTACTCGTGAAAGTCATGCATATTTGAAGGAAACAATAAAGAGGCTTAGTGTTTCAATGGGCCTAGAGACGTAGCCAGGGGTTTGGCGAACTCCGTTAACAATTTTGGTTTGTGTAACTTTTTCATGTGCTTATTTTTGTGAATCTTCGAATTGTTAAAGATTTAAATTGTTTATTATGTCAATTTCTTTATGAATAATGAGAAATTGATAATTT
This sequence comes from Larix kaempferi, assembly GCA_027924585.1. NCBI lineage: Eukaryota > Viridiplantae > Streptophyta > Pinopsida > Pinales > Pinaceae > Larix > Larix kaempferi. The sequence continues at coordinate 3,384,583 of BSBM01000764.1, read as the reverse complement.
TGATTAAGGATTCGTTAATGGAAGAAAATTGAGTTTACCCATTTTCAGATCAAATTTGGTATTAGAGCAGTTATGATCTGGTTTCAGATTTATTTTTGCTTCCATGTGGGCATTTATCATCTCGTTTGTTGATATAATATGGAAATTCCACAAAATAATCCTTCTATTTCAGTATTTGCAAATCTTTATAGAGACACAAATTTTCATGAAGATTCTTAACCATGGAGAAAAAGTAAGATAATTGTATAATGAGGGAAAATAAAGTGCTGAGCTGCAAAGACAATTGGAAGCTTTGGCAGAAGAGAATCAAGAACTTCAAGAAAATCTCAAAGAGACGTAGTGTGAGATGCAAATTAAGGATCAGTTGTTAGCCAAGTATCAATAAGCCGACAATCCAAGAAGTCCTTCTACAACAAAAGATGACAGAATTTGCACTTTTAGTCCTCATGCAAAAGAAGATCATATGGATGGTTCATCTTCAATATCTTCAATCAAACAGAAGGATGATACCTCAAAGGTAAAATAGGTGTATTTGAACATATTTGTTCCTCAGTCAAAAGATGAGGTAAGTAATAATCATGTTCATTCAGTTTCCTCACATACAAACATTTGTTTAGAATCTTTTGAAAAACATACGCGAGGGATTGGCATGAAACTCCTGACAAATATGGGGTTCAATGGAGGATTTCTTGGAACTGATGGAAAATGTATCGTAGATCCAATTGAAGTTGAGGAACGTCCTCGATATCAAGGATTGGGATATCAAGAGACAACGTCTGGAGAAATCTCTTGGGGAAATTGTTCCTATTTTCGCAAGCGAGGACATGTTGCGGACCATTGCTTGGATTTGCATCTAGAGATGAAACCAAAATGGTTACAAATCCAAGAAGGAAAAGGGAAAATGAATGCAAATAGTGATTCAAAAAAAATAAGCGAATCACCAAGCAACAAATCGGTGAAGAAATATCCAAGGTATCCTTATGATGACACTTTTCATAACCTGAAAGATTTAATTATCTGTTCTTTCTGTGGAAGAACAAATCATGATATTGCGAAATGTTGGAAATTTAAAACATATGGTTGAAGAAAAGGTGCAATTAAGAGTAAACCACATAATGAAAATTCGTCTCTCCAAGTAAAGAATGAAGATGGCTATGTTCATTGTCAGCAATTGTGGAAAAGAATTGCACAATATCAACCAAAGCAAATAAAAGTAGAAATATGGGATACACAATACGAGGCTTCTTCGTCCAAAGGAAACGAGCAACATTCATTTGACTGGTTGGGTAAGATGTGGGTATCCTTTTTGGAAAAATGAATTTTAATGCACATTAGTTTGTTTCCATTAAGTGAAAACATGAAAAAATGGATGTTACGTCCCGAGCCAAGGTTCTTGATATTGACCTTTAGAAGCAGTTGCGACCCTACATGAAAGGCATGTATTCTCTTCCTATTATCTATGACTCGTACAGATGAAGGTGGAAGCCTGAGCCACCATTATTTGAGAAATCTCCAGCAAATGAGAAACGACATAGAGATTGCTTGAAAACTACACAAAGGTTGTAGTCCGTGTTAATGATAGCCTGCGCGCAGCTGCGGATCTATTCAAAACCAAAGATATGGTGAATTAAGAGTTCTTTATGCTCTTGTGTGAGATGCTACAATTGATGGCGGAGAAGCACAAAAATAGATTCTCCTAACGACATCCTTCTCCCATGTTCTTTGATTATGAGGCCGTTATGATCACAAGAGATATGTCACGGTTATACAGACTATTGAGAACAGTGATTTGTTAGAGGACGCCTAAGTAAGAAGGAGATCATGAGGCTATAGAGAGGGGGCATGAGACAAGAGGAATGATCACTGCTTATTACTTCTTCATGTGTGAGAGAAATATGATCCAGATGTTAATTGAAAGGTGGACACGAAGTAATGAAGGGGGTTGAGAATCTTCCAACTCGATCGCAATACCGATATGGGATATGGAGATCACATCCAATGCCTAGTAAAGGGGGATAATGACATATGGACGGATAAATATTTATCCTCTTTGGATGATTTTTTCTCACACATCTTTATGGATTCTTTGATACAGGATTATGTCAAGAACTGTAGAGAGAATGATGACGTGTTGTGGATATTTCTCTTTGTCGATCTGATCTGATTTGGTGTTACACACTATGTGATAAAGTTTGCAGAGACACAGAATAGAGCAGAAATAGAAACGGGCATATTGATTGCCTTCTCATTATTAAGCACACATATATATAGTTTCTCATAGGACCAAAACCACTGGCTAATACTATGGGCCAGTGTAAACCATGGGTCAACAAATGACCTAAATCAACTAGCTTGGGACCATTGACTTAACTAACTAACCAACTTAGGACCATTGAGATTACAACTCTTAACACACCCCCTTAATCTCAAGTGGGATGGTGTGGTTAGCACTATCAATGTCTAAGTGTTGTGCCTGCTGGTCTATGTCTTAGCTAGGCATACATTTCATTCAAATAAACTTAAGCTTTACTTTCTTCCTTGATGTGTACTTGGTCTGCTTCTTCTTTGTCTTCTTGAACTTGATGCTAAGTAGGTGTTCTTCAACATCTTCTTTGTCTTCTGCACAATAAACAGTGTTATTGTTTTTCATTGGTGTTGGAATATAGTGCAAGTCTTCTTCTTCTTATTCTGTTTCAACATATTAAATGTTACTGTCCATTTTACCTACACACTCAGAATTTTTGTAAGAAAAAAGATTCATATATTTCAGATCTTCCTGGAGAGCATTCATATCTTCCTCTTCTCTTGTTTCAATGTGTTTCAGCTCTTCTTGGATAACATTCACATCTTCTTCTTCTTATGCTTCAAAGGAAGCTACATCATCATTCTAATTAACTGTTGTAGCTTGTACCCAATGCACATCCTTCATTGCTTCCTCAAAAACTGTGGGCTGACAGGGAAACAGAGCATACTCATACTGCTCATCAATAATGGGAGTCTGCTCATATAGCTCCCTCAAACTTCTGGTTTTCTGGTTCTTTGATGAACTCTCTGCTGGTGCAACTTCTATGCTGCTATCAACTGTCGCTTTCTCTGAGAGACTATCACTGTTGCTATCAACTGTCTCTTTCTCTAAGAGACTATCACTCACATCACAAAGGACTTCTACATTGACAGGTTTGTTTTCACTATCATCAGCAAACAGAGCTAGATCAACAAGCTTTGCTGAGCTTACTTGATCATTGGCTGCATCACAATCTTCTTGGTTGTCTTCTACTTCACTGTGGGGTTCTTGGTTCTTTGCCTGGCTTGCAAAGTCAACTGGTTCCTCTTCACTGAACTCTACTTCATCTTCTTCAGGTTCCTCTTCACAGAACTCTACTTCATCTTTTTCTACATCAGGTTCTTCTTCACTGAAGTCTTCTTTCAATATATCCCAAGCTTCTTTGGGAGTAGAAGTGTCTGAAATGTTATGAAAGATGGAATAATCTATACCGTTTTGTATGATACTTAAGGAAACAACTTGCCTTCTTTCCTTTTGATACTCTGTCAAATTCTCAAATGCAGCTAGATCTATAGGATCATTCTCAGCTACAAAATGACACAGATCTTGTGACCTTAACAGATCCCTAATTTTCAATGACCATAAATCATAATTATCTCCATCAAAGGTTTGCCATGAACCTATTGAAGTTAACAGATTTCTTACCTCTTCGATTTCTTCTGGTAGCTCTTCTAGCACCATCTTCGATCTTCTTAGTTTAAGTATCAGTGGTCCTTCAGTCTTTAGATCTACTCTACCCTTTTTCTACAGAATGTCTTCTTGGATCGATCTTCTGCAATCAAAGCTGGAACGTTGTCTAATATTTTGGTTCAGTGTCAACAATATTTCTCTTTAAAAACTAGATCTGCTCCGAGATCTGGTCGTTCAACATTGGATCTAAGATCGGCTTCATGTTCATGCTTTCCATGGAGTATGACAACTGTTAAACTGATCATCACACTTTACTAACTGACACAGTGCGTTGATGGGGTGCGATGGACAAAATTCTATAAGTCCAAGGCTACCGTCACACTTTTCCTTCAAGCAAGATTGCGACGATCGTCACAGGTTGTCCTCAGCCAAGGTGCGACGTTGTCGCATTCTGTATTCAATCAAGTTGCAACACCGTCGCACTTTTCCTTCAGCCAGGGTGAGACGTCGCACTTTTCCTTCAAGCAAGGTGCGACAACCTCCCTTCAGGGCCAAAAAAAAAATTTAAAAAAAAAAAAAAAATTGTTGTAGCCCAAGTGTTCCATCTTCGTCCCGTGCTGTAACTTCCAGCCGTGTGTGTGTGTGCTCTCCAACTTCTGAAAAGGCTTACCCAAAAAACAAGATCGAAGGATCAGGTCGTTAGCTCTAATACCATGATAAAGTTTGCAGAGACACAGAATAGAGCAAAAACAGAAACGGGCATATTGATTGCCTTCTCATTATTAAGCACACATATATATAGTTTCTCATAGGACCAAAACCACTGGCTAATACTATGGGCCAGTGTAAACCATGGGGCAACAAATGACCTAACTCAACTAACTTAGGACCATTGACTCAACTAACTAACCAACTTAGGACTGTTGAGATTACAATTCTTAACACTATGAACCTCACCTATTTTGACAACTGAACAAAAAGGTAACAAATTTCTATTTGGCATGGTTCATTCATTTTTATTTGCAAATGATGTTGTGGTAATGCCAAATATTTGCAAAGCAGTAGTGGATTCTTTCATGGAAAACCCATTATTGTGCTTCCATTTGAGTGGGTTTAGAATCTCTGGTGGAGTGAGTACTGCAAATCTCTAATACTTAGCATTTGTGATCATATATGTACGAGAGGAAAAGGGCCCATTCCATCCTCCAACATAATCCATTATAGATTCGACGCTTGGATTCTAGTCATCATGGCTCCACCATGCAGAGACTGAGAGCACAAGGAGGGGCACAAGTGTGGAATCAACCCCGATACATGGCATTGGACAAATATTTGGTGTTTGATCCACCTTCTCCATCGCGGTCACGAAAGTCTTAACACAACAACCCAAGCAATAAGTTTTGGCATCGGTCAGATGTATGCGACCTCTCCTCCATATCTCAAACCTCCTCACCATCAAGCCAAAAGTTGGGGCATTTGACATTGATTACCCCAAGAACATATATGTACAAGTCACTCAATACAGAAGCCAATCCATCGAGTTTTTGTGATGGCCTTGGTTTCGGAGTCCGAGGGAAACAACCACCTTTTTGGCCACTTCGTTGATACTTGCATTACCTACGAGATCATCTTGACCGATGAGCTTTTGGTCAGGACCACCACTGACAATGAGTACTCCAACCTCTTTCATGTAGTACCCTGGTTTCATGACTCCATCGAATTGTTTGTGACGGTCGAGGTTGGTGGCAGGCCAATGATGCGACAAGCCATGATCTCCTTTGTTAAGTGATTCAATCGTTAAGAAATCTTGCGCTTAAATTTTCCAGAGTTCTTCTATATTATTACCTCTAGGTTCAACGTCAGGGTTAGTATGTCGGCTTGGTCAAATTGTGGACACCCAACATGTAGAAATATAGAATATTATGATGTATTTTCATATTATGGTGTTGAATTGTGTCAGAAGCAGCTACCATTTATGTGACAATAGATGCCATCATTTTGTGCTCATTATCTCGCAACAAGAATTTTTGTTGGTTACACAGAACTGAGAATTGGAGTTTGGTTTGAAAAGGGATCTAAACTTCCGCGTTGGTCAGAGAGGTGAAGGCCTCAGTTGGAGTTTGTGGGCAGATTTATGGTGTTGAAGCGCAGGGCATATGATATCCCATGGGGCCGAGGGACACGACACATAGCAAAGGCAAACTTTGGTCACGTAATTTTCCAACAAATCCAAGAGAAGAATCCACAGGAGCGGGCCGAGGGTATTTTGAAATATCGTTCAAATTTGATGATTGAAATATTGTAAAAGGATTTATTGGCCACTCTTATAGTGCCTAAGGCCTTGTTGAGCATTGTAATGGCCCTGTAGCCACTCTTGAAAGACAGGCATTGTTCCCTAGGCCTATTTTTGTCTCTATTGTAAACTTTACCAAAAAGTTCTTATAAACTCTTGGCAAGTATGATATTTCAAAAATAGTAATCCAGATGCGTTCAACCACAAAGTTTGCATTGGTTAGAATTTTGTTTCCTAAGAACAAAGGTGAAGAAGAAGGGGAATGCACCATTTGCAGCTGATACAAATATTTATGTGGATACTTTTGTAGGTCCAAAAGTGCTTTTTTCCGTGGGGAGATTTTATCCAGAGGATCTCCCACCTTCAAACAACAAGTCTCAAAGCAACTCTCCAAGGCATCAAGAACATCATTGTAAATGATTTATATTGTAATGGTTGTGCTCATGTATTTTTTTATTTTGTAAAAATAAAAGGAGATTAAAATAAGGTGTGAGAATCCACCTCACCCTTAGTTTCCTAGTCCTAAGGGAGTGTTGAGATCTTCATGGTAAAGTTGAGACCATTTCTCCACCTATCCTTGATGTGTCTTTAGATCCTAATTTAGAGGATCATTGGAGAGATATTCTCCTTAACATGTGTAATGGGTACCATCCATGTAAAGGCTATAAAATCCTCTCATTTGGAGAAGGAAAATAAAATTTATTGGCGAGAGCTTTCTAGTAAGCTTTGTGTGAGGAATTTCATCCCAAGATGGGAGAAACATTTCAATTCATGTGAGAGCCTTAGTTCTTCTTGGTGAGAAAGAGAAGGCATCCCAAGATGGGAGTGAGCCACTTGAAGTTGTTAATGTATATGTAACTTTGGAATGTATTTCACCAATGTATATGTAACTTCGGAATGTATTTCACCTATGTATATTGCACTCCTTTAGAGATGGTATTATTCCTCTATAGGGAAGTGTCGTCATTTGTATTGACAAGTGTCTCAAGTGTCGCAACTTGCATGTGATGGGTTATTAGACCACCAAGTGTGGGGTCGGCCCTGATTAGTATTACCATGGGTTATTAGACTGAGTTAGACAAGTCGACCCTGCTAGTTTATTAGGCAAGTCGGGTCATGTATAAATAGAGTGCGGGAGGCACTCTATTTGATCACTTCATTATTCACTTCTACACTCACTAGAAAGTGGTGCAAAAGTGAGGAAGGAGGAGTAGATTCTAGGAGGACTATCTCTTGTACTTGGGTTGTATCATTGCTCTTTCTATCTCTGAGGAAGTTGTGGGGTTTTTCACCTTTATGGTTTTCCCCAGTAAAACTCTATGTGTCTATTGACTTATGTGATTGCTTGTTATGCTTGATATGATTGATATGCTATACATGTTATTCTCTCAGTAAAGATCCTAGAGTATGTTGAATTAATGCTCAAAATCTAACATGGTATCAGAGCTAACCTGAGAAGAAGACACTGTGCAGTTACAGAAACTAGGGTTTCTTGTTTATTGGGTTTCTCTCCACAGATTTTGGAAAGGCAGTAGGGTAGATTAACTCTAATAAGCAAGGTGCATCTTTCTGTCCAATCAGAATTCAATTATGAGCACTTTCAGTTTTGGCCCTAAACATTAGGGTTTCCACAAAAAGTGGAATTTATGAAATCTGAGACCATGGCTAGATTCTCATCAGAAAAATCGAAGTTTAGAGCTTTGGATCGAAATTTTTGGTTGGGTGAGGCTCTGCGAAAATCAAACCCTAGTTTGGGGTCATGTCTAGTGAAGCTGAAAATTAGGGTTTATTCAAAAGTTGGAATTTTTGAAATATGAGACCATGGTTGGAAGCTCCTCTGAAAATTGAAGTTTAGAGACCAAGATCAAACTTTTTGGATGGGTGAAGCTCCGGTAAAATCAAACCCTAATTCAGGGTCCTCCCTAGTGAATCCAGAAGTTTGAAAAGCAAATTTGAAGGGTGAAACTTTGCGGTTCTCAAATTCTGAGTATACCAGCTTGATCAGCTCATCAAGGCACATCTTTTTATCCTTTCAGAAGTTTGAAATTCAAAGTTTGAATTTTTAGGGTTTCTCTAACAAACCCTAATCCAGCACCAATTCTAGTTTTCAGCAAATCAAGTGGTAAGATCTAATAACTTCTCTATTTCCATTTGAAGTACTTCTTAAGATGTCTCACCACACCAAGCTTGAGGATAAGCTTGAAAGGGGATGATAACTTCCGAGCATGGAAGTATAGGATTGGGTTAATATTAGAAGAGAATGAGTTGGACACTTACATAAGTGAAGAGGTTCCGGTCCCAGAGGGAGAAGAGGCTAAGGTCTTACACAAGAAGAACTTGGTCAAGGATAAGAGAATCATTGCTGATTCTATAAAGGACCATCTCATACCCCATGTGTCTTCCCTAAAGACACCTAAGGAGATGTTTGACTCCTTGAATAAGTTGTTTGAAGGAAAGAACATAAATTGGAAGATGACTCTGCGGAACTAATTAAAAGGCGTAAAGCTTCAGAATGGAGAGACCATTCAATCCTACTTTTCTAAAGGTCTCTCAAATCAAGGAACAACTTGAAGCTGTGGATGAAGTGGTGGAGAATGGAGAAATTGCCATGACCACTTTGAATGGCCTACCTAGGTCATGGGACTCCTTCATCCAAGGAATCTGTGCAAGAAAGAAGTTGATCTCTTTCAGTAGACTGTGGGAGGAATTTTCACAAGAAGAAGCTAGGCTTGTGGCCCAAGAAGAAAAATGAAGATCAAGCTCTCACAGCACATACCAAGGAGAGGACACTTTTCCTCAGATTTTTCTAAGAACAAAAGGAACAACAACAACTACTACAAGCAATCTATCAGGTATGACTTACAGGTATGTTTTGAAATCTGTTCATGATTAAGTTTATAATATGATTGTCTTCATGTTATTGAGTTTAGTAACAATCTTGTCTAATTTTAGACTTGTCGTATCACCCTAGTAAAAATATGAATGCATGATAGAATACATTCATTGATTAGGGTTATGACAGTTATGATTGTACTAATGCACTGTGGTGTTGTATGAGGAGAATGTTATCCGCTAACATCAAAGTACAAATCAAGTCCTAGATCAAGACCATAGTGACATGAAGACAAAGACTCATCCATAGTCATGGATCACATAGAGGTATGTATAATTTGATTCTACAATGGTTAACTTATGAGTTATGCAGGTCATTGAAGAGAACAAGAAAACATTGCTAGACATAACTAGAAAATATGGTGACCATGTATGTTTTTCCTATATCAAGTTAGAATTCTACCCTATGTAAGGATCTTACACTTTTGTATGATTGATAATGATTACTCATGAAGTTACAAGTTTGAGTAATCTAGGGTTTATGCATATTATGTCTCCTACCTTGATTGATGATATGACTAACCAGAAGAGTTCTATGGTCAAATATGAATATGCATGAGTAAGAGAAGTCTTCCCTGAAACTTTGAATGCTAATGCTTATTATCTGTGTTTGAAATGATCATGACTATACATGTTTAAGATTATTGTGTTTTGATAGTATTAAGATTATACTAATGAATATATGATTATGTATGCAATCTCGAGGATAACACAATGATGATACTAGTAAGCATGCATAGTGATCGAGGATGGATATAAGTTCAAGGACAAGTAATCCAAGAAGAAAAGATCAAGAGGGAGCACACTCCAGTAGTTCCTACAAGGAAACAAAGATTGAGAGGGAGTCCACCCAACAAACAAACAAAGATAAGTATTTGAATTGTCATTTCTTGTGTTAAATAATATTGATCGATGATGTATACACTTATGTTTCTAGACTTAGGTTGTATATTATGCATATTAGAATAATTGCATTAATGAACAGTATACTACTAATATGCATATGATGGGTAAGTGGCCTATGGCACTGTACAACATTCCATTGCTACTTATCTAGAATGAAACCTCTTTGCTGACATGTTGGGATTTGTGCACACTCTTAACAATGTTCTGGTAGAGATTGGAAGGCATCTAGAAAGTTATGGGATATGGATAAATGTTGTATTGAAGCATTGGCTAAAATAATTGCATGACTGTATGACATATTTCTTTATGTGTAAGATTTTTTTTTGAAAACTATGAGATGTCTCTAATCATGAAATTTAACTTGTCTTGCAGGAAAGATCGTATACTATCACCTACAAAAGAAGGACTACAACATTTGTTCCAGCAACAAAGCTATCTATTGAAGATATTGAAGAATCAGAAGTTCCCAGCATCCAAGATGAAGTAATGGAAGGATGCCATGATCGAGCAGTGCCAGTCGATCATGAAGAATGATGTTTGGGATGTGGTCCCAAGACATGAAGGGAAGTTGGTTGTGACTTCCAAGTGGATCTATAAAATCAAGCATGTTGTAGTTGGTAGCATAGAGAAAGACAAAGCGAGATTTGTAGCTCGTGGCTTCTCCCAGAAAGAGGGGATAGACTATGAAGAGACTTTTGGTCCTGTAGCCAGATACACTTCCATTATATTAGTACTTGCTCTGGCTGCAATGATGGAATGGAAGGTACACCAGATGGATGTCAAGACAACTTTCTTGAATGGTGTAGTTGAAGAGGAAGTGTATGTGGAGAAGCCACTCGGGTTTGAGATACATGACAGAGGGACTCATGTGTGCAAACTGAAGAAAGCATTGTATGGTTTGAAACAAGCACCCAGGACCTGGTATGGCAAGATAGATGGCTTCCTATCTAGTTTGGGCTTTACCAAGAGTAAAATAGATTCCAACCTTTACTACAAGGTTGAGGAAGGCAATCCAGTGATACTACTATTGTATGTGGATGACCTATTTGTAATAGGTGAGGATAGATTGATTATCGACACAAAGAGGAAGCTTGCTGCCTTGTTCGAGATGAAGGACTTGGGTATGATGCACTACTTTCTTGGTATGGAGGTGTGGCAGAGTGCAGATGGAATCTTCCTTGGACAAGGGAAGTATGCAGTAGAGATCCTGAAGAGGTTTGGGATGATGGATTGCAAGGCCATGGCGACACCTATGGAATCGAACCTGAAGCTTCTATGTGATGCTTCATCTGAGCCGGTTGATGCTATGATGTATTGTCAGATGATTGGGTCCTTGATGTACCTGACGAATACGAGATCAGATATTTGCTTTGTGGTGAACACCTTGAGCCAGTACTTGACAGATCCGAGACATGTTCACCTGATAGCTGCAAAGCATATTCTGAGGTACCTAAAGGGTATAGTTGACTATGGGCTCAAGTATGAGGCGAATCAAAAGTTTAACCTGGAGGTTTATGTTGATTTGGATTGGGCAGGCAGTGCCATTGATCGGAAGAGCACTTCGGGGTGCTGCTTCAGTATGGGATCCGGTATGATCTCTTGGTTTAGAAGGAAGCAGTCATGTGTGGAACTGACATGGAACTGAGTACAATTGAAGCAGAGTATGTCGCAGCTTGTTCGGCTAGTTGTGAGGCAGTATGGCCTAGGAAGATACTGTCTGGTTTGTTTGATCTCCAATTGAGTGCTACTTGTATATATTGCAACAACCAGAGTTGTGTGAAGTTGTCAGAGAACCCGGTGTTCCATGACAAGTCGAAGCACATTGAGATCAAGTTCCACTATATCAGGGATATGGTGTAGAGAGGAGCAGTGAAGCTCCTGTATGTTGCAATGGACGAGCAGATAGCCGATGTGTTGACCAAGCTGCTAGCCAGAGTGAAGTTTGAATACTTCAGAGGGAGACTTGGTGTACTTCAGATCGAGAATCCTTCCAAGGGGAAGTGATGAGTCCGGAGACACAAATGCACATGAGCCCTTCTCACATGGTGATAGATGTGTTCTCCCATGGTGAGATGTAAGTGCTGGAGCCATTCTCAGATAGTGATAGATGTGTTCTCCTATGCTGATATGTAAGGGCTGGAGCCATTCTCAGATAGTGATAGATGTGTTCTCCTATGCTGAAATGTAAGGGCTTGGCCATTTTCACATGGTGATAGATGTGTTCTCCCATGGTGAAATGTAAGGGCTGGGGCCATTCTCACATGGTGATAGATGTGTTCTCCCATGGTGAGATGTAAGGGCTGAGTGAGCCTTTCCGACATGGTGGCAGGTAGTTCCTCCCATGGTGACATGGTGGTAGGAGAGTCCTCCCATGGTCATGATGTAAGTGCTGAGCCTTCTCCGAATGGTGATAGATGTGGTCTCCCATGTCGGTGGTGTAAGTGTTGTGTGATGTGAATCTGGGTTGTGTTCTGTGGACGATGATGGTGAACTGAAGACGATGATGTTACAGTATGGTACACAAGTTTTGCAGAGGCATATGATCAGTCCTGAGATGGTCTTGCAGGTTTTGCAGAGGCAGTGTAATCAGTCCTGGGAGATCTTGCAGGTTTTGCAGAGGCAGTGTAATCAGTCCTGAGGTGTACCTACTTGATGGCTTGCTCACAGAGATGTTGAAGACCTACATGGAGGCTAGGCCTACATCCAACATGAAAAAGGGATGGCTCTGTAGATGATGAAGACCTGTAGGTGGTGGGCCTACATCTAGTATGAAAAAGGATTGGCTCTATATAACTTCCTATGATGAGTAGATTGGATATTGATTGAGATAGCAGCAGCAGTGACGATGACGATGATGATGATTTGATGACGATGATCCAATGACGATGATCTAGAGAAGAAGACTTGTGCTAGCATATTTGTGTTGAGAAATACCTTCCTAGTTAAGAGGGAGTGTTAATGTATATGTAACTTCGGAATGTATTTCACCTATGTATATTGTACTCCTATAGAGATGGTATTATTCCTCTATAGGGAAGTGTCGTCATTTGTATTGACAAGTGTCGCAAGTGTCGCAACTTGCATGTGATGGGTTATTAGACCACCAAGTGTGGGGTCAGCCCTCATTAGTATTACCATGGGTTATTAGACTGAGTTAGACAAGTCGACCCTGCTAGTTTATTAGGCAAGTCAGGTCATGTATAAATAGAGTGCGGGAGGCACTCTATTTGATCACTTCATTATTCACTTCTACACTCACCATAAAGTGGCGCACAAGTGAGGAAGGAGGAGTAGCTGCTAGGAGGACTATCTCTTGTACTTGGGTTGTATCATTGCTCTTTCTATCTCTGAGGAAGTTGCGGGGTTTTTCACCTTTATGGTTTTCCCCAGTGAAACTCTGTGTGTCTATTGTCTTATGTGATTGCTTGTTATGCTTGATATGATTGATATGTTGTACATTTTATTCTCTCAGTAAAGATCCTAGAGTATGTTGAATTAATGCTCAAAATCTAACAGAAGTGAGAACCATGAAAATGTACTTGTGAAAGTCATACATCTTTGAAGGAAACGATAAAGCGGCTCAGTGTTTCGATGGGCCCACCGACGTAGCCAGGGGGTCTATTGAACTCCATTAACAATTTTGTGTAACTTTTTCATGTGCTTATTTTTGTGAATCTCTGAATTGTTAAAGATTGAAATTGTTTATTATGCCAATTGAGAAACTTTGAGTTTACCCATTTTCGGATCAGAAATGTTTATTTTCTTTCTTGCTCAACATAGAATATATATATAATTATTTCAATATGAAGTTTATATAAAACAACTAATATGTTAATGTAACGTCCCCATTTTGACCCCATTATATTCAAATGTAAATGATGTGATATTGTTATAAAATCGTGGTGAGGAGCTCAAGGCCAAGGCCCTGCCATCGATTTATTGATGCATATGGTTTACGTGCTAGCCAGGCACATTGGAATTCAAACATCATGTAAATATGCATTTTAATAAAATACCCACAACTAGCTATGCAATGCAACAAGAGATGGGGCCATGTTTTTACAAGGAATTGGGAGGGAAAACATTCAAACCCTTGGAGCCAATCAAGTCAAGCCAAGTGTCAATGAGAGAACCCATCAAACCCTCAACTACCCATGTTGACTTTTGTACCCAATCATTGATTTCTCCCAAGAGTTAGTTGAGGTAGTTAATGCCTTGGGGAATGAGAGGTATGGCTGTCCAAATTCGAGTATGGGAAAGCCACCCTGCATGGAAAATCGCATTTTGCTTCTTGAGGAAAGAAAAGAGCCATGAATTGCTCCTTAATCCATTATCCATCAAGCAGTTTTCCCTCTCATGGGTTGGGAGCTACCTGGGTGTTTTCCTCCATGGATTTATTGTGTTTTCCTCCATTCTCAGCTGGGATAAGGGCGTTTTTGTGTTATATACCAGTTGGGAAGAAAGGGAAAATCGATTTGGGGTCTATAGAGGTTGTTTTGGCTCACTGAATCCTCATATATTTGTGGGAGAAATCGTTTTCTTCCCTATGGTCGAATTTCCTTCTCCCAATCCATTTTTGGGATGCCCATGATTTGGGGAAAACCCATGGCCAACTTGTTTGTAAATCTCATTGTTAAAAAGGTGTAACCATGCCCAATGATTGTGCTTGCTGTGGACTGGATTGGATTGGATGCAGTGATTATTTGGTTGTGTATGGGTATGAATGTTCCCTTTTCCTTGTAAGAATCATGCCCAGCTTGGGGGTGGCAGTTGTGTTGAGAGGATTGACGAACACAACTGGCCTATGGTAAGGTGGAACGTTGCAACAACATAGCTAGTTGCTTGGAATCATTTCACCATAAAGATAAGTGTTTTTCTATCTATGTGTTTTTCCTCTGAAATGTTATAATTTGATGGATGTTTTAATATGTTGAATGCATATGAAATGTGTGTGGATGATGTTGTTTATTTCCGCTGTGCATGTTTGTTGAATTGCATATGCACACATTGGTTTTTTAATCCGAATGAATCTAATGAATTTGGTTGAGTTTATGTAAAATCCCCAAAGATTAGCATCATGTTCCCTTCCTTGCATTGGGACCACAGGAAGGTACGTTACAATTAATAGCAATGTAACTTAAAGTGATTTGACATTTCAATTATACACTAAAAAATTATTTGATTCTAGTTTTTATTGATAGAGTGTATTGATTTCCTTTTACAAAGTTGCATCATTAATTATTACTATGGTAATTAAAAAAATAAAATATGGAAATAAAATCCCCACAAATTTAAAGAGAATGAAATGTAAAGGTAATGAATGACATTTATGGTTAAAGGAAAATATATGATAAATGCATTTATGAAATGAAAAAAATATATTAGGATTGAAATTATATAATGAAAGATATTATCAATCTTAATTCTATTTTTTTTAAGTAATTACATTAACATACATCCATATTAATTCCATATCTATGTGTCGAGTGATAGAATTCCTAAAGATGTAAACCTTTTACTTTTAAAAGGAAATCCATTTTAAAATAGATGTCTAACTTCATAAATTTTATCCTTTCGCATATAATATTAAATTAAATTAGAATGAATGATATTGAATTAGGATAGATAAATGGTGATTACTTTCAAATCTATATAATAAGAAATATTGTTAAACACATTTTATTTTCTTACTTTTTTGTCTTTTTAGAGTTTCAAACATCTTATTTTCTTAGAATTAGGATAGATAGATGGTGATTACTTTCAAATCTATATAATAAGAAATATTGTTAAACACATTTTATTTTCTTACTTTTTTGTCTTTTTAGAGTTTCAAACATCTTATTTTCTTACTTAGATTGTTTAGCATTTTATTTTTTTATATATTTTGTGTCTTTGTATTATTAAAACAAGTGGAATTAGCACTGAAGGTGTTTATACTTGCCTTTTAAAAATGTTGTAAGATATTAGTTATTCATAATTCAAAAGTGAAACTAGCAGCAAAGCTACTTATATGGACTTCTTAAAAATATTTAAATGGAAATTTTGAGAAAGATTAGCCCATATTACAATATTAAGAAATATTAATAATTTAGTATGTATATTTTTTTAGAATTTTAGTATAGAAATTAGAAATTTATAATTCTATATAACTTAAAAGTTAAAGTTAAAATAGTTATAAAATATTTGAAACTTGTAATAATGTTAGTTTATTATTTATGCATTCTCTAATAATAAATCACTCATTATTTATGTTTTACTAATAGTTTTACTGCTAATTTAACTTGTTAATTATAAATATTATGTTTTTTAAATTGTATTTAATAAATAAATGTTATTATATATACATATCAACATCTTTATCATCTAAAATTGAATTAATATATTTTAAAAAACAACAACTTTTACTAACGTAAAATAACGACAATGTTCTACCTTTATCATTGTGTATCGTATGATCAACGTCAAAGGCTGTAATGTAATTTCGGATAGGATAAAAGACACCCATGTAATTTTTGCACTGTAGGCTTCGTAATATTACGATATTATTTTGATTTTGCAAGTACATGCCTCTTATGTTTTTAGTGTCGGTGACTAGCTAATATAAAAAAGATTCCTAAGGTTGTCGGGACATATTACTTGCACCAAAGGTGCTTATACCTGCCTTTAGAAATGTTGTAAGATATTAGTTATTCATAATTCAAAAGTGAAATTAGCAACAAATTTTAAAAAAAAGTTTGAGTTGAAATAAATATAATTTATATTGTTCTCGTTAATATGTTTGATATATTCAATACATTCTTAAGTATGTAACTCATTAAAAAAGGGTGATAACATCTAAAATTGGGAGTCTTCATAGTGATAAAATATAAGTCCCCGACCAAAAATAAGGAGTGTTGTTGTAAGAAAAAGATATTTTCTACTAAAAAGTAATACAAAATAATCTTGTTGGTTAGTTGGTTAGATATTAGTGAGTTAGTTGAGTTAATCATAAATAACTCTTTCGGGACATGAAACACGGACACATACAACTCCTGATCCACTTCTTCTTGTTGTATTTCATCCAGTGATTTCTTAATTTTCATAACCCAACAATTTTCGTCCAACTTCGGTATAACAACGTTAGTGCTGGATTCCATCTTTGAGGTCGGAGAACAGCAGGAGCTCTGCTTCCTCAAACGAAATAGTAGAGAAATGTTACGAAATAACTCTGACAGAATTGATATGAAGCTCTTTTGATTGATTCACACGAAACTATACACAGGGCTTTAATGCCCACGTTTGGACACGTAGTTACCATGAGTTTCGGGAGTTGCTGGACCTATTGTTAGCTGTAGACTTCGAAAGTTTTTAATAAATTTGAATAAGTTTTTAATAAAGTTTTTAGTTCCTTCACGTCTGTACATTTTGAAGTCTAGTGCTTAATTGAATGTTTCTAGTCTGTCGTTTTTTAATCCATCGCTTTCGTTAATCGCCACATGATTTGTTTCAAGAATTGAAAAAATATTTAAATGGTTAAAATATATATATAATTGGCATAATAATAAATTGAAAAGTAATAATGTTTTTGAAAAATTTATTGTAAAAAATTAATATAATTATTTTGTTAATTTAAATAGTGTAATAGTTTTATTATTATTATTTATTTTTTTATTTTTTTAGATTGAAAATTAAGTGTTATGAACAAGTTATGTGTTATGTGTTTTTTTTAAAATGGATATATGGCCAGAAATACAATCATTATAATAGGGACTTAACAACAACATCATGTCACTTATAAGAATTCATTCCTCCCAACCACCCAAGCTACAACCAAGGGACAGGTTACATGTTATGTGTTATTTGTTTTATATGTACAATCCTTCTTCAATTTAAGAAAATCATAAGTAGTAGTCCACCCCAAATTCTAATATATAAAAATTAATATTAATTAATATTTTAATTATTATTTATCTTTAATAATATTTTTTTATATAAAAATAAAAATAAATTTGGATAACAATTCAGGAAACAATACACTCATTAAACAAGATGGTTATATATGTCACATTTTCTTTGTTTTAGACTATCATTTTGTCCAACATTGATATAGATACTAGAATATGCCTCTCAACCATTTTGTCCATCAAAATACAACATTAATATAGATACTAAAATATTATTGTAAAATTTAATAATTTTTTAAGATAAATTCAAAAAAATTCTTAATTTTTAATTTAAAAAAATTTAAATTAAATATTTATTAATATAAAATTAATTAAATAATTAATTACATTAAAAATAATTTATTAACTTAATATCTAAAATGTAAAATTATATATAACAATTCATAAATTCATTAAATAAATAAACTATTATATTAATCTTAAAAAACCGTACTAACATCATTTATATTTTCGAAATCATTTTTAATTTGAACATTTAAAAAACCCTACTAACATAATTTATATTTTCGAAATCATTTTTAATTTGAACATTTCAAACACCTAAAAAACATATACAAAGCCTTTTAAAAGAGAGAAATAAAAAAAGAGAAGAAATGTAAATGGAAGTAAACTTTTTTTCATAGAAAAATTCAACTTATTATTAATATGCGGAATAGTAAATATATCCAGCTGTCAGATCAAACATAGACACACAATCCCTGTCAGATGGAGGACCAGGGAGTAACGGGCCGAAGTGACAGCATAGTGTCAACAACTATAACAGAATACACCAAAAATAATAGTGCCACATGTCCCTCAAACATCCACAAGTCAAAACAGGAAGTCATCCTGTAGTAGAAACAGTATCCAAATGTCACATCAGCAAATATATACAGACCAAAAAATATAATAAGTCCCATGAACAGTCATCCTCAACTGCCAGTCACCAAAGATATCAAAAACAAGAGTCCATCTATGCTATAAATACCAAACAGCATCAGTATGAGGCTGAAATAAATGCCGCAAAAAGATAGTGAGTATGGATAAGCGCCCAACAAGTAGTTGAACCCTGTACATTCAAGGAACTGCACATATAACTATTAGTCATATAAGTTTTAACAAGCCGCATAATACTGGAAAGAAATACAAAATGTGTATAAATAGTAAAGACTAAAAGCATCATGTTCAATGTAAATGATAAGAACCATGAGTAAAAAGTATATCCTCCCGCCATTCCTGCCACATGATGACCCCAGCCTGAGAATTAAGAGTCCGCTTTGATAGCATATCCGCCTCTATATTAACCTCTCTGAATACATGATCAAAATGTATATGTTCAAATTCCAGAATAAGCTTTAGAGCCACTTCCATCCAATGAGAAAGAAGTAGAACATTGAGTGATGTAATGCCTCTAGCCCAAGAGATAATAGATAATGAATCACCCAATACTACAAGAGATGTGATCTTTCTCAAACGGGAACAGAACAGTAAGATCCATAGGGCACATAGTTCGCTCCTAGTATTGGTTCCAATACCCGGATTTAGCCAGATATGAAGAGAGTTAGTGTTGGAAATGTGAATTGTTGCGCCCGCTCCACCCCTCCCATTCTGTCCCACAACAGCCCCATCAAAGAATCCACATGGGAATATCAGCACCGGTGGTGCCAACCGGTATTTCTTATTCAAACTATCCCTGCCACTGACAGCTCCATGGATAGAGATAAATTCTTTGTGTGCCGCAAGGGTTTTATAGCATATCCCATCAGAGAAAGGTGTCGTGTTTTAAAAAATACAAGAATTTCGAGCTTTCCATACCTCCCATATCATATAGTATGGAAGCTCAGTACAGCCAGCGGAATGTCAAGACCATGCAACGAGACAATCACATAGTGAATGATGTCTCCAGCGGAATTGCACTCCAAATTTATATGCAATTTGTTTCCAGAGATCCCGTATGAACTGACAGGAAGTGAATAGGTGATCAACAGATTCCTCCTGTGAGCAACATAGGGAGCACCATCCCGGACCAATGAAGCCACGACGACATAAATTGTCCCAAGTTAGTATCTTATTACACAACGCTAACCAGATAAAACATTTTATCTTGAGGGGTAAGGCAAGTTTCCAGATAGTTTTATCCCACCAACAAACCTCAGTCTGAGACTCAGCAAACATTGCATCGTATGCCAATTTAGCTGATACATTGCCACCAGACACATCCCATGACCAGACTAATCTATCCACTGAGTCAGACAATTGTATATTAGATTGATATATCGGCCTGATATAATCATCCCATTCATTCCCCAAGGTACCAAATAAACCTAGCTGTGAAGCCAAAATCCAGAGAGACCGCCCATCCTTATAACGACCAGCCGCATGTGCCAGAGTATAAAAACCATTAGATCTGAGATGAGTCCTTAATTCCAACGATAGGATATGACTAGATGATCCTCCCAAGATCGGATCCAGCCCCAGTTTTATGTCACGACCATTGCCAGGCACCCGAGCAATCCACTGTGCAATTACCCTGAAAGATCCCATCAAACCATTCCAAATATTTGAAACGCCCATAGTAGCAGGCCGATTCAATCTAAGCCAGTTTGTAACAGTAATATTTTTCAGGTATTTAGCTCTGATAATCCTTCCCCAAACCGAAATATCGAATAGGGCGCGCCAGAGACTTTTTGCGTGCGGAGCCATAACAAATAGTTCGAGGTCCTTTATATTCCAACCCCCCAAATTCCAGGGTCGGGCCAAAACAGTCCATTTCATAAGATGAAATTTCTCTTGAGCTCCACCACCCGACCATAAAAAGATGAACAACTTTCGCCGAATTAGACTGAGGATGGATCTTGGGATTTTACACAGAGAAAACCAATAAACACTTAAGTTCTGCAAGACGGCTTTTGCCAATGTAAGTCTGCCACCCATAGATAAATGTCGAAAGCTCCAGTGACTTATACGCATTTCAAAACGTCTAACAAGCCATGACCAATCATTTATCAGGTATTTAGTTGGTTTAATGAAAAAGCCAAGATATTTCGTTCTAGCATTGAGCTCCTTGAATTTTAATGGCTGAACAGAACTTATCGAATGTTCCACATCAGCCAACAAGGAATGTTTCAAAAAATGTGATTTTATATAACTGATAATCATACCAGTAACCAAGCAGAAAAGGTCAAGAATCTTCTTATATTGAATCCACTCAGCAAGTATACCCTTGCCAAAAAGCATAACATCATCCACAAACAGTGAATGTGTAACAGAAATATCTCTTGTAATTTTAATGCCAGCAATCAGTCCCTCCCGCCGAGCCTTATAAATGGATAGACTCAAGCCATCAATGACCAGTAGAAAAAGAAGCGGCAATAGAGGACAACCCTGTCGGAGGCCCCGGGATGCCTTAAAGAAATCTGTAGGGTGACCATTTATCAGTATAGCATAATTTACCGAGGTTACACAGGCCATAATCCATTTCATCACCTTCCATGGCAGACCGATCTGGATCAGAATTAATCTCAAGAAATTCCAGTCTACCCTATCATATGCTTTCACCAAATCCAATTGTAGGATGAGTGCATCCATTCTCCTCTGTTTTATTGTATGAAAAATTTCCTGAGTCACTACCACAGCATCATGGATCTGATGGCCCCGTAGAAACCCATACTGCTCCATGGAGATGTGTCTAGAGAGTATTGGTTTGATCCTATCAGCAATGATCTTGGAAATAATCTTGTAGACTAAATTGCAGAGAGCAATAGGCCTGAATTCATTATAGTTATCCGGATGGGATGTTTTCGGAATGAGTGCCAGATAAGTTGAGTTTAATGCCCCAGAGACAGTTCCTAATTTCCAAGACTCATCCACAGCCATTCGGAGATCCTCCCCCATTATATCAAAAAAATGGATAAATAGTTCCACCGACCACCCATCCGGTCCAGGAGATTTATCTTTAGCAAAACCCCGCAAAGTGTTCTCCACATCCCCCAGAGAAACATCAATATAAATACTATCCTCCTCCACATCATTAAATATCCGAGGGTACTCCTTAATAACCTTAAACTGTTCTGCCAGTGTTGTATTTTTTGGGTCACAATAGTATTCCTGAAAGTGACGAGTAGCCTCATTCATCAGTTCCTCCTCCCCCCTGATCCACCGACCCGTGTGATCATTAAGATCCCAAATAGTATTTTGCATCCTTCGAGAGTCTGCAAATTGATGAAAAAAAATTGTGTTCAGATCCCCCGCTTTGAGCCATATGGCTCGGCTCTTCAACCTCCATGTTTCCTCCTGCACAAGTAGAATATTCATTTTTCGACACTCCATTGAAGAGAGTTTTCTAGTTTCCACTGGGCTTAACCCAATACCTACAGATCTCTGCATCAGAGATGCCATTTCCTTTTCAATCTCAGCAAGTTCTAAACCCATCAAAGCTTTTTTATTTTTTTCCCACAATATAGTATAGTCTTTGATCACCTGGAGTTTCACCGCCAGCTTGTCCATAGCAGATCTCTCCCCCGAAACATCCAAATGTAGCCATTTAGTTCTCACCCCCGTAGTGTATTCAACATCTGAAAGCCATGTGGAGTTGAATTTGAAAGGGAAGGATTTGTGATAGGTCTCCTCATCAAATTGTAGAATTATAAGAAGATGATCACTGATTTTAATTTGTTGTATCTAGGACCTATAATTCTGAAAGCAATCCAGAAGAGATTCCGATATTAGGAAATGGTCAATGCGTTTCTGAATCATATTTTCCACATTTCTACCATTTGACCAAGTTGGTGCCATTGGCCTCGGAGCCACATCAACCAAGGAGTATTTCATGAATAAAATCAAGAAAAAATCAAACTCCTTTGCTTTTTTCGATATGATTCAAACGAATTCAAGAAAAAACAAAGTCAATTCCTTTACATTATTCGATATGATTCAAACGAATTCAAGAAAAAACCAAAGTCGTTTACACGAGTGAGAGACGATTTAAAACAAATTGAAGAAAAAACAAATGGCGTATATTGTACCCTATCCATGACTTTAATGCTTTAACGTGCATTTATACCTTCTACGTTAAAGGTTCCCGTGAACTTCAAAGTACTTTCCCATAGTTCATCCAAAAATGACACATAAAATACAATGGAATATTGAGGGTACTGGGCGACGAACAATAACCAAACAGAGGCAGACTCTCGAACAATAACCAAACAGAGGTAGGCTCTCGGCCGAGGTCTGGAATTTCAAATTTTCTATATATCTGTTAATTGGAAATTTCAATTTTTACTATATATATGATTATATGTTTTTTATATTTGTTATTTCACGTTTTATACAAATTCGCAGCATGTTTTAATTTAAAATCAAACTTAACGCAGACATTTTAGGTTCGTACTTTAAACTTTGCTATTCTCTTATCCAATGACAAAGAACAACAAACAAAATGAAAAATCAATCTAACTCAATTCTACAAGAAAACACACAACTGACACCATAAAATATCTCCTGTCCCCGAAATGTGTCAAGAAAACATCAAAAGATAAAACTTTCAAGATGCAAACGCAACCAAATAAGGGAAAAACAAAAAAAAGAAAGTCGGTAATGTCATAAACATGGGTTCACGGGGTACCACGAAGGAAGGACCCTGGTTGAGCAGTCCCAATCAGTGATCAAATTTGAAGGGTGAGTATTAATTTTAATTGAAAGGGCATTTGCTTTTGGAGTCCTTCCAAAGATGAAGGGAAATATAAATACTTGTACTTCATTTGACAAGTATAAATTAATTAAACTTTTCCTCAAAAAATGTATAAAATAAATATTTCCTATTTAATTTTTTACAATCATTTAATTTTTTATAATTATGAATAAATAAGCATTCCTTAATATATTTACATGAAAATGACATCTTTTCAATAAAACTTAATTTGAACATATTAATTTATCATATATATAACATTAATATTACAAATCATTAAAATAACAACTATTATGTTGTATTTGGTTGGAACACATTTCATTATACATAAAAACTTTTTAGACTATGCAATAACCATATTGGGGCATCCACATGATCTTATGAATAGTCTAGGACATTCTAACTAGATATAGTCTTAAAATAAAACTAGAACCATGCGAAAATTACTTACTGTTAATTATGTACAAAATGAAGCCATTAAGCAAAGTGAGGCTATAATAAACCTACAACCAAAAAATACATATAAAACCAATCAAAAACTTAATTCAAACTGGAGAGAGGGCATCCATTCAAGCCTGAGAGTTGTACGAATCATGGGCATTAGGCACCTAAGAAAAAATAATGCATGTCTCATAAAACATTAAAAAAAATCTTCCATACCAAGCAAGTTACCAATGCTAGCATTAGAGGGGCTGGGGCATGAATTTGTTGTTCAACACTTGTCGCAACAACATACATGTATGGGATGGAGGGGAAATGGAATCAAGCCTAAGTCAACTAGAGCCTTGCAACTCGTTGCATGTTTGAGTCTCGACAACCTTCCTTTTAAATTAAACCAAAACACCAAAAGAAGTTTGTTAATGGTTGGATTTGAGAAAATTCTATATTTGAGTAATTAAGAGCTCGAAGCTCTAAAATTTGTTGTGTTTTGTACCAATCCACAATTTGACGAATTCGCACTCATTGGCATGAAATTTTAGTTATTTAATGAAAAGAATTAATGTATCTACCTCTATGTCGAAGCCATCTTCAATGTTGATGCCACTAGGTACCTCCTTATTGTCTTACTAAAAAGCATGAGTCGAATGTGGAAGAAGACTTAAAATTGTGGACTTCACCTTCAAAGAGTTCCTTACAATCACATTGAGAAGGAGTGATAAGAAGATCGCAACAATCCAACGTGTACAATCTTAGTTGATAGTTTCAATTAAATAGTTATATGGTAACTTTAATATAAGACTTACTTATACTTGTCTCTTACTCTTTGCATCTTGACATATATGATATTTTATGGTTGTCTCTGCGCCCTAACCCAATTGATATTATAAGGTGAGGATGTGCATGAATGTTAATCCTTAGTTATGAATATGAGATGATGATTTACAGAGAAAATGATGTAAAGATATGTAATTTTTATATGTAATTTGGTGGTGAGTGCCAAAGACAAATGTGGTGAGAATAATCCTTAGGTAGGACTATGCGATGAAGATTTAAAGAGAATAGGATGTAAAGACATGTAATTTTTATATGTATTTTGGTGGCAAGCGTCGAAGACAAATGTGGCAAGAAACCACATATGTTTGGAAGGAAGCAGGGAGATTACATCATGATCATTCCGCCCATCAAAATTAGACTATTCCTGAGCCAATTTTTTTATTTATTTTTATTAATAACCATTGTGGTGCTTTGGTCCAAATGTTTTTTCTAAATCATTGTTTCTCCATATCGTGTGTTGAGTGCCACTTCTCTATATCAATGCATAAATCAACTTCTACATGGTTTGTGGTCCTAGCTGCATGCCATTGATTGTTGTTTAGAGTTGCCATGAGTATGTGACATTCATGCTAGACATGATGTATTGTAGAGGAGGAATCATCAAACGAGCCATTTGAATTTCATTTGGATGAAAAACGAGTGGGCATTGGTAACTAGCTTCACATAGGTAGTAGGCACAAAGTTTCGGTTTCATTTTGGGCCTAGTAATAGACTAGTACTGGTTCTTTGTTGTTAGAGGCACAGTCAAATCTCGATGGCCAGTGCCTCGTAGTCGTTAGTCATCACTCGCCATCGTAGTGAGTGGGTGACGTGAGTGAGTGATTATAATTTATGATATTCCCAATATTTTGAATGACTAATCGAATTTTATAGCATAGGAATTTCAACATAGAAATTGAAATTTATATGGATGGATAATTTCAATTTTTGCCCTTCTTTTTAAATGTTGATATAAATTATGTTCTTAATTGGAAGGATAAAATTCAAATTTTAAATTTTGTTTGAAGAACAATTTTAACTTTACACTTCAAAAAAAGGCTAAAACCCTTTGGAAGGGCCGAGA
Source organism: Larix kaempferi (assembly GCA_027924585.1). Lineage (NCBI taxonomy): Eukaryota > Viridiplantae > Streptophyta > Pinopsida > Pinales > Pinaceae > Larix > Larix kaempferi. The sequence goes on along the minus strand of BSBM01000764.1, from coordinate 3,358,849 downwards.
AGGGTTCAAATTTGAACACTCATCCCAAGTACAAGGATGGCCATGAGCCATAGGTCTAGTACCTACCACTTCAGGGAGTTGGTATTCCCCACTGACAATACAGGGCGTGCATTGAAAGGGACTGAAATTAGTTGACCAAGAATTGTTAAGGAACATAAAAGGTCATGGGTTCGAAACTAAATATAGCGGGCAGCAAACACCAGGATAGAGAAGTGCAGAAGGCTGGTCCAGGATAATAGCCATGAGTAATTACTTATGCATACAGGTTATAGTGTATATATTTATGACAGGAAATGTAAATGAATAAACGCCAATTAGTTTCAGATATTTTCGTAAGTGTCACTAATGACGTCTTCGTTCCACAGATCCTGTCAAATACGTTCTCAAAAGGGAAAAAACGTTATATAAACCATAAAATTCCTGCCCGATCCAATCTTCCCATAATTCTGTCAGATGTCCACCAACACACACGCAGGACCGTGATAGCGACGGTTTACGAGAAAATGGCGACGATGGTTCTCCGAAAATAAAAGATAACAAACATTCCGTTTTTTTGGCGATTTTGGGATAGAAAACTTGTTAAAATTTTTATTGGAAATTATTATCTTCACATTTTTGTAATTTCAGCAACTTGGATTAATGTTCAATTTTAAAACTATCTTTATGGCCGAAATTAAATTACGATCTAAACAAACATTTCGCGTAGGATAAAAGATAACAAACATTCCGCTTTTCCGGCATAGCGTAGGATAAAAGATAACAAACGTTCCGCTTTTTTGGCGATTTTGGGATAGAAAACTTGTTAAAATTTTTATTGGAAATTATTATCTTGGCATTTTTGTAATTTCAGCAACCTGGATTAATGTTCAATTTTAAAACTATCTTTATGGCCGAAATTAAATTACGATCTAAACACTTGCGATTTTGATATGAATTGCTCTGCCAAATTCAAGTAAATCAATGGCATACAGATTCCGGTAAATCGAGGGCATACAGCTGCCCAGACAATGATCGAGTAAGATTAGACGGTTTTGGATGTTCAAGCTAAAACTTGATTTGAACCGGCACTTGACAACCGACGACCCTGAGAGGGAAATGCAAAGTCAAATTTTGAATGTATTCGGAGTCCCTCGGTTCGTTTGATCGATTCGCTGGGTCTGCTTCACCAAATCCCCTGTATAATCGCTTTCGGACTTAACGCGGTCCGGCCATCTGCTCCGTCTGTGAACTCAAAGAAACAGAAAGCCAGCACGCAGAGCAGTGTAGCTTCTTAAAGCGTGCTCTCCTAACTGCCATAGTGCTGCTACTACAGAACTGATATCGCTTCGTTGAAGTTCTTCCAAGTCCGGCAAAGGGCGGGTGACCCGAGCGCGGCAGCTGCAAGTCCTTCTTGTTTGGATTGTTTCGTTTGGACGGATCAAGATAACAGCCTCAGAAGACTACCTTACTTAGGGGATCTCAACAGTCGTGAGAGTTAAATATTCAAGCACCATTTTTAAGTTTCCCAAGTCGTCATGGGAGCCGCACCACCTCTACAAGTCTGTGGTGGAATATTTTGTGGATGACGGTGCAACTCTAAAAATGTTGCTAGAAGAATTTTGTAATCTGCTTTCTTTGAAACTCGGAAGGTTATCACTGCTACAAATCATTGATTCTCGGGAGAATTTTGAATTTAACAAATCTAATGAATATTGATCTATCTGGTTGAAATGCTTCGAGATACTCCCAGAATGTTATGGAAACCTAAGAGATCTCAAGTACATTGATCTCTCTCGTTGTTAAAGTTTGAAAATGCTCTGAGATTCTTTCAGGAATTCTATCAAAGATCATGAATGTCAGTTTGGAGATGCATGCAAATTGAAGATGAACAGAGACTCAATGCGGATTCTAACGAGAACCTACCAAGTTTCTCATAGATCGTAAGAATGCAACCAAATTTTGTAAGGGTATTGTTTAATATTATTTGCAGATCTGGCCAAAATGGGAGATTGACAAACCGATTTCGAAGACTTATGTAAAACGGATACCTCTCCATTGTACAAAAACTGTAAAAGCTTGTAATGGTAACGGGAGCATGAGGTTTGTATTTCCCAGGAACCATTAAAAATGTAAGTATATATGTATATGAAATTGGTGAAATTTCAATAGTTTTTAGGTTTCCATCACATCATTTTTAGTCTGTTATCACTTTTAATTAAATGGCATCTTTTAATTGATTTTTTTTAAATAAGTAGGTTTTTTAATTAAATAGAAATATACAAAATTTATTATTCTTATTTCCAAAGGATATACTTTTCATTCAGACTTATATTAATTCTTAATTTTTTTATTATGTTTTTGTTATGTTTTATAATGTTTGTTAAAAAATAGTAATTAAATTGAATTTTTGAAAAAATTAAAAATATATTTTCTATTTTTTCAAAAAGAAAAATCAATTATTTTTATTGGTGAAGTACATATTAAATGTGACATAAATCCCTTAATATAAAAGTTATTTAAAAAAAGAAAATTCAACAATTTTACACATAATCACAAAACATTAAATAAAACTTTGAACTAGTACTGCTACTTACATTTGACGTCAGGAAATAAAAAAAGATCTGTGTTTTGGATGATCCTCCCATTCAAGCTGACTGCTCGCATTGTCAGCCAACTTGGAGCCGTACTAAACTCCAACATTTTTTCCACTCTCTCCCATTATTTTGTTGGATGCTCACACTAGTGACAATGCTGAGTCATGAAACAACCATTAGAAAAACATATTTCCTGCTACATTGCCTCTTTCAAGTAGATGCTTTTGAGCACATTGGTATATTTCCTATGCATTGGGTATTCATTGTAACTCTGTGAGCCTAATCCTCGTCTATCATTAGGTTTTTATTGTGTCATATGATAGCCATGAAGTTGCCTACGAATCTGTGTGGAGATAACCAAAAATTCGAAGGGGAAGGGGAAAGACAACCAGTAAACACTGACAAGCAACCTAATGCTGAAAACTATGTTCACCCAAACACTAAAAAATTCATGTGCAATCCAACCACATTAGCCTAAATCCTCTCTAAATGAATGTCAGAGGAGTATACTATTGAAAATCGACATCTAACTCTACACAAAACCTTGGATTGCATTGCATTTCTATTTATATGAGGATTAAAAAATACCTATATTGATATATTTGTATCCAAGTTTGGAGATCCCAATTGATATAAATGCATCAGCTGCAGGAATATTATCATCAGCAAATCAAATATTCAACTATGGTCATCAATATCAATCTCTGTGATAAATAAAAGTTTCTAATAACAATTGCATCATCCATTAAACATTTGCAAATACTTGTCTCCCTAATGATACTTTCATTCACATTGCAGCCAAAATGGTTCCAACTGTTCCATCTGCAATTCATATATCATTTGTACAATACCTTAGTTCAAAACCCAGCTCATATAACTAGTGCATTATTGAAATAAATGCCTTATAGAATCATAGATTCCAGATCTCACCCCATGGGAGGCGTTCTTGCAAGCTCACTGTTATATGGGTTGCCTACAACATGTGTAACCAAACAACCCAATGCAAAAAACACTGAGTAGCTTGAAGATGCCATTAGGAAAAACTTGATTAGCGAGACCATCTTACACAATGTGGATTTATCCATGGAATGAATGTAGAGTCCTGTAACACTTAAAGGAATTAAGTAGTATTAATCTTGTGATAAATCCCATTAGCAATTTGAGAGCCAGTGGAGGCCTAGAAGACGTATCTCGCCCTTGTTTGTTTGCATAAATTCTGTAATCGAATTTTTAGAACCCATAACAGAACCTCCCATGCCAAGAAAAATATGGCATATGCCCTGTTGCTCTACTTCTTTTCTTATTCTAAATTGCAGGATTGATAGTCCATTTATTTGTACACTAATAAGTCTATGTATTTGTCTCTTGTACTGTGCTTCCTATTGTAACATCTCATATATGTCTTTAGTGTGCATGCATTGCTGAAGAAGGACGATCGAGGAGTGTTGCGATGGAAGAGAACAACAATTAACATCGATGACCAAATTTTTATTGTAGATTTCCCTCCTAGCCACGAATCATACAACAGCTATGTGGATGACTATATCTCTAAATTGGCTCCCATGTCTCTCAATGAGACGCGACCTCTGTGGGAATTCCACCTCTTGAATTACAAAACGAGCAAGGTCGAAGCCACCTTAATTATTAAGGTCCATCATTCCCTCGGAGATGACATTTCTTTCATGTTGAAATTGTTTTCTTTTGTCAGAAGAGTTCACAATCCTGATCTTCCACCAAATTTTTGTAGTGCTAATCGTAGCGTTAGATACACAACTACCTCAGAGCAGTCCATTGCAGCTACATTTTTTCACTTAGTATTGTACACGATGGTTGATGTAATAATTTCTTCACTGAGAATGACCAGATGGATTGCCGATAGATAGTGTTATAGGTCAAATCTGCACTTCTCCATCTGTGATCACATTGCTCTGTTGATCACACAAAAGGACACTAAGGATTGAAGAGCTAGGTTGACCTAGATGACTTATTGACTGGAACTACTCTCTTCAGCTGAGAAACTTACTGTTTCTACAGATTTCGTGAGATGAACGCAACTCTTTGTATATCAAACCAACGTACACCTTAGAGATGAACCCTGCTTTCCTTAAGGACAAACAACATATACAATTAGAATGTTGCAAACGCTTGTTGTAAAGCACAAAAGTTGCTTACTGTACGCTACTCTGGTTATATGAAACCCGCGTACATCTTAATATGAAGTCAAAAAATATATTAAGATTATGAATTGGGATTAGTTGAAGTTGATTCTGCAACTTCCCCAACCTTCCAATTCAACCATCTCTCGAATCCAATTGCCTACCTTGTCCCATAAATACAAGGAGGATCCATGAGAGGAGGTTAGAACTAGACCTAGAAGAAAGGCTTGAAGTGTTGTTACGCTAGAGGAATTCCCAAGTCATTGTGAAGAGCATGAACCCAGGACTCGGTTGTAGAAGCATCTTGACCCATAAGGTATACTTGTACTGATTTATGCTTATTTGACAATAAAAAGGTGGAAATAACCTTCCTGTCCCAAATCGAATGTCTATTGGATTGTATGTTCATTTGGTGTAGTATCTGATTGTTGTTGATGTTTGATTGCTTTCAATATTCATCATATTTATATAGTCAATATACGTTGAGGAAGGTTTCCTTTGTGTTGCAGGTTCATCATAGCGAAGGATCAAGCAGAAGACCAAGATAAAGCTAGGATGAGCCGTCGATTAAAGGTACATCTTTCGATATTTTGATCTCTTTCATTTGTAGGAACTAAATGCAATATAATGAATGTATTTACCTATCAACCTTTCCCAAGTTGGTAGTGTCTCTCCTCACTATAAGGTAATAATCCTGCAAAACAGACTGGCGAATCCACTGGGGAGAAACCGATAGTTCTTCTGCTCTAGGAGACCTAGTTTAGGGTTTCTTCCAGTCCATTTTCAGTTTTAGAGGTCTTATAGGTCTTTGTTACCTGTTCCTTACTGCTTGATTCATCTAAGTCCACTACTGCAAAGTTTTTTCTTACTCCTGAGCCTTGTACGCTGGTTTACCCTATCTACAATAGCGTTTTTAACCTAATGAAAGCTGCTTTGTGCACTACACAGTAGCGTTTCTGTCATAGTGTACGTTGGTTTATGCACTGCACAGTAGTTTATTTTCTTGTAACTTTCAGTTCTCTGTTAGGGTTTGACTTCCAGTTTGTTTGGGTTCACTTTTATCTTGTTGCTTTGCCTCCTTAACTGACCCCTGAGACTTCCATGTCTCTTTTGAGTCTTGTTTGCCTCCCTTGAGTTTATGGTTTGCTTTTGCTTGCTTGAGTACTTTTTTAAGTGTCTTTACTGCTTTCTAGCCCTTTTTGAAGTTCGTGCACTATTCTCTTTTGGACATAGCTGCATACTTTTACCCTAGTTGCTTGTTGCAGTCATACAAACCTGCATTATTAACATTCATTGTTTGTAGCAACAATAGCACACTTTCACTATGTCTTATCCTTTCGGTTAGGGTTTGACCCCAAGTTTGAGTCCTTAGGGTGCTTTTTTAAAGGTTGCTTGGTTTATGTACTTTCTGATTGTCTTTTCAGTTCAGTCCAAGTGAGTCAAAGCTTTTCTACTTTGCTTTCTTTTGAGTCCGTGTGTTAGTAAGGTCATTTTTTGGTTCGCTTGCTTACTCCTTTGCTTGGCTTAGTGTTTTCTTAGGGTTTTGGTGCTTAAGAGCAGCCTTTTAGGTCGGCCTTTCCATCAGGAGCATCTCTTTCCCTTGTTTCTTTTACACTTTGTTTCCAAGTTCAAAGTTTTTTCTTTTGAAACAACTTGGTAAGTTGACTCTTCCTCAAGTCTTTTGATTTGTTTGTTTGAGCCATTTAGGTGTTTGTCTTACTCACATGTTACATTTAGGTCTTACTTGCTCTTGTACAAGTTCTCTTTCTTTTACAATTATCAGAAAAGAAAACAAATTGTTTAAGCAGCTTAGTAGTAAGGTCTATCATTATTTTAAGGTAGCATAGTTTGCTTTGAAATATGAAAAGAAAATACAAAAAAAAGTTTGATTTTAGGATTGCCTAGTTTTTCGATTTTTGAAAGAACATAAACAAAAAAGAGAATTTTTTTTTGTGAATTTGAAAGCATTACTTTACATGCACTTTACATTCATACAAACCATTCCACACACCACACTATCCTTATTGAGTAACAAGTAGCCCTTCAAAAGAAATATTAATAAAATTTACTAGCAACATTTTTCTTTTTAGGTATACACATCATCAACTAGATTGGGCTAGAGTTTCGGACTTAAATCACCTTAAACTATTCGAAACTGGATTCATTATTCAACAATCGTAGTATGACTATCTTTAAGGTAAATCCATCTCTATCAAATAGTCCTGGGATGCTCTACTCAAACCAGAGCTAAGCACTAGGTCGTGGGAGATTTAAATTGTTGAGGATATCCCCTCACTTTCCTCTCAACCATAAACTAGAGTTGATTCTCGTACGGGGGTCCTTTCGGACTTCGGGCTTTGCTACCCTACCCATGCATTTCGACTAGGAGGACGACTATCCCCCAAGGTTATTTCGTATTGGTGGCATCCTTAATATCAGACCTTTAGGGCTCTACACAGGTAGAGTGGGCGGTTATTTGTTAATTTTTGAGCATTAATTCAACATACTCTAGGATCTTTACTGAGAGAATAACATGTACAACATATCAATCATAGCAATGCATATCAATCACACCAAGCAATCACATGAGACAATAGACACACAGAGTTTCACTGGGGAAAACCATAAAGATGAAAAACCCCACAACTTCCTCAGAGATAAAAAGAGCAATGATACAACCAAAGTACAAGAGATAGTCTTCTCCTAGTAGCTGATCCTCCTCCTCACATGTGCACCACTTTCTGAGTGATGTAAGAGTTAGTAAGTGAATGAATCAAATAGAGATCTCCCGATCTCTATTTATACTTGTCCTGTCCTGCCCAATAAACCAGTGGGGCTAACTTGTCTATATTAGCCTAATAACCCATGGTTAACTTAATCAGGGCCGACCCCACACATGGTTGTCTGATAACCCATAGGCAAGTTACGACACTTGCGACACTTGTCAATACAAATGATGACACTTCCGTATAGAGGAATAATACATCTCTATAGGAGTACAATATACATAGGTGAAATACATTCCGAAGTTACATATAGGGTGTGTGCAAGAAAATGAGGGTCACTTTAGATGCAATGCTTTTTTTTCAAAACTCATCCTGATACATAAAAACATAACGCGTTTTTGATATTTAGCACCTGCCATGGTAAGACCTGAGCCTGACATGTCACTGGACATGTAGGATAGGTAACCATAACGCGTACGCGTTATAGAACTACAAAATGCGTACACGTTATTGAAATCTAAAATCAATTTAAAAACACAGTCCCGACCACCCCTGACCACCCACGACGCTCTTCACGCATCAGAAACGCAAAATAGAGGTTGGACGAGGACGGTTTGTGTGCCCTGAAGCATCGGTGGAGCTCGATTTAGCTGGAGGGGAGGCAAATTCACCGGTGTATTGTCATCTAATCAGGTAATTCATTCACCCATACCATTTTTTTGTCATTTCTTAACCTAAATTACTATTTTTTTATTGTTTAAAACAACCTAGTTTTGTAATATTGATAAAATTGGGAATAACCCAATCTCTAATTAAATTCACATCTCCCTCAACCAAGATGAGTGAATAATTAAAATGAATCCCTTTTCAAAAACTCAAAAATTCCTAATCCCACCAAAAATTGAAAAAATAGAACTCCCCCCTTTTTACAATGTATCCATCTAAGTCACCTGAAACGAGGACACGGGACACGAGTGTCCCCACGAGACACGGTGACCCCCGGAATTAGGACACGTAGGACACATTTTATATACATATATATATATTTTTAAAATATATTAAAATTTAAAAATATAGACATATAGATCCAATAAAATTTAACATTTACAATTACAAATATTCAATAGAAATTACATTTACAACTACAAATATGAAATATTCAATAGAAATTAGATCATTCACAAATCACAACACATTTGTCATTCACAATCACAAATCACAACGAGACATTGAGACACATAGATGCATGGCAGAGACTCGGAACCATATTTCTCATTAAGTCATCAAATTCAAAATGTATTACATAGATGTCGGAATGCCACTGGGCACTGGCAAATGCCAAATAGACTAATAGACTAATAGTCTAATAGTAAATACAAAAAAGGAGTGGATCAAGATGGAAGAATCCCATCTGTCAATGACTCAATAGTCCTCCTCCATGCCTGAATCAACAAACTCATCACTACCCTGATCCTCCTCTTTGCCAATCTAACTAACTGCATCTGCTGGTGTGGAGGATGACCCCTCCATACGATCCCCCTCATCAAAAGTGACCGGCTCTAGCACTGGATCATTAAGATCCATGTTGGCTAATGCCAAATCAATACTGTTGTCCAAACCCATCTCATTAGGAAGGACATCCCACATCCGTGTCTTTCCCTTCTCCCACTCCTCCCTTTTCCTGTAAATAAGACGAAGGTTGGAGTGCACATACACCATCATCTCTGCCCTGCATTGCTCAAGCCTACTCTTCTTCACACTATACAAGTTCCCATATGTGCTCCAATTACTCTCACAACAAGAGGATGAAGTAACTTGAGAGAGGACCCTCAAAGCTATCTTTTGTAGAAGAGGGCATGTTGCCCCATGAGTTGTCCACCAAACAAGGGGTTTCTTAACCCCCATGTCTCTAACCACCTCATATCCTCCAAATCTCCCAGTGCCACTAGAAAACTCATAAAATTCCTCCTCCACCACCTCAAGGTGGTCTCTATCCTGAAGTAGTCGTCTAAATGCTATCTTCCTCCCCTCTAAGATCTCTCCATCCATGTGAGGAGGGACTCTGGATGAGGGCCCTAACCCACCACTGAGCCAATCCTAAGCGTAGAACCTGGGGTTCAATGAGTGGACCAAGCAATGCAAAGGTGTGCAATTCTTATCCCACCCGGAGATAAGAATTCCCTGTATGACGGACCATAAGTTCTCTGCCGATGTCTCATACTCAGCACACTCATTCTCCATAAAAATGGTCCTCATGGACTCAATCATGGAATCCCACCCCTCATAAACATCTCCTAGGATGGGCTGGTCCGTGTTTGCAAATCGCAACAAAGAAATGATTGGATCCATAATCTTGATGCTAAGGACTACCCTATCCCACCAACCATCATCTAAAACCGTGTCCCACACGACACGGGGACTCTGTTGGACGTGTCCGGTTACTTAGGTATCCATCCACATGAAACTCAAATTTCCAACCTTCAAAGGCCATTTCCCATGATACTAATTAAATAATTTTCCTTAGTAATGTCCATAACAAGATGAAATGCATGCACAAGTGTGAATAAAAAAATGCAAAAAAAATTAGTAACTTGGTTTCTCAAAATTTCATCACAATCATTTGTCCATGAACATAATCAAAATTTCATCAGAAGTGTATGTAGTTATACATTGCCTCTTAGTCAAGCACCCTTGACTAAATGCCAAAACACATTAACAAACTGTCTCTCGGGCCTGCCCTATCCACACCCTCGATCACTCTACTCAACGCTCAGGGACCGTCGATTCAACTGAAAAACTTCATATAGAAAATCACTATGTTTTTTATTTAATTTTCTGAACTTGCCATACAATGTAGAGATCGATTTTGTAGAGACAAATTGTTTCTGTTTTGAGAAGTTGACATTGTTGTTATTGTCATTCTAGTCTCAATCTCTAGTTGATTATTCAACATCTTAATCATTGATAGTCATCTCAAGTACATATGTAATCATATTGGCAAGACAAACTCATACATATCCATTTCGTTCCATGCCACTTTGTCCTCCCCTCCAACCACAAGGCGTAATATATTGAAATCAATAAATTGAATGTTAGCTTATGAAGTTGATGGAAATATTGTTTTCTGCAATGGATGTAAAGGCCAAAACATGTCAAAATAACACTCCTAAATTCTAAGAAGTTTAAACCCAAGTTTGCATGGAAAAGTCACCAATGAGGGTTAAGAAGTGCCTTAACTTCTAGAAAGAAGTTGAACGAAACTTACTTTTTAATTGTTAAATGTTTAATTTTAAGTTTTAAATGTATGTAAGTGAATGCCATTAAATTGTTTACTTGAGTTTGATTTAATACATTTTCAATTTTGAAGAGACGCCATTATATACCATGTATATGTTTCTAATGATTTTCGTATTGATGTCTTTATTGCAGTTGCGGCTATGGACACCAATGCTGAGATACTGATTGAGCTTGCCCACTTGAGGGGCATTGGTGCAGCTTTTAGTGGTGGTGATAGGATTCGCCGCTCGCTTGCATCAACCTTGGATGCAATTGTTGACACCATTGCACAGTCTAGCAATGTACTATTACATCATATAGAGAAAGAAAAAGACAACAATATGCTGATGGGCTAGACTACAATGCAATAAAAAAGTTGAAAATATCCAAAGAGCTCATATTTGCATTGTTTAGGGACCCTCAGACGGGGGAAATCCCAAATGCAAATAGGCCGCATATCTCCATTGAGTGGTGCACGTTTCAACCATTTGTTGATAACTGGATGGACAGATGGTACATGGTTTTTGATATGCCACCACACAACAACAGGAAAATTCCCTTGTATTTCCTTCGAAAGATGTACGCAGAGTTCGTGTTACATAAACACGTAAACTATTTTGACATCTTGCCTTTTCAGGGGATTGGTGGGGGGATGTCCCAAAACCGACCCAATGCGAGGCTTCAAGACCAGGATCGCCCTATCCCTGCACCTCGTAGGCAGTTGCTTGGGCCAGATTTCCCACCTGCACATCGTATTATTCCACAGACACGAGATGCATTTTTGAGTTTGGCACGGGTGGTTGTTCTCCATGGCATTATGGTTCAACATATGGGTGAGGAAGGGACATTTGTCCTTGGTGTGGTACATACACCAGCTCGTCACCATGCAGGACCATCAACTAATGTAGGACCATCAGGACCATCCACTAATGCAGGACCATCAACACATCCCCATCCTAGTACTGATCCTCACGAGTGCACATCATGTGGTCGTCCCTGCTATGGTCTTGCCTCCGATGTTTCCTTCAGTGGGTTTTTGAGAGAGGTATGTTGATGGTTAATTGTAATAAATTCTTCATTTATTTTCGTCTTTGTACACATATATATAGTTTGAGCTAATATATTAATTTTGTGAACTTGCAGTTGATGCTTTATGCCGGTAGCGATGCCCCAGAGCCGGATGTTCCAGACTCTACAGGGGGGCATGATGCTACCCATTTGGTAGGCCCTTCTTATATAGCACCTATTGCCGTATCTCACACCGAGGTAAACATTTTAAAATTTCAGTTTTTTAATACTTGTTAATTTGTTAATTTCCACATACTTTACATTTTAGTTCACTAATGCTATCTACGGTCTAATATTTACAATTATTAAACTTGCAGATGGAAGATCCTTCACTGGGGCAAGGTAATGTGGAGGTAGCACCCATGGTCATACCATCCCATGAAACATCTGGGCTCCAGGTAAACAATTAAAAATGACATTTTTTAAATACATGTTTGTTTGTTGAATCATGCATGCCTAACTACATGAACACTTGCTGACTATAGGCACCATCCGAGACATCTGGACCATTGCCTAGATTTGTATCTCCCTCCAGGCCATTCGTAAACAAGGGTCATGTGTATGTGAGGCGTTCTACTCCTAGGAAGACTCCAGCTGCCCACAACCATGGGCTTACTCACACCATGGTAATGTATATCCTTCGATGATATTTGTTGTTTAACTTGAAATCGAGTGCATAAATCGTTTTTGTTAATGTTTCAATTGCATGTTTACTGCATCAAGAACCCGAGTTGTCTACTGAAAACCTCACATCGATGGTTGATGCAGCAGTCAGTGCCGCATCTGCAATGGCAACTGATCACACACAGGTATGTAACTATTTCAACATTATCTTTACATAGTTTATTATTGTTGTCTATTGTTTATTCATGCATTTCTAACTATTTCAACATTTTTTCATTGTAGCCACCACCAGCAAGAGCAGTTCCTGGCTCCCCTGGTTTGACCATCCTGGATGTTCAACCAACGGCTCCATCTGCTACACAAGCAACGCAATCTCCTTTGTCAGTTGAGGTGAGATGTCCTTCAGTGACCAAGTGTTTCATGCACTTTCCATGCACCAGTTGATAATTGTTGAGCTAATGTATTAGTGTACATAGTTAGTTGAATTTAACAATTGATATTTAATTTGCAAGATCCAGAGACGCACACTAATCCTAGAGATGTGCCTAGAGGATCAACGTCGGGAAAGAACAAGAGGAAGCTTGAGTTTTGATGTGTTTTATGGGATATATGTACATTTGGATACATGTACATGTGGCTTTGATAGTTTTGGATAGTTTTGGACACATGTGCTTTTGGATACTTTTGTATATATATGTACTTTTCGATACATTCACTTTTGGAGACATGTACATTGACTTTATTGTGCATGTACTTTTGGAGACATGTACATTGACTTCATTGGATACATGTACTTTTGGAGACATGCACTTTTGGATATATATGTACTTTTGGATACATGTACTTTTGGAGACATGCACATTGACATTTCACTTATAAATGAATGATACATTTTCCTTTGTATTTGTTATTCGGTTTCCACGTGTTCTTGTTTCAATCTAATGTGTTGATTTGTGTGGATTATCTATTACTCATGAATGCGCTATGTCAAAAGAACAAACTATTATATTTAAAGGTTTCAACGAACTCACTACATGCGTGCACTAATTGGTATCTAATTAAAATTTGTGATTTTGGATGATCATTACAAGTTATTTCAAAGTTCTTGCTCGTATAATTTAATCAAACTAAATGCAATACAATGTTTTTCAAGGTTTCAACGAACTTACTCATGCACACTAATTGGATAGGTGTAATTAAAATTTGTGAGTTTGGATGATTAAATTACAAGTTAAGTCAATGTTCAAGTGTAATTTAATAAAAGTAAGTGCAATACATGCTACACATTTCATCAACGCCCAATATTTGATTGTACAATTAGATTCAACACTACATATGAGTAACTACATACAAGTGCTCAAAGCAACATTGGTGAAAGGAACAAACGTTACCTCGGGATTCGAGAAATAAAGTGCCTTCTAATGTTGGTTGGAAAGGATATACTTGGTTATCCTTATGACTTGGAGGTCATCTTCATGTAGATAAGTACTCTTGTTGTCATGTGTCATTAAGGTTTTTTCATGTGGTAAAACCCTTCAGGGTCAGGGTTTGTACATGGTTTCATTGTACTTGATTTCTAAACATATAATTATTCTAAGAAAGGTTGCTAGGTTTTCTTCCCCATGAGGGTTTCCCGGGATAAAATGTTGTGTCTCTTGTCCCTGAACAACATTTTCATGCGACTTGCAACTCGACATAGCCTAGAAACCGGACGTCAGACCGACGAACTGTCGACTCCATTGGTCCCCTGGTGTGCGATTACCTCTAGGGGGCCCTCTCCCTCGTCTCCCCATGGCCCCGTGGCTTGATTGTGCATTCATTTCGTAAACTAGGGTTTTGCTCAATTTCATTGCATGCAATCTCGCATTGGTTGGTCAACTCTGTAAAAAACTCCCCCGAGCCAGTGTTGGCAGTGTTCCCACGTCGGTATTGCCCACACACACTTGCAGGAGCCAACGGCCCACAATCTTCCTGCTCCGTTTGCTTTTTGGCTCCAGGGCGGAAATTCACCAAGTGTCCCTGAACGACATTTTCATGCGACTTGCAGCTCGACATAACTCGGAAATCGGACGTCGGACCGATGAACCTTCAACTCCGTTGGTCTCCTGGTGTGCGATTACCTCTAGGGGTCCCTCTCCCTCATCTCCCCATGGCCTCATGGCTTCATTGTGCATTCATTTCGTAAACTAGGGTTTTGCTCAGTTTAATTGCATGCAATCTCGCATTGGTGGGTCAACTCTGCAAAAACCTCCCCCGAGCTAGTGTTGACAGTGTTTCCATGTCGGCATTGCCCACACACCCTTGTAGGAGCCAACGACACGCAATCTTCCTGCTCCGTTTGCTTTTTGGCTCCCGGATGGAAATTCACCAAGTGTCCCTGAACAACATTTTTATGCGACTTGAAACTCGACATAACTCGGAAACCGAAAGTCAGACCGACGAACCGTCAACTCCGTTGGTCTCCTGGCATGCGATTACCTCTAGGGGGCCTTGTCCCTCATCTCCCCATGGCCCAGTGGCTTCATTTTACATTCATTTCGTAAACTAGGGTTTTGCTCAGTTTAATTGCATGCAATATCGCATTGGTGGGTCAACTCTACAAAAACCTCCCCCGAGCCAGTGTTGGCAGTGTTCCCACATCGGCATTTCCCACACACACTTGCAGGAGTCAACGGCACGCAATCTTCCTGCTCCATTTTCTTTTTGGCTCCTGGACGAAAATTCACCAAGTGTCCCTGAACAACATTTTCATGCGACTTGCAACTCGACATAACTCGGAAACCAGACGTCGGACCGACGAACCGTCAACTCCGTTGGTCTCCTGGCATGCGATTACCTCTAGGGGGCCCTCTCCCTCGTCTCCCCATGGCCCAATGGCTTCATTTTACATTCATTTCGTAAACTAGGGTTTTGCTTAGTTTAATTGCATGCAATATCGCATTGGTGGGTCAACTCTACAAAAACCTCCCCCGAGCCAGTGTTGGCAGTGTTCCCATGTCGGAATTTCCCACACACACTTGTAGGAGCCAATGGCACGCAATCTTCTTGCTCCGTTTTCTTTTTGGCTCCCGGACGAAAATTCACCAAGTGTCCCTGAACGACATTTTCATGCGACTTGCAACTCGACATAACTCGGACCAGACCGACGAACCGTCGATGGTTCGTTGGACCAACAAACCATCGAATCTGTTGGTCTCCTAGTGTGTGATTACCTCTAGGGGGCCCTCTCCCTCGTCTCCCCATGGCCCAGTGGCTTCATTGTGCATTCATTTCGTAAACTAGGGTTTTGCTTAGTTTAATTGCATGCAATCTTGCATTGGTGGGTCAACTCTGCAAAACCCTCCCCCGAGCCAGTTTTGGCAGTGTTCCCACATCGGCATTGCCCACACACACTTGCAGGATCCAACGGAACGCAATCTTCCTGCTCCGTTTGCTTTTTGGATCCCGGGCGGAAATTCACCAAGTGTCCCTGAACGACATTTTCATGCGACTTGCAACTCGACATAACTCGGAAACCGGACGTCAGACCGATGAACCATTGACTTTGTTGGTCTCCTAGAGTGCGATTACCTCTAGGGGGCCCTCTCCCTCATCTCCCCATGGCCCAGTGGCTTCATTGTGCATTCATTTCATAAACTAGGGTTTTGCTCAGTGTGGGAGTGTGCAATTTTGCACACGGGGGTCAACTTTGGAAAATCATCCACCGGGCAAGTATGGCTAGTGTTCCTAGCCCGAACCTGCATAGACACACCTGCAGGACTCCTCGAAACTCGGTTTTGTTGCACGGTTGGAGTTCTATGCCCCCGGTAGGTATCCAACAGGTGTCCCTGAAGGCCTTTTGGCAGCGAGACGGGACGGGCCATAGAATGAAGACCGTGGCTCGGATCGATGAACCGTCGACTCCGTTGGATTTAACACACTGGGATAGTGCCAGGGGTTCCCCTCCCCTCCTGCCCGGTGGCCCATGTGTCACCTTGCAGGTCCATCTTGGAAACTAGGGTTTTGCTCTGTGTGGAAGTGTGCAATTTTTGCACACAGGGGTCAACTTTGGAAAATCATCCACCGGGCGGGTATGGCTAGTGTTCCTAGCCCGAAATTGCCTAGACACACCTGCAGGACTCTTTGGAACCCGATTTTGTTGCACGGTTGGAGTTCTATTCCCCCAGCAGGTATCCAACAGGTGTCCCTGAAGGCCTTCTGGCAGCGAGACGGGACGAGCCATAGAATGAAGACCGTGGCTCGGATCGATGAACCGTCGACTCCGTTGTATTCACCACACCAGGATAGTGCTAATTCATTATGAAATATTTAACAAGACATGAATTAAATTTAATATAAGTGTATTGTTTAATATAGTGAGCATGAATTGAATTAATTTTGTTGGGTGAAGCCAATAACCCACATGATGAACATAATATAATTTTAGGGTTTACTGATCATATGTAAAAAATGGCATATTCATAAACTTGACATACAAGAGAACTTTTGGCATATTTATAAACAACGTAAATGTAAATTTGGCATATCAAGAACACAAAATTGACATATTCATATGAAACATACATGCGAAAATTGAGCATATATCAATATTCAATTACAAATAGTATAAATAGTATAGTATTAAAAGTATGTAACGTACCTCATCATGCTAGATCCCACCTATTATTATACAGCCAAGCCCTCCGGATCATCTCTTATACTGATGGTCTCCATTAGTCTCTCGTGCTCTGTATCCGGTAAGAAGTAGCGTACCTTCGATGTATTTCGACTAGGCATTGTTCGTACCTAAAGGTTTGTGCCAATGATTAAGTTGGTAAAGTGATACACACTTGAACTTGGTTTGTAATCCTTGTAAACATATCCACCCTTCTTTCTTCCATTGCTGTCCCGTGTCAAGTATTCACCTTTAACAACCATAGACCCAGTTGGAAAGTGGTTGTTTTCATCGTCAGTCATGGACATAATGAGGTTTTGCTTTCCATCTATACAGCGTGCCAACCAGTATTCATCACCCCATTCAGTATCTTTTGAGGCAACCACTGCGTATATGTGCCTTGCATTATATGATTGTAGGTATATGATCAAAATATTTTTCGTGCGATACAAGGCCATTAATGTGCATTTGAAGACTATGTAAACAAACAAAAAATGTTAAGGAAATGCATCATACCGGGTTGTACAAGGTCTGAGACATGATCAAAATCAGCAGAAATAGATGATTGGTCTTCTTCCAACGAAGTTAACTCAACAATTGCACGCTGATCAAGTGGAAGTGATATGCGATCCCATCCATCAACCCAATCCAATGATTCACACCCATCCCAGTCACCATCACAACAAGGTGTGCAAAAACAAGCGAGTTTTCTGGTCCAAATTTCAAATACTGGGTTATCAGAGCTTCGAACCAAATGAAAGCCACAAGTCCCAGGCACAGTCTTGCATTCCCATGCATGTGAATGATCTATGTCTACCACCTCCCAAAAAAATCTCTCCAAATGTCTCTTTCTTGTGGATTCTACTTGCATAGTTGATTCCTCTCCCATTACTGACGTGCACCACCTGACTGTAGATTGAGCATTTAGAATAGTAGATTCTGTAGATACTTTCAATTCCTCTCTTCGTAGGGTTGTTTTGACACATGATCCGGCTCCATCATGCTCTCCTTTACCATGCCCAGTCTCAAAATAGTTCCACATATGTGGCACTTTGTAGTTTTTATGCAATGAAGACAACCATTGAAATATGCGTGCATTTTTGAACTGACCAGCACACCCATCAGACCAAATCCAGTGTCAATCCATCTGTATGTTCCTTCCCTTCAAGTGATCATAGAACATGATGAAGCAATGACGTACATAGTGGAATTCGTGGCATCTATCATCACTTATGTATAAGTGATATTCCTTCATAATTTCTCTTTGCTCTTCAGTGCTATTTGGGCCATGCCTATATGTGATATGGACCATCAAGGAAACCTGCTCAGAGTGATAATACTGACTTTGGATCTCATTTTGAGGTTGCAGAGTGTAGTTCTCAACAAAATCAACAACTGAAAGTATAGTACCAAGGGGAAATGTATCTCTGCATATTCTAAACTTCTCATCCTGCCATCGTGCCACGTGGACATGCTGAACATATTGATGTGTCTTTTCAATAAATTCCTTGATGAAGTCACTAACTTGTACCTAGTGACACAAAATGATCTCAATGTCAGTTTTTTGTTGTAAGTAAGGATTGAAATGTAACCGTTACAAAATAATTTTATAGATATAAATGCATACCTGAGATGTCACCAATTGTATTTTTTTGCTTTCTTTCCCTGGGACTATTTCATAGTTGATATATTTGAAACTTTTCATGTCTGTAACCATTTTCCCAAATTCACTGTCTCCATTCTCGTGTATACATTGGATCAATAATGCCATTCCAGCACAGATGGAGCATGTTCCATCCAAACAAGATTTTGCATAGTATGTTTTCCCCTCGGGCCTATTGCACATGATGCTATGAATGAATTCTCTTGATGAAGTCAGTGGTATTGTCATGGAGCAATCCTGCACAATGTTAGTATGCAACACACGACGAATGTACAAAAATGTTTCATAGTAATATTCATATTCTACATGGTATCTACAACAATAAGTGTTACGAAGAGTATTTATTCTAACATACCATGGCTTACATTTCTCAAAAGTTCTTTTCCCCAAGTTCAATTGTCTATGCTCAATCCTAAATTTCTCGTAAAGTTCTATCTGTGTTATATCAAGAAGATGCTTAGTATGTGGTTCACGATCCTTTGAACCCCTTCTTAGTTTTAGTACATCGTTTCGGTTTGAAGAAGGCCTTGTGTGATCATGCCAAAAATTGTGCACTAGTCCCTTTATTGCATCAACTAGCTTCATGTCACGATGTGGCAAACGACCAACAAAGGCCCAAAAATCTGTCTGATCGGTTGTGTCAAGATGTTCTCTTCTAATAGAATACCTACGGAGGGTTTTTACATTCAAATTAACTAGTTCGGATGTAGGCCTGAGAATACGAAGGGCCCTAGTGTTCTTATTTGCAATTGCTTGTGACAACACACGATGAGTAGCATTGCGGTCCTTTGAACGTGTATTCTTACCAATTTTACCAAATGCATCTACTAGGCTTTTAATTATATGAGAACTTGGTTCATAATTCTTTATCATCTTTATCCCTAACTTTTTCCTAACAACATTCATGCTCCTAGATTTTAGCAATGATAAAAATAATCTACATTTATCTCCATCACATTTAGAAACAAAATATTTATCAAGTATCTGTTGAGTTTGATAAGCAATACTACGTTTAGATAGCGTACCTTCAATGGAATTGATAAGACTTTCATCAACTTGTATACGCTTCAGAGTTCTTCGACGTGTGCTTGCTAATGGAGGTAAGGGGGTTGGAATTGTACCATGTAGTGCATCACCAAGACGCTCTGGCATTTCAAAAGTAGCTTGGTGTCCTTCATTCTCTTCCTGGTAGTTGGATGGTGGAATTCCAACATCCTCATCGATGGTCTGTGGAAGTCCAACATCCTCATCGATGGTGTGGATAACATTCTCTTCTTCAACAGTAGGCAAAATGTCCAATGCCTCTCTGACTTCATCGCTTGTATAACCACATCCGGATAGCAAATTGGGTGTTTCTTTGTGAGCTTCATCTTGAGATGGTAACTTATCACTTTGACTTGAAGTGGGAATTGAAACATCCCCTAATGAGCACCTTTGTTTTGCTTCTTGATTACTTCCATGGGGCGCTTGTTCAACAACTATTGTGGAAATTGAAGGTCCCTCTTGTCGTGGATTAATAGGATGAACCGTGGTATCCTCTACAATTGGATTTGGATTAGTTTCCAAAGAAAGCCTCCGATTCATCATGCATATTCTTTTCTTTTCTTTCTCTTCTTCAATGACTTCTTGAGGTTTCTTCTTCCTTGTTGATTTGTTTACTCGGTTACGTGCATTCCCCATCACCACAATGATCAATTCAATATAGTTTGTTTTTGTTGCTCCTCAATTACAAGCTCTTCAATAATAAGCAAATGGAAGTTAAATCATAAATTGTTTGGGCTCTTTGATTCTCTTGTACACTTGTGTATATCCACCATCACCATGAAATGGTCTTGAAGCTTGATATCTTATCTTGTGTGCTCCTCAAATATAGGCAAAATGAATCTTTCAAAGGCTTTATCTTTGGTGTTATTCAATTGGAGATTCTTCAAGCTTGTTGATTATCTTCTTCAAATATGGCCATATAACCCAACACCACACTGAGCAACCATGAAAGATGTCCTCAATGCTGCACCTGCATAAAAAAAATAATGATGGAGTTGGTGTAGAGTGTGAGAATTTCCAATGGCGGGCTCGTGTTGTTTGAAAAATCGTGGGAGTGTTGTTTTGGCTCGGACAGAGTGAAGTTGCTCTCAGACAGGGATAGTCCACTATTTATGGAGTTACAAAACGCGCACGCGTTATATAAAGAAAAAACGGGTGTGCGATATGTAGTGCAAAAACATGTACGCGATATTGTCAAACACAATAAATAGGTTAGGTGCACGGCTAGGGCAACGAACAAAATCAAAAGAAAACTAATAATTTATATGGTTACATACAAAACAAATGTTTTTAGTGCGGGGACAAATGTTTTGTATGGTTTAATACCCCCTAGCTCTCTCCCAATAATCCCTAGATACGCCCTATCTCTTTCTAAATATTTGTCCCTCATTCTCCCTACATCCCTCCCTACATGTTTCTTTCATGTTTCTTTCTCTCCCTTACTCCAGCCATGTCTCTACCACCCCACTCTCCATCTATCCACCTTCTCTTTATCTTCGTCATTATCCCTCCCTATAGCACTCTCTCCCTTCTTCTCCCTTAATCAATAACCCTCTACGCCTTTATCCCTCCCCCTTGCCCTCTCTGTCTTACCTTGTTCCTAGAGCCCCTCCCCCATAAAGGCATTTAGACCCTCTTCTAAACATTAATCCCTAAGTGCATAAGTGCACAAGATGATGAGGAGGAGGAGGGTGATGACAATGAAGATGATCATGATGTAGATGAAGATGATAAAGATGATGATGAGGAGGAGGGTGATGACAATGAAGATGATCATGATGCAGATGAAGATGATAAAGATGATGATGTTGATGAAGATGATGGTGATGATGATGAAGTTGTTGATGATGATGGTGATGGTGATGTTCGGATGATGATGAAGATGATGGTGACAAGATGGAGATGTTGATCTGATGAGGAAGATGATGATGATGATGGTGATGATGATGAAGATGTTGATGATGATGATGATGGTGATGAAGATGATGATGATGAAGAAGATGATGATGATGGAGATGTTGTGTTGATGGGGAACCTAGAGATGACAATGATGATGAAGATGGTGATGGTGATGGTGATGGTGATGGTGATGACGATGAAGATTTTGATGATGATGCTGATGGTGATGATGATGAAGATGTTGACGATGATGGTGATGGTGATGTTTAGATGATGATCATGATGATGTTCAGAAGATCATGATAGTGATGATGGTGATGATGATGGAGAAGATGACGATGATGGATATGTTGATGAGGAACCTGTAGATGCTAATGATGATGATGATGATGGTGATGAAGATGATGATGATGGAGATGTTGATGAGGAACCTATAGATGCCAATGATGATGGTGATGGCGATGAATATGTTGATGATGATGGTGCTGGTAATGATGATGAAGATGTTGATCATGATGGTGATGGTGATGTTCGGATGATGATGATGATGAAGATGATGGTGACATGATGGAGATGTTGATCTGATGAGGAAGATGATGATGATGATGATGGTGATGATGATGAAGATGTTGATGATGATGATGATGGTGATGAAGATGATGATGATGGAGATGTGTTGATGGGGAACCTAGAGATGACAATGATGATGAAGATGGTGATGGTGATGACGATGAATATTTTGATGATGATGCTGATGGTGATGACGATGATGATGATGTTGATGGTGACGATGATGAAGATGTTGACGATGATGGTGATGGTGATGTTCAGATGGTGATGATGATGATGATGATGGAGATGTTGATGAGGAAGGGGGAGATGACAATGATGATGAAGATGTTTATGGTCGTGAAGATGATGATGATGGTGATGGTGATGATGATGGAGATGTTGAAGATGATGGAAATGGCGATGAAGATGATGATGATGACGGTGAAGATGATGAAGAAGATTATGATGATGGAGATGTTGATCTGATGACGATGAAGATGATGATTATGGTGATGATGATGAAGATGTTGATGCTGATGATGATGGTGATGAAGATGATGATGGTGATGAAGATGATGATGATGGAGATGTTGATGAGGAACCTACAAATGCCAATGATGATGGTGATGACGATGAAGATGTTGATGATGATGGTGCTGGTAATGATGATGAAGATGTTGATGATGATGGTGATGGTGATGTTCAGATGATGATGATTATGATGATGATGATGAAGATGATGGTGACATGATGGAGATGTTGATCTAATGAGGAAGATGGTGATGATGATGGTGATGATGATGAAGATGGTCATGAAGATAATGATGATGAAGAATATGATGCTGATGGAGAATATGATGCTCACAACTCCCTCTAGTCTCTCTCTCCCCAACCATCAATCTCTCTCTCTCTCTCTCTCTCTCTCTCTCTCTCAAACACACACACATACACACAAATTATGTCACTTTCCATTCTCAAACCCATCCCCCTTCCATCCATATCTATCTCCACCTTGCTCCCTCCATCCCTCACCCTACCTTCTCTCCCTCCCTCTCTCATCGCCTGTCTCTCTCTCACCTTCTATCCCTCCCTCATGTTATCTTTCCCTCAACCTATCCCAATATCTCCATCACTCCCTCTCTCTCACACACTTTATGTCCCTTCCCCCTCCTCTCATATTCTCTCTCTCTCTCTCTCTCTCTCTCTCTCTCCATCGCCACCACTCCCTGCATGTCTCCCACCAACACTTTCTGTCCCTCCCTTCCTATCTCTTTATTTCATTCTATCCCCATCTATCTCTCACTCCCTCCAAATCCATTCCTCCCCATTGTCCCTCTCCCTCCCTCGCTCTATGTCTCCCCCCCCCTTGTATTCTTTATTTCTCTCTCACATCCCCCTTGCCTCCATCCATTCCCCTTTGTCACTCAAGTCTCACTTTCAACTTCTAACCCTATACCTCTTCAGAACCTATTCGAATCCTAATAGTGCTCTCAAGCTCCACTTCCCTTCGCCCCCTGTAGCCCATCATGTTCTCATATCCTTCATCTCTCCCCACTCAAGCTTCCAACATCCTTCTAAGCCCTTGACCCTTTCCCACGCCTATTAAATATTAACCATAGATTCCCTTGACCCTTCCCCACCCCTTCTCAAATATTAAAAAAAAATTTCCTTGAGTCTTCCACACCCCCTCTTTCTCAAGTATTAAACATGTATTTTATAATTTGCATAACGCGAGCGCGTTTTTTTAACTATATAACGTGTACGTGTTATGTATTTATATAACGCATACACGTTATGTACATCTAAAAGAGCGGCAATATTTTTGAATTTAAACAGAACGCGTTCGCGTTTTGTAGAGCCTAAACCAGGCCGAGTCACATGCTCACATGTCAACAATAATCCTATGTGTATGCTTTGGAGTTTGCTTTAGTAATTCCAAACCTGTGCTATGTTAATGAAAAACCAAAGCTAATTGGGTATTTCTTCCAGTTTCTGGAGAATCCTATGCTTAGCCACTCGTTACAATATGCTACACAGAGTCATTTTTGATGAAATCTTAGACAAAAATAGCATTTTTTCTGCAGATTCCAAATATGTAACTTTTATTTTGAAATATTAATTTTTCCTATTTTCTTTCAATTTCTCTTTTGTCCTACCTCCTTAACTCGTGAAACACACTGTTAGTGTTTCTTCCATAACTTTTTCAATTCTCAATAATTTCAAAAAAAAATTGTATGGTGCATAAGAGGACACTAACCTCCACGTTCTATGAAAAACCCATTTCAAGATTTTTGCATTAATACCTTCAAAGGCTCTACCCACAGAAGAGGTACTATTTTCGAGGTTTGATCACTTAGACATTTATAAAAAAATTATAAAATTACTAATTTAATTTTCAAAGAATAATGGCGCACAAGTGCTATGTGTTCTCTACATGCATGCCGATTTTTGTAGCTTGATTCCATCATTTAGGCCCTCAAAGGCTCTACCCACAAAAACATATACCTTATCATTTGCCTGAAAAATAAAAAGTGTATGTTAGGGAAAATGAAACTTGACATAGCTATGCAAATTTTCAATACATAAAAGTTATATATTCGGAAACGTGATTCAATTTCCTACATTTCATCTTTTTTACTCAATGCAAGATATTTTGTGTAAGTAGCTCAAAAAATCCAAGTAAGTTGAGGGATGCTTGCTTTTTCAGTTTTCTATTGCATCTAACGCACCAAAAGTGACCCTCATTAGCTTGCATTGACCCTATACATCAACACTCCCTCTTAACTAGGAAGGCATTTCTTGACACATATTTGCTAGTACAAGTCTTCTTCTCTGGATCATCATCAGTGAATCATCGTCCTCGAATCATCATCATAGTCACTGCTGTTGCTATCTCAATCAATCTCCGATCTACTCGTCATAGGAAGTTCTACAGAGCCAGTCCTTTTTCATACTAGATGTAGGCCCACCACTTGCAGGTCTTCATCAACACTAGCCATACTGTGGAATCCTCAGGATTTATTACGTGTTTCACAATGCCTTGAAAGAGTATCCCGAGACTATTTATGTGCCGAAGCATGACCGGAAAGATCTCCCAGGTCCACTTACATGTGACTGTCACAAAACCTTAAAAGAGTGTCTTAACTAGCAAGAACCCTAAAGAGCATCCGAGGCCTTTTACATGACTAGCACAACCTGTTCGGATCTCCAGGACGTATTGCATGTGACCCCTCACCACAATGCCTTGAAAGAGCATCCCAGGACTTATTAGGGGCACACAGCCCAACCTATTGGATCTCCCAGGTCTACTTACATGTGGTCATGGCAATGCCTCTAAAGAGAATCCCAGGACTTATTACGGGCACATAGCCCAACCTATCGGATCTCCCAGGTCTACTTACATGCCATAGGATAATGCCTCGAAAGAGCATCCCAGGCTGTTGCGAGCACACAGCTCTACTTGTCAGATATCCCAGGTCTACTTATATGTCCTCCTAGAGCAATGTCTCAAAAGAGCATCCTAGGCTATTATGAGCACACAACTCTACCTGTCGGATCTCCCAAGTCTACTTATATGCTCATTTGCACAACCTGTCCACGGCCACAGAGTATCAACCTGATACTCACCATACATCATCCTAATGTACATCATCACATGATCAACCTGATCATCATCACTGCATTGTCTTGATGCATGTCATCTGGAGCAACATCCTGAAGCTCATCATCCATGATCATCCTAATCATATAAAGCATCCACCTGATACATACCAAGTATCTACCTGATACATATCATCATACATTATCCACTTGATCATACAATGTATCCACCTGATACATACATAGATACATGATCCACCTGATCACACAATGTATCCACCTGATATATATCAACATACATGATATACCTTATCATACAACGTATCCAATTGATACATATACAGATACATGGTCCAAGCATCCAACATGATGCATATACATATACATGATCCAACTGATCATAACAAGCATCCAACATGATGCATGTACAAATATATCAAGCATCCAACATGATGCATATACATACACATGATCCAACTGATCATATCCATCATCAAACATGATGCATATACAGAGCAGTAACCGGAGCATCGTCCTGATGCTCATCATCTAGCGCTTACATCTGCAGCCATGGAAGGATCCGCCTCTCACCATGCTGGGAATGGATCCTGCAAATGTGTCCATCACTTCTTCCTTGAAGTGTCATCAATCTGAAGAACACCAAGCCTCTCTCTGAAGTACTCGAATTTCACTCTGGCTAGTGGTTTCATCAACACATCTGCAACCTGCTCATCCGTTGCAACATACAGGAGCTTCACTACTCCTCTCTACACCATATCCCTGATATAGTGATATTTGATCTCTATGTGCTTCGACCTGTCGTGGAACAACGGGTTCTTAGACAACTTTACACAACTCTGGTTGTCACAAAATATACTAGTAGCCTCCAACAGGAGATCAAATAACTCAGATAGTAGCTTCTGGATCCATACTGCCTCACAACTAGCCAAACATGCTGCAACATAGCCTCAGCTGTACTCAGTGCTACGCAGGATTGCTTCCTGCTAAACCAAGAGATCACACCTGATCCCATACTGAAGCAGCACCCAGATGTGCTCTTCCTATCTACAGCACTGCCTGCCCAGTCCGAATCAACATAACCCTGTGGGTTAAACTTTTGATTCACATCATACTTGAGCCCATAGTCAATTGTACCCTTCAGGTACCTCAGAATATGCTTTTCAGCAATCAGGTGAACACCTCTGGGATCCATCAGGAACTGGATTAATGTGTTCACAACAAAGCAAATATCTGGTCTAGTGTTTGTCAGGTACATCAAGGACCCAATCATCTGACGATACATAGTCACATCAACCTGATCAGATGAAGCATCACACATAAGTTTCAGGTTTGATGCCATAGCTGTGGCCATGGCCTTGCAATCCATCATTCCGAACCTTTTTAGGATCTCTACTGCATACTTCCCTTGTCCAAAGAAGATCCCATCTGTACTCTGCCACACCTCCATGCCTAGAAAATAGTGCATCATCCCCAAGTCCTTCATCTCGAACTCGACAGCAAGCTTCCTATTGGTATCGACAATCAATCCATCCTCACCTGTAACAAACATGTCATCCACATACAGAAGTAGTATCACTGGATTGCCTCCCTCAACCTTGTAGTAAAGGTTGGAATCCGCTTTACTCTTGTTAAAGCCCAAACTAGATAGAAAGCTGTCTATCCTACCATACCAAGTCCTAGGAGCTTGCTTCAAGCCATACAGGGATTTCTTCAACCGACACACGTATGACTCTCTGTCATATGTCTCAAAACCAAGTGGTTGCTCGACATACACTTCCTCCTCGACTACACCATTCAAGAAAGTTGTCTTGACATCCATCTGGTGTATCTTCCATTTCATTATTGCAGCCAGAGCAAGTACTGATCTAATGGAAGTGTACCTGGCTATAGGAGCAAAAGTTTCTTCATAGTCTATTCCCTCTTTCTGGGAGAAGCCACGAGCTACAAATATTGCTTTGTACTTTTCTATGTTGCCATCTGCATCATGCTTGATCTTGTAGATCCACTTGGAAGTCACCACAGACTTCCCTTCAGGTCTTGGGACTACATCCCAAACATCATTCTTCATGATCGAATGGTATTCTTCGACCATGGCATCCTTCCATTCTTTCTTTTCCACTGCTTCTTCATAACTGGAAGGTTCTTTGTTCATAATATCACAGAGCAAAGCAACATAGTTGGTATGTGATTTAATTCTCTTCTTTGCTCTGTGTTCTTCTTCTGGAATGCCATATCTTTCTGCATCTTGAATGAGATCTCTAGCCCATGTAGGTTTCCTTTTGTGAGAGTTATTCTCACAGGGTGGATCTATAGGTATTTGTGGATCTTCAACTTCACGATCTTCTTCTAGAATTGATTCAGTCATGGTGATGTCTTGAAATCTGGTTTCCTTTGGTTCTTCATGATCTTCAACAGGTGTCTTCGTTGATTTGATGAAGGCTGAGTTTTCATCAAATGTTACATCCCTGCGGACATCAATCTTCTTGAACCTTGGAAAGTATATTCTGTAAGCCTTCAAGATTTCATTGTACCCCACAAAGATACCCTTCTTTCCTGAAGAATATAGCTTTGTTCTCTTTTCCTTTGGAACATGAGTGTATACTGGACAACTAAATATTCTGAGATGGCTGACTTCAGTTTTCTTACTAGAGAATACCTCTTATGGTGTTTTGTTGTCCAATATCTTGTGAGGTGTTCTATTCTGTACATATACAGCTATCCTAGCTGCTTCTGCCCATAGGTGCATAGGAAGATATTGGTCATGCAACATTTCTCGTGCTGCTTCCATGATTGTTCTATTCTTCCTTTCCGCAACTCCATTTTGTTGTGGATTGTAGGGTGCAGTCAACTCCCTCTTAATCCATGAATCACTGCATAGTTTCTTGAAATAACCTGAGGTGAATTCTCCACCATTGTCGGATCTGAAAGTCTTGATCCTTTTATCAGTTTGATTTTCCATCAAGGCTTTGAATTCCTTGAATTTATCAAACACTTCATCTTTGTTCTTCAAAAAGTAAACCCAAGTCTTCCTAGAGAAATCATCAATGAAAGAGACATAGTATACATACCCACTCAGAGAACTGGATGACATTGGACCGCATACATTGGAGTGGATAATTTCCAAGATTCCTTTAGCTTTGCTTTCACTGCTTGGAAATGCCTTCTTAGTGTTGTTTCCTTTTGCACATCCTTTGCAAACACCTTCATGCTTTGTCTTGATTTCAGGAATACCTTGTATAGCTTTACTTGCAATAAGTAGTGCTCTATAGTGCACATGTGCAAGCCTTCTATGCCAAAGTTCACTTGGCTCCATGGATTCATGTACCATGTCATGTTCAGGTTGTCCCTTCAATTTGTACAATCCTCCCTCTTGCTCTCCAATTACCATTGCACCATCAATAGTTTTACCCTTTGGCCACGTTAGGACTTGGCCATCTACAAATGCAACTCTCATGCCTTTTGCATCCAATGCAAAGATGGAGAGCAGGTTCTTCTTGAGCCCAGGTACAAATAACACATCTTTCATCTTCAAGGATTTTCCAGAGTCTACATTGTAAGAAGCTTCACCACTTCCTTTGATAGGATATTGGTAGTCATCCCCAAGTTTCACCTTATGGGGTGACTCATGTTCAAATACGTTTACAAAATATTCTTTAAACCCAGTCATGTGTTTGGAATCCCCACTGTCAATAATCCAATCATTACAACCATGAGAAATAGTACCTGTGAGAGCAGAGATTAGAACATATTCATCTTCACTTGAAGAGTCATCACTTTCTGCCCTAGCCCTCTTCTTTAGTGGTTCATCATCCTCAGCAGCATGAGCATGATATCTTCTTTTGTTATTTTTCTTCTTCTTGTTGAAGTTGTTGTTGTTGTTCTCCCTTTTGTTTTTGGGACAATCTGTAGCAAAGTGACCCTTCTCATTGCAAGTGAAGCATCTGAGATCTTTCTTATGATGGTGGTGTGAAGGTCTTTTTTCGTGAGATGACTCCCTTTTTATCTTCCCTTTCTTGGTGTGAGCTGTGAGAACTTGATCTTCATTCCCCATCTTTTCTTCTCGAGCCAAAATCCTTGCTTCTTCTTGAGAGCATTCCTCCCATAGTCTACTGAAGGAGATTAGTTTCCTTCTTGCAAAGATTCTTTGGATAAAGGAATCCCATGACCTAGGTAGGCCATTCAATGTGGTCATAACAAATTCACCATTATCCACTACCTCATCCACAGCTTCAAGTTGTTCCTTGATCTGAGAGACCTTAGAGAAATAGGATTGAATGGTCTCTCCATTCTGAAGCTTTACCCCTTTCAATTGGTTCCGTAGAGTCATCTTCCGATTTATGTTCTTCCCTTCAAATAGCTTGGCTAGGGAATCAAACATCTCCTTAGGTGTCTTCAGAGATGACACATGTGGGATGAGATGGTCCTTGATAGAATTGGCAATGATCCTTTTTGCCTTGACCAAGTTCTTCTTTTGAATAGCCTTAGCCTCTTCTCCCTCTGGGACAGGGACCTCTTCACTTATATAAATGTCCAACTCATTTTCTTCTAGGATTAACCCAATCCTATACTTCCATGCTCAGAAGTTATCATCCCCTTCAAGCTTATCCTCAAGCTTGGTGTGGTGAGACATCTTAAAGAGTACTTCAAATGGAAATAGAAAAGATTTAGGTCTTACCACTTGATTTGCTGAAAACTGGATCTAGTCCTAGATTAGGGTTTGTCAAAGAAACCCTAAAAATTCAAAATGTGAATTTCAACTTTCTGAAAGGATAGAAAGATGTGCCTTGATGATCTAATCAACCTGGTATATTCAGATTTTGAGATCAACAAAGTTTCACCCTTCAGAAATGCCTTTTAGTCTTCCCAGATTCACGAGGGAGGACCCTGAATTAGGGTTCAAGTTTCCTGGAGCTTTACCCAACCAAAAATCTCGATCCGAAGCTTGAAACTTCGATTTTTCCAAGGAGCTTCCAGCTATGTCTTCAGATTTCAGAAATTCCTATTTTTGTGGAAACCCTAATTTTTAGGGCCAAAACTGAAAGTGCTTAGAATTGAATTCTGATTGGATAGATAAATTCTCCTTAATGAGTAGAGTCAATCTAACTTACTGATTTTCCAAAATATGTGGAGAAAAACCCAATAAACAAGAAACCCTAGTTTCTGCCACTACATAATGTCTTCTTCTTAGGGAAGCTTTGATACCATGTTAATTTTTGAGCATTAATTAACATACTCTAGGATCTTTACTGAGAGAATAACATGTACAACATATCAATCATAGAAATGCATATCAATCACACCAAGCAATCACATGATACAATAGACACACAAAGTGTCACTGGGGAAAACCATAAAGGTGAAAAACCCCACAACTTCCTTAGAGATAGAAAGAGAAATGATACAACCAAAGTACAAGAGATAGTCTTCTCCTAGCAGCTGATCCTCCTCCTCACATGTGCACCACTTTCCGAGTGATGGAAGAGTTAGTAAGTGAATGAATCAAATAGAGATCTCCCGATCTCTATTTATACTTGTCCTGTCCTACCCAATATACCAGTGGGGCCGACTTGTCTATCTTAGCCTAATAACCCATGGTTAACTTAATCAGGGCCGACCCCACACATGGTGGTATAATAACCCATCGGAAAGTTACGACACTTGTCAATACAAATGACGACACTTCCGTATAGAGGAATAATACATCTCTATAGGAGTACAATATACATAGGTGAAATACATTCCGAAGTTACATATACATCAACATTATTCCCACTTCACCTTGGATAGACGTGGAAGGTAACCCTTTGGCAATAATCCAGGAAGGGAGGTTTGGTGATTCAAACGCTTGCACCAAAACGACCTCCCAAGGACTCCACGTAACTGGCCATCGATACTCTGTTAGTCTCCTAATCATCCCAGACTTGCTTCCGAGAGTATTTTCCATTGTTTTCCTGGTTTGATTACTTAGGAAAGTTTTTAATGGTATGTTGTTTGCTCCTTAGTTTTAGTGGCCACTAGGTTTTTACTTAGTTTATTTTTATAGTTGTGGAGGAACAACATCTTCGTCGGCCTCAGAGGTTGCAAAACCTTCCCCCACTCAGAGTGGAGCCTCCACCGCCACCGCGACGTCGGAGGACAGATTCTCATGGTTCTTTTGAACTTGCGGGAGAAACAAAGGTTCTTGGAGAACCACAACCCAAAACCCCAGATCGACAAGTCTTTGATACTGTTGAGGTTGAGGATCTAACTGCTACAGAGTTTAATACTCCTTTTAACCCTCCTCTTACTGGACCCAACGATCCAATTCTGGTACCTGTTGGCTTTCAACAAACCGATTATAGTGCTTATTTATTCACACCTGGTTACACCATGGTTAACCCAGGAGATGAGCAGGGAGTCCCTTAGACTCCCACAACTTCTATGGCTACAAGGATTGTCAATCCTTTGTTCACAAACACTGCCACACCAAGTTCATGGAAGACTGCTTCTGCTTCAACTCCATCCTTTAGTTTTAATGTTAGTACTCTAGGCATGCCAATCTCATTAGCTTCGACATCTTCCTCAGCTTCTACCCCAAATTTTGGACCAAACAATGTCCCTCTATCAGGGATACTCACAGTGAATTTTACTTAGCCTCATGTTACACAACAGTTTCAGGGTGTAACTCAAGCTATTGCTTCCACTTCCATTGTAGGATTGATTCCCTTTATATCTATGCCTGTCATGGGTACCATGACTGCACCGTCCGTTACAACCACACCTGGATTCAACCACTATGCAGGTTACAATGTGAACCCATTGAACATACCCGTAGGGAGTATGCCTTTCTCTTTGTTTTTTGGAGGACGGGGTAATATGTTTAATCAGCAGTATGGTAGGGCTAACACCCAGCCACAATGGAAAAACACATAGGGATTTAATCTGCTTTCTTTTGGGTGGAACAATTTCAATCCTTTCGTTTCACAACCGATGGCTGGTTGCAACCCCAACCAACAGTACACGAATCAGGTAGTGGGTGGTTCCCAATACTAGGTTCCGGTCTATCAGATGCCATCAGCTCAATCTCGTTTACCTTTTCTAGAAACTTTGAACTTGTTAGATATTTCAAAGCTTACAAACGACCCCGTGCATCATGACTTTGCATGGACACCTGTTCCCACTAAGTTTCCCTTAGACATACCAAAGTTTGAAGGTAAGATTGGTGAGGACACCGGTGACCATGTTACGACATTTCATCTCTGGTGCTCCTCAAATTTGCTGAATGATGATTCCATAAGGTTAAGGCTATTCCAAAGAACCTTGAAAAGTGTCGCAGCCAAGTGGTACATCGAATTGCCTGCAGCTGCCTACGGAACCTTTTGGGATCTTGCTATTGTTTTCCTGAACCACTTTCAACTTCCTGTCCAATACGATTCCGACACAGACCTTCTGTCGACCTTTTGACAAAACAAAGCCACTCATCTATCTGATCATATTCAGGAGTGGCGAAGGCGAAAGAGGCTCCTCAAAGATGACATCCCCCCAACATTCTTATTAAAATGGTACCTTAAATCTCTTCTTCCTTATATTTCTAAGGAAGTTTCCACTTCAGGGGTGTCCTCTGAAGAGGAAGCCATTTTGAGAACCCAGCAGTTGGACTTGGTCTATGCTCAATCTGGGATTTTATATGAAATTATTCCTGATGTGCCGAGGTCTAATATAGACTTAGGTAAACCTAAACCTGTACCACATGCTGATGGCATTGTGGCAATGGTCAGAGCACAAAGCCATAACCTCCAATAATATAGCCATAATATAGCCGAATGACATGACATGTGGCAGTGGTTGGAGCACAAAGCCATAACCTCCAATGTGTTAAAGGTTAAGCCACCGATGGTTACCATAGCTCAACCATGCCACCACCGCACCCATCTCAGCCATGGAACCAGTGCCACACCCAGGCTCATGCAACGGTGTATGACCTAGTAAAAGGATTCATCGGACTTATCGTGATACGAAGGCTGAAGATTTGTGCCAACAAGTAGTGGAAGTCCCGGTGCCTTTATTGGAAACTCAACATCCTTGAATGAATTTGGAATATCTGAGACAAGCTTTAGATTCGATAATAGAAAGCATAGAAGCATTTGAATTGAAGAATACATATGTGGGTATGCGGAGCTCGACGGCCACACCAAACATTGTTGAGCAGAAATAGTTAGCAACAACGAGGTACCTTAGAGAACTTTCAATTGTTTCTTTTGATTTGTCTAGAAGATTATATAAGTGAGTTTTAGCCCTTTTTCTTTTATCACCATACCTCTACTAGAAATCATTTTGTTCAGCATAACCTTGATTAGAGAGGACCCAAACTCTTAGGTTCTAACATTCTTGGGTAACTAGAAAGTCAATTTTTGTTCCCTAGGAAAAAAAACGTAATTTCCATTCATTCGATAAACAATACAATCTTCACTCACACTTGACACATGATAACATAGAATTATATATAACAATAACTCAATATTTAGTGATGTTTTTTTTTTTGTTAATCGTCACTTTGTTCATCAAAATTTAGCTTTAAATAAGCTTCTTTTATATTTTCTAATCCAATATGAAACATTTTATTGATATGGAAAATTATATTTTTTTTACATTAAAAAGAAACAGTATTCTAAATTAAAAAAATACAAACAAGGCTAAACACATTTTCATATATATATATATATAAAACTAAAGACATTCACACACACATATATATAATAAATCATAGTAGGATAAAAGCTAAATCATTTTTTTTTAATTTTTCTTTTTTTTAAAAGAAAATAAAATGTAGCCGCTTAAAGCTTTCACACTTTATAATTGTAGTTGAGGAGAAAGGAGTACCCTTAGCCAAAAAATATTAAAAGGAAAAATAAAGTAAATGAACTTTCCTTTAAAATAAGTGGGAGAATTTTGATTTTTGGAATTATCTTTATTATATCAAAATTTTAAAGTTTAATATTGTTGAAAAACCATAAGAATATTGAACTTTGATATATGATGAAAATATTATTCATTAATATAATAATTAATCACCTTCACAATTAAGAAAATGGCCAAAAAAAACAATAGAATATGACATTTGTGTTTAACAAATTAGAAAGCCCCATTGCTATCAATATAGCTCCAATCAAATGGCCCACTGGGTTCTACTTCGTTTGTTTTAGTGAAACCACTTGTGAAGGTGTAAAACCAACAAAGGGATTCGAATGTGGATTTTATAGATTCCATTGTTAGGCCAACGTAGTAACTTGGACCACCTCTCCATCTCCGTCTACATAGACGACGTTTCCTCCATTCCCCACTGTCAGCATTTCCTCACTTTCCACTACTGCCATAATCGTTTTCCCTGTAGCTCCCTCAAACCTGTGCACCTAAGCTAGAAAGCCTGCTCTGTCACCTATCAACCGTCCTCCTCCATAGAAGCGCGGTGATCGATCTCTCATTCGTTAAAGGCTCAGAGCTTCACCATACCTAACATGACAATCACTAACCACCTAGCGGGAGAGTTTTTAATACATTGTCATGCTCGATCATGGTGATGCCCAATCATCCTTGCATAGATACATAGTTTATTTTATTGAGCACTTAGTTAAGCAAAGATGGTGTATGTGTTGTCAATGATGATCATGCATCATGCATAATGATGTACTCATACATAAATTGTGTATGGGATCATGGTTTGGACCACCTTCTGTCCACATAGCCTGGTATTATGTTGCATGTCAACAATTCAAATTGAGGGCGACAAAATGAAAATTTGAAATATTGGGATCAGGATGGCATCAATAAAAGCATCATTGTCTTCTTTTTAAATCCCAAGGGTGATTAGATACAATATGCAACATAACCAAATGACCATCCGCAACTAATCAAGCATTGTTCAGGTAGTGACATGCAGTATGCAGCTTAATGGGTTGTATGTCACTAATCAAGTGTTGTTAAAGTTCTAATATGAATTTTCCTTCTTCATAAAGCTCTGGAAAGATTGTTTGAATTGGGATCTTGTTTCCTATTACTTTATTTAAGCAAGAAACATGGAAAACTAGATGTACTCTTGAAGCTGAAGGGAGCTCCAATTTGTAATCCATACTAACAACCTTTTGCAACACTTTATAAGGACCATAATACTTGGGTGTTAATTTATTGTCCTTATTTAGTTGCTTGAGGGACATCTTCTTGTAAGGTTGTATCCTCAGAAATACCCAATCCCCTTCTTCTAAACTTCTTTCACTACGATGTTGATCAAATTTTTGTTTCATCTTTTTTTCTGACATAGCTAGGTTTCCCTTAAGTATTTGGAGAACTTCTTGTTGGTGCTCTATGTGATAGTCCATGGCTTGAACATTATATTTTCCTTTTAAGGGAGATGTGATAGATGGAGGCTAGTACACATAAAGTGCCATAAATGGAAACATTTTTGATGATGTATGGAAGGAAGTATTGTACCACCATTCTTCCAAAGACAACCATTTCACCCACTGGGTTTGTTTATCATATGCAAAGCAATGAAGATAGCCTTCCAGACATTTGTTCACTATCTCAGTTTTCCCATCAGATTGAGGGTGATAAGATGAACTGTGAGCCAATTGGGTACCCAAACAAGAAAATAATTCACTCCAAAATTTTCCAGTAAAAATTGGGTCTCTATCACTTACAATAATCTTTGGATTTCCATGTAACTTCTGAATTGTTTCGATAAAGGCTGCAACTACTGTACTTGCATTAAAAGGGTGAGAGACTGCATTCTATAAAAAACCACCATCACAACATTCTTTCCTTCTAACTTGGGTATCCCTATGCTATTAAAATCCATTGAGACTTCCTCCCAGCGTTGACAAGGTATGTCAAATGGTTGTAGAATCCCAAGGGTCTTAATTGTTTCAACCTTATTATGTTGACAAACCAAACATTCATCCATGAACGCTTGAACATCATATTTAAGGCCTTCCCAAAACAATTCCTTCTTGACCCTGTGGTAAGTTTTTAGGAATCCCGAGTGCCCACCTATAGGAGAGGTATGTAATTCTGAGAGGACCTTTTGTTTGAGTTGGGATTTTTTCCATAAGTACAAGTGATCCTTATACCATAGTGAATCATTTTCCCACAAAAAGTATCTAATACACTGGGATTGTTCTATAGATTTTGAATGAGCATCCACACAGATAGGTCATTTTTCCATTCTTCTCTTGCTGCTACTACCCAATTGGGTTGTAGAATGGAAATTGCACAAAGTAATGCCCCATAATCTTCATCTTTTCTTGGAAAGCGCATATGCTACTACATTTTGTTTCCCTTTCCGATAAATGATTTCAAATTCATATCCTAACATCATTGTTAGCCATTTTTGTTTCTCTTCCAAAGATAGTCTCTATTCCAGGAAGTATTGATCCAGGTGGATATCGGTGGCCACCCACCTTTCCAACTTGCTCAAAACAGTTTTTTGGCAATTTCGGTAATATACTATTTTTAGCAGTTTTTCGGGTCTTGAACTTCCAGAGCCATTTTGAGGCCCTAAACGACGTTTTTTCGGCGTTGAATTCTCGGGAAAGTATGGGTACTGCGCGCCTGCCATTTTCACATGCCAAACTAGAGATTTGATGACTCTTTTTGTAGTCATTGAATAGATCTTTCCAACAAGCTATTGTATGCCCCAAACAAAGATTGTATGCAAGAGTTACGACCCCGGGAAGTTGATGTACTAACTTACCCAAACGAGGCCCACATGACTTTTGGCGCTTCGTCTCCTAGGGTTAGGTTTTTGGATGTCTAGGGTTTTTGACATTCCTGTTTATTGTAAAAATGCCTTCAGAGCCTCATTGTAACCATATTGTTCCGAATGAGTGCAGCCGTCACATCTCTTCCCAAAGATAAGCCGCCACCATTCTAGCAAGCTTGTGTTCCGCTGCATTTTACAGTTTTAGCTTATTTCCTTATTGAACAGAAAACTAGTTTTACTGTAACTCTGTTATTTTGTGTTAAGCATCTGATAATAATCTGTATTCATTTTATCCTCCTCATAAAATTTGGATAAGTGGTATCAGAGAAGTTTGCTCCTTGTCGTCTTAATGCATGTCCCCAACGAGGTCAAGGTTCAAAGAATTGGGTCTCGAGCTTGTTTCTCTTGAGGACAAAATCTCTCACACGCCCAAGCGACCTCTCATGGAAGGAGAAAGGAAAGATGACGAGACAGGAGATTCTTTCAAAATGTTGCTTGAGGAATCCCTCATGCAACAGAGGAACGAAATGATGGATAGTTTCGCGCAAATCCTTCGGCGACTACCAACAAGTGACGCATCTTCCTCAAGCGGAGGCGCCACCCCTTCAAGGTACAAATCAAATTCGATATTCCTATATTTGAAGGTCAGATAGACGCAGATGCTGTAGATAAGTGGTTGAATCTACTAGAAGGGTATTTTTCTGTCCATAACTTCTCGAATAGAGAAAAGATTACTTTTGGGCTCCTCAAAGCCGTTCCCCATGTCAAAGACTGGTGGGAAACTTTCTGTGAACAAAAGGACATAGAGGAACCCTCATTATTTTCAGTCATGGCCACATGGGAATCCTTCAAGGATGGTATTAAGGAACAATACTACCCTGTTGGAAGTTATGATGACTTGTATACCAAATGGACCACACTGCGACAAGAAAGACACCAAGCAGTGCCAGAGTTCACAAATATATTCCACACCTTGCGCACCAAGCTGGGTATCAAAGATTCAGAGTGACATCTGGTGCTCAAGTATCACAGTGGTCTGCATAGATTCATCCAGACTGAAATGGAATTTCTGGACATCTCTTCCTTGGGTGCGGCCTACCGATATGCCGTCAAAATTGAGCAGAAGCTCAAACAAAAGACGCGGCAATTTGGGCCTGGGAACCCCTCACAACAAAAGACGGGAAAGGGCGGCCCTAACCCACATAATAAAGTACAGAGCAAAGATGGACAATATCAAGACAACCAGTCCAAGCCGCAAGCAAAGAGGGACACCAAAAAGACAAGGAAAGATACCGGGAAGTGATGCGACTTCCGTAAGAGCCCTTGGCATAACACTGCTGACTATCGCTCAAAGCAGTTGTTGGTGGCCGAAGTGAAATCATCTGAATCAGATGCGGATTCTGACTCTGAGTCTGAACCAAAAAGGGGAAGACGGATCATTGACGCAGAACACAGTGCCACCATTGCTACCACCAAGCTCCAGCCTGTTGAACCAGACGAGCCAGAAGAAGGAGAACGCCTCTTCCATTCATGGATGTGGGTAAAAGGCACCCTGCTGCACTTCATCATTGATAGCGGTAGCCAGAAGAACCTCATCTCAACATAGGTCATCAACCACCTGGCCCTTCTGACAATGCCGCACCCACAACCCTACACCATTGGATGGCTCCGCAAAGGGAGCGATCTCCACGTCAGCCAACGGTGCCGACTATCGTATGGCATCAAGCCCTTCAAGGACGAGGTATTATGTGATGTTGCTCCTCTCGAAGT
Organism: Larix kaempferi; assembly: GCA_027924585.1. NCBI lineage: Eukaryota > Viridiplantae > Streptophyta > Pinopsida > Pinales > Pinaceae > Larix > Larix kaempferi. The sequence goes on along the minus strand of BSBM01000764.1, from coordinate 3,319,489 downwards.
TTCAGAGTTTCTTTTGGGCCAACCTTATTTATGGAAACATCATGTTGTATATGAGTCTAGGCCTCATAGTGTTATTATTTCTTTGAACAGGAAATTGTACAGGATACCTGAGGCAATCCTCCTAGTGCTATTTCCTTGATCTCTGCCAAGCATTGTAGGAAGGTCATCTCTCAGACCGGAAAATTTGTCTTCTTCGTGATTCTCTCTTAGAGTGAGAGAAAGATCGCAGCTACATCTAGGGCCTCCGCAACCGATCTCTCCACACAATAGAAGCAAGTGCATAAGGTGGTGGAAGAATACTTAGATATCTTTTCCTCTCCTATCGGGGTACCTCTTCACTGCTAGGTCAAGCATCCCATCGATCTGACCCCAGGCGCATCGCTACCCAATGGGCCCGTCTATCGCCGATCTCTTTTGGAAAACGAGGAGATCAAGAGGAAAATACAAGAATTGCTCCACAAGGGGCACATCCATCCCAGCTCATCACCTTGTGGGAGCCTAATTGTGCTGGTGCAGAAGAAATATGGGACCTGGTGACTTTGCATTGATTACCAGGCCCTGAATAAAATCACAATCCGCAACCGGTACCCGATTCCCCGAATCGACGACCTCCTATTAGCCATTGCCATATTTTTACTTTCAACCTTCTTTTCCACCATGAAATCCTTCTCTAAGGAGGGGGGTTCAATGAGATTCAGCTCGTGTTGAATGTTATCCTTCAAGGTTCCAATAAAAAGATGCAACAAATTATCTTATGGAATGTTCTTCACTTTAAGACTTAGCTTCTAAAACTACTTGATGTGTTCTGTAATTGGACCTTTTTTCTTGAGATTTATTAACTAGCTAAAGAAGGTGTTGCTATTAATATACCCATAATGTGCAATGAATTCTTTTGTGACTATAGACCAAGATATAATAGAGTCCTATCTATGGTCACAAAGCCATTGGTACCATACAAATTGATCAAGCTCTAAATATAATGATGCAATAGTTACCTCTTGCAAAGTTGGCACCTGTTGTAGATCAAAGAACTACTCCATCTGGAATTTCCATGTTATTGGATAATTTCCATCAAAATTTCTCATCTCAATCTTAGGAAGTTGTGTACCCCTTGGTGACCATCCCTGATTACTTCCATTACTAGAATTATTTCCTCTTGGAATATTATTATTCATGGAATTTTTCTCAACATGGACCTTATGTTTATCCTCTTGAGTGTCCTAGAACACATAATCACTTGGATAAGGAGTATCCTTTGAATTTTTTATGAGATTTGCAATATTGTCCATCTTATTATCCATATGTTCCATCAACATCTCCTTTAAATTAACTAAATCATTTTTTTCATAGAAGCTTTCATATTTTCCTCCATCTTATTATCCATTTATTTCATCAAATTCCCCTCTAAATTAACTAAATCAGTGGTTTTCACAGATCCTTTAATCATATCTTCCAACTTGGACACTCGAAAAGATAGGTCTTTCCTTTCATTCTATGTTGGGGATGAGTCCTTTGGTGGTTTGAGTGGAGTGTGATTTTTTCCACTTTATTTTGGTGGAATTTTTAACAATATAAATATATATCACACCCTATGTTTCAAATCAAATAGATCATTCTACTCAAAGTTACTCAAATTTAAAATGACGTACCTTTTTCAAACCCTAATTAGAAGATTTGTTTTAAAGTATGCCACGTGTCTAATATTTTGTATATGAGTCTGAAAAATATACCAAAGATACTGTGGCATGTCTTCTTTCTAATTCAATATGCGTCACTCAATTTGGATATTGCATGCCCGAGATATGACCTTTTTCCCAGAACATCCGTTTTAAACTAGTTTTTGGACTAGTCAGAAACTCTAGATTCCAAAGAAAATATCTATGAACCTATAATGGATTATGATCTTAAAATTGTACCAAATATATTTTGGCATGTTTTGTAGATGGGTTTTATGTCTCACTATGTGAAACCTTGTAGAAACAAACTTATAGCGAGAATTCCAAGATGACTCGTTTTCAATAAACCAACCCCGAGGAAAGAGCTATGATACCAAATGTTATGCAATAACTTTCTAAAAAGAGCAGAAATAGACCAAAGAGAAGACTCCATGCATTAATAAAAAATATATATGAATGGAAATCCAGTTCGAGGGGGAAAACTCCTTAAACAATTTACCGAGTACACTAGACAAGACAAGACAATATACTCAAATGAAAATATATCCTTCCTATATAGAGGATATTATGAGTTACAATTACAACTCACCAACCCAAATTATATGACATAATTGATATAACCATACTAATCACAATTACAACTAATGGAACAAAGGTAACATAAAAAATAATGCAATGCACCACAATATAGGGGGAAATGTGCCTACATTTAGGGATCAACACAATTAATAATAGAAAGCATATTGTAGTTTTTTGAATGCATTGCAGGTGTAGGTTTCTGGTGTCTTCGTAATGTCGATGCTGCCTCAAAATGCATCAAAAGTGGCATTATCTAGTTTCTTTTAAATTTAAATTTATAAACTGACATACATTTTTTTCCCTTAAAATAAATGAAGTGCCTATATCTTCGAAAACAAAAACAATCAATTAACCCAAATATGTTATATGAACCAACCTTTTATATGTGTATCAATTTTGTTCCCTTCATTTGTCAACATTTAGTTGAAGCATATGTCCTATGTATGAGGAAGTGCATCCGGCTAAGTGGTAATGAATCGAGCCTTCGGTTGCGGTGGTTGTTTTAACCAAAGAACTTTGTAATGGATAAACACTTAGATAAATTTTATGGTGTTTGTAACCTTGTACCCATGAATCGAGCCTTCGGTTGCGGTGGTTGTTTTAACTAAAGAACTAAAACGTGATAACATGATATTATTGTTGGTTTAGAATTGTTATATAAAATAAAAACATACTATGTAAGGTTGTAATTTGCAAAGTGTAAAATTCTAGATTCTTAATTGCGATTGGCTGTGGCTTGCATTTTCGGTCGAGTCCTCTTTTTCATTAAATATTTTTTATATTTGTTGTTGGATTTTTTTATTCGAAGATGGTGTATGTTATGTTGTTGATTCTTTGAAGTAAATGTTTTTTTTTGTTTTATTTTAATTATTAATTAATTGTATTTTTAGTTTAATTTTTTTAACATTTTTATATTTATAATTGGATAATATCTACTTAAAATTGAAATCAAGGTTTTGAGTTGTTCATTCATTAAAGGTAATTTTTTTTTTTATTCATTAAAAGTAATTTGTTATGGTTTATGTAATCTATACCAGTGGTTTGGTTACTTAAAACAAAACTAAGTACGAAGAAAATACATAGGATGAGAGATGACACATAGTATATGACAAGATGCTAAGAATAATTGTTATCAGAGTGCGTTCATTTATACTTCATTTTTTCTGTTGTTAGGGAAATTATCCTTATAGTAGGGGAAGACCTACCAATGTACTGGGGTTTATCAGATAGACAATATAAGGCTTTGCAAACATTCTTATTAAGAAAATATGATTAAAGTTAAGAGAAAAAGTACCTTATTTATGAGGTCTGATCCAGATTTTCGCTCTTCGTTCTCCTATTCAACAACCTGCAAAATAAACATAAGACCTTCCTCAAACCAATTTGACCACAAAATAACATATTGATATTAATAAGACAACATAAAATCAACTTGTAACCTAATTGCAATAGACATAAGCAAATCTATTTGGAAAAGGAAGAATGTCTCAATCTTTATTGAACAAATGTAGAAAGTACATTATTGCTATACCTGTTCCTGCACCGACACTGCATAACCAGACCCCCGCGCTCCTGCTCCTCTCTCTTAGCTATGAATTTCTCCATCATAACTTTCTCCAATGATCATAAGGTCCCTTTCTCAAGTCCTTCCCATTGCATTTATAGCAAGGAAAGGAAGGCAGGTTCAAAAGGTGGTTGAGTTGGGATGTTGGGGTAGTTTGGGTACCAATGCCTTAATTAATCCCATTCGTGTTTTTATATTATTTTTTCAACTTTTTCTTAAGATGCCCACGAGTGTGATATAGGACAAATAGCAAGTGACTCACTAGTGTCCTCACTTGCATGTAGCGGGTGTAGCTTTTAAAGTGACACTCGCGGGTTTTCAGTAGTGATACCCCTCGGCTGACCCATGAGTTGGAAAGTATGAGGGTTTCGGTTATGTATACAAATAGGAAGATAAAAAATGCTTATGAGGGAAGGATTGCAAGGTTTATCTCTAGGCCATCTAGGGTCAAGGTAAGCTCTTCCATCCATAGTTTCCTTTTGTGTGACCAACAAGGCAATGTGGACACGGACAACAGAATGTGCTAATTTGACCAATAACATATGCCCCCTAATGTGTGAGGTCAGAGGGAAGCGATGGCCAGAATACATTGCAATCCAAATAGAGGAGGACCAAAGAGGCCATAGGACTACTTGAAACAAAATGAAGTCAGCGAGCAGTTTACAATATTGACATCAGGAGATGTTCAGAATGGTAGAACATAATCTCTAATACATAACTGAAAGATGGCCACTAAAATACAAGCATGGATCCATGTCAAACATAATATCATATCCATAACAACAAACTGGATCTATGTCTCATCAAGAGATAAAAATGGGTGTGGCTCAGTCTTGCGAAACTTTGGCAACAACAAAATGTGATGATGCTATTAAGGCCCAAGGTCTCCATCCAAATTGTCAAGGTACGAAACCTAACCATGCAAATAAATGAGTTGACATTGAACATGGAGGATATCTTTTGATTATCGGCCAATAATGTAAACTGTTCACAAATGGAGGGAACTCACCATTAATGAAAATAGGGCCCAAGGTACCTAGTACATTCTAACAAGTGCAAATAAAGGGTCTTGAAGTCGAACACTTAAAGAATCCATCGAGTAAAATACATTGATGTATCCCACTACTCAATGGCGAGGGAAATTTCCACTGGTGACTACAATCCCCAAGGTACTACCGAAAACTCTAAACTTCATTCCCAGAGCAAGATGAGTTGAAGTTGATAGGAAGAAGTCCGTTGGAAGGGAGGCCTTAAGGCATCCTCCATCATCCAACATGAGTTACAATCAACAGGTTGATATGATCTAGACTAGGACTGAGTACACGATGAAACAAATTGACACCAATGAATGACCGACGCATGAGGTCAAGGTAACTGCAGAATGGCCGACACAAGGGGTATCCTTGAAAAGTGAGCATGACACAAGAGTGACTTAGGAAGCTTTGAAGACAAAGGGACCATGACATAAATATGTAATGTAGGAGACATTAACAGATTCTCCATATGACTAGAAGAGTAACCAATCAGAGGAGTAAAAAAAATACTCTGAGATCAGGTTCATCGTAAGGCCAAAACTAAAACCCAACTTGTTTGAAAGAATAAAAAAAGGTGTTGTGTTCAAGGACATAAGTGACTTGCTGCCTTTATACTGAAGGATACTTGACATTCTTCCCTTCCCTTTTCTCTTTTTATTAAAGAATGTCTTTTCTTGATTTTAATGAGCATGAAAAGGTGGAAAAGAAAGCTCGATAATGTCCTTCTTATTAGTTTTAATGAGTCCAAGAAAGAAAACTCAATAGTCCTTATTTTTGAAAACAAGCTCGAAGAGGGGATAGAAGACTTCTTGGTATAAGTCCAACCATGTGTAATTTAACGAGTCCATGGGAGGGAAACTCAAGACCTTCTTCATGTTTTAATGAGTTTGAAGAAGAAATAGACTAGTACTCGATAACACTAATCCATGGATTTTAATATCGAGCCTGGATCTGTTCATGCTCGTCGGTGTTTTAAAGTTTAAGGAGTATGTAAAAATTAAACAATAAATCCATACACCTATTCGTGGATTTAAATATCGAGCCCGATTTGGTATGTTCTTGCCGGTGTTTTTTTATTTAAAGAGTCTGAAAAACTTAAACAAGAAATCTATATTCCTTCTTGTGGATTTCACATCGAGCCCGAGTTGGTGAATGCTCGTTTGTGTTTTAATATTTCAAGAGTCTGAAAAACCCTAAAGAAGACCCCTAAAGGTACTTTTTCGTAAATTTAGTCTCCACACCCGAAAAAGTGTAAAACAATGAGAGAAGAACTCTTCTAGCCATGTATGACTAGAGTATACCTTTTTCATAAATAATCCACTAAGGTCCGAAAAAGGGGTAAACTTATACGTAAGTGGATGATTGTTCAAGTCCATTAACGAGTCTGAACAAGACAAGTGTACTCGGAAATGTTGTTATATTTAAAGAGTCTAACAAGAGTGTGAAAGAACTCTATAGGTACTAGAGAACGAAGTTTCTTGATCTTTTCAAATGACAAAGAAGCTGTAGATATCATGAAGACTGGCGGATTAGTATAAAATGACATATAAACATTATAAAAAGAGATTTCAATATGGAAAAAATTGACAGAAAGTATTGCACTTAAACTGACATGCCACAAACAAAATCAAACCTTTGTACGATCCTTGTTGCAAAAAATAGTGAGAAATGCCGCTTAGAACTTCACCTAATAAAAAAGAACTTAACAAAGGACATTAGTGATTAAATAAAGGTGAAAATAGTTTTGAAACTATATGAAATTGGAAAAAGTGGGTAAAAATTTAAAGTAATTTTTATAAATAGTTCCAAAATGTCCATATAACTCATAAAGTCATTTTGTTGGAGCAAAAAGGAAAAAGAACCCTCTTACTTCAACTGCTTGTAGTGCTCAAACCGGGTCACCAAATCGACTTTCGTTAGTAATTCATCTCTCTATTATGTATCAATTCATTCAATTATTTTAGATTTGTAGTGGTGTTTTTTATTTTTACATGTGTTTAAAATCTAGGGCTTTGCACCCACAAGTTCATCTATGTTGAACTCGCGGCTACGTGAAATATACGCGGGTTTAGCATAGGCAAACCCGCGGGTACCCACCTGTGTTGTAGAGGTGAATCCGTGGGTCCCTCATTTTAAATGAAAAGAATAAGAAAACTAAAATATGAATTGGATGAATGCATGAATAGTGCTAACATGGAGGGAGAGAGAGCATGAATCCATGGATAGAGATGGCATGGGAGATCCACTTACATTGAATCCGTTACAAAGATGTGATTTGCTCAAGTTTTTCCGAACAACAAGTATGCGTGCACAAACGCATTTTCTCCAAATGCTTGTCAACTACTGGGATGTCGATCAAGGCATGTTTGATCTCCAAGGGGAGATGTTATACATCACCATAGACGATATATACTTTATCATTGGTTTATCCTGTAGAGGTGAGGGGGTTAAAATCAAAGGAACATTCCAAGGGATAGGTGTACTTTCAATCCAAGATTACATCAACACTTATTGTTTGCCAGGTACAGAAAAGATTGGTAGCCAAGTACCAATTGGCTCTATTGCAAGCTTCCTACTGAAAGTGATACTAAGCACACTTAATAGGATTGGAGGGAGTGTCACACAAAATTTGGCCTCTCGAAACTATCTGCAAATCGGGGTTGAATGCTTGCTTGGTGTAGTATTTGACTAGTGTTCGGGTCTCTTGGTGAATATGAAACACCAATTGAATGAATGCAGAACCGGGAAGAAGAAAAACTTTGGCTATGGAAGCATCTTGTGTACCTTCTTCGAGAGCGTAATATTTTAGGATTAGGATCACTCAGTAGTAGCAGACCTCACTAGAATTCACTCATGTAGTGCAAAAAGAAGAAGAAGAAATACTGAATCAATAATCACTCATTACATAGAAAATGGAGAAAAATTGTTGTATCATACATCAGCTGTGAGATGGCACTCTGTAAAGTGAATAATAATTGAATACATTCAAAGAGATTCGAATGCTGCTAAGGTCATTCAAATTCACTTCAATGTGTAGCTTGGATAGCATTAGAGACATTATCCAAACTAGTGGAAGTGGTCACAAAAGTCAAATAGTCAATCAAATGAGTCTAACTGAGTGCATGGGCACTGATGTAGGCAAGGAGACTCCAATGTGGGTGCATGAGGAGCTGTTAGTAGTCAATAGAGCTCAACTAATATCAGTAGGTCCCTATCTAAGTGCTTCAGTCAATTAACTGATCAATCATCCCCTGAATCAAGGAACTGAGTCATCAACCAACAAACTAACTGAAGTAACTCCTAAATAGGTGGAATAAGGTGCACTTGTGCTCCAGTGATGAAAACAAGGGTGTATCAGTGTCTAGGAGGGATAAAACTGAGCAAAAATAGGCTCCTTGGGGCTGCAAAATAAGGACTACGTGCTGGGAGACTGCCATACTGATGACTGGATGCATGCAATTACATGCAGATGACTAGATACATGTAGAATTGCATGCAGTTATGCAAAATATAAAAATGATGGTGAGAATATTCCAACACCTGCAAGCTATACTACGAGGAAAAACTGAAATGGTAGGGCCCTGGTAACTAAGACCAAAGGTCACCTCGTACAAAAATATAAATAAATAAAGTGAGGAAAGAGGGAAAACCCAATGGGAATAAATCCCCCCGTCAAGATAGATTGTGATAGGATGATCAATCATGTACATCACTCACCCTAAGAAGAGATATAAGGTAAGTGTACTTCTTCATTGAGAATGTCTTAGTGAGGATATCTGCAATCTGCTCTTCCGTCGGAAGGTAGAGCAGTGAGATGGTACGATCATGTAGCGATCCTTAGATGTAATGCATGTGTATTTCAATGTGTTTAGTTCTCTGTCTCAGAACCAAATTTGTGGAAATACTAATAGCACTCTGATTATCACAATAGATGACTGGTGGAGTACTGAATCGAATTCCAAAATATGACAAGATTCCCCGCAACCAGATGCACTATGTGGCTGCATTGACTGCACCTCTATACTCAACCTCTGCTGAAGAAAGAGCTAAAGCAACCTTGTTTTTTCTCGGCCAATAGACAGGTCCATATCCAATCATGAAAAAAAACCATATGTTGAATTTTGATCTGAGCCATCTCCAACCCAATCTGAGTCAGCATAGCCAACAAGGTTCAGAGGAGACCCAACTGCATATTGAAGACCATAGGTATTTGTCCCTTGCAAGTGATACAAGATCCTCTTTGCTTCCTTCCAGTGAATCTCATGAGGCTCTTGCATGTATCTTTAGACAACACTAACTGCATAGGAAAGATCGGTTCCACTGTGTGTAAGAAACAATATACTCCCAATCAACTGCCAATACAGTGCACTATCAACCAGAGGTGTGGAAGAACCATCCTCAAGGCTGATCCCTGAAAGAAAAGGAAATCCTGTAGGTTTGCATTCGCTCATGTGGAACCTGTCAAGCATATCTGAAACATACTTGGACTTCTAAATCACTCTGAGTGACTTCAAGACCAAGAAACTGCCTCAACAATCCAAGATCTGACATGGAGAAGGAGTTATGAAAAGTTGTTTTTATAGATCTGATGCATGAAGTGTTGCTCCCAGTAATCAATATATCATCAACATATAGAAAAATCAGAAGTAGAGAGTCACCTTCATGTCTCATGTATACATTTGAATCAGATTTGCATCTCAAGAAGTTTTGTGACAGAAGGAAGGAGTCCATATTTTCATACCAAGCTCGAGGAGCTTGCTTGTGTCCATACAAGGACTTACTCAATCTGCATACAAGTGAAGAGTATTCAACATACCCCTCATGTTTCTTCATGCAGATCTCCTCCTCTATATCTCCATGAAGGAAAGTACTCTTGACATCCATGTGATGCACTTCCCAATTCTTGGATGTAGCAAGAGAAAGAACAAGACAGATGGAATCCATCTTAGCAACAGGAACGAATGTCTCTGAGTAGTCAATCACATGGACTTGGGAGTAACCCTTTGCAACCAGTCAAGCCATGTATTTGATAGTGACTCCATCATAGTCCATCTTGGTTCTGTAAACCCACTTGCATTGAGAAAGCTTCCTCCCAGGAGGGAGAGAAAGATGATCCCAAGTTTCATTTCTTTGAAGAGACTCATACTCTTCATGCATAACTGCTACCCATCTTGGATCTTGGTCGGCTTCAAAGAATGTCTTTGGATCTAATCCAATCATAAGAAAGCATCTCTCAACTAGAAATGGATCTGTGTGAGAGAGTAGATAAGATCTGGTTGTTCTTGAATATCATGGATCTCCAACAAGATCATTGGTGGATGCAGCAGTAGTGGTGGCCCATGATGCAATAGGAGTTCAAACCTTAGTTTCTAGATCTTTAGGTTCATGTGGATCTGGGTCTAGAATTCGCTCTGCCTTCTGAATCTTCTTTTAATCAAATTTCTTTGCTGGATATTTTCCATTCAAGCAACCTTTGCAGGTGCCTTGGGAAAACTTGATCTTGGGCAGCCCTTCAACCATATCTTTAGTATGCAAGTCTTACAAGTATTGATAGTTAAGATGCCCAAATATTTCATGCCACAATCTACTCTCTTCATTGGCATGAGTGTGAAGAGAAGATTGATTTGAGAGAGGCAATAAGTGGGAGAATTCATACATTTTCAACTTATGATTTGCAACACCTTTTGCAATGGTAGAACCTGATACCATGTCTTGAATTTCGACCTCATTTGGAGAGAAGATCACCCTCTTGGGCTCTCCAGTATGGGTCATCTGATATACTGAAAGTAGATTAGCAGTGAGAGTGGGGACATAGAGTACATCCGAGAAGTATCCATGATCTAGTTTGATTCTTCTAATCCCCTCAGAGGATACCTCAGAGTCATTCCCCAACATGATGGATGGTCCAACAATAGCTTCGAATCCAGTGAAGAGATCCCTGGAGGAAGACATGTGTCTTGATGCTCCAGAAGCTATGATGGAGGAGGATTGAGTTAATGCACCTACCATGAGGGCATGTGTTATGGAGAAAACTTCCTATGGCTCGGGGAAGACCACAATAGATAGATGACTACCAGAAATCAACTCAATTCCCAATGCAATGCTATTATAGATGTAAATGCTAAGATGTGGAGTAAATAACCAACCATCAACCGGATGTTCGAAGTAGATCCCCGTTGAGCTTTGAAATCTACACTTGAACATGCAGCTTAGTTTCAAAAACAAATACAAGCAAGTTCATATAATATATGAAAGATATTAGCATAAACAATAGCATGGTCCATGATATAATAAGAAAATGTAACCCAATGTAATTAAACAAACATTTACAAGATCAATTGGACGAGAAAATGAGTATTTATATTAATGAAAATAAGAAGTACATGATACGACCTCTTGCCGGCAACCCATCTGAACCAAGAACTAGGTCCCTCCACATGTGCCTCCACCACTTCAATCCCCCATGCAATGGAAAGCTTAAATTATGAAAGGAGTTTGGTAGGTGAACATAAGAGGTTGACAACAACAAGGATAAATGGATGTAGACTCAAGTCACGACAAAAATTCAATAGAGTTTCTATGCTCTCCCTTTTCTCCTCCTTCCATGCACCATAAGAGATCAATATATAGCCTTCCAAAGGTAGATGAAAGGTCGAATCGAGTCATTTTGGGGGTACACGGAGGGCCAAAGGTCACCCTAAGACCGCTTTTTGGAGTGAAAAGTGAATTTCTATTGTTTTTTACCATTTAACCAGATGTACGTGGGCTATATTGGTACAACCTGTGTATACGCTAGATATAGTGGAACAACTAGCATACAGGAACAAAAATAGGGAAAAATGGGTTCCTGGAGGATAAAATGTGGATCTGAGTCTCTAAAATGAATACTGAAGGTCAATGAGTGTTGATGCTCACAAGGTGGAAAATTACGCTGTAACAGATGCCCCCTAATGTGTGAGGTCAGAGAAGGTACTGCGATGACCGAAATACATTATAAATCTCAGAACTGGAGAGTTGGAGACACCAATGGAAGGAGTAGCCCACTCGTCATAATACAATGATATCTCTTGAAATATTCTAAGTGAATTTGTTTTTGAATCTAGATCTATATCTAAGCTTGGTATGTCACATGTATCGGAGCCTAGAGATGTGATTGATGTGCATTCAAAACTTTCACAATCTTCTTATGGAGTATATGAATCCTATGGATCCATAACTACATGAAAATACTTGCTCACCAACCTCTCACCTGCATTCAATGATTGAGTTAATAATTGAAATGAGTTTAATGCATTATTATTTAAGAAACATGGTAGAAACTAGTTGAGTTATAAGGCTAACACATGGAACGAGAGGATTTACTTTCCTATAGGCCCCATTTCCTCTCCAACAAAATTTTTACATGGATTTCCCCCATGAAAATCAAATCACATTGCTCATACATTCTTATTTACATCATACATTCCTAGTCATACATTAGTTGATCCTTGGTCTTGAGCATTTATTAAATTCTTGGATATATCGAGGTATGGTCATAACTCCTCAATATGTATCACATGACGCATATGCCAATACAGAATCAAATCTTAATAAGACATTCATATGACACCATTATATGTGGGACACAACTCTAACATTGACCTATAGGAATGGAAAATGTAGAGTTATGAGTCCACAATGAGATGATGATAGTTGTACCACTCATTAAAGAAAGATTAAGAATACTGATTCTTGCAAAAAAGGGAACTCTTTTAGTCTTCTCCACTATGATTTAAGAAACAAGAATCGCATGTGATAGATGTGCAAGACGTATAATAAATGTGGGAGAGCAAAGTTGAATTGAATCACTAACATGTATACACATTATGATTTATTCATAATAACACCATGCTCGTGAAGATTGTCCCCTTTGTAGCCATGGACTTTGCATAAACAATATTTTATTCTAAATGAAACATATATTTAAAGACTAAATTATAGAATTATAAATTATTATTGAAAAAACTATTTTTTTAATTTCAAAATATTTCAAATTTCAAATTTTAATTATAGAGTATATAAAAATATTAATTACTTTATATTCTTAACCCTATTATTATTAAAAAATATTTGTTTATTTATAGAAATTAAAGAATATTTATAAACATCACATTAAATATCCATTCATTGTGATCCTATCCAATTCTCACATAGTAAAATCATTGTTATAACCTTTACTTGTATGGAATTTATACGAATTTAGTAGTGTGCAAGCAAAACATTGTTATAGCTTGGATATATAATGCAGTGGCTTTTGGATATGTTTTATACTGAGAGAACATACATAGGTCAGTTATAATTTTTTTTCCTCTTAATTATCTCACTTCTAACCATACTTCCACTGTGAAATAGCATCTAACTAGTAGATGATAAATTCTTTCCCCAAATTATATACCCTAACCCTTAAATCCTAGTTAACCCCAAACACCTAAACCCCTTAACCCACAAGCCCTAAATCCCAAAAACCCTAATCACCTAAGAAAATAATCATTCGGGGATTATGGTTTAGTTTAGGTCTTAAAGGCCTTTAAGGGGGAGGGGCTCTACGAATCGACATACAAATAGAGATTTATTGGGTAATAAATGCACTAAATGTTACCCACCGAACAAAGCAATGTTATACAGTGGTGCACACGTGTCAGTAGTGCATGCACGCCTCTGGAGCGTGTGCACTCTTTCTGCATGCGTGCCCCTGCTAAACATGACAATTTCCAAATGTACTAAGCTCTCGCATTGTTTTGCTCAATTTCTGCAATCTGTATTTTCAACACACACAACTCGACAGTCTTTTGCATTTTTGATTGGATTCACACACCTCTTGGAGTTTATTTGGCAATTTGGATTGAATACACACATTGATTGGACTCTATTTGGATCTTTGGATTGAATTCTCATGATTCTTGGACACACTTTAACTCTTCTTACATCTAGTGGATACATCAAAATACCATTCTACATTGCAAGCAAAGATCAATCCTTGAGGTATGGTGACATTTCTTCCTTATGAATTGTATTTTAGTCTTCCTTCACTTTGTTTGAATTGTAGTTTTTCCTAATGAATTGTATGATAAATTTATTTTAGTCTTCTTAATCTTCATCATAGACAATAGAAAACATCTTACCAAAAAAAAACTACAACATGCACCAAACAATGCTTTCAACCTTTCATAAAGATAATAAAAAAAACTTACTTGCATCACCACCAATAACCTTTCATAATCACATAACTCCATCCAATATGCAAACATTTGCTGAATTCCTCATAATTTCACTACAACAACTCACACAAACACCAAAAGGATCAAACTCTTAATATTTACGGACGATTTTCCCTCATCGAAAAAAATGAAAATGAAGTGAGTAGGAGCTTCTCATTTTATAGGAAATATGCTCCTACTAACACCCCATACCACCATCCAATACCATCTACTAACCCAAACTACTGTCAAAAAACCATGTGCCAAGTGCGAAGCTACCAAAACGAGGCTCATTGTTGAATGTTTCAAGATGATAAGAAAACATTTCAAACTGAGGACCTAGAGATGATGTTGTTGTTATTTCTAGGGCATTCTCAATAGCTTTTAAATATGATAATATACCCCAAGTTACAGGTATATTCATATCTTCATATAGTGATATGAATCTAGTTTATCTCATTGTTTTCTATTCTTTAGAAACTTGTTGTTTACAATGAGTTTCAACAAGTTTTTCTAGGTATACAAGTAACACAAGTTCTATGTATGTACATATTAATGGGATGTTTAGTATTCAATTTGGAAAGTTATTTTGTATCTAATAATGGTATTAGAGACCAAAATCAAGTAAAGTTTATTGTTTACAAGAACAAGGAAATGACTTAAATATATTATGGAATTCTTAAATGAAGTAACCAACCATTACACTCATTGTTGGAAGGGTGGTATTTCCAAAAGAGTCAAATAATATAGTCTAACCCAACATATCACAAGAATTTGGAGCAAACAACATGGATTCTGTAGAAAACAACCCTCTATATTATGTGAAGGAGAGAACCACCAAAATAGTACATGGTAGGGTTAAATCAACTTCAAATTGCAATACCACAACAGGAAAAATTTGGGAGGATGACAATAGAAATGCAAAACTTCAAGTGTGTAACATATCAAGTAGACATTATGAAGGAAAGCAAAAAAATTGCATTGGTGAAGTCATAAGTAATCTAAGTTTGCATACTTTCATACTATACATGTTGAATTTATACATATATATTTAGATTTTAAATGTCACATTGTAATAATTCCCTGGTTGTATGGCACCCAGTACAAATTTTCGGTTTCATGAAGGAATTCTACAAAAATACTGAGGAGTATGTTCAACATTTCCATGTAGCACGATAGAAGGATGAACGGTACGGGCAATGCAGGGACACCTTTCCCCATGCCACAATATTTTTGGTTGTGGAATTTGATGAAAACTACACCTTGCAACCACATAATGAGATTCAAAGTCAATATTACCATTCAGACCAAGTTAACATAATGGTCCATATCACGTATAGGCGCGCACCAGAAAGCCAAAATGACATGAGGATAATATTGAAAGAGACCAACTTCTACATCAGTGATGACAGGTGCCATGACTTGCATTATGTGCAACATTGCTTCATAATTTTCGATGATCAACTGAAGGAGAGAGATATATAGATGGATCAACATTGGATATGGTAAGATGGTTGTGCGGGCCAGTTCAAAAATGCACATGTATTCCAGTGGTTGAGTATTTTTCAAAAGACTTATGGTGTGCCACATATATGGAACTATTTTGAGACCGAGCATGGAAAGGGAGAGCACGATGGGGTTGCAGCATGTCTTAAAAATTCCCTATGAAGGGAGGATATGACGTGCATGACAAACCCTCATATCTGGGATATAGAATCCATAGTTCAATGGTGCTCTACAAAAATGTCAGATCGAACCATAGAGAAACACACACCAATAGGTAGAGGACATATTGTAAGAAATTTCTAGCAAGTGGTTGATATAGATCGATCGTGTTCTTATAGTTGTATTACTATATAAGGGACTCATGGATTTCATTTGGTTCGAAGCTCAAACAATCCCTTATTTCAAATATGGATGCAAAAACTTGTTTTCTTTTGTGGGCCTTGTAGAAGCGGCGAGTGGGATGAGTGTGACTCAACGGATTGGGTTGATGAATGGGATCATGCATCACTTGCAGTAGACCCACATGTAGTTGTTGACACAATCTAGTTATAGGAAGGCTAGTCTTATTTTCCAAACGACTATGATCATATATCTGTTGGCACCCCAACAACTCCCCTTGATTTTGCAAATAAAGTGGCCCCCATTAGAATCTTGTACATATTTAGTTATGGTTTTCTTTACTTGTGTTTTGTTCAATGATTTAATACTCTCCTTTTCAGACATTTGATTTTCTGCCTCGATTATTCCTGATTAAAATGATCTAGTGATCTCTTCCCTTCTCAAGTATATGAATTTGGGTTCCTTGTGGTTGGTGCTTCTTCTTGCATGTTATGCTATGAAGACTTTGCAACTTTATGATCATTTCTTTTCATCATGTATTTTCATTGATTATTTTGTCAACAAGTTACCCTTTTATCGTTTGAATCTTTTGTTAGATTTTGAGCATTAATTCAACATACTCTAGGATCTTTACTGAGAGAATGACATGTACAACATATCAATCATATCAAGCATAACAAGCAATCACATAAGACAATGGACACACAAAGTTTCACTGGGGAAAACCATACAGGTGAAAAACCCCACAACTTCCTCAGAGATAGAAAGAGCAATGATACAACTCAAGTACAAGAGATAGTATTCTCCTAGCAGCTACTCCTCCTTCCTCACTAGTGCGCCACTTTCTGAGTAGTGTAGAAGTGAATAATGAGATGATCAAATAGAGTGCTCTCGCACTCTATTTATACTTAACCTGATTTGCCTAATAAACTAGCAGGGATGACTTCTATAGGAGAGTCTAATAACCCATGGTTACATTAATCAGGGCCGACCCCACACTTGCTGGTCTAATAACCCATCACAGCAAGTTACGACACTTGTCAATACAAATGGCGACACTTCCATATAGAGGAATAATACCATCTCTATAGGAGTACAATATACATGGGTGAAATATATTCTGAAGTTACATATACATCAACACTCCCTCTTAACTAGGAAGGTATTTCTCGACATATATATGCTAGCAAAAGTCTTCTTCTTTGGATCATCGTCACTGGATAATCGTCATCGAATCATCATCATCGTCATCATCACTGCTGCTGCTATCTCAATCAATCTCCAATCTACTCGTCATAGGAAGTTCTACAGAGCCAGTCATTTTTCATACTGGATGTAGGCCCACCACCTGTAGGTCTTCATCATCTACAGAGCTAGCCCTTTTTCATGCTGGATGTAGGACTAGCCTCCATGTAGGTCTTCAACATCTCTGCGAGCAAGCCATCAAGTAGGTACACCTCAGGATTGACTATACTGCCTCTGCAAAACCTGCAAGATCTCCCAGGACTGATTACACTGCCTCTGCAAAACCTAAAAGAGCATCTCAGGAAAGATCATATGCCTCTGCAACAACCTGTGTACCATACTATCACATCATCATCTTCAGATCACCTCATCGTCCATGGAGCACGAATTAGATGCACATCACACAACACTTACACTCACCAGCATGGGAAGACACACCTCAACCATCCGTGAAAGGCTCATCCCTTATATCTACGCCATGGGAAGACACACCTCAACCATGTGAGAATGGCACCGCACTTATATCCATAGCCATGGGAAGACACACCTAAACCATGCTAGGAATGGCACAACACTTATATCGCATCCATGGGAAGACACCCCTCAACCATGCTCGAATGGCCCAACACTTATATCGCAGCCATGGGACGACACACCTCAACCATGCTCGAATGGCCCAACACTTATATCAATTACCATGGTAAGAAAAAATTCAACCATGTCAGAATGGCTCAAGCCATTACATCAAGGACCATGGTAAGACAAACTTCAACCATGTCGGAATGGCTCCAGCCCTTACATCAATTACCATGGTAAGACAAACTTCAACCATGTCGGAATGGCTCATGTGCATCTGTGTCTCCGGACTCATCACTTCCCCTTGGAAGGAATCTCGATCTGAAGCACACCAAGTCTCCCTCTGAAGTATTCAAAATTCACTCTCGCCAGTGGCTTGGTCAACACATCAGCTATCTGCTTGTCTGTCGCAACATACAGGAGCTTCACTGCTCCTCTCTGCACCATATCCATGATATAGTGATACTTGATCTCAATGTGCTTTGACTTGTCATGAAACATTGCGTTCTCTGACAACTTCACACAACTCTGGCTGTCGCAATATATACAAGTAGCACATAACTGGAGATCAAACAGATCAAACAACAGCTTCCTAAGCCATACTGTCTCACAACTAGCCAAACAAGCTACGACATACTCTGCTTCAGCTGTACTCAGTGCCACACAGGACTGCTTCCTGCAAAACCAAGAGATCATAACGGATCCCATACTGAAGTAGCACCCCGAAGTGCTCTTCTAATCAATGGCATTGCACGCCCAAGCCGAATCAACATAACCCTCCAGGTTAAACTTTTGATTCGCCTCATAGTTGATCCCATAGTCAACTGTACCCTTCAGGTACCTTAGAATATGCTTTGCAACTATTAGGTGAACATGTCTCAGATTTTTCAAATATTGGCTCAAGGTGTTCACCGCAAAGCAGATATCTGGTCTTGTATTCGTCAGGTATATCAAGGACCCAATGTAATGTCCCCCATTTTGACCCTTATAATATTTTGAGTTATAATGCAAATATTGTATGCATATTATGTATGATTCCTAGCGTGGAGCTCAAGGCCAAGGCCCTGCTAGTGAATGCTCGATCTAAAAGAGGCAAGTATTTGAAATTATGCTACCCATGTGCTAGTGAACCATGGGAATTGTAAATATGCATTTTAATATAAAATCCCACAACTAGCTATGCAATGCAACAAGAGATGGGGGCATGATGTTACAAGGAAATTGGGAGGGAAATATTCAAACCCTTGAGCCAATCAAGTCAAGCCAAGTGTCAATGAGAGAACCCATCAAACCCTCAACTTGCTAACTTTTGTACCCAATCATTTACTCTCCCAAGAGTTGGTTGAGGTAGTTAATGCCTTGGGGAATGGAGAGGTATGGATGTCCAAATTCGAGTATGGGAAAGCCACTCTTCCTAGATTTTCGTGTTTGGATTCTTGGGCAAGAAAGGAGCCACGAAATTGCCCCCAAGCCATTATTCAACCATCATTCTTGCTCCCTCATGAGTTTAGAGCTACCTGGGCGTTTTTCTCCATGGTTTTCCTGTGTCTTTCTTCAATCTCCTAGCTGGGAAGGGCGTTTTTGTGTTGTTTAACAATGGGGAAGAAAGGGAAATCGATTTGGGGACCATAGAGGTTGTTTTGACTCACTGATTGCTTGTATATCTGTGGGAGAAATCATTTTCTTCCCTATGGACGATTTTCCCTCTCACAAATCCATTTTTGTTGGGCCTATGTTTTGGGGAAAACCCTTTTCCATCTAGTTCCTAAGTCCCATTGCTGAAAGTGTGTTCCAGAGCCCATATCTGAGTTTTGGGTGCAAGAGAATGCTGGGGTTCAGTTAGGTATCCATTGCTTTGGGCTGTGCTGTGCTTGAGGGTTCCCTTTTCCTTGTAGATATCATGCCCAACTCAGGGGTGGTCTCTGAGTGATGAAAGAATATAAGCTGGGCAGAGACCTATGGTTGGGAGGAAGGTTGCAGCGACATAACTAGTTGTTTGGGACAATTGCACAACAAAGATAAGTGTTTTTCTGCCTATGTGTTTTTCCTCTGCAGTGTTTAAATTAATGACTGTTATTGATATATTGAGTGCATATCAAAACATGTGCGTGGATGAGTTTATTTTCGCTGTGCGTATTTGTTTGATTTGCATCTAAACACATGGTTTTTAACTGTATGCATGTAATGAATTGGCTGAGTTTTATGAAAAGCCCCATAGAATGGCATTAGGTTCCCTTCCTTGCACTGGGTCCAAGGGTGGGTACATTACACCCAATCATCTGACGATACAACGTAGAATCAACCGACTCAGATGAAGCATCACACATAAGCTTTAGGTTCGATGCCATAGGTGTGGCCATGGCCTTGTAGTCCATCATCCCGAACCTCTTCAGGATATCTACTGCATACTTCCCTTGTCCAAGGAAGATTCCATCTGCACTCTGCCACACCTCCATACCAAGAAAATAGTGCATCATACCCAAGTCCTTCATCTCGAACTTGGAAACAAGCTTCCTCTTCATGTCGGCAATCAACCTATCCTCTCTTGTTACAAATAGGTCATCCACATACAATAGTAGTATCATTGGATTGCCTTCCTCAACCTTGTAGTAAAGGTTGGAATCCACTTTACTCTTAGTAAAGCCTAAACTGGATAGGAAGCCATTTATCCTACCATACCAGGTCTTGGGTGCCTGTTTCAAACCATACAGGGCTTTCTTCAGTTTGCACATATGTGATCCTCGATCATGTGTCTCAAACCCGAGTGGCTGCTCCACATACACTTCTTCTTCAACTACACCATTCAAGAAGGCTGTCTTGACATCCATCTATGTACCTTCCATTTCATCACTGCAGCCAGAGCAAGTACTGATATGATGGAAGTGTATCTGGCTACAGGAACAAAGGTCTCTTCATAGTCTATTCCCTCTTTCTGAGAGAAGCCACGAGCTACAAACCTTGCCTTGTATTTCTCTATGCTACCATTTGCAGCATGCTTGATCTTATAGATCCACTTCGAAGCCACAACAAACTTCCCTTAAGGTCTTGGGACCACATCCCAAACATGATCGATTGGTACTTCTCGACCATGGCATCCTTTTACTGTATCCTATATCCTGGGAACTTTAGATTCTTTAATATCTTCAATAGATAGTTTGAACTTCGTTGCTTGAACAAATTTTGTAGTCCTTCTTTTGTAGGTGATGGTATATGATCTTTCCTACAAAACAAGTTAAATTGCACGATTAGAAACATCTCATAGTTTTCAGAACAACTTCTTACACATAAAGAAATATGTCATACAGTCATGCAATTATTTTAGCCAATGCTTCAATACAACATTATCCATAGCCCGTGACTTTCTAGATGCCTTCCAATCTCTACCAGAACATTTTTAAGAGTGTGCACAACTCTCAATATGTCAGCAAAGAGGTTTCATTCTGGATAAGTAGCAATGGAATGTTGTACAGTGCCATAGGCCACTTACCCACTACATGCGTATTAGTAGTATACTATTCATTAATGCAATTATTCTAATATGCATAATACACAACCTAAGTCTAGAAACATAAGTATGAACAATATTATTTAAACAATCAAATATACAAGAAATGATAATTCAAATACTTATCATTGTTTGTTTGTTTGTTTGTTGGGTGGTCTCCCTCTCAATCTTTGTTGCCTTTCAGGAACTATTGGAGTGTGCTCCCTCTTGATCTTTGCTTCCTAGTTTACCTGTCTTTGAACTCATATTCATCCTGGACCACTATGCATGCTTAAGTGTGCACTAGTGTCATGATTGTGCCATCCTCAAGATCTCATATGTAATCATACATTCATTAGTATAAATATTAAAACAACATAATCTTAAACATGTATAGTCATAATCATATCAAACACAGATAATAAGCATTAGTACTCAAGGTTTCAGGGAAGACTTCTTTTACTCATGCATATTCTTATTTGACCATAGGACTCTTCTGGTTAGTCATATCATCAATCGAGATATGAGACATAATATGCATAAATCCTTGCTTACTTAAATTTCTAACTTCATGAATAATCATTATTAATCATACAAAGGTATAACATCCTAACACAAGGTAGGATTCTAACTTGATGTAGGAAAAACATACCTGGCTATCATATTTGCTAGTTATGTCTAGCAATGTTTTCTTGTTCTGTTCAATGACCTACATAACTCATAAGTTAACCATTAAAGAACCAAAATATACATACCTTGTAAGTAGAGCTTCTATGTGATCCATGACAATGGATGAGTCTTTGTCTTCATGTCACCATGGTCTTCATCTAGAACTTGATTTGTACATTTCATGTTAGCGGATAACATTATCCTCATACAACACCACAGTGCATTACTATAATCATAATACAATCATAAGTGTCATAACCCTAACCAATGAATGTCTTCTATCATGCATTCATACTTTTACAAGGGTGATAAGACATGATTGTTACTAAACTCAATAACATGAAGACAGTCATATTATAAACTTAATCATGAACATATTTAAAAACATACCTGTAAGTCATACCTGTCAGATTGCTTGCAGTTTGTTGTTCCTTTTGTTCTTAGGACAATATGAAGCATAATGTCATTTCTCATCACAAGAGTAACATCGAACTTGGGAGATATCTTTCTACTTATGGTGGAAGTGAGAATGTTTCTTGTTATGAGATTTATCCCTTTTAAACTTGCTTCCCTTGGTGTGTGCTTGTGAGAGCTTGATCTTCACTTCCCATCTTTTCTTCTCAGGTTGCAAACCTAGCCACTTCTTGTGAACATTCCTCCCATAGTCTACTGAAGGATATCAAATTCCTTCTTCCATAGATTCCTTGGATGAAGGAGTCTCATGACCTAGGTAGGCCATTCAATGTGGTCATAACAATTTCACCATTCTCCACTACTTCATCCACAGCTTCAAGTTGTTCCTTTATTTGAGAGACCTTGGAAAAGTAGGATTGAATTGTATCTCCATTCTGAAGCTTTACCCCTTTCAATTGGTTCCGCAGAGTCATCTTCCAATTTATGTTCTTTCCTTTAAACAACTTGGTCAAAGAGTCAAACATCTCCTTAGGTGTCTTTAGGAAAGACACATGGGGTATGAGATGGTCCTTTATAGAATCAACAATGATTCTCTTAGCCTTGACCAAGTCCTTCTTGTGTAAGGCCTTAGCCTCATCTCCCTCTGGAACTGGAACCTCTTCTCTTATGTAGGTATCCAAATCATTCTCTTCTAGGATTAACCCAATCCTATACTTCCATGCTCGGAAGTTATCAGCCCTTTTCAAGCTTATCCTCAAGCTTGGTGTGGTGAGATATTTTTAAAGAGTACTACAAATGGAAATATAAAAGATTTAGGTCTTACCACTTGATTTGCTGAAAACTGGATCTAGTGCTGGATTAGGGTTTGTCAGAGAAACCCTAAAAATTCAAACTTTGAATTTCAAACTTTTGAAAGGATAGAAAGATGTGCGTTGATGATTTGATCAAGCTGGTATACTCAGAATTTGAAAACTGCAAAGTTTCACCCCTCAAAATTGCTTTTGAAACTTTCAGATTCACTAGAGAGGACCCTGAATTAGGGTTTGCTTTTCCTAGAGCTTCACCCAACCAAAAATTTCAATCTTAGTCTCTAAACTTCTAATTTTCATAGGAGATTCCGGCCATGGTCTCAGATTTCAGAAATTCCAACTTTTGTAGAAGCCCTAATTTCCAGCTTCACTAGAGAGGACCCCAAACTAGGGTTTGATTTTCCCAAAGCTTCACCCAACCAAAAAGTTTGATCTGAAGCTCTAAATTTCGATTTTTCTGAGGAGCTTCCAACCATGTCCTCAGATTTCAGAAATTCCTATTTGTGTGGAAACCCTAATGTTTAGGGCCAAAAATAAAAGTGCCCAGAATTGAGATCTGATTGGACAGAAAGATTCACCTTGCCGAGGAAAGTCAATCTATCATATTTATTTTTGAAAATCTGTGGAGAGAAACCCAATAAACAAGAAACCCTATTTTTCGCAACTGTAGAGTGTCTTCTTCTCAGGTTAGTTCTGATACCATGTTAGATTTTGACCATTAATTCAACATACTCTAGGATCTTTACTGAGAGAATAACATGTACAGCATATCAATCATATCAATCATGGATTTCATTTGGTTCGAAGCTCAAACAATCCCTTATTTCAAATATGGACGCAAAAACTTGTTTTCTTTTGTGGGCCTTGTAGAAGCGACGAGTGGGATGAGTGTGAATCAACGGATTGGGTTGATGAATGGGATCATGCATCACTTGCAGTAGACCCACGTGTAGTTGTTGAAGCAATCTAGTTATAGGAAGGCTAGTCTTCTTTTCCAAACGACTATGATCATATATCTGTTGTCACCCCAACAACTCCCCTTGATTTTGCAAATAAAGTGGCCCCCATTAGAATCTTGTAAATATTTAGTTATGGTTTTCTTTACTTGTGTTTTGTTCAATGATTTAATACTCTCCTTTTCAGACATTTGATTTTCTGCCTCGATTATTCCTGATTAAAATGATCTAGTGATCTCTTCCCTTCTCAAGTATATGAATTTGGGTTCCTTCTGGTTGGTGCTTCTTCTTGCGTGTTATGCTATGAAGACTTTACGACTTTATGATCATTTCTTTTCATCATGTATTTTCATTGATTATTTTGTCAACAAGTTACCCTTTTATCGTTTGAATCTTTTGTTAGATTTTGAGCATTAATTCAACATACTCTAGGATCTTTATTGAGAGAATAACATGTACAACATTCAAGCATATCAAGCATAACAAGCAATCACATAAGACAATGGACACACAAAGTTTCACTGGGGAAAACCATACAGGTGAAAAACCCCACAACTTCCTCAGAGATAGAAAGAGCAATGATACAACTCAAGTACAAGAGATAGTCTTCTCCTAGAAGCTACTCCTCCTTCCTCACTAGTGCGCCACTTTCCCAGTAGTGTAGAAGTGAATAATGAGATGATCAAATAGAGTGCTCTCGCACTCTATTTATACTTAACTTGACTTGCCTAATAAACTAGCAGGGATGACTTCTATAGGAGAGTCTAATAACCCATGGTTATATTAATCAGGGCCGACCCCACACTTACTGGTCTAATAACCCATCACAGCAAGTTACGACACTTGTCAATACAAATGGCGACACTTCCGTATAGAGGAATAATACCATCTCTATAGGAGTACAATATACATGGGTGAAATATATTCTGAAGTTACATATACATCAACACTCCCTCTTAACTAGGAAGGTATTTCTCGACACAGATATGCTATCACAAGTCTTCTTCTTTGGATCATCGTCACTGGATATACGTCATCGAATCATCATCATCGTCATCATCACCACTGCTGCTATCTCAATCAATCTCCAATCTACTCGTCATAGGAAGTTCTAAAGAGCCAGTCATTTTTCATACTTGATGTAGGCCCACCACCTGTAGGTCTTCATCATCTACAGAGCCAGCCCTTTTTCATGCTGGATGTAGGCCTAGCCTCCATGTAGGTCTTCAAAATTTTTGCGAGCAAGCCATCAAGTAGGTACACCTCAGGACTGATTATACTGCCTCTGTAAAACCTGCAAGATCTCCTAGGACTGATTGCACTGCCTTTGCAAAACCTACAAGAGCATCTTAGGACTGATCATATGCCTCTGCAACAACCTGTATACCATACTGTCACATCATCATCTCCAGATCACCTAATCGTCCATGGAGCATGAATTAGATGCACATCACACAACACTTACACTCACCGGCATGGGAAGACACACCTCAACCATCCGTGAAAGGATCATCCCTTATATCTACCCCATGGGAAGACACACCTCAACCATGTGAGAATGGCACCGCACTTATATCCATAGCCATGGGAAGACACACCTCAACCATGCTAGGAATGGCACAGCACTTATATCGTAGCCATGGGAAGACACACCTCAACCATGCTCGAATGGCCCAACACTTATATCGCAGCCATGGGAAGACACACCTCAACCATGCTCGAATGGCCCAACACTTATATCAACGACCATGGTAAGGCAAAATTCAACCATGTCGGAATGGCTCAAGCCCTTACATCAAGGACCATGGTAAGACAAACTTCAACCATGTTGGAATGGCTCCAGCCCTTACATCAATGACCATGGTAAGACAAACTTCAACCATGTCGGAATGGATCATGTGCATCTGTGTCTCCGGACTCATCACTTCCCCTTGGAAGGAATCTCAATCTGAAGCACACCAAGTCTCCCTCTGAAGTATTCAAACTTCACTCTTGCTAGCAGCTTGGTCAACACATCAGCTATCTGCTCGTCTGTCGCAACATACAGGAGCTTCACTGCTCCTCTCTGCACCATATCCCTGATATAGTGATACTTGATCTCAATGTGCTTTGACTTGTCATGAAACACTGGGTTCTCCGACAACTTCACACAACTCTGGCTGTCGCAATATATACAAGTAGCACATAACTGGAGATCAAATAGATCAGACAGTAGCTTCCTGAGCCATACTGTCTCACAACTAGCCAAACAAGCTGCGACATACTCTGCTTTAGCTGTACTCAGTGCCACACAGGACTGCTTCCTGCTAAACCAAGATATCATACCGGATCCCATACTAAAGTAGCACCCCGAAGTGCTCTTCTGATCAATGGCATTGCCCGCCCAAGCCGAATCAACATAACCCTTCAGGTTAAAATTTTGATTCACCTCTTACTTGATCCCATAGTCAACTGTACCCTTCAGGTACCTTAGAATATGCTTTGCAACTATTAGGTGAACATGTCTCAGATTTGTCAAGTATTGGCTCAAGGTGTTCACCGCAAAGCAGATATCTGGTCTTGTATTCGTCAGGTATATCAAGGACCCAATGTAATGTCCCCCATTTTGACCCTTATAATATTTTGGGTTATAGTGCAAATATTGTATGCATATTATGTATGATTCCTAGCGTGGAGCTCAAGGCCAAGGCCCCGCTAGTGAATGCTCGATCTAGAAGAGGCAAGTATTTGAAATTATGCTACCCATGTGCTAGTGAATCATGGGAATTGTAAATATGAATTTTAATATAAAAGCCCACAAATAGCTATGCAATGCAAAAAGAGATGGGGGCATGATGTTACAAGGAAATTGGGATGGAAATATTCAAACCCTTGAGCCAATCAAGTCAAGCCAAGTGTCAATGAGAGAACCCATCAAACCCTCAACTACCCATGCTGAATTTTGTACTCAATCATTTACTCTCCGAAGAGTTGGTTGAGGTAGTTAATGCCTTGGGGAATGGAGAGGTATGGCTATCCAAATTCTAGTATGGGCAAGCCACCCTTCCTAGATTTTCGTGTTTGGATTCTTGGGCAAGAAAGGAGCCACGAAATTTCCCCCAAGGCATTATTCAACCATCAGTCTTGCTCTCTCACGAGTTTAGAGCTACTTGGGCGTTTTTCTCCATGGTTTTCCTGTGTCTTTCTTCAATCTCCTAGCTGGGAATGGCGTTTTTGTGTTGTGTAACAGTGGGGAAGAAAGGGAAATCGATTTGGGGACCATAGAGGCTGTTTTGACTCACTGATTGCTTGTATATTTGTGGGAGAAATCATTTTCTTCCCTATGGACGATTTTCCCTCTCACAAATCCATTTTTGTTGGGCCTATGTTTTGGAGAAAACCCTTTTCCATCTAGTTCCTAAGTCCCATTGCTGAAAGTGTGTTCCAGAGCCCATATCTGAGTTTTGGGTGCAAGAGAATGCCTGGGTTGAGTTAGGTATCCATTGCTTTGGGATGTGCTGTGCTTGAGGGTTCCCTTTTCCTTGTAGATATCATGCCCAGCTTGGGGGTGGTCTCTGAGTGATGAAAGAATATAGGCTAGGCAGAGACCTATGGTTGGGAGGAATGTTGCAGCGACATAACTAGTTGTTTGGGACAATTGCACAACAAAGATAAGTGTTTTTCTGCCTATGTGTTTTGCCTCTGCAGTGTTTAAATTAATGAATTTTATTGATATATTGAATGCATATGAAAACATGTGGGTGGATGAGTTTATTTCCGCTGTGCATATTTGTTTTATTTGCATCTAAACACATGGTTTTTAATTGTATGCATCTAATGAATTGGCTGAGTTTTATGAAAATCCCCATAGAATGGCATTAGGTTCCCTTCCTTGCACTAGGTCCAAGGGTGGGTACATTACACCCAATCATCTGATGATACATCGTAGCATCAACTGACTCATATGAAGCATCACACAGAAGCTTTAGGTTCGATGCCATAGGTGTGGCCATGGCCTTGCAGCCCATCATCCCGAACCTCTTCAGGATATCTACTGCATACTTCCCTTGTCCAAGGAAGATTCCATCTGCACTCTGCCACACCTCCATACCAAGAAAATAGTGCATCATACCCAAGTCCTTCATCTCAAACTCGGCAACAAGCTTCCTCTTCATGTCGGCAATCAACCTATCCTCTCTTGTTACGAATAGGTCATCCACATACAATAGTAGTATCATTGGATTGCCTTCCTCAACCTTGTAGTAAAGGTTGGAATCCACTTTACTCTTAGTAAAGCCCAAACTAGATAGGAAGCCATTTATCCTGCCATACCAGGTCCTGGGTGCCTGTTTCAAACCATACAGGGCTTTCTTCAGTTTGCACACATGTGATTTTCGGTCATGTGTCTCAAACTCGAGTGGCTGCTCCACATACACTTCTTCTTCAACTACACCATTCAAGAAGGTTGTCTTGACATCCATCTGTGTACCTTCCATTTCATCACTGCAGCGAGAGCAAGTACTGATCTGATGGAAGTGTATCTGGCTACAGGAGCAAAGGTCTCTTCATAGTCTATTCCCTCTTTCTGAGAGAAGCCACGAACTACAAACCTTGCCTTGTGTTTCTCTATGCTACCATTTGCAGCATGCTTGATCTTATAAATCCATTTGGAAGCCACAACAAACTTCCCTTAAGGTCTTGGGACCACATCCCAAACATGATCGATTGGTACTTCTCGACCATGGCATCCTTTTACTGTATCTTGTATCCTGGGAACTTTAGATTCTTCAATATCTTCAATAGATAGTTTGAACTTCGTTGCTGGAACAAATTTTGTAGTCCTTCTTTTGTAGGTGATGGTATATGATCTTTCCTACAAAACAAGTTAAATTGCACGATTAGAAACATCTCATAGTTTTCATAACAACTTCTTACACATAAAGAAATATGTCATATAGTCATGCAATTATTTTAGCCAATGTTTCAATATAACATTTATCCATATCCCGTGACTTTCTAGATGCCTTCCAATCTCTACCAGAACATTGTTAAGAGTGTGCACAACTCTCAATATGTCAGCAAAGAGGTTTCATTCTAGATAAGTAGCAATGGAATGTTGTACAGTGCCATAGGCCACTTACCCATTACATGCGTATTAGTAGTATACTGTTCATTAATGCAATTATTCTAATATGCATAATACTCAACCTAAGTCTAGAAACATAAGTATGAACAATATTATTTAAACAATCAAATATACAAGAAATGATAATTCAAATACTTATCTTTGTTTGTTTGTTTGTTTGTTGGGTGGACTCCCTCTCAATCTTTGTTGCCTTGCAGGAACTATTGGAGTGTGCTCCCTCTTGATCTTTGCTTCCTGGTTTACCTGTCTTTGAACTCATATTCATCTTGGACCACTATGCATGCTTAAGTGTGCACTAGTGTCATGATTGTGCCATCCTCAAGATCTCATATGTAATCATACATTCATTAGTATAAATATTAAAACAACATAATCTTAAACATGTATAGTCATGATCATTTCAAACACAGATAATAAGCATTAGTACTCAAGGTTTCAGGGAAGACTTCTTTTACTCATGCATATTCTTATTTGACCATAGGCCTCTTCTGGTTAGTCATATCATCAATCAAGATAAGAGACATAATATGCATAAATCCTTGCTTACTTAAATTTCTAACTTCATGAATAATCATTATTAATCATACAAAGGTATAAGATCCTAACACAAGGTAGGATTCTAACTTGATGTAGGAAAAACATACCTGGTTATCATATTTGCTAGTTATGTCTAGCAATGTTTTCTTGTTCTGTTCAATGACCTGCATAACTCATAAGTTAACCATTGTAGAACAAAAATATACATACCTCATAAGTAGAGCTTCTATGTGATCCATGACAATGGATGAGTCTTTGTCTTCATGTCACCATGGTCTTGATCTAGAACTTGATTTGTACATTTCATGTTAGCAGATAACATTATCCTCATACAATGCCACAGTGCATTATTAGAATCATAATACAATCAGAAGTGTCATAACCCTAACCAATGAATGTCTTCTATCGTGCATTCATACTTTTACAAGGGTGATAAGACATGATTGTTACTAAACTCAATAACATGAAGACAATCATATTATAAACTTAATCATGAACATATTTAAAAACATACCTGTAAGTCATACCTGTCAGATTGATTGTAGTTTGTTGTTCCTTTTGTTCTTAGGACAATCTGAAGCATAATGTCATTTCTCATCACAAGAGTAACATCAAACTTGGGAGATATCTTTCTGCTTATGGTGGAAGTGAGAATGTTTCTTGTTATGAGATTTATCCCTCTTAAACTTGCTTCCCTTGGTGTGTGCTTGTGAGAGCTTGATCTTCACTTCCCATCTTTTCTTCTCGGGTTGCAAACCTAGCCTCTTCTTGTGAACATTCCTCCCACAGTCTACTGAAGGAGATCAAATTCCTTCTTCCATAGATTCCTTAGATGAAGGAGTCCCATGACCTAGGTAGGCCATTCAATGTGGTCATAACAATTTCACCATTCTCCACTACTTCATCCACAACTTCAAGTTGTTCCTTGATTTGAGAGACCTTGGAAAAGTAGGATCGAATTGTCTCTCCATTCTGAAGCTTTATCCCTTTCAATTGGTTCCGCGGAGTCATCTTTCGATTTATGTTCTTTCCTTTAAACAACTTGGTCAAAGAGTCAAACATCTCCTTAGGTGTCTTTAGGAAAGACACATGGGGTATGAGATGGTCCTTTATAGAATCAAAAATGATTCTCTTATCATTTACCAAGTCCTTCTTGTGTAATGCCTTAGCCTCATCTCCCTCTGGAACTGGAACCTCTTCTCTTATGTAGGTATCCAAATCATTCTCTTCTAGGATTAACCCAATCCTATACTTCCATGCTCGGAAGTTATTGACCCTTTTCAAGCTTATCCTCAAGCTTGGTGTGGTGAGACATTTTTAAAGAGTACTTCAAATGGAAATATACAAGATTTAGGTCTTACCACTTGATTTGCTGAAAACTGGATCTGGTGCTGGATTAGGGTTTGTTAGAGAAACCCTAAAAATTCAAACTTTGAATTTCAAACTTCTGAAAGGATAGAAAGATGTGCGTTGATGAGATGATCAAGCTGGTATACTCAGAATTTGAAAACTGCAAAGTTTCACCCCTCAAAATTGCTTTTGAAACTTCTGGATTCACCAGACAATACCCTGAATTAGGGTTTGCTTTTCCTAGAGCTTCACCCAACCAAAAATTTCAATCTTGGTCTCTAAACTTCTAATTTTCATAGGAGCTTCTAGCCATGGTCTCAGATTTCAGAAATTCCAACTTTTGTAGAAGCCCTAATTTCCGGCTTCACTGGATAGGACCCCAAACTAGGGTTTGATTTTCCCGGAGCTTTACCCAACCAAAAAGTTCGATCTGAAGCTCTAAATTTCGATTTTTTTGAGGAGCTTCCATCCATGTCCTCAGATTTCAGAAATTCCTATTTGTGTGGAAACCCTAATTTTTAGGGCCAAAAATAAAAGTGCCCATAATTGAGATCTGATTGGACAGAAAGATTCACCTTGCTGAGGAAAGTCAATCTATCATATTGATTTTCGAAAATATGTGGAGAGAAACCCAATAAACAAGAAACCCTAGTTTTCGCAACTGTAGAGTGTCTTCTTCTCAGGTTAGCTCTGATACCATGTTATATTTTGAGCATTAATTCAACATACTCTAGGATCTTTACTGAGAGAATAACATGTACATCATATCAATCATATCAAGCATAACAAGCAATCACATAAGATAATGGACACACAGAGTTTCACTGGGGAAAACCATAAAGGTGAAAAACCCCACAACTTCCTCAGAGATAGAAAGAGAAATGATACAACTCAAGTACAAGAGATAGTCTTCTCCGAGCAGCTACTCCTCCTTCCTCACTAGTGCGCCACTTTCTAAGTAGTGTAGAAGTGAATATTGAGATGATTAAATAGAGTGCTCCTGCACTCTATTTATACTTAACTTGACTTGCCTAATAAACTAGCAGGGCCAACTTCTATAGGAGAGTATAATAACCCATGGTTACATTAATTAGGGCCGACCCCACACTTGGTGGTCTAATAACCCATCACAACAAGTTATGACACTTGCGACACTTGTCAATACAAATGACAACACTTCCGTATAGAGGAATAATACCATCTCTATAGGAGTACAATATACATGGGTGAAATACATCCCGACGTTACATATATATCAACATCTTTTTGCTTCCTACTGGTTAAAGAACACTTGCATGCTCTTATTTGACCTTAGTTGATTTGATTGAACACCTTACTTTGAAGGAATTCAATTATTTTGACCTATAGAGAGTCTTGCCATTTCGGTTTTCAATGTATAAATGAATTTTGAGACATTTTAATAAATCAAAATACCTAAAAAAAACACCCATTTTCAGAATCTTTATTCACCTCTTGAAATGATATTGAAAAATGAAATCATACGTTTTTACCACATTCTGGATTATCTATCATTTTGCCTTTCTTATGTGAATTTCTATATTTTTAGACAAAATTAAAATAATTTGATTAAAAGATTATTCACTTTTAGTTTACACTTTAAAAATGCATTCTTTTAATTTAAGATAAGTGACTATTTTTCAAATTATGCACAACATGGGTTATTATTGAGAATAATAATATTAACTTAAATTTTGAGTTTATTATCCAAATTGTATTAGTCACGAGTCAAAATTCCATATTTTTTTTAGAAAAACACTTTTTACAAAATGTTTGAATTAAGTTCTTATTCTCAACTAATACTCAACTTTATCATTATGTTATCCAAGAGTAAATATGATTGCATGACTAAAAGGTTTAGTTGATATTTAAGTTGTGGAATAAAATAAACGTTTGCACATTTCAAAATCATTTAATAGGTGAAGTTTAAAGTTTGAAATGGTAAACTTTTAACCTTTGGTTTATATAAGAAACTCTTTGACCAGGACATGTCAATTGAAGAGGATAAATCCATCTTTTTATTACCATGAAGAACTCTTTGACGAGGACATGTCAATTGAAGAGGATAAATCCATATTTTTATTACCATGAAATTAAATGATGTGCCAGTTCATTATTTTGGCTTTCAACGTAGGTTTAGATCACATCATGGATTTATATTTTAACATGAAGCACACGTCATTGTTCCATTGAAATTTTGAATTAACATATCCTTCTTATTTCCACGAAACCCAAAATAAATGGAGAAACCAATTGAGAATGCTTCAACCACCAAATTTGCTCCAGGTCTCGATAAATAAGGAATCCGTTATACCAGATAGATATAAACGTATACAAGTGGTAAATTTGTGTGTTGGCCAGTAAAGAAAGATGTCTATCATTACTAGAGTGCTTAGCATGAGAAAGAAGTTGTACTTAGTCTTTATCTATTTGAAAGAATTTCTGGCATTCATCTTCGGAAAGCAACGCATCAACCAACGAGATATATGGAGATTATCTCGAAGATGAAATAATTGTAACCACAACTAACCAATAATTGTTACTTGTAGTCGATCATGTATTAAAGGGGTAGATATATCGACTCTAAAGGGGGAAGGAACAATTAGTGGTTGTCACCATGCATCTAAGGGAAGCAAACCCTCCTCCCATCATTAACTTATAGTGAAGGCATTAAATTTCCGACTGGCTCGATGGTTTTTTAAGGATAATATCTTACAGTAGATGGAAAGATACCAAAGAGAAATGGCTACGTATATGTGGATTATAGACCAGGTTCACGGGTGTATCAATTGATGACTTGATCGTTGGTACAAACATCCAACTACAAACAATGTCAATGAAGTCATCAAACAAGCTACGCTACTTGCTACCTCATGCAAAGCATGAGAGGTTGTTTGAGACAATAAAAAATACAGAGGATCGAGAAGGCCTAATTGATTGAGGTACATGCTATAGTCATGTAATTATTTATTCATGCATGTCTAACGTTATTCATGTTAGATAGTTTATTTCATGTTATATAGATGTTGTTATCTTATATTGTTTATTTGATGTTTAAGTTAATATTACAATACATTGATGTTTTACACCATTACATGTTTTAAACCATGCTCATTGTCCCATCCCCATTGTCACTATCTAGCCCTAGATACCTAATCTAGCCTTGGAGACCTAATCTAGAAGAAAAGATACCAATAAATCCAATTCAAGTTTCCATCCCTTTATAAAAAAATCACATGCATAAACAAGATTTGAAAACTCTTATTATATAGAATATATATAAGGAAAACATAATAGAGTTACATGGTTATATTATTATCTTCAATATTAGTGTTAAATCTGGTTTTCTCTTAAGTGTGTCAATATACTTGAGACAATTAAGAGTTGGAAATAACCATCTAAAGTTATCCAAGAGACCAAGAATCCCTAAATCCCAAGAGATATAGATCATATGCACAAAGAAGAATCTCAAGATATAAAAATTATCCACCTCCTCCTCATATGCTCTATGAGAATTTCCTCATGAACCCAAGTGCATTATTAAGAGATCAATCCAAGGAATATACACAAATGAATGTGTGTTGTGTTTTGATGTGATGTTTGGAAATACTCTCTTTCCAAAAAGGAAACCCTGGCACCACATGCTATCTAGGGATTTTGTCCCTGCTTTGTAATAGGAAATGCTCCTCGTATCTTGTAGGGTGTTCTCCCACCAAGTGAATACTCCACGTGGTCATCATGGAAGGTGTCCACCATAGAGGAAAGATATCTTAACTTCTAAATGGAATAACACTAAGACAATGACAATGTAAGGTCTTACATCCATTGAGAACGTTCTCACAAGTGTGCATATCAATCACATACCATCTCTTGTGATACAATCCATCTCAAACCATTCAAGGGATGAACATACACCATGTACACCAAATATCATGAAGCACCCAAAGCATGGTGTAAACACTTTCTAAGTAATATGAAAGTATAACACTCCCTCAATGAGTACCACATCATAAGATAACCAGGACAACTTGCAAAGATAATAATGTCTCCATTCAAGGTAAAATCAACCTTGGGATGCAAATATTATGGCATTCATTGAACTATGAAAATATTATCGTATAGTCTTGAGAATGCCTCTCATGCACCTCAAATACTCTAGCAATTGAACAATTCTAAACTAGGACAAATCCCTTATCTTGATAGAATCTTGAAGTAAGAGTATCATCAAAGAAAACCCCCTATGTCTAAGAGATTCCATAATCCATGGCTCTATACTTTGTAATACTCACGTTATCTACAACTCTTGAATCATCCTCATCAACATCCTCTATTAAGGAATTCACCTCTCTAATGAATAACTAGAAGGTGCGTGGATTAACTCAATCTCATCATCACACCTCTCCTCCACTATATAATTGGAAGTCTCGTGGATGGAAGAAACAAATGTTATAAATATATTTGGTGGTACAATCACCCCTACATCCTCATAAGCCACTACATCAATAATGTTGGCATTCTCCCTGATCATGAGAGGATATCCTTACACACTCGAATATCTCACAATCACACTATAAGGATTGGAAGCTAAATCTACATCTTCCTTCTAAGAAATAAAAGGCCCTATCAACCTATCATTGGGAAGTGTGAGTGTTATTATACCATTAAATTGTAAAGACCACCCACGTTGTTCTGAATAGACCCTAATATATCCTTATAGACCTAATCTAGTCCTGGAGACCAAATCTACAGATATAGAACCTAATCTAACTAATAAACCATGATCTAGCAATATAAACCAGACAAAAACAAATCTAACCCTGGAAATCCTAATGTGGACCTAGAACCCTAGAGACTTGATCTAGAATCGTTGTCTATCCCTAGAGACCTAATATATCTATGGAGACCTAATCTAGCCATATAGAACCTAATCTAGTTTATAGACCATGATCTATCCCTAAAAATAAGACAAAACCAAGTATATCCCTTGAAAGCCTAATGTGGACCTAGAACCCTAGAGACCTAATCTAGAATGCGTATCTATCCCTAGAGACCTAATATATCCCAGAGACCTAATCTAGACATATAGAACCTAATCTATCTTATTGATCCTGATCTAGCCCTAGAAACCAGAACAAAAAAAATATAGTCCTGGAAAGCCTAATGTGGACCAAGAACCCTAGAGACCTGATCTAGAATCCTTATCTATCCCTAGAGACCTAATATATCCCTGGAGATCTAATCTAGCCATATAAACCTAATCTAGCTTATAAACCCTGATCTAGCCCTAGAAACTATACCAAAAACAATCTAACCTTGGAAAGCTAAATGTGGACCTAGAACCTTGAAGACCTGATCTAGAATCCTTATCTATCCCTAGAGACCTAATCTAGCCCTGGAGACCTAATCTAGCCATATAGAACTTAATCTATATTATAGACCATGATCTAGCACTAGAAACCAGACAAAAACAAATATATCCCTGGAAAGCCTAATGTGGACCTAGAACCCTAAAGAACTCATCTAGAATCCTTATCTAGCCCTAGATACCTAATATATCCCTGGAAATGTAATATATCAATATAGAACTTAATGTATCTTATAGACCATGATCTAGCCCTAAAAACCAGACAAAAACAAATCTACCCCTGTAAATCCTAATGTGGACCTAAAACCCTAAAGACCTCATCTAGAATCCTTATCTATCCCTAGAGACCTAATGTATCCCTAGATTCCTAATCTAGCCATATAGAACCTAATCTAACTTATAGACCATGATCCAACCTTAGAAACCAGACAAAAACAAATCTAGCTTGAGAAAGCTTAATGTGGACCTAGAACCCTAAAGACCTTATCTATAATCCTTATCTATCCCTAGAGACCTAATCTAGCCTTAGAGACCTAATATATCCATATAGAACCAAATCTAGCTTATAGACCTCGATCTAGCCCTAGAAACCAGACACAAACAAATCTAGCCTTGGAAATCCTAATGCGGACCTAGAACCCTAGAGACCTGATCTAGAATCCTTATCT
Source organism: Larix kaempferi (assembly GCA_027924585.1). Classification (NCBI taxonomy): domain Eukaryota; kingdom Viridiplantae; phylum Streptophyta; class Pinopsida; order Pinales; family Pinaceae; genus Larix; species Larix kaempferi. The sequence goes on along the minus strand of BSBM01000764.1, from coordinate 3,282,339 downwards.
AGCCCTAGAGACCTAATCTAGACATATAGAACTTAATCTAGCTTATAGAACTTGATCTAGCCGTAGAAACCAGACAAAAACAAATCTATCCCTAGAAAGCATTTGGTACTAAAATACCATGCAAGGTACTTGGTCTTATAAAACCTTGCAAAATTGGCATGGCCTTCACAGAGAAAAACCCTAGTTTTGGAGATGGCACAATAGCACCATTTCCAGGAAATTGAGTCATAGTAGGGGTGGTCCTCCAACTGGAACCTGGCTTCCCAAATCCATTGGAATCGACGTCTTCATGACCATAGTAACATTTTTGGTTTTATGGCCATTTTTGCTTGGCACCCCATGGTTGCTCATAGACACTTTCAGAATTTTCTCCGAGGGCACGAAACTTGAACCAACGAGAGGAACGAGAATCCTTCATCTCCCACACATTCATATGGCCATTGTGGATGTGCTCATGATGGCCACGGTCACCCAGGAGCATTCAGTTCAACTTTGACCCCATTGTGCAAAATTGGCATGGCCTTCACTGAGCAAAACCCTAGTTATGGAGATGGCACAATAGCACCATTTCCAGGCGATTGAGTCATGGTAGGGGGGTACCCCTGCTAGAACTCGACATACCGAATCAATTAGAATTGACGGCTTCATGACCAGAGTCATGGTTTTGGTTCTATGGCCATTTTTTCTTAGGCACTCTGTGGTCGTTTAGGGATGCCTTGAGAATTTTCTCCCAAGGCACGGAACCTGAACCAATGAGTGGAACGGGGTTCCGTTAGCTCCCACACATGCATATGGAAATTGTGTATGTGTTCACAATGGACACGGTTTCCCAAGAGAATTAGGTTCAAAATTGACCCCCTTGTGTTAAATTGGCATGGCCTTCACTCAACAAAACCCTAGTTCCATAGATGGCACAATAACACCATTTACGGGCGATTGAGAAATGGTAGGGGGGTCCCCCAACCAAAACTTGGAATCTCAAATCCATCAGAATCTATGGCTTCGTGACTAGAGTCATGGTTTTGGTTCTATGGCCATTATTTCCTAGCACCCCATGACCATTCATAGACACTTTGAAAATTTGATCCAGGGGCACGAAACCCAAACCGGTGAGTGAAATAGGGTTCTCTCAACTCCCACACATGAAAATGGCCATTGTGTATGTGTTCACGATGTCCACGGTCTCCTAGGAGCCTTCGGTTCAAAATTGACCCCCTTGTGCAAAAATGGCATGGCCTTCAGTGAGTAAAACCCTAGTTCTATAGATGGCACAATACCACTATTTCCGGGTAATTGAAACTTTGAGACTTTGCTCTAGAGAACAAAACCAAAAACGGCGAGCAAAACGAGGTCCTGTCAACTCCCACACATGCATATGGCCATTGTGTATGTGTTCACAATGGGCACGGTCACACGGGAGCATTTGATTCAAAATTGAACCCTTGTGCAAAATTGGCATGGCCTTCACTTAGCAAAACCCTAGTTCAGGAGATGAAACAATAATACCATTTTCGGGCGATTGCGTCATGGTTGGGGGTTTCCCCTAGTTGAAACTCGATGTCCCAAATCCATCGAAATCGACGTATTCATGACCAGAGTCACGGTTTTGGTTCTATGGCCATTTTTTCCTCGAAGCTCGTCGTCATTTAGGGATAGTTTGAGAATTTGCTCAGGGGACACAGAACCCAAAATGGTGAGGGGAATGAGATTCGTCATCCCCCACATGTGCATATGGCCATTGTGGATGTGTTCACGATGGCCACAGTCTCCCAGTAGAATTATGTTCAAAATTGACCCCCTTGTGCAAAATTGGCATGGCCTTCAGTGAGAAAAACCCTATTTCTAGAGACAAAACAATAGCACTGTTTCCACGCGATTGTGTCATGGTATGGGTCCCCCAGATGAAACCCCACATCTTGAATCCATCAGAATCAACGTATTCGCAACCAGATTCATGGTTTTGTTTCTATGGCCATTTTTTCTTGGCACCCCATGGCCATTCATGGACACTTTGAGAATTTCCTCTGGGGGCACAAAACCTAAACCAGTGAGAAGAACAAGGTTCCGTGAACTCCCACATGTGCATATGCCCATTGTGGAAGTGTTCATGATGACCATGGTCGCCTCATCTCCTTCGATTCAAAATTGATCCCCTTGTGCAAAATTGGCATGGCCTTCACTGGGCAAAACCCTAGTTCTCGAGATGGCACAATAGCACCGTTTCTAGGTGATTGAATCATAGTAGGGGGGTCCCCTTGCTGAAACCCAATGTCCCAAGTCCATCGGAATTGACGTATTTTCAACCGGAGTCACGGTTTTGGTTCTATGACCATTTTTCTTAGAACCTTGTGTCCATTCAGGGACACTTTAAGAATTTAATCCAGGGGCACATAACCCAAACTGGTGAGTGGAACGGGGTTCCATCAACTCATACACATGCATATGGCCATCGTGGATGTGTTCACAATGGCCACGGTCGACCGAGAGCCTTTGGTTCAAAATTGACCCCCTTGTGCAAAATTGTCATGGTCTTCATTGAGCAAAACCCTAGTTCTGAAGATGCCACAATAGCACCATTTTTGGGCGATTGAGTCACAGTAGGAGGTGTCCCTCAGCTGAAACCTAGTGTCTTGAATCCATCGGAACAGATGGCTTCGCAACTAGAGTCACAATTTTGGTTCTATGGCTATTTTTTCCTCAGACCCCGTGGTCATTCAGGGACACTTTGAGAATTTGCTCTACGGGCACGGAACCCAAACCAGTGAGTGGGATGCGGTTCCATTAGCTCCCACACTTGCATATGGCCATTTTGGATGTGTTAACGATATCCACGGTTTCCCAAGAGCATTCGGTTCAAAATTGACCCCCTTGTGCAAAATTGGCATGCCCTTCACTAAGAAAAACCTTTGTTCTGGAGATGGAACAATAGCACAATTTCTGGGAGATTCAATCATGGTAGGGGGGGGGGGGGGGCAAGCGAAAACCCAACATCCCGAATCCATCATAATTGCCTCAATTAGAGGAAATTTGGGGTCTAAAATGGGCCTTATAAGAAAACGTGTCATGGATGAGCGTGCAATGAGTAAGATATTTTAAACCAATAGAATTTTAGTATTTTGGTCAATCATCACGATTGAGTTGGATAAGAACTAACTTCATATAACACTCACCTTGGTTAAGATTTTGAAAAGTTCATCTCGAAATATGATAAATATACTTGAAATAATAAATATAGAGTATTTTATACTATCACTACTTCTAATTGATTTAAAATATAAATCTCACATTAGTTAAAATGATAGTGGAATAATTTTGAAATAATAAATATAGAGTATTTTATATTATCACTACTTCTAAATTCTTTAAAATATAAATCTCACATTAATTAATATGATAGTGGAGTAATCTTGAAATAATAAAAACATTTATATAACTAATCTCTTAAAATAAAAATAAATAAATTTAAAAAAGTGTCATAAATAAAAGAAAAATAGGAGAGAGATAAAATAATATTTCGCTATTTTTGCGTTAACCCTCTCCTATGAACTTGGAATTTGACGTTTTTGGTACCATTGGAAAGGTCTCGTCAAGACCTTTCCAATGGTACCAAAAAGGTCAAATTCCAAGTTCGGAGGAAATAGTTAACGCAAAAATAGCGAAATATTATTTTATCTCTCTCCTATTTTTCTTTTATTTATGACAATTTTTTAAATTTTTTATTTTTTTATTTTTTATTTATTTTTTATTTTTAAGAGATTAGTTATATAAATGCTTTTATTATTTCGATATGACTCCACTAGCATTTAAAAGACTTTGAAGTAGCGATCATATAAAATAAAAATGAAAAATAGGAGAGAGATAAAATAATATTTTGCTACTTTTGCTATAACTTTCTCCTCTGAACTCGGAATTTGACATTTTTGGTACCATTGGAAAGGTCTCGGCGATACCTTTCCAATGGTACCAAAAACATCAAATTCTGAGTTCGGAGGAGAAAATTATCACAAACATAGTGAAATATTTTCCAGCGAAAAAAAATCTACTATTGATATTCAAGCGAATCAAATAGTACAAAGAAGTTCATGATTCTAATGCTGAATCATTTACAAAGTTTATCATGATAGTTCTGCACTCCAAAAATGCTTCAGGATCCACCCATGATCTAAAAAAAAAACCATTATGGTTCATAAGATACAAACACCATTATATACTGTCAAAAAGCAAAAAAAAGGAAATATCAGATTTTAGAAGGCCCCAGAAAACTAGCACCCCCAAGAGTCAGTCAAAAAAATAAGTGGAACCACTATCCAGGATACAGTTGTCGCACCATTCCTCCCAAATCAACTGCCCTTCCATACTAGATAGTGCTTGTTTTGATAGCTTGTCTACAAGAGAATTATGTTCGAACTTGATATTCTGATGCTTTGAGATTTCAGAATGTGTTCTAAGAGGCCAATGTCTCAGGTTCATAACATTAAGCTTGAATTCACCCGCAGCCCATTTAATTATAACCCTGGAGTCGCCATATACCTTGATATTAACCAATCCAAATATATTAGCCACTTTAAGTACACACCACAGAGCCATTAATTCTGCTTTCATGTTACTCCTTGTACCACAATTGAGTCTAATAGAAAAATAATGAGAATCATTCAGATATATGACACCCCCCACTGCACACAACCCATTTTGAGAAGCTCCGTCGAAGAATAGGACAGGCTGGTCCACTTTGAGTGCAAAAAGACTAACTCTGTCAGTCTTCAGCTTATGTTCATCAACCTCACATGTTGAAAACATTTTTAATGCGGTCATGCTACAATGCATAACATTCCCCCCCTTCATAACATTTTGATTTTGTTCTTTATTTTATCTCTTTTCTATTTTTCTTTTATTTATAACACTTTTTTTAATTTATTTATTTTTATTTTTAAGAGATTAGTTATATAAATGATTTTATTATTTCAAGATTACTCCACTAGCATTTAAAAGACTTCGAAGTAGTGATCATATAAAATAAAAATAGTGATTGTTAGTATTATTGTAATTATATTTTTTCATTATAATTTTAGTTTCTTTTTTAAGTTTTAAATTTTATTAAATATATTTTTCAGCGAAAAAGGTTTTCCAACTAAATTTGTTTAAGGGTCATCCAAGCCAGAAGATGTCTCAATGGAATTGAACCCAGGTGGATGGAATGAAATCGATCAATCCCCACCAACGAACCACCGTATCCTTGACTAATTTTAGTAAATATATAAAAAGAAGTAGTGGTACATTTATTAAAAAAATGAATAAATAATAATATAAATTTAAAATTTTTACCACCATATCATTTATTATGCATGCACAAGAATCTAAACTTTTCATTATTATTTTCAACCATCATCTCTTAACTCTACACAAACCCAACATACTTGTCAACTACCATTAATGAGATATTATAGGTTGACCTTCACTGGATAACACCTTTAACTTAGTGTGACATGGCATATTTGTAGTGTGATGTGGATTTTTTTATTATTTTCCTTAGGAGGTCCATTTTAGACCCCAAATTTCCTCTAATTGATAGCTTAGCGACTGGAGTCATAGTTTTGGTTATATGACCATTTTTTCCTGGCACCCTATGGCCATTCAGGGACACTTTGCAGATTTTCTATGGGGACACGGAACCCAAACCGACAAGCCAAAAGGGGGTTCGTAAACTCCCACATGTGCATATGGCCATTGTCAATGTGCTCACGATGGCCACGGTTTCCCGGGAGCCTTTGGTTCAACATTGACCCCCTTGTGCAAAATTGGTATGGCCTTCACTAAGCAAAACTCTAGTTCCAGTGATGGTAGAATAGCACCATTTTCAGGCAATTGAGTCACAGTAGGGGGGTTCCCCCAGCTGAAACCCAATGTCCCAAATCCATCGGAATCAACGAATTCGTGACTGGACTCACGGTTTTTTTATCTATGGCCAATTTTTCCTAGAATCCCATGGCCATTGTGGGGCACTTTGAGAATTTGCTCTGGGGGCACAGATCCCAAACCAGTGAGTGGAACAAGTTTCCTTCAACTCCCACACATGCATATGTCCATTGTGTATGTGGTTATGATGGCCAAGGTCGCCCGGTATCCTTCAATTCAAAATTGACCCCCTTGTGCAAAATTGGCATGGCCTTCACTGAGAAAAACCCTCGTTCTGGAGATGGCATAATAGCACTGTTTCTGGGCGATTAAGTCATGGTAGGGGTGGTTCTTTAGCAAAAACCCAACATTATGAATCCATCACAATTGATGGCTTTGAAACCAAAGTCACGGTTTTGGTTCTATGGCCATTTTTTCCTGGCACCTCGTGGCCATTCAGGGACACTTTGAAAATTTGCTCCGGGGGAACGAATCCCAAACCGGTGAGTGGAATGAGGTTCCATCAAATCCCATAGGTGAATATGGACATTTTGTATGTGTTCATGATGGCCACAGTCTCCTAGGATCCTTCGGTTCAAAATCCCCCCCCTTGTTCAAAATTGGCATGGCCTTCACTGAGCAAAACCCTAGTTCCAGATATGGCACAATAGCATCGTTTCTGAGTGATTGAATCACGGCAGGGAGGGGGGGCCTAGCTGAAACACAATGTCATGAATCCATCGGAATTGATGGATTTGCGATCAGAGTCACAGTTTTGGTTATGTGTCTGTTTTTTCCTAGCACCTTGTGGCCATTCAAGGACACTTTGAGAATTTTCTTCGGGGGCACAAAACCCAAACCGACAAGCTAAAGGAGGTTCTATTTACTCCCACATGTGCATATGGCCATTGTAGATGTGTTCATGGTGGCCATGGTCATCGGGGATCCTTCGGTTCAAAGCTGACCTCCTTGTGCAAAATTAGCATGGCCTTCATTGAGCAACACCCTAGTTCCATAAATGGCACAATAGAACTATTTCCAAGCATGTGAGTCACGGTATGGGGGGGGGAAACTAAAACAAGGCATCCCAAATCCATCAGAATTGATAGATTCATGACCGTAGTCATAGTTTTGGTTCTATGGCCATTTGTTCCTGGCACCCCATGGCCATTCAGTGACAATTTGAGAATTTGATTCATGGGCTCAGAACCCAAACCGACGAGCGGAATGGTGTTCCATTAGCTTCCACACGTGCATATGGCCATTGTGGATGTGTTTTTTATGGCTACTATCACCCAGGATCCTTCGGTTCAAAATTGACCCTCTTGTGAAAAATTGGCATGACCTTCATTGAGCAAAACCCTAGTTCCGGAGATGGAATAATAATATCGTTTCTGGACAATTTAGTCATGGTAGGGGGGGGGCCTAGTTGAAACCCAACGTCTCGAATCCACCAAAATCAATGGATTTGTGACCAGAGTCACAATTTTGGTTATGTGGCCATTTTTTCTTGGCACCCCCGTGGCCATTTAGGGACACTTTGAGAATTTGCTCCGGGGGCACAGAACCCAAATCGGCGAGCGGAACGGAGTTCCACCAACTCCCATACATGCGTATGTCCATTGTTGATTTGTTCACGATGGCCATGGTAGCCCGGGATACTTCAGTTCAAAATTGACCCCCTTGTGCAAAATTGGCATGGCCTTCAACAAGCTAGGGTTTATTTATTGTGTATGTGCATGGTCTTATGTGTGTATGTATGTGTAGATATTTGTATATGAGCATGTCCTTTTTCCATGTCTTTTTTTGTTTGTAATTTTTTGTGAAAATGTGCATGCATTTTTGTGTACACCATGAAAAGTTGCAAATGTGGATATATTTGGTGTGTGCAAATAATTTTTCCAAATTAAATAATGCACATTGTTTGTAATAATTCAAAATATTTGAAAGTAATATTTATGTGTGTAATTGTGTTTGAAAAGATGATGTTGTTTGTTATATTATACTGATATTTATATGGTTTTCTTTGTGCAAGTGTGTGTGTAAATATTTGTCTATTTGTTTTTTTCTTAACATGTAAATTTTTGTATATGTGCATAGATATTTGCCTATGTGCATGTATTTTTTGTATGTTTATGTATAAATATTTTTCTGTGTGTAGGTTTTTGTAGTGTAAATCTATATGTATGTGTATATATTTAATACCTGTGTAAATATAATTATGTGCATATCACTTGTGTGTGTTTGTGTGTAAATGATGTATATATCTAGGGGTGGTAGGTGCATAGGGGGGAATCCTAATTGATCATAAGAGAACTCAATAAATAAAATTAACATGGGGTCTAGGGAATGCTTCAAACAATAAAGTAGAGACTTAAATTCTCTCCGTCAAGAGATCGATATCACCTTTTCATCAAACATAAGGAAACTTTGGTATTTGGTAACTTCATCATTATCATTCATCACTTACACAAAAATTCCATATCCAATGACAACTCTTTAGAAAAAAATGTCAAAATAATAAGGATCAAAAGCCACTATTTCAAATAATTTCATCTTGTTTATATTTTACCCTCCTTAAACACTCCTTGAACATTGAAAAGGATCAATTGGTCAACCTTGCCACAATGTTAGGTGAAGGGGGCTATAGGAAATGGAGTTGATTCAATCCTCCACATCCCTTAAGTCATTAAGGTCTTATGCATGTGTTCTCAATTATAAATAGGCCACGTCTCATGAGCATTAAATGACACAAGGCAAGGAGGGATGATGCATTAAGGAACATCGCCTCCTTGCACATGCCCTAGTTCATGCGATCTATAGGCTATCAAGGATTTATGCCATCCTAGATCCAAATCCTAGGCTCTATCAAGCGCCGAGAGGGATCAAATATCTTGAGGTGCAAACCTCTCCTTGAAAAGCTCCTTGAGTGCAATACCTAAGAAGAGGTTTGCACCTCGGGAGATTTGATCCCTCTCGACGCTTGATAGAGCTTAGGATTTGGATCTAGGCTGGTTCCAATCGTGGGCGGTGACACAAAACTGGAGTTTGATCAGCATTGTAAGGAACAGGTTAAGTCGAAAACACAGATAGAATTATGAGGATTATCATAATGTAAGTAATAAGTATTAATGATTAAGTAAATTTTTTAAGCCAAGGTTTGCACCTCAAGGGATTTGATCATCAAATATATTACAATGTGATCAACTTTGATATTTCTTCGTCCTTTTTTCTTGATTCCACTCCTGCTCCCTTTGGCATCTTCTCGTATCGATCATATGTGAAAGGAGGAATACCATCCAGACCTTTTACTCATGATATTGTTGTAAATCGGAGTCCTCGTCGTTTTTTGTTTCCAATATTTATAGTTTCCTTCTCCAATGTTAATCCCCATTTTTTTTGCACTGTTGATGTAGATATATTAAACATTTTGAACACTGGTTGGGGCCAAAAGAAGTAATGGTGACTTATCTGGAAAATAATCAATTTCTAGTGTTTTTCTAATATCTCCAATCAAGTAAGATTTTCTTGTACCTGTAGTTCCTTAGATAATCATTCGTAGTGGTTCATTGTGCCCACCTCTGTAATGCTCAAGAATAATATCAAATGATTTTCTTTGCTTCTCTTCTCAGATTTCAATTGAATAATTTTGAGTACGATTATTATGAACAATGGCATTCAATTGTTGGTTTTCAGATATGAACTGTAGTGCATGATTGGAAGTTTCCATATCAACAAAATTAGAGTTCCAATTTTCCTTATTGTTATAGGTCAAATCTGCACTTCTCCATCCGTGATCACATTGCTCTGTCGATCACTCAAAAGGACACTATGGATGGAAGAACTAGGTTGATCCTGGATGAGTTATTGTTGAGATCACATTCTTCAGCTGAAAAACATATTTTTTTCTATAGTTTTCACTATGTGTGCGCTACTATTGCCACAGTCATCTAGCGTTCTGAATGCTGGTCTTATTAAAGACAACCCGCTTACATCCTCCAAAATTTTGTGAACGCTAGTTGTCAACTGCAGAAGTTGCATACTGTGAGCTAGTCTATTTGTATGAAACCCGCGCACATCTTAAAATGAAATGAAAAAATATATTAAGATTCCGAATTGGGATTAGTTGAAGTTGGTTCTGCAACTTCCCCAACCTTTCAATTAAACCACCTCTTGAATTCAACTGCCAACCTTATGCCATAAATACAAGGGGAAGCCATGAGAGAGGGGCCTAGAAGGAATGATAAGCGGTTGTTATGCTGGAGGAATTCTTAACTCTTTGTGAAGATCAGGAGTCCAGGACTCTGTTGGAGAAGTGTCTGGATAGATCATGTATATCTGTACTTATCTACATTTCTTTGACAATAAGAGATGGAAACACCCTTCCCGTCCCAATTGAATGTCTACTTGATTGAATGTCTATTTCATTGAGTGTCTGATTGTGGTTAATGTTAAATTGTTCCCACTTTCATTATCTATTTGCAGTCAAGATACGCTGAAGAAGGTTAACTTGTTTTGTAGGTTCATCACTGTGGAAGATTGGGCAAAAGCTAGCACTAGCCATTGTTAAAAAGGTACAACTTCCAGAACTCTAATCTCTTTCCATTCGCAGCAATTAATGCAAAACATGAATGTATTTACTTGTCACCCCATGTAAGTTGGTATTGTCATCTCCCCCACTATAAGGTATTTTCCTGCACAACAGAATTGGCAACTCCACTGGGGAGTAACCGGTTGTTTTCTACTTCAGGGACCTTGCTAGGTTTTTTCTTTCAGCTTTACAGTCTATTGATTTTCTGAGAGGTTTCTATAGGTTTATTTTATAGTTCCTTTTGACTTGAGTCATTTCAGTTTGATTAAGTAAATCCTTTTTGATTGCTTTCAGTCCTTGTGTGCTAGTCTTCTGTGCATACAGAAGCCACTAGTACAAAATGAGAGATAAGTGACTAGGCGACTAAAAACGTTAGTCACCATACTTTTTTCAAGGGATAAACAACTAAAATTGAGCAATTTTAAAGAAGCCAACAAAAAACGACTAAGATAAATGACTAATTTAGTCACGAGATGAAATATATGACTAGATAACAAGTGACTACAATAAAAATGACTAACATAAATTACTAATTTAGTCACAGGAATATAAACATGACCAGCTAACAACAATTAATGTGAATTAGTCGTTTATGTTAGTCATTTTTAGTTGTGTCACACTGAAAATGGAAAATTACAATTTTGATAATGAATTTGTACAATATTTTACTAAATTTTAACAGCGCAGATGGATTTAGAGACCCTGACTGTCACAACCACAATTTTTCACTAGTCTCTGGCATCAAACTGAGGTGTGTGGCACTTCCCGAGAACAACTTGAGGGCTTGGCCAACTCAACCGTTGCACCGGAATACTATGCCTAACCTGCGAAACTCTTTTAACTTAACACTAATTGTGACTTGTTTACTTGTTTAACTTGTTAACATGTTCCTACTAGCATCACCATGATAACTACTTCTATGCACTTCTAGTTGGCTCTTCTCCAACTCGAGGGGCATCCCTATATAAGATTGTTAGCTATGGAAATGAGAGCACAAGGTGATTTGAAAAAGATATCCTTAGCAAAATGGAGTTGTGGTTTTTAGGGTTTTTTGAGTAAGTGATGCAGAGACCCAAGAGATCAGTGCCAATATCCAATTAGGGTAAATGAGTCAAGGTGAATCAAATGGCAAGTGAGGCAAAGAAGAATGCTCTTCAAGAATTGGTCTATTTCCTTCAAAGGTTAGGGTTCATGACACACTAGTCACATCACTCAATTGAGAATAAAAAATGGACTTTAATTTATTTAAAAGGGATTCCCAATGGGGGAAAGTACCTAGCCATCCAATGTTAACTATGGACAAGGTAAATACATTGACCCTTGCCAAGGAACCTGGACATATATCAAGACTAGGTATAAAACAATGACACGAGCCACAAAGGATAATGTGTAAGCCAATAGATTAGGATGCCCTAGGGGTGATTTTAAGGTTTATATCCTTTAAAGATTTTAATGTTTATATCCTTTAAAATGACAAACATAAAAATAACAAAAATTATCCTATTGTGGCAATCACAATGTGCATATGTTTATTAACACAAATTATCATCTAAGCTTATTCTTTCATAGGTGATCTTCCATTTCTCTTTATTGGATCAAAATACCTCTTGCTCTTCTCAACAGAAGATGAATTAAGTTGGGTGCACTTCTGAGGTAAAATCCAGAGGCTGATTGCCTGTAACGGCATCCCATAATAACCCCCCTTTCAGCAGATGACTCCTTCCTCAACAAATCCAAAGGGAAACCTGAAGGTAGATACCCTTCATGGCATATTAATCTTCAAAATAGGCATAAATATATATGTCCATGTATGATTTGAGGCTACGTCGAGGACTGAAGGTTGATGCAAGGGTGTTCGACTCCCTGCATATGTTGACGCCCTCCATCGAAAAGCATGAAATGAGGACCAGGAGAGGTGGCATGGCCCTAAATGCTCCCAACATCAGAATTTCAAGTCATTTCTACCTCCACTTGAAATCATTTTAACACTTTTAAAATGCTTCATTTCTAGAAGCTACAAGCTTGGCAAAAAATCATGAAAGCGCCCACTAAAAAGTGCCTCCTAAGTGTGTAGTTTTGTTCCTTCAAAATATTTGAATTTTTGGATGTCGAAATTGAAACCCTTCTATGCCACAAGAACCACCAATCCAAATATTTCTTGAAGCGTCAGCCTTGGCCACAAAATGATATCAAAGGAGGTCTCAATTATGTACACAAATACTATCACTTAATACCCTCCCTTTTGTCCCTAGAGCATAGATTAGACCATGAAAACTATTCATGGTGTGTTAAGCTTCAACATGAACACAATATCTTACTTTTATTCTAAATTTTCCTTATTTAGGGCTCTTCTAGAGGAATTAGGCACCATGTAGGACCCATAAGTTTCATAGAAAAAATTTATGAATTAAGACCCCAACTTTGGCCCTATAACAAGAAATAGACCTTAAAAAGCATGTACATCCCCTGAATCCATTACGTCATTAGTATCACCTTAGAATGTAAGTTTTGGCCCTAGACCTTGGAAAATGCTAGTGAATCAAGATATTACTTGATTCACCATCATTTTTAGATGGGGATGTCCCTTATCCTGTTTAATATCGATATACGCTTTAATATTTTAGGGATATCCTTTATCCCCTTTTAAATTTTAATAACAAAAGGAGTAAGCAGGTATTTGGTTTCTTCTAGACGGGGAGGTTTAAACGGTATTTAATATATTTTAGGGATATCCTTTATCCCCTTTTAAATTTTAGTAACAAAAGGAGTAAGCAGGTATTTAGTTTCTTCTAGAAAGGGAGTTTTAAATGGTATAGAAAAGGAAAATAGAATATCTTAACTCATCTTCAAGGAGTCCAAGGTAACAATGGGTAACAATGGACTGGCTTAATTGCAGGGACGCCAAAGTAACAATCGGCTGGTTTAATGGAAAAACTACGATGGGAAACTTCAACTTCTCTTGCCTCTTTCGCACACATATCTTTCAGCAACATACCTCAAAAGCTGATTCATCTTCTAGAGGAGGTGCATCTGGAGGCTTTAATGATGAAATTACTTCAGGACAATGGGTGCTTTCTCAGAAGATCCTCCCTATCAATTTCTGTTAACACAAATGCATCTCACTTTTTTATTTGGTATTCTGCTAGTTGACATTTGATTTTTTATTGCAAGTTTGTGTGATGGGTAGTTTTTTCTACTTCAAAATGGCCTTTTGAGAGTATTGATAAGGCAGTGCCCGTGTATCTAAGGTGTAATAGTTCTGGGTTTTGGGGTTTTGTTGTTTTGATGATAATGCTGAGGGTATTTGTAATGCCCCTAAAATGATTGTGGACTTTAAGGGCACCTGTCGAGTGACCTAGCGGAACAGAATTCAATAAAGTGGCCCTTCAAGTTAGGATGTGTCTTAATAAGGGAGAATCACCTGATGATGTTCATGACTATAGTTGATAAATGAATTAATGAATTAAATTATATGTGTGGAGTGGGATAATTGATTGATTAGTTCTTGTTTAAATGCTTAGCTTTGATTGATCAAGTCAAAGTGCAGTAGGACAATTACAGTCCTAGCTCTGCGACTTAGGAGGATGCAACTGTGATGCGTCATAGCTTTCCATTTTTATTATGAACTTCAGGATGAAGTTCTAAATAAGTAGGGGTGTATGTAGTGCCCCTAGACTACTATAGACATTGAGGGCACCTGCTGAGTAACCCGATAATTTGTTTGAAACATTGATAAAATAATCCTATGATTTTATTTTGAGTATATTTAGGATTACGATTGATTGTAAATCAATGAAATAATAATATATGTGCATTTGGGTAGTTATTGTGAATGGATTATTTCATGTTGTTTAACGATTAACTTTGATATAAAAACTGTACATATGAATGATGCTTAACGACTATATTTGCAATTGATTATGTGATTAGACAAATGAGTAATGATTGAGTAAATTAATGAAGCAGCAGATTTATAAATCAAATTGTGATTATTGAGGACAGTGCTACTAATTTACGTTTGTGAGAAATGTGTGTAGCGACAGGTTAAACGGTTCACCAACGGACACACAAAGGAATATAAAGGGTCATAGAGTACGAGTAAATCACACACAGGGAGAGCAACGACAATGTCGACTTCCGACGGAATACCACGCTTGAGCAGATAAGCATTGATCCGCTTGCTTAAGAGGAAAGCATGAGGGCGTACGAGGTGGGCCACGATGGAGCTGGTCACGTACGAGTTGGGGGGCGCGCAGTGAGAACGGATTCACTCCTCAATGCCATTAGTCCCTAATAGCGTGTAGACGGAGGATGGAAGGTAACGGCTCCTGGAATCCCTACATGAAGTTCCCGCAAGTCAAAACGGAAGGATGACGGCAGAAGGGCCCGACGGTGCCGTACTCTGCCGAGAACGGAAAGAGTGAATGCAAGGACCCAACGATGTGGTGCCTTGCCGAGGAATGGAAACTATGGATGACTGGACTCGACGGAGTGGTGCCATGTCAGGGAAATTAAATTAAGGAACAAGGAGGCCCAACGGCGCGACACCGGGTCCCTAGTAAAAGTTGATTGCTAAACTTAACTGCGTTGAAACGTATAAGTTTGCACCTAGAACATTACTTAGAAATGCATTTGAATACTTTAGGCATTTGCACATAAATGATTACTTTGGCATTTAAATAATATTAAGTGTTATTTAGGCATTTGCACATAAAAGAATATTTTGAACATTTAAAATAATATAAATCCTTATTTTAGGAGCAAAGTAGAATCATAAGCATGGACACCTAATCAACTCCACTTACACCTCAAAACTAGGAGTTAAGTAAAATATCTAGGGGACAAACATGAGCAATCTTAGGAATGATGGTGCAACTCCTAGAAAAACTGACACATGGATGGGTGAGTATTATTAAATTGAAAATTTAATAAAATATGTATTTATGCATGAGGCGACATGTGTCGCATGGAATGTTCCTTTAAAAGGAAGGCTTTGGGAATGGGTAAAGGACCCAGACCCTGGATGACTATCATAATATTGAGTTACCTCATGACTTGCTGCTATTTAGGGTTTGGCTGGAAATCTTGGTGGGGGGGAATCCCAAACTGGGTTTCTTGATTTTTTTTTATGTAATGCCCCTAAAATGATTGTAGACTTTAAGGGCACCTGTCGAGTGACCCAGCGGAACAGACTTCAATAAAGTGGCCCTTCAAGTTAGGATGTGTCTTAATAAGGGAGAATCACCTGATGATTTTCATGACTATAGTTGATAAATGAATTAATGAATTAAATTATATGTGTGGAGTGGGATAATTGATTGATTAGTTCTTGCTTAAATGCTTAGCCTTGATTGATCAAGTCAAAGTGCAGTAGGACAATTACAGTCCTAGCTCTGCGACTTGGGAGGATGCAACTGAGATGCGTCATAGCTTTCCATTTTTATTATGAACTTCAGGATGAAGTTCTAAATAAGTAGGGGTGTATGTAGTGCCCCTAGACTACTATAGACATTGAGGGCACCTGCTGAGTAACCCGATAATTTGTTTGAAACATTGATAAAATAATCCTATGATTTTATTTTGAGTATATTTAGGATTACGATTGATTGTAAATCAATGAAATAATAATATATGTGCATTTGGGTAGTTATTGTGAACGGATGATTTCATGTTGTTTAACGATTAACTTTGATATAAAAACTGTACATATGAATGATGCTTAACGACTATCTTTGCAATTGATTATGTGATTAGACAAATGAGTAATGATTGAGTAAATTAATGAAGCAGCAGATTTATAAATCAAATTGTGATTATTGAGGACAGTGCTACTAATTTACGTTTGTGAGAAATGTGTGTAGCGACAGGTGAAACGGTTCACCAACGGACACACAAAGGAATATGAAGGGTCGTAGAGTACGAGTAAATCACACACAGGGAGAGCAACGACAATGTCGACTTCCGACGGAATACCACGCTTGAGTAGATAAGCACTGATCCACTTGATTAAGAGGAAAGCATGAGGGCGTACGAGGTGGGCCACGATGGAGCTGGTCACGTACGAGTTGGGGGGCGCGTAGTGAGAATGGACTCACTCCTCAACGCCATTAGTCCCTAATAGCGTGTAGACGGAGGATGGAAGGTAACGGCTCCTGGAATCCCTACATGAAGTTCCCGCAAGTCAAAACGGAAGGATGACGGCAGAAGGGCCCGACGGTGCGGTACCCTGCCGAGAACGGAAAGAGTGAATGCAAGGACCCAACGATGTGGTGCCTTGCCGAGGAATGGAAACTATGGATGACTGGACTTGACGGAGTGGTGCCATGTCAGGGAAATTAAATTAAGGAACAAGGAGGCCCAACGGCACGACACCGGGTCCCTAGTAAAAGTTGATTGCTAAACTTAACTGCGTTGAAACGTATAAGTTTGCACCTAGAACATTACTTAGAAATGCATTTGAATACTTTAGGCATTTGCACATAAATGATTACTTTGGCATTTAAATAATATTAAGTGTTATTTAGGCATTTGCACATAAAAGAATATTTTGAGCATTTAAAATAATATAAATCCTTATTTTAGGAGCAAAGTAGAATCATAAGCATGGACACCTAGTCAACTCCACTTACACCTCAAAACTAGGAGTTAAGTAAAATATCTAGGGGACAAACATGAGCAATCTTAGGAATGATGGTGCAACTCCTAGAAAAACTGACACATGGATGGGTGAGTATTATTAAATTGAAAATTTAATAAAATATGTATTTATGCATGAGGCGACATGTGTCGCATGGAATGTTCCTTTAAAAGGAAGGCTTTGGGAATGGGTAAAGGACCCAGACCCTGGATGACTATCATAATATTGAGTTACCTCATGACTTGCTGCTATTTAGGGTTTGGCTGGAAATCTTGGTGGGGGGGAATCCCAAACTGGGTTTCTTGATTTTTTTTTATGTAATGCCCCTAAAATGATTGTAGACTTTAAGGGCACCTGTCGAGTGACCCAGCGGAACAGACTTTAATAAAGTGGCCCTTCAAGTTAGGATGTGTCTTAATAAGGGAGAATCACGTGATGATTTTCATGACTATAGTTGATAAATGAATTAATGAATTAAATTATATGTGTGGAGTGGGATAATTGATTGATTAGTTCTTGCTTAAATGCTTAGCCTTGATTGATCAAGTCAAAGTGCAGTAGGACAATTACAGTCCTAGCTCTGCGACTTGGGAGGATGCAACTGAGATGCGTCATAGCTTTCCATTTTTATTATGAACTTCAGGATGAAGTTCTAAATAAGTAGGGGTGTATGTAGTGCCCCTAGACTACTATAGACATTGAGGGCACCTGCTGAGTAACCCGATAATTTGTTTGAAACATTGATAAAATAATCCTATGATTTTATTTTGAGTATATTTAGGATTACGATTGATTGTAAATCAATGAAATAATAATATATGTGCATTTGGGTAGTTATTGTGAACGGATGATTTCATGTTGTTTAACGATTAACTTTGATATAAAAACTGTACATATGAATGATGCTTAACGACTATCTTTGCAATTGATTATGTGATTAGACAAATGAGTAATGATTGAGTAAATTAATGAAGCAGCAGATTTATAAATCAAATTGTGATTATTGAGGACAGTGCTACTAATTTACGTTTGTGAGAAATGTGTGTAGCAACAGGTGAAACGGTTCACCAACGGACACACAAAGGAATATGAAGGGTCGTAGAGTACGAGTAAATCACACACAGGGAGAGCAACGACAATGTCGACTTCCGACGGAATACCACGCTTGAGCAGATAAGCACTGATCCGCTTGCTTAAGAGGAAAGCATGAGGGCGTACGAGGTGGGCCACGATGGAGCTGGTCACGTACGAGTTGGGGGGCGCGCAGTGAGAACGGATTCACTCCTCAACGCCATTAGTCCCTAATAGCGTGTAGACGGAGGATGGAAGGTAACAGCTCCTGGAATCCCTACATGAAGTTCCCGCAAGTCAAAACGGAAGGATGACGGCAGAAGGGCCCGACGGTGCGGTACTCTGCCGAGAACGGAAAGAGTGAATGCAAGGACCCAACGATGTGGTGCCTTGCCGAGGAATGGAAACTATGGATGACTGGACTCGACGGAGTGGTGCCATGTCAGGGAAATTAAATTAAGGAACAAGGAGGCCCAACGGCGCGACACCGGGTCCCTAGTAAAAGTTGATTGCTAAACTTAACTGCGTTGAAACGTATAAGTTTGCACCTAGAACATTACTTAGAAATGCATTTGAATACTTTAGGCATTTGCACATAAATGATTACTTTGGCATTTAAATAATATTAAGTGTTATTTAGGCATTTGCACATAAAAGAATATTTTGAACATTTAAAATAATATAAATCCTTATTTTAGGAGCAAAGTAGAATCATAAGCATGGACACCTAATCAACTCCACTTACACCTCAAAACTAGGAGTTAAGTAAAATATCTAGGGGACAAACATGAGCAATCTTAGGAATGATGGTGCAACTCCTAGAAAAACTGACACATGGATGGGTGAGTATTATTAAATTGAAAATTTAATAAAATATGTATTTATGCATGAGGCGACATGTGTCGCATGGAATGTTCCTTTAAAAGGAAGGCTTTGGGAATGGGTAAAGGACCCAGACCCTGGATGACTATCATAATATTGAGTTACCTCATGACTTGCTGCTATTTAGGGTTTGGCTGGAAATCTTGGTGGGGGGGAATCCCAAACTGGGTTTCTTGATTTTTTTTTATGTAATGCCCCTAAAATGATTGTAGACTTTAAGGGCACCTGTCGAGTGACCCAGCGGAACAGACTTCAATAAAGTGGCCCTTCAAGTTAGGATGTGTCTTAATAAGGGAGAATCACCTGATGATTTTCATGACTATAGTTGATAAATGAATTAATGAATTAAATTATATGTGTGGAGTGGGATAATTGATTGATTAGTTCTTGCTTAAATGCTTAGCCTTGATTGATCAAGTCAAAGTGCAGTAGGACAATTACAGTCCTAGCTCTGCGACTTGGGAGGATGCAACTGAGATGCGTCATAGCTTTCCATTTTTATTATGAACTTCAGGATGAAGTTCTAAATAAGTAGGGGTGTATGTAGTGCCCCTAGACTACTATAGACATTGAGGGCACCTGCTGAGTAACCCGATAATTTGTTTGAAACATTGATAAAATAATCCTATGATTTTATTTTGAGTATATTTAGGATTACGATTGATTGTAAATCAATGAAATAATAATATATGTGCATTTGGGTAGTTATTGTGAACGGATGATTTCATGTTGTTTAACGATTAACTTTGATATAAAAACTGTACATATGAATGATGCTTAACGACTATCTTTGCAATTGATTATGTCATTAGACAAATGAGTAATGATTGAGTAAATTAATGAAGCAGCAGATTTATAAATCAAATTGTGATTATTGAGGACAGTGCTACTAATTTACGTTTGTGAGAAATGTGTGTAGCGACAGGTGAAACGGTTCACCAACGGACACACAAAGGAATATGAAGGGTCGTAGAGTACGAGTAAATCACACACAGGGAGAGCAACGACAATGTCGACTTCCGACGGAATACCACGCTTGAGCAGATAAGCACTGATCCACTTGATTAAGAGGAAAGCATGAGGGCGTACGAGGTGGGCCACGATGGAGCTGGTCATGTACGAGTTGGGGGGCGCGCAGTGAGAACGGGCTCACTCCTCAACGCCATTAGTCCCTAATAGCGTGTAGACGGAGGATGGAAGGTAACGGCTCCTGGAATCCCTACATGAAGTTCCCGCAAGTCAAAACGGAAGGATGACGGCAGAAGGGCCCGACGGTGCGGTACCCTGCCGAGAACGGAAAGAGTGAATGCAAGGACCCAACGATGTGGTGCCTTGCCGAGGAATGGAAACTATGGATGACTGGACTTGACGGAGTGGTGCCATGTCAGGGAAATTAAATTAAGGAACAAGGAGGCCCAACGGCACGACACCGGGTCCCTAGTAAAAGTTGATTGCTAAACTTAACTGCGTTGAAACGTATAAGTTTGCACCTAGAACATTACTTAGAAATGCATTTGAATACTTTAGGCATTTGCACATAAATGATTACTTTGGCATTTAAATAATATTAAGTGTTATTTAGGCATTTGCACATAAAAGAATATTTTGAGCATTTAAAATAATATAAATCCTTATTTTAGGAGCAAAGTAGAATCATAAGCATGGACACCTAGTCAACTCCACTTACACCTCAAAACTAGGAGTTAAGTAAAATATCTAGGGGACAAACATGAGCAATCTTAGGAATGATGGTGCAACTCCTAGAAAAACTGACACATGGATGGGTGAGTATTATTAAATTGGAAATTTAATAAAATATGTATTTATGCATGAGGCGACATGTGTCGCATGGAATGTTCCTTTAAAAGGAAGGCTTTGGGAATGGGTAAAGGACCCAGGCCCTAGATGACTATCGTAATATTGAGTTACCTCATGACTTGCTGCTATTTAGGGTTTGGCTGGAAATCTTGGTGGGGGGGAATCCCAAACTGGGTTTCTTGATTTTTTTGTGTGTGAGCTCTATGACCCGAAGCTCGGGGGTGGCCATGTGACTGGAAGCATGAGCCTATGGTTGGGTGGCGAAGCTAACGGTTGCTTCGCCAATGGTTAAACGAGCTGTGCTGGAGGGATCCTACGGAAGACGAAGGCGACAATGGACCAGCTGGATTGGGTTGGCAGGTTAAGGTTTTGCTTATTTTTGTTAAGTTATTCACACTTTTTATTTTATTTTTCCAATAACTATGATGGCTAATTGGTTTGTATGAAGTTGTTAAAGTTTCAGGTTCAGTTCAAGGGGACCCTAAAGGAGGGGTCTTACAGTATTGATCATTGTGTTTCTGTGGGTTTTTGTTCTACAGTATTGTTTTGTGCCTCAACACAAGTACCAAATGTAATTTGTTTTTTCATGTCATATTTATTCTTTTTCTGAGGAAGTAAAATTCTGAGAAAAAACAAAAAGAAACAGAATAAAAGTGTATTTTTTGGACGACCTAAATCATCGATGGTGATGGCGGCGTTTCAATTCTGCATTGTTTTAATTTTAATTTTCAGTTGGTGAAGATCCAGGCTCAACCATAAACCCCATTTCATTGGCCACATTTTCACTGTGTCTTGGTAGAGGTTGACTTCACCTTAAAGAGAAAACAGACCTTCCCTCGTTGTGGATCAACGCATCCAACCCCTGGCCCATATAGGCATGGAATCAATTGTACAATGGTTACTGAAGCCACATGAATTCCTATTGTGACGAGCCACACTTTGGTGATGAACTGCAAATCTAGGGTTACAACTGCCTGTAGATCCACAAAGGCGATTTTAACAAGTAGTGAGAGATTTGCAGAGTGTCGAGGGTCAGGGATGTTAGCAACGCTTGTATGACAAGATGGTAAAATAAATGTGCCCTGCAAATCGCATAGTTTGAGTTGACAAAGATTGTGAATGGTTCAAAAAGCTATAAACTAAATTCGCTGATGGAAATGAACTAACAACCTAGACTGCAACTGCAACGAATATGTCATCAACAAGTAACGATCAATTAACTGCGTAAGTTACTACCCAACTCAAAAGTCCATAAACTCCACAAATAATGGATAATCCTCTCATTTACAAGTAAATGACCAACTAAGTTTGTTGTTTTATGGGCACACTATTTTCCCTTCTGCAAATTAAGACTCAAGTTACTACCCAACTCAAAAGTTTTTAAATTTAGTGACAAAGCATTGGATAATATTAATACAATCAACAGAAAAATAACTTGGAAGATAGGTCATTGCACTTGGGAAATGGTTCCATACAGTTAAAACAACCTTAATATTGACATGCTCCGAAGGAGAATGAAATTTATTTGCAACCAATAAAGCAGGAGAGATATTACTTTTCCACCAATAAAGCAGAAAATGGAGTGTCCATTTTTTACTAGTTTAACTTTCTTACATTAGCAACCAATTCAAATAGACATCTGGTTTGAAAAGAGATATTAGACAGCTTTGATAATTAACAAAATGAATAAAAATCACATGGAAAAAACAACACTAGAGATGTATCAAACTAAAGTGGTGACATCATAAGCTCGATAAAATTTAAGGTTTTCATGGAAGGAGCTCCCGAGAGCAAAAACAACACCAGAGGTATATCAAACTAAAGTGGTCACATCATCAACTTGATAAACTCAAGGTTCCTAGATCTTGAATGCTAGATTCATCTTCAAAACCAATAGGGATTTACAATATACCTCAAATTCCACCTTGGGAGAAGAATTAAAGAATGAAGAAAGTTATGCTAGCACACCTATTGGAAGCAATTTGGAGCCGTAGTTTGTAATATTTTCTTGGATTTTTGAGTTTCCAGATTTATAATAGCCTTTGTTGTACTATATAGATCATTCCATTTCTTATCAAAATAATATTGGGCTTGAGTGCTGTAATTTGATGGTTACTTGGTTGCGTAGAAAAGTCTGTCACTAGCGCTATCATGTAAATCTTAGCTGGGCATGATATCCATTTACCTGCTTCTAAAAGGGTTGTGTTTGACAGTTAAGCTAAAACTAGCCGATACTTGGATTTTATCAACACAATAAATTATTAATTATTACCTTCATTGTAAAAATACCTAGCATATATCCATCTTAGCCCAGGATCCCTTAAGCATCTTGAGCTGTAAGAACAAATCACTTCTATCAGTGAGATCGGACACCTGCAAAGATGTAAAGAAAAACCTAGAAGTGTAGATAGGAACTGTAGATATGAAACAAACTACCATTTAAGGTGGATCAGTTCTGAGATTTCTGCAGTGGTTATTGTTAAAACTTAAAAAGATTATCTGCAGATTACCACAGTAAAAATTATTGCTTTATTAATGTTCCAAAACTAGATCAGGATACCATCGTCAAGAGAATGGGAAACATAGAAAGTCAGATAGTAAGATAAGAAACATATCTGGGGAAAAGTTGAAGTTGAGAAGTTATTTGCAATGTACCTTAAGGATGAGGATGCTGGTGAATCAAGTAATTACAGTGTTGGTCAAGAGTGCTTTGATCGTTTGGTCATTTATCTAGTTGGAAACACCATCATTCACGTTGTCTCTAAGTTGCTTCCTGCTTTTTTGGTCAATCCTAATTGGAAGTAGCATCATGCTGCTCTCATCACTCTCACTTAGATCGTAGAAGGTTATGCCAAGGTATTCCACCACCAAATCATGTTCTTTGTTCTTCCACCTTATTTATTTAGAAATTTAATTGAAGAAACACACACCAATATCAGTTGCTACGCCACATAACATGGACTTCCTCCGGCTTGGGTTTTGGGCCTGATGCTTTTATCTATTGTGCCAAAATTTCCCTACATTTGCACCTAACCTCATCCCTTTTTGACATACCAATATTAGCTTTGCCTCCTTTTGATATTGCAATCCAAACATCATCCTTTTTGCATGTCGATCTTTGCTCTGCCTCCTTTTGACATTGCCAATCCCAATGTGACCCATTTTGACATCACAGTTAATGATGGCCCCAATAGATTTTTTTTAACATTTGGTATAGAATGAATGGACGGATGATATTCTTTAGCCCCTTGCTCTGGTGTATTGGTCTATTGGATGTTGAGAATATATTAATTCCCAACTCCTACAGCCTCTGCTAGTGCATTATTAAACTTCCTCCCAATATATTCACCATCTATATTATGAAAATATCGACAATATCCTCCTGATAATATATTATTTATGCTACCCATCCGCTCTAAATTACAATACCTTTCTCCCTTCTTTCCTTCAAATATCCCTGCAAAACTGGAGCAATCCGAGAATGAAACCCTAGTCTATCTCTGCATTCCTTCTCTTAGCCCTTCCTTAAGTTCGAGGATTTTAACGACGTCTCCTGCTTAGTCTTTCTTTTGCAGCAACTGGATCATCACTAATATCCTCTCTACCAATCCTCATCTCAATGTTTGCACACAATTTTTTGAAGGCATCTCCCAGCTGATTTGAACAATCAAATGCCAAAACTATTTTGACCCACTATTTACGCCGCCTCTTTCTTTGATATGAAATATTTTATTCTCCCAAATTGCAAGGTATCAACAAGCTTGATAATTTTTTTGCAAACATGCTGACAAATTACCAGCAATATATTATGCCCTGAGTGGATCCCATGTGTTGTGGGAGCCTCATACTTAACATTAGAATAAAAATACAGTATCAAGCAGCAGAATGACAAAAAATAGGACCCTATAAGTAAAATAGGATGTGAAAATCCCAGCGACCATAAGAAAGCAGTCCTAGTAGAGGGCATGATATGGCTATTGTTAACAGTCAAGTCTGCAGGTAGGCAATTTGTGTTTTGCTGAAAGATTTGTTCATTCTAGAGCTTGGGGGGTGTGGTCCATTGGAGCTATGGACGATTATCAGAATGCTAGAGTGCAGGTTAGAGTTATTTACTACCAGTGTCTTGTATAGTGGTCATATTTAAATATAAAGTATAGTTTCTAGACACTAATATATTTTAAGACCCATAATATAGTATGATAGTTAGTCTTAGCTCCATAATAATCATTTCCTAATCACATATAAAAATTTGACAAATAACAGCTCCATAATAACCACTGCCTAATCACATAAAAAAAATTGACAAATAACAGCTCCATAATAATCATTGTCTAATCACATGTAAAAAATTGACAAATAACACTAGATTAATATTGTGACATTCCTATCTCTTTTGCAGATGTCTGGGTTTTCACCCAAAACCCATACTTCAAGACCCAGTCTATTCTCGCTCTCTCGCTAGTCAAAAGTAGAAATGATCCTGCTTATATTGATCTTCTCGGAACCCATGGAGTACCTATATGGCTTTGCATAGTACTATATGAACTTCCCAGGCAAAGAGATACGTCCATAGGTACTATTATTTTGTAAGGCATATGTGAACTTATTATTTTTTAAGGTTGTGTATATGCATATTACTATAAACATTCTGATATACCCAACATAGTTTCAATAATTACACTCAGCAAATAATGATGGCTTCAGGGGGGATTGTGCAAAGGTACTATTATTTTGTAAGGCATATGTGAACTTATTATTTTGTAAGGTTGTGTATATGCATATTGTTGTAAACATTCTTATATACCCAACATAGTTTCAATAATTACACTCAGCAAATCTGTTACATTATTTTTTTGTGATTAGTTAGATGAAACTTTTTGCCAGAAAGAAGAGGTCCTTTCATTGTTTGTCATTACTTTATAGATTTGTTTCTAACTAAATTACATATTCAACAACTTTGATTTCTGGAATTGAATGCTTAATTTTATTTAAATATTTTCTTTATGTACTTTTTTATTGTGTTTAAAATTGGAAATGTGTACATAGCATTAAGGTTTATTTGTGAATTTTTTGATTTGCAAATAGGTGATGCTAAAAAACCTTGAACAAGTTGTCTCGATGGTTCTGAAGTCATTCCAATATCCACATCCTGGTGTACAATGGGTGGCCATCAATGCCATTGGGAAACTGTCAACTGATTTGGGCCCATATTTGCAACAACAATATCATTAGCAAGTTTTGCATGCACTTGTTGGAGCTATGGACGATTATCAGAATCCTAGAGTGTAGGTTAGATTTCTTTCCTGCCAATGTCCTATATAATGGTCATATTTAAATTTGGAGTACATTTGGTAGATGCTAATATATTTTAAGACCCATAATATAGTATGATAGTTAGTCTTAGCTCCATAATAATCACTTCCTAATAACATATAAAAAATTGACAAATAACACTAAATCAATATTGTGACATTCCTATCTCTTTTGCAGATATTTGGGTTTTGGGGCAGGTAACTTTAGTCCTTGTTTCATTGTTTTCTCACCTTGTTGCATCATTCCATAATTGTGTTGCTACAAAATCTTCTTCTGCCTTTTCAAAATCTTGAGCCTTGGACAAAAGACTCAATCAGGAGGATTAGTCAATGCATTATTGCTATTGCAACTGCTTGACTTGTTCTGTCTCTCAACACATATGATGGACCATTTACTATTGTGTTGTTTGTTTGCAACATTAGTATATTAAATGAATAGACAACATATTACTACTATTGTAATTGCATATTACCATTGTTGTAATTGGAAAAAATTATTCTTCCTTTTCACAATCTTGAACCTTGGACATAAGACTCAATATGGAGGATTAGTCATTCTTGAGAGTAAGAAGTAAAGATGACAATGAAATGATGAACTAAGCACCTCAAAAGATCTAAATCCAGCTACATTAATGATCTGTCTTTCCTATTTTCTACACCTATTATGCAATGAAAATGAAAACAACAATCAATTTGGCATTTTATAGCTCATGAGTGGAATCCTAACTGTTATACAACATTCTATAGAAAAAAACTGTATCTTGTAGACATGAATACAAGGTCCAGGAAGAGGCAATTCCATAGTCATGGTAAGATCAATAACTATCTCATAGTCATATGTTATATCTACAAATATATTCTAAGACAAAGCAAACATTTTGTCTTGTAACTTGTACATGAGATAGACCAATCACCTCTTTATAATAACATGGGAAATATGCAACTATAGAATTCCTGCAGATGATAGTTTTTTTATGGTGGATCCATCTTATAGGTAAAATATCATCCAACTTACAACTTACCTAGAAATATCAAATTAGGAGATTGATGGAAGGTTAAGCAATCCAGGAAGAGATTCTAGATGTCAGTTAGTATTACTTAGACATTGAATAATATATTTATTATAGGATAAAGTGTTTTGGAAAGTATCCCATTTTTTCTAACAAATAATGAGGCCTTCATGGATGGTAATGTAGAACATAGACTAAGCATATCAACTGTTGGAGGTAAGATTTCAATAGATAGACTAATTCAATTCATGGCATTAGACTGTGGTAGTTGCCAATTGGCCATTTGTAGGATTTCTCCATTTGAATTGAACAAGTCCATACAGAGGATAGTAGGTACAAAGATGTATTTGATGTTGTCAGACCTTTTAAATGACATTACATAGATTAAGCTCCTTGATTATTATCCTTGTAACCATTTTTTGACATGGTTTTATTTTTAGAATTGGATTCATTTTGATAAATACTGAACACCATAATTGCAAATTACACACACCTATTATAATAGAGAGAAGCATCTGACATAAAATTTTGATTTACATGAATGCAGGCTAGGAAAGTTCATACAGATAAAAATCCAAATGATCCTCAAGCAACATAACATCTTTAGGCAAGTTTTAGTGTTTCATATCCTGTTGAAATGTCAATTGTTCTCTAATATATCTTTCTATTTTCTTTGTTTGTGATAAAAGCATTGTGAAAGTTATACAAAGTGTTTTAGAATCACAATGAAGGGTATGGCATGTTGATTACATGATTTAGATTTTGGGTTCCATTTTATAATATTATCCTCTTCCTGAAGCCTTCTGTATATGCTTAATAATCTTGTAGCTTATTATGAAAAGCATGGAAGACTGGAGGATGCACGCCAAGTTTTGACAAAATAACAAAACAAAATATCTTCATTTAGACTACTAGAATTAGTGGGTATGTGAAGCATAGCGAATAGGAGGAATATTTTGCACTTTTATATAAAATGTGAATGGAAGGTGTCTAGCCTGATAAGTTTACTTCTCCTTATGTTCTTTTAGCCTACACTGGTTTATCAGAATTGGAGTGGGGAAAATAAATACATTGTTCCTTGAAGTGGTTGGTGCTCTGTTTTTTGTTAATTGCAACACTATAGCAGTTTGTAGTCTTAAGTTTGTTGACTTGGCTTGTAGATTCTTTTTTTATTAATCTCAAGGGTTAGTTTTTTTTGTCACTTTTCAGTCTACATTTTTCTTGAGATGCTTTGTGTATTTTGTTCTTCAAGGCATTTGCTAATGACATTGGCATTCCATTTTTGGAGACAAGTCTGAAGAATGCAACAAATGTGGAGCAGGCTTTCATGACCATGGCTGCTGAGATGAAGAACAGGTGCACTTTTTTGTTATGATGTTTTCCAACCTTTAACAAGAACCTATATTATACAATTTTGATGGTAGATGTTTGTTTGACTCCCTAATTTTAATTGTGTGTAATGGTGTAAACCCATGCCGACAAATCCTAATGAATTTGATTGAGATTCTACTTTTTCTATGATCCTGCTGTTTTATGATAAAGTTGAGTGGTGATACATAATTCAAATTACATGTTGCGACTATTGGTAATCTTTTTGGTTTGAGACACGTTCCTATTGTCTATTTTATTGGGCATAGCTGATATAACATTGGGAAAATACTAGTTTTTTTAGGTCATGATAGAGTGTTGTAACTATATACCTTGTCCATTCATTGCTTTGAAATCAGCACTGTAGATGAACTTGCAAATTTTTATGGCCAAGTGAATTGTATATAGAAGTTTGTATTTTGCAAGCATATAAATAATCATGCCTATCATGTATTTATTTGAAAATTTTGTTGCATATGTATCGAACCTTCATCTACATTCTATTATTGTTCGCTTGTTTACTTGTGTGGGCATTAATGTATGACTTGTCTCTGTTCTAGTGACTCAAATATTTTAACATCAAATTTGATAAACCTCATTGATTGCATTTGAAAAGGGGCATTAAAGAACTACATCCCACACTCTACTTGTTATTCCTAAACAATTTCTTGTATGTCTTGTCTCCATAGAGCAACAGTGCCAATGATTATGCCATTTTCAGTTCCTGAACCTGGACATTTTAATTTCTAGGTTGCATGCATTCACATCACTAACCCTTCTTCATAACAATTTTTTTTAGGCTCCAGCTTTCAGGCTATAAAATCTTGCAAGCATCTTGAGCATATCTATCAATATGCTCAAGATATTCATGCCCAAATGAATTGTATCCAGAAGTTTGCATGTTGCAAGCATATAAAATTATAAATACTCATGCCCATCATTTATTTATTTGAAATTTTTGTTGCATATGGATTGAACCTTCAACCATATTGTATTATTGTTTTCCTCTTTACTTGTGGCGGCACTACCATATGACTTGTCCCTGTTCGAGTGACTCAGATATTTTAACATCAACAATTTAAATATCAAATTTGATTAGCCTCTCATTGATTGCATTTGATCCACAACATCAAAGAACTATATCCCACACTTTATTTGTTGTTTCTAAACAATTTCTTAGAGTCAACAGTGCCAATGATAATTCCATTTTCAGTTAAGCTTTTGCCTAGGCCTGGACATTTGTAATTTCTGGGTTGCATGCATTCGCATCACTAACCCATCTTCGTAACAATTTTGTTGAGGCTCTAGGATTTAAAATCTTGCCAGCATCTTAAGCATATTTATCGAGCAAAGCCTTGTTTTCACGAAATTGTTGAACCACAGAGAGACTGATATGTTTCTCTTTTTACATGGAATTCTTTCATAAGATGCAGCGTAGCCTTGAAAGAGGGTTTTTGACAAAACGACTTCCCCTATACTCCAGAATAGAGTGTCCTATATAGAGTCCTCATTGTGACATCTTGCTTTTAAGGAGATTATATTTTCTATTTTCTATGAAATACTATTGACTTAACTCCATTTATTTTGTATTGCAAGATGGCAAATTCGGCCTGCCATGAATAGAAGCAGACCTATTACTGTACAAATGAAAGGGCAGCCCATTGTTCAAAAAAGTGGTTGTTTCTCAAAAGACAATTCCTAGAATAATTTTTACTGCAATTGGTTTTGAAGAAGTGAATTTGAAGATAATTGTATGTATTTTGGATCTCAGACATGCAAACGTCTCTAGATGTCGAGAGATCAACAATTGATAGACAATTAAAACAAATTTTTTGCAAGTTGGATCTTGTATTCTTTTCTGTCTGTGAAGGGCAGCAACTTGCTTTTGTTCTTGATAATTTGTATAGCCATGGATTATTGTACTCATGCATAGTTTGTAAGATCATTCTTCTTTGAATTTTCATCATTGTCACAGTTGAATTTCTATATCTTAGAATTCGTTTAGTACTTGAAGCATTATTCTTGAATATGTTTGACATTCATTTTGTTCCCATGCAAAATTTGTTTGAATATCATCATTTTCAAGCAATAACAACTTCTTAAAGGGTGCTAGCTCAATGGTAGAGAACCTGCCTAATTATAGGCAGGAGATTGGTGGTTCGATTCCTCCATACCCTATCATAAATTATTGACTAAGAAAAAAACTAAATTCGCATATATATGACTATTAGTAGCTAATTTCCAGTATCTTATAGCGCGACTAATGTTTAGTCTTATTTAGCTTAGTCATTATTATGTTATCATCTAGTAGTTTATTTAGTCATATATTTGGTCATTAATTGTGACAATCAATGAATAAATCAATGACTAAATCAGTGACTAAATCAGTGAGTATCAATGACTAAATCAATGACTAAATCAGTGACTAAATCAGTGAGTATCAATGACTAAATCAATGACTTAATCAGTGACTATCAATGATGAATAAGTCAACCAATTAATGACTAGTGAAATATGACTAGAGATAAGATAGTGGAAATCAGATACTATTAGTCACTGACTCAAAAATAGTCGTTTATAGTCGAATTTTAGTCATTAATTTCTCATTTTGTACTAGTGAGCGCACTTTCTTCCCTGTGCGCTAGTTCCCTTGAGCTACAGTCACGCACTTTTAGTTGCAGGCGCTGGTTTCTATACCAGACAGAGGCGTACTTTCCTGCAAGTCTAAGCCTTTCACTAGGGTTTGGTTTTCAAGCTTTTTTGGGTCTACTGTTGGCATTTGCCTTGCTTCTTTGACTAATTACTGAGACAACTTTGTCTTTTATGAGTCTTGTTCACCTCTTGAAAGTCTTATAAGTTGATTTTACCTACTTCAACACTTGTTTTGTAGGTGTCTTTCCTATTTTTCATGCTTTTTGAGCCTGTGCGTGACTCTCTGTTAGTCACAATAGCACACTTTTTTCCCTAGACTCTTGTTGCACTCTTGCAGACCTGCACACTCAATGCTTGTTGTCGGTTACAATACCTGCACACTTTTTTTGAAGATTGACCTTATTTTTAGGGTTTCATCCTAGTTTGAGTTTTTAGGGTGATTTTTGAAAAGTCTGTTGGTCTGGATGCCTTTTGAGTTTCTTTTTAGGTCAGTCTGATTTGGTTTAAGCCTTTCTTAACTTTTCCTTTTGAGTTTGTGTGGCAGTAGGGTTACCTTTGGTTTGCTTACCTACTCTTTCGTTTGGAGGGTGTTTTCTTGGGTTTTTGGTGCTTAGGAGCAGCGTCTTGGTCTGTTTTTCCATTGCATGCATTTGTTTTCCCTTCTTCTTTTACATCTTGTTCCAAGCTTAGATTTTTTTCATCAAAACAACTCGGTAGGTCAAGTCTTTTTCAGTCTTTTGATTCGATTTCTTTAAGCCATTAGGTCTTCATCTTTACCCACACTGTTGTTAGATCTTACCTGCGCCTTTTTTCAAGTTCTTTTTCTTTTCAAATAGAATAAAACTTAAAAAATTGAATTTGGTAGCTTAGTAGTAAGATTTATCATCATTTTGTGAAGTAGCATAGATTGTCTTGCTTTGAAAATTTAAAAGAATTTTTTTTTTTTAAATTATGCTTAATATTGCATATTTCTTGTTTTGAAAAAACATAAACGAAAAGGAAAAAAGCGTTTATGTGAAGTTTTAAAAGCATTATTTGTACACACTTTGCTTTCTATTGAAACCATTCCACACACTTCACTACCCTTCTTAAGTAAAAAGTAGCCTCTAAAAAGAAAATTTAATAAAATCAATTAGCAACTTTTTCTTTTTAGGTTTTGACACTACATCAACTAGCTTAGGCTAGGATTTCGGGGTAGAGAACTTTAAACTGCTTGAAATCGGTTTCATTGCTCAATAATCATAGTAAGACAATCTCTTAGGTAAACCCACTTATATCAAAATATCCTGGGAACACTCTACTCAAACCAAAGTTAAGCATGAGGCCGTGTGAGACTGGAACTGCTAAGGATACCCCCTCACTTTCCTTTCGAACATAAACCAGAGTTGATTCGCATACGGGGGTCCACTAGTACTTTTAAGTGCTTTTGGATTTCAGGCTTTGCTACCCTACCCATGTGTCTTGGCTAGGCCGGCGACTATCACGGGGGCTTCACTGGAAGGCAATATAATACCACGTTCATTCATATTGCGGTATTAAATATTCATGAAAACCTAAAAATTATATTGCTTATATATTAAGTGGCAAAGGGTTTTTTTATTTATGTAACAATACAAAAATACTTTGGGGTCTTTTTTATATGGGAGGGATAAAATAATATATATAATCATATATTATTTATTAATTTTTACTTAATTTATTTAAAAAAAAAATTTTAATAGTAATAATATAATATAAAAAATTAAAAAATGAATATTAATAGACTTAAGGGTTTCAAGTTCTTGTATCTTCCCAACCTCTACATTCCTTGTCACAATGAATTCTCTTTTAAAACTAGGGCAAAATCATCCTAGACTAACAATAAAACCTTAAAAGCCATATTTTCCTTTCCTACTATTATATGTTCCTAATTAAGTTAAGAATAATTGATTTGATTGTGATAAATTTTCTTTGAGTTACATTATGTTATCATGTAAGTTTAGCTATATTTTAATAATAAAATTGTGCTATTGGTTAGAAAAGGATTATGGGGGTGGTTTCCAAAACCTTTGCACAAGTTAACGATTCAGTTTTGAAAATCAAGTTAAAAAAAATTCCCATGAAGTCGATAAGCATTTACACGAGGTATACTTTTGATTATGGATTTGTGCTTTTCTCGGTAACAAACTTGACATTATAAACATAAATATGAAAATGAGTTGAATGCTTCATGGTGCTGATATGTTATTTTCTTTTATTAAAATATAATTTATTAACACTTCTTATTGATTCACTTTGCCACTTTGAGACGACAATGACAAGTTCCATTTTTTCTTAGCATTTAAATCACTAGATATTAGAATTGTTTTTAATAAATATTTGAAGTTGATGCTAGTGGATACCTTAGATTATCAAAGTTTTTTTTTTTTTTGTTCTCAATTGCGTCATCATTGTGTACTTAAAGGCATACATGCCACAATTCCATAGTTAGTTTGTTAATTCATTTAATTAGTTTGTAATGGGCACATGTTTCATAATCCTCCAACTTTGTTAAATTTCATTCTATTCTTATTTCTCCTTTTGTATTGCATTTTACAATATGCCAAAACCTATAGCTTTGCACCTTAGGAGACTGATGCAGTTCTCAACCTTACATTTAAACAAATTTTATACATTCTTTGAAAAGATACTCTGGCTTTTAAAGACAAAGCTATGTCCAAATAATCCTTTGAAGAGATATTTAGCTCTTGAAAAAAAGATAATTAATCCTTGAAAAACACAAACTTATATGCAATTTTCAAATTGAAAGCATATCTAGGATCTGTTATAAATCGAAATAATAAGTTGATAAATGTTGTTAAATGTATAATTATTTAATACAAACTATATGTATAATATAGCAAGTTACATTTCTAACTAATTGATAACTTTTTGCACTAACTTAGGCATATATACCTTACCCAAGCATATACATTGTCACATAAATTTACCTTTGAAACCTGGTTCAAACATCCTTCGAAAATATAGTTACCCCTTGAAAGACACAAGTTCAAACATCCAATATAGTTACACCTTAAAAGACACAAACTTATAGAGATAATTTTCAAATTTAAAACATAGCTAAAATCTATCACAATTTATTATAAGTCAAATAATAAATTGATATATATATATAAATAAAATAAACTATATATACTATATAACAAGCTACATCTCCAACTAATTGATAAGATAGTTACCAAATTGAAAGAATAGTTAAAATTTATCATAATCTATTATAAATCAAATTAAAATAATAAAGTAATAAATCTTGTTAAATAAAAAATCCAAACCAAACTTTAAATTGATTCACTAAAGTATCACACCCACTCTTGATCTCATCAATTGTAGGTAGTTGCAAACATGGTTGACCATTCCTAATGTACCATAGTATGGAAGAAAGGTGGAATCATATTTACATTTTTATTTTATTTTTATATATCATGGTACTTGCATGTATTTCCACAAAACACACAAAGGATTATTATTTGGAAACATGAGGTAAAGGTATCTTTGAATTATCAAAATATTAGGTGTTCTTAAGTTGACACATGGCAGGAAGCCTTTACATGTGGATCTCAATTTTTTCCTTCTTATTAACTCATGCATATGTTGTGTTCCTAGAAATGATTTAAACATTTTGCATTATATTTCATGTTCAATTTGTATGAAAAATATGTTGTATGATGGTGATTTCATTGTATATTTATTTTAATTTTATATAACACATATGGTGTACCATGGTGAAATCACCTTCTACTACTTAGAAGTATAAACATGACACTAACCTCAACCTATGTCTAATATGTCTTTCATATCATATGCTTTGTCTAAGATATCCACTATGTTCGAGGATTTGTTCAAGAATTTGAATTTTAAATGTCAAATTTGAAAGAGAATTAGAATTAGAAATTGAAATGTGATGCAGAGAGTCCTGAAGAGAGAACTTCATTACTTCGTGCTCCGCGAAGCACAAGAGGATCTGACGTCATCCAATAGGGAGGCCATCGACAACCCTCCCGTTCACTGAGGAGTGATGCCAGGTCGGGGTTGGTTTCCACTGGTGGCGGAAGTAGGAGAGATAGTGTGTCGGTTCATCCTGACGACATACATGTGGATACCCAGGAGGAGGATGTGCAACAAGACACGAGTGAATCAGGTGCATCAGGTGCGTATTTTTTGTTAGCACATTTTCCGTAAATTTTTAGTACATAATGCATTGAATTTCAGTTCCAAGTTCTAATATATATTTTTAGTAACATTTGTGTTTTGGTTTGGATTGCAGGTGCCCCATCAGGGGGATCATACGATGATGAGGTCGCACATATCACTCTCGCTGATATGACTGCCCAACGAGAGTGGGTGAAATCATGTGTGTGCACGTTGAGGGAGGATTCCCCACATGATGATCTTTATCCATGATGTTATCAATAGTTGATGAGATGTTGACTCTCTACAAGAGGGTGGGACCTCTTAGTGACATTTGGCATCATTCATGCCAGCGGAGGAGACAGGATGTCATTGGGATCCACAAATGGGAGGATGTCAAAGTTTCCATAAGAGGGCATGACGTCATGGGTACTTTGTTCGACATCCCACATGACCGCCCTTTCAGTCAACTGCTTAGACTCATGGAGTTTATGTTGAAGGCCGCTGCACCACATCTAGATGATAGATTCGTTGGAGTGTGGGGCATGTTCCCCCACCATGACCAGGTCCTGTTGTACTTTGAAAAACATGTTTATGCAAAGCTTGTTTTGGACATGCACCCGGATTACACCAGCACAGGGTCCGAGTTCTATGGGGCTGGTAGGGAACGCTCCTACCAACGTCCTGGAGCTCGGAGAGACCCTGCCTTCGTACCACCCCCTCCGAGGTTGGTATCGTTTCCATATAGGACGTTTATTAGGTCGGGGGATGTGGTACAATCATCCCATCTTACTGCAGAGGCTAGAGTTGACCTTGCAGACTTGTTGTTCACTGCCATGGGCACTGTTGTTGTTGTTGCACATGGAGAGGCATCTAGACCACCCCCTCCACCTGCAGAGCCATAGATAGAGTATGTCCCTAGTGACATGCTCAGGAGTTTCGATGGCGAGGCCCTACTGAGGTATGCAAAGTCAGCTCGAGATGCATACTTTCGGTCGTATCATAGATCCGTCGCTACAGGACAGGTATACTTTTGTACAATTATGTATATATGTTCTTCATGTTACATCATATTATATGTCGTAAATTGAATGGTTAATAATACTTAAGGGAGTTGTATTCTATTGCTCCATGCAGGGAAGCACATTCATGGATCAGCTCTTTTCTAGTGAGCCATCGGTTGGTCCATCTACTCATCCCAACCCGCGGGCGGCAGTAGTTGAGATAAGTTATAATTTATGTTCTAATTTAATTTGAGTTTATTATTTCCTAGTTTAAATAATTTATGTTTTATTTCTTAATTTTTGAGATTTTATGTTTTAGATCTTAACTTCAAATGAATTTCAAATTGTACAGGGAAAAGGAAAGGGCATTGCTCTTGATGATGGACATGAGGACCGCGAAGGTCCTGACCAGCCGGGTTCAGACACAAAGGTTAGTTTTAATTTATGTTTGAAATCATGTTATTTAATCACATTTAGTAATTTATTTGTGTACTTTATGTTTCAATTTTTGAATTATAACTTAGGGAAAACCTGAGTCTCTCTTAGGGAAAACCTGACTCTCCATTGTAGTCATTTCTACAAATGCGGTGTGTCTAAGGAGTCTGTGTGCAACGTTCCTCATCACCCCCTCCATATTATCAATTCTATGGGGTAAGTGAGGTGGATGGGGAAGGGGGTTAGGCTCACACCTAGGATTTGGTGGCCCTCTCAGTGGTTTCCTCCTGGAAGCAGGAAGATCTTGGGTAGAGCCAAGCCTAACACCTTGGAACTCGGTAATGTCGAAATAGTTGACATGTAAACAAAGCACAAACTCAGCCCAAAGTTGTCGAAGGAAGTATTGTGTAACATCCCTATTATTGCAAGGAGGTTTATCATAAACCATGAACCACCTCTACATCCGGTTGTCCATCCATTGTTTGAAATGACACCAATCTAGGCATGCACATGGCTTTCTAATATCCGATGTGGTTCTTTTGTTCTTGGATCAGTCAACATACTATATAATTGGGCCTTCGTAATATTTAATGATTTTATCTCTTCCTTAGAAATGCCAATGGAATAATACTCTCGCATCCTAGCTCTATATTCAGTCATGCTTGTCAACTGGTGATGTGTATGGTTAAGGGATTCAATTGAGCTTTCAATTGATATGACAAAGCACAATCGAGATGGTTCCCCTATGTTTCTTAATTCCCAAGTGTGCACTCTCTCTCGTTTAGGTAATGGCTCAAGTCATCATGGTCCAAATTTTGTTGGGGTTCTCATTGGGTCCAATATTTATATTTTCTTATGGTTCTTGGGTTCCACTAGAATCCATGTCCACATTTTCTTCATTCAATGTATAGGTTTATACTCTGCAAATGAAAAAAATTCATTTTTTTACTAATTTGGGAACTATTAAAAATTTAACAAATAATAAAAAATCAATAAAAGCACAAAAATTTATGACCTTACCTATCCAGTGCATCGGATGATCGCTCAATGGATCGCTTGATGGAATTGGTGAGTGGGGTGTTCCCTTGGTTCGGGTACGCGTCGAATTGATGAGTAAATTTCCCTTCGGTCGTTTTTAAATGAAATGGGCCATGAGCGTTCTTGTTTTTTTTTGTGTTTAGAAGGTATGTGTGAGCACCCTTGGGCGCATACGTGTATGCACCCCAGTTTGGTATCGAACCTAGCTACACGTGCACACTTCATTAGGTGCGTGATCATGCCTGAATTTTTCTGCTAGCATGCCCCCGTTGCAATGGTTTTGAGGAGCATCTTTGTGTGCCTACCCTTTTGTAATTCCTTTTATGCTCAACGTATAGTTGACAAGTGACATTTAAAAAAATATTAATAACAAAAAGCATTTGAATGTAGGCGATAAACAAAATATTTCAATGTCCACCTTAACTAAAATATATGAGTATCAATTAATTTCCTATAAAATAACTATATATACATCATTTGTGTATATAATTGCATGTACCAAAAATACAAGAAAAACAACTTATGGTTAAAACATTTATATGATGGGCTATGGGGGAAATTGATCTAGGAGGATCTCCCACATTCAAACAACAAATCTGAAAACAACTCTCCAAGGAATCATGAACATCATTGTAAATGATTTATATTGTAATGGGTGTGCTCATGTATTTATTTTTTTTGTACAAATAAAAGGAATTAAAATAAGGTGTGAGAATCCACCTCACCCTTAGTTTCCTAGTCCTAAGGGAGTGTTGAGATCTTCATGGAGAAATTTGAGATCATGTCTCCACCTATCGTTGATGTGTCTTCAGATCCTAATTTAGAGGATAATGGGAGAGATATTATCCTTAACATGTGTAATGAGTACCATCCATGTAAAGGCTATAAAATCCTTTCATTTGGAGAAGGAAAATAATATTTACTAGAGAGAGATTTCTAGTAAGCTTTGTCTGAGGAATTTCATCCCAAGATGGGAGAAACATTTCAATTCATGTGAGAGCCTTAGTTTTTCTTGGTGAAGAAGAGAAGTCATCCCAATATGGGAGTGAGCTACTTGAAGTGAGAACAATGCAAATGTACTCGTGAAAGTCACGCATATTTGAAGGAAACAATAAAGAGGCTGAGTGTTTCGATGGGCCCAGAGACGTAGCCATGGGGTCTGGCTAACTCCGTTAACAATTATGGTTTGTGTAACTTTTTCATGTGCTTGTTTTTGTGAATCTTCGAATTGTTAAATATTTAAATTGTTTATTATGCCAATTTCTTTATGAATAATGAGAAATTGAGAATTTTGATTAAGTATTCGTTAATGGAAGAAAATTGAGTTTACTGATTTTTGGATCAAGTTTGGTATCAAAGCAATTATGATCTAGTTTCGGATTTATTTTTGCTTATGTGTGGGAATTTATCATCTCAGTTGTTGATCTAATATGGAAATTCCTCAAAATAATCCTTCTATTTTAGTATTTTCAAATCTTTATAGAGACACAAATTTTCGTGAAAGATTCTTAACCATGGATAAAAAGGTAAGATAATTATATAATGAGGGAAAAGAAAGTGCTGAGCTGCGAAGACAATTGGAAGCTTTGGCAGAAGAGAAGAAAGAAATTCAAGAACATCTCAAAGAGATGTAGCGTGAGATGCAAATTAAGGAGGAGTTGTTAGCCAAGTATCAATAAGCCAGCAATCCAAAAAGTCCTTCTACAGCAAAAGATGACAAAATTTTCACTTTTTGTATTCATACAAAAGATCATCATATGGATGTTTCATCTTCAATATCTTCAATCAAACATAAGGATGATACCTCAAAGGTAAAATAGGTGTATTTGAACATATTTGTTCCCCAATCAAAAGATGAGGTAAGTAATAATCATGTTCATTCAGTTGCCTCACATACAAACATTTGCTTAGGATCTTTTGAGAAACATATGCAAGGGATTGGCATGAAACTACTGACAAATATGGGGTTCAATGGAGGATGTCTCGGAATTGATGGAAAAGGTATCATACATCCAATTGAAGTTTAGGAACGTCCCCGATATCAAGGTTTGGGATATCAAGAAACAACATCTGGCGAAATCTATTGGAAAAATTGTTCCTATTGTCGCAAGCGAGGACATGTTGCGAACCATTGCTTGGATTTGCATCTAGAGCTGAAAGCAAAATGGTTACAAATCCAAAAAGGAAAAGGGAAAATGAATGCAAATAGTGATTCGAAAAAAATAAGCGAATCACCAAGCAACAATTTAGTGAAGAAACATCCAAAGTATGCTTATGATGACAATTTTCATAACCTGAAGGACGTAATTATCTGTTCTTTCTCTGGAAGAACGAATCATGATATTACGAAATGTTGGAGATTTAAAACATATGGTCGAAGAAAGGGTGCAATTAAGAGTAAACCACAGAATGAAAATCCTTCTCTCCAAGAAAAGAATGAAAATGGCTATGTTCATTGTCAGCAATTGTGGAAAAGAATTGCACAATATCAACCAAAGAAAATAAAAGCAGAAATCTGGGATACACAGGACGAGGCTTCTTCGTCCAAAGGAAGCGAGCAGCATTCATTTGACTGGTTGGGTAAGACGTGGGTATCCTTTTTGGAAAAATGAATTTTAATGCAAATTACTTTGTTTCCATTAAGTGAAAACGTGAAAAAATGAATGTTATGTCCTCAACTAAGGTTCTTGATATTGACCTTCAAAAGCACTTGCGACCCTACATGAAAGGCATGTATTTTCGTCCTAGTATCTATGACCCGCAGAGATGAAGGTGGAAGCCCGAGCCACCATTATTTGAGAAATATCCAGCAAAAGAGAAACGACGTAGGTATTGCTTGAAAACTACACAAAGGTTGTAGTCCGTGTTAATGATAGCCTGCGCGCAGCTGCGGATCTGTTCAAAACCAAAGATGTGGTGGATTAAGAGTTCTATATTCTCTTGTGTGAGACGCTACAACTGATGGCAGAGAATCACGGAAACAGATTCTCCTAACGACATCCTTCTCCCATGTTCTTTGATTATGAGGCCGTTATGATCACAAGAGATATGTCACAGTTATACAGACTGTTGAGCACAGTGATTTGGTAGAGGACGCCTGAGTAAAGAAAGAGATCATGAGGCTATAGAGAGGGGGTATGAGACAAGAGGAATGATCACTGCTTATTACTTCTTCGCGTGTGAGAGAAATATGATCCAGATGCTAAGTGAAAGGTGGACACGAAGTAATGAAGGGAGCTGAGAATATTCCAACTCGATCGCAATACCGATATGGGATATGGAGATCACATCCAATGCCTAGTAAAAGGGGATAATGACATCTGGACAGGATTATGTCAAGAACTGTAGAGAGAATGATGACGTGCTGTGGATCTTTCTCTTTGTCTACCTGATCTGATTTGGTGTTACACACTATGAACCTCACCCATTTTGACAACTGAACAAAAAGGTAACAAATTTCTATTTGGCATGTTTCATTCATTTTTATTTGTGAATGATGTTGTGGTAATGCCAAATATTTTCAAAGCAGTAGTGGATTCTCCTGTGGAAAACCCGTTATTGTGCTTCCATTTGAGTGGGTTTAGAATCTCTCGTGGAGCGAGTGCTGCAAATCTATAATACTTAGCATTTGTGATCATATATGTACGAGCGCAAAAGGGCCCATGCCATCCTCCAACA
Source organism: Larix kaempferi (assembly GCA_027924585.1). Classification (NCBI taxonomy): domain Eukaryota; kingdom Viridiplantae; phylum Streptophyta; class Pinopsida; order Pinales; family Pinaceae; genus Larix; species Larix kaempferi. Next base: position 3,240,784 of record BSBM01000764.1, on the reverse strand, counting down.
TAATCCATTATAGATTTGACGGTTGGATTCTAGTCATCATGGCTCCACCATGCAGAGACTTAGAGCACAAGGAGGGGCACAAGCGTGGACTCAACCCCAATACTTGGCATTGGACAAAGATTTGGTGTTTGATCCACCTTCTCCACCGCGGTCATGAGGATCTTAACACAACACCGAGACCCGACCCGAGGACGAGTTTACAACATCCCAAGCGATAAGTTTTGGCATCGGTCGGATGTCTCCGACCTCTCCTCCATATCTCAAACCTCCTCACCATCACACCAAAATTTGGGGCATTTGACATAGATTCCACCAAGAACATATATGTACAAGTCACTCAATACAGAATCCAATCCACCGAGTTTTTGTGGTGGCCTTGGTTTTGGAGGCCGAGGGAAACAACCACCTTTTTGGCCACTTCGCTGATACTAATTGCGTTACCTACGAGATCATCTTGGCCGACGAGATTTTGGTCATGACCACAACTGACAATGAGTACTCCAACCTATTTCATGCAGTACCCTGGTTTCGTGCCTCCATCGACTTGTTTGTGAAGGTTGAGGTTGGTGGCAGGCCAATGATGCGACAAGCCATGATCTCCTTTGTGAAGTGATTCAATCGTTAAGAAATCTTGTGCTTAAATTTTCCAGAGTTCTTCCATATTGTTACCTCCAGGTTCAACGTTGGGGTTAGTATGTCGGCCTGGTCATATTGTGGACACCCAACATGTAGAACTATAGAATATTATGATGTATTTTCATATAATGGTGTTGACTTGTGTCAGAAGTAGCTACCATTTATGTGACCACAGATGCCATAATTTTATGTTAATTATCTAGCAACAAGAATTTTTGTTGATTACACAGAACTGAGAATTGAAGTTTGGTTTGAAAAGGGATCTAAAATTCCGTGTTGGTAAGAGAGGTGAAGGCCTCAGTTGGAGTTTGTGGGCAGATTTATGGTGTTGAAGAGCAGAGCATATGATATCCCACGGGGCCGAGGGACATGCACACTACAAGAAAAAGGGCATTTTAACCTCACATTAGCACCACTATTTGTAAAGGATTTGGGAAATCCTCAATTTTCAAATAGTGGTGCAAAAGTGGTGATAATGTGGGGATACGCAAGTGGTGCTAAGATTTATGGTGCAAAAGTGGTGTTTGTAAAAAAGTTGATTTTGGTGTTAAATGAATATGTGGCATTCCATGGTGTATGGTGCAAACCACCAAAACCAATCCTAGGTGGATTGATATTTTATGGTGCAAAACACCAAAATTATTATTATTATATATTTTAACAAAATTGTATATGGTGCAAAGTACCATAAAATAACAAGTGGTGCAAAGCACCATAAAATAATAAATGGTGCAAAAAAAAATATGAATCACATTCATTATATATATAATTTAGAAATATAAATCATATATATATTCACTTATTAACAAGACTAAAATATGCGTATTAAAATATTTTTATAGTTTATTTGGTTTTAATCCATCATTAAAGCAAGATTCATTATATATGTAATTTAAAAATATAAATCATATATATATTCACTTATTAATAAGATTAAAATATGTGTATTAAAACATTTTTTATAGTTTATTTGGTTTTAATCCATCATTAAAGCAAGAATCACATTTACAACATTTTTTTTTAGTTTATTTGGTTTTAATCCATCATTAAAGTAAGAGTCTCATTTACAGTAACAAGAAAGCATTGTGGCAAATTAGATAAAAAAAATTCAAATACTATAAAAAAGACCTTAGCCAGAGTTTTGCTTTCAAAAAGAATTGTACCCTCTTGTTCATTAATTAGATAAAAAAAATTCAAATACTATAAAAAAGACTTTAAGCAGAGTTTTGCTTTCAAAAAGAATTGTACCTGCTTGTTCATTTAAAAAAAAAACTTAGTATTTATATTCCAAAAATCTGAAAATTAAATATGATTCTAAAAACACACTTGTCTTATCTAGATTATAATTATTTCCATAGAAAAGTATGCACATATACACAAATAGCTTTGGTTCAAATGAAGCGTTGCACATTCTCTCAATAAACTGCCGCACAAACCAAAAACACACACTGGAGTACAATGTTGTAAATAACACACTGTCCAAGCCACTAGATTGAAGCCAAACAGAATGGACCAATTCTAAGCAATACAAACATGGCAAGAAGTCGAAAGTATTTTTCCATGGACAAAGCAGAGAAGGCGGCAAAGAAGTTCCATGAACATGATCACATGATCACATTAGCTAGAAAATCACAAGTTAACAGGTATGACAGAGTTCATCTGCTTTGTTGTGTGTTAAAGAGGTTAAATCCTCTCTGTTTACTGTCAGCCGGCTCTTGCAGAGGTTGAACACTTACCCTTTCCTCCCTGCCGTGTGTTCAAGAGGTTGAGGAATCCACCCCCCAAAATATAAGATATTAATTCCTATCAGCGTAAAAATAAATATAAATATGAATGCACATTAACCTAAGAACAATGAATTTAACATGAAATCGTATTAGAACCTTGCGCTCAAACTTTGAGTTTATTTACAAGCTTGCCTTCTGGAAAAGACACGATGGTATTAGAGCTTTGTTCCAAATATAGAACAATAAGGCCTACTTCAAACCCCTCAAATCCTCTTGGAACATAAGTTGAGAAGAAGCAAAATCTAAAAATAAAAGAGAGTACAATAGAACAAAAATTGGGACTTGGAACCTCGTTCCATACCAAAATAAAATATGGGAGGAATTCTTCATCAATGAACTCTGCGGGTACCTTCAATAGCCCAAATCCATTCCATAAACATGGTATGAAAATTATTTACCTGCAACAAGGAAATAAGAAAAAAGTGAACTTAAGGGTTTGCAAATAAAACAAATGTTATATATATATATACACGTTCCTCCACATATTATATTATATCAATTCCTAGAGCTTATACAGGCATGGTACATTTTTTTTATATATCATAAATTGTGAATGCGCTATCCCTTCATAGTTTTCGCATTCTATGTTTTAAAATTCAATTTATACTGTGAAATTTAATCATTTTATTAATAAGGAAATCAATTAAAGTATTAAATATAATATAAAATGATCAAATCATTATGATGCTTCCAGCACAAACTTAGCCAGTGCACCCGGAAATATAACCAGTTGATGTAACTTGACCAAAAAATTCAAAAAGAAAAAAATTGAGATACACGTTATAAAATTTAGCATTTTATGAACAGTGGACATTATTAAGAAATAATATTGGGTATTGTACTGGAAAATGAATGACTACACAAAAGTTTAAATGTTACCTTCCTTCCCCGGAAGATATTGATCCTCTTGCACCTGCTCGAAAAATGGGACAACGCATGCATATGTGGCCTTGAGTATACCTCTACCAAGTGCAACATTCATTTTAACAAAATTACGTTTGTATGAGCCACCAGGATATGGCAACAACACACACATTTTCTTTCACAATGCGCTTAGGTATCGCCAGAGTGCCATTAATTGATCTGCTCGTCAAGACTCCGGGACGAGGACGAGGTCCTGTAAGAGCATGCAATCCACGACACTTGACCATAAGTAATGGAGACGAGGACGAGGTCTTGTAAGAGCATGCAATCCACGACACTTGACAAATAGGGAGAGAGGGCGATGCCCTTAGGAAGCAAGCTCCTAGCCTTAGCCTGTAAGCTATACACCAAAGATACCATTGTTTCCATACCTGATAGCTCAAAAAAATGTTAGGGTTTCTGCTCTCTTGTTCAAGCCCATTCCTTCATTTCCAAGTCAACAAAGTATTAAACAACCCATATTCACAAGTCCACCATGCAAGACAAGAAAACCACAATTTAATACCGATTTGGAAACCTATACTATTCATATATGCCTATTATACATTTATGCAGTTTTAAACAATCTACAGAGCACACAACTGTTAATCCTTGTGCTATTTACTTTCCCCAAAAGCAGCAAATATGCTTCTTAGAAGGACCATTAAAGATTTATAGACTTATAGATTCTACAAATGGAATTCGCCCAAATGATTTAAATCCAAACACTTAAGTCATAAATCTCGTTGTGGGTTAAAAATGGAAACAGTAACCAGGGCATCGGTGGAAATAAAATACCAGATCGCCTGGATTTAATGGTAGGCGGTATGTTTCCAGGAAGACAGGTGATGATCTTCTCTGGATGTTTCGCTTCGCTTACTGAAAAAGTTACAAACACAAGTACAATTATTATCTCTTTTCATAGAAAGCAAAAATAATTGAAAAGAAGAATCCAGGATATATATGGGAACAATGTTAAGAAGAAAATATGAATGAGCGTTTCACCATTCATTTTTAATATGTCAGGAAACTTGATTGCATATAGAGTAATTAGGAGCCTGTACTGTGTAAGAAGTAGGTTTAGAAGATGTATCATAACTGTAATTTCAGAATTACCGGTAATATATACCTAATAGAAAACGAAGTTCGTGTAGCATTCAGAAATTCATGTTCGATATAGATAGGAATAAGAGAGACATCAGACATACCATTGACCTGAATATGTCCCTCGAGCCTTCTGCAGGGTTTCTGTTTCCTGCCTCCACTTCCCTCCTGTAAGTTCCCAATGGGAAAAGCTCTGGCAGTGCTTATCCCAGTTGATCTCGTCCATGCACGCCTGACAAATCCTCTCCATTCTGCCTTCGAGCTCAGTCATTGGGACCTTGTCAAACCTATTCTTGGTGCGAGGTTAAACCCTTCGGGATTTTGCAGCAGGGGCTATGAACTATCCTTACATCTTGGGTTCCATAAGTTTGAGATCCAAACCTATGTAGATTGTAAATTAAAAAAAAAAACAGAGAAGAGACAGTATCCACTCGAGCTGCTGCTTATGCCAGATTCTTCTATATCCTACTGTGTTGGAACTTATTTTGTCTCTCCTATCTCAAATGAAGCCAAAATCTATCACCTATATATCGTAGTCCAAAACTGTTATAGACAGATCTTCAATGGGCCTTGTACAAAATTGTTATCCATATTTTACTAGATTGGTTAGGTCTTTTTAGGGGTGTTTCTTTGTTAGGGTAATTCGGATTATGAATCTATATCATTTTTCTATTTCAAAGGACCCAGGAGCTTTAAAAATTAAATCGGCACAAACAATAAACCCCAAATGCTAGGAAAAGCACGAAAATTCAAATTCATAGATTGAAAACTGTAAATAGATTTTTTTTTTTTTTTAAAAGAAAAATGTTTGTTTTCACAACGATAAACCTGATTTCCAGTGCACAGGCTCAGAAAATGAACGGCATCGACAAGGTCATCTTCTTTCAATGCATGGTAGCCCTTTTGAAACAGAGTATCCGCATCCTTCAAGGTTTTAGGCGAGAGCAAGGGCTCTTTCTCAACAACCACAGCTTCCCCATTACCAGCAGCACTACCATTCATGAGCAAACCCTCAACCAGGGAAGCTTGGGAAGCTACGTCACCATCATCTTTGGCATCATTAACTTTGTTAACCTCGGTTCCAACTTCTTGGCAGTCAAGGGTTTCAAGTTCCATAGCATTAGCGGAATTATTTTCAATAGGGAGAACATATTTGTGTTTTTTTCTCCTTGAGCAATAGCCGAACTCTGGACTCCGTTGGGCTCCTCTGGAATGGCAGTTTTTGCATAGTCTACAGATGGTGAAGACATGGCTAAGTGATCCATTGCAGAGAACTCGAATTAATGTGTGGGTAGCTAGGAAAATGGATCTGGGGAGCAGAAGGATTAAAAGCCAGAGGAATAGAGGGAAACCTTGGGCTCAGGATTTTTGTGGGAAAATTTTGGAGGGAAGGAAAAATTGTTGAATAAAAATAAAATATCCCAGTTGAGTATCATCCAAAGGGCGAGAAGCTGCAAACTAGAGAAATATCCACGAAATGCAATGGGATTTCAAACATTTTGTAATTCTCGAGTACAACTCTCAAGGCCTCCAACATCTAACATATCGTTGGTTGATCTAGCATATGAAAACATTTGTGAGAGGTCAATGTTTACCTTTACATCAATTTGATGTAAAGGCTAGATAAATAAAAAGTTTATTTATATCTTAAAAACTTTATTTTTATATGTGAAGTGTATTTTATAGTTTTTTTTAATATGATTAATTTATTTGAAGGAGTTTAAAGTTTGTGGTTGTGATTATCAATTGCACTTTAGGAGTAAACAATACTAATTAAAATTTATTTTGAAGAAATATCTTTTTTTTTTTTAATATTGATTGAAAGTTACTTGTAAATATTATAATTTATTTAATATAATTTTGAATGATTCATTTAATATAATTTTGAATATAGATGTTATGCTTAATCTAATTAAGTTAAAGTGTAAAATATTTTATAAATTTAGTTAGGAGTGAGTGGGCAGATTTTAATATAGCTTAAAAAATTTTAGCAACCAAGGAATTGGCAAATTCTCTGACAAAGGTTAAGAATTTGGTTTCCATCCCTGAACATGTCAAGGCACCAAGATCCATACGTAATGATGCAAAATTTCTATAACTAACATACCCACTTGGAGGGAAAGGATTTTGTTGGAGATCAATTGTGGTGCTTCAATACATCATTTAGGAATTAGATGCCTAAATACCTTCTTAATGATATTATCCATGGGATTCATCCCTTAATTAGCTCTAGAGTCCGGCCCATAATTATACCTATTATTAACAACCACCTAATTCCATACATATAGCCACACAGAGGTCATGTGTGCTAGTTTGAAGTGTCATTCTTTGGATTAGATGCCTAGAATCGTCCTTTATGGATTAAGGCCCAAGTTTCCTACCACAACCATGTGAAGGTACTTGTGATCAATTCCTAGACCTCAAAAAGTGCTAATAGAATCCATATCACCACTCAAGTGCAAATGAATCCATGAAGAGGTTACATGTGTGGTATTTAAAGTTATTGTTCTTGTATGTAGATGAATAGAGATTTAATTCAGGGAATGAGTCTTTGATTTCTTACACATGTTATGGTCCTTCAGTTCCATTATTAGTGTTTAAAATCCCCCAATGGCATGGACATCCCTTGACGCAACAATGGTTTTTTTTAGGGCTAAAGGAATGGTCTTCTTCCCTAGAAATCCATTCCCAGTGCGCGAGGACACGTACATATTTTTCAAAATCACCTAATGGCACAAGCATCTTCAATCAAAGGCTAATGATACCCTCAGGAGGCCACCTGTTGTTGGTGGATGAAACCTTCTTAGCCCTAGATGGTTGGAAGATTCATCTAAGGCTTGAATTGCAGGTCTCCTCCATTATTGTGTCTAGGGCCCTAACACCACAAGGCCTAGATACATAGCACCATGGGTACACATGCAAAGTCATGCATGGTTATTTGAGGAATTGTGCATGGATCTAGATGTCTCAATGGTTTCTTTAGAACTAGAGGTATGGTCTTCATCTCTAAACATCCATTCTGAAGGCTCTAGGACACCTTCATAATTCTCAAACCACCTAATGGCACCAACATCATGAGCCATAGGCTAGTGATACGCTCAATAGGACATGTGTGGTTAGTGGAGGAAACCTACTTAGTTCTAGATTCCTATAAGATTCCTTTAGAGCCTAAGGTTTAGGTATCCTCCACTAACCATGTCCAAGGCCCTAAGGCCACAAGATCCAAATACATAGCACTATAGATACCACTCCAAAGTCATGCATATTGCTTTGAGGAAATGATCATGGATTTTAATGCCTCAACAATTTCTTTAGGGCCAAAGGTAGGGTATTCTTCCCTGGAACCTCATTCCTAAGGCCCTAAGACACCTATATACTACTCAAAAAAACTTATTGTCACTAACATCCTAAATCATAGTCTGATAATATACTCAAGCAACCATGTGTGGTTGGTAGAGACCACCTCCTTAGCTTTAGATGGCTATATAATTCCTTTAGGGATTGAGTATCAAGTGTCCTTTGTTGATCATGTCTAAGGCCCCAGGGCAAAAAACCTATATACATGGTGCCATGGATACCCCTAAAAAGTTATGAATGATTCTTGGACACATTGTTTATGGCTCTAAATGCCATGAGAATTAATTTAGAGCCAAACATATAGTCTTCTTCCCTAGAATATCATTCCCAAGGAATTGACACATGTAGATATTACTCAAAATCATCTAATTGTACTAAGATCCTCAATCATAAGCCAATGCTACCTTCAGGAGGCTATGTGTGGTTGGTTGAGGTATCCTTCTTATCCTTGGATGGATAGAATACTCCTTTAGGGCCCGAGGTTTAGGTCTCCTCCCTTGACAATGTCCAATGCTACAAGTCTCAATGACTTGGATGCATAGCACCATGGATACACTTGGAAGCCATGTGTGGTGCTTTCTTGCATTATTAATGGATCTGTATGCCCAAATGGTTTCTTTAGGGTTAAATGCATGGTCCTCTAGAGCTTGAGATTCATGCCTCCTCCCATGACCATATCCAATCTCCCAAGTCCCCAAGACTTGGATACACAATGCCATGGATACCCTTGCAAAGTCACGCATGGTGCTTTAAGTAATTGTTCATGGTTTTGGATGCATCAATGGTTTCCTTAGGGCCAAAGGCATGGTATTTACCCTATAATGTCATTCCCAGGGCATTGAGACACATACATATTTTTCAAACCCATGTATGGAAATTGTCATCCTTAATCATAGGGAAATGATACCGTTAGGAGGCCATGTTTGGTTAGTGTAGAAAACCTTCTTAGCCTTGGATGGATAAAATATTTCTTTAAGGACTAAGGTTCAAGTTTCTTCCATTGACCATGTCCAAGACCTCAAGGTCCCAAGAACTAGATACAAAGCTCAATGGATACCCTTGCAAAGTCATGGATGGTGCTTTGAGGCATTCTTCATGGCTCTAGATTCCTCAACGATTTATTTAGGGCCAAAGGCATGGTATTCATCTCTAGAGCATCATTCCCGAGGTCCTAATACACCTACATACTTCTCAAAACCACACAATGGCGTTAATATCCTCAATAATATGACAATGATACCCTCAAGAGGCCATGTGTGGTTGGTTGAGGCAATCTTCTTAGCCTTGGATGGTTATAAGACTCCTCTAGGGCTAGAGGTTCAAGTCTCCTCCCTTAACCATGTCCAAGGCCCCAACGCCCCAAGACATAGATACATAGTGGCATGGATATCCATGCAAGGTCATGCATGATGATCTAGGCATTGTTCATCACTCTATATTCCCCAATCGTTTCTTTAGGGCCAAAGGCATGGTTGTTTTCCCTAAAACATCATTCCCAAAACCCCAATACATGTAGATACTACCCAAAGCCACATAATGGCAATGACATAATCAATCATATGCCAATGATACCCTCAAGAGGCCATGCGTTTTTAGTGGAGGCCATATTCTTAGCCTTGTATGGATAGAAGAATCATTTGGAGCTAGAGATTGAGGTCTCCTCCACTAACCATGTTTAAGGCCCCAAGGCCAAAATACCTAGATACATAGTACCATAGATACCCCTCTGAAGTAATCAATGGTTCTTTTAGGTAGTGTTCATGGCTCTAGATGCCTCAACAATTTCTTTAGGGCCAAAAACATGGTCTTATTCCATATAACATAAATCCCAAGGGCTTAAGACATGTACATACTACTTAACACCACCTAATGGTTAAGACTAGCTTGGAGAGTTGTTGATCACCTAACGTTAAGAAAGATAGAAGACATGTCTCTTTTGGAAAGGTCTTAAATGATGATGTTGATATATTGATAGAGAGAGGGTTGTATGACCACTTTCATTAGCATTTGGAATATAACAACACAATAGATTCAAACAATAAGACAATATCATTAACATGTCCAATCCCTCAAGTCCCCAAGACTTGGATACATAGTGCTATGGATACCCTTTCAAAGTAACACATGTTGCTTTAAGGAATTTTTTATGGTTTGGGATGCCTCAATGGCTTATTTAGGGCTAAATGCATGCTCTTTCCCTTAGAATGTCATTCCCAAGGCATCAAGACATATATATTTCTTAAACCCACCTAATTGAATCGGCATCCTTAATCATAGACCAATGACACGCTCAAGAGTTCATTTGGATGGATGAAATATTTCTTCAGGGCCCAAGGTTCAGGTCTCTTCCACTGATCATGTTCAAGGCCCCAAGACCTAGATACAAATATTATTGGATACCCTTGCAAAGTCATGCGTGATGCTTTGAGTCATTGTTCATGGTTCCATATTCCTCAATGGTTTATTTAGGGCCAAAAGCATGGTATTATTCTTAAGAGCATCATTCCCAAGGCCCTAAGTCACTTACATACTTCTCAAAACTACATAATGGTGTTAATATCCTCAATGATAGGCCAATTATACACTCAAGATGTCATGTGTGGTTGCTTGAGGTGATATTATTATCCTTGGATGTCTAGAAGATTCGTTTAGGGGTAGATGTTCAAGTATCCTCCCTTAACCATGTCCAAGGCCCTAAGGCCCCAAGACATGGATACATAGTGGAATGGATATCCATGTAAGGTCATGCATGGTGCTTTAGGAATTTTTCATCACTCTAGATGCCCCAATTGTTTATTTACGGTCTAGATGCCCCAATTCTTTCTTTGGGGCCAAAGACATGGTTTTTTTTTGCCTAAAACACCATTCCCAAGGCCCTAAGTCATGTAGATACTACTCAAAACCACATAGTGGAAATGACATAATCAATAATTGGCCAATGATGCCCTCAAGAGTCCATGTGTTTTTAGTAGAGGCAATTTTCTTAGCCTTAGATGGATAGAAGAATCATTTAGAGCTCGAGATTGAGGTCGCCTCCAATTACCATGTGTAAGATAGCAAGGCCACAAGACCTATATACATAGTGTACATAGTGTCGTATATAACCCTTTGAAGTAATCAATGGTGCTTTTAGGTAGTGTTCATGGCTCTACATGCCTCAACGATTTCTTTAAGGCCAAAAACATGGTCTTCTTCCATGGAGCATAATTCCCAAGGGATTAAGACATGTACATACTACTTAACACCACACAATGGTAAAAACATCCTCAATCATAGGTCAACTATACAAATTAGGAGGTTGTGTGTGGTTGGTGGAGGAAAACTTCTTACCCCTAGATGGCTACAAGATTCCTTTAGGAGCAAAGGTTCGGGTATCCTCAACTAACCATGTCGAAGGCCCCAAGGCCACAAGACTTCAATACATAGTACAATGGATACCCCCTACGAAGTCATGTATTATGCTTTGAGGAATTATAATTCATGGATTATAACCATGGCCATGTCCAAGGCCATAGTACCCATACCTAGTGCTAAAAAACTCCTAATGGCACACATATCTCAATTTGAGGGAAAACGTAATATCCTAAGGTATTATGCATTGAGACATTATTATTGGCCTTGTGTGCCTAGAGCTTCCTTTAAGGGCTAAGGCTTGGGTTTCCTCTTTTGACAATGTTGAGGCCCCTAAATTATTTATGCATGAAAGGACTATTTGTAGTTATTGTATTTGGCATATAGAATTGCATTAAATTAATTGTGCATGAAAGGAATAGATGTAGTTATGTACTTGGAATATAGTATTGCATTAGATTAGTTGTGCATGAAATGATTATTTATAATTAAATAATTGGGAATAATTAAATATGGAGCAAAAGTTAGACTAGGAGTCATTAACTAGTGAACTCCACATGCACACACTAAAATAGGGATTGGAATCCTAGTATTAGGGGACATCTAAGGGTAAAATGAGGGAAGTATGTGCACTCTCATGAGAGAGTGACACATGGGTGGGTGAATATTTGTATTAAATAATATTAAATAAAAGAGTATTTTTGCATGAAGCAACATGTATCACAGGAAAATTTCCTATTTAAGAAAGATAAGAAGAAGGGAAAAGGGACCCTATTGTTGGATGACTGTCGTAATGGCTATGAGTTTCTAATTTTGGTTTCTATGGCGAGTTTGGCCAATGATTCTAGTGAGGGGGATCTCATTTCTGAACCTTTGCAAGTGTGTATCATGTATGACCCCGAAGCTCGGGGGTGGCTATGCAACGGATTGCATAAGCCTACGGTTGGGTGGCGAAGCTAACGATTGCTTCGCCTATGGTTAAACGAGATTTTTCTTGCAGGATACTATGGAAGACGCGGATGACAATGGACAAGCTGGATCGGATTGACGACAACGATAACTACTCCTCCAATAGACGATTCGACCTACAGTAACAGGTTTTGTGTTTTTGTTACTTCTCGAATTTGATAAGTTTGATTAATGATTATGCATTATAATGGTTATATTGTGTTTTTAAGTTTTAAAATTTTTCTAAGTAGGACTCAGAAATGGGGGTCACTACACTTGTGCTCAAAAATTCATAATCGTGTCCACATCACCGTTTTGAGGTCAAATATCCCCTTGAGAGGTCAATTGTTTTAGCTCAAGGAATCATTATTGGGGCTATATTCCATTAATATGCATTTAGTGGATCAGGATCAGGCATTGTCTACCAGCCATGTCCAAGGCCTCGAGACACATACTTGGGCCAATTATGTGCTCAACAAGTTGATGTGTGGTTAATTAACGCATTGTTCTTTAACCTAAATGCATATAACTTTACTTTATGGAATAACGCCTAACTTTCCTTCCTTAATCATGTTCTAGGTATAGAGACTCATACCTAGTATCCAAAATGTTCTAATGGAACTTGTATCCCCACTTGAAGGCGAGGATAACCTTGAGAGGTATTAGGTGGTGGTTTGAGGTATTGTTGATGGCCATGAGTACCTATAATATTTATTTGGAGTCATATCTCCACATTTCCTCCCCAAACCATGTCAAATTCCTTGAAATACATACCTACTACTCAAAATATTCCAATGGATTCCTTAGCCCCACTCAAAATAAAATGATACCCTTGAGAGTTGCTATGTTGTAGATTGAGTTGTTTCTCTAAGCCTTAGATAATTAGCATCTTCCTTTACGGCCTAGGTTTTAGGTTTTCTCCCCCAACCTTGCTCTTAGCTTTGAGATCGATACATAATGTTGAACAACTTCTTAATGTCATCAACATCCCACTATTAGGTGAAGGGCATCTTTCAGAGGTCGTTTTTGGTGGGTTGAGGTGTTGTTCTTGGCCCTCTATGCATAAAAGTTTCTTTTAGGGTGTAAATAAAATATTTTATGTGGAGACCATGTTCATAATCCTGAGACCCATATCTACTATTCAAATCCTTCTAATGTAATTAATATCCCCACTAAGAGGTGAAAGATTCCCCCAATAGATCATGTGTGGTGATTCAAGCCATTGATATGGGCCTTGGGTGTATAGAATGTTCCTTTAGGTCCTACGGCCTAAGTTTCCTCCATTTACCATGTCAAAGTCATCGAGACCCATGCCTATTGCCCAGTTCTTCCTAATGGAATTGGTATCTCAACTCATACGTCAAGGATACCCTCAAATGGTTTTGTATAGTCATTTGAAGTGTCTTTCTTGACCATATATTCCTAAATAGTTTCTTTAGGATCTAAAGTTCAAGTTTCGTCCCTTGTCCTTGTCTAGGGCCCCAAGACCCATACCTAGTCCTTAAAACCTTGCAAATTCCACCCATGTCCCTATTCTAAGGCCAAGGATCCCCTTGAGAAGTGATGTCTTTTGGTTGGAGGTGTCTACATCTCTATTAGCCTTGAATCCCTAAATGCATCATTTAGTGCCTAAGGCTTGGTTTCCTCCCTTAACCATGTAAATGACTCCTAGTCCTATCTGTACTTATCAAAATTTCATAATAGTATTGATATCCACACACATAGGCTAAGAATACCCTCACAAATCCATGTATAGCGGATTGAGGTGCTTTTATTGGCCATATATGTTTATAAGATTCTTACAAGACTTAAGGTAGAATTTTCCTCCCTCAACTATGTTTAGGGTCCCGATACCCTACATAATGCTCAAATCTTCCTAATGGAACTAATACCCATCAAACAATTTGATAATTAATTATTACTTTTAATAAACAAGTTATCATTCAAACAAAATTAAATTTCAACTTCAAAATATTTTTATCATCATCTTTATTATCTTAATAAATTAAATTGATTATCTTTCAATAATAATTTTATAAAATGCATATATTTATTTATTTTAAATGACAATAATATAAAAGGTAAACAATTAAACCCACACACACACACACACACACATATATATATATGGTGCAAAGCTCGGTATTAAAAACAATTATTTGCTTGAATAAAATAAAAATAAATCTTTGAAGCAGGTTATTTAAAAAATAATTACTTTTGAATTTGTTTTATGGTTGGTGTAAACCCTCATAATTAAAATTTATCTGTAAGTGTCAATGTGGCAAAGGACTTGAAACCACTTTATTGTACTTATCAAAGTATCCTACACCACTTCTCTAATTAACACATATGTTGTGGCTTTCCATTTCCAATAAGATTAAGAAACACTATCACCACTTTAACACAATATAATGTAAGTGGTGCTACCCCATATTAACACCATATAATATAAGCGTAGCTAACTTGTGGTGACAAAGATGGACTTCAGCTAGTGATTAAAAACCTAATAATAATATTAATGTCCATTAACAAATTTAATAAGCTCAACATAAAAAATTTCAATTTAAATCATTTTTATTATTACTTTATAATGTTAATAATTAAAAAATGGTTATTTTTATTGTTTGCCAAGATTAAGAGTGCTAGGTATTTATTTTTTAAAAAGTAACAAAGATGAATAATTGAATTGAATTGAAACACTTGAATTTATTTGTTTAAATAGAGTAAAAATAAGAAATTGAATTTGTTGGGATTGTGGTGCAAAGTTAGTCTTTATCATTGATTTGAATGAAAAATAAATAATTTTTTTGTAAAATAGTTATGTTTATGGTGAAAATACTCATACATAAATCCTACATGTACATGTCTATGTGACAAATAATTATTAGCACCACTTTATGGTACTTGCCAACATGGCATTTCTCTTAATATACCATGAGTAAAAACATAATTTCTAATAAACATGAACACCATTTTAGCACCAAAAAATATATGTGGTGCTAATACTACCACCTTAACACCACAAAATGTAAGTGGTGTTACTGCCACTATCTTAACACCACAAAATTGTGAGTGGTGCTAATAGCACCACTTTAACACCATAAACTATAAGTGGTGCTAACTTGTGGTGATAAAAGATGGATTTTCTTGTTGTGATGACACATAGCAAAGGCAAACTTTGGTCACGTAATTTTCCAACAAATCCAAGAGAAGAATCCACAGGAGCGGGCCGAGGAGGCTCAAAGCAGTTGCCATAGAAGTGTGTTTTTAAACCAAAGTTGGGCATAAATTCGGTTTTGACATATATGTGTGCAAAAAGAACAAAAAAATTCGAAGGGAGGTTATTTTCCTTGGTCAAACTTTTTTCCCTATACCTCGAGTTGCCATGTGGATCAATGACATGAAAGGGTATTTTGAAATATCGTTCAAATTTGATGATTGAAATATTGTAAAAGGATTTATTGGCCACTCTTATAGTTTTAGGAGTGAGAGGCATTTTTTTTATGCCTAAGGCCTTGTTGAGCATTGTAATGGCCCTGTAGCCACTCTTGAGAGAGAGGCATTGTTGCCTAGGTTTATTTTGGTCTCTATTGTAAACTTTACTAAAAAGTTTTTATAAATTCTTGGCAAGTATGATATTTCAAAAATAGTAATCCAAATGTCTTCAGCCACAAAGTTTGTATTGGTTAGCATTTTGTTTCCTAAGAATAAAGGTGAAGGAGAAGGGGAATGTACCATTCGCAATTGATACAGATATTTATGTGGATACTTTTGGAGGTCCAAAAGTGTTTTTCTGTGCGGAGATTTTATCTAGGAGGATCTCCCACCTTCAAACAACAAATCTCAAAGCAACTCTCCAAGGCATCATGAACATCATTGTAAATGATTTATATTGTAATGGGTGTGCTCATGTATTTCTTTATTTTGTAAAAATAAAAGGAAATTAAAATAAGGTGTGAGAATCCACCTCACCCTTAGTTTCCTAGTCCTAAGGGAATGTTGAGATCTTCATAGATAAAGTTGAGACCATTTCTCCACCTATCCTTGATGTGTCTTCAGATCCTAATTTAGAGGATCATGGGAGAGATATTCTCCTTAACATGTGTAATGGATACCATCCATGTAAAGGCTATAAAATCCTCTCATTTGGAGAAGGAAAATAAGCTTTATTGGAGAGAGCTTTCTAGTAAGCTTTGTGTGAGGAATTTCACCCCAAGATGGGAGAAACATTTCAAGTCATGTGAGAGCCTTAGTTCTTCTTGGTGAGGAAGAGAAGGCATCCCAAGATAGGAGTGAGCCACTTGAAGTGAGAATCATGCAAATGTACTTGTGAAAGTCATACATTTTTTAAGGAAACAATAAAGCGGCTCAGTGTTTTGATGAGCCCAAAGACGTAGCTAGAGGGTTTGGTGAACTCCATTAACAATTCTGGTTTGTGTAACTTTTTCATGTGCTTGTTTTTGTGAATCTTTAAATTGTTAAAGATTGAAATTGTTTATTATGTCAATTGAGAAAATTTGAGTTTACTCATTTTCGAATTAGAAATGTTTATTTAATATTTATTTTCTTTCTTCCTCAACATAAAATTTATATTTATATATTTATATATATATAATCATTTCAATATGAAATTTATATAAAAAAAATAATATGTTAATAGCAATGTAACTTAAAGTGATTCGATATTTCAACTATATAATAAAAAATTATTTGATTCTAGTTTTTAATGATAGAGTGTATTGATTTCGTTTTACAAAGTTGCATCATTAATTATTACTATGGTAATTAAAAAAATAAAATATGGAAATAAAATTCCCACAAATTTAAAGAGAATAAAATGTAAATGTAATGAATGGTATTTACGATTAGGAAAATATATGATAAGTGCGTTTATGATATAAAGAAAATATATTAGGATTGAAATTATATAATGAAATATATTATCAACTTTAATTCTATTTTTTTTTAAGTAATTGCATATTATTATAACTAATATACATTCATATTAATTTCATATCTATGTGTCAAGAGTGATAGAATTTCTAAAGATGTAAACTTCTTACATTTTAAAATAAAATCCATTTAAAAAAAATATCTAACTTCATAAATTTTATTCTTTTATATATAATATAAAATTAAATTAAATTATGACAACGGTTAGTTTTGTTGTTTTAATCAACGGGTTTGTATCCAATTTTTTCATTCTGGCTCATGGACTCCATCAGGGGTGCCCGTTGCCTCCTTATCTGTTCCTCTTTGTAATGGATGGTCTAAGTCATCTTATCACCGAGGCAGCGGAGAATAATCTGTTTGAAGGACTTCATTTCGAAGAAATCAGATTCACCCATATCTTTTTCATGGATGATGCACTGTTATTTCTTGGTAATTCTGTAGAAGAGACGAGGACTGTTAAGGACCTTTTCTGGTTGTTTAACAAAGCTACTGGCATGCAGATAAATTTAGACAAGTCGGCATGCTATATAAACAACTTGGAACCCGCTGAACTATTAGACTTGATGGGCCTTCTACCGATGGAGATTCTGCCTTTGACTTTAGGATTTAAATACTTGGGTTTTCACCTTAAACCGAACTGCTATGGAATAGCAGATTGGCAGTGGATAGTTGAGAAGGTGGAGAGAAGAATACACTTCTGATGTAATCGGTACCTTTCAAGGGGAGGTAAAGGTATCTTGATCAAAAGTGTTCTTTGTGCAATTCTGGTGTACTGGATGATCATCGCTAAGTTGCCCTAGGGGATCTTACACTCCCTTCATAAAATCATTTTCATATTCCCTTGGTTGGGTAAGGAGGATAAAGGATTACACTGGACTTTGTGGCAATCGATTTTGAAACCCAAAGAGTTTGGAGGGTGGGGTGTTAAGGATATACCTTCTTTTGGTCAGGCACTGGCAGCAAAATCACCTTGGTAGTTTGTATCTAAACCGGGTAAGTGGCAATCGGTTCTGAGGTTTAAATATATGGGTAATCTTTCTTTATTTGATTGGGTTCGTAAACCGGTTAAGAAAGGCTGTGGCGGCTCTTTATTCTGGAAAGCTATCATTGCATCCTATCTAGTGATCGAAGAAGGAAGAGTGTGGGAGGTGGGTGATGGTCTTACGACAAAAATCGGTAGTGATCAGTATAAAGGGGTAAGGAGGTATCCTGTTTTTCCTCAAGATTTTCTGGTCTTTTTGAAGGGGAAAGGCTTTCAGGTGATAGCAGATGTGGCAGTCTTAGATACCGGGCAGTCTCAGCAGTGGCGTACAGTGGACGATATGCAGATTCCTATGAGATGGCAGGACATTTGGAATTCTTGGATAACAAGAATGAAGAGTGGCTTCATTAAACTGGGCATTGGTCAGGATACCATTGGGTGGCAGGGCAGTGAGGCAGGGAGTATATTCTCAATTAAAGAAGCTTACAATTCAATTTGGAAGAGGAGGATAGAAGACACTCCCTGGTGGGGAACCAAGCTTTGGAAAACTACAGCTACTCACAAAAGAAAAATTCTGATCTAGCTGATATTGAATGATAAGGTTTAAACTTGGGACAAGTTAAAACAATGGAATATGGAAGGACCAGGAAGATGTAGCCTGTGTAGGAAAGCGAATGAAGATGCAAAGCATCTCTGTCATTTGTGTACTTTTATACAACAGGTCTGGAAAGAGCTGAGGGAGAAACTCCTTATAAATTTTGGGGGGGAAGGAGATACTTTTTCATGCTTTCTAAAATCTTGGTTTGATGATCCAAAACTTAAGAAGATAAAATGTCTTCCTTTCTTGGTGGTTTGGTATGTATGGGTAGCTCGTAATCAGACAGTTTTTGAAGATATTAACAAACCAAGTTTTGTAGTGTCGGCTCAAATCCTTTCTATCTATAAACTCTTTTTGGGGAAAGACAAAATAAAAAATCCAATAGAGATGAAAGCTATGAACCATGAAGAAGGAGACACGGTAGGCTTTTTTGATGGAGCATGTGTGAACAGAGGCTATGGGATGGGAGGTCACTTCAAGCATCAAGAAAAGGAAGTGTTTATTCAAGCTAATGGAGGATCTGGTACAAACAATCGAGCGGAAGGGCTAGCATTGTTAATTCTTCTACAGAAAGCTAAAGAGCAATCCGTGGACATTTTCAGAATTTATGGCGATTCTGACTTATGGATCAAAAGGATGAACAAGGAGAGTTCTTTTCAGAATCATGGTTTGCAGAATCTAGGTGTCCGAATTGTTCTATTGGTGCAGACCTTTAGGAAGGTGGGTTTTCTTCATATCTAAAGCGGGTTTATTAGAGGTAGAAGGCATTTGCAAAACTACTAAATCAAGTCAAGAACAACAATAAATTAGCAGGAGTACTTTGGACTTCCTTATGCAATCAGTTTTTGTTTATCGGAACATTAATAACAGTCTTTTGGAATGTTTTTTTTTTCGTATTACAATTCTACTATGTAAACCCACTTTAATAGTATTTTTTTTAAGTGCTTAAGCACTACCTGGGGAATGTATTCGAAATTCACTATGAATAAAAGAGTTTTTTTTTTTTTTCCTGAGAAAATATATAATATTAAATTAAATTAGAATGAATGATATTGAATTAGGATAGAAGGATGGGATTACTTTCAAATCTATATAATAAGAAATATTGTTAAACACATTATTTTCTTCTCTTTTTTTATTTTTAAAGTTTAAAACATCTTATTTTTTTACATACGTTGTTTAACATTTTATTTTCTTATAGATTTTGTGTCTGTGTATTATTAAAAATAATTACTAACATTTAACTTCATTTAATAATAAAAATTATTTTAATAATTATATTTCAAATATTTTCGTATCCAAAATTAATAAAATTACTATAAATATATCTATATGGAATAATAACAATAAAATAACCATTACCATTAAATTAAAATAAAAACTATTACCATTACCATTGAATTTAAAATAACATGATATGAATAATAATATATTTAATAAAAAGTATCAGCATACATGTATCTGATATCTGAATAATGATATATTTAAAAAGTACGTACGTGTATCTGAAGAGTATACACTACCCATTCAATCAATACACATCATTCATTATGAATATAAAGCCTTTACAACAACACGTAAATAATGCAAGTATCTTTCACCAACACAATTATACATGACATTCTCACCTAAAATCATCTGCACGTCGACACTTTGTTAGCACGGCATGGATTTGATAAATGCATCTTCTACTTTTTTCTCCGAACGCCATATAACACAACTGTTCACCTTGCACATTTTCATTTCACAATATCAAAACCTAATTCAGACAACACATTGACATGAATCGGATAAAGTTGCAATCAACTTACAACATATCCACTAATTACTGTGCTGTTAATCACAATTAGACTCAGCTGGTACGTACCTCTTGTTTAGACTTGAAAAGAGTTAGGGGCGGTTTTTTCCACACTTATTATAGACAGCAGAATGCCTGCAGGCATGTCAGGAGCAAAAGTATCGTTGCAGCTACAAGAGATAGAAATTTCCAGGACCTGAATACAAATTTGTTCACAGATTCCACGACCACAACTTTCCATCGATTCTTATGATAACGATTTGAATCCTTTATAACTTTGTCCAGATTAGCAACTTTTGTGAGATCAACGTACTTACCCATGCTGTTAAAAAGGTTGGCAACCTCTATGTTATTTTGAAGGTGGCTGGAAATAATTCCCCTTTTGCTCAACAATCTCACATCTTCTTCTGTGTCGATCATCCCGTTCATGAAATCGATGTATCGTCTAAAAACAAGCCCACCAGGCGCAACATAATCTTCGAATGCGACCAGATTTCTAAGGATCACATCTGCGTTGGTGCCCAACTTTATTTCTGGGAGATAAAGAGTGGCAGTTTCCTTATCAAATCGTATTGTGGTGAGGTCCCCATCGGTAACAGAAAATTTGACACCTGCAAAGAATAAATCGGCCACAGATGGAATAGCCAATTCGTCTCTCCTGGGCGGTATGAACTGAACAGAGGATTCTTCCACTTCTCCCTCTTCCTTAGTTTTGTTGGCATCTTCATTGTCAGGATAAGCCAAGTGTCTCTTAAACGAACACAGAACAGGTAGTTTCCAAAGAGCAGCAAGAATATCAGAAAAGGGCAACTTCTTCACAAGTTGCAGAGACCTCCCTTTCAGCGCTCTGGCGGTGCCAACATTGAAACAGGCCGAGAGAGTCTTCCTTACTAAACTGAAGCATAATCGTGAAACCGTTGATACGTCGGATGCAACAGGCGCATCATTTTCTTGTTCAAAGTCGTGTCTAACGCTTGACACGTCGGATGCATCAGACGCATCGCTAATTTCTTGTTCAGTTAGACTAGGGTTTTGATTGCTGGAAAGAGGAACGATTGAGTAGTACAACACCTCCAACAAGTGTTCTCTTTTGTCTATACGAAGCTTCTAATCTTTCGGGTAACTTGAAGGTGAAAGGAGATAATTCCTAGCATACAAGTCTTAGCAGCCTTCGGAGCCTCTCCTCAGTGTTGGCTTTAGAACCCCCAAACTGCAACTCCAAAAGCTTTTGCAAAAGAAAGAGCGGCAGTTGATTTTCCAGCATCATCACATCTCTGGAAATGGCATTTCGGGCAGCGATGGTGCCATCTACATCTAAATCTCGTCCCAGCTGCGTGTAGTAGCTTTGGTCAACATTTCTCACATAAGACTGCAAATGTTCGAGAAGGAAGGCGGCGTCCAATGCCATGAACCATGCCAAGGTTTCTTCCTTATATTCGATCAACTTGTGATAGCATCTCCGGATTTGCTTGTCGTGCTTCTTGAACTCCTCCACAATGACGGATTTCCTTCAGTGCTAATAACTCTTTCGGGACATGAAAGACGGACACACGCAACTCCTCCACTTGTTCTTGTTGTCTTACATCATCCAGGGATTCCTTAATTTGTAGTATAACCCAACATTTTTCGTCGATCTTCGGTATAACAATGTTAGTGCTGGATTCCATCTTTGAGTCGGATAACACACAACAAGAAAAACCATTTTTTAGCATCATAAGTGAGCATCACTTATATTTTGTGGTGTTAAGGTGGTGGTATTAACACCACTTACATTTTTATGGTGTTAAGGTGGTGCTATTAACACCATTTACATTTTGAGGTGTTAAGGTGGTGGTATTAGCACCACTTATATTTTGTGGTGTTAATATGGTGTTATATTTGTTAACTTTATTGGAAATTGAGTTCTTCCTCATCCATGTTAAGGGAAATGCCACCTTGGCAAATACCAAAAAGTGGTGCTAAGTTATTACTTGTCACATATACATGTACTATAATTACAGCTAGGATTGAATTATGAGGATTTCCACCATAAATATAAATAATTCTATTGTAAATTCAATAGTTTTTCATTTTATTAATTTAAATTAACAACCAACAAGTTTTTGCACCACAATAACAAGAAGTTCAATTATTCAATTTTATAAAACTTAAATAAATAAATTGGTGAATGATTCATTTATGAGGTTTTGCACCACAAGCACAACAAGTTCAAAAAATAATTATTTTGTAATATATCAATCCAATTATTCATTTGCAATACTATTTATACAAATAAATACAATTGACAAATAAATAAAAACAACCATTTTTAATTTATTAGTGGTATAGATTAGTAGTAATAAAAATGATTTAAATTAAAATTTGACTATCCAATTAAAAATATTTAATCTTATTAATTTCTTTAGGGAAATTATTTTCATTATTAGGTTTTAGCAAAAGGCATGGATCTTAGATCTATGGACATGGTCAATAAAGAAAACCTCTACCTATTGTCCTAAAAGATGGTATTAATGGAATTCCAGACTTGTAGATCAGCTGGAAAGGTAGTAAAGGAAAGGGATTGCCGTGGAGCAATGCCCCCCTATAGAGATGGAAGATCAAAGCCAGTAGGAGAAGCTTGAGGAATCCAAAGGACTTGATCCTAAAAGGTCAAAGTAAAGAGATGGAATGTAGGACATAATTGCCACCATTTGTGAATTTTGAAAAATGTATCAAGTGGGTATTTATTCCTAAGTATTGGAACACCGAGAATGGTGTCATTCCAAGGGGAGGGTTATGTAATGTCCCCATCTTAACCCCATGGAATTAAAATTGTAAATGATATAATATTGTTATGAAATCATGGTGAGGAGATCAAGGCCAAGGCCCCGCCATCAATT
Source organism: Larix kaempferi (assembly GCA_027924585.1). Taxonomy (NCBI): domain Eukaryota; kingdom Viridiplantae; phylum Streptophyta; class Pinopsida; order Pinales; family Pinaceae; genus Larix; species Larix kaempferi. Next base: position 3,217,488 of record BSBM01000764.1, on the reverse strand, counting down.
TATTGATGCATATGGTTTACGTGCTAGCCATGCACAGTGGAATTGTGGCTATTATGTAAATATGCATTTTAATAAAATACTCACAACTAGTTATGCAATGCAACAAAGAGATGGGGGCATGATTTTACAAGGAATTGGGAGGGAAAACATTCAAACCCTTGAGCCAACCAAGTCAATCCAAATGTCAATGAGAGAACCCATCAGACCCTCAACTACCCATGTTGACTTTTGTACCCAATCATTGATTTCTTCAAAGAGTTGGTTGAGGTAGTTAATGCTTGGGGAATGGGAGGTATGGTTGTCCAAATTCGAGTATGGGCAAGCCACCCTGCATGGGAAACCGCGTTTTGCTTCTTGGGCAAGAAAAGAGCCATGAATTGCTCCCCCAAGCCATTACCCATCAACTAGTCTTCCTCCCTCACGAGTTGGGAGCTACCTAGGCATTTTCCAGCCATGTTTTCCTATGTTTTCCTTCATTCTTAGTTGGGAGAAGGGTGTTTTTATGTTGTACATCAGTGGGGAAGAAGGGGAATGGAATTGGGGTTCCATAGAGATCATTTGGCTGCTAAATGCTCAGTTAGTTGGGGAAGAAATCGTTTCCCTCCCTAAGGTTGTTTTTCCCCATCCCATAATTCGTTTTTGGCTGAAAATGATTTTGGAAAAACCTATGGCCATCCTGTTGGTAAATCCATTGTTTTGGCTTGAGTATGAGAAAGCATCCAAGGTTCAAATGTAGCCTGATAAACCCAGCAGTGGATTGGCTTGGCTTAGATGAAATGCTTAGTTGGCTGTGTATGGGCTGAATGTCCCCTTTTCCTTGTAAGAATCATGCCCAGCTCGGGGGTCCCCTTCCGTCGGACTGAGTATATGCCGTCGAAGAGCCTACGGTTGGGTGGAACATTGCAGCGACATAGCTAGTTGTTTGGGACAATTGCGAAAATGGAGATAAGTGTTTTTCTGTCTATATATTTACTTCTACAATGTATTAATTTGATGACTGTTGATATGCTGTATGCATGAGTAATGTGTGTGGATAAGTTTAATTCCGTTGTGCATAATTTCTTGTTTCCCATCTGCACACATCTCTTTTAATGATGTGAATCTAATGAATGAGATGAATTTTTATGAAAAGCCCCAGAGATTGCCATCTTGTACTCTCCCTTGCCTTGGATGGATGGGTGGGTACGTTACAAAATGGTATCAGAGCTGTTGATTGTAGCATTGTCCCTTTATGGGCTACCTATCATAGTTGCAGAGGTAAGTATGCTTCCTGCTCAGCATTGATAGTTAAGAAAATTTTCAAAATTTTTCTAAGTTGCTATGAGTTTCTGCCAAAAACTGTGCCGGTGAATCTCGGCGAGTTCATCCACAATGGCGGGAAAACTTGGCGAGTTGCTCCAAAATGACGGGAGAACTTGGCAAGTTGCTCCGCAACGGCGGAAGAACTCGGCCAGTTGGTCCGCAATGGTGGAAGGACTTGGCGAGTTGGTCCGAAAAACTTTCTAAGTGTTTTCGGCGTCAAAGAGGAAATTTCGGGAGAACTTAGCGAGTTGCTCCGAAACGACGAGAGAACTTAGCGAGTTGCTCCGAAATGGCGGGAGAACTTGGTGAGTTGCTCCACAATGGTGGAAGAACTCGGCCAGTTGGTTCGCAATGGCGGAAGGACTCGGCGAGTTAGTCCGAAAATTTTTATAAATTTTCTAAGTGTTTTTCGGCATCAAAGAAGAAATTTCGGGAGAACTTGGCAAGTTGCTCCGAAACAGCGGGAGAACTCGGTGAGTTGCTCCGAAATAGCGGGAGAATTTAACAAGATGGTCCAAAACGGCGGAAAGTTTTTCTAAATATTTTTCAGCGTTCAAGAGAAAATTTTGGAAGAACTCGACAAGTTGCACCGCAATGGCGGAAGGACTCGGCAAGTTGGTCTGCAATGGATCGGAAGGAAAAACTGAGTCTTCGACCGAAAGAACTCAGTGAGTTGGCCCGAAACAGGTCAGAAGAACTCGCTGAGTTGCTCTGAAACAAGGAATTTCAACTGTTTTTCAGAGAGATTTTTCAGGTGTCAAAAGTTGAAAAATGCCATGGAACTTGTGCGCCAGATTGCGTGAAATGGAAAGATTTTTAAAAAAAAAAAACGAGGGCGTTTCCCTCGACCCGCCCTACAGTGGCGCAGGGGACCCCCATTGTCCCCCGGAGACAGTTGTTGTAAGTGTGAAATGCATTCTTGGAATGAAGAGCAAGGATTGCATAAAAGGGGCTGTGAAATCTCAATAAGAGTAATGGGTTGTAATACCCATTGTGGAGGATGAAAGGGAAATTCCTCACCTTAAACTATTTTTGTTTATAGCATAAGAATTGCATATTTGGAAAATATCAATAATGAATCATAAACATGTATGTATATACTGAATTGCTAATTCGTGAGAAGATCATAGTTAATGAATCCTTGTGTGCTTGGTAGGGAAGCCAGGAAAAGGATCAGCTATGATGTGGAGGAGGAACTCCATGTTATGATGAGGAATTGGAAAGGGAGAATTCCTTAACTCCTCCATTGCTATTATTTTTATATTTCCTGAAAATTATGGCATAGGAATGCTGGAAATGCAAAACGATAGATATATGAAGTGAATATGTACTAGATGGCAGATTGCACAGTGCATGTGAAAATGTTTTTTGCGTGTATATGATATTGCATATTAGTAAAATAGTAAGGTTTTACATATGCAATGAGCCACTTAAGATAATTATTGTGGTTGCTAATAATTAGTCATGTTCACATTGGTTGTAGGACCAAAGACAACCGAAGCATGGCTAAGGATGTGGATGATGATTGTTGCATACAACCTTATGAAGAGAGGATGGTGCAACAAATCCGTGATCATGATGTTGGAAAAATGATGGAGTAGCCTTGGTAAGAGGCCAACTGATTAGGTAACATCAAGTGATGTTAATGACAGCCATGCAGGTAATGGTTATTTATGCTTAGTTGCATGAATGTTGAAGGAGGATTTGGTAAGATCCCTTCAACTACAGTTAAACTATGATGATTTGGTTTGCATGTGGTATTGAGTGCCTGAATGTGAATGTTAACCTACCAAGTATGGTCAGGTGTGGGTAAATAAAGGCAAGGAGCCTTACACCTTATAGTTTCTTAGAAACCTCAATGCATTCATATGAAAATTATATTGTACCATTTGTGTATGTTGGTTGTGAGTTTAACAACCAAAGCAAGTGATGATTTATGGTCATGTTGTAGTGTATGCCATATGGGATAGGCATGGTTAGGCCATAATATCTTGGAATGCATAGTATTCATGGATTAATGCAAGGTTGTGTTGAAAGATTATGTGAGTGTTGTAAATGTTGTGAATATGCATTGTGTGAATGCATGGATGTGACGTATATATGTTTTAATGCAGTTAGATAATAGATGAAATGGTGGACTATCGTTAATCCTAAGACCATTTCATGAGCTGCTATGAATGCAAGAGAAGGGCTGCATGAAGAAGGTAGACATGTTGATGGGCTACCAGAGCACTCTGTTGGAAGGATAGAGTTGCATGGAATGTGAAGTAATGAGTATTTATAGTTATTTAAATTGCATGGATAGTGTGACTGTGTCATGCAATTTTATTATGATAATGATGCATATATAGAAAGATATATATTTCATTGCATTTCAAATATTAACAGTCGAGAGTGTTTGAATTATTGAGTGTTATAATTCTGAGATCACTTCAGTTACTGTTGTAGCAATGAAAGGATTATATGCATAGATACTCACAACATGTTTGGTTGATTGAAGTTTTAGATTTCAGATTGAAAGGTCTTGCGTATGGCAATGAGGATAAGTCCATAGTAAAGACTGGGATCTACCATGTGTAGAAGCAAAAGGTTATGAGAAGGATTCTCATGGTTGCAAATCTAATTTCTGTAGGAAAACAGATTTGTAGATTTCAGATTTGAGAATTTGCTTATAATTGCTAATCACTGTTTGAGGACATGTTGTAGATGGATGTTCATGTATGGTAGCAAGGGTGAAACCATAATGAGAAGAGTGATACCACTTACAAGAGCCAAACAATATGAGGAGGGCCTCATTGCTAAGCAAATCAATTTATGTAGGAGACAGAATTGTAAATTCATATTGAATTTAATTATTAATGCTATTGATTGGTTATGGAACAATCATATTTGAAGCTTATTGCTAAATGTTGTTGACTGTTTGGCTATTTGATAAAGTGTGCCAAGATGACACATTGCAGGAAGACCATATGTGATGGCCTGCAGAAACCAAACTAGATGGGAAGGATCCCATGCTTTGGAAATGGGTTTCGGGTGAAACGCCATTATAAATGTTGATAATGTCTCAACCGAACTGCAAGTTGGTAAAGCATGTGAGTGAGACAGTAAATTATGCCAAGAAGGCATGTGTGGTTTATGGCATGTGAAAAGATTGGGGTGGCAAACCAAAGGACTGTTGACTCAGAGAAGGGAGCCCCATTCTTCGCAATTAAAGAAAGATACATATGTAAAATGAATGAGTATTTGGTAACCCTAACTAAGGATATACATGTCTGGTTATTAGATTTAATATGCAGAGCATGTTTTATTATTTCATTATTGTTCCAGACTGCTTGAATGTGACTAAGGCCTACATGGCTCACATCGGAAAGGGATGGATACCTTTCGGGTGATGGGTTATGTTAGGGTTTTCAATATTGACTACAGCCTAAGGGAATGGATGCATTCTTGGTGTTTCAATACTTGATAGTGAATGATATGAAATATGATTACGATTTTTTAGCAGCAATACTGATGATCCTGCTTATCCTTCTTATGCTAATAGCTTACACAAATGCAATTTGGTGTTGCACGTTAAGAGGTAAAGTGAAGCAAGGGTGCTCAAGAGGACTATATGGGCAGTGGTAACCTTTCTATGCTCACACTAAAGGACACTATAAGAGATGGATAGGCCCGAGGAGCTATGTTGCAGAAAAGAGGTATCATCCTTGTGTATTGTGAGTGGGTATTGTGGGGCCATGCTAGCCTGCAGTCAAGTGAGTCACCTATGGAGTTCCTGGAAGGAACCACTGGTTTGCATAAGAGAAGGAGCCATGTAATCATATTATGTTGTTCATATTGCCTGATAAACCTAGTCGATGTACTGGCTTGGCAATGGTTGTTATATGCCTAATAAACCCAGTCGGTGTACTGGCTTGGCATTGGTTATTTGGGTGTTATGGTGAAAGGTTGCTGGATGCCTGATAAACCCAGTCGGTGTACTGGCTTGGCATTGGTTATTTGCATGTTGTGGAGGTATTGGTGAAGGGTGTTATTTCCTGACAAACCTAGTCGGAGAACTGGCTTGGAAATGGTTATTGTATGCTTGATAAACCCAGTCGGCATACTGGCTTAGCATATTGATTTTTGAAATGCTTGATAAACTCAGTCGGCGTACTGGCTTATCATACTGATTTTTGAAATGCTTAATAAACCCAGTCATCATACTGGCTTAGCATACTGATTTTTGAAATGCTTGATAAACCCAGTCGGCGTACTGGCTTAGCATACTGATTTTTGGAATGCCTGATAAGCCTAGTCGACGTACTGGCTTGGCATTGCCTATTCGGATGATGTTGTGGAGCAGCATGTGTGTTGGCCAAGCATCCACCCCATAGGTGATCCAAGGCTTGTAAAGCAGAGAAGGAAACCTATGGAGTAGCAAGGAAAATGCACAATACAGATAAGTGTTCATTTTCATTTATTTCTTGTTTGGAATAATGAAGATTCTAGGTACAAGTCTTATCACAATCAAGCTAATACACTGTTGTCTCTTTGTTGGAAACCTTGGCCATTGCAGGAAGTAAGGACCTTGAAAGAGCCACAAACGCTTGGTAAAACCAGAGAGTAACTGGTCGAGTGCGATAAAATTCTTGGTAAATCCAGAGAGTAAATGATGATTGATAATTTCAGAGAATAGTTGGTGGGAACATTAACCACTTGATGTTGTGGAGCAACCGGCGTGCTAGCCAAACATTCCTTAGATAATTGATAAACCCAGTCAGCGTACTGTCCTGGCATTTCCTATTCGAATGGTTGTGGAGTAGCTTACGTGCTGGCCCAACATTCATTATTGTATCCACGGGAAATCCAATACTTGGAAAGCAAAGAATGATCCTATGGGATAAAGTGAAGACATCCAATAAAGATAAGTATTTGGTTATCTTGCAACTCTTGCTTATGAATATACATGTATATGATTTGGTTATGATTCCCTAAGCTCTTGTTTAGAGATAAACCCTATGATAATAAACTAAACATGTGAATTGATTCAATGTTTGAGTATAGGTGTTTCTAGAAGCAAGGACTATGAAAGCATCTGGAGGATGCATGTGGACATGTGACCATCCTAAAGAGAGCTCAGTATGAGCAGTAATGAAAGATGGTGCTAGTGGAATTATGTGGGTCCTAGCAACCAAAGGTTCTGTAAGCAACTATGGGGAGGGGTTCCCTAGTTGAAAGGCATTAGACAGACCTTAGACACTAAAGTGGCATAGCCAAGAAAGGGCAAGTCAAGCATTCACATTGAAGTGAAAGATGCTAAGGAGCATAGAACCACAAGTGATGGTGTGGCTCCAGATTGGAACAAGACTAAGAGGGGGAAAACTCTTACTCTTCTCTTTCCCTTTTGACTGATGCATCTTAAAAACAAAGGATTGTTGAGTGCATGTCATGGCTGAAACTAGATTGTGTTTAATTGCTTGAAATAAATTGTGAATGCTGAAATAGTTATTTTCCTGTGAAGGGATGAACATGAATGAGTTCATGTGTACGTGGGAATGCATGAAATGTGTGGAAGTTTCATGAGTAAAGCATGGACGTTCCAAGTCAATTTGGAAAATAATTGACTAATTTTAATATTGTGTTATGCTTGTCCTAACAGGCATTGCCATGACGAGTCTCACAGGAGAGACATTAAAAGCCATTGGTTGCAGTGTTACCAGCCAAGTGTTGCTAGTAAGAAGAGTGAGAGCCAGTTGTGCACCGTGATCATGGAAGCAGACCAAAAGCTATTTGTTTTGGCTAGAAATCTTCCTCAAATAGTTGCCAGGACAGCGAGAAAGATGGTAGCCATGGAATTCCAGACTTGTAGATCAGCTGGAAGGGTAGTAAAGGAAAGGGATTGCCATGGAGCAATGTCCCCTATAGAGATGGAAGATCGAAGCTAGTAGGAGCAGCTTGAGGAAGCCAAAGGACTTGATTCTGAAAGGTCAAAGTAAAGAGATGGAATGTAGAACATAATTGCCACCATTTGTGAGTTTTGAAAAAGTATCAAGTGGGTATTTATTCCTAAGTATTGGAACACCGAGGACGATGTTATTCCAAGGGGAGGGGTATGTAACGTCCCCATCTTAACCCCATGGAATTAAAATTGTAAATGATGTAATATTGTTATGAAATCATGGTGAGGAGCTCAAGGCCAAGGCCCTGCCATCAATTTATTGATGCATATGGTTTACGTGCTAGCCAGGCACAGTGAAATTGTGGATATTATGTAAATATGCATTTTAATAAAATACCCACAACTTGTTATGCAATGCAACAAAGAGATGGGGGCATGATTTTACAAGGAATTGGGAGGGAAAACATTCAAACCCTTGAGCCAACCAAGTCAATCCAAGTGTCAATGAGAGAACCCATCAGACCCTCAACTACCCATGTTGACTTTTGTACCCAATCATTGATTTCTCCCAAGAGTTGGTTGAGGTAGTTAATGCTTGGGGAATGGGAGGTATGGCTGCCCAAATTCGAGTATGGGCAAGCCACCCTGCATGGGAAATCGTGTTTTGCTTCTTGGGCAAGAAAAGAGCCATGAATTGCTCCCCCAAGCCATTACCCATCAACCAGTCTTCCTCCCTCATGAGTTGGGAGCTACCTGGGCATTTTTCAGCCATGTTTTCCTATGTTTTCCTTCATTCTTAGCTGGGAGAAGGGCGTTTTTATGTTGTACACTAGTGGGGAAGAAGGGGAATGGAATTGGGGTTCCATAGAGATCGTTTGGTTGTTGAATGCTCAGTTAGTTGGGGAAGAAATCGTTTTCCTCCCTAAGGTTGTTTTTCCCCATCCCACAATTCGTTTTTGGCTGAAAATGATTTGGGAAAAACCCATGGCCATCCTGTTGGTAAATCCATTGTTTTGACTTGAGTATGAGAAAGCATCCAAGGTTCAAATGTAGCCTGATAAACCCAGCAGTGGACTGGCTTGGCTTAGATGAAATGCTTAGTTGGCTGTGTATGGGATGAATGTCCCCTTTTCCTTGTAAGAATCATGCCCAGCTCGGGGGTCGCCTTCGGTTGGATTGAGTATATGCCATCAAAGAGCCTGCGGTTGGGTGGAACATTGCAGTGACATAGCTAGTTGTTTGGGACAATTGCAAAAATGGAGATAAGTGTTTTTCTGTCTATGTATTTACTTCTGCAATGTATTAATTTGATGACTGTTGATATGCTGTATGCATGAGTAATGTGCGTGGATAAGTTTAATTATGTTGTGCATAATTTATTATTTCTCATCTGCACACATCTCTTTTAATGATGTGAATCTAATGAATGGGATGAATTTTTATGAAAAGCCCTAGAGATTGCCATCATGTACTCTCCCTTGCCTTGGATGGATGGGTGGGTACGTTACATAACAGGAAAGAGGACGAGTTCTGTAGCAGCAGCCGTACAATCTGTCTAGAGGTCTGTACGGTAGAGTCTTAGGTAGAGAGAAACTCATGTTGAGCTGGGTTGAAAAGTTGACGGTGTGCCCTCAATTCTGGGTGATGTATTTTTTGCTGTAACAGTCATTTCTAAAGCATTTCTGTAGCTGCTATAGTAAAATCTCTCACATCCTTGTTGGTTTTCCCCACACTGGGGTTTCCAGGGTATATCGTTGTGTTCAAGTGTGATTGGTTCTCATTTTTTCTGCTGTTCATTTGTTTACAGTTAGTGACTCAACTATATTTTGCCTTAATTAATCAGTTTCAGAAAATTAAATGTATGTGTAACTGTGAATATAACTAGGAATGTGAAATTTGCTGCTGGGTCTTTCTAAACTAACATAATGTATCTAGATAGGTTAAGGGAGAGGGAGAGAACAAGGATGACAGAAGCAGTAACTGAAGAGGGATAAAAGGGAAATAGAAGCAGAGGCAAGGGAAGTGGTTTTGAGCACTGTAGGCTCAATCTTGATTGGCCTGTTCGATATAATTAAATGAATTTCCTACAATATGGGTTGTGTCTTCGGTGCCTGCTATATTTCTCCATAGCTCTGATCATGGTGACACCTTGGCTTGCAAAACCAAGGATTCACCATTACCGGTGGACTGTGAGATATGAGTATAAATCTCCTGACTGCTATGAGAAATTGGTGATCACTGTCAATGGGCAGTTTCCAGGCCCAACCATAAAGGCCCAAGAGGGCGACACCATCTATGTTGAGCTCACTAATCAACTATGAGTATAAATCTCTTGATTGTTACGAGAAATTGGTGATCACTTTCAATGGGCAGTTTCCAGGCCCAACCATAAAGGCCTAGGAGGGTGACACCATCTACGTTGAGCTCACTAATCAACTAGAAACTGAGAATGTTGCCATTCACTGGCACGATATCCACCAGGTATTTAATCTCCATCTTCCTGTACAAATTTCCTTGGATTGATGTGTTTATATTTTACATTTAAAATTTGGAAAAGAGGGAAAGCACTTCTTCCTCCGACATGAAACAATTCAGCTGTCAAGATTTAGGTTGTACCATTTAACTTATGGTCTATAAAAGTTTGGTTACAAATCCCACAAATTAAGAAATTAACTCATAATCTATAATTATATGTATAATTAGTTAATTACAGTTAACTCATAATCTATGAACATTCTACCACAATTCTACCACAAGTTAATTTTCATTTGACCACATGTTGTTAATTACCTGTTATCTAGTCCCTAACTAATTAGTTTCTCTGCAGTATGGAACACCATGGAGTGATGGAACCTCAGAAGTTGCACAGTGCCCTATCCTGCCGAGAGAGACATTTATCTACAAATTTATAGTGGATAGGGTAAGCATTAAAGTTTCATTACACAAAACCACAGCCAATTCAAATTGTTTTATATCATCGTATTCATGATTATTTATAGCATAATTATATCGTGTAGCCTAGAAAATTATTTCTACCATGGCCATTATGGAATGCAAAGGACAATGGGTTTGCATAGATCTATTCAAGTAGCCGTGCTAAAGGTGTGAAGGAACCCTTGTCTTACCACAAAGAACTCAGCGTTCTATTGAGCGATTGGTGGCATAAAAGCCATGCTAAACAAGCCACAAACTTGTCTTCCATCAATTTTGTCTGGGTTAAGGAACCCTAGGTGACAAGCTACTACAAATTATCACTTGTTTAACATATAATGGATGAAAAAAATCTTATGAAATCTATCAACAAAGAATTAATTATTGTTTGGTTTTACAATATTGCCAATTTGGTTTACTAACTTCTATTTATCCACACCTGCTCTTTTATATATGTGGATTTGAGATGAATCTCTAGCAATACCGGTACTTCTCAGTTCTCCTTAGAATAGTAATACAACAAGTCTACTTTTATGATTAGGGTCTATTTGGACTACTAATTAGCAGTGATTTTGGTGATGATGTTGAGGATAGTCGCTGCTTATTGAGGGGCGTGGATCCTACAATTGCTCGCTAGTGAACTCCATAAGCAATTCAGCAGGAATTGGCAAACATATCGACTGCGAATTGCTAGTGCAGCTTCATTATCTTCATTGAATTTCCTTATTGAGGTATATTCCCTTCGGATCAGTAGTCATAAGATTTTTATACAGGTTAGCATATGATTTTTCTACAAGTTACATTGCAAACTTATAGTTGGTATATCTGAAGATTTTCATTTGCTTGAATAAGGTTTTAGATATGTATTATTATCCTTTGCAATTTTTAGGTGTATATGAAGATGAAAAAACTCACATTAGCACCAGAGTTGCAGGAACAATGTAAGACAATATATATCCCTTTCTATTCCTTACAGAGATTATATAGATATTTTTTGTTCTGGTTGTTTTACTGAATTGGATATGTTATTATGTTCCCATGTATAGAAAGGCCTTTCTCATAATGTTAATACAATGTTTGGAGTCTAGAAAACATCAGATTTCAAACTCTTTTTCTCGTCATAGTTAATGTAGTAATTGAAATAGCATAAGAAAAACAATATATGGTTAGTACAGCTCAATATACTTCACAATTTTTACAAGTTGATCAGTCAATTTGAAGTCATCTAATGAAAAAGCATGACTTTTTGACTTACCTGAGCATCAATATCAATTTCATGAAAGAATAACAAAAATTTAGTTGTAATTTTCAATGGGTACATGGCTCGAGAGTATGCCTTGCGTGGTCACCTTACTGAGAAAGCGGATGTTTTTAGCTTTGGAGTAGTCGCTCTTGAAGCTGCTAGCAATAGAACTCATGAAGACAGGAGTTTGCTAGATGACATGGTCTATCTTTTGGATTGGGTACAGAATTCTTCTGAAATCCCAAACATAATTGATTTGTTTATATTTACTTTCTCACAGAAATATTTAAAATTATTTTGTCATGTACCAAGGCACTGCAGATGTTAGGAAAAACTCTCTCTGTAATACATGTCTATGTCTAATATTATTCGTCATTGAAGTGCAGACTTTGCATCGGTATGAGGAGAACAAATTGCTAGATTTAGTGGACACTAGCATGCTTTTGAGCTATTCTGAAGAAGAAGTGTTGAGGTTTATTAACGTGGGTCTTTTGTGCACACAAGCAACTCCCTCTCAACGACCTTCCATGTCTCGGGTGGTTTCCATGCTATCAGGTGTTATAGAGACTCATCCTCCACAATATCGGCCTGGATATATCAAGGATTGGCAATTCTCAAAAGAGAATGCCAAGAATCGATCAACAAAAAATAATGAAAATTCATGGAGCTGGAACATGAGTTTGACATTGGAGGACAGATCACTATAAAAGGTCATGAAGAAAAGGGCAGAAAGCTGATCATGTTCTGTGTGGCTTACTTTGTAGTAACAGGGGTATGGATATTAATAGACTAGTATGATTTTGTCTTGAACATGGCCATTTGAGAGCTGCTCTATTAGTCCAGGTCATGAAGAAAAGGGCAGAATGCTGATTCTGTGTGGCTTAGTTTGTAGCTGTAACGGGTGTATGGATATTTAATAGACTAGTATGATTTTGTCTTAAACATGGGCATTTGAGAGCTCCTCTATTAGCCCACATCTATTTTGACAAATTTACAAATTTTAATGTAAGTTCCATAAGATGGATTGGATAGTACGATTTCCTTAGAGCTTCAGATCCATTTAAATGCAAATGGAAAATACGGAAGGATGAAGTCATATCCCTTTTATCATCCATGTATTGTTTTGAAATTTGTATATAGGTTATATTTTCGAGCAAGGGTAGTTCCTCATAAAATCCCAAGGGAAAGATGAATTCACATGTTATCCACCTTCTTAGTGTCATATGATGTAATATGTTTTGTGATTTTACTTGAAATATGTATGGTTAATAACTTAATATTTAAATGAAGTGAATATTTTGACAAAAATGATTCCGCTTCTTTAGGATTTGTTAAGCAAAATTCAATCTATTCCTTCCAAAAGGAAAGAGTGCAATAAATATTCATGATGTACAATGCATAATGGCCATTTTCACATAATTTTGAGAATTATTATCCAATACTAAAGTGCTTTTTATAAGGTGTAATGAATATTATATATAAATATATATAATATGGGATTTATATTTTTTTTTGCACCAATTATTATTTTATGGTGCTTTGCACCACTTGTTATTTTATGGTGCTTTGCACCATATACAGGTTCGTATATATTAAATAATAATAATAATAATAATAATTTTGGTGTTTTGCACCAAAAAGTCTCAATCCATGTTGTGATTGGTTTTGGTGTTTTGCACCACAAAACTTTAATCCACCTAATATTGGTTTTTGTGGTTTGCACCATACACCATGGAATGCCACATATTCATTTAACACCAAAACAACCTTTTTACAAACACCACTTTTGTACCATAAATCTTAGCACCACTTGCATATCCCCACATTATTACTACTTTTGCACCACTATTTGAAAATTGAGAATTTCCCAAATCCTTTACAAATATTGGTGCTAATGTGAGGCTAAAATACCTTTTTTCTTGTAGTGACACGAGGAGCTCTACTTCCTCAAACGAAATATTAGAGAAATCTTAGGAAATAACTCTGAGAGAGTTGATATGAAGCTCTTCTGATTGATTCACACGAAACTATACACAGGGCTTTAATGCTCACGTTTGGACACGTAGTGACCATGAGTTTGGGGAGTTGCTGGACCTATTGTTAGCTGTAGACTTCGAAGGTTTTTCTTAAATATGAATAAGCATGTAAAACGGTCGGTGTTTCACGTCTCTACGTTTTGAAGTCTAGTGCTTAATTGAATGTTTCTAGTCTTTCGTTGTTTTATCCATCGCTTTCGTTAATCGCCACATGATTTGTTTCAAGAATTGAAAAAATATACAAAGCCTTTTAAAAGAAAGAAATAAAAAGAGAATAAATGTAAATGGAAGCAAACTAACTATAAAGACTGATTCCCCATTTCCATTATTCAAGAAAAAACAAACTCCTTTGCTTTATTCGATATGATTCAAACGAATTCAAGAAAATACAAAGTCAACTCCTTTACATTATTCGATATGATTCAAACGAATTCAAAGAAAAAACCAAAGTCGTTTAGCTGAGTGAGAGACGATTTAAAACAAATTCAAGAAAAAACAAATGGAGTATATTGTACCCTATGCATGACTTTAATGCTTTAACGTGCATTTATACCTTCTTCGTTAAAGGTTCCCGTGAACTTCAAAGTACTTTCCTTTTTTCAACCAAAAATTACACATAAAACACAATGGAATATTGAGGGTACTGGGCGACGAACAATAACCAAACAGAGGCAGGCTCTCGGCCGAGGTCTGGAATTTCAAATTTTCTATATCTGTTAATTGGAAATTTGATGATGATTATATGTTTTTTATATTTGTTATTTCACGTTTTATATAAATTCGCAACATGTTTTAATTTAAAATCAAACTTAACGCAAACATTTTAGGTTCGTATTTTAAACATTGCTATTCTCTTATCCAAATATGACCAAGAACAACAAACCAAATGAAAAATCAATCTAACTCAATCAATTCTACTAGAAAACACACAACTGACATCATAAAATATCTCCTGTCCCCGAAATGTGTCATCAAAGCATCAAATGATACAACTTTTAAGCTGCAAACGCAACCAGAAAAGGAAAAAAGTAATGTCATAAACATGGGTCCACGGGGTACCACGAAGGAAGGACGCTGGTTGAGCGGTGCCAAGCAGTGATCAAATTTGAAGGGTGAGTCTTAATTTTAATTGGGAGGGGATTTCTTTTTGGACTCCTTTCAAAGAGGAAGGGAAATATAAATAATTGTATCTCAATTGATCAATTGACAAGTATAAATTAACTAAATTCTTCTAAAAATATATATAAAATAAATATTTTTCATTCAATTTTTTATAATCATGAACAAATAAGCATTCCTTAATATTTACATGAAAATGATATCTTTTCAATAAAACTTAATTTGAACACATTAATTTATTATATATGTAACATTAATATTACAAATCATAAAAATAACAACTATTATGTTGTATTTCACTTTTCATTATACATAAAAACTACTTAGACTATGCAATAACCATATTGGGACATCTACACGATCTTATAGATAATCTAGGACATTCTAACTAGATATAGTCTTAAAATACAACTAGAACCATGCGAAAATTACTTACTGTTAATTATGTACAAAATGAAGCCACTAAGCAAAGCGAGGCTATGATAAACCTACAACCAAAAAATACATATAAAACCAATCAAATACTTAATTCAAACCAGAGAGAGAGCATCCATTCAAGCCTGAGAGCTGTAAGAATCATGGGCATTAGGCACCTAAGAAAAAATAATGCATATCTCATAAAACATTAAAAAAATCTTCCATACCAAGCAAGTTACCAATGCTAGCATTAGAGGGGCTGGGGCATGAAATTTTGTTGTTCAACGCTTGTCGCAACAACATATAGGTATGGGATGGAGGGGAAATGGAATCAAGCCTAAGTCAACTAGAGCCTTGCAACTCGTTGCATGTTTGAGTCTCAACAACCTTCCTTTTAAATTAAACCAAAACACCAAAAGAAGTTTGTTAATGGTTGGATTTGAGAAAATTCTATATGTGAGTAATTAAGAGCTCGAAGCTCTAAAATTTGTTGTGAATTGTACCAATCCACAATTTGACGAATTCACACTCATTTGCATGAAATTTTAGTTATTTAATGAAAAGAATTAATGTATCTACCTCTATGTCGAAACCATCTTCAATGTTGATGCCACTACCCTCCTAATTGTCTTACAAAAAGGCCTGAGTCGAATGTGGAAGAAGACTTAAAATTGTGGACTTCACCTTCAAATAGTTCCTTACAATCACATTTATAAGGAGTGATAAGAAGATTGCAACAATCCAATGTGTACAATCTTAGTTGATAGTTTCAATTAAATAGTTATATGGTAACTTTAATATAAGACTTACTTATAATTCTCTCTTACTCTTTGCATCTTGACATATATGATATTTTATGGTTGTCTCTATGCCCTGACCCAATTGATATTATAAGGTGAGGACGTGCATGAATGGTAATCCTTAGTAATGACTATGAGATGATGATTTACAGAGAAAAGGATGTAAAGACATGTAATTTTTATATGTATTTTGGTGGTGAGCGCCAAAGACAAATGTGGTGAGAATAATCCTTAGTTATGACTATGCGATGAGGATTTAAAGAGAAGAGGATGTAAAGACATGCAATTTTTATATTTATTTTGGCGACAAGCATCGAAGACAAATGTGAAGAGAAACCACATATGTTTGGAAGGAAGGAGGGAGATTACATCATGATCATTCCGCCCATCAAATTGAGACTATTCCTGAGCCAATTTTTTTCTTTTTTGTTTTGTTTTTATTAATAACCATTGTGGTGCTTTGGTCCAATTTTTTTTTTTCTATATCATTGTTTCTCCATATCGTGTGCCCAGTGCCACTTCTCTATATCAATGCATAAATGGACTTCTACATGGTTTGTGGTCCTAGCTGCATGCCATTATTTGTAGTTGCATGCCATTGGTTGTTGGTTAGAGTTGCCATGAGTATGCGACATTCATGCTAGAAATGGCGTATTGTAGAGGAGGACTCATCAAACTAGCCATTTGAATTTCATTTTGATGAAAAACGAGAGGACATTGGTAACCAACTTCACATAGGTAGTAGGCATAAAGTTTCAGTTTCATTTTGGGCCTAGTGGTAGACTAGTAGTGGTTATCTGTTGTTATAGTTATAGTTGTTGACACATTATCACACCTTAGATATCAGCCCGAAGTGACTCGAGAGTTAGAGTCAAGTCTCGGTGGCCAGGGCCTCGTAGTCGTTAGTCATCACTCGCCATATTGTGCAGCTGAGTACTGAATGCATGACGTGAGTAAGTGATTATAATTTATGATATTTCTAATATTTTGAATGACAATCGAATTTTATAACATAGGAATTTCAACATAGAAATTGAAATTTATATGGATGGGTAATTTCAAATATTGCCCTTCTTTCTAAATTATGTTGTTAATTGGAAAGGTAAAATTCAAATTTTAAATTTTGTCTAAAGGGAAATTTTAACTTTACACTTCTAGGAAGGGCTAGAACCCTTTGGAAGGACCGAGAAGGGTTCAAATTTGAACACTCCCAAGGACAAGGATGGCCATGAGCCATACCTAGTACCTACCACTGTAGGGAGTTGGTATTCCCCATTGACAATACAGGGTGTTCATTGAAAGGGACTGGAATTAGTTGACCTAGAATTGTTAAGGACCCTAAAAGGTCATGGGTTAGAAACTAAACATAGTGGGCAGCAAACACCAGGATAGAGAAGTGTAGAAGGCGGTCCAGGATAATAGCCATGAGTAATTACTGATGCATACAGGTTATAGTATGCATATTTATGACAGGAAATGTAATGAATAAACGTCGATTAGTTTCAGATATTTTCGTAAGTGTCACTAATGATGTCTTCGTTTCACAGATCCCTGACAAATACGTTCTCAAAAGGAAAAAAACGTTCTAGAAACCATCAAATTCCTGCCCGATCCAATCTTCCCATAATTCTTTCAGATGTTTACCAACACACATGCAGGACCCTGATAGCGACGGTTTACCAGAAAATGGCGACGATGGTTTTTTGGGATAAAAACCTGTTAAAACTTTTTCGTATTTTTGTAATTTCAGCAATTCCCACTAATTGTCCAATTTTAAAATTATTCATATACCCGAAATTATAATCTAAACACTCCAAATTACTTTTGATAAGAATTGTTATGCCAAATTCCAGTAAATCCAGGGCATACAGCTCCCGAAACAATGATCGAGTAAGATTAGACGGTTTTGGATGTTCAGGCTAAAACTTGATTTGAACCGACACCTGACAAATGACGACCGTGAGAGGGAAATGTAAATTCAAATTTCGAACTTTTGAACTTAATGCGGTCCGCCCATCCAGTGATCAAATTTGAAGGGTGGGTCTTAATTTTTACTGGAAGGGTATTTGTTCTTGGAGCCCTTCAAAGATGAAGGGCAATTTAAATAATTGTACTTTAATTGACAAGTATAAATTAACTAAACCCTTCCTCTCAAAAATGCAAAAAACAAATATTGCCCATCCAAATTTTTACAATCTTAAACAATTACGCACTCCTTAATATCTACATGATAAAATGATATCTTTTCAATAAAACTGAATTTGAACACATTAATTTGACATATATGTAACATTAATTTTACACTTCATTAAAATAACAACTATTTTGTTGTATTTTTCTGGGATAGACCACACTTCATTATACATAAAAACTACTTAGACTATGCAATAACCATATTGGGGCATATGCATGATATTATGCATAGTGCAAGGCATTGTAACTAGATATAGTCTTAAAATAAAAATAGAACCATGAGAAAATTACTTATTGTTAACTATGTACAAAAAGAAGCCACTAAGAAAAACGAGGCTATAATAAACCTACAACCAAAATATACATATAAAACCAACCAAAACCTTAATTCAAACCAGAGAGAGAGAGGGAAACCATCCAAGCTTGAGAGATGTAGGAATGATGGACATTAGGAGCCTAAGAAAAAATAATACATAGCTCAAAAAAACATAAAAAAAAATCCTCCATACCAAGCAAGTTAGCAACGCTAACATCATAGGTGCCTGCGCATCAAATTTTGTTGTTCAAAACTTATCGCGACAACATACAGGTAAGGGATGGATGGGAAATGGAATCAAGCCTAAGTCAACTGGAGCCTTGCGACTCGCTGCATATTTGAGTCTCGACAATCTACCTTTTAAATTGAACCAAAACAACAAAAGAAGTTTGTTAATGGCTCGATTTGCGAAAATTCTAGATACATGAGTAATTAAGAGCTTGAGGCTCTAAAATTTGATGTGTTTTTTACCAATCCACGATTCGGTGAATTCGTAGTCACGTGCATGAAATTTAAGTTATTTAATGAAATAATTAATGTATCTACCTCTATGTCGAAACCGTTTTCCATGCTGATGTGGGGAACTACCCTCCTTATTGTCTTACCAAAAGGCATGGGAATGAGGAAGACAACTTAAAATTATGGACTTCACCATCAAAGAATCCTTACAATCACATTGGTAAGGAGTGATAAGAAGATCACAACAATCCAACGTGTCAAATCTCATATGACAGCGCCAATTAATTACTTTTATGGTAAATTTAATATAAGACTTACTTATAGTTGTCTCTTAATCTTTGTGTCTTGACACATTTGATAATTTATGGTTGTCTCTGCGCCTTGACCCAATTGGTATTATAATACGAGGATGTGCATGCATAATAATCCTTAGTTATGACTATGCAATGGGGATTTAAATGGAAGAGGATGTAAAGACATGTAATTTTTATACGTATTTTGGTGGCAAGTGTCAAAGACAAACGTGGTGAGAAACCACATATGTTTGGAAGGACGGAGGGAGATTACATGATCATGATCATGCCACCCATCATGATAGTGCCACCTCTCTATATCAATGCATAAATCAACCTCTGCTTGGTCTGTGGTTCTAGCTACATGCCATTGAGTGTTGTTTAGAGTTGCCGTGAGTCTGTGGAATTCATGCAAGAAATGAAGTCTGGTAGAGGTGGGCTCATCAAAGTGGCAATTTGAATTTCATTTTGATGAAAAAAAAGTGGACATTGGTAGCCAGGTTCACATAGGTAGTAGGCACAATGTTTCGGCCCTGTTTTGGGTCTAGTAGTGGTTCTCCATTGTTACAAGCATAGTCATTGACACATTGTCACACCTTAGATCTCAACCTGAAGTGACTCGGGATTCAGAGTCAAATCCCAGTGGCTAGTACCTCGTACTCGTTAGTCATCACTTGTCACCTTGCAAAGCTAAGCAGTGAGGGCATGACATGAGTGAGTGAATGATTACAATTTATGATATTTCCAATATTTTGAATGACGAGTCGAATTTTATAGCATATGAATTTCAACATAGAAATTGAAATTTATATCGATGGGTAATTTCAAATGTTGCCCTTCCTTTGAAATGTTGATATAAATTATGTCCTTCCCATTGGAAGGGTAAAATTCAGATTTTAAATTATTTTTGAAGGGCAATTTTAACTTTACACTTCTAGGAAGGGCTAGAACCCTTTGGAAGGGATGGGAAGGGTTCAAATTTGAACGTTGGATGGGTTCATGCCATGCATCCATGGGTTAGACACGAGGTGGAAAAATATACGGTGTCTGACGACGCCATGTTTGACTACCGAAAAATGTTTCTCCAGAAAGAATAAACCATAGCCTGGTAGGGTCTTAAAGGCTCTGCCGCAAGCTGGTTAGTGTTCACCCTGTGTGTAGCCCTTCTTGTAACATTCTCCATGGGCCATAAGCTTCCTGTGCAATTAAATTTAACTAGTCCTGGTTTTGTTTTTTAACAAAACCAGAAACGCAACTTAGCTTATATATATAATAGTTGTTGTAAAGGAAGTAATACCTTGCGTTCTCTTCGAAATCTGTCCATGCAATCGGCAAGACGACCACTGTTCTCTTCATCTATTTTGCACTCGTCAGCCATGGCGTCCACTCCATCCTTCAGCATGATTTGAATCACATACTAGCTTGGTGGAGGGTCTCAAAATCAAGCGTTGGATGAGATGACCTTCGCGTATAAGGAGAGACTAGGCCCCATGCGCGTGAGATTGGGCCTTTTTAGAGGATGGAGATAAGGCTTGCATGCAGCCAAGGACCCCCTCGGGGATCCCTGAGGCTGATTGGGAGATGGAGAGGCGGAGGGCGCGTGGGCTAGGGCATGGGAGATGATTGATGGACGTGAACGGAGAATGGGAGCAGTGGAAGGTGGAAGGAGGCGAGTGAGGAGCTAGATGGTGGCGCGATGAGCATGGAGGGTCGAACGTGTGGAGGGAGATGGATGGAGTAGGAAGGGTCAGCTGCATTCATGAAATTGTTCACCCTCCATTTCTTTTTCGAGATCCTCATTGTCAGTTGTCGTGATTAACTATGGGATATGTCCTATCATGACTCATGAGGATTCCACATTTGCTTCATTTTCTTTTGTATACAATGCTTGAAAATTATTTCGATATGTAGCTTTGATGGCTTGAAAATCCTGTAGGGGTGTCCCATCTTTTAGCTTGATTTCCTTGGCATTAATCCTATAGGGGTGTCCATCTTTTAGCTTTATTTCCTTGGCATTATTTCTTTAGTATTTCCTGGTTCTAGTGGTGGAAATACGATGTGTTTTTATCCCTAGATTGAAGCTCGAGACTTCAATATTTAAGTCTATGCATTTCCTCATCTTCCGGGGATGTCTTCTAAATCTTGTTATGGAGAGACCTTTCTTCTATTTGAAACTTCTTTATTACTTCAAGTGATATGATTGATATTAATATATTATCATATCAATATCTCAATTATTAGGCCTCCACTAAATCCAATCTCTAAAAATATTAACCAAAATCTTTACTATAAACGCTATAGTCTACTTATTGGTTTTGGTTTTTCTACATTGAAATTTAATCTTATTTCCATGCAATAATTATATCAGCAGTTCAAGGGATACAGAATATTGACAATTCAATCATCCAGGGTAAATACTCATCATGAAGCTCTGGGAGGTTTATGTGAAAAATGGTAATGGCAATAAGGGAATTTAATTCGAATTTTGACTTGCAAAGTTGCTGGCTATGATATATGTGGCGATCTTAGTTATACTCTTCTCAGTCTAGAGATTTGGAACCCAAAAAGTTGGTTACTCATTTTCTCCTGCTATTTTGATATGGTACTCGTTTATTGCTTTCATTGGCATCTAGAACATTGTCGAATATGATACAACGGTCTTCTAAGCTTTCTACCCGAAATACATATTTGAATACTTCTGAAGAAATTTAAAGTTGGGTTAGATTTCATTTGGTGGAATAGTTCTTTGTATATTAGGTATACATTATGCTTCAACTGGGTGAATTTTTTATTTAAAATTTTACCAAAGCGAGGATTCATTGTTTACATTAGATGGGTACCATGCAGGAATTGAAGCTATGTTTGCAAACCTGGATCATTTTTTTGTTCATTCAATTCTGGTATTGGGCATTGACTGATTTGTATACTTGATTAAAATTTACCTTTGCATTTTAAGGGTATGTATACAAGTAGCCTGACATGTGGTTCATCATATTGCTTTTACTGTAATAGTGTACCCTGCTTTAATCTACGCATATATGGGGCAAGCTACATATCTCAGGGATTTTCCTGAAAATGTGTCAGATACTTTCTACAAATAAATTCCAAGTAACTTCACTTATCTTTTAATTTGCTCTGTTTTGTTTATTTGAAGGGTTTGCCAACTTAGCCTTATCCAACTCAGGCAATTCTATCTAGTGTATTGAAGTGAAAGGTGTTATAGGTGTTGTAACAGATGCTGTTAATTAAGTTTTGATAAATAGAGGGTTTATGAATATTTCATTAATATTGATTGACTTTTTACGAAAAATTATTTGTATTTAGAAGTTTTTTTCTATTTTCATCCCTGTATAGAAATGAAGGTTCAGAATGTTATCGTCCCAAAAAAATTCTTTTTCAAGCTTTATTGTTCTATTATAACCAAATTCGTAAGGTTAAATGACTGAAATTTTGTTTGTACCAAGTGCTATATATTGGCCAATGTTTGCAGTTGCAATTGTTTCTTCTGTTATTACAAGCCAAGCGATGATCTCTGCCACTTTTTTTATCATAAAGCAATACATGTCCCTTGGATGCTTTACACGAGTTACAATAGTGCACACTTCACCCAAGTATGGAGGCCAAGTATACATTCCAGAAATCAACTACATCCTCATGTTGGCATGTGTTATTGCCACCGCTTCTTTCAAAGATAATGCCAATAAATTTAAACCCTATAAACCCCACACACAATAATTTCTAGGACATATAAAAAATCTACATCACAAAATCTAGTAGCTCTGAACATTTAAAAGAAAAATCAAACCCTCACATAAAATTGCATTTTGAGGTTGATTAAAAGATTTAACACATATATGCCATATATTTCATTTTTTAATGCCTGTGTCTGTGTGCACGCGCACATGCAGATGAGAGAGAATGGAAGATTAGATGGGAAAAATGGCATTTACATCCCCAAGACAATGAACTTCAAATGTATGTATGATAGCCTAATTTTTGAATTTAGAAGAAACAACCTGAGTTGAGAAAGTTCATGAAGCCATTTACACTTCGCCCACACAAAGAAGAATCACTTCCATTTCTTCATGCATTGCATTGACCTCATTCATGTTGTCATAGGGATGATGCTATAAACTCTCTTTTGTTTTGATTAACCAATGAATAAGATATCTTGCTTGTTGGACAATGTCTTGGTGTTCCAACATAACACCACACAATTTTTTTCATCCCTAATCACTTATTAGACCATGCTTAAGGCTCTGCTAAGATGAATCCACTTTCAAACAAGCTCCACACATAAGTGCATTTTTCCCACAAAACGTGTATTGGGTCATTATTTAGGTGCTACACACCAAATTAAGATTCTAATAAATTCAATGCCATATACATATCACTTAGGCTATGTTGGCCAATATTGATTTAAAAGGAAACAAACTTCTTTGAGGTAGCTTTGTCCAGTAGAGGTTTATATGCAAACAAAGTTTTTCAAAAACGCAATTCATCAAAGGAAATGTGGCTTGCAACTTCTCTGGGTTTATTATTGTGACTCAATCTATAGATTGCGAAGATACATGATTCATTTTAGATACAAATTAATAAAATTATAGAAGAATATGCAAATTCAATGAATTGATTGGAACTAGATATAGACAAAACTCCTTTAAATTCATTTAGTCAGTTTCTTTCCTTAAATGTGAGTAGGGCTTGAATTTGAAAACCATTCCACCTTGCAAATTGACTGTTAATTCACCGGTAGATTGTCATCCAATCAGGTAATTCATTCACCCATACTCTTTTTTTATCATTTTTAACCTAAATTATTATTTTTTTTTTGTTTAAAAAAACCTAGTTTTTTAATATTGATAAAATTGGGAATAACCCAATCTTTCATTAAATTGACATCTCCCTCAATCTCCCTCAACCAAGATGAATGAATAGTTAAAATGAATCATTTTTAAAAAACTCAAAAATTCGTAATCCAACCTAAAATTGAAAAAAATAGAACTCGGACCCCCTTTCTACAATGTATCCATCTAAGTCACCCAACACGAGGACACGGGACACGAGTGTCCCCACCGCTAGCCACAACTCACTAAATATAATGAAAATGAGTGCACTCATGTCTTTTCATTAGCTGGCAAGGTTTCGTATCATGTGAAAATGTTTTGTATCATGTGAAAAGATAATGATACTCTGAACTTATGAGGCACCAATTGGAGAGACTGCGACTACTGCTGTGGAATCAGGTGTGGCAACTGCTGGCAGTTTGGCCCCCACTTGCAGTCGTTCTCAAGAGATAGGTACATCTGCACCATGCCTGTTTACATCAAATCCAAATACATACAATTATCATATAATGCTGAAACGATTGAAAGGAAATTTATAACAACTGATACAGATAACGCAGTACACCCCATCCCGTAGCTGGTTTTCATAATACCATCCATCCTGGAAGCCCTTTTTGCTATGGAATAAAACAATCCAAACGAGAATTGAACCCCTGACGAACAGTGGAAAATTTAAAAATCAAAAGAAGAGAAATTGCTAGAAATGGAGACGAAAGAAAGGTTAGAAAAGAAACAACAACAAATTACTTCACTTCTGATTTATCAGATGCCTCTGCTTCTCATGTAACACTCTCCTACCGGTAGATATCAGGAGGCCAATGCCGGGAAAATGTGCCGATGAGTTCGCCAGGATGGGAATTATGGAATATCGGAGAGGGGAAGCATGCCACAGACCCTTCCTCGAAAGGGATTATGTCAGGCAGCATCTTTGAACTCAATAAAGTCGAGCAAGCACGTCCACAAGTCTGAGTTGGAGATCTATTGGGTGGATGCAGGTGTTGAGTTACCAGTGGTTTTGTGCAGCCGGATAGGGTTCGCACATGGAGGTAAAAAGCGGGCCTGAAGCGCGCTTTGAGCCCGCTTCCTTGTAACCAGGCTTCAAATTTGAAGCCTTTAGGGCCCTTCAGAGGTCATTTTACACGTCATAGAAGGCCACTTCAAATTTTACCATGCAAAAAAAATTTAATTTCATGGTAAGCCGTTCAATAATTAAATTAACCACTACTGTTTAAAATTGCAACAGAAGGGTAGCTTCAAATTTCACCCATCAACAGTTTTTAGAGGGAAATTGGGAATGCGGATACTAGCTAGGTGACTTGGGAGTGGGACTCGGTTACTCTCCAATATCCATGTGTTTGATCATCCATGGATCATGGACCATTGGGCCTCTAATAATATCATTGTGAAACTTACGTGGACGGGCTTACACTGAGCAACCCATGGCTAGAACGCTTCGAAGTTCTCGTGTTTGTAGCGAGCGCTTACGTTTTTAACACATTTCATGGCATCAACAAAATTATTAAACCTGGTAGGTGGCTCATACGTGTTGTTGCTAGCGGGCTTACCAAATTACAAGTTATCACATACCAATTCGTGAATGCTGACTCTGTGAGTTAATTGAGTATTCAATGTATAATATATTATGTTAATGTGCCCCCGCGAATTTGGCATTTCAGACAAAATCCACAATCCATAAACTTCTTGTAATGTTGCAGGTTGTTGCTCCTGCCCGTGGCCCCTACCTATAGCCCTGTGTTTTCTTTGTTGTATCAAGTTAATCCTACCGTCTACGGCTCCCAACCTCACACCCTGTGTTTTCTTTGTTGTATCAAGTCAATCCTGCAGCTCCTGAGTTCCACCTTTTGTTTTCTTTGTTGTATCAAGTCAATGCTCGAATTCCATGCTTCCATGGCTCCGACCATCAATATATAATATTGCATGAATAGAAAAAAGCTTTTTCTTATACCCCTATTCCACTGTGGTTGAGCTACTTCCAAGTTCCACCTACCCTATCTCCTCCAGTCCTCCAGGATAGTTTGCGAAGCGAAGCTGGCAATGCCAGCCTGCCATAAACATATTTAAAGAAATTCGTTTTCTTTGAGGAGCTCAACTTCAAGGCTGACTAGATTTTTGACATCCTATGAATTTACAGGTCTGCTATATCCACTGAAAAATAAAGCCTCTCAACTTTACTACGTCAGTAAACATTGAAATTTTGATGTACTATTACATTTTCAAATGAAAAGAATAACTTATTATTAATAAAAAAATCAAATCACATTAATATATTAATGAATTTGAATTTAGCTTCCCAATATTAAAATAAATTATACATTTTAAATGATCCACAACCAAATATTATCCTGAGAAGGAAATGGAAAAAAAGGAATTTCCTCAACACAACATGCTATTTCCTTATGATGATGCTTTTACGTTTATGATTACCAACCTTGGAATCAGGTTTGGTTATCCGAAGGTGTAATATCTTCTAAGCTAAGTCAATAGGTAGGGATGTTGGTATTGATATAATTATGACAAAGTTTTATAAAGGATTAGGAACAATTCCGTTGGCTTGTAGATGACATATTTATGGATAAAAAGCTTGTTGTTATGAGATAATGACATCATGCCTCAAAAACATGTCCCATACAATCTAATGTTAATGGGCGCTCTACATAGAAATTGGAATGTCAACATTTGTGAGTACAATAAATATGTGGATGATTTTGGCCTACTACAACTTTAATATATTGAGTGGATTGATAACCTTCACAATTATATAAGAGATTGTAGCTATGACTAGGAGGAGAGTTAACAATGCAACAAAATCAAGTAATCGAATTTTGTGCATAAAATGAACATAAGACTCCCACCAAATTTCACTGAATCTACGTCTTAACAAAAGAACTCATCGTTTCACGGGATTCCACCCCATCAATCCTTTTAACGGTAATGGCCATAACAGTTGCTACAACCCTAGCGCGAGAAAAATAAATCGAGCTACGCATGACAATACTTGAAACCAGACTTTTTGAACTCCCTATTACGTCATAGGAATCAATACTACTTTCTCCACAACATGTGGCACCCTCAATATCTTCCATCACCGCAATTTACATTTGATAAAAAACTTGTTTCCAAATAGTAATTACCCCATTCTTTGCTCTAAAAAGGCCTCGGTTAACCTAGAATCCAATCCATGCAACATGAACACATCCATATATACACATAGAATAAATATTAATAAATTTCTCATAGCCCTTCAATAGTGTTCAATATCTCATAGCCCTTCATAGTGAAATGGGACCCCACCCTTCAAATTTGATCCCTGGTCCCCACTAGACACGGTGACCCCCAGAATTATGACACGTAGGACACGGTGACCCCCGGAATTAATATATTTTTAAAATATATTAAAATTTAAAAATATAGACATATAGATCATCTAATAAAATTTAACATTTACAATTACAAATATTCAATAGAAATTACATTTACAATTACAAATATGAAATATTCAATAGAAATTAGATCATTCACAAATCACAACACATTTGTCATTCACAATCACAAAACACAATGAGACATTGAGACACATAGATGCAAACTCATCACTGCCCTGATCCTCCTCCTCCATGCCTGAATCAACAAACTCATCACTGCCTTGATCCTCCTCCTCCTCCTCTCTGCCAATCTGACTAACTTACTTTTTAATTGTCAAATGTTTAATTTTAAGTTTTAAATGTATGTAAGTGAATGCCATTAAATTGCTTATGTGAGTTTGATTTAATACATGTTCAATTTTGAAGAGACGTCATTATATACCATGTATATGTTTCTAATGATTTTCGTATTAATGTCTTTATTGCAGTTGCGGCTATGGATACCAATGTCGAAATATTGATTGAGCTTGCCCAATTGAGGGGCATAAGTGCAGCTTTTAGTGGTGGCGACAGGATTTGTCGTTCACTTGCATCAACCTTGGATGCAATTGTGGACACCATTTCACAATCTACGAATGTCCTATATGATATTGCATCTTACAGAGAAAGAAAAAGACAACAATATGCTGATGGACTAGATTACAATGCAGTAAAAAAGTTGAAAATATCCAAAGAGCTTATATTTGCATTGTTTAGGGACCCTCGGACGGGGGAAATCCCAAATGCAAGCAGGCCGCATATCTCCATTGAGTGGTGCACGTTTCAACCATTTGTTGATAACTGGATGGACAGATGGTACATGGTTTTTGATATGCCACCACACAACAACAGGGAAATTCCCTTATATTTCCTTCGAAAGATGTACACAGAGTTCGTGTTGCATAAACACGTTAACTATTTTGACATCTTACAGTTTCAGGGGATCGGTGGGCGGATGCCCCAAAACCGACCCAATGCCAGGCTTCGAGACCAGGATCGCCCTATCCCTGCACCTCGCAGGCAGTTGCCTGGGCCAGATGTCCCACCAGCACATCGCATTATTCCGCAGACACGGGATGCATTTTTGAGTTTGGCACGGGCGGTTGTTCGCCATGGTAGGATGGTTCAACATATGGGTGAGGAAGGGACATCTGTCCCTGGTGTGGTACATACACCAGCTCGTCACCATGCAGGACCATCAGCTAGTGCAGGACCATCAGGACCATCCACTAGTGCAGGACCATCAGGACCATCCACTAGTGCAGGACCATCGACTATTCCCCATCCTAGTACTGATCCTCACGAGTGCACATCATGTGGTCGTCCCTGCTATGGTATTGCCTCAGATGTTGCCTTCAGTGGGTTTTTGAGAGAGGTATGTTGATGGTTAATTGTAATAAATTCTTCATTTATTTTCGTTTTTGTACACATATATATAGTTTGAGCTAATATATTATGTTTGTGAACTTGCAGTTGATGCTTTATGCCGGCAGTGACGTCCCAGAGCCGGATGTTCCAGACTCTACAAGGGGGCATGATGCTACCCATTCGGTAGGTCCATCTTATATACCACCTATTGCCGTATCTCACACTGAGGTAAACATTTTAAAATTTCAGTTTTTTAATACTTGTTAATTTGTTAATTTCCACATACTTTACATTTTAGTTCATTAATGCTATCTACGGTCTAATATTTACAATTATTAAACTTGCAGATGGCAGATCCTTAACTGGGGCAAGGTAATGTGGAGGTAGTACCCATGGTCATACCGTACCTTGAAACGTCTGGGCTCCAGGTAAACAATTAAAAATGACATTTTTTAAATACATGTTTGTTTGTTGAATCATGCATGTCTAACTACATGAACACTTGCTGACTGTAGGCACCATCCGAGACATCTGGCCCATTGCTTGGATTTGTATCTCCCTCCAGGCCATTCATGAACAAGGGTCATGTGTATGTGAGGCGTTCTACTCCTAGAAAGACTCCAGCTGCCCACGACCATGGGCTTACTCACACCACGGTAATGTATATCCTTCGATGATATTTGTTGTTTAACTTGAAATCCAGTGCATAAATCGTTTTTGTTAATGTTTGAATTGCATGTTTACTGCATCAGGAACCCGAGCTCTCTACTGAGAACCTCGCATCGATGGTTGATGCAGCAGTTAGTGCCGCATCTGCAGTGGCGACTGATCACACACAGGTATGTAACTATTTCAACATTATCTTTACATAGTTTATTATTGTTGGACCTATTGTTTATTCATGCATTTCTAACTATTTCAACATTTTTTCATTGTAGTCACCACCAGCAGGAGCAGTGCCTGGCCCCCCTGGTTCGACCATCCTGGATGTTCAACCGACGGCTCCATCTGCTACACAAGCAACGCAATCTCCTTTGTCAGTTGAGGTGAGATGTCCTTCAGTGACCAAATGTTTCATGCACTTTCCATGCACCAGTTGATAATTGTTGAGCTAATGTATTAGTGTACATAGTTAGTTGAATTTAACAATTGATATTTAATTTGCAGGATCCAGGGATGCACATTGATCCTAGGGATGTGCCTAGAGGATCAACGTCGGGAAAGAACAAGAGAAAGCTTGAGTTTTGATAGTTTTGGATAGTTTTGGACACATGTGCTTTTGGATACCTTTGTATATATATGTACTTTTCGATACATTCAGTTTTGGAGACATGTACATTGACTTTATTGTGCATGTATTTTTGGAGACATGTACATTGACTTCATTGGATACATGTACTTTTCGATACTTTTGGATATACATGTACTTTTGGAGACATGCACTTTTGGAGACTTTTGGATATACATGTACTTTTGGAGACATGCACTTTTGGATATATATGTACTTTTGGATACATGTACTTGTGTCAATCTAATGTGTTGATTTGTGTGGATTATCTATTACTCATGAATGCACTATGTCAAAAGAACAAACTATTATATTCAAAGGTTTCAACGAATTCACTACATGCATGCACTAATTGGTATCTAATTAAAATTTGTGATTTTGGATGATCATTACAAGTTATGTCAAAGTTCTTGCTCGTGTAATTTAATCAAACTAAATGCAATACAATGTTTTCAAGGTTTCAACGAACTCACTCATGCACACCCATTGCCATCAACTACCAATGAAAGTCTAACATTATGAGGTTCTTCTTTAAAAATGGGTAATATTTCCTTGATGATCGTAAATTGAGAACCATTTGTAGCCACTCATATAATACCATCTTCACTTATCTTTGTACATGATAATCCATATAATGTGCTATGTTTTTTAACCTAAACAATCATCAAAAACCTAGAATTATAGGGATATGACAAAGAACCTTATGGGGAACCTTATATATTAACCTTGTGTATACATTAGGATCTTTGTCATACCATTGTTTGAAATGTCATTCAATACCTTCAATTTTATCAACATCAAATTAGTAGACAAAGTGACTCATCTTTGATCTCTTGTATAGGCCTTTGTGTGCCTTATCAATAAGATGTACATCATGAATATTATCACAGGTCTCATACATAGGTGCATCCTCATCCATGCAAACAAAGGTGTCATGGATCAACCTATTATCCCTTTATTCTCAATAATATTAGTATCATTATCTTCCATAGGATCAAATTCAACTCCATCACCCCCATTATTGCTACTCTAAATTGCAGCCTTAGGAGTTTTGATCATGTGTTTTTGTCTCTTTAGGAGTTTTGAAATATTATACTCTTTCTAAAATAATATGGAAGTTCAAATATTTAAAAGTGGCTTAAATTATAAAATGGGCGGAAATTCACCAAGTGTCCCTGAACGGCATTTTCATGCGACTTGCAACTCGACATAACTCGGAAACTAGACGTCGGACCGATGAACCGTCGACTCCGTTGGTCTCCTGGCGTGCGATTACCTCTAGGGGACCTCTCCCTTGTCTCCCCATGGCCCAGCGGATTCATTGTGCATTCATTTCGTAAACTAGGGTTTTGCTCAGTTTAATTGCATGCAATCTCGCATTGGTGGGTCAACTCTGCAAAAACCTCCCCCGAGCTAGTGTTGGAAGTGTTCCCATGTCGGCATTGCCCACACACACTTGCGGGAGCCAACGGCACGCAATCTTCCTGCTTCGTTTGCTTTTTGGCTCCCGGACGAAAATTCACCAAGTGTCCCTGAACGACATTTTCATGCGACTTGCAACTCGACATAACTCGGAAACCGGACGTCGGACCGACAAACCGTCGACTCTGTTGGTCTCCTAGCGTGCTATTACCTCTAGACGGCCCTCTCCCTCGTCTCCCCATGGCCCAGTGGCTTCATTGTGCATTCATTTCGTAAACTAGGGTTTTGCTCAGTGTAATTGCATGCAATCTCGCATTGGTGGGTCAACTCTGCAAAAACCTCCCCCGAGCCAATGTTGGTAGTGTTCCCACATCGGCATTGCCCACACACACTTGCGGGAGTCAACGGCACGCAATCTTCCTGCTCCGTTTGCTTTTTGGCTCCCGGACGGAAATTCACCAAGTGTCCCTGAACGACATTTTCATGCGACTTGCAACTCGACATAACTCGGAAACCAAACGTCGGACCGATGAACCGTCGACTCCGTTGGTCTCCTGGCGTGCGATTACCTCTAGGGGGCCCTCTCCCTCGTCTCCCCATGGCCCAGTGGCTTCATTGTGCATTCATTTCGTAAACTAGGGTTTTGCTCAGTGTAATTGCATGCAATATCGCATTGGTGGGTTAAACTTGCTCACCTTGCAAACATCATCCATCAAACATAAATGTGATGGAGTTTAAATCAATGGATTGCTTGTCACAATAGGCATTCATAAGTTTGCGTAATTGAATACTCCTCTTAATCCCTAAAAAATACTTCATTCCCATCCTGCAGATCCCAAACAATGTCAAAGGTAAGAAGGATTTCCATATAATCCAAATATATGTTTTTTTTCAAATATATTTTACATGGAAACATAACAAAATGGAATCTAATATTTCGTTTGCATTGGGAAGAAAAGATTGGCAAGGCCAACATTGGCTTCCTTTTGGATTAATATCTCCATTTATAATTCCATAGATTTATACAGTTGTCTTAATCCTAACTGTAGACATTGCATGAGAATAAACACCGTCAATCTCATTTTTGAGACTTGGTTGTCATGTTAATGCAAATGTAAATGTAAAGGTTTCCTTTACAAGACTTTTGAAACTGAGTGTGGGAAAGGGGATCATGATCGAGATGTTGTGTGCATAAAAATTACATTCTGCAGGTAAAAATGGAAGTTTACGAGAAATTCTCTCATTAGTTACACAAAATCTATTGTTGAATGGTGTTCTTCAATAATTGTAGATGGAACAAGAAGACGAGAAGAGGACTCAATAAGGAAAGGACATGTGCAAAGATATTTTTGGGAGGTGGTTGATGTAGATCAATCACATAGAATAATGCATGGAATTTGTGGATTTCATTTAGTTTGAAACTCAAACAATGTTATAGTAGAAATATGGACAAGAAAATTCTATCACTCCCCATTATTCTAGGTATAAATATTGAATTATCCTAGTTGGATGAGGACTAATCAACCATTTCACCACATTATGATCATGTCTCAAATCTTGTACAACCAAGTTTAGGGAATATGAGATTAAATCTTATCAACTAGCATGAATACATTACATTTTGTCTATTTAGTGGAATCACACGTTGGAACTGATGTTTTTTAAAATGAACATATATGCAATGGTTTCCCTGAAAGATAATGAATGGGGCACTCACTATTTGTTGGCATGTTCCTTAAAGGCGAACCAAACCCTCATGTCTCACTAATAGATGACAATGGTGATCAACTTGTAATCAGTTTGATGGTTATTAAAGGATAATATCTAACATTGGATGACCAAACATGGAAGAAGGTTGGTTATGTATTTCAAGATTAGACTAGGTGAATCTATATACCACTTTACAAACTTAGTTTTCGATACAAACCTCAAACTATAAACAATGCCAAGGAAGCACCCATCAAAGGTATGATACTTCAAGCCTCATTGTGAACATGAAAAGTTAATGGAGATCATTAGTAATAGACATGATCCAAATGGTCTACTTAAATGACCATAGGTAAGTAGATAAGTAAGATTGCCTAACATGGTCACTCTTGTGTTATATTCCAAGGTATATGGGTTGTTTGTTATTTTTGTTAATTTTTCTATTCATTTATGTAGATTACTCATATTAAATTGTTCATAATGAATTAGTCTAATAATGGTGTCCTTGTATGTGTCCAGATTATCCAAAGAATCATAAGCACATGAAATCCCATCAATAAGAACAATGGTCTTTTTCAACACCACCAAAGAAAAAATCAGAAAAATGAAATGACCTACTTCAAAAATTATTTTATTACTTATTGTGCATGGTCCATCAAACAAAAGGTAAACAAACACAATTATATGGCCTACAATGTAGGTCTTTTGATGCTCTATTTCACAAGGTTTTAACAAACACACTTGTTGTGATCATCGTTAAAGTCTACAATTTCTTTCAATGAATGTGCCAAATTGACCTAACAACATAGGAAATTGAAAACCACATCCATTGAAAGGAATAATTCAGTTTTTTTTGTCATGAATTAATTTACTATCATGGATTTATGGCTTCCGGCAGTGTTCCCACGTCGGCATTGCCCACACACACTTGCAGGAGCCAACGACACGGAATCTTCCTGCTTCGTTTGCTTTTTGGCTCCCGGACGGAAATTCACCAAGTGTCCCTGAACGACATTTTCATGCGACTTGCAACTCGACATAACTCAGAAACCGGACGTCGGACCGATGAACCGTCGACTCCATTGGTCTCCTGGCATGCGATTACCTCTAGGGGGCCCTCTCCCTCATCTCCCCATGGCCCAATGGCTTCATTGTGCATTCATTTCGTAAACTAGGGTTTTGCTCAGTGTGGGAGTGTGCAATTTTTGCACACAGGGGTCAACTTTGGAAAATCATCCACCGGGCAAGTATGGCTAGTGTTCCTAGCCCGAACCTGTCTAGAAACACCTGCAGGACTCCCCAGAACCCGGTTTTGTTGCATGGTTGGAGTTCTATGCCCCCGGTAGGTATCCAGCAGGTGTCCCTGAAGGCCTTCTGGTAGTGAGACGGGACGAGCCATAGAATGAAGACCGTGGCTTGGATCGACGAACCGTCGATTCCGTTGGATTCAGCACACCGGGATAGTGCCAGGGGTGCCCCTCCCCTCCTACCCGGTGGCCCATGTGTCACCTTGCAGGTCCATCTTGGAAACTAGGGTTTTTCTCAGTGTGGGAGTGTGCAATTTTTGCACACGGGGGTCGACTTTGGAAAATCATCCACCGGGCAAGTATGGATAGTGTTCCTAGCCCGAACCTATCTAGACACACCTGCAGGACTCCCCAAAACCCGGTTTTGTTGCATGGTTGGAGTTCTATGCCCCCGGTAGGTATCCAGCAGGTGTCCCTGAAGGCCTTCTGGTAGTGAGACGGGACGAGCCATAGAATGAAGACCGTGGCTAGGATCGATGAACCGTCGACTCCGTTGGATTCAGCACACCGGGATAGTGCCAGGGGTGCCCCTCCCCTCCCACCCGGTGGCCCATGTGTCACCTTGCAGTTCCATCTTGGAAACTAGGGTTTTGCTCAGTGTGGGAGTGTGCAATTTTTGCACACGGGGGTCAACTTTGGAAAATCATCCACCGGGCGGGTATGGCTAGTGTTCCTAACCCGAACCTGCCTAGACACTTTGGAAACTAGGGTTTTGCAGGTCCATGATGATGATGATGGTGATGATGATGAAGATGTTGATGATGATGGCTTGGTCTAAGGTGGTGCTCTCAACTAGCTAATTCATTATGAAATATTTAACAAGACATGAATTAAATTTAATATAAGTGTATTGTTTAATATAGTGAGCATGAATTGAATTAATTTTGTTGGGTGAAGCCAATAACCAACATGATGAACATAATATAATTTTAGGGTTTACTGATCATATGTAAAAAATGGCATATTCATAAACTTGACATACAAGAGAACTTTTGGTATATTTATAAACAACGTAAACGTAAATTTGGCATATCAAGAACGCAAAATTGACATATTCATATGAAACATACATGTGAAAATTGAGCATATATCAATATTCAATTACAAATAGTTTAAATAGTATAGTATTAAAAGTATGTAACGTACCTCATCATGCTAGATCCCACCTATTATCATACAACCAAGCCCTCCGGATCATCTCTTATAATGATGGTCTCCATTAGTCTCTCGTGCTCTATATCCGGTAAGAAGTAGCGACCTTCGATGTATTTCGACTAGGCATTGTTCGTACCTGAAGGTTTGTGCCAATGATTAAGTTGGTAAAGTGATACACACTTGCACCTGGTTTGTAATCCCTGTAAACATATCCACCCTTCTTTCTTCCATTGCTGTCCTGTGTCAAGTATTCACATTTAAAAACCATAGACCCAGTTGGAAAGTGGTTGTTTTCATCGTCAGTCATGGACACAATGAGGGTTTGCTTTCCATCTATACAACATGCCAACCAGTATTCATCACCCCATTCAGTATCTTTTGAGGCAACCACTACGTATATGTGCCCTGCATTATATGATTGTAGGTATATGATCAAAATATTTTTCGTGCGATACAAGGCCATTAATGTGCATTTGAAGATTACGTAAACAAACAAAAAATGTTAAGGAAATGCATCATACCGGGTTGTACAAGGTCTGAGACATGATCAAAATCTGCAGAAATAGATGATTGGTCTTCTTCCAACGGAGTTAACTCAACAATTGCACGCTGATCAAGTGGAAGTGATATGCGATCCCATCCATCAACCCAATCCAATGATTCACACCCATCCCAGTCACCATCACAACAAGGCGGGCAAAAACAAGCGAGTTTTCTGGTCCAAATTTCAAATACTGGGTTATCAGAGCTTCGAACCGAATGAAAGCCACGAGTGCCAGGCACAGTCTTGCATTCCCATGCATGTAAACGATCTATGTCTACCACCTCCCAAAAAAATCTCTCCACA
Organism: Larix kaempferi; assembly: GCA_027924585.1. Taxonomy (NCBI): domain Eukaryota; kingdom Viridiplantae; phylum Streptophyta; class Pinopsida; order Pinales; family Pinaceae; genus Larix; species Larix kaempferi. The sequence goes on along the minus strand of BSBM01000764.1, from coordinate 3,181,135 downwards.
TGTCTCTTTCTTGTGGATTCTACTCGCATAGTTGATTCCTCTCCCATTACTGACGTGCACCACCTGACTATAGATTGAGCATTTAGAATAGTAGATTCTGTAGATACTTTCAATTCCTCTCTTCGTAGGGCTGTTTTGACACATGCTCCGGCTCCATCATGCTCTCCTTTACCATGCCCAGTCTCAAAATAGTTCCACATATGTGGCACTTTGTAGTTTTTATGCAATGAACACAACCACTGAAATATGCGTGCATTTTTGAACTGACCAGCACACCCATCAGACCAAATCCAGTGTCGGTCCATCTGTATGTTCCTTCCCTTCAAGTGATCATAGAACATGATGAAGCAATGACGTACATAGTGGAAGTCGTGGCACCTATCATCACTTATGTAGAAGTGATATTCCTTCAGAATTTCTCTTTGCTCTTCAGTGCTATTTGGGCCATGCCTATATGTGATATGGACCATCAAGGAAACCTACTCAGAGTGATAATACTGACTTTGGATCTCATTTTGAGGTTGCAGAGTGTAGTTCTCGGCAAAATAAACAACTGAAAGTATAGTACCAAGGGGAAATGTATCTCTGCATATTCTAAACTTCTCATCCTGCCATCGTGCCACGTGGACATGCTGAACATATTGATGTGTCTTTTCAATAAATTCCTTGATGAAGTCACTAACTTGTACCTGGTGACACAAAATGATCTCAATGTCAGTTTTTTGTTGTAAGTAAGGATTGAAATGTAACTGTTACAACATAATTTTATAGATATAAATGCATACCTGAGATGTCACCAATTGTATTTTTTTGCTTTCTTTCCCTGGGACTATTTCATAGTTGATATATTTGAAACTTTTCATGTCTGTAACCATTTTCCCAAATTCACTGTCTCCATTCTCGTGCATACATTGGCTCAATAATGCCATTCCAGCACAGTTGGAGCATGTTCCATCCAAACAAGATTTTGCATAGTATGTTTGCCCCTCGGGCTTATTGCACATGATGCTATGAATGAATTCTCTTGATGAAGTCGGTGGTATTGTCATGGAACAATCCTGCACAATGTTAGTATGCAACACACGACGAATGTACAAAAATGTTTCATAGTAATATTCATATTCTACATGGTATCTACAACAACAAGTGTTACGAAGAGTATTTATTCTAACATACCATGGCTTACATTTCTCAAAAGATCTTTGCCCCAAGTTCAATTGTATATGCTCAATCTTAAATTTCTCATAAAGCTCTATCTGTGTTATATCAAGAAGATGCTTAGTATGTGGTTCACGATCCTTTGAACCCCTTCTTAGTTTTAGTACATCCTTTCGGTTTGAAGAAGGCCTTGTGTGATCATGCCAAAAACTGTGCACTAGTCCCTTTACTGCATCAACTAGCTTCATGTCACGACGTGGAAACCGACCAACAAAGGCCCAAAAATCTGTCTGATCGGTTGTGTCAAGATGTTCTCTTCTAATAGAATACCTATGGAGGGTTTTTACATTCAAATTAACTAGTTCGGATGTAGGCCTGAGAATACGAAGGGCCCTGGTGTTCTTATCTGCAATTGATTGTGACAACACACGACGAGCAGCATTGCGGTCCTTTGAACGTGTGTTCTTACCAATTTTACCAAATGCATCTACTAGGCTTTTAACTATATGAGAACTTGGTTCAGAATTCTTTATCATCTTTATCCCTAACTTTTTCCTAACAACATTCATGCTCCTAGATTTTAACAATGATAAAAATAATCTACATTTATCTCCATCACATTTAGAAACAAAATATTTATCAAGTATCTGTTGAGTTTGATAAGCAATACTACGTTTAGATAGCGTACCTTCAATGGAATTCATAAGTCTTTCATCAACTTGTATACGCTTCGGAGTTCTTCGACGTGTTCTTGCTAATGGAGGTAAGGGGGTTGGAATTGTACCATGTAGCGCATCACCAAGACGCTCTGGCGTTTCAGTAGTAGCTTGGTGTCCTTCATTCTCTTCCTAGTAGTTGGATGGTGGAAGTACAACATCCTCATCCATGGTTTGTGGAAGTCCAACATCCCCTTGTGGAAGTCCAACATCCTCATCGATGGTGTGGATAACATTCTCTTCTTCAATAGTAGGCAAAATGTCCAACACCTCTCTGACTTCATCGCTTGTATAACCACATCCGGATAGCAAATTGGGTGTTTCTTCGTGAGCTTCATCTTGAGATGGTAACTTATCACTTTGACTTGAAGTGGGAATTGAAACATCCCCTAATGAGCACCTACGTTTTGCTTCTTGATTACTTCCATGGGGTGCTTGTTCAACAACTATTGTGGAAATTGAAGGTCCCTCTTGTCGTGGATTAATAGGATGAACCATGGTATCCTCTACAATTGGATTTGGATTAGTTTCCAAAGAAAGCCTCCGATTCATCGTGTATATTCTTTTCTTTTCTTTCCCTTCTTCAATGACTTCTTGAGATCTCTTCTTCCTTGTTGATTTGTTTACTCGGTTACGTGCATTCCCCATCACCACAATGATCAATTCAATATAGTTTGTTTTTGTTGCTCCTCAATTACAAGCTCTTCAATAATAAGCAAATGGAAGTTCTTCCTTGTTGGTCTTGAAGCTTGATATCTTATCTTCTGTGCTCCTCAAATATAAGCAAAATGAATCTTTCAAAGGCCTTATCTTTGGTGTTCTTCAATTGGAGATTCTTCAAGCTTGCTAATTATTTTCTTCAAATATGGCCATATAACCCAACACCACAGTGAGCAACCATGAAAGATGTCCTCAATGCTGCACCTGCATAAAAAAAAAAATGATGGAGTTGGTGTAGAATGTGAAAATTTTTAGACGCGGGCTCGTGCTGTTCGAAAAATTGCGGGATTATTGCTTTTGTTCGGACAGAGTGAAGTTGCTCTCGGACAGCAATAGGCCATTATTTCTGGAGTTGAAAAACGCGTACGCGTTATATAAATACAAAACGCGTGCGCGATATGTAGTGAAAAAATGCGAACGCGATATAGTCAAGCACAATTAATAGGTTAGGTGCACGGCTAGGGCAATGAACACAATCAAAGAAAACTAATAATTTATATGATTGCATACAAAACAAATGTTTTGTATGGTTTAATACCCCCTAGCTCTCTCCCAATAATCCCTAGATACCCCCTATCTCTTTCTAAATATCTATTCCTCATTCTCCCTACATGTTTCTTTCATGTTTCTTTCTCTCCCTTCAGCCATGTCTCTACCACCCCACTCTCCATCTCTCCACCTTCTCTTTATCTTCGTCATTATCCCTCCCTATAGCACTCTCTCCCTTCTTCTCCCTTAATCACTAACCCTCTACGCCTTTATCCCTCCCCCCTGCCCTCTCTGTCTTACCTTGTTCCTAGAGCCCCTCCCCCATAAAGGCCTTTAGACCCTCTTCTAAACATTAATCCCTAAGTGCATAAGTGCACAAGATGATGAGGAGGAGGAGGGTGATGACAATAAAGATGATCATGATGTAGATGAAGATGATAAAGATGATGAGGAGGAGGAGGGTGATGACAATGAAGATGATCATGATGCAGATGAAGATGATAAAGATGATAATGTTGATGAAGATGATGGTAATGATGATGAAGATGTTGATGATGATGGTGATGAAGATGTTGATGATGATTGTGATGATGATGATGATGAAGATGATGGTGACATGATGGAGATGTTGATCTAATGAGGAAGATGATGATGATGATGGTGATGATGGTGATGATGATGAAGATGTTGATGAGGACGATGATGGAGATGAAGATGATGATGATGAAGAAGATGATGATGATGGAGATGTTGTGTTGATGGGGAACCTAGAGATGACAATGATGATGAAGATGGTGATGGTGATGACGATGAAGATTTTGATGATGATGCTGATGGCGATGATGATGAAGATGTTGACGATGATGGTGATGGTGATGTTTAGATGATGATCATGATGATGTTCAGAAGATCATGATGGTGATGATGATGGAGAAAATGACAATGATGGATATGTTGATGAGGAACCTGCAGATGCCAATGATGATGATGATGGAGATGTTGATGAGGAACCTATAGATGCCAATGATGATGGTGATGACGATGAAGATGTTGATGATGATGGTGCTGGTAATGATGATGATGATGATGATGATGAAGATGATGGTGACATGATGGAGATGTTGATCTGATGAGGAAGATGATGATGATGATGATGGTGATGATGATGAAGATGTTGATGACGATGATGACGGTGATGAAGATGATGATGATGAAGAAGATGATGATGATGGAGATGTGTTGATGGGTAACCTAGAGATGACAATGATGATGAAGATGGTGACGGTGATGACGATGAAGATTTTGATGATGATGCTGATGGCGATGATGATGAAGATGTTGATGATGATGGTGATGGTGATGTTTAGATGATGATCATGATGATGTTCAGAATATCATGATGGTGATGATGATGGAGAAAATGACGATGATGGATATGTTGATGAGGAACCTGCAGATGCCAATGATGACGATGATGGAGATGTTGATGAGGAACCTACAGATGCCAATGATGATGGTGATGACGATGAAGATGTTGATGATGATGGGGTTGGTAATGATGATGATGATGATGATGATGATGATGATGATGAAGATGAAGATGATGGTGACATGATGGAGATGTTGATCTGATGAGGAAGATGATGATGATGATGATGGTGATGATGATGAAGATGTTGATGACGATGATGATGGTGATGAAGATGATGATGATGAAGAAGATGACGATGATGATGGTGATGAAGATGATGATGATGAAGAAGATGACGATGATGGAGATGTGTTGATGGGGAACCTAGAGATGACAATGATGATGAAGATGGTGATGGTGATGACGATGAAGATTTTGATGATGATGCTGATGCTGCTGCTGCTGCTGCTGTTGATGATGATGATGATGATGATGAAGATGTTGACGATGATGGTGATGGTGATGTTCAGATGGTGATGATGATGATGATGATGATGATGATGGAGATGTTGATGAGGAAGGGGGAGATGACAATGATGGTGATGGTGATGTTCAGATGGTGATGATGATGATGATGATGATGATGATGGAGATGTTGATGAGGAAGGGGGAGATGACAATGATGATGAAGATGTTTATGGTCATGAAGATGATGATGATGGTGATGGTGATGATGATGGAGATGATGGAGATGATGGAGATGGCGATGAAGATGATGATGATGATGATGATGGTGAAGATGATGAAGAAGATGATGATGATGGAGATGTTGACCTGATGACGATGAAGATGATGATTATGGTGATGATGATGAAGATGTTGATGCTGATGATGATGGTGATGAAGATGATGATGATGGAGAAGATGATAATGATGGAGATGTTGATGAGGAACCTACAAATGCCAATGATGATGATGATGATGGTGATGACAATGAAGATGTTGATGATGATGGTGATGGTAATGATGATGAAGATGATGATGATGATGGTGATGGTGATGGTGATGTTTAGATGATGATGAAGAAGATGATGGTGACATGATGTATATGTTGATCTGATTCAAGGAAGATGATGATGATGATGATGATGGTGATGATGATGAAGATGTTGATGATGATGATGATGGTGATGAAGATGATGATGATGAAGAATATGATGATGATGGAGATGTTGATGTTGATGGGGAACCTAGAGATGACAATGATGATGAATATGGTGATGGTGATGGTGATGGTGATGACGATGAAGATTTTGATGATGATGGTGATGGTGATGATGATGAAGATGTTGATGATGATGCTGATGGTGATGTTTAGATGATGATAATGATGATGGAGATGTTGATTTGATGAGAAATATGATGATGATGATGATGATGGTGATGATGATGAAGATGTTGATGATGACGATGATGGTCATGAAGATGATGATGATGAAGAATATGATGCTGATGGAGAATATGATGCTCACAACTCCCTCTAGTCTCTCTCTCCCCAACCATCAATCTCTCTCTTCTCTCTCTCTCTCTCAAACACACACACATACACACACATTATGTCACTTTCCATTCTCAAACCCATCCCCCCTCCATCCATATCTATCTCCAACTTTCTCCCTCCATCCCTCACCCTACCTTCTCTCCCTCCCTCTCTCATCGCCTGTCTCTCACCTTCTATCCCTCCCTCATCTTTCCCTCAACCTATCCCAATCTCTCCATCACTCCCTCTCTCTCCATCGCCACCACTCTCTGCATGTCTCCCACCAACACTTTCTGTCCCTCCCTTCCTATCTCTTATTTCGTTCTATCCCCATCTATCTCTCACTCCCTCCAAATCCATTCCTCCCCATTGTCCCTCTCCCTCCCTCGCTCTATGTCTCTCCCCCCCTTGTATTCTTTATTTCTCTCTCACATCCCCCTTTCCTCCATCCATTCCCCCTTGTCACTCAAGTCTCACTTTCAACTTCTAACCCTATACCTCTTCAGAACCTATTCTACTCCTAATAGTGCTCTCAAGCTCCACTTCCCTTCACCCCCTGTAGCCCATCATGTTCTCATTCCCTTCATCTCTCCCCACTCAAGCTTCCAACATCCTTCTAAGCCCTTGACCCTTTCCCACCCCTATTAAATATTAACCATAGATTCCCTTGACCCTTCCCCACCCCTTCTCAAATATTAAACAAAAATTCCTTTGACTTCCACACCCCCTCTTTCTCAAGTATTAAACATGTATTTTATGATTTGAATAACGCGAGCGCGTTTTGTAACTATATAACGCGTACGTGTTATGTAGTTATATAACGCGTACGCGTTAAGTATTGATATAACGTGCACGCGTTATTTAGTTATATAATGCATACGCGTTATTTAAATCTAAAAAGCGCGGCAACATTTTTGAATTTAAACAGGACGAGTCACATGCTCACATGTCAACAATAATCCTATGTGTATGCTTTGGAGTTTGCTTCGGTAATTCCAAACCTGTGCTATGTTAATGAAAAACCAAAGCTAATTGGGTATTTCTTCCAGTTTCTGGAGAAGCCTATGCTTAGCCACTCGTTACAATATGCTACACAGAGTCATTTTTGACGAAATCTTAGACACAAATAGCATTTTTTCTGCAGATTCCAAATATGTAACTTTTATTTTGAAATATTAATTTTTCCTATTTTCTTTCAATTTCTTTTCTGTCCTACCTCCTTAACTCGTGAAACACATTGTTAGTGTTTCTTCCATAACTTTTTCAATTCTCAATCATTTCAAAAAAAAATTGTATGGTGCACAAGAGAACACTAACCTCCACGTTCTATGAAAAACCCATTTCAAGATTTTTGCATTAAGACCTTCAAAGGCTCTACCCACAAAAGAGGTACTATTTTTGAGGTTTGATCACTTAGACAATTATAAAAAAATTATAAAATTACTAATTTAATTTTCGAAAAATAATGGCGCACAAGTGCTATGTGTTCTCTACATGCATGCCGATTTTTGTAGCTTGATTCCATCATTTAGGCCCTCAAAGGCTCTACCCACAAAAACATATACCTTATCATTTGCCTGAAAAATAAAAAGTGTCTGTTAGGAAAAATGAAACTTGACATAGCTATGCAAATTTTCAATACATAAAAGTTATATATTCAGAAACGTGATTCAATTTCCTACATTTCATCTTTTTTACTCAATGCAAGATATTTTCCGTAAGTAAATCAAAAAATCCAAGTAAGTTGAGGGATGCCTGCTTTTTCAGTTTTCTATTGCATCTAACGTGCCAAAAGTGACCCTCAGTAGCTTGCACTGACCCTAAGATTAGCTCCAATTTGCATATCATCATTGACTTCACAAGTTTGTAGAACATCAAGGTTGTGAAGTTCGAGAATATTGCTTCTAGATTGAAATCATTTTTGGTGACATGTTTGAATATCCATTATTGGTTTATCAAACTCAATATATAGATTAAATTCCGTATGTATGATTTGATGACCCTGATGAAAATGAATTTTGTAGTTCATTTTGGTTATATTAGAACACTATTAGAAATTATATCCCTTTAAGTGTCTCTAGGATTAATATCTACTCAAAACTATTAAAAAAACCTTATTGTAAGATATGAGTAGTCTTTAAAAAACACCTAAACCAATCCATTCTCAATATTCCCACACAAGGATCAGTAAAGAATACTTGAGTATTCTTTGAAAAAACACCTACACCAAACCATTTTCAATATTGGCATCTTTAACTCCTATTAAAATTTACATGAGTTGCCTCGGAAGAAAACCTAAACCAAGCCATTCTCAAACTTCACATCTTTAACGTGTCTTCAAGTTAAGTTCCCCATTGGTTTACTTAATAATTGGTAATAATTGCTGACCTACTAGAGGTTTACTTAATAATTGATAATACTTATTAAAGGGTCATGGTTGTTCAAGTTTTGTTTCATAGTTTCTATTTCAATCTTCTTTGGCATGCTTGAAATCTTTTGATTGTGATTATAAGGATGACTTTGAATTTGAGAGCCAAATTGGATTGACATTCTTTGGAATATAGGAAAAATATTGTGCTTGTTTAAAGAAATGTTAACAATTTGTTTGGTTAATGCAATGAATATTTTGATTATAATGTTAATAAAGTGTATTATAACTTGATTCTTCTTGATTTTAGGTTTAATATTCTCCTATTTTACTCTATTGTTTATATCTTCAACATATAATTGCAATTACTCATAATATATTGATCTTGTGATAATTCCTATACATTATCCTTCATGTTAGAGGTTTTCTGTCTCCAAGAAAATGAGGAATTGTTTTCAATTTTGTATGATAACATCAACCTTAACTTCTAATGCATATATATATTTTTTATCAACATTCTATCTTTAATTTCCTTAAAGACTTTGTTTTCTAATGTCTTATTGGTCAACATGTTTTCTACGTGACCACAACATACTAGATTACATCTTCATTAAAATAATGCCTATGTTGCAATGATGGGTATTATTGGAATTATTTACAAGTATCTACCATGTATCCCAATATGCTTGGAGAAGGTTATAGAGGGATATGCATGATGTCTTGATCCTCTATATATGTGATTTAGAGTTGTTTTATATATGTGATTTAGAGTTGTTTGGTGAATGACATGACTATTTGTGAGTTATAGTTGTTTTGTCAAGGGCTATTTATGAGTTGAGTTGTTTGCTCTACTAGGTTGTTTTGTGAAGGACTACTTATAAGTTTAGTTGTTTTCTCTACTAGAATGTTTTGTTTCCTCGACATTTATAGAATTAAATGGAAAAAAAATCATTAAGAGTATTTAAACCATCATCAATACAATGAAAACAAATATATACTTGAAATGTACATGTTTTTGTTGTATTTTATATTATAAATATTTCTTGTTAATTAAACTCACTTCAACAAATATTATTAAAGCAAGTGAAAACTAAGAAATGTTCTCAAACACTATTTCAATATGGAAATTGTTTAAACCTTATATTTTGGGTATTTGTTTGAAAAATATTTTACAAATCTACTTTGTAAAGTGGTGTTTCTATAATATCAACCCTATGTAAATGCAAACAACAAGAGCAAGCCATATTTACCTCAAGACCTTTCCCACTTAACCTCTTTTAATCCGTCTATTTTTGGTTGCACATATAAGTTTCCCATAACCAATATCAATTTATATTTTCTTCTTCCTTGTACTTTATAGTAGTTCCATAGTTTTAAAGTGGACTCTTTATGTTCTAATTAGCAAACCTCATACTTAGCATAAAAAAATAAGAACATAACATGTTTTATACATGTATAAGCAATTAATTAACAACATTTCAAAGCACACTATTGGCTTAAGATATTGGTTATAGGAAGTTTATATGTGCATATGCTCATTTATCTAATACACCTTCCTTCTACTTTCATTTGCATCTTTATTGATTTCTTTATCTGCATGCTATATCTTTTAGTATGCCACCATAACATTATCATTACATGTATGAATGCCTTATGCAACATCAGTATACATTTTCAGTTTGTAAGTAGCTTGTATACATTTTTTCCATCTCCCACCTTTTCTCTTTATAACATATGACCAATAGTTGAGTTCCTTTCTAAATATAAACCACTTCTAGAATTTAGTATTCATATCCATGAAATAGACACAATGAAAATGATAAGAAATGATTGGATAAGTTTAAATTAACATCTTCTTCCAAACCTAGATGTCAAATGTTGTTGTTGTTTCCATTGATCATCTTCTATATATGAAGAACTTGTAGTATCTATCTATACTTATCAAAGTTACTTATGAGTTCATGCTTGCTTTTTAGACAGCATACCTTCCATACTTGCTTGACACTTTCATTTGAATGTTGTTGTTTCCATTGATCATCTTGTATATATGAAGAACCTGTAGTATCTATCTATACTTATCAAAGTTACTTATGAGTTCATACTTGTTTTTTAATCAATATCTATATTCCATACTTGCTTAACACTTTTATTTAAAGGTTAATAGACATATTTGTTTGACACTTCTTGTTTGTTGTTCCTATCGACGGGAAAATTGTTCAACGTGTTTGTGCTAGAGAGTACCTTTTGAACTTATCGGTGAAGACATAAACTTTTAATTCAAATCTTCGCTTGAAGGTGCTCATTGTCATGTCCGAAGAGGTTTCACCATTATTGGAAACAATTGACCCACTTGATGAAAGTGACAACATTGTGTTCAATAGGCGTCCAATTGTCCGCAAGCTTTGAACTTTACCTTTACATTCACTTTTTCCAAGTTTGACTGCTTTTCAGTCCCAACTTTGTTTATATTCTTCTCATACTTAGCAGCTACAACTTTTTGAGTGCCTATGTATTTGTAATCTAAGATTGTTATAAACTTTGCTCTTTTCCTACGAGTATCCTTCGCTGCCTGTGCCTACGTTTTTGTTCCTTAACTTTCCTCTTTTCCTACCGGCGTTCATTTTTGCCCCTCAAGGGGCAAATGCTGGTATATAATTCTTTTAATCCACCTCCTAAGATAACGTCCATTGCTCCAACCAACCACACACAACTTAGTTTCAAAAGTCTAATTCAAGAGGCAGCAATATGCCCAACCCCCTTAACATTTGGCATCCATGTCATTACAATTCAAAATACCAATAATTAAAAAGAGAAACATATGGTTATAGTTATTTCAATAGTATTAAAATATTGAGGGACTAAATACATATGCAACATGATATTAGAAGTAAGTTTGCATTTTTTAAGGTAGAATATATATATATATATATAAAGATTTTTTTAGAGTTAGCATTCAAGTTTTGAATGAGTGATCTAATATAAAGAGTGTTTAACATTCTTTATATTTATTATCTATTCTACATATAGAATACATTAAATATTCAAAATATATTATGCTCACATAAACAAATCTTGATATACCTACCTAAACCTTTTTAACTTTTTATTATCTATTCTACATATACAATACATTAAATATTCAAAATATATTATGCTCACATAAACAAATCTTGATATACCTACCTAAACCTTTTTAACTTATTCCATAAGTTTATTCCATTTGTGATAAAGATTTACTATTTTCATACTAAAATTTCCGGCGCAACTTTAAGAGATCAAACGGAAGATTAATAATTATTAGAATTTCAACCCATACCAACATACCAAATCTGTTGTACAATGTTTAGTTTTGATTAGAAGTTTATTCAAAAGTATGTAATAAATGTTTGGGTATTTTCTCAAACGATATTCAAAATAAATATATAAACCTATTATAAATTAAAATTAAAATTTGAATAAACATTTTTCTTTTACATATAGCAAATACATAATATATACTGTATAACTTAAATTTAAATATATACATGGGACACAATTCTTGCCCGAATAACATGTATACCAAATGTATGAATATATATTTGAATTCGTTGAACTTTATATTTTTTTACAGTAACAGCTTTTCCACCGACCAAGTACAAAAGATAGGGTCCGTATATGTTGACACGAAGCTAATATCTGTGGGCTCTATTATAACCACAAAACAAATGCAAAACCAGAAGAACAAATTACAAGCATCTTGGAAACCAGATGGAAGTGGCACTCCTGGATTCATTGGACTGCGGTGCAGTGCTGTGTACAAACAGTAAATTCCCGTGCATACCTTTTCCTTAGACGCTGGACTGGTTGAACCAGTTCTTGCAATTATAGACAGAGCAGAATGCCTGCAAACAAGTCACCGCCAGAAGTATCGCTGCAGCTATCAGAGATATGAATTTCCAGGACCCAAATATGTGTTCGTTCACAAACTCAATCACAACAACATTCCATTTTCTGTTATAATGTGCGTTAATGTCCTTTATAACTTTATCCAGATATGCAACTTTTGTGAGACGAACGCACTTACCCATGCTGTTCCACAGGCTCGCAACCTCCCCGTCGTTATGAAGATGGTTTGAAATAATTCCGCTCTGTCTCAGCAATCTCACATCTACTTCGCTGTCGATCATCCCGTTCATGAAATCGGTGTATCGTGTGAAAACCAGCGCCCCTGGAGCCGCAGAAGCTTCTAATGCTACCAGATTTCTCAAGATTACTTCTGTGTTGCTGTCCAACTTCACTTTGGGGAGATAAAGTGTGGCAGTCTTCTCATCAAATTGTATTGTGGTAAGATCGTCGTCGGTTGGAACGAATTTGACTCCTGTAGAGTATAAATCGGATACAGATGGAATAGCCAGTTCGTCTCGCGTGGGCGGTATGATCTTAACGGAGGTTTCCTCGCTTTTCCCGTCCCCGTCTCCCTCTCCTTCGTCCTTCTCAGATTTGATCTCATCTTTATCGACAAAAAGAGCCAAGGGTTTCTTCAGGGCACTGAGAACAGGTATATTCCCAATAACAGAAAGAAGACGTAAGGGCAACTGCATGAGAAATCGCAGAGGCCTCCCGTTGAGCAGTCGCCTAGGCATGTCTGTAAGAAATCGAATGGGACCAACCTTAATAGAGGAGAGAGTCTTCCATAGCAAACTGAAGGCCTCTGTAGCATTTGACATTTCCTCTGTATCAGGCGCATCGTTTCCTTGATCCTCAGCTGAATTCGGATTTTGATTGCTGTAAACAGGGACGATAGCGTAATACAGCACCTCCAGCACGTGCCCTCTCTCGTTGATATGGAGACTAGATTTGTCAGGCAACTTGAAACTGAAAGGCGATAATTCTTGGCACATATGCCTCAGAAGGCTGGAAAGCCTCTCCTCTGCATTGGCTTTAGAACCCAGCTGCAACTCCAAAAGATTTTGCAAAAGAAATAGCGGCAATTGATTTTCCAGCATCATCAGATCTCTGACAATGGAGTTGTGGGTAGAGCCAGTGCCAGTAGGATGTAAGACTCGTCCCAGCTGCTTGACGTCCACGTCCGAGCTTTTGTCGGCATGTCTGACATAAAACTGCAAACACTCGAGAAGAAACACGGCGTCGAGAGCCATGACCCACGCCAAGGTTTCTTCCTTGTAGTCGATGAACTTGTGGTAGCATCTCCGGATTTTCCAATCGTGCTTCTTAAATTCCTCCACAACGACAGACTGAAACTTCTGCCCGTTGATTTTTTTCTGAAATCTGCGAGCAGCTGCCAGTTTGTAGTGCTCCATATCATAGAGCTCAGATCTCCAGTGATGATAGGGTCCAACAGAAACGGATTGAGGAGTGTACGCTTCGGGCTTCAGTACCAATAACTCTTTCGGCACATTAAAAATTGACATACATAACTCCTTCTCCTCTTCTTCATCTTGTTGTAGTATGTCCAGACTTTCCTTGATCTGAATAACCCAACCATTCTCATCGATCTTCACTTTGGCGTTAGTGTTGGATTCCATGCTTCTGCCGAGTCAATAGCAGCCACAATCAAACAAATGGGAAGAGCTGGGAAATATACTTCTGAGAGAATTGAGTGACTGCGCAGCCTTATATGGAGCTCATATGGTGGATGAATACACAGCGCGGAAGTAGCTTTTCCTTCCAATGAGCTCGAGGTATCGAACTTTATTTACAGGTAACTTTAAATTTATTTTAGTGTTTATTTACATCAACTTTGTTATTCATATTCATTTTGGTTTATCAGATCTTAAAAAGGGTATTATTTTTTTTGCTTTAAAATTTTATTTTTATCTTCAAGAAATTTGTTGAACTTACTATAGTTTTAGTAAGCTAAGAGGTTATAAATATTTGAATTGTAGAAAATGTTATGAAACTCAAGCATGTTAAGAATTGTAATATCACCAGTCCACTATCCGTTATTGGTGTATTAATCAGTTATAAGTCAGTAGTTAGTTAAGTATGATTAGAACACCTTGTTGTCCCATAGTATTTACTCTTCCATGGTATTTACTCCTATTCTTACTTTTTTTATTGTGTTCCATATTTTAACATGGTATGAGAGCATATGGCCTGATCCATCCTTCTTGTTGTTGGGTAAGTCTTTTCACATAGTGGAAAGCACACAGGTATAGATCAAGACGGAGAACATCCACGTGGAGGAGTAGCTTCACAGCTTTGGGGCCACATCAAATATTTTTATTATTATTATTTTTCTTTGGAAGAATGACAAACCTTTGATGGAGACAATTATGAAGTATGGTCTTTCAAAATAAGGAATTTGTTAAGGTCACAAGATTTGTGGCATTTTGTAGCTGAAGTGGATCCTAGTGATCTAGAAGCATTTGAAAATTTGACAGAGTATCAAAAGGAAAGAAGGCAAGTTGTTGCCTTAAGTATCATACAAAATGGTATAGATTATTCAGTCTTTCATTACATTTCAGAAGCTTCTACTCCCAAAGAAGCATGGGATATATTGAAAGCATATTTTAGTGAAGAGGAATTTGATGTAGAAGAACATGAAACAACAGAAGATGAAGATGAGGAAGATGAAGAACACAAAGATGAGGAAGATGAAGAACACGAAGTTGAGGAACATGAAGAAGTTATTGCTCTCCAAGAAGAGCTGAAAATCATTGAAACAAGAGATTCAGAGGAAGATGTGAATGCCCTCTAAGAAGAGCTGAAATATATTCATCTTTTTTTTACAAATTTTTTGAGTGTGTAGGTAAAATGGACAGCAACATACAATATGTTGAAATAGAAGAAGAAGTAGACTTGCACTATGTTCCAGGACCAATGAAAAGCAATAACACTGCTTATTGTGCATAAGACAAAGAAGATGTTGAAGAACACCTACTTAGCATCAAGTTCAAGAAGACCAAGAAGAAGCAGTCCAAGTACACATCAAGGAAGAAAGTAAAGCTTAAGTTTATTTTAATGAAATGTATGTCTAGCTGAGACATAGACCAGCAGGCACAATGCTTAAGTGTTGAGGCATTGATAGTGTTGAATATTGTCCGGGTTGAGATTAAGGGGGTATGTTAAGAATTGTAATGTCAAGAATTGTAATCTCACCGGTCCAGTATCCATTATTGGTGCATTAATTAGTTAAGTCATTAGTTAGTTAAGTATGACTAGGACACCTTGTTGTTTCATAATATTTACTGTCCCATGGTATTTACCCGTGGTTTTTGGTATGATGTAATGCTATATATACTTGTGGTTAATATTGAGAAGGAAAGCCATTGCCCATTGTGTTTCTCCTCTTCTTACTATGTTCCATATTTTAACAAAGCATTCTAAAAGAAAATGATTTTCATCTTCACCACTCATAGACTCACAAAGATAGCAGCTTATAGACTCACAAAGATGGCAGCTCTTTTGTCCATTGAGTTTTAGAAATAGACCAATCCCCTATTTGCTTATAGAGCTCATATTAATTTTCTTCTTTTAACTAGTTAATAATGAGAGATACTTCTCATTTTCTAGACTAGGGTTAATGACTTCCTTATAGTAGTTTAATTTTCTTTTGACATCAAAATTTTTCTCTCACAACAATTTCTCTTTAAACTTAGATGTAATAATATTTTCCACATTATTAATATTCCCCAAAGTATCATTTTCGTCAATTCCTCAATGATTTTACGAAGGGATGTTATCTTTACACCATCTGGGCTTGAGGCGTAGTTGGTTTTGACTTGATTTTAATGCATTTTTATGAAGTCTCTATTCACCCATGTTATTTACGGCTTGAGGCGTAGTTGGTTTTGACTTGATTTTAATGCATTTTTAGGAAGTCTCTATTCACCCATGTTATTTATCTTGTTACATCAGGTATCTAGTCATAGCCATGATGAGGTATCTAGTCATAGCCATGCTCTTTATGGGGGAAAGACCGATTTCTTTGAGGAGAATAGGATAATACCTATTGCTTTTAATAGATTATAAGTTATAAAAGGTTTTTGGATTTGCTCAATATTTCTCCGAGATTATATTGTAACCCCATACTTCACAACCATATAGGATAATGGGGATGACAAGACTATTTACAATTGTTTTCAAGACCAAAATAAGCGTTCCACCCACTTGATCCTTTTTGTCATATTATAGAAGTTGTAGTGAATATCAATTCCAAGTTTACGTTGTAGTGAATATCGATTCCAAGATACTTGTAAAAAATCACTTTCTCATTATTATTATTGTCATAAATAAAATTAGTATAAATATCTTTTTTAGATTTTATAACCAAAACTTTTATCTTCTTGATGTTAACTACATACTACATATCTACGAATTATGTAATAATTACCCAGCCGAGATTTAATTCTACCATAATCCAGATTTAATTTATTTCTTTATAGTCATTCCGTCGATAACGACATTAGTTATTTTGTAAAATAATCTCTCCCAACCAAGTAGCTTTCCCAACACTAGTTACATAGCTTCACTTTTGATAAAAATAATTAAGGCCTTTAGTCCAAGATGCCACCGACATTGGCTTCATCCAGAATAAGAATAAATTGACAAACCATTACAATTTATAAACATGAAAAGTTTTAAATTCATTTATGAAAGAAGCACTTTGAATTAATTGAGTTTTACTCTACCTTCTTATAAAAATCATATACTTAAAGCTAGTGTTCGTATTTGATTAAACAATATTTTTTAATGAATAAAAGAAGGAAAAGATTCAAAGATAAAATGATTGTTCAAAGAAATGTGGCATCATACTTTCACGAATGACTAAACTTAGAAGCGACCTCCAACCATGGATTCCTCTTTTAAGCGGTGTTTTATAAATGTTAATTTTACTTCAGGAATTTGGCGATTTAGAATTTGTAATTTTTAAAGGTTCGTTGTTTGAATTCTAGTTTTGATGATATGGATTAATTTAAAAACTTCTAAAACCTTTTTATTACGAAATCCACTCTCAATTATAGTTACGATTCATTAAATTTCAAAAATCTATCATCGATTAGACTTACAATGGATAAAACTTCAAAAAGTCCACTCACACAAAATACTAAAAAATGCATAAATACAATTTAAAAAGAAAGCAATTTAATTGGCATCTGACTACCAATTCTGAAGCGATTATTTATAATTTAAATGTCAAGTAATTTAAAATAATTAGTAATGTCATGGTAATTATGAATTTAACTAACGACATTGACATCCTAACTATGATGTTATCCGTAATAATTTACCAGCTCTGAAGTACAAGTGGGCATAGAAACAAGTGGGTTTATATTTATTCTCTCCAAATCTTCTTTATGCCTCGCAACGTGTAAACATATAATAATTAATTGAAAAATATTTGATGGACAAATCAAATCCCTAATCTTATGGTGATTTCCCATCCTACTTTATCCTTTCATTTTTATTCGGAGTTGGAATTTGCCAAAGTAATTTGTCTGTATTTTTTGTTTAAAGTTAAATGAAAAGCTTGAATTTACTTAAGAATCAAGATATCTATAATTGATAGAACCCAAGAATACAAGATAGGTTGAATTCATATTTAAATTTAAAACTATATGTCACATAGGTTGAACTCATATTTAAATTTATAGCTGTACGCCACATATATTAATTAAGTATTAATAAAAAAGACAAAAACTTATTATAAACTTCTATTTTAAATCAATCTTATTTAAGAATTTTAGAATTTTAAAAAACTAAATCAATCTTATTTTAGAATTTTAGAATTTTAAAAAACTAAATCAATCTTATTTTAGAATTTTAAAAAACTAAATCAATCTTATTTTAGAATTTTAAAAAACTAAATCAATCTTATTTTAGAATTTTAGAATTTTAAAAAACTAAATTGCAATTGAGAATTTGATTTAATATAATTTATTATTTAAAATTATTAAAAAAATAAATTTCAATTTAATTAATTTATAAAGAAAAATTAATTTCAATTTTAAAAAACTAAATTATAATTCAGAATATGATTTAATCTAATTTATTATTTAACAACATTAAAAAAATTAAATTCCAATTTAATCAATTTTTAAAAGGGAAATTTAATTTAAAATAAATTAAGGGAATAAATACATAAATACATCACATTAACAAGAAGTACAAATTAAATTTAATTCATAATTTTTATAATACCATAAATTAAGATAAAAATATAAAGAGAAGACTTAAACATATATAAAATTTGAATAAAATATATTTTAAAATACATATATTAAATGATATATCAAAAACTAAAACTAATACATACATTTTTTTTTGATAAAAAGATAAATCAAAATCAAAATTTAGATATGGACAAATAATATTATTGTAATCAAAATTTACATCAATAAATATATTAATAGTTAGAATTTATATTATAGGGATATATAACCACCATAATAAGATTTTAAATAAAAGAATTTAAATTTTTTATATTTGTTTTTATTTAAATGGATATATGGATATACTACTATCATAATAAGATTTTAAATCAAATAATTTATTTTTTTTATATTTGTTTTTATTAAAAATAGATATAGGTATTTTGAATCTTAAATGAAAATAATTTTAGTTACTAAATTATAAAAATTTTGATATTTTATTTTGTTAAAAACAAATCATTATCAATTTATTTGTTAAAAAAATATTTGTAAACCATAATTCTATTAATAGAAATAAATAACTATTTTATTTATAAAAAAACCATTTGTAAATGATTAAAATCTCAAGGGGAAAATATAGTAGTAAAACTATACTTTTAAAATATATAAAAAAATCCAAACATAAATTTAACAATTCGTAATCATTATTATTAGCATTTGAGTTAAGGTCTTAAAAAAATTGAATGTCACATATCAAAATCCAATATTGTAACAAAACCAATTATTCCAAATTAGTAATTTTGATAAAATTTTAAAATTTTTCTCATAAACATTAACAATAACAATAATTCTGAAATACACTAAAACATGATGTTGATTATTTATTCATCAGAAATGTTGAGCATGATTACACATCCCTTTAATATAAACAAAGACCTTAGTTAACCGATCAAGTAATCCATAATGTTAATAAGAATTACCTCTATTTACTTCTCAAACATAGTAAAGTGCTTCCACTAGAAGTAAGCGCCCAATAGCTATTCTAACTTGAATTTAGATTGTTTTGTGATTAAATAACATTATTTTGCGTTTGAATATCTTCCTAAGGTTTTTCCCTAAATGGTAACTTGGAATACTTGAACAATAGACACAAAAACAAGGAGGTATCGTCATCAACTATACATTTACCCAAGATATAAACAACAAGCCATTTAAGCTAGTAATACATATTCAAATAAAATAAACTAAATAATATTGAAACACATTATCAGGGAAATACACAAAGGAAAATAGCATCATAGGAAAAGATCATTTTTAACGTGGTTTACCCACTCCTTGAGCTACATCCACAAAAGGTTGTATTTTATTTCTCAAATAAGGGTTACAATCTGCAACATTCTTGTTGCCCTCGACACTTTCCAACATCTCTTGTAACAAAACTCTACATCCTAGATGAAAGATAAGGGTATGGGGTATAAGGAAAAAAATATTCCTTTACAATATCCAAACAACTTACTCAAGTCAGTTTTAACATCAACATAAAAAAAATCTTTCATACCTACAACACCCTTCACATATGAGATTGTCTCATTTCCTTGACAATAGGTAATATTTTAAGCAAAGATTATACAATCTCAGTTCTCATTTTAAAATCTATTACCCTTCCGAGATGTTTTGATCTCAATAGGAGATCCCACCGAGATGCCAATCATAGCCAATTCCATAGATCCACCATATTATTTATACTTTTGAAAGCCTTGAACTCATTCTAAGAATCATACAAATCTTTTGTACATAACACTTTTTAGTGGATTACAAAACATATATAATAGCATGTTGTTTACCAAGCCCTAGTTTTCTTCTCATGTAACCTTTATGCATTTTTCCTATATATGTAAATTTCCATTTCTTTTTTTATTTGACATTACTCAAAAATAGTTATTTCTTCAAACACTAAATCAAATATCTTAATTAACCTAAAGCTCAAATACTTTATATATACATATACATATAAATAATCTAGCTTTTTACCCTATCCTATACACGAGTAAATAAATTGATCTAGTCAAAACTTCTTTGATGAGTCCGAGCTAGCGTTTAGCTTTGGATGTAAAGCAGAGGTCGATACTGAGAACATAAATTATAGATATTCGACGGTATAAAGGACAAACTAACGTTTTAACCAAGCACACACGTTTTCAATTTCAACCAAACCTACTGTAGAGATAAAATCTTGACAGGACATCTACGTTTTCAGTTTATTCGTCAGCATATAAATGTAAACGTAAAGCTTAGGAAAACTATGCGGCCCATTTCTATTGGCAGTATAATTATCGCAACTTAAAACAAGAATTTCCCGCAGGGGTTAGCATACTTGAAACACAACTAACCCAGGGAGAAAAACGCAGTCTAATGGCAAGTAGCTGATCGACCCTTTCGATCTGGAACAGAGGCGAACTCTGTGGAACCATAATTTACTTGTAGAAGTAATAAAAGAGATAATACAGAGATATAATCATAATACTCATTCATAATGGCAGACGATGGATCATCACCATCCCAGGGCTACCTATCAAAAGGAACTAGACAGAGATCTCTTCACGGATAAGTATACTTCCGCCTTTGAGTGAGAAGCAAAATGTCTTACCCAAGGATTTAACTTGGCTCCAGCTGTCTCTTGAAAGGAGTTTAAAAAAAACCATGATATCGAAATCTAAATTAAAAGAAAACCCCAGGATCAGCTTGGCGCTGTCCCCCCTACCTCCAGAATTCAGCAATAGATAACAAAAAAATGATAACTACTCACCGGAGAATAAGACTAGACCTTAGCGCCGGAAATCTCTGCCCATATTTGAACGTAGAGATACATTCATTCTGATGCTGAGGTGCTATCCTTCGAGCAATATGGCTCTGTGCTCATTCTGTCCAGATCTCGTGAAAAGGATCACCAGAGTGGAAAATTCCCCTTCCCCATTCCCAACAGGAATGTTTAAATAAGTAAACAACTATGCTCGGCGCTCAGAGGTTCGTGGGATTTCAAGGAGGCAAGTGTTGTGATGCTAACCGAACGTTCCATAAAGGAAACACATGGCAGAAAGGAGTAAAAGAACTGGAGTGTTCCACTTGGTAGGTAGTGGAGTGAAAGTTTGGACGTTCCATAATGGAGACCACTCCCTAAAAACTCTCTACTTGGTTTTCCATACGTTTTTATCGAACTGCCTTCTCATAAAGTTATGCCTCTTCAAGACTCTGCCTCGGAGTTTTCAAAGCGCACTAACCTCTTTTTGTGGGGATGGATCAATGAAAAATCGTTGGTAAGTAACTCTCTTGAGGATAGTTGATGTACAAATGAGGCAGGTGGACAAGATAGATGTTAATCGACTTTATCTCTATAATGCAAGATGGCAACGACGATTATACGTCCTCATGAAGGCTCAGAGCCATTTCTTTTAAATTTTATTCTTTTGTATATATATATATATTATATGAAAGTGACCTTTTGTTATATATAAAAACTACAAATATATATATTTGCACATATAAATTTTAGTACGAATAGTATGCAATCACAATTTCATATTAATAATATATAAACCATATTAAAACGTCCCTTTTGTCGATGAAAGGTCCACTATTCTTTCCAATGTATATTTATCAAATTATCTTTAGATCACATTTTTAATAGGGAATATGTATTTTCCCAATGATATCTTAGTGATGTATAAAAATGAAAGAATGATGTATTTTTAAAAGTTGATGTAACATCCTAAAATTTACAAAAATTTAAAATTTTCGATATAGTTTTTAATGCATAATCTAACTGTGCCGAAATATAATAAATGCTAAAATGTCGTCTTGTTGTACTAAATTCTGTGTTGGTCAACAGTGTAATGTTTGCGACGAGATGATTAATATCTACATTTCGATGTTAACTTACTCAACTGTACTTTCACAATTCTTTTGTTGCTGATCCAATAATATAAGTTTATATGTGTTAACTATTGTTCTTCTGTTTGATGATGAAGGGGTCCTACGGATGCCCCGAGGCTTACTTAGCATTCGTGCTAAAGCATTTAATCGTTCTTTTTCACAGATTACAGGTAAGAGCTTTAGTGTTTATGACATGTGACCAAAGAGTTTCTAACCAGTTTCCATATCTCCAAAGTCTTAATGATTTAAGAGACAAAATGTCAAAAATGCTATTGGTAAGAACTTCAGTTAGCCTAGTTTGTAAAATAGAAGTATGTCAGCTGTACAATTTATAACCTTGAAATAACTTTCTATTAATTGTACAAACAATAGATAGGATCAATATATCATAGTTTAACTCTATATATTGTTATCGTGAGTATCTATTTGATGCAAATTATAAGAATAATAGTTTCTATATGAAATGGCTAATTTCAATTAGCGTGCAATTAAAATGCAATATCTATATACAATTCTTTTGTATGCTCTTGAGCCTAAGAATTACATGCATTATTTGATTTAAACTTTAACCTAGGAAACTATTTGCAAACTTAAAATCAAATGCTATCCTAGGAACTATATACAAATTCATGATCAATCTCTATCCTAGAGACTATATACAAATTCTATACTATATTGGAATATATAAATGTAGAGTCTTATACATAATCCTATGAACAAGGACTATATACAATTCATCTGTGCCTTGTGTGACCCTTTAACATATTGAATTCCTAGCAAGAAAACTAGTACAACCTTGACTTACCACAAGGTGTTATCACATAACCCAGTTGTGCATTTTATCAACGAATCGATACCTTATAAGAATGGGTGAAATTAACTCTATGAAGGTTTCGTGCTCGCAGGCACTTTGGTTTCCCTTTGCATTTAATAATACAACTGCCGAGACAGTGGAATGTTTCCATGGACATCGTTGTGGTGCTAGGCACGTGAAGGTATGGTGTTGGGTCAACCATCATGACGAGTTGTAAGTGTTTTGGTTCAATGTTTAATTGAGTTGTCCTCCTTGGTGGCTATGGTATTAATGGTGTCTTTATTATGGTTGTTGCTTGGGCTTACGTGATACCCTTCGGGTGATTTCCACCGTTGATCAAGCAAGGTTGTGGGCTTTGGGATCTAACCCTAACCACCACTATGTTTTTCGAAGTTTATTGTTTCTCGGCATTCATTGTAGCGTGTAGTGGCTCTGTGGAGAGGCTGATAGGTTAAGAGCCTTCATGTTTTTGTTAGCAGGTGTTTGTGGAGTGCCCACGGTTTGAAACCGTGACCTGTTGATGTTTTAACTGGAACCTATTAAGGGATTGTAAGGGACAATACTCCAGTGAGGGTTTTACAGTACTAGTTTGGTGTTGCAAAGGTTCTAGGGTGAATAAAATTTCTACCTGTAGGTTGCTTTGATACTCGGCTTTCCTCGTTTGTTAAGTGATAGATTCTCAGAGTTGTTCTTCCATCCCTCGTTGCATTCGATGGTGGAGTGATGGTTACAGTTTGCATTGTCTTAGCATTTTGCTCCAGTGATAATATAAAAGGTAATGTTTCTCGGTTTGAACCTTGCGTCTTCCATTCTGTTTTGAGAGTTTTAGTTATTGTTATTTCATCTGTAATGACTTCTGTCAAAAGGTTGTTTTAACCACACCTGTGTTCAAATGGTAGGTATCTTCGTCGACCGACACCATATTCAGGTTTCGATAACTGGCTACTGCGAAGAGATAGCGGTAAGCTTCAGTGGTTACTCGTTACTCCGGTTAGATGACTAGTGGACCTTCATTGTGTTCTTTACTAAGACTTCATGTTTTTCTTGGGCTCTAAGGGATGACCTTCGTCGAAATACTTGTGAGCTGTTTGACATCTTGGGGAGGATTAAACCCTCGACCCATTTGGCATTAGGCCTGTGGTGTTTGGTTTTCAATGTAGAAACTGTAAAAGAAGAATAACTGAGGAGAGGGTTTTGCCCTTCTACCGTCTTTGATAATAAAAGAATTGTGTTTCCTATGTTATGGTGTTTGTGTTCGAGTTTGAGAGTAGTGCTCCAGGTTTTGTGCAAGTGAAGTTTGTCATTTTTGCAACTATTGTGTTTTAAGAAAAGTTTGAGAGCTAAGGGTTTAGCCCTGTGTTAAAATGCTCAAACCCTAATGTTTAGTTTTTGGAAATGTTTTGCTGTTCTGAATAACAAATGTTTAGCTTCTGAAAGTAGATGTCTACAGTGAGCTAATCGTATGGTTTTTACTGTTTATGGTTTTCAAGTGAAACGTGATAATGTAGTCTCATGTTGATGCCGAGATGCTCTTAAAATCGGTCTTAAAGAATGTATATGATAAATGTTTTTAAGACTATGCTTATGGAGTTGAAAGCTTCACTTTGTTATTCTTTCCTGTCGATTTTTGTGATGGTCGTGAGCTAAAATCCAATGTTTTTGTTTTCAGTTATGAAATGAAATCGTGACCAGTTTCATATTCTATTTGAAGCTTAACTAAACTCTTAATTTGAAATATAAACGTTGATATTTCTAGGGTTTGATAAGTGAAGGGTACAAACCTGTCATGATGTTTGAGTTTTTAAACAAAACTCTGTTTTGGATAACATAATAGTTCTTTGTTTAACAGTTGTGAGGAATGAAGAAAATTGATGAACAACAAATTAGGTTTTCTAATCCTATGCTAAATGTGAATGGGATTAACTATAGTTAAAAAAAAAAAATAATATAAAAGAAAATGAATAATGTGCATAAAGATTAGTGCTAAATAATCATGCATTGTTTGTAATAGAAAGAGTTCTGTTTGGTTTTGTGATTATATTTACTTGTTAGCAGCATTAGATAACAGTACTGTGTACTTAGGAAATAATTATTTTGCATCTGTTATTTCAATAAAAATTGGTGAAATAAAATATAGTGAACCTTAAACACTTAACTGATGAAGGAATGATAAGAGAAAGACATAGAATTATATTATTTATTACAGAATATTAATGGTAAGAAAAACTAATGAAATACAATGGTATTAATATTCTCATTCATTTGAAAATCTGGCTATCAATTTTTCTACCTTAATATCCTTCTCTATACTAGAGTACGATGCAAAAGCATTAGCATGGGGAAAAATGCAGAGAAATATTTTTATTCAATTCATCTTTCATAATCATTACTATACAGAATCCTAACTAGGTCAGAAACTAAAATAAATGCATTTGTATAATAATATCCTTAAAATAGTAACTTTATAATTGCAGATAGAAGTTTTGACTACTCAAAATTAGAAAAGACAAGTAGAACCTGTAAATGAAGATAGGACCAACAAACACCCAAGGAGGCCTGTTCCTCCCATCCTTTTCCAGAAGAAGCAGCCAAACTACTTGCTTCCTTTGGAACCCCGATATTGCTTACTCAACCACTAAGTAGATGGAATTTGTGTAGAAGCAAAGCACTCAGTAATATAACTTATGCACTTAGTAGTATAACTTCTGCACTCAGTAGTATAATATGAATACTTACACCATGATCATAAACTCAACATATCCCCTCATTGAATCTCTTGGGTGCAAGCACAGCAAAACCCCAAAGTAAATTTTCTCTTCAGGAAAAGTGATGAACCTCAGTTCACAATTCGATGGCTCTTCTATACACTGCCTAGGTCTTTAGTGGTTAGTTTTTGCAGTGCCCCTCTAATCGGAAGGCCACCGAAGTTCTAGATTTTGAAATCAAGTTTTGTAACCAGCTCCTACGGAGTTGTGTTTCCTTCTTTTTATTTCAATAATAAATAAGTATCATTATGCTTTCGTTATGCTAATTTTTTGCATAATTTTAGTGATTAGAAAATGTCTAGCAGCATACAGTGCACCTACATATAGTAATTTTAACAACATACATATAATTGTAATTTCTTGCATAATACTCAGTATATTGAAATATAAATCATTTTTCTAACTACCAGTAGAATACCTGGACCGATGTAGGTTGTTGATTGCCCCTATCGACTTCGTAGCTCCTTTGGTCCAAGCCTTAGTAACCAAAACTAGATTATCCACCCTGCCGACCAGCTCTTATCATGCTGGCCCTAGGAAACCGACGGGTTTCCTAGCCCCCGAGCCCACAAACCAATAATCCCGACAGCATCTTTCCTTAGTACCTTTCCATCGTTCAAGAGTAATTTTTCCTTGAGTTAACCCCACCTCATTGTTTTGAGTTTCCCACCTCCTCAAAGCTTCGAGTTATCCCCCTCCTCGGCATTCCTCCTTTTTCTCAAAATACTAAGTGTACTTCTCCCAAAAACCAATCCCCCCCCCCCATCTCCGTGAAACCATTGCTTTATAGATTCATTTTCCTCCTCCACTTGCCTTCCTGTTTACTCCACCGCCCTCCATAAGAACCTTCGAGCCCCCAAAACATTAAATTGATTACTTTTTACAATCCAATTCATAAATAAATATTATTTTATAGTACTTCTTTTCTCGAGCAGTTCAATGGTATTAAGACTAGTTAGGTTGGATTTGATGGGTTGAATGTACATTATTTAATGATTCTTGAAATACTCAATTTAAGACATTCACGAAGGCAGTGGATTCAATATTAGTCTTATCCTCCATTTAATATGTTGAATAAGTAATAATTAAATACTATCATGTTGACCCTTTCAAATTTGAAGTGGTAATTTGTTTTAATTATAAATATATATATATAAATCCAATCTCAGATCGGTTTTGTGACATGACAGTAATTTATGAATATAAATTTAATTGAGTTTTATCTTAACCTTCCTCATTTAATAATTTTAGTAATACTCCTTTCTCGTTTCATAGCAATAAATTAATTAATTTAATAATTCAAACATGTTTACTTACCCACTTATGATTTCTTTAATTCCAATAAGGACACCGTTATCATTATTAACATTAGTTAAATAATAATAATAATAATAATAATAATAATAAATATTAATGATGATTTAAGTACCTTAGCACTAATCTAACATACTTAATTAATAATAAGTACCTTAGCACTAATCTAACATACTTTCATTGATAAACGAAGTACTCTTAAGGGTTTAATTAATCAATATTAACAATTAGATAATACATGCTTCCAGCATTAATGTTGATCTGCTATACTTCATATTTCCGATACCTTCACTTGACGAGAATTACAATTGGCGGCAATTATTTTAATTGTTCATTACAATGTTTACATATAAGATTAATTAACTTATTTTATACATAAACGAATCGATCATCTATTACTCATGTCATTTACCCAAACCTTAACTGAGTTATCTATGACAACTTATAACATTGTTAAATATTGATAAATATGTCGTAAACAGATACTATCGCACATGTACAAAATGCGCATGCATGGCCAGCGTATGCACAGGTCTAACAAGTACTATAAACATACATCATGTTTCCTATTCTTAACTACTAACTAATACTAATAATACCTCATGCAAACAGAACAAGTATATATTTATCATAACATTACTAAAACATCATTGGTCATTATATCAGTTAACCTTTAATATTTCATTTCATTATCTTTATGATTACATTTTTTCAATCAATCAAGTACAAGGAAAGCTACTTACTACCACTAACTCAAGATAAATGAATACCCAAACCTCAACAGTACTAACTAAATATCCTCCCATCCTAACCTGCATCCGCATCCTCCCTATCCTTCCTCTGCTAGTACAAAAGTGGATGTCAGCTATACTGACCTAGCCACATAGAACGTGAGAGCGGTAGCGTCGGCTAACTAGCGGACCTAACCTCTCCTAGCAGGCATCCGACCATCGTCATCACAACAACTTGGGGAGCGTGTCTCAGCACGACCCTCCCACGACCTCGGGTATCATAGAAACATAGGGTGGGCAATACATCCATCCCTCTCAACATACTGGGTCTACGCCCTTCTCAACTCATACTTTGTTGCTCTCGAGATTATTGGTTTGTGTCATCGTATCATCAACTTTGGTAAACAAGGCTCTCTGCAAAATAGGTACTATACCATACTTCGTATCAGGTATCCGACTATTACATAGCCCCGGTGTCCTGCAGATTAGTACTTTGCAGCCATACATTTATAACAATATTTCCATTCTATCATCGTCTGATCCATATTGTCAACATCATTTATTTCATCACATAAAATCATTAAATCGATCACAGCACAAATACCACATCATATATATCACATTTCATCCAAGACGATTATTAAACATATACTGTCATTATGAAATAAAAGAATCTCGTGATAACTACAACATAGTAACCACATAAACCAAATAACATCATGAGGATGGTAACATCATAACATCATAACCGTAGTATCAGCATGGGCACAGTAACATCCTAAACATAGTAGCAACATATCATCATGTCTAACATGCCGAGAATATAGTTCACTCTGTCTAGCTGAGTCGAACAGATAATAAGAAAATAAAGTGAAAGGTGTCTAACTCATAAACACGCATAGTCAAAATATGGGGCGTTACATACACCCACCCTTCAGGAAACTTCGTCCCGAAGTTATGGTCATAATAATGCAGGGAAAATCTTGATGCCTAACCTCTTCATTCTTGCAAGTAGAAGGTGTTGGCCATACTTGTCCTACTTAGCTTTGACTTGACCAACTATGCCGATATTATCTTATGTTTCTATATCTTTAATACCCTAATATGTATTCTAATAATTAAAGAGACATTTAGATTCATCCTTCTGTAGAATCTCAATATTATATTTAGAATTATTAAAGGTTATAATCAGATGCTATCCTCCTTGGCTTTGTTCTCCTTACCCTTTTTTTATAAAAAGATATCCCTTTGGTTATACCATCAAGCAAGGTTCACTCGTCACACTACCAAGTTTTCATCACACGCATGTATTTAGCATGAAGTAATCATTAAGGTTATCATATCTCTTGCAGGGAAAGAATATCCACATTAACAAATCCTAATGCCATACATTATTATTACCCTAGCGGAAATAAGCAATTTGTATCTATGATAACCAAAAGTAATATAACATTAATTAACTTAGGAGAACTATCATTGTTTACAAGGTTTTTGTGACATTATTATTATTATTATTATTATTATTATTATTTGTTTTCTTTGAGGTGACGATTGATTTCCTCCATCCTATAATAGGGGTTTAAACATCGTAACTTTATTCATTGTGATGCACATCGGTTACTATTTTTCCTCCATCATTATTCCATTTATGATCATTACTTCTCTTAACCTTGTATATGCTTACTGAGGCTAACTTATTAGTTCCCCACCAATCTCCATACTTTTTATATTGTATCGCTTGTTCGCTTTGTCATTTTTAAATCCTAGTTGTTTCCCTATAATATTTTCCTTCAAAACATGCCAATTTTGCATAAGCAAGACTAGCGACATATAGCCTCTACCCCTTTCGCACACCTACTTAGTTCCCACAAACTCTTTCCACTTACTATACTGTCACATGGCTATTTGCACACAATGTGGCAAAATACATCATACCCAAATCCCAATTCTCGGTAGTGTCTCGTTGGGCAATAATAATTCATCATTGACCCTCATTTCTCTATCGCTCAGGTATCATCCTATAACAACCTATGATCTTTCAGGCCAATATGAAGTCTCTAGGACATACCAACTTCCTCATCAAGTTGTATTTAAGGTATCAAGGAAATAAAAACTTCGCTAATTTAATGTAATTTATAAACAATAGTATGGTATCAATTTATACTTATCAATATCATATTAACCTTATAATATTAATATTATATAATCAAAATAATATCAAATAATTTAATAATTAGTTCACATCATTACTATATTATATTGTAAGATTTCTACGGGCAATTTTCCATATTTCAAAAGACTAATATTTCTCTATATTCATTGAATTAATCCTTGAAATTTCCATTTCTAATATGGTGATGTGTTACAAATTTCTTCATTTACATCTATTTATATACATGCATAATTAAAATCTAGATATGCATACACTTATACTTACGTGTAAGGAATAACTTCATCATGAGACAACAGATTGTTAGGATTGGCGTGTTAAATTTTTAGGTCGTTTTCATTAACAATTTTGTCATATGGTGAGATTAGCGTCTTAGCATTTAGCTCGCCATGCTCGTTTCAGCGGTTCCTTGTTTTTAGATTATGTGTTTGTTTCGTCTCTTCGACTATACATTGAAGTCTCGATAGGGCTTTTCTAAGTTTTAAATAAATTAATTAATGTTTGATCTAGTCTATATATTAAACCCACACATTAATCTTAACGGTTCAACATAATAAAAATAATTTATTTAACTTAATTTAAGCACTAATATTCCACTATCAACATCATTATTTCACATTCTAGTTCAATTTAAACCTAAAATTTTAATTTAAATAAACATATTTCATCATTAATTAAAATCTGATATTAATTTAGACATTAATCAAACATTTAATCAACCTCAATTATCTTTTTTTTTTTTTTTTAAATTTTTTTAAAAAATTAAAATTATCATCATTTTTATTTTTAATTATTATTTTTTTAATTTCAAAAATCTGCGTTCATTTTGAGACTTAATGGAAACTATAATTTTGAATTTTTAAACATTTTAAAAATATTAATTTTAAACATTTGTTTTTATTATTTTTTTTTTATAGAATATTAACCTAACCCTAGCCTAATCCCTAGCTAGCAAGTGGCTCTCTCCACAGGGCACGCAGCCCTTCTCTCCCACGCGTCCCTGACTTGCCTCGGGATCCCCATCCCTTCACCTCCAGGGCAGCCTATAGTTCAAGGGCGCCCATGTGAGGGTGTCCTGCATGCTTGCCATGTGCCGGTGTGCATGCTACCAGGTGGACTCCGGTGGGGAGCCCCAGCTGAAGGCGATCTTCTTTATATCAAGTCTCCACCTACCTCGCGCGCGCATGAACTCTCATTTCTTCTCCTGCTGGCTCTGCAACTCATTGACGCCCTTCCTGGCTCTGCGACTCTACTTGGAGAGTGTTGATGCCATGGAACCCATTTCTGTATTCTGAACAAGGAAGGCAAGCTCTTGCGCGATCTTAGTGTTCGGCTGTAGTAGTATGCGTGGTTTTCAATTTGACTTGCTAGCTGGCAGATTATGCGAACTGGTGCGAATTCATGGCGTCCTTAGTTCAGAGCTATTGGAGGTTCCCCCAGCTAATGGTATTGTCATTATGCAGTATAATATTATAAAATATAGCTCTCGGGAAACCCTTCTAAGTATGATACCTTATTATCATCTCAAAAATCAAGTTGCAGATCTTTTGCGCATGTTTATGATAAAAGGTAAGTTTCAGAAGTTTAGGGTTTGGATTATAAGGGATTCTTAGCATAGCCATTGTTCAAACTTCAGTGCCCTCGATGATAATAGATATATACTCTTGGAAACTTGAACGCCATGACACACCTCCCCTTTTTGGAGGGTCTTGACAGAATCACTTTGCTTTCGGATGAATTGGACCTTGTCGGGGGCCTATCACCACCCCTGCTTTAGCAACCAGTGGTTCCCCCATTCAAAGGTCTAAGTTTTTTTTTTTAACATGGGTTCTGAGAGCAATAGCTATTTCTTGAACAAATTTATGATCTGTAGTTTCCTTTGTTTTATTTGTGCTTCCTATTACAGGTTCTAATGATATGAGGTTAGAAATTGTTGTATGAGATGGGAAAGTTGGATGGACTGTAAGCAATTTGGATAGCATAACAGGACGCCAAAACAGATATCTATTTCCAGTGTCTCTGGCCACCATGCAGCTAGTAGGATCAATGTCAACTGAAAATGCCAATACATCACTGCACCAATGACAAATACCATTCTTTCAGCTAGTGACATCCGTAGCCCTTTTCTCTGATCGTTGATCAAGTAGAATGCCTGTTAATCTTATATGCGAAGTATTTATTTTTCTCTCAATCATATAGTCGAGTCTCTTTACTATATGAACATTTACACATCTAAAACAACAACAGGGCGAGTGTATTAACCATAGTAGGCCAAGCACCTTAAACTCTGTTGTAATCTGTAGTGTTTGCTATTTTTTTTTATTTTTTTTGTTCTACATATTTGGTAAGCACAATAATGACCTGAACATTGCCCATCCACCTGTGGATGCATTCGAGCTGAGGGATGAGTTTGCATTTCTAGTTATTTAGAATGTAAGGCCATGTTTAATTATGTTTAAGATTTGGAGAGTAATACGATCCTCCCCAGAGGAGATAATACCCAGACATAATACTTTTAATAGCTGATATTTCCTATAGGTCTATTTGAGTGAGCTAACAATGTATGGTGTAATCGCAATGGTCATAGTGAACAGCAAAAGTAATATACGGCTTGGCTCCCAATAGGGCACTAGATTTGCAAGTGCTGCTGCGATATAATCTGTTGTTGCTGCCCTTAGACTGCTGGGAATTATGGAACCATTCGACCCATATAGGAAATTCATGTCATAAAATAAAATCCGCTGGAATATGGACTCCAGCAGCACAAAACAAATCGAACAGATGTTGGATTTGTCTTATATTATTATTTCTAATCTTCTGATCATTTGATGAGAGGCTTTCATTGTAAAAACACTTGGGTATTTTTTTTATAATCAATTTCTGATGTTTCTACCTATCCGTTTAAAGTTTAAACAGATTTGGAGAATAACTGAATTTGCTTTGCTGGGCGTGTTTGATTTTAGATTAAGGCTCCGTAATTGCACCGAGAGAAGGGTGTGTTTGAAGTGAGAAGGTGTTGTGTTTGAACATGAAAATTTCTTTTGGATAACTCCATTTCTTTGATGAACGGCAGCACCAGAATCATCATCAAAACGAAAAGATATATATGGGAAATGATGAAAACCCTAGCGGGAGTGTCAAAGATACAAGACGAGTTAAATTTAATTGCACAAGAAGCTTATTGGGATCTTAGGAATCAAAGATTGTAAGATTGATTTTGAAGTCTCTCATTTAGAATTTATTTTGCTCAGTTGAGAGTTAGAGGAACAGTTTCTGAAGATTGATTTTCTTATCAAGAAAGTTTTTTTGTTTGTTTGTTTTTGACAAGTCCGACACCAAGACAAAGCAACAAAAACCACCTTTTAGCAGTTTAACATTGATCTAAACCAAGCTT
This sequence comes from Larix kaempferi, assembly GCA_027924585.1. Lineage (NCBI taxonomy): Eukaryota > Viridiplantae > Streptophyta > Pinopsida > Pinales > Pinaceae > Larix > Larix kaempferi. Next base: position 3,147,521 of record BSBM01000764.1, on the reverse strand, counting down.
CACTCCTAGGTCAGGACCAGTGGCATAAAACATATTCATAGGCGATTGCCAGTCATTTACCTTCTTGAATTGCCTTTAATGCTCCTATTTCTCTTAGTATGTATCCTTTAATCACTCATTTTGGTGGGATCAGGCTTCTTAAAAGAAGCTGAACCCCAAGGGAGAGGACCGTTGCCTTCATCCTACAGAATAAAAATTAATGAAGATTCTTGATCCTCTTGGCATTATGATTGCCTTTCTAATCATTTGTCCATGTTGGATTTTGTGGACAATGTCTCTTGATCTACTATTAATTTTTAACCAAGATTTCGTTTGTGGCTAGAGTCTCTCTAAGTACTCCTTATATTTTTTTTTGTTCAAATAAAATACCTTTATCTGGTTATAAAGCTATCTAGTCGAAAGCATGCAGCACAGAACCTGATGGTTCCATAAAACTGGACCATAGACAGGAGTTCTGGTCCGTAATTACACCTGGTACAACTATTTCAATGTCTACCCAAAACATGGAAACTATCAACTATATCAACTAAGTTGCCAGCGTGCAGGTAAGTGCGTGATACCACTGTGCATACTTTTATAAACAAATAGAGCCGACTAAATTAGTTTTTTTTCTTGTTTTGCTCATTTTCTAGATTTTACCATAAACTACAGTATCTACCATGAATAAGAGCCTTCTGTTTCTTTTCTCAGATATTTCCAAAATACAACACATAGATTGATATGCCTTACAGGACAGACTGACATGGATTTGACTGTAATTTAGTATCGAATTTCTCCTGTGATCAGCTATAGCATTAATAATTTGATATCATCTTCATTCAACTGCTTGATTTCATAAGGAGGCGACCTCATATTTATATAAAATAATAGCTTATCTACCATCATTCAGGATGTAACATAGAAATTGTTTAACTGAAGCAAAAAATAGAAGATTCCTTATCTTAGTGTCTGTTTGTTTTTGGTGTAAAGCCGGCAGCTCGAACTCGTTGCAGATGACCCATTGTTCTATGTTTCAATCGTGAATCTTGCATTTTTTTTTTTCCTTGTATCACGATCAAAGAAACTTGAGATCTATGCTTTGAAAAGAAGATCTAAACAAGGCATTGAAACTTTTAAAGACAGATTTCTGGAGAAATTTAGCACTCAGAAATTTAGTCAGAATACGACAGAGAATCAATGAACCATAAAAGTGCTATGATTTGTATGCATCTTAAAATACCAGTCATGCTTGCTTATATTGTTTTTGTTACTAGCTTCTTGTCAAACTTTTTGATTAGTTCTAAATTAATTTTAGGAGCGCCTAAACCTCGTTTGCATAAAATCCTACTCACTAAACTTTATTTTAGTTGGGAATTGAAACTCTTATATGGTCTAGCAGTGAATGCATAGTAAATACATAACTGATTTCCAATCAAATGAGATTTGGGCCTAGAGCATCAATTCTTCGCAATAAAAGAATGCTGGAGTGTATCTAGCAGTCAATAATATATCTTCTATTGAAAGTTAAACCAATTCTCTGGGAAGTCCTTTCAATAAGCTCTACTCTTTAACAATATTTAATAATCACATGTTTATCTGTTGCTTACTCTTTTATTTGTCAAGGTATTTAGAAAATACATTTGATCCAAAAGTTAGTGTTTCTAGTGCTTTGGATTTCTACCTCTTATTTTCTTGAAATGCTCGAGCTACTTCCTCCCTGAATTTAATTTAAAATAATTAATGGAGTGGCTTGGGTTAACTTGAATTTTCTGTTTGTTTTCTTGCACTAAATATGAAATTTCAGTTTGTTTTCTTTATTTATTGATTTTCTAAATGTTAATACTATTGTGGTTGTGTAGGTACCTTGGATGCTCACCATGGCTGGAAGTTGAGTAGGTAAAGCTCACTATGGCTGGAAGTCAAGTAGGTAACTTAAATATAGATATGCATTCCAGTTGACTTACAGTAGCATAGCTCACGCTAGAAAATAACACTAAAACTTTATACATACAATTTGTACCTGTTATCTTGCTTCGACCTGCAAATAATTGTACTATATTTTTTTTTCCATTAAAACTGGGTGTGATTGGATTCACTTTGTTATATTATGTAAATATTTTTATCCCAAGAACATTGCTAGAGGTTAAATTTCATTCCTAATGAGTAATAGATTTTGATGACAAAATGTTTTTAATTTCCTAAATATATTTGCAATATGTATCTATTTTGAAATACAAACACATATATTTACATATATGCAGTTTTTCTAACATATCCAACTTTCTAATGGTGTTTGTCTTCGTGCAGGTATTTCTATCAAGGTTCATGTTCTAAGTGGTTCTAAGTTATTGTAGGATTTAACATGGTGAAAAGTCAACGTAGTTTAGGCATGTGCAGGCCCTAAAGGTCTAAGTGTTCGAGCCTTAAGCTCTGATACCAAATGCAGTGCCCCTCTAACCGGAAGGCCACCGAAGTTCTAGATTTTGAAATCAAGTTTTGTAACCAGCTCCTACGGAGTTGTTTTTCCTTCTTTTTATTTCAATAATAAATAAGTATCATTATGCTTTCGTTATGCTAATTTTCTGCATAATTTTAGTGATTAGAAAATGTCTAGCAGCATACAGTGCACCTACATATAGTAATTTTAACAACATACATATAATTGTAATTTCTTGCATAATACTCAGTATATTGAAATATAAATAATTTTTCTAACTACCAGTAGAATACCTGGACCGATGTAGGTTGTAGATTGCCCCTATCGACTTCGTAGCTCCTTTGGTCCAAGCCTTAGTAACCAAAACTAGATGATCCACCCTGCCGACCAGCTCTTATCATGCTGGCCCTAGGAAACCGACGGGTTTCCTAGCCCCCTGAGCCCACAAACCAATAATCCCTACAGCATCTTTCCTTAGTACCTTTCCATCGTTCAAGAGTAATTTTTCTTTGAGTTAACCCCACCTCATTCTTTTGAGTTTCCCACCTCCTCAAAGCTTTGAGTTATCCCCCTCCTCGGCATTCCTCCTTTTTCTCAAAATACTAAGTGTATGTCTCCCCAAAACCAACCCCCCCCTCATCTCCGTGAAACCATTGCTTTATAGATCCATTTTCCTCCTCCACTTGCCTTCCTGTTTACTCCACTGCCCTCCATAAGAACCCTCGAGCCCCCAAAACATTAAATTGATTGCTTTTTACAATCCAATTCATAAATACATATTATTTTATAGTACTTCTTTTCTTGAGCAGTTCAATGGTATTAAGACTAGTTAGGTTGGATTTGATGGGTTGAATGTACATTATTTAATGATTCTTGAAATATTCAATTTAAGACATTCACGAAGGCGGTGGATTCAATATTAGTCTTATCCTCCATTTAATATGTTGAATAAGTAATAATTAAATACTATCATGTTGACCCTTTCAAATTTGAAGTGGTAGTTTGTTTTAATTATAAATATATATATAAAAATCCAATCTCAGATTGGTTTTGTGACATGACAGTAATTTATGAATATAAATTTAATTGAGTTTTATCTTAACCTTCCTCATTTAATAATTTTACTAATACTCCTTTCTCGTTTCATAGCAATAAATTAATTAATTTAATAATTCAAACATGTTTACTTACCCACTTATGATTTCTTTCATTCCAATAAGGACACATTATCATTATTAACATTAGTTAAATAATAATAATAATAATAATAATAATAATAATAATAATAATAATGGTGATTTAAATACCTTAGCACTAATCTAACATACTTAATTAATAATAAGTACCTTAGCACTAATCTAACATACTTTCATTGATAAACGAAGTACTCTTAAGGGTTTAATTAATCAATATTAACAATTAGATAATACACGCTTCCAGCATTAATGTTTATCTGCTATACTTCATATTTCCGATACCTTCACTTGACGAGAATTACAATCGGAAAAAATTATTTTAATTGTTCATTACAATGTTTACATATAAGATTAATTAACTTATTTTATACATAAACAAATCGATCATCTATTACTCATGTCGTTTACCCAAACCTTAACTGAGTTATCTATGACAACTTATAACATTGTTAAATACTGATAAGTATGTCGTAAACAGATACTATCGCACATGTACAAAATGTGCATGCGTGGCCAGCGTATGCACAGGTCTGACAAGTACTATAAACATACATCATGTTTCCTATGCTTAACAACTAACTAATACTAATAATACCTCATGCAAACAGAACAAGTATATATTTATCATAACATTACTAAAACATCATCGATCATTATATCAGTTAACCTTTAATATTTCATTTCATTATCTTTATGATTACATTTGTTCAATCAATCAAGTACAAGGAAAGCTACCTACTACCACTAACTCAAGATCAACGAAAACCCAACCCTCAACAGTACTAACTAAATATCCTCCCATCCTAACCTTCGTCCGCATCCTCCCTATCCTTCCTCTGCTAGTACAAATGTCAGCTATACTGACCTAGCCACATAGAACGTGAGAGTGGTAGCGTCGGCTAAGTAGAGGACCTAACCTCTCCTAGCAGGCATCCGACCATCGTCATCACCACAACTTGGGTAGCGTGTCTCAGCACGGCCCTCCCACGACCTCGGTTATCATAGAAACATAGGGTGGGCAATACATCCATCCCTCTCAACATACTGGTTCTACGCCCTTATCAAGTCATACTTTTTTTCTCTCGAGATTATTGGTTTGTGTCATCGTATCATCAACTTTGGTAAACAAGGCTCTCTGCAAAATAGGTACTATACCATACTTCGTATCAGGTATCCGACTATTACATAGCCCCGGTGTCCTGCAGATTAGTACTTTGTAGCCATAAATTTATAACAATATTTCCATTCTATCATCGTCTGATCCATATTGTCAACATCATTTATTTCATCACATAAAATCATTAAATTGATCACAACATAAATACCACATCATATATATCACATTTCATCCAGGACAATTATTAAACATATACTTTTATTATGAAATAAAAGAATCTCCTGATAACTACAACATAGTAACCACATAAACCAAATAACATCATGAGGATGGTAACATCATAACATCATAACCGTAGTATCAGCATGGGCATAGTAACATCCTAAACATAGTAGCAACATATCATCATGTCTAACATGCCGAGAATATAGTTCACTCTGTCTAGCTGAGTCGAACAGATAATAAGAAAATAAAGTGAAAGGTGTCTAACTCATAAACACGCCTAGTCAAAATATTGGGCATTACAGTTTTGAATAAATGAGCCTTAAGCTCCAGTCCCACTTTCCAGGGCACTATGACCACATTTCAAGGGAGTTGTCCCATACCAACAGCTAGTTTGTTCCATCGTGATGCTGCCACTTGTCCCTTGCCTTCTACCCCAGATTCCATTCCACCTAGTGGTCAGTAAACACTCTTTCAACAATCCCCTTAGGTGTTTATCTCCTATTTAATTTATTAAAGAATAAAATATTGTGCAATTACAATCATGCTTGGACACTTGTCCAATATAAAACTTTACAATCAAAGTTAACATAATGTTTCCAACATAAAAAAAATTTCAGCAAAAAGGGTATGTTACAATCGATGCCCATATAGATAGATCTATATGGGCATTTAAATGTTTTGTTTATCATTAAGAGTATTTTTGCTATTGAGATTAATTTAGTTTAACCCATATTTTCTTCTACCTAAAATATTAACTTAGAAATTAGATTTTTAAGTGAGTAATTTTTCTTCCTTCTAGTGTGCAAAGCACTAAGATGAGTTCCACCCTCACCTATCATAATCTCATGGCTTTCCCATCATTAACCTTATTCCCTAGTCATTTTTTTTTTCTTATAGGTGGGTTTTGTTATTTATTGTTTAGTTGCATTACCATTATTTAAGTCTTCTAGGATTTAAACTAAGACTTATAAACATAACACTATCTCGGGGTCCATCAGTGGGGCCTTGGCCTTGATCTCCTCACCAGGGCCTCATACCTAATTTACAATAAGCATTTACCAAAATAGTAATAATAGGGATCAAATAGGAGGGATGTCACATCCTCCTCCCCTTAAGAATAACACCGTCCTCGGTGTTAATAGTTTGTATTTCCTCCTTAGATCATCTTTCACCTTCTTTGTTCTCTTGCTTTGGTCATCTGTGCATTTCCGCCACTTCCGTAAGTTCTTATCATTCCTAACCTGCACATGGTATATCTCATACAAAATTTTCAAACATTCTTTAGCATAACATAATTTTACCTTTTTCAATCATAAGGTAAGTACAGTATTTTTGCACACCTTATCATTCACAGGTTAGCATCATGTACTTCACCATATCAAATTCAGTAAACTGTAATATTTAACATGTATCCTCATTCTTGAGGAATATTTGCTCACTCTAGCATTCATATCATTTACATAAAAAGACATGCAATAGTTTAGTTATAGGGAAAATCATTAATATTTGTTAAACCTTTCAACAACACTTTTTATTCTTCGTCGATCGGCACCATATTCAGGTTTCGATAACTGGCTACTGCTAAGAGATAACGGTAAGCTTTGGTGGTTACTCGTTACTCCGGTTAGATGACTAGTGGACCTTCATTGTGTTCTTTGCTGAGACTTCGTGTTTTTCTTGGGCTCTGAGGGATGACCTTCGTCGAAATACTTGAGCTGTTTGACATCTTGGGGAGGATGAAACCCTCGACCCATTTGGCATTAGACCTGTGGTGTTTGGTTTTCAAAGTAGAAACTGTAAAAGAAGAATAACTGAGGAGAGGGTTTTGCCCTTCTACTGTCTTTGATAATAAAAGAGCTGTGTTTCCTATGTTATGGTGTTTGTGTTCGAGTTTGAGAGTAGTGCTCCAGTTTTTGTGCAAGTGAAGTTTGTCGTTTTTGCAACTATCGTGTTTTAAGAAAAGTTTGAGAGCTAAGGGTTTAGCCCTGTGTTAAAATGGTCAAACCCTAATGTGTACTTTTTGGAAATATTTTGCTGTTCTGAATAACAAATGTTTAGCTTTTGAAAGTAGATGTCTACAGTGAGCTAATCGTATGGTTTTTACTGTTTATGGTTTTCAATTGAAACGTGATAATGTAGTCTCATGTTGATGTCGAGATGCTCTTAAAATAGGTCTTAAAGAATGTATATGATAAATGTTTTTGAGACTATGCTTATGGAGTTGAAAGCTTCACTTTGTTATTCTTTCCTGTCGATTTTTGTGATGGTCATGAGCTAAAATCCAATGTTTTTGTTTTCAGTTATGAAATGAAATCGTGACCAGTTTCTTGTTCTGTTTGAAGCTTAACTAAACTCTTAATTTGAAATATAAATGTTGATATTTCTAGGGTTTGATAAGTGAAGGGTACAAACTTGTCATGATGTTTGAGTTTTTAAACAAAACTCTGTTTTGGATAACATAATAGTTCTTTGTTTAACAGTTGTGATGAATGAAGAAAATTGATGAACAACAAATTAGGTTTTCTAATCCTATGCTAAATGTGAATGGGATTAACTATAGTTTAAAAAAATAAATAATATAAAACAAAATGAATACTGTGCATAAAGATTAGTGCTAAATAATCATGCATTGTTTGTAATAGAAAGAGTTATGTTTGGTTTTGTGATTATATTTACTTGTTAGCAGCATTAGATAACAATACTGTGTACTTAGGAAATAATTATTTTGCAGCTGTTATTTCAATAAAAATTGGTGAAATAAAATATAGTGCACCTTAAACACTTAACTGATGAAGGAATGATAAGAGAAAGACATAGAATTATAATATTTATTACAGAATATTAATGGTAAGAAAAACTAATGAAATACAACGGTATTAATCTTCTCATTCATTTGAAAATCTGGCTATCAATTTATCTACCCTAATATCCTTCTCTGTACTAGAGTACGATGCAAAAACATTAGCATGGGGAAAAATGCGGAGAAATATTTTTATTCAATTCATCTTTCATAATCATTACTATACATAATCCTAACTAGGTCATAAACTAAAATAAATGCATTTGTATAATAATATCCTTAAAATAGTAACTTTATAATTGCAGATAGAAATTTTGACTACTCAAAATTAGAAAAGACAAGTAGAACCTGTAAATGAAGATAGGACCGACAAACACCCAAGGAGGCCTATTCCTCCCAACCTTTTCCAAAAGAAGCAACCAAACTACTTGCTTCCTTTGGACCCCCAAGCTTGCTTACTCAACCACTAAGTAGATGGAATCTATGTAGAAGCAAGGCACTCAGTAATATAACTTATGCACTTAGTAGTATAACTTCTGCACTCAGTAGTATAATAGGAATACTTACACCATGATCATAAACTCAACATATCCCCTCATCGAATCTCTTGGGTGCAAGCAGAGCAAAACCCCAAGGTAAATTTCCTCGTCAGGAAAAGTGATGAACCTCAGTTCACAATTCGATGGCTCTTATATACACTGCCTAGGTATTTAGTGGTCAGTTTTGAATAAATGAACCTCAAGCTCGAGTCCCACCTTCCAGGGCACTATGACCACATTTCAAGAGAGTTGTCCCATACCAACAGCTAGTTTGTTGCATCGTGATGCTTCCACTTGTCCATTGCCTTCTACCCCAGATTCCATTCCACCTAGTGGGTCAGTAAACACTCTTTCAACAATCCCCTTAGGTGTTTATCTCATATTTAATTTATTAAATAATAAAATATTGTGCAATTACAGTCATCCTTGAACACTTGTCCAATATAAAACTTTACAATAAAAGTTAACATAATGTTTCCAACATAAAAAAAATTTCAGCAAAAAGGGTATGTTACAATTGATGCCCATATAAATAGATCTATATGGGAATTTAAATGTTTTGTTTATCGTTAAGAGTATTTTCGCTATTGAGATTAATTTAGTTTAACCCATATTTTCTTCTACCTAAAATATTAACTTAGAAATTAGATTTTTAAGTGAGTAATTTTTATTCCTTCCAGCGTGCAAGGCACTAAGATGAGTTCCACCCTCACTTATCATAATCTCATGGCTTTCCCATCATTAACCTTATTCCCTAGTCATTTTTTTTTCTTATAGGTGGGTTTTGTTATTTATTGTTTAGTCGCATTACCATTATTTAAGTCTTCTAGGATTTAAACTAAGACTTATAAACATAACACTAGCTCGGGGTCCATTAGTGGGGCCTTGGCCTTGATCTCCTCACTAGGGCCTCATACCTAATTTACAATATGCATTTACCAAAATAGTAATAATAGGGATCAAATAGGAGGGATGTCACATCCTCCTCCCCTTAAGAATAACACAGTCCTCGGTGTTAACAGTTTGTATTTCCTCCTTAGATCATCTTTCACCTTCTTTGTTCTCTTGCTTTGGTCATTTGTGCATTTCTGCCACTTCCGTAAGTTCTTATCATTCCTAACCTGCACATGGTATATCTCATACAAAATTTTCAAACATTCTTCAGCATAACATAGTTTTACCTTTTTCAATCATAAGGTAAGTATAGTACTTTTGCAAACCTTATCATTTACAGGTTAGCATCATGTACTTCACCATATCAAAATCAGTAAACTGTAATATTTAACATGTATCCTCATTCTTGAGGAATATTTGCTCACTCTAGTATTCATATCATTTACATAAAAAGACATGCAATAGTTTAGTTATGGGGAAAATAATTAATATTTGTTAAACCTTTCAACAACACTTTTTCGATCATAAAAAATCTCCCATGAGTTTGGATTTTCAGTATTTCCTCTGCTGTACATAGAAATCTTCCTCAAGTTATGTTCTTTTGAAACTCAGCAAATCAAATTTTGCAAACATAATACTTTTTGTAAACTCAATAGAATAATTAGATAGTCTCGCTCTGCAACTCATTAGTTAGCATTCCCCTCATCGAATCCTCTTGTGTGCAAATCACAAGGAAAATCCAGTGAGCCTCATGCCCAATTTGATGGATTAAATTTGCCTAAGTCTTTGGGTCAGTATAACATTCAACGAGCCACCTGCTATGTTCCACTTCCATGGGGAACATGACGACATTTTTAGGGAAGTTGCCTCTTGCAACTTCTAATGAGTGAGTGCAAGATGCAACTATTCTGCTTGAATCTATGAAATATTCTTTTCCCCTCAAACCTTCTCGTTTAAGTCCAGGAAATATTCTTTTCCCCACAAACCTTCTCGTTTTGAGTCCAGGAAATTTACTTAGTAATAATCATTTATTATGTTGTAAATGGGTATCATAATAGCAACAAAATCTATTTGCTTATCTTATTCTATGCATTTTGATGATCACACATCATTAATCATAAGTTTACTATTAATCATGGTGCATAAAATCTTTTAAAACCATAATAAGATGTAAAACAATTATTACTTACTCTTGGGCGTTTTTGCTCAACTTATCTATAATCAATGTTCCACTTGAATTATGATATTGGTCATAACCAAGATCACTTCCTGAAATGTTAGTATAAGAGAAAAATTCCTTTGCTTCTATTGCTCAACCATTGAACACATTAGTTCCATAGCATTACATGCATGCTCATTCAATTAGCTTGTGCATCCTCTTCAATTCATCCCGATGTAAACTCTTCAATATCCTTAAGGAAAATCTGCTAACAACCAATCATATATCATACTTTTAACTAGTTAGTTGCACATAGTCTCATTCTATTTAAGACTCATCAAGATTCTTTTCCCTATAATCTTTCCATACTCTTTGTTTAAAAGATACCATGATTTTAATTCAATTATAACAAAGTTTAGGATTCTTCTTTTTCCATAATCAAACTCCTACCATTAACCAAAATATTTTTAACTTGATACACATCAATCGTTATTAGAATATATAAAAAATCCTATCAGGGGTCTATCTAAGAAGAGATTATTTAGAATCATATGTATTCTAAAAATAAGATCATTTAAACTCTTAGGAATACTACTTGTTATTCCATATAGTAATACACCCTAAAGCTTATACTTGTAATTCTAAGAATAATAAAAATACCAAATAAACTCTTAACGTTTAACCAAATGAATTTTTTTTTCTTATAACCAAAACACATCAGTTATCTCATCACATAAAATCATTCATGTCTTTAAACATATCTTTTAACCTAGTATTTTAAACTAATCCTTGCCATCAATACTCAAGATTAATAACTACTCAAGCGATGGACTTCATACTATCGCATCCACGAAAGGAAGAGTCAAAGAGTCAACATATATTTTGCAATACACATACTATCAACACCTAAAATAAATAGACAAACATTCTACCATCGATACTTGAGGATCAACTTTCAATTCAAGGATTGCACCTATAGTTATAAAATCATTATTTATTCTATAATATTTTCCTGCTATAGAATTCCATGACAAATGTCAAAGGACTGTATAACAACCATTAAATAAAATGTAACTATTATAATTTTGAAGATGTTTTAAGTGACTTCGCCTAAAGAAAACAAACTTACTTCATTGGAGCATACTAATAATACCATACTCAAGGGTAGTGTACTTAGTAAATATTTAATTCAGAAATTAGGGTACCGACAAAACTATATTGGGAATCTACTATACAATTTAAAGTTTCCAAGTTTCGTTGTTCATAACCTTTGTTGGGTCATGGCACTAACATGTCTTGTTAAATTTTTTTTGTTTTGTTTTTCCATCTATTTAATAAAATTTTATGAATCATCAATTCCGTCATAAAAGATTCTAATGCTTTTATTCTCCTACAAGTTTAATCGATCTTCAAAAAGGACATAAAACAAATACATCTTTCATATTAGCTACTTATATCCTAGTGTAATTCTTCCAAGCTTTAATGCGTCGTTTCTATATACAATATCCAAAATAACCAATATTTTCGCAATTCTACTCCAATTCATTTGATCTTTATGACTATGTCGCAGATTATACCTTACATGCTACATTAATCATATCATTTTGCAACAAACTAATTGCTTCAATAAATTAAAGATTCATCTTTTTAGGCAAGGAAATCATTTTTTTCTACACCTACTATTGACATATGAATTCCCTATAATGAGTTTTTTTATGGAAATGAATAACTCACATACTTATTCCAATAAATAAAATCAACCAAGTATGTGTAATTTCTACCTTATCTATGCAATTATTCTATACGTATGTTGCAATTATTTCAAAAATACCACATTCCATGACTATACTATGCAACAATGTAAGTATATATATTTTCTATGTATCAAGGAAACTCACAACAAAGGTAGACATACCTAACTCATAACAATGATGGAAATACTTATCTTTACTCATTTGGAGAACCTTGAAGTTTGATCTTTGAATGACATTACCCCTTGTCCATTCCACTTCATGCATCCAAAATGAAACAAAACAACTGATTAGTAATTTTAACTACCTTCATACTTACTTATTTTATGTTGAGCTCATTAGGCCCTAGTGTTATAACCTATGGCTCTGATACCATTTGTAACAAACCCAATTATTCCAAATCAATAATTTTGGTAAAATTTTAAAATTATCATCATGAGCATTAACAATAATTCTGAGATACACTAAAACATGATGTTGATTATTTATTCATCAGAAATGTCGAGCATAATTACACGTCCCTTAAATATAAACAAAGACCTAAGTTAACCTGTCGAATAGTCCATAATGTTCATAAGAATTACCTCTATTTACTTCTCAAACATAGTAAAGCGCTTCCACTAGAAGTATGCGCCCAATAACTATTCTAACTCGAATTTAGATTGTTTTGTAATTAAATAACATTATTTTTCCTCTGAATATTTTCGTAAGGTTTTTCCCTAAATAGTAACTTGGAATACTTGAACAATAGACACAATAACAAGGAGGTATCATCATCAACTATACATTTACCCAAGATATAAACAGCAAGCCATTTAAGCTAGTAATACATATTCAAGTAAACTAAACTAAATGATATTGAAACACATTATCAGGGAAATACACAAAGGAAAATAACATCATAGGAACATACCATTTTTAACGTGGTTCACCCACTCTTTGGGCTACGTCCACAAAAGGTTGTATTTTATTTCTCAATTAAGGGTTACAATCTGCAACATTCTTGTTGCCCTTTCCACTTTCCAACATCTCTTGTAACAAAGCCCTACATCCTAGATGAAAGGTAAGGGTATGGGGTATGAGGAAAAAAATATTCCTTTACAATATCCGAACAACTTACTTAAGTCAATTTTAGCATCAACATAAAAAAAATCTTTCATACCTAAAACACCCTTCACATATGAGATTGTCTCATTGCCTTGACAATAGGAAATATTTTAAGCAAAGATTATACAATCTCAGTTCTCATTTTAAAATCTATTAACCTTCCGAGATGTTTATCCACCATATTATTTATACTTTTGAAAGCCTTGAACTCATTCTAACAATCATACAAATATTTTGTACATGACACTTTTTAGTGGATTACAAAACATATATAATAGCATGATGTTTACCAAGCCCTAGTTTTCTTCTCATGGAACCTTCATGCATTTTTCCTATAGATGTCAATTTCCCTTTTTTTATTATTTGAAATTACTCAAAAATAGTTATTTCTTCAACCACTAAATCAAATATCTTAATTAACCTAAAGCTCAAACACTTTATATATACATATATATAAATAATCTAGCCTTTTACCCTATCCTATATATAGGAGTAAATAAATTGATCTAGTCAAAACTTCTTTGATGAGTCAGAGCTAGCGTTTAGATTTGGATGTAAAGCAGAGATCGATACTGAGAACATACATTAAAGATATTCAATAGTATACAAGACAAACCAACGTTTTAACCAGGCATACACGTTTTCAATTTCAACCAAACCTACCGTAGAGATAAAATCTTGACAGGACATCTACGTTTTCAGTTCATTCATCAGCATATAAATGTAAATGTAAAGCTTAGGAAAACTATGCGTCCCATTTCTATTGGAAGTATAATTATCACAACTAGAAACAAGAATTTCTTGCAGGGGTCAGCATACTTGAAACACAACTAAGCTAGGGAGAAAAATGCAGTCTAACGGCAAGTAGCTGATCGACCCTTTCAATCTGTGTAATATCTCGAATTTTGGACTAACTATTTCTATTGTTATGTTGGGCCACGACCCCAACACATATGCTTTATTTTGAGTATTGGGCATGAGCCCTAACACCTATGATTTATTCTTTTATATATTGACATACTGGGCATGGACCCTGACTGACTCCTTTATTCGAGTGTATACTGGGCGAGGAGGCCCTAATGTTTTGATGATGTTCTTCAACTTTGATATGGGTACAAACCCTAATATACTGAGATGATCTTTTGTTACTTACTTTGCAGAGCTATGATTTTTACATGATTGACTTATGTTGTATGTTAAGCGTGGAATCATAAACACACAGATGACCTACGTACTGGGCATAAGCCTCGATGTACCTAGAGGAATGTTTATGTACTGGGAGTAAGCCCTGATGTACATTGAGTGTTGGGCATAAGCCATGGAGCACTCCAAGCTTGATAAATGAATACCGGATCTGAGGCCACTTGAATATTCTAGATGTGCCTGACAACCACATTTTAGCACTAGTGTTGATCAGGAAGCTCTAGAATTGCACTAGCGTAATGACCATGTTAAAGTGTTGAGTTAAAAGGATCAGAAGAGAACTCGGGGTTACTAAATATCAAAGTGTTGAGTTGGAAAGACTCCAAATAACACTTCTACTTTCATCACATTTATTTAATCTGGTTAAATTATTCATCTTTTATCTATCATCAAATACTGCGGGAACTACCATGTTAAACGAGGGAATCCGACATGCAAGAGAGAGACTAGAGGTGCCTATCCAAGCTTATCGAAAGACCGTCGAAAGAATTGGACCATATCCTTAATATTTAAAAGAAGTATCATGTGAAAATACATAATTAAATAAAATATAATTGCCTGAAAATGAATGCAGAAGGGGGCAGAAACATACATGTAAATCTGAACTCTCCACCACAAGAGCAAGAAATTGTGGTGGAACTCAACTCGGATTTAATGAAATCCATGCAAAATATACAAGCAGAATTCCAAAGTTTCAGAGATGATAACATGCAAGAAAGACGAGAACAACAAGTTATAAATGAAACTCTCCTTGAGACTTTAACAGGGGCAAAACCCCACGGACAGCCCACACTCTCAGTCAACACCTTTAAATAGGGAAATGGTCACACAAAGAAGACTTCTAGCCCTAAGGGAGAAGAGAAGGGGGAACACATACCTGAATCAATGGAAGAGGACTGTAAGAGCTCTTCCAACGATGAAGGTTCACCACTTCCTTGCAAGAAAAGGAGAAAAAGTGATGACAATTTACAAGGAGAATTCAGAAAGATAAAAGCCCCAACTTATGAAGGAGAGATTAACTCTGGAGAGAAGGATGAGGAGTGGCTGCTATGAATGAATAAGTACTTCAAATTTCATAATTACTCCAGTGAAACGCAAGGCCGACTAGCCATATACAAACTGAATGGTAAAGCAACCAGATGGTGGTGGGACTTGAAACAAACCAAAGGACAAGAACTGAGAGACATAACATGGGATACTTTCAGTAGAATATCCCAGGACAAATATATGTCTGAAAGATTTTTTGACAAGAAAATTAAAGAATTTCCTGAGTTGAAAATGGGCTCCCTAACCATGGAGGCATTCATAACTAGATTCTTAGACCTGCTGCACTATGTTCCATACATCAGAGACGAAAAGGTTAAGATACAATAGTTCTTGGGAGGTCTTCCACCAAACTTTAGAGAAAATATAGAGTTTGACATACCCAAGACCTTAGATGTGACTTTACATAAAGCAAGACTGTGTTATGAACACAGACAACCAAGGAATGATAACATCAACAGAAACAGAGATAGGTTCAGAACCTTCACGGACAACCGCAAATCGGGTTTTAGACCTCCACCTTACCAGAAACATAACAACAGTTTTCCACCTAATAGGGACTTCAACCGACCTCAAGCACGACCAAGTGCACCCCCACCACCTGTCAATAGGCCAAATTTTAACAAAGGGACAAAAGATGTCCCACCAATCGTTTCTTGTTGGAAATGCCAAGGGCCCCACTACTACATAGACTACCCCAGCAAAACGGATGGAGTTTTACACAACATCCAAGCAGAACCTACTATAGGAGACATGGAAAAACCTCCTAGGATTTATGCCTCTCTTGATGGCCGATAGGAAGATCACCAAGCCACCATGGTTGAAATTAAGGGTAAGATCTCAAACACAACCATTTCAGTTTTAATAGATCCCGGTGCATGTCGAAGTTATATCTCCCCCAAAATAGTGGACACTTGTAAGTTGAACCGAGAGCATCACGAGAAACTGTGGTTGGTACAACTAGCCACCAGTAGCAAACGAACTATCTCCGAGTTAGTTGAAACTTGTGATATAGACTTAAATAGTTTTCAAACTAGGTTAGAACTAAGCATTCTACCCCTAGGGTCGTACGATGTACTTATCGGCATGGATTGGTTAGAAGAACACCATGTCCTACTTGACTGCTTAAACAAATCCTTACTCTGCAGGGATGACTAAGGAAATTAGAAGACGATTCAGGGTATCACTAAGAAAGTGTCTGTAAGACAAATCTCCACCTTACAAGAAATGAAATGTATCAGAAAGGGTTTTAAACTCTTTGCCGTCAATATCCAAAACATAGAAACAGATAGGGAACAGAAGATCGAATACTTCCCAGTCCTCGTAGAGTTCAAAGATGTATTTCCCAAGGAAATACCGGGATTAACACCCAAATGAGACTTAGACTTTTCCATTGAACTAACACCCGGTTCAGTACCAACTTCCAAAGCCCCTTACCGTATGAGCACACTAGAATTGGTGGAGCTCAAGCTTCAGTTACAAGAGTTAATAGACAAAAGTTACATTCTACCGAGTGTGTCCCCTTGGGGAGCACCGATACTCTTCGTCAAGAAGAAGGACGGAACGATGTGAATGTGCATCGATTATCGACAACTCAACAAGATGACCATTAATAACTACTACCCACTCCCTAGAATTGACGACTTGTTTAACCAAGTCGGAGGAGCGAAGATCTTCTCAAAGATCGACTTACGATCTAGATACCATCAGGTGAGAATCCGTGATGAGGATATCAACAAAACTGCATTTCAGACCCGTTACAGCCACTACGAGTTCGTAGTGATGCCATTTGGGTTGACGAATGCACCGGACAACTTTATGTGTATGATGAACAACATCTTTAGTAAATACCTCGATAAGTTCATTCTAGTCTTTATTGAAGACATTTTTATCTACTCCAAGAACGAAGTAGAATATGTGGAACACCTCCGAATTGTTTTATGTATAATACGCGAACACCAACTGTACGCCAAGTTTAGTAAGTGCGATTTCTACAAACCCCAGATTCAATACTTAGGACATATCATTTCCGAGAAGGGAATAGCCATCGAACCTGAAAAGGTCAAAGATATCGAAGAATGGCCCACACCTACGTGTGTATTCGATATAAGATCATTTTTAGGTTTAGCCGGCTACTACCGAAAGTTCATTAAGAACTTCTCATGGATTGCATGTCCCATGACTGCCTTACAGAAGAAAGAAAACAATTCATTTGGATAGCTAAGTGTGAAGAAAGCTTTCAGAAGCTGAAGCAACTTTTGATTAGTGCACAAATCTTACGAATTGTAGATCCCAATGGAGACTTCGTCGTTTGCATGGATGCAAGCAAGGAAGGACTTGGGGGAGTCCTTATGCAAGACAATTTTTCCATATGCTACAAATCGAGGAAATTGAAAGAACATGAGAAGAACTACCCTACGCATGACCTCGAACTAGCCACCATCATCCATGCCCTGAAGATGTGGCGACATTATCTTATGGGAAAGAAATTCATATTAATGACTCATAACATGAGTTTGAAGTATCTTTTCGACCAACCCGACCCAAACGCTAGGCAGGCTAGATGGTTATCCTTTCTTAGTGAGTATCATTTTGAACTAAAGCATATTAAGGGCAAGGAAAACAAGATTGCGGACACCTTGAGCCGGTGAGCACATATGCTTTACGAAGTCACAGTGAGTCAAACAGACTCAGTGTAACATCCCTCCAATTTGACCGTTATTATTATTAATATTTTTGTAAAAATAATTTATGTATGTGGCCCTGGTGAGGAGCTCAAGGCCAAGGCCCCACCAGTGGACCTTGAAATGGATTGTTGTGAATTACTCTTAAGTAGAACAGATGCAGCTTAGTGAGAGGAAAGTGAAGCCACTAAGGAATGGTAACTAAAAACAAAAGTCGATGACGGGTGTCATCTTAGTATCTCAAGCACTTACTTGATAACCTTAAATCATTCATATTATCGTCCTAAGTAGACGATCGGCGATAGTGTTTATTTAATTACATAACTACTATTCTAACTCCTATTACCTTTTAGTATCAAAAGGTCAACCATCGGTCTTATGGACTATTTTAATCATGCCCTATGGGAGAATGTTAGAGAGAACTCCAACAAAACTAAAAGAAGCATAACACATTGGTTAAGTGTTATCACTAGATGCTATGAACTCTGACAAGAGTATCAAGGAAAGTATCCCTATTAACCCTAAAAGTTATGAAACTAAGTTTACATATATATATATATATATATATATATATATATAACCTTCAGATAAAGGTGGAAAGGAGATATTTTATACAAATTGAGAAAAATACCTTCTACACCATGAAGACATGGAAATTCTAAAGAAACGCTACACTTTTACTTGGTCTAGTATTCATCGGTACCTTATAAGGTTTACCCAAATACTTATTTAACCCATACATGGAAGGAGGTTAGAGGGATAATAGTTTCCCCAATTTAAAGGTTATTATTTTGGAGCTTTTAAAATATATTTTAAAGAACATTCAAAAGGGGGGAGTAACTTTTTATATATAGAGAGATATATGTATATTTTTCCAAATATAAGATGGATGAATAATTTTTCTTAAAAAGGAATACTTTAAAAGAAGGTACGCCTTATACCTTTCTCTCTACTAGAGTTTATACCACAAGGTGTGTCAGATAATTATAGAGATAGATCGATAATATATATAAGGTATTATTTTCATAAATAATTATATATATATGAAAGGCACCTTGGCGTGTGTTTTAGAGATGCAATAATAAAAGTATTAAAATACTTATATAGTTTCTAAAAGGAAGTTATCCTTAGCATTTTCCGTTGAGTAGAGTGTAAACCTTAATTTAAAAAAGAACCCTTCTTTCAAGGGCCATCTTGGGACGAGGGGAACAACCTCCAAATTGTTATATTTTATATATCTCCCGCATTTAAGAGATGGATCAAGGATGATCATTATTTTAACATCAACTTGTATATATATACGATTTTGTATGAGCCCACTCCCCAAAATTATGAAAGTGGCTCATAAATACAAATTGGTGGTTATGGTGATGGGCGCCATTCTTTTGGTCACCGAGTTTGTCTAGAGAAAAACACTAACCGCCCAGTTTATTCGGTACTGCCATCTGGTGCCTGTGAGATGCCATTTGGCAATGCGTCTGAGTAGTGGCAGTTATGATCTCTCTAAACCAAACAATTAGTGAAGGTTTATGTGGCAAATAGAGGTAGTGGGGTAAGGGATCTATATCAGTCGACCTCGGAGTTGGTGAGACAGGATCTCGTTCCATCCCGAGTAAGTCCATGACAGGAGTGGAAACGCCGAATGGAAGGATCGTGAATAGTATTCTTAAATTCTAAGAGCGCCATCTGTCTATGATGAAATGCCATTTGCCGCCGGTTTGAGGAGGAAATCACGGGTAATGGCGGAAAAGGGAGTCGGGGTAATCTGAGTAGAATCGTTGCATTCACCCTGCGAGAGGGATTCACGGAGAAGAAAGGGGTTTTTAAGCTGAGTGCAACCATGATAGCGGGGGGAAGATAACACTTCTTAAAACTTGAGTTGTTGACGGGGAAACGGGGAGGTGATTGGTAATTGATAGCGCTGCAGTCGAGAAGGGTCTCTCACTGGTCTCTCGTCGGAAGTTGATGCTTTGTTCTGTAACTGGGTGACCTCATACCTGAACACGTAGCTGGGCGATCTCATACCTGGATACTGTATGTATTTTCTATTCAGATTTCGATTTTTGACTGCGATACTTTGTATGGTAGACGAGCGATATCATACTTGAACAAGGTATGTTATTGATTTCAATTTA
Source organism: Larix kaempferi (assembly GCA_027924585.1). Classification (NCBI taxonomy): domain Eukaryota; kingdom Viridiplantae; phylum Streptophyta; class Pinopsida; order Pinales; family Pinaceae; genus Larix; species Larix kaempferi. The sequence goes on along the minus strand of BSBM01000764.1, from coordinate 3,127,251 downwards.
AAGACTGTTTGCTGCAATTATATTAACCTGGCATATAGGTGCGGTGATCAAAGGTTCTATCGATGCACAAATTTTTATATGCCGCCCTATGTTCACTAGGGTCACTGGGTATAAGTTGTAGGATGAAACTGGTTTGGAAATTTTATCTTATACTTATCGCATGATAGAGTCGTGGTTTGAGAAAACAATCTCTGCCATTGTTACCATTATATCAACAGTATTTACCCTACTCTATGGAGTAATGATTCCAAAGAGAAGTCGAAAATGTTTTCCAAACTATACCTTCGCCACCGAGCCGTGCGATCTCAGAATCGCTGACTAAACTTCTTTTATTTCTATGTTTAGGTTTGCTCTGTCTGTGGAATCGTAGATCCATTGAAAATTCCTGAAAACGCAGTCATAAGATTTAATTGTAGCCACCGAGCCGTGCGATCTCAGAATCGCTGCCTAAACTTCTTTTATTTCTATGTTTAGGTTTGCTCTGTCTGTGGAATCGTAGATCCATTGAAAATTCCTGAAACGCAGTCATAAGATTTAATTGTAGCCACCGAGCCGTGCGATCTCAGAATCTCTGCCTAAAACTTCTTTTATTTTCTGTGTTTAGTTTTGCTCTGTTTGTGGAATCGTAGATTCAATGATAACTACTGAAACGCAGTCATAAGATTTAATTGTAGGTAAAAATCAGATTTTATTGTTGTGCATTATTACCATTACAAATAGCATAACCTGGATTGTTGATGAATTCGACTGCATTGACCTCTATGCCGATACTCGAACCAGAGACTCTCCTTGGTAACGCCTCCTTAGGATAAGCATTCACGATGTTTATTTGGAGTAATTGTGAAAGATAAGAACGGTATAATTATGGATGGGTTTGCTTGTGTAATCTATTGCATGTTGAATGCCTAATGGATCCAGTTTTATAACTCATTGTTGCCATCAAATCTTTACTTATATGTATCATGGCTACCACAACACGTAAATCCTGTAGATCTATGTCACCGCGAACCAAATAGATCCCGGATGGATCCGTAATCATGTGACGCCGACAACGCTTTAAATTCTGTAGATTATTTTCCCCTCTATGAAAATTTTCAGTATTATAAATATACAGGATCACTGAGTTTATTGGCTGCATGCAAAATGCTTTGGATCCTAGGTTAGGATCTCAATATATAGTATATATGCAATCATACTTCCTTTGATAATTATATTTATATATACTCTTAAGATAGAAGTATATGATCCTTGAATGTACTATGATTCAATGAAATTTAGTGGAGGACTTATAAGGATTTCTTTATATATATATATATAGACTTTTAAGATGTATAAAAACTATTAAGATCAATAAAAGTTATTAGGTTCAGTTATGAGTGTGGAAAGATAATTTTCCTTATTGGGAGAATAGATATGACCTTGGGAAATCGTTTAGAAGTTTGGAAAATGGTAGAATGACCTATAGAAATATTTTTTTTGTACAATTGGAAAGATCCCCTATGGGGTATACATTTGAAGATAATATGACTAGAAGCATAAATGTAAGATTTGGTGGTCTTAGTTTATGTATATTTGATCCATGTAAAGCCCTATGTGGTGGAGGCTTGCTGAAAGAAAAAATGGAGTCTTGTTGCAGCAATTAAGTTGCTCTTTGTAATACTATCACGCTTTGCCTAAATAATAAAGAATGCACACACCTTTGTGGACTAGCCCGTGTACGGGTGAACCACGTTACATCTTGTCTCCTATGTTCCTATGGTGTATCTCAATGTGTCTTTATGGATGAGTATTTGCTTCTTTCTTAAAATGTTATGATTACTTCGAAGTATACAATTCAGTTAGAAGTCTTGAAGTGCATTTTATTTATTTGACGAATAACGGAGTGAATTGATTAAAGAAATATGGGGTTTAAATATAGCTGTTTATGGTTTCTTAGTCTATGTTTTTGTGATTGTATCTGGTGTACACATATGAAGAGTTAGTTGGTTCAAAAGAAGAAAACCATGTGTTGATTTTAGAAGAGTTATGTATTCGAAGAGTCTTATAATTATTTGTAAGCAACATTTAAAGAAAGTAAATCCACACTTTATGTTTCCTCATGTATTTAGTGGCATTTTAGACATTTAGAAAAGTTTTAAAATTTTACGAAATTTTGGGTTCGTCACATATGGTATCAGAGCACAGGTTGCAAACACTCGGGCTTATTTGGGCTCAATCGGGGAAAACATATATGAGTTTGTCGAATTGGCGGCACAAGACGCAGTAGAAAATTTTATTTCAACGGATCGACAACAGGTAGTTTGCCAATCGTCATTAAATTACAAGAAAGTATGTTTCATTTGGTGAAAGCGTTATAATGGCGCAACATTATTTGTAGGTAAGGATAGTATATGTTTCAATGTGGAGATGAATGATCTGTTATTGGTAAATTTTAGCCGATGAATATATCCTCCTATTTTTCAATTAGATGCATTGAACGACGAGAAAATAGTCCTTAGAAAGATAACGGTTAAGGTTTGGGGAATGAGTCTTCGTATATTGAAAGTCATCCTAGTTGTGAATGTGCTAAACTGAAGAACTCTCCTAAATCTGTTGATTTGATAATTCGTCTTAAATGCTTATTACCTTCTCTACCTTTATTGTTATTCTTAGGAGTGGATATCTTTCAGTTTCAGTAAACGCGTCACATGGGAGAATAGGGTTGACACATTTTGTTGATTGTTTCTGACTAATCAAATTCTATTGATCCATTTGTCAGGATATCCGAATATGAGAATCAGATAGATAAAATAAGCAACTTATATCGGTTAAGTCGTTTATAAAGTAATTATATGTACTAATATTTGACTAAAAAGAAGACGGTCTAATGTTTGATTAGGTTAGGAACTGTCAACTTCATTTCATATATAAAGCCACTTTGAATGATAAATTTATGGTGATTTGTTGTCTCATACAATTATATGTGGTGTCAAAATGATTAATTTGGTTAAGAGATAAAATTATAGTTAATCATGTTGTTCACATAACGAAAGCATAGATGTAATTAATGGTGAATACGTGTTGTTGTATGAATAAAAGTATTGGAAAACTAGAACCACCACGGAATGGTAATACATGACACTCTAATTTTGTGATGTCTTTATAAATGACTATTTTATATCCACTTTAGGAGTTAAGGAAAAACCTTTATTATCATGGAATTTCCATGATAGATCAGAAGTAATATCTAACTGTAATTGATGTGTAAGCTTTTATAAAACAAGTCAAGGGGATGATTGACATATGTTTCATGCATGATTGCTCTTATGATTTAATATTGCGGTCGAGCGGAATGTTATATTCCCACACATCACTACCACAGTCAAGAGGTAAAATTGGGATATATAAATTCATGTGATATTCAGAGTAATACTAAGATGTGATGATACAGGTAAACTGGTACCTCGACATATGAGGATCTTATAATGAGGAGATATGCGGTCACCCTTACAAAGGTATATGGTTATAAGGTATGCAAGTATGCTTTAGAAAATTGATTATTTCTATGTGATGTTGGTATATACAAAAGAAGTTGTATAACTAAAATAGGAAGGGTGTTTGAAATGGTGAAAGATAACCTTCGAGGTTAAGAAATCATAATGTCCACGGGCCATCACAGGAAGAATATTATTTCATGTACAATGAATTATGTAATCCTATTAAGCAAGTTAGTCATGCTTGGAAGGAGAAAACGTCTACTTCAGATGATCAAGTATGGATATTGTAGTATGAAGAATGAATGATATTCTTATTTTATTTTTTTGATCTTTGTTATATAAAGCGTTACTAACAATTGAATTTGGCAGATGGTCAAAGCTCGGTGGAACTTGTTGAAAGACAAAGGCTTAATATATTATGCATGGTACAATAGAGGGGTGAGGATGAAAGATCCACATTGCAACTTTTTAATTATTGTTGAATAAAGAACTAGACCAAATGGGTCAGAGAAATTGTAGGGTTATAAAATGTAATATGCCGAAATAATTGATGAATTTGAATGAGATTTTTCCTGGACTCAAGCGAGAAGGCTTGAGGGGAATAGATTCCGGGACTCAAGCGAGAAGGCTTGAGGGGAATTATGTAAAAGTGCGTTAAGGGCACTGAACCACTCCCTAGAGATCAGGGAGTTGACAGTCGCCAAGATTCTCGAAGGAATCGGTGAGCTGTAAAGACCTAGGCAAACTATAAAAGAATGCATATGCGGGAGGCAGGACGCTGCTTAGTATGCATAAGAGAAAAGATTGCTGCGTGAGCACTATGGTGTTAGGCAAGAAATCTCTGAATGAATTGCTGTGTGAGCACTATGGTGTTAGGCAAGAAATCTCTGAATGAATTGCTGTGTGAGCACTATGGTGTTAGGCAAGAAATCTCTGAAGGAATTGCTGTGTGAGCACTCGGGTGTTAGGCAAGAATTTCCTGAATCAGGTTAATGATGTGTTTTGTATGAAATAACAATCTACATCTCCTGAATGCTAGAATAAGCGAAATTATTTCCTCAAAGAATGAAGAAGAATGATGGAGATTTAATGTTTTGAAATTTTGGATACGTATGTTATACTGAGAAATACTGAAAAATATATGGTACAAGTTCTACAATGTGCAGGTTATAAAAAGAGCTTGCGGAAATCACAAAGATGTGAAAATGCCCAAAAGCTTAAAGTAAGCAAGAGATGATGAATGGACGCAGAAGACAAATTGTTGAACACCGAGGACAGTGTTCTCCTTAAGGGGAGGAGGATGTAACATCCCTCCAATTTGACCGTTATTATTATTAATATTTTTGTAAAAATAATTTATGTATGTGGCCCTGGTGAGGAGCTCAAGGCCAAGGCCCCACCAGTGGACCTTGAAATGGATTGTTGTGAATTACTCTTAAGTAGAACAGATGCAGCTTAGTGAGAGGAAAGTGAAGCCACTAAGGAATGGTAACTAAAAACAAAAGTCGATGACGGGTGTCATCTTAGTATCTCAAGCACTTACTTGATAACCTTAAATCATTCATATTATCGTCCTAAGTAGACGATCGGCGATAGTGTTTATTTAATTACATAACTACTATTCTAACTCCTATTACCTTTTAGTATCAAAAGGTCAACCATCGGTCTTATGGACTATTTTAATCATGCCCTATGGGAGAATGTTAGAGAGAACTCCAACAAAACTAAAAGAAGCATAACACATTGGTTAAGTGTTATCACTAGATGCTATGAACTCTGACAAGAGTATCAAGGAAAGTATCCCTATTAACCCTAAAAGTTATGAAACTAAGTTTACATATATATATATATATATATATATATATATATATAACCTTCAGATAAAGGTGGAAAGGAGATATTTTATACAAATTGAGAAAAATACCTTCTACACCATGAAGACATGGAAATTCTAAAGAAACGCTACACTTTTACTTGGTCTAGTATTCATCGGTACCTTATAAGGTTTACCCAAATACTTATTTAACCCATACATGGAAGGAGGTTAGAGGGATAATAGTTTCCCCAATTTAAAGGTTATTATTTTGGAGCTTTTAAAATATATTTTAAAGAACATTCAAAAGGGGGGAGTAACTTTTTATATATATAGAGATATATGTATATTTTTCCAAATATAAGATGGATGAATAATTTTTCTTAAAAAGGAATACTTTAAAAGAAGGTACACCTTATACCTTTCTCTCTACTAGAGTTTATACCACAAGGTGTGTCAGATAATTATAGAGATAGATCGATAATATATATAAGGTATTATTTTCATAAATAATTATATATATATGAAAGGCACCTTGGCGTGTGTTTTAGAGATGCAATAATAAAAGTATTAAAATACTTATATAGTTTCTAAAAGGAAGTTATCCTTAGCATTTTCCGTTGAGTAGAGTGTAAACCTTAATTTAAAAAAGAACCCTTCTTTCAAGGGCCATCTTGGGACGAGGGGAACAACCTCCAAATTGTTATATTTTATATATCTCCCGCATTTAAGAGATGGATCAAGGATGATCATTATTTTAACATCAACTTGTATATATATACAATTTTGTATGAGCCCACTCCCCAAAATTGTGAAAGTGGCTCATAAATACAAATTGGTGGTTATGGTGATGGGCGCCATTCTTTTGGTCACCGAGTTTGTCTAGAGAAAAACACTAACCGCCCAGTTTATTCGGTACTGCCATCTGGTGCCTGTGAGATGCCATTTGGCAATGCGTCTGAGTAGTGGCAGTTATGATCTCTCTAAACCAAACAATTAGTGAAGGTTTATGTGGCAAATAGAGGTAGTGGGGTAAGGGATCTATATCAGTCGACCTCGGAGTTGGTGAGACAGGATCTCGTTCCATCCCGAGTAAGTCCATGACAGGAGTGGAAACGCCGAATGGAAGGATCGTGAATAGTATTCTTAAATTCTAAGAGCGCCATCTGTCTATGATGAAATGCCATTTGCCGCCGGTTTGAGGAGGAAATCACGGGTAATGGCGGAAAAGGGAGTCGGGGTAATCTGAGTAGAATCGTTGCATTCACCCTGCGAGAGGGATTCACGGAGAAGAAAGGGGTTTTTAAGCTGAGTGCAACCATGATAGCGGGGGGAAGATAACACTTCTTAAAACATGAGTTGTTGACGGGGAAACGGGGAGGTGATTGGTAATTGATAGCGCTGCAGTCGAGAAGGGTCTCTCACTGGTCTCTCGTCGGAAGTTGATGCTTTGTTCTGTAACTGGGTGACCTCATACCTGAACACGTAGCTGGGCGATCTCATACCTGGATACTGTATGTATTTTCTATTCAGATTTCGATTTTTGACTGCGATACTTTGTATGGTAGACGAGCGATATCATACTTGAACAAGGTATGTTATTGATTTCAATTTAAAGACCGTTTGCTACAATTATATTAACCTGGCATATAGGTGCGGTGATCAAAGGTTCTATCGATGCACAAATTTTTATATGCCGCCCTATGTTCACTAGGGTCACTGGGTATAAGTTGTAGGATGAAACTGGTTTGGAAATTTTATCTTATACTTATCGCATGATAGAGTCGTGGTTTGAGAAAACAATCTCTGCCATTGTTACCATTATATCAACAGTATTTACCCTACTCTATGGAGTAATGATTCCAAAGAGAAGTCGAAAATGTTTTCCAAACTATACCTTCGCCACCGAGCCGTGCGATCTCAGAATCGCTGACTAAACTTCTTTTATTTCTGTGTTTAGGTTTGCTCTGTCTGTGGAATCATAGATCCATTGAAAATTCCTGAAAACGCAGTCATAAGATTTAATTGTAGCCACCGAGCCGTGCGATCTCAGAATCGCTGCCTAAACTTCTTTTATTTCTGTGTTTAGGTTTGCTCTGTCTGTGGAATCGTAGATCCATTGAAAATTCCTGAAACGCAGTCATAAGATTTAATTGTAGCCACCGAGCCGTGCGATCTCAGAATCACTGCCTAAAACTTCTTTTATTTTCTGTGTTTAGTTTTGCTCTGTCTGTGGAATCGTAGATTCAATGATAACTACTGAAACGCAGTCATAAGATTTAATTGTAGGTAAAAATCAGATTTTATTGTTGTGCATTATTACCATTACAAATAGCATAACCTGGATTGTTGATGAATTCGACTGCATTGACCTCTATGCCGATACTCGAACCAGAGACTCTCCTTGGTAACGCCTCCTTAGGATAAGCATTCACGATGTTTATTTGGAGTAATTGTGAAAGATAAGAATGGTATAATTATGGATGGGTTTGCTTGTGTAATCTATTGCATGTTGAATGCCTAATGGATCCAGTTTTATAACTCATTGTTGCCATCAAATCTTTACTTATATGTATCATGGCTACCACAACACGTAAATCCTGTAGATCTATGTCACCGCGAACCAAATAGATCCCGGATGGATCCGTAATCATGTGACGCCGACAACGCTTTAAATTCTGTAGATTATTTTCCCCTCTATGAAAATTTTCAGTATTATAAATATACAGGATCACTGAGTTTATTGGTTGCATGCAAAATGCTTTGGATCCTAGGTTAGGATCTCAATATATAGTATATATGCAATCATACTTCCTTTGATAATTATATTTATATATACTCTTAAGATAGAAGTATATGATCCTTGAATGTACTATGATTCGATGAAATTTAGTGGAGGACTTATAAGGATTTCTTTATATATATATATATAGACTTTTAAGATGTATAAAAACTATTAAGATCAATAAAAGTTATTAGGTTCAGTTATGAGTGTGGAAAGATAATTTTCCTTATTGGGAGAATAGATATGACCTTGGGAAATCGTTTAGAAGTTTGGAAAATGGTAGAATGACCTATAGAAATATTTTTTTTGTACAATTGGAAAGATGCCCTATGGGGTATACATTTGAAGATAATATGACTAGAAGCATAAATGTAAGATTTGGTGGTCTTAGTTTATGTATATTTGATCCATGTAAAGCCCTATGTGGTGGAGGCTTGCTGAAAGAAAAAATGGAGTCTTGTTGCAGCAATTAAGTTGCTCTTTGTAATACTATCACGCTTTGCCTAAATAATAAAGAATGCACACACCTTTGTGGACTAGCCCGTGTACGGGTGAACCACGTTACATCTTGTCTCCTATGTTCCTATGGTGTATCTCAATGTGTCTTTATGTATGAGTATTTGCTTCTTTCTTAAAATGTTATGATTACTTCGAAGTATACAATTCAGTTAGAAGTCTTGAAGTGCATTTTATTTATTTGACGAATAACGGAGTGAATTGATTAAAGAAATATGGGGTTTAAATATAGCTGTTTATGGTTTCTTAGTCTATGTTTTTGTGATTGTATCTGGTGTACACATATGAAGAGTTAGTTGGTTCAAAAGAAGAAAACCATGTGTTGATTTTAGAAGAGTTATGTATTCGAAGAGTCTTATAATTATTTGTAAGCAACATTTAAAGAAAGTAAATCCACACTTTATGTTTCCGCATGTATTTAGTGGCATTTTAGACATTTAGAAAAGTTTTAAAATTTTACGAAATTTTGGGTTCGTCACACTCAGATTTACACCACAAGATTCAAACAGCATGTAAGAGCGACCATTACTACACGAAAATCCTTGCAAAGATACAGGAAGACAGACTATTCCAACAACAAAAGGAATATAAGATAGACGAGTCAGGACTACTATGGTCGAAAGAGTGACTTTACGTCCCAGAGAGTGGATACATTAGATCAAACATTCTCACTGAGTTTCATCAGAGACCCTATTCAGGGCATCCCAGATATCAAAAAATGATATCAGTAGTAAAGAAACATTACTTTTGGCCTAAGTTGAAAACTGACATCGCCATGTTCATCGCGAAATGTTAAGAATGCCAACTAGTCAAAACAGAACACCAACACTCCTCCGGTTTATTACAACCTTTTCCCATTCTGGAATGGAAGTGGGAAGTAATAAGTATGGACTTCATTATGGGCTTACCCAAGAGTAAGAGGCAGAACGATTCCATATTTGTAGTGGTGGACAAGTTGTCTAAAGCAGCCCATTTCATAGCGGTAAAGTCTACCTACAAAGCAGTCCTCATCGTGGACATCTTCTTGAAGGAGATCTTTCGATTGCATGGGATACCCAAGGAAATCATTTTCGATCAAGACACGAAGTTCACTAGCAACTTCTGGAGAGCATTTTTCTCTGGTTTGGAGACCCAGTTACAATTCAGTACCACATACCATCCCCAGACAGACGGACAAACAGAACGAGTAAACCAAATCCTTGAGGACATGTTGAGGATGTATGTCATGAGAAACCCCACCAAGTGGGAAGATTATTTGCACCTCGCAAAGTTTTCCTACAACAACGGATACCAAACCTTTTCCAAAATGAGCCCTTTCGAGGTACTCTACGGCAGGAAATGTCGGACACCCGTGACTTGGGATAGTTCGGTAGACAGAGTTATGTTAGGACCCGACCTACTAAGGAACATGGAAAAACTAGTCTCCAAAGTACAACTGAACTTGAAAGAAGCACAAGACCACCAAAAGAGTTATGAGGACAAGAAAAGAAAAGACAAAGACTACCAAGTCGGTGAACATGTGTTTCTAAAAATAAAGGAAAAATGAAGCTCGTTAAGCTTAGGATGTTGCGGTAAACTAGCCCCAAGGTTTTGTGGACCTTTTGAAATACTGGCCAAGAAGGGCCCAATGGCTTATGAGTTAGCCTTACCAGCTCATATAAAAGTTCATAATGTTTTTCATGCTTCATTATTAAAGAAATATCTATACGATACTAAACATGTTATTGCTTGGTCCTTATTATAGGTGGAGCCCGAAGGGAAGTTCATGCCGGAACCACTCAACATCCTGGATAAAAGAGAGGTGAAACTGAGGAGGAGGACCATCACTCAGCTGAAAGTGAAATGGAGGCACTTTGGACCAGATGAGGATACGTGGGAGAATGAGACCACCATGAAAGAGGCGTACCCTGCCTTGTTTCATGACCTGATTCCTAGTCCTTAGAAACACCGGGACGGTGTTGTTTCTAAGCGCGGAGGGATGTAATATCCCGAATTTTGGACTAACTATTTCTATTGTTATATTGGGCCACGACCCCAGCACATATGTTTTATTTTGAGTATTGGGCATGAGCCCTAGCACCTATGATTTATTCTCTTATATATTGACATACCGGGCATGGACCCTGACTGATGCCTTTATTTGAGTGTATAATAGGCGAGGAGGTCCTAATGTTTTGATGATGTTCTTCAACTTTGATATGGGTACAAACCCTAATATACTAAAATGATATTTTGTTACTTACTGTGTAGAGCTATGATTTTTACGTGATTGACTTATGTGGTGTGTTGAGTGTGGACTCAGAAACAGACAGATGACCTACGTACTGGGCATAATCCCCAATGTACCTAGAGGAATGTTTATGTACTGGGAGTAAGCCCTGATGTACATTGATTGTTGTGCATAAGCCCTGGAGCACTCCAAGCTTGATAAATGAATACCAGATCCAAGGCCACTTGAACATTCTAGATGTGCCTCACAACCACATTCTAGCACTGGTGTTCAGCAGGAAGCTCTGGAAATGCACTAGCGTAACACCCATGTGAATGTGTTGAGTTAAAAGGTTCTGCAGAGCACTCGAGGTTACTAAATATCATAGTGTTGAGTCAGAAAGACTTTGAATAGCACTTCTGCTTTCATCACATTTATTTAATCTGGTTAAATGATTCATCTTTTATCTATCATCAGATACTGCGGGAACTACCATGTGAAACAAGGGAGTCCGACATGCAAGAGAGAGACTAGAGGTGCCTATCCAAGCTTACTGAAAGACCATCCAAAGAATTGGACCATATCCTTAATGTCTAAAAGAAGTATCATGTGAAGCTACATAATTAAATAAAAGATAATTGCCATAACCTAAAGTATGGATTGACTAAGAATAGTCTTATGACAACAAAATGCTTAAAGGCCTCAAGGCTAAGTATTGTTATTAAGAGCTTTAATAATAATATTGCTATTATTTATTTATAGAATATATATTCTTTTATATATATATTTATGCATAAGTGGGCTGCCACATTATTAAATATTATTAATTATGTATTAATATTTAGGTTGAATTATAATTATTGTATTATTATTATTATGAAAAGATTAAAGATTAAAATCACTTATAGTTAAAACAAGTGAGAAGTCCTAGTTCAAGAGGACAAAATATTTTAGTAAATAATATATTTTAAATATTATATTATTTAATTTAAAGAAACTAATTATTCCAACAGTCATAATTCAACACTCCCCTACATAAAGAGGGCAGATCCCAGGTTTGGGGGATCATCAATCTTTTTCATTATCATTCTCTTATGGTAATCAGAGAGAATTTTTCTGCTCCAAGAAATTGAAGTAGTTTCACATAATAATTCTAGATCCGAACCAGCAGTGAACCTAGGGCCTCTATCTCTTATTGCATGTTGGAACCAAGCTCGGGGGGATCCAGTTAGAACTAGGAACAATCTAAGGGTCATGGTTGGGAGGAACATGGTAACCCCAAAGTTATCCAGCTAAGGAATCATTCTAATAGGTCAGTTAAGCTCAAAATATTTCTACACTAATTATTGTTTGAGTGTGCAGGCCTCTACAGGAGCAGGTTGAATTTCAAGACAACCAGGTATGAATTATTAACTCACCAGTTCAAGTTATATGGACATCTAGGTATTTAATTTAGGCTTATCATTATAGTACTATGTTTCCCTTCACATTTATAACATTCACTTCCCTTATCGAGCAAGGGCCTTTGGGCATAGGCTCTTGGGTTGTTCTTTTTATTATAGGCATAAAACGTTATACTCAGAATATATAAGGGCCAACTCCGTCGTTAGGGACTACTGGCTCACAAACGGAACCAACTCGTTTAGAATTTGGAAGCAACTCGAGCTATGGGGCCTTGCGACTGGCCATACTCACCTTGAGCCAATCTGGAAGGAACTCAATCTAAGGAAAATCAGGATATGACATGGCCCATACATCATCAGATGGGGACACCTTGCAAAAGGAATCTTTACTGTAAAGACGCCTATGCCATTTTGGCTAGTAGACCAGAGGCCCACCCATTTCCCTTATGGAAGACTATTTGGAAATCCAATCTTTGGCCAAAAATATCCTGCTTCCTCTGAATCCTCTTGCACTAGCATATCCTCACATGGGACAACCTCCTCAAAAGAGGATTCCAAGGACACAAGAGACATAAGGAGGGTCCTTGGAATCCTCTTTTGAGGAGGTTTTCCCAAGTGACCACCTTCTGGACTCTTGCATGATGGCTAACAAGCTCTGGGACTTGGTATCCCTTACCTTCAGAAAAACCAACAGACTCAATGGAAACATCAAAGACACTATGTTAAATTGGGGAGAAAACCCCTTTCGGAGTATGCTACTGAATAGAATTTAGACCCTGACTCCTGGCTTCATTGTTTGGAACATCTAGAAGGAAAGAAATCTCCGCATCTTTGAAGACAAAATCAAAAGCATTGAAGACATTTGGAAAATCACTTGTCGAAATCTACAGGAAACCGTCTTCACTGGGAACTGGAACAACAAGGATCTTCCCACATCCGAAGATGAGAAGCAAATCCTGCTCAATTTCCACTTTGATCTCCCTCCATCCCCTCTTCCTCTGACCAACCATCACTTAAACACCTACAGTCCTGATTTTTGGGAACCCCTGAGGGAGTCTTCAAACTCAACTTTGATGGCGCCTTGAAAGGAAATCCGGGGCCGATAGGTTTTGGAGGATCCCTTCACAAGTCAGACAACTCTACTCTTTGGATTTACTTTGTAAACTTGGGATTCAACAGTAACAACACTGCTGAACTAGCAGGAATCATGGAAGGAGTGATCATTGCTAACAAACAAGGATGCATCTCGCTCATCATGGAGGGCGACTCACAAATCATCCTCTCCCTCGCCACTAAAATCCAAAATGTTTCCCAGGTCTCCAAGCTCACACCCAGTTGAAGACTCGATCATGGGATCCATCGCCTAAAGGATAGCCTGATACACTCAAGAGCCATCACTTTTTACCATATCCATTGAAAATTCAATTCTCTAGCTAACTTTCTCACCAACGAGGGAGTAGATAGCGATCTCAGTCTCTTCGAAGGAGAAATTGGAAGAAATTGTCCTGAAGCCCTAACTTAGGAGTGCCAAGATCTCTCCAGCAAGGAACTTGTCTCCCCGGATGCGGGCACTGTTGAAATATTGTAACTTCAAAGAATATTCTATTTGTACTTTGTTATTATTCATCCATAGATGTTTTATTCCTCCGTCGGGATGTTATTATTATGTAAAGTCATTGAGGTAAAACCTCCCATGTAATTCGGGGCATTAGTTCCCTTAGGGTCAATTGTAATGGGGTGTTTAAGTCCCCTAGAGGAGTCGTCCCAGTCAGCATTATGTTGAGTGGTTAAGTTGTGGGGGCTAACCTAGTTCAGGTTAAAAGTCAAGTGAAGTAAAGTATAAATAGAGGAGGTGTGTTCCTCATTTAACACACATTCACTCACTTATGAACTTGCATAGGAGAGAGACATATCTGCAAATGAGGAGAAGGAGCTCTTGTTTGGGGACTACATCTTTGTATTTGTTGGTCATCTATATTGAGGAAGCTTTGCTGGGTTTTCTACCCCATGAGGGTTTCGAAGGATAAATCTGTGTCTCTTGTGTTTATGTTGTGCTTGTTGTTCTTTTAGTGATCTTGTATATGCTATTGTTGTGAAATTGAATGTAATACTAATGTTATATATATTAGCATATTGAATCTTAACATGGTATCAGAGCTAACCTGAAGGAAGGAAATGTATGGCACTTATGACACTTGTTTCACTTGAGATAATTTGAAAGTTAGGGTTTTGTATAGAAAAACCTAGTCATCGTGGAACTTTCTCTATAAATCAATTTTTGCGAAGGACACTTCAGATCCGAAATTTTAGAGATACACCAGAAACAATACGACACATCTAAAATGGCTCAACAAAGGAAATCAAGGAAGAGGAGGAAGAAGCTCTGACTTAGGATTTTCAGTTTTTTAGGTATGGAAGGACCTGATACAATGTTGGAGACACCTGATGCAACATTGGAAACTTTGATAATGGATTTGGAATCCATTCATCATAGATATTGTTCTTCCATCAAAATGTTGTGGGAGGAAGGAGATTGGAAATTAGGGTTTCCAAGTAAGAAGAAACCCTAGCAAAGTTTAGAGACTCATAGGGAAGCAACGAAGGAGGTTTAAATGGCAATGATATTTATCATCCTAGCACCATGAACCTATATAATATGTTTACAAGTAATCTACCTTGGATGGTTAGGGTTTTACCCTTATAGAGAAGACTACAAGCAATCTCGATAGGTATGATTTGAGGAGATACATGTATGTTTTGAAATCTATTTCATGATTAAGTTCATGATATGTTTGTCTTCATATTATTGAGGTTATTACATTCATGATTAATTTTAGATTGTTTGATCGCCTAAGTAAAAGTATGAATGCATGTGAATAATAGAAGGCATTCATCGATTAGGGTTATATGACACTTATGATATTACTAATTCACTTGTGGTGTTGTATGAGGATGATGTTGTCTGCTAACATGAAATGTACATCAAGAAAGACAAATCCATATGACCATGATGACATGAAGACAAAGAATCATCCATAGTCTTTGATCACATAGAAGCTCTACTTAGGAGGTGTGTATGATTTGTTTCTACTATGCTTAACTTATGAGATATGCAGGTTACTAGCACAAGGTCTCTAAATCATTGAAGAGAACAAATAAGATATTGTTTGGGTATGTTAGACATAACTAAGCATGCATACTAATCCATGTATGTTTTTCCTATATCAAGTTAAAATCCTACTTTGTGTTAGGATCTTAGAAAAGTATACCTGTGTATGAAATGATCATGACCATACATGCTTAAGATTATTTAGAATCATAATGTTTTGATAATATTGAGATTATACTAATGTATGTATGATTATGTACGAGATCTTGAGGATGACACAATGATAACACTAGTGCACACTTAAGCATGCATAGTGGTCCCATATGGATAGAAGTTCAAAGACATATAATCACGATGCTATCAAGAGGGGGAAACCACACAAACATACAAGATAAGTATTTGAGTTGTTATTTGAATTACCTCTTGAATCTCTGAATAGTAAATGATATTGCTCGTAATAGTTGTATGCATAATAGGTTATCATGTCAACATGATGTGATGATTATGAAGTATTGCTAATCATGTAAGTAACCTTGATTTGTAGGAAAGATCATGTGCTATGATCTACAAAAGAAGGATGATGAACACGTGTTCCAAAGAACAAGTGATGGATGTTCAACAAAAAGACTTACAAATCAAACATACTATAGAAGGCTCGTAGTTAGAGGATTCTCTTAGAAAGAGAGAGAATCATGACAAGATGTTTGGTCCAGGTGGCTAGAAAAGACTGTTTTCTTAATGGTGTAATTAAAGAAGAAGTGCGAATCGAGCAAACTCCCAGGATTCGATAGAGAATCACACGATTGAAGAAAGCTCTATATGGGTACCCGGAATCGATAGTCATTTGATGAGCTTAATGATCACCACGGATGATGCGGATTTCAACCTTTGCTACAAGGTTGAAGATGGTTTCTATATACAGATGACATTCTTCTCTTAGATGACATGATTTAATGTTATCTACATAATTGACGAAGTTGACTCCAAAGTGAAATATTGAATAAGAAGAATTTGTAATCTTTGAATTTAAAATTATAGTTATCTTTATTTTAAACCATTAGTATAATCTTTATTCAGGTTTCTGATTGATATTAAAGTGTTTTAGAATTTTTTTGTTCATGGTTCCATCAACCTTATTCATGGTTCCACCATCAAATGTTCATGGTCCCATCAAATTTTTACAGTTGCACCAACTTTTTTCATGGTTTTGTAAACAATGATCATGGTTCCACCACTATATTTTCAGAGTTCCACTCATAAATATTCTACCAACAAATATCCATGGTTTCACAATCTTATAATGAACCTTGTCATATATAATGTTGTCAACTTTGATTATTTTATAATGATATTAACAAAAAAGAAAAGCATATTGAAATATTATATATGAATAAAAAATATTTAATTATTTTTATAATTAATATATAATTAATTTCAATTTCTAATTTTAATATAATATATCTTTAAAGAAAATCCATTTTTTTTAATAATATAATGTATATTTTTCAAAAGAAATGACATACTGAAAATGGTTGCATGTTGCATCTTTAAACTAAAACCCTTTAAAAAAAAAATAGTTTTTAAGAAAAATGATATAGCAAATAATATTAATTCAGGTAAGTTATTTTGATTTATCAAAGTCTCTTATACCTCAAATGTTAATGTTTTGGCTAATATTAAAGTCAAATATTTCTTTAATTTTTGATTTATAGTTCCAAGTAACAGTTGTTTGCCCCCACCCCATCAAAGTCCATAATTCCTATGACTCTGGCCTATCCGCTTTTTCTGATATATTTTAACTTTTCTCGTGAGTCTAGTCAGAAACATGCAACCTTCTTTCAACATTTTTCAATACTCGTCCTTCCCTGATGTATTTGAAGACCTTAAATTGCAAAGTTCGAAGACCACTTCAGGGCACTGCTAGAAATCCATCTTCATACTAAAACAATTAAGAAACATGAACGCAAAGAATAATTTAAAAGTGGTTGAACAACGGAGAGGAGCCAAAGACATTAAAAAAACACTGCAAAGCAGAATAAACTGAGGAAAGCATCAACCGTAATAATTTCTGAAGAGAAGAGTAATATGTAATATGAGTTTTGATTTGTCTTTATCGATAATCCTATTTTAAAAAAATCCTAATTAAAAACAAATAAAGCAGAGAATATCCATCGTCTATCTGCATCCTTTTGAATTTTTAATAGCATTTAACTTCCTCGGTTATCTAGCCCTTTACAGAACTTTAACTGTTGTAGACAGGAACAAATTGAAGCTAGAAACTATGCATTTTTGGTTTTTCAGGTTGTCAGTATCTAAAGTTTATCAGTACTCGTTATAACGGTTACTATTTTAAGAATTATTGTGGTTAAACTTTGACACAGCGTAAAATCCAGAAAATCAAGCATCCTCTGTCAATAGAATTGGGTATCCAAAAACTGTGCTTGATCTTTTGGATTTTGCACTTTGTCAGACTTTAAACACAATCATTTTTAAATTCAAACACAATGCAAAATCCAAAAAATCAAGCACAATGTGAGAAAGCTTCCATGCTCATATATCCATGTTTGATTTTTGTTTCTACTGCTATAAAATAGTTTATTTGTCGAAATTATTTTCCCACAGAAGAAATTTGATCAATATTACCAGCCCATCTAATGTTGGAGATGAAAATGCCCATATGTATCATTATTGTAATAGTGTACTATGCTCATGCAAGGACCCTAATGCTGCTGGTCAGTGAGTATTGTTTCATTCCTTCTCTATTTATGCTTACAGGTATCGCGACTGATGCCATAATCAACTGGTTACAATTATCTCATCAGAAGTGGTCCCTTTGTGAGAGGCATGAGATAATGGTCGAGTATGATATGTTTAGTTATCTAGAAAAAATAAAATTTGAAAGGATAAATAACAAAACGTTGTAATTTATTGTTGATTATTCCAGAATGTGTGGAACCATTCCAAGTTCACATTACAATGCGAGAAAGTACATACTCGTCTTGTCTTAAAGGCGAGGAGTCTGTCTGGTGTTTAAGGATCGCTATAAATACATAGAAGCATTTGGTAGTTTTAATTTAAAATTGTAAAATTAATTTTATTTTAATTCAGATAAAAATAATCCTTTTATATTTATTATAAAAAAGAATTTATATTTTCAAAAAACATTAAACTAATTTTTAAATTTCTTAATATTTAGTTTAATATAAACTTTTTTTACAACTTTACAAAACATTATAGAAATAGTTTCAAATTTTTAAAACTAATTAAAAGTCAAAAGAAATTGGCAGTTAGTCGATTACAATATACCTGCCTTGGCAACTATAATAATATATTTATATATTTAAAAAGTACGTACGTGTATATGAAGAGTATACACTACTCATTCAATCATACACACCATTCATGAATACACACCATTCATTCTGAATGTAAACATCAAGCTACCAAAAGCTTTATAATAATTCACTCTGAATGTAAACATCAAGCTACCAAAAGCTTTATAATAAGACTTAAATACTGCAAGGATCTTTCACGAACACAATTATACAGGACATTCTCACCTAAATTAATACAATTATACAGGACATTCTCACCTAAATTAATAATATGCACGTCGACAGTCTCTTAGCACGTCATGGATTTGATAAATGCATTGTATGACTATCGCCATCTTCCACTTTTTTCTCCGAACGTCATACAACTTACTTTACTGATCTGTACGCTCACAACTGTTCACCTTGCAGATATTCATTTCACAAAATCAAAACCTAATCCAGAGATCTATTTTTCAAATAACACATTGACATGAATCGGATAAAGTTGCAATCAACTTATAACATATCGACTAATTACTGTGCTGCTAATCACAATTAGACTCTGGTACGTACCTCCTGTAATCATAGACAGAGCAGAATGCCTGCAGGCATGTCAGGAGCAAAAGTATCGTTGCAGCTACAAGAGATAGAAATTTCCAGGACCTGAATACAAATTTGTTCGCAGATTCCACGACCACAACTTTCCATCGATTCTTATGATAACGATTTAAATCCTTTATAACTTTGTCCAGATAAGCAACTTTTGTGAGATCAGCGCACTTACCCATGCTGTTAAAAAGGTTGGCAACCTCTATGTTATTTTGAAGGTGGTTGGAAATAATTCCCCTTTTGCTCAGCAATCTCACATCTTCTTCTGTGTCAATCATCCCGTTCATGAAATCGATGTATCGTCTGAAAACAAGCCCACCAGGTGCCACATAAGCTTCGAATGCGACCAAATTTCTGAGGATCACATCTGTGTTGGTGCCCAACTTTATTTCTGGGAGATAAAGAGTGGCAGTTTCCTTATCAAATCGTATTTTGGTGAGGTCCCCATCGGTAACAGAGAATCTGACACCTGCAAAGTATAAATCGGCCACAGATGGAATAACCAATTCGTCTCTCCTGGGCGGTATGAACTGAACAGAGGATTCTTCCACTTCTCCCTCCTCCTTAGTTTTGTTGGCATCTTCATTGTCAGTAAAAGCCAAGCGTCTCTTAAACGAACGCAGAACAGGTAGTTTCCAAAGAGCAGCAAAGGGCAACTTCTTCACAACTTGCAGAGGCCTCCCGTTCAGCGCTCTGGCAGGGCCAACCTTGAAAGCGGAGAGAGTCTCCCATACTAAACTGAAGCATGATCGTGAAACCGTTGACACGTCGGATGCAACAGGCGCATCGTTTTCTTGTTCAAAGTCGTGTATAAAGGTTGACAGGTCGGATGCATCAGACGCATCGCTAATTTCTTGTTCAGTTAGACTAGGGTTTTGATTGCTGGAAAGAGGAACGATTGAGTAGTACAACGCCTCCAGCAAGTGTCCTCTTTTGTCTATACTGAGCTTCGAATCTTCGGGTAACTTGAAGGTGAAAGGAGATAATTCGTGGCATACAAGTCTTAGCAGCCTTCGGAGCCTCTCCTCAGCGTTGGCTTTAGAACCCTCAAACTGCAACTCCAAAAGCTTTTGCAAAAGAAAGAGCGGCAGTTGATTTTCCAGCATCATCACATCTCTGGCAATGGCGTTTCGGGCAGAGATGGTGCCATATAGATCTAAATCTCGTCCCAGCTGCTTGAAGTCCGTGCAGGAGCTTTGGTCGGCATTTCTCACATAAGACTGCAAATGTTCGAGAAGAAAGGCGGCGTCCAATGCCATGAACCACGCCAAGGTTTCTTCCTTGTATTCGATCAACTTGTGATAGCATCTCCGGATTTGCTTGTCGTGCTTCTTGAACTCCTCCACAACGACGGTCTCAAACTTGGATCCGTTGATTCTATTCTGAAATCTACAAGCAGCTTCCAGTTTGTAGCGTTCCATATGATCGTCGAGATGACATCCCCAACGGTGATAGGGTCCGATGGAAACAAACTGGGGAATGTACGCCTCCCGCTTCACTGCTAATAACTCTTTCGGGACCTGAAACACGGACACACGCAACTCCTCCACTTCTTCTTGTTGTCTTACATCATCCAGGGATTCCTTAATTTGCATAACCCAACATTTTTCGTCGATCTTCGGTATAACAACGTTAGTGCTGGATTCCATCTTTGAGGGTCGGAGAACAGGAGGAGCTCTGCTTCCTGAAACGAAATAGTAGAGAAATGTTAGGAAATAACTCTCAGAGAGTTGATATGAAGCTCTTTTGATTGATTCACAAGAAACTATACACGGGGCTTTAATGCTCACGTTTGGACACGTAGTGACCATAGTTTGGGGAGTTGCTGGACCTATTGTTAGCTGTAGACTTCGAAGGTTTTTGATAAATTTGAATAAGCATGTAAAATGGTCGGTGTTTCACGTCTGTACATTTTGAAGTCTAGTGCTTAATTGAATGTTTCTAGTCTTTCGTTGTTTTATCCATCGCTTTCGTTAATCGCCACATGATTTGTTGTTTCAAGAATTGAAAAAATATACAAAGCCTTTTAAAAGAAAGAAATAAAACGAGAATAAATGTAAATGGAAGCAAACTAACTATAAAGACTGATTCCCATTTCCATCATTCAAGAAAAAACAAACTCCTTTGCTTTATTCGATATGATTCAAACGAATTCAAGAAAAAAACAATGTCAACTCCTTTACATTATTCGATATGATTCAAACGAATTCAAGAAAAAACCAAAGTCGTTTACATGAGTGAGAGACGATTTAAAACAAATTCAAGAAAAAACAAATGGAGTATATTGTACCCTGTGCATGACTTTAATCCTTTGACGTGCATTTATACCTTCTTCGTTAAAGGTTCCCGTGAACTTCAAAGTACTTTCCTTTTTTCAACCAAAAATTACACATAAAATACAATGGAATATTGAGGGTACTGGGCGACGAACAATAACCAAACAGAGGCAGGCTCTCGGCTGAGGTCTGGAATTTCAAATTTTCTATATCTGTTAATTGGAAATTTGACGATTATATGCTTTTTATATTTGTTATTTCATGTTGTATACAAATTCACATCATGTTTTAATTTAAAATCAAACTTAACGCAAACATTTTAGGTTCATATTTTAAACATTGCTATTCTCTTATCCAAATATGACCAAGAACAACAAACAAAATGAAAAATCAATCTAACTAAATCAATTCTACTACAAAACACACAACTGACATCATAAAATATCTCTTCCCCGAAATGTGTCAACAAAACATCAAAAGATAAAAGTTTTAAGATGCAAACGCAACCAAAAAAGGGAAAAACAAAAAAAAGAAAGTCGGCAATGTCATAAACATGGGTCCACGGGGTACCAAGAAGGAGGGACGCTGGTTGAGCGGTCCCAAGGACAAGGATGGCCATGAGCCATACCGATCACTGTACGGAGTTGTCATTCCCAACTGACAATACAGGGTGTGCATTGAAAGGGACTGGAATTAATTGACCAAGAATTGTTAAGGAACATAAAAGGTCATGGGTTCGAAACTAAACAGAGCGGGCAGCAAACACCAGGATAGAGAAGTGTAGAAGGCTGGTCCAGGATAATAGCAGTGAGTAATTACTGATGCATACAGGTTATAGTATATATATTTATGACAGGAAATGTAAATGAATAAACGCCGATTAGTGTCAGATATTTTCGTAAGTGTCACTGATGACGTCTTCGTTTCACACACGCAGGACCTGATGGCGACTTGATATTTTCGTAAGTGTCACTGATCCAATCTTCTCATAATTCTGTCAGATGTCCACCAACACACACGCAGGATCTGATGGGGACGGTTTGCCAGAAAATGGCCGGGATCAAATTTGAAGGGGAGGGGTCGCATTCAGCGTTCAAATTTGAACCCTTCCTGGCCCTTCCAAAGGGTTCTAGCACTTCCTAGAAGTGTAAAGTTAAAATTGCCCTTCAAAAAAAATTTAAAATTTGAATTTTACCCTTCCAATAGGAAGGACATAATTTATATCAACATTTCAAAAGAAGGGTAACATTTGAAATTACCCATCCATATAAATTTCAATCTCTATGTTGAAATTCATATGCTATAAAATTTGACTCATCATTCAAAATATTGGAAATATCATAAATTATAATCGTTCACTCACTCATTTTATGCACTCATTGCTTAGCTTTGCAAGGTGATGAGTGATGACTAACGACTACGAGGTACTAGCCACTGGGATTTGACTCTGAATCCCGAGTCACTTCGGGATGAGATCTAAGGTGTGACAATGTGTCAATGACTATGGTTGTAACAATAGAGAACCACTACTAGGCCCAAAACAAGGCCGAAACATTGTGCCTACTACCTATGTGAACCTGGCTACCAATGTCCACTTGTTTTTCGTCAAAATGAAATTCAAATTGTCGCTTTGATGAGTCCTCCTCTACAAGACTTCATTTCTTGCATGAATGTCACAGACTCATGACAACTCTAAACAACACTCAATGGCATGCAACTACAAATAATGGCATGAAGCTAGAACCACAAACCAAGCAGAGGTTGATTTATGCATTGATATAGAGAGGTGGCACTAGGCACACAATATGGAGAAACAATGAGTTAGAAAAAACATTTGGACCAAAGTACCACAATGGTTATTAATAAAATTAAAAAAAAACAATTTTTGGGTCACGAATTGTCTTCAATTTGATGGGTGGCATGGTCATGATCATGTAATCTCCCTTTGTCCTTCCAAACATATGTGGTTTCTCACCATGTTTGTCTTCGACACTCGCCACCAAAATACGTATAAAAATTAAATGTCTTTACACCCTCTTCCATTTAAATCCTCATCGCATAGTCATAACTAAGTATTATTATGCATGCACATCCTCACCTTATAATATCAATTGGGTCAAGGCGCAAAGACAACCATAAATTATCAAATGTCTCAAGACACAAAGAGTAAGAGACAACTATAAGTAAGTCTTATATTAAATTTACCATATAGGTCTTTAATTGGCACTATCATTGAGATTTAACACATTGGATTGTATTAAATTTACCATATAGGTCTTTAATTGGCACTATCATTGAGATTTAACACATTGGATTGTTGTGATCTTCTTATCACTCCTTACCAATGTGATTGTAAGGCTTTTTTGATGGTGAAGTCCATAATTTTAAGTCTTCTTCCTCATTCTCATGCCTTTTGGTAAGACAATAAGGAGCGCAATGGTCCGCATTAGCATGGAAAACGGTTTCGACATAGAGGTAGATACAATAATTCTTTCATTAAAACACTTAAATTTCATGCCAGTGACTACTAATTCACCGAATCCTGGATTGGTAAAAAAAATCAAATTTTAAAGCCTCGAGCTCTTAATTACTCATGTATCTAGAATTTTCGCAAATCGAGCCATTAACAAAATTTGAATGGGCAATATTTGTTTTTTACATTTTTAGGGGAAGGGTTTAGTTAATTTATACTTGTCAATTGAAGTACAATTATTTAAATTGCCCTTCATCCTTGAAGGGCTCTGAGAATAAATGCCCTTCCAATAAAAATTAAGACCCACCCTTCAAATTTGCATTCAAGGTTAGAATTTGACGGGCATTTACCCGTTTTTGGACATTTTGCCCGTCAAATACGGCAATTTTTTTTTAAACCGGTTTTGTTGGACGGTTAAATAATTTTATAAACCGTTGTTTTGACGGTTTATAGTTTTGCGAAAACGTTGGCAGTAGCCTAGGAGATGGGCCCAACCGCCGAGGGGTCCGGGCCCGGAGGCTCTCTCTCACTGCTCGCGCTCGGTCATTTGAATTTCGATTTTAGGCTGTCCCCAAGTTCCAACCGGCAACCCGTGAAACTGTGAAACCGTGAAGTTGTGAACCTGTAATCTGTTAACCATGTATCCACGTCAGCGATTCAGGAATCAGCATGAACGAGAGGTGGCGTTGCCGGGTTAGGTAAATCCATTAAAATTTTAAATGTGTTAATTAATCCATTGAATGCATTATGCCACTGCCAGTCGAGGACTCGTCACTCGAGAATGCGAATGGTAATTTGGTTAGGTTTTCAACATGCCGCAGCGGCTGTTCTTTGAAACTGTCTTCCTCTTCCTTTTATTTGTTATTTTAGATTGTCAAAATTTGTTTCAAATTGGTGAGCTTCGTCTTTGTACCAATGGATCCCATCTCTTGGCTGTTATTGCCTTCGTTGGCAACACTGACAACACTGACTATTAGTGCCTTCCTTGCCAATACTGAATTTGTTAAGTGGGTATGCCTTCAAAGGCAACATAATTCTCCTCTACCCCATTTCTATGGTGCAGACAGTGTGCTAGACTTGCCTCGTCACGCTCGTTATTGCTATTACTGTTAATGCCTGAAAGCATTTTCTTTAGTAGTGAATTGATCAGTAACTTGTTTGTGTTGTGGGCAAACTCAAAGCTTTGTAAACTACATTCAAATTCTTCACTCGTTTTAGTACATGGTTTAAGACATGCTCAATAGCTGCTTGCTTGCTTGTTTAGGAGGAAAATCAATGCACTTGTATTATTTTTTTTTACTGGGTTAAAACATTGCATCTAGCTGCATTGCCTTGTACTTGTTTGGTGGGAACGCTCAGCAAGCTATTTAAACTTTTGAAGTTCTTGATGCAGCCGTTCTTGTTATAACAAGAATCAGTTTTCTCATGTGGGCAGCATGATCGAGAGAATATTTTGCGAGCGCGCGAGTCTGGTAAAGGGGCATTGACGACTCCTTTCAGGCTTCTGGATTCCAGCCATTTAGGAGTTGTTTTTACATTTGCTGTTTATAGCAGAGACCTTCCTCCAGACGCCACGCTCCAGCAATGTACTCAAGCAACTATGGGGTAATTGATTTCTTTTCTTCCACTATTTATTTAATATGGGGTTTTCTCTCACATTTAGATAAAAAGTACGTTTATTGATGTTGTCTTGAACAATTTAGCTTTCGATGCTCTTTGAACCGATTGTTTTGTGAATAGTTGTTGCAATTTGAGAGATAGAATTTGAGTTTGTGCTCCCTAGGCCCATCCTGAAGTTCACAATTCTGAATATATGATCTCTTTGTTTTCATCTTAAACATGCAAATGGTTGAAACATCATGAAAGGTAATGGGAAAAAATCCAACTTGGAGGAGAGTACAGTCTGTGAGAGTATGAAGTAGATCTGTCCATAAATTTAGTAAATGGGGTTCAAGCTAGATAGGAAGGATCAAATATTTTAAGTAAAGTATCTGCATGTAATCTTGTAAATAATTTGTTATTGGAAAGTCTCTATTTATTTAATGCAAAAATAATGGAGTTCTACTAAAAGAAAGATTATTTACAAATAATGTTATGTTTGCAAAAAAAATATAAATATTTAAAAACAATTTGTGATTAGGATAATACTCTCAAACCTTCCATCCCTTGCAATCATTTTGAAGGTGCAAATGTTGCATAATAAATGTGCCCATGCTTTAAAATGCAACAAATAAAATAGAGTAGTTACCATGTATTTATGTCAATGATGTCTTGTAATACTTTCTCTATTTGATAGCATGCTTTGCCTAGTTACAATGTTTTCGTAGACAACACATTCGCGTAGTTAATGTATAAGATGATTTGTTTTTGCTATTTCATGCTATAATGTTTTCGTGAAGAACACATTGACATAATTGATGTATAAGACAATATGTTATTGTCATTTTATGCACAACACATTGACATTGTTGATGTTTCTGTTGAGTTGTTTATCTCACTCTTAGTAGGTTGTTTTTTTCCACCCTTTATTTTCAAAGCACGTGATCAATGAAAACATAGGTAAATGAGTCTATTGTTATCTTTTAATTGGAAATTAAAGCATATATTTTAATTGAAAATTAAATTCTTTTATAAAAACATTATTATTAAAGAGTATTTTTTTTAATAAAATTTCATTGTTAAATGGTTTTTTTAAATAAAACTTTATTGTTGAAAGGTTATTTTTTCACTAAAACGTTGTGTGACTGGCAAGATAAAAGTTTAAAACGTAAAAAAAATTAGTTAGAAGGGCAGAGTTGAAATGAAATTCCAACCCTGGTCGCATTTCACTTTGAAGGCCTATGAGATATCGAACCCTTCAATGCTGACATGTAAAAATAAATCATTCTTTTCAATTGAAAATGTAATAGTACAAATTGTAATATTACATCAAAATTTCATTATTGTTTTTATGAATTCACTAATAGAATGTGGAATTCACTAAAATTTCATTATTGTTTATATGAATTCCTTAATTATCCGTTTAAGTGGGGGGTTTTCATTTTGCAAATCAATAAGCAAATTTTGGTGAAAACCCTAGGTGCAAATCACAAAGCATATTTTGGTGAAAACCCTAGGTGTCTCACTGTAGCCCGTTTTCTCACTGTAACCCGTTTCTACAACATAAACAGAAAGTGAGAAAGCATTTTTTAGGGAAACAAATAATGCAAATTACATTCTTCCTATAATGTTTTGAGAAACAAAAAGCGAGAAAGCATTTTTAGGGAAACAAATAATGCAAATTACATTCTTTCTATAATGTTTTTTTAACCAGATTACTATAGTTGAAAATGTGTATGAAGCAACAAATACAAAATTGCTTGGCATACCTTTGTATAGTCATAGATGTTTGTCCATTTGCAATGCCAAATTGGCAATGCCGATTCGCCGAACTCTCCATTTGCCAACAACCCAAGACAAAAATGATGTGAATTAATATGCAGGCTTCTTCATAAAGGAAGACCCCTGAACGAGCTGCCTTCCTCAAGCCAATAGGTAAGAGATCTACTAATTCTGGCATTCATCACCTGGAACTCAACCCGCGTAGGGATATGGAACCGGGAGGAATGCTCACTGAGTCGCTTAGCAATTGCCCCTGCCTTTGGTGCTGGTGCTGAAACTCCTACTAGTTTTGCCTTTGCCTTTGCCTTTGTCGCCTCTGAAACTTATGCCTGAGCTAAACTCCTACTAGTTTTGCCTTTTCCTTTGCCTTGGCCGCAAAACCCCTTTGGTCGATGAGATTGACCTCACAAAAATTACCAGTCACCAGTGGCCTCCTTGATTAGTCGAATGTTGAACCATGCTATGTTGGTGTAGCATTGCTGGTTACGAAAGGGGGTAATGGCAAACAAATGCCTTCAGGTGGAAATTCAAGACTCAATCTAGGCCGATTCGTTGCTCCTTTCGAATTTTCAAATTCTCAATCCATTATCCCATTCCCGATTCCCATAATGCATGATTCATGAATGAGCTAGCTGGGCGGGCCGCAGACTCCATGGTCACATGGTTGATGGGCCAAATCCACGCTCATGGCACAGTGTCCGTACAGTCAAATTCAATGGATGCGATGCTATTGCAATTTGTTGGGCCCTGGACCTTGGGCTATCGTTAATGGGCCTCCAGTTGCAATTCGAAAAACTTTGTCATTCGAAGAGGCTTCCACTATATTTTAATCAGAGTTCATGCCAAAGTAAAGAGATTTACCATATATCTAGTTGTTGGAGCTTATGAAAGAGCGTGTTGTCTTCGTGGAGGCCACCTACACGGCTGTTACGTTGGTTCAGGGAAGTCTGTCATGGAAAAAGAAATACCAACACATCTTAATTGTAATTTATAATTAAAAAAATTCAAATTGCAGATCATCTGAAGAAATTAAATGGATGAAGCAGAGCAAATTTTTCACCTGAACAACACTTACACATGGTTATGAAACATCTAAGATTTACAGGGCCGGCTATACCTTGTTCAACGTAAGAAAAAGAGTGGTGTTTCCACCTCATATCTAAACCCTAGACTGCGCCCAATGGCGGTGGAAGTCATACTGAACCGAGTAATACCTAAACTGCCAAAACTTTGAGTTTTTCTTGCCAAGCAGCGATGCCCTTTCTTCCCGGCACCTGTCCCCAGAAGAGGCGTGTTGGCCTAACAGTAATTTTATGACATGAATAAAAAAAAAGAAATTCATTGGAAAACGTTTTACCTCCAACTTCCAAGTTCTCCGAATGTCCACTTCCAAGCTCTGGCCTAGCCCTAAGCCACCTATGGTAAATTGGTAATCGCACCGGCACCTGCCAAATGCCAGCATCAAGTAACCACGTTACACGTATGTACTCTGTGGAGTGACTGGAGTGACGGAGTCCAATCTCGAGTCTGGAGTCTGGTGGTAAGTTGGTAACATTAATTGCTTTCATAGTTCATAGTCCATAATTCAGTTACTCCACCGAGTCCACCATAACTCCTTCTGACAGTACTCATCGAGCTCGCAGAGTTGCAATTTTCCAATTCTAGTTGGGATGGGGGACCGACGTGGCATTGGCGACGTCCAACGATAATGACTCCGGAGTCCGAATCACTAATAACCCCGGGATGGGAAGAATTTTCAGTTGCCCTTCTGTTGCAGATTTTCACAACTCATCCCAATTTCATTATTGACGGGCTCTACATGGAATTAAGTTTTATTTGTAGGGTAAAATTTGCTCTGGCCTTTTATGACGGGTAAAAGTGCCTTTGATGGGCATTGAAGCCTGATGGCGACGATGGTTCCCAGAAAATCACGTAGGATAAAAGATAACCAAAACGCCCCACTTTTCCGGTGATTTTGGGATAAAAACAGATTAAAATTATTGATGGAAATTGCTATTTTAGTATTTTTGTAATTTCCTGTTCTAGATTAACCTTCTTTGTATTTATTTAGCAAGTCAAAATTTTTAGTTAGAAATTAATTACAATCTTTAATGTAACTCAGTAGCTTCCAGGTGAAATGAAATCAAGTCTTTGTATATATATAGAAGAAGAAGAAGATATGAAAAAATACATTTAGAGACACATAGAGTGTACAGTGAAGAAAAGCGAGAGCAAGAGAGAAAGGAGAAGAAGAAAAGGTCCGCAATATGTTCGTGAGCTCAAGCTCATAGTTGTGAAATGTATTAAGAGCCCAAGCTCTCTAAAGGGTGAAAGATCGAAGTAATTTCCATATTTGTGTAATGCGGCGAAGTTACCTATTTTGATGTGGTAATATATAAGTCTATGTATTCATTCTCAAGAATGTTGAATATGGTATGTCGCACATCTTTTCTAAATTTACTTATGTGAATGTTGTTTACCTATTTTGATGTGGTAATATATATGTCTATAGTTTTATGTATTCATTCTGGAGAATGTTGAATATGGCATGTTGCTCCTATTCTCCAGATTTACTTAGGTGAATGTTGTTTACATTTACATTTCAGAATGTTAGTTTGAAGATGCATGCAAATTGAAGATGAACAAAGACTCATGTTAGTTTGGAGATGCATGCAAATGGAAGATGAAGAGAGACTCATTGGGGATTCTAATGAGAACCTACCAAGTTTTTCATAGATAGTAAGAATGCAAGCAAATTTTGTAAGGGTATTATTTAATATTATTTGCAGATCTGGCCAAAATGCTCCCAACAGGCCACATGCACGTTTCTTATACTTAGGTGCACAGGGATTGTTTATTTATTTTTTAATTTATGGATTTTTTAAAATTAATTTTAAAAAGAGATTGACAAACCGATTTCCAAGACTTGATGTAAAACGGATACCTCTCCATTGTACAAAAACTGTAAAAGCTTGTAATTGTAACGGGACCATGAGGTTTGTATTTCCGACTAGACACTAAAAATGTAAGTATATATGTATATGATATTGGTGTAAATTTCAATAGTTTTTATGTTTCCATCACATCATTTTTGAGTTTATTATCACTTTTAATTAAATGGAATATTTTATTTAAATCCATAGGTTTTTTAATTAAATACAAATATAAAATATGAAGTCTTTATTTCAATACAAAATTTATTATATTAAGAGGAGTTAAGTGTTTTATAGTTGAGTATTAAGAGGAGTTAAGTGTTTTATAGTTGAGTATTAAGAGGAGTTAAGTGTTTTATAGTTGAGTATTAAGAGGAGTTAAGTGTTTTATATTTGAGTATTAGAGAGATGTAAGATAAAAAGTAAATGATTAAAAAAAATTATATTGACTTAAATAAAAAAATTAATTAAACAAAATAAAAAAAATTACTGATCACACAGTCATAATATAGCCGAATGCCACCACATGTGGCAATGGTCGGAGCACAAAGCCATAACCTCCAATGTGGTAAAGGTTAAGCCACTGATGGTTACCATAGCTCAGCTATGCCACCACCGCACCCATCTCAGCCATGGCACCAGTGCCGCACCCAGGTTTGTGCAATGATGCATGACCTAGTAAAAGGATTCATCGGACCTGTCATGATACAGAGGCTGAAGATCTGTGCCAACAAGCAGTGGAAATCCCAGTGCCTTTATTGGAAACTCAACATCCTTGAATGAAATTGGAATATCTGAGACAAGCTTTAGAATCGATAACAGAGAGCAGAGAAGCATTTGAAGTCAAGAATACATATGTGGGTATGCGGAGCTCGGCGACCACACCAAGCACTGTAGAGCAGAGATGGGTGGGCCGGAGTCTACAAGGGACCTTATAGCACTTTCAATTGTTTCTTTTGATTTGTCTAGAAGATTAGATAAGTGAGTTTTGGCCCTTTTTCTTTTATCACCATACTTCTATTAGAAATCATTTTGTCCAACCCAGCCTTGATTAGAGAGGACCCATACTCTTAGGTTCTAACATTCTTAGGTAAATAGAAAGTCAATTTTTGTTTTTTGTTTTTAGAAGAGTGAGAGAGTGCATTCTATCAAAAAACACCATCACGACATTCTTTCCTTCTAACTTGGGTAGACCTATGATATTAAAATCCATTGAGACTTCCTCCCAGCGTTGACAAGGTATGTCCAATGGTTGTAGAATCCCAGGGGTCTTAATTGTTTCAACCTTATTCTGTTGACAAACCAAACATTCAGCTATGAACTTTTGAACATCATATTTAAGACCTTCCCAAAACAATTCCTTCTTGACCCTGTGGTAAGTTTTTAGGAATCCAGAGTGCCCACATATAGGAGAGGTGTGTAATTCCGAGAGGACCTTTTGTTTGAGTTGGGATTTTTTCCATAAATATAAGTGATCTTTATATCATAGAGAATAATTTTTCCACAAAATAGTATTTGATACACTGGGATTGTTCTGTAGCTTTTGAATGAGCATCCACACAGATAGGTCATTTTTCCATTCTTCTCTTGCTGCTACTACCCAATTGGGTTGTAGAATTGAAATTGCACAAAGTAATTCCCTGACATCTTCATCTTTTCTGGAGAGCGCATATGCTACTGCATTTTGTTTCCCTTTCCGATAAATGATTTCAAATTCATATCCTAACATCTTGGTTACCCATTTTTGTTTCTCTTCCAAAAATAGTCTCTGTTCCAGGAAGTATTTAAGACTATCATGATCTTTTTTGACCTTGAAGTGCCTACCTATTAGGTAAGGGTTCCATTTCTTAAGAGCATGTAGTATTGCCAACATTTGACTTGGGATTATGTAAGTTCTTTACCTTGATTGGGTGACTTGTGAAATCAAGCAGGTGACTTTCTTGCATTAGAACAACACCAATTCCATTTCCTGAAGCATCACATTCCACAATAAAGGTTTTTGTGAAGTCTGGTGTGGAAAAAATATGACCTTTGCACATTGCTTCTTTAAGCTGCCAAAACCTTGAGTTGCCTCTAGAGTCCAAGAAAATGCATCTTTCTTCAATGGTGTTGTTAGAGGCACTGTTATTTTTCCATGATTCTAAACAAAATTGCAGTAGTACCCTAGCATACCTAAGAATGCTCTAAGTTTCTTCATGGTTTTTGGAATAAGCCATTCCATCATGGATTTAATTTTTTAGGGTCTATCTTGACACCTTCATATGATATAATATGACCCAAATACTCTACCTCCTTTACCCCAAAGAAACATTTGGAAGGTTTTGCATATAGTTGTTGCTCCTTTAGTAGTTGTATTACCCTATCAACATGTTGAATATGTTCTTCCCAATATTTGTTATAGATCAGTATATCATCAAATAATACTAGCACAAATTTTCTAAGGAAAGGCCTAAAAATGGAATTCGTCAAACCTTGAAATGTGGAAGGTGCATTCGTGAGACCAAATGGCATGATTAGAAATTCATAATGACCCTCATGAGCTATGAAATTTTTTTGGATGTCTTCATCCTTCATTCTAATTTGATGATATCGAGAATGGAGATCCAACTTTGTGAAGAAAATTGCTCCATGTACTTCATCTAACAATTCATCAATGACATGAATGGGGAACCTATATTTAATGTTGATATCGTTGAGCTCTCTATTATCTAGACACATGCGCCATGATCCATCCAGATTTTGTACCATTACCACTAGTGCGGAATAAGAACTTTGGATAGGACTAATTATGCCAGCCTCTAACATGTCTTTAACCATATGCTCAATTTCACTCTTCTGGCCATAGGGGTATCTGTAAGGTCTAATGTTAGGAGGAACACTTCCTGGAATTAAGAGAATAACATGATCAAAATATCGAACAGGGGAACACCTTTTGGAATATCTTCAAATACCTTGGAATGGTTATTAATGACCCTTTGGAGATCTGGGGAAATAGGAGACTTAGATGTTTGAACATCTAACAAGCATACTTGTGTAATTACACATTGATGTCCCTTTTTCATCAAATTTTTCATACCATTAGAGCTTATCACCTTGCTTGGTTTCCATGTGACACCCTTTAACTCATATTCTCTTCCTTCTCATATAAATTTCATGAAAATCTTATAAAAATTAAAAGCCATTGTTCCCAATGATTGTAAACATTGGAATCCTAAGACAACATCTGCATCACCAATTGGAATAGAAATCATTTGACTATTCAATTATACATATTCCCCCATAGTAAGATTGATATTATGGAATTTCCTCGAGTAATTTATAGTTCCTCCATTTGCAATCATCACTTGAAACACTGGTGCGGGATATACAAAGCAATTGAGAGCTTTGGCTAATTTAAAGTGAATGAAATTTTGAGTGCTACCGGAATCAATCAACACTATTACCTTTTTATTTTTGATATATCCTTCGATATTGAGAGTTTGAGGAGTGCTAATTCCATTTAGTGCATGATGGGATATGGTGGGGGTAATCTCTTCAGAATTAGTATATTCTATTTCTTCATCTTGAGATGGTTCCTATTCTTTTGGTTCTTCCTCTTCACAATCTTTGTAGAATAATTTCTTCTTGCCGCACTTATGTCCCTTACTATACCTGTTGTCACAATTAGAGCATAGGCCTTTTGCTCTTCTTTCATCTAGTTGCTGAGGTGTCAACCTTTGAGGCGGGTTAGAAGAAGGAACATTATTCTGTCTGTATGTGTTAGAGGTAGTCTTTCTATTAGCCATCGCCATATTTTTACTTTCAACCTTCTTTTCCACCATGAAATCCTTCTCTAAGGAGGGTGGTTCAATGAGATTCACCTCATGTTGAATGTTATCCTTCAAGGTTTCAATAAAAAGATGCAACAAATTATCTTCTGGAATGTTCTTCACTCTAAGACTTAGCTTCTGAAACTGCTTGATGTGTTCTGTAATTAGACCTTTTTGCTTGAGATTTATTAACTGGCTAAAGAAGGTGTTGCTATTAATATACCCATAATGCACAATGAATTCTTTTGCGACTATAGACCAAGATATAATAGAGTCCTATCTATGGTCACAAAGCCATTGGTACCATACAAATTTATCAGGCTCTAAATATAATGATGCAATAGTTACCTTTTGCAAAGTTGGCACCTATTGTAGATCAAAGAACTGCTCCATCTAGAATATCCATGTTATTGGATAATTTCCATCAAACTTTCTCATCTCAATCTTGGGAAGTTGTGTACCCCTTGGTGACCATCCCTGATTACTTCCATTACTAGAATTATTTCCTCTTGGAATATTCTTATTCATGGATTTTTTCTCAACTTGGACCTTATGTTTATCCTCTTGAGTATCCTAGACCACATAATCACTTGGATAAGGAGTATCCTTTGAATTTTGTATGAGCTTTGCAATATTGTCCATCTTATTATCCACATGTTCCATCAAATTCAAATTCTCCTTTAAATTAACTAAAACATTTGTTTTTATAGAACCTTTCATATTTTCCTCCATCTTATTATTCATATATTTCATCAAATTCCCCTCTAAATTAACTAAATGAGTTGTTTTCACGGATCCTTTAATCATATCTTCCAACTGGGACACTTGAAAAGATAGGTCTTCCCTTTCATTCTATGTTGGGGATGAGTCATTTGGTGGTTTGAGTGGAGTGTAATTTTTTCCACTTTATTTTGGTGGAATTTTTAACAATATAAATATATATCACACCCTATGTTTAAACTCAAATAGATCATTCTACTCAAAGTTACTCAAATTTAAAATGACGTACCTTTTTCAAACCCTAATTAGAATATTGTTTTTTGGCCGACTTGGAATTGAGGTAAATTTTAGATTTATGCTCCTATGGGTTTGAAAATTCCACTTATTATATCTTGATGTGTCCTATTTCCAATGCCGCAGGTATGACCTAATTATGATGTGCCAGTAAAACTTTATTGCAAATATCCCAAAACTTCTTATTTTTGGTCCTTTAAGAAGAGCGAACTTGTACGGTATGCCACGTGTCTAATATTTTGTATATGAGTTTGAAAAATATACCAAATATACTGTGGCCTGTCTTCTTTCTAATTCAATATGTCTCACTCAATTTGGATATTACATGCCCCATATATGACCTTTTTTCCCAGAACGTTTGTTTTAGACTAGTTTTTGGACTAGTCAGAAACCCTAGATTCCAAAGAAAATATCTATGAACCTATAATGGATTATGATCTTAAAATTGTACCAAAGATATTTTGGCATGATTTCTAGATGGGTTTAAAGTTTAACTATGTGAAACCTTGTAGAAACAAACTTATAGCGAGAATTCCAAGCTGACTCGTTTTGAATAAACCAACCCCTTTGAAAGAGCTATGATACCAAATGTTATGGAATAACTTTCTAAAAAGAGAAGAAATAGACCAAATAGAAGACTCCGTGCATTAATAAAAAAAATGAATGGCAAGCCACTTCGAGGGGGAAACCTCCTTATACAATTTACTAAGTACACAAGACAAGACAAAAAAATATACTCAAATGAAAATATATCCTTCCTATATAGAGGATATTAATAGTTACAATTACAACTCATTGACCCAATACGACATAATTGATATAACCATACTAATCACAACTACAACTAATGGAAAAAGGTGAAATAAAAAATAATGTAATGCACCACAATATAGGGGGAAATGTGCCTACATTTAGGGCTTAACACAAATAATAATAGTATATTGTAATTTCTTGAATACATTGTAGGTGTAGGTTTCTGGTTTCTTCGTAATGTCAATGCTGCCACAAAATGCATCAAAAGTTCCATTATCCAGTTTCTTTTAAATTTAAATTTATAAACTGACTTATATTTTTTTTCCTCTTAAAATAAACGAAGTGCCTATATCTTCGAAAACAAAAACAATCAATCAACCCAAATATGTTATATGAACCAACCTTTTATAGGTGTATCAATTGTGTTTCCTTTCATTTGTCAATCTTTAGTTGAAGCATATGTCCTATGTATGAAGAAGTGCATCTAGCTAAGTGGTAATGAATCGAGCCTTCGGTTGCGGTGGTTTTTTTAACTAAATAACTTTGTAATGGATAAACACTTAGATAAAGTTTATTTATGGTGTTTGTAACCTTGTACCCGTGAAACACTTAGATTGTTTATCGTGTTTGTATGGACATCATATTTCAGTGTGATAGTTTTAACTAAGACATGATAACATGATATTATTGTTGGTTTAGAATTGTTATATAAAATAAAAGCAATCTATGTAAAGCTGTAATTTGCAAAGTGTAAATTCTAGATTCTTAATTGTGATTGGTTTTGGCTTGCATTTTCGATCGAGTCCTCTTTTCATTAAATATTTTTATGTTTGTTGTTGGATTTTTTTTATTCGAAGATGATGTATGTTATCTCGTTGATTCTTTGAAGTAAATGTTTTTGTTTTGTTTATTTTTAATTTTTAATTTTTAATTAGTTGTATTTTTAGTTTAATTTTTTGAACATTTTTATATTTATAATTGGATAATATTTACTTAAAATTGAAATCAAGGTGTTGAGTTGTTCATTCATTAAAGGTAAT
Organism: Larix kaempferi; assembly: GCA_027924585.1. NCBI lineage: Eukaryota > Viridiplantae > Streptophyta > Pinopsida > Pinales > Pinaceae > Larix > Larix kaempferi. Next base: position 3,090,338 of record BSBM01000764.1, on the reverse strand, counting down.
TGTTTTGTTTATTCATTAAAAATAATTTGTTATGGTTTATGTAATTTATACAAGTGGCTTGGTTACTTCAAACAAATCTAAGTATGAAGAAAATACATAGGATGAGAGATGACACATAGTATATGACAAGATGCTAAGATAATTGTCATAAGAGTGCGTTCATTTACAATTTATTTTTTTTGTTGTTAGGGAAATTGTCTTTATAGTAGGGGAAGACTACCAACGTACTGGGGGTTATTAGACAGACATATAAGGCTTTGCAAACATTGTTATTAAGAAAATATTATTAAAGTTAAGAGAAAAAATACCTGATTTATGAAGGTCGATCCAAGCTTTTCTCTTTTCGTTCTCCTATTCAACATCCTGCAAAACAAACATAAGAACTTCCCCAAACCAATTTGACCACAAATAAAATATTGATATTAATAAGACAACATAACATCAACTTGTAACCAAATTTCAATAGACATAAACAAATCTATTGGAAAAGGAAGAATGTCTCAATCTTTATTGACAAATGCAGAAAGTACAATAATGCTATCCCTGTCCTGCACCGGCACCGTCGTAACTAAACCCTGCACTCCTGCTCCTCTTTCTTAGCTATGAATTTCTTCGACATAACTTTCTCCAATTATCATAAGGTCCCTTTCTCAATCCTTTCCCCTTTCATTTATAGCAAGGAAAGGAAGGCAAGTTAGAAAGGTGGTTGAGTTGGGAAGTTGGGGTACTTTGGGTACCTACCTCAATTATTTTCCACCTTTTTATTAAGATACCCGTGATTGTGATATAGGACAACTAGTGAGTGACTCGCCAGTGTCCTCGCTTGCATGTAGCGGGTGCATCTTTGAATTGACACCCGCAGATTTTCAGTAGTGATACTCACAGCTGACCCGCGAGATGGCAAGTATGAGGGTCGCGGTTATGTATAAAAATAGGAAGAGAAAGATGCCTCTGAGGGAAGGATTGCAAGGTTTAGCTCTAGGTCATCTAGGGTCAAGGTAAGCTCTTCCATCCATAGTGTCCTTTTGTGTGACCGACAAGGCAATGTGGTCACAAATGGAGAAGTGCTAATTTGACCGATAACATATTCCCACTAATGTGTGAGATCAGAGGGAAGTGATGGCCGGAATACATTACAATTCAAACAAGGGAGGAGCAAAGAGGCCGTAGGATGAGGTCACAAACAGTTCCTAAAATAGAAACAAAGTCAGCAAGCAGTTTACAATCTTGACATCAGGAGATGTTCAGAATGGTAGAACATAATCTCCAATACATAACTGAAAGATGTATATAGCATGGCCCTTGAAATACAAGCATGGATCCATTTCAAACAGGAAATCATAGCCATAACAACGAACTGGATCTATGTCTCATCAAGAGCAAAAAATGGTGTGGCTCATTCTTGCTCAACTTGGGCAACAACAAAATGTGATGATGCTATTATAGGTCCAAGGTATTCATCCAAACCATCAAGGTATGAATCCTAACCATGCAAATAAATGAGGCGAGGTTGAACATGGAGGATACTGTTTTATTACTGGCCAATAATGTAAACTATTAACAAACACGAGGGAACTCACCATTAATGAAAATGGGGCCCAAGGTACCTAGTACATTCTAACAAGTGCGAATAAAGGGTCTTGAAGTCAAACACTTGAAGAATCCATCGAGTAGGAGACATTGATGTATTCTCACTACTCAATGGCGAGGGAAATTGCCACTGGTGACGGCAATCCCCAAGGTACTACTGAAAAATCTAAACTTCATTCCTAGAGCAAGATGAGTTGAATTCGATAGGAAGAAGTCCATTGGAAGGGAGGCCTTAAGGCATCCTCCATCATCCAACACGAGATACAATCAACAGGTTGATCTGATCTGGAGTAGGACTGAGTACATGATGAAACAAAGTGACACCGATGAATGACCGACACATGAGGTCAAGGTAACTGCAGAATGGCGAACACAAGGGGTGTCCTTGAACAATGAGCACGACACAAGAGTGACTTAGGCAGCTTTGAAGACAAAGGGACCATGACATAAATCTGTAATGTAGGAGACATTAACATATTCTCCATATGACTAGAAGAGTAACCAATCAAATGAGTAAAAAAAATACTCTGAGATCAGGTTCCTAAGTCCAAAACTAAAACCCAACTTGTTTGAAAGAAGCAAAAAAGGTGTTGTGTTCAAGGACATAAGTGACTTGTTTCCTTTATACTGAAAGATACTTGACATTCTTCCCTTCCCTTTTCTCTTTTTATTAAAGAATGTATTTTCTTGATTTTAATGAGCATGAAAAGGTGGAAAAGAAAGCTCGATAATGTCCTTATTGTTAGTTTTAATGAGTCTAAGAAAGAAAACTCAATAGTCTTTCTTCATTTTTGAAATCAAGCTCGAAGAGGGGATAGAAGAGTGCTTGGTATAAGTCCAACCATGTGTAATTTAACGAGTCCATGGGAGGGAAACTCAAGACCTTGTTCATGTTTTAATGAGTTTGAATTAGAGATATACTAGTACTCAATAACACCGATCCATGGATTTTAATATCGAGCCTGGATTTACTCATGCTCATCAGTTTTTTCAATTTTAAGGAGTCTGAAAGTATTGCACTTAAACTGACATGCCACAAAGAAAATCAATCCTTTGTACGATCCTTGTTGCAAAGATTAGCGAGAAATGTTGCTTAGAACTTCACCTAATAAAAAAGAACTTAACAAAGCACATTAGTGATTAAATTAAGGTGAAAATAGTTTTGAAACTATATGAAATTGGAAAAAGTGGGTAAAAATTTAAAGTAATTTTTATAAATAGTTCCAAAATGTCCACATAACTCACAAAGTCATTTTGTTGGAGGAAAAAGGCAAAAGAACCCTCTTACTTCAACCGCTTGTAGCGCTCAAACTGGGTCACCAAATCAACTTTCATCAGTTGCAAGTAAGTCATATCTCTCTTATATATCAATTCATTCCATTATTTTAGATTTTTAGTGGTGTTTTTATTATTATTTTTACATGTGTTTAAAATCTAGGGCTTCGCAACCGTGGGTTCATCTATGTTAAAATTGTGGGTACGTGAAATATGCACGTGTTTTGCATAGGAGAACTCGCGGGTACCCGCCTCTGTTGTAGAGGTGAAGCCACGGGTCCCGCAAGTTAAAAGAAAAAAAAAAAAAAGATGAATGGGATGATTGATGCAGGAATGGTGAAAACATGGAGGGAGAGAGAGCATGAAACCATGGATAGAGATGCCATGGGAGATCCACTTACATTGAATCCATTACGAAGATGCGGTTTGCTCAAGTTTTTCTGAACAACAAGTATGCATGCACAAACACATTTGCTCCAAATGCTCGTCAACTACTGGGATGCCGATCAAGGCATGTTTGATATCCAAGAGGAGATGTTAGACATCACCATAGACGATATTTACTTTATCATTGCTTTATCCTGTAGAGGTGAGGGGGTTAACCTCAAAGGAACATACCGAGGGTTAGGTGTACTTTCAATCCAGGATTACATCAACACTTATTGTTTTTCGGATACCGAAAATAGTGGTATCCAAGTCCCAATTGGATCTATTGCAATATTCCCATTGAAAGTGATACTAAGCACACTTAACAGGATTGGAGGGAGTGCCGCACAACATTTGGCCTCTCGAAACTACATGCAAATCGGGGTTGAATGCTTGCGTGGTGTAGAATTTGATTGGTTGTCGGGTCTCTTGGTGAATATGAAACACCACTTGACTGAATTCAAAACTGGGAAGAAGAAAAACTTTGGATATGGAAGCATCTTGTGTAGCTTCTTCTTCGAGAGAGTCCCTGCTTTGAGCCAGGGGATGGCTATACCAGTACTAGATCCTCACGATCCATTGATGAATCAGCGGGGAGATATCTTATTGCGCCAGGGTGGTGGCGAGGCTACTCTTTCTTATGTTGACGAATATTATCTCGGATGGTGGATCCTCCAAGTGCTGGCTCTAGAATGGTTCTCGTACGCAGGTATGGATTTATGAGGAGATCTAGAGCTTGCTCTTACTCCAGGATCATCCTGGGGAGAGATAGGTAAGATGTGCTTATGATTTTGAAATTTATTTCATTTTTATGATTTTATGTATATATAATTTTTATGATGAGTAGGAGTACTAAAAGTGTGATTTATGTAGATGTGGGGCCTGTGAGACCTACCGGACACCTTCGGATATTTATCAGACCGATTGAGCCAGCTGCAGGATATGCCATGCTAGTGAACCTCAAGGGGAATATGAGTCGTTTGACTCATGATATCCCGACGTACAAGATTGATCGGATGCCGCACGAAATGCAAGAGCATGTAGTAGGCATGCCCCCAACATGGATCCGACTAATTAGAAAAGTATCTAGGCTAGTGATATGTTATAGGGAGGTTGTAGCAGAGTTAACAAAGGCACCTCCCTCTCCATAGGGTTAGAGACATGTTATATTTTTGAGGCCTTTGAGACCATTTTTGTATATTATGACACTGCAACATACTATGACTCGTACTCATATTTTTTGATCCTGATATATACAGTATCAGTTTATATATATACATGTGTGTTGTCTTTATGTGTGTGACTGTTTAATGTGATTGTGTATGGTACAAATGCAAATCTAAAATATAGTTTGCATATGAGTCAGCTAATGAATTTAAATTCCTTGAAATATGTTGAAATGCAATAAAATCACAGTGTCTTTCAAGTAGCCTAACACACAAAAACTGAAGAAGCAAAGAGGGATCCCTAACTTTGTACTCACCCATCAATTGAAGTACTACTAACTACGAGTTGAGTCTTAACTACAAACATGAAATTCCATGATGAATAACATCTCAAAGTAACTCAATGACTGCACTGTACTCAACTACATTGTTCGTTGTAGGGCCAAAGCAAGCGCCTCCCGAAGACACAAGTTGACTAGACGGTGAGTAAATAACCCAAGCTGCTGAAGCCAACTGACGGGTGTGGCGACTAGCGCCATCAACGAATCATATAAAGCACTAAGTTGTCATCTGAAACCATAATCTAGAAGACACATAAGACGCAAAAAATAAAAATAAAATACTAACTCTACAAACATGTACAGTTATAATACAAGAAAAATCATATGATCCTAAGCGTAATACTTTTTCAGGTAGAGCCCATTTCTAGGTTTAGGTGACCGAAAGGTCAAAGCCTGACTTCTGCTTGTAAGACCAGGTGTAAGTGTCGTAGAATTCCTTAAATGAATTGGTATACAAAGTGATCTCATCAGGAGAACAATTTTCTCCAATAAAAATGTTTTCCACAATGCCAGGTTTAGTGGAGATATCAATCGGCATAGTCTTCGATATGTTTTCCATGTTACCTTCAACATAAATCATTTGTGTAGTAGAATGAGTGATGGAAAAATCGATATCACCACTAGGTCTCACTGAAAAATCACCATTCTCTATCTTGTCCAGATCTAGGAGGAAATAGGATCTATGATGCATGTGTTCCCACAGATGATCTAGACCTATCATGGCTTCCAAAATAGCCTCATCAGAAGGTAAAATGGTATCCAGACAATCAAAATAATGGATGGAGTTGACTAACCATGCAGGTGAATAGTCAATATCTGACTTTGTGGAGACGAACGGAGTCGAGATATAATCTGTTGCATCATTTTTTGATGCTTGATACGCCACTTCTGCAACAGATAAGGGCATAGTTGGTTCTTGCTGAGTGGGAAGGATCCATGGATCAGTTGTTCGACTGATTGTGAAAACTTCCTAAGACAAAACTTCAGTGGTGCTCATTGAACCAATGTAGTTTACGGGAGAAGGTAAGTCAAAAGTGCCCATCAACGATGAATACATGCCTGCTCCCAGACTCTCGTTGGGTGGATGAGTCTGATCAATCAAGGGGAGAGCTGAATCCGATGAAGTAGTGTTATTCTTTCGAGTGAAGGAAATTTGATCAATTGTGATGATCTTGCCTTCGTGTGGGAACATGATTACTCGGAAAATGGATGATGGGATAGCTTGCATAGCATACGTCCAACTCCTTCCTAACAACAGATTGTAGTCAAGAGGAGCATCCAAAACTTCAACCTCCAAAGACACTAACTTACCATCTAGTTCAATATCAAACGCAGGAAAGAATCCATGTGGGCGGAACGATATTCCGTCAAAATCCGTAAGTAGTGTGTTGGAAGGGTCTAACTTAGGAGAGCCAAGGGATTTCCAACAGGATATTGACATTACACACGTAGACGCACCTTGATCTAAAATTGTCCGTCTAATGGTTTTGGGACCATGAAGTAATTCAATCTGGAAGGCTACGTGATACGGTAACCGAGGTTTGATATTTGACATATCAAACCATGCAAGCATACTTGAAGAATCCATGCTCCCGATGGCTGATAAAAGTGCAATCTGTTGCAAAGGGAAGCTTTGCAAGACTTCTAATGTGGACATTGCACATGGTGTTTGGGCTAGGTCCTCTACAACAGAGTAGTTGGGAGCGACTCGCACATTAGGGTTGTGCATAGCCCGTTTGTAGACACCCTTAGGTATCTTTGGCATAGAATCTGTTGGTCTCTCAATGTGAAGGGGAGAATATGACTCAGGAACTTCTTTATCTTTCTGCTGCATGTCTGGGTTATAATTCCTGGATCTGGTTTGCAGTAGCATGTGCGATTTAACCATGTTAATGAATGATTGATCAGTTGATGAAGCACGAGAAGTGCCCCCAACACTAGAGTTTCAAGAAGCTAGGCCTTGTCCATGAGGAAACGAATCCTTCAAGACAACCGGTTTCTTTTCTCGAAGTAGCTTCTCGGATTCGTCTAATAAAGGGAATTGATGAGTAACGTGTTCGTCGTTGCAAAGTTTTCAAGGGTGACTTTACCTTCTTTTTCTCTTTCTTTCCCTCCTCGAAATTCGCAATGTTTTTGGCTTTCTGATGGTTCCCCTCCCCTTTCTTACCCTTCTTTTTGTTGTTGTTGGGTTTCCGAGGAACCTTTTCGTTTGTCTGCACCTGTTGTACAGATTCAGTTGTTGAAGGGGAGGCTGCAATCGTAGTTAGTTCAGCAGTAGACTGCTTCACAGAGAGTGCGTGAACTTTTTTTGTTAAAGTGTCAAGTGTTGTTGAATCTGCTGAACCAACAATGCCATCGGCATGCGGTCCAGAATTAGGTTTTCCAAGATCTATATTAGACCTCGGTGTGTCTGGAATGATCTCATAGAGGATCCCAGATTGGGCATAAACTAAGTCAAGCTCATGGGTCCTTAGGATTGCTTATTCCTAAGAACTTACCCCAGAAGTTGCAACATCCTTAGAAATATAAGGAAGGAGTGACTTCAAATACCACTCTAGAAGGAACTCTGAGGTTATCTCAGCCTTGATGAGTTTCTTCCGTCTTCTCCACTCCTGAATGTGATCAGAAAGGTGAGTGGGTTTGTTCTACCTAAAAGTAGACAGAAGATCAATACCGGCATCATACCGGATTGGAAGCTGGAAGTGATTCAAGAAGACTACTGCTAGGTCCCAAAAGTTATCGTATCTTGTAGCAGGAAGTTCAATGTACCACTTAGTTGCAACGCTAGTTAAGGTCCTTTGGAAGAGCCTCAATCGAATGGAATCATCGTTTAGCGAATTGGAAGAGCACCATAAGTGAAAGGTCGTAACATGGTCCCCAGGGTCTTCTCCAGTCTTACCTTAGAACTTTGGAATGTCCGAGGGAAGCTTGGTTGGGATCGGTGGCCATGCAGGGTTGTGTCGCACCGGATCGTTAGTTAGTTTCTAAAGATCCGACATGTTTAAGGTTGCCAGAAAAGGAAAACAGGGTCTCGCCGATGTCATTTGATTAAAAGGAGTTTGGTAGGGGGAACCACTCGAAACTGGGGTCTTGTACTGTTGGTTGGAGTTTCCCCCAGCCACCGATTTTGAAGAAAAAGCATTATGGAAGTTGCTCCAACCATAAGCTAAGGGATTGCTTCCTTGTGGACTGGTCCATTGCGGTTGGGTATAAGCACCCTCGAAATGGAGGTTGACAAAACTGTTACTACTCGCTCCACCAAACAGTGAAAAGGGAGTACTCCCTAAATGCACGTTCGAAGTCTGTACATTGGATGGGTGCACATTAAAGTTTGTGAAGGGGTTAAACCCTGACGTAGATGCAATGGAAGAAGTAGGCATTGAGCCTACAAAAGGTGCCGAAGGAGTGATGTTTCCTCTGAACCAAGGAAATCCGTGACTAAAAGGAGTAGAATGAGGGTTAACTTGGGATTGCTGTACAAAGGGGGAAGATGTGAAAGATACCGAAGGTATCCCTGAAAAGGGGACACTGGATGGACCAATGGTAGAATAAAAAAGACTAGATGCAGTCGTAGCTTGAGATCTAGACAAGCCTATGGATCTAGAATTGAAACTAAATGAGGTGCTCAGAGCAAAAGTAGGTTGCAACGAGCTTGGTATCGATGTGTGTGCATATGGAGGGGAAAACATCCTGATATGATAGCTGCTGTAGCAGTATGAATAAATCTTGACACATCCCCTATGTTATCGATAAAAGAAACATGTGTAAAACGATATATGCTTAACTCTGGAAGACCTAGAGAAACTACCCTTTCTAACAAGGGATCGTTGGGTCCAGTTAAAGGAGGATTGAAGGGTGTAGCAAACTCTTCAGTTGTCAAGTCTTCAATCTCTATAGTTTCCTGAACCGGTTGATCTTGGAAGATCGTATGAGGTTCTCCAGGTTGTTTAGTTATTCCCGTAAGTTCGTAAGAACCACAAGAGTCTGCTCTCCATCGTTGTGGTGGCGGTGGAGGCTCCACTGTGAGTGGATCAAGGTTCTGCAACCTTTGTGACCTTTGAAGAGGTTGGTTCTCCACAATTGTGTGAAAAATATACTAAGTAATTACTCTAGGGGCCACTAAACAACTATGAGCAAACAACACACCAGTAAAAAATGTCCTAAAGTAATCCAGACCAAGCACACAAAGATAATACTCTCAAAAGTAAGTCTGGGATTATGAGGGCCCATAAAAAACTAGTAGAGTATCAAAGGACAGTTACCCGGGGTCCACAATACAGTATTCTTGGGTGCAAGCATTTGAATCACCAACGTCCTTCCCAAAAACCTGTAAGGGATTTCCTCCCATGTCTATCCTAGGTACAGTGGAAATATCCTTCCACCATCACTTATGTATATCCCTAAAGGTAAAAAGATACTAAAAGCTACCAAAATTGGAAAAAGATCCCATGGGAACAGTCGTAGGTCCAACCAACACCACAGGGGGGTTCACTTAGTGAATTTGTTACATAGCACCATCGTTCGCATGATATTAAAGAATATCCCTAATTTCACTAAATATTGGAAAATTCCTCCTTAAATTTTATTGCTGAACCCCCTTCCCAATATGCCTTTCCAATTAAGAAAACCCCTAGTTTCACCATATATTATATGTATCCATTTTTATCAACCCATTTTTAATACCCCCTTTATATCATATTATCAAGTTGTAACAAATAGGATCCCTAACACATATTAGAATAAGCAAACATTATGCTAAATAAAATAATAGTATAATGCTAATAATGATCCAACCAAGATTGCAGGGGTTACTGATCAATTTATAGCGTTGGATAGTGGAAGACCCAATGAAATAGTATTGGGAAGGAAAATGCGTAAAAGGAAACCTAGTCAAGAGATCAACATAACAAAGAATGTAAAAGGTTGATAGTTTAATAGTTAGTGCAATGCTTAGAAAAGAGCAGAATTGCAAATGTTTCACACCACAGTCTGCCAATATACCAATTTTAAATCAAATAAATATAAGTATAGACATAAAGAGCTCATGTTTTCTATAATCTTAATAAATTAAACTCCATAAAAATTCAAAATTGAAACCCTTTCGTGGATGGACTTCCCTACCTTCCTATCAAAACAAACATCCTTGATGTTTGAACCCAAATGAACATAACAAAATTCCTCTTACTTTCCAATAACACCATATGATCATGTGCATAGCTTGGATTTGGATCATTCACAAGATGTAATGAATTTCCCCCACTTCCTCTACATTTATTCTTGCCATCAAGGAAATTAACAACATTTAGTTACATTTTCTTGGGTTATATCTAGTTTTTTTTTTTAACAGGAGAGGGAAAAATCTCCATTGTTAGGTTTCAAGCATGCAATAGTTATAAAGATACACAGATGGAGAAAGTTATATGATACCATTTCATGGTAACGATAACACATAGGGTATGTAAATAAAGATTTATATTTATACCTATGTTCATGTTAGTTCCAATACAATATTAAGACAAATTCCTTGCATATTATAAGAATTGAAATTACAATTATGAATGCTCCAAATATAACTCAATCTAACAACTATTCATAACTGACAATGTGAAAATGTTAAAGAAGAATACAAAAAGTTGAAAGAAATAATTGGTTAAGAAAGATTGATCTAACTTTTCTTGGTTCGAGTGAGCCAAGAAAGATTGATCTCACTTTTCTTGGTTGTCATGGAGCAAGGTTTGATTGAATCTCAATACCCACCTAAACCCCAACCTAGAAAATGAAGAGTTAGATATTTTACTCGAATGCCTACAAAAAAATAAAATACAATCGTTCAACTATGAAACTCCCAATTAGCTACATCTCTTAACTTAAAGATGAAAAACAATATAATGTATTAATTCCAATCCTAAATAAGTTATTAAATGATTATGGATCAAGGCCATTAATCCGAAGAGACTTCCATCGATATTATCATTGGTACAATATTATCAGATTTATGCAAAACTTAGGATCACAAGCAATATGAAATAAAAATGGAGGGTCCTTAAGTTTTAGGTGGGTATGAATCCATCCCACAATTTGGAGGTATGAATCCATCCCACGATTTGGAGGTTATTCCTCAGCCCACCCAAATAAAATAACCCCCAATATTTATATTACTATGTCAAATTAAAAGCCCCCCTTGACCCCTTAATACGAGGAAATATATTTTTGAGGTTTTTAAGAGTATTCAAGCACCCAATATGAATGGACGTGATATGATATTGCCTCACTAGTGAACCCCCCGTGGCCAACACGCATGGGCAGGGTAACTAAGCCCGAAATCCAAGAGTACACAAGGCACTAAGGGATCCCCGCATGCGAAAAGAATCTGGTGTATGCTTGAAAGCAAAGTGGGGGGGTATCCCCAACAGTTCGATCTCACACGACCTCGTGCTTAACTTTGGTTTGAGTAGAGCTTTCCGGATAACTCCACAACAGTGGATTTACCTAAAAGATACTACGATTTGAGATTTGAATGGTTTGGAAGGTTTAAAGTGATGTATTCCAAACCCTAGCCTAAGCTAGTTGATGTTGTGTAGCCTAAAAAGAAAATGTTACTAATAAATTTTATTAATAGTTCTTTTTAAGGTTGTTACTTACTCAAAGGATAATGCAATGTGTGGTGATGGTTACAACTGAAAAGAAATGCGTATATATAAAAATGTAAAAACTTCACAATTAACCTACTTTGTTTGTCTCTCAAAACATGAAATAATAAAGCAAACTAAGCATAATGAATTTTTTTTTTTTGTATTTTCAAATATGATAGTACTAAAGACTACAACTACTTCGAAAAGAAAATGACAATTCTTGCTATAAAAAGAAAGTTCTTTTTAAATTTGATTTTTTCTTTAAGTATGAAAGAAATACAAATAAATGTGAACCAACAAGAATCATAAAAGCATTGCAAGCAAAGAGAAAATGACCCAAAACTAAACCAATTATACCGTATGCAAGACCGACAAAGACCAACCCAACTAGTTTCTTTAGGAAACCTAAAAGTAACTAGGTTTTGGAAACAAAATGCAAACCAATATGACTGATATGTAAGATGGAAAAAAAAAGAATCTTATGCAGAGATCAATCTGCTCCTGAATACCAGTGATCAAAGAGGATGAAATCCAAGCACTCACCAAACACAAAATGGGCTAGAAAGCAAGGGTAACTTCACAAGCACCAAACTCAAGTAAAAACTCTTAAAGAGGCTACAAACTGACTCAGAATACACTGTACAATGTCCAGAGAGTATTGGATGGGAAAAAGACTTCCAAAGCCACAGAAAAACCACCCTAAGACCAAACCCTAAATAAAAAATAAAAGTCTCAGGAAAAACTCGCGACTAATTAAAACATGCAACAACGCCCGGTTGACCTGCGGGTACATATACTGGCAACTCGCGAGTAGGGAAGAAAAGCTGCGACTGCATGTATAAGAAGGTCGCGGGTGAGACTTGAAAAAAAAATTAAAGACCTAAAAACCTACTGAATCAAGCATAAAAACTAAAGGATATCTCTAAGAAAGGCTGTAAAAGAGACTCAGATCAACACTCAAAGGCATTAAACAAGTGTTAGATCTACAAACAAAATTCCAAAGCCAGAACAAGTAACCCTAAGACCAAAGCTTAACTAAAATAAAAATATCAAGAAAAGTTCACGACTATCACATGCAAAAGCACGCAGGTGCAACTAAATAACCGTGGGTACCTATATAGGAAACTCGAGAGTGCAACTAAATAACTGAGCCTTTAAGCACAGGGAACTCACGGGAGGGCTTTGAAAAATTCTAAAAATAAATAAAATTGCAGATAAAAAAAGAATTGAGTCAAGAAACAGGGTCAAGGATACCCTAGACACTTCTACAGAGATCAAACAAGTTATAAAAGACTGAAAGAAACTCAATAAGAGTCCCCAAAGCAGAAAACAGATGGTGCTCCCCAGCGGAGTCGCCAGTTCTATTGTTAGGGAAATTGTCCTCATAGTAGGGGAAGACTACCAACATACTGGGGGTTATTATATAGACATATAAGGCTTTGCAAACATTGTTATTAAGCAAATAGGATTAAATTTAAAAGAAAAAGTACCTTATTTATGAAGGTCGATCCAAGCTTTTCTCCCTTCGTTCTCCTATTCAACAACCTGCAAAAGAAACATAAGACATTCCTCAAACCAATTTGACCACAAATAACATATTGATATTAATAAGACAACATAACATCAACTTGTAACCAAATTACAATAGACATAAAAAACCCTATTGGAAAGGGAAGAATGTCTCAATCTTTATTGACAAATGCAGAAAGTACAATAATGTTATACTTGTCCTGCACCGACACTGTCGTAACTAGACCTTGCGCTCTTGCTTCTCTCTCTTAGCTATGAATTTCTTCACCATATATTTCTAAAATGATCATAAGGTCCCTTTCTCAAGCCCTTCCCCTTGCATTTATAGAAAGGCAAGGAAGGCAGGTTCGAAAGGTGGTTGAGTTGGGAAGTTGGGGTAGTTTGGGTACACGCCTCAACTAATCCCAATTCATGTTTTTAATTATTTTTTGAACTTTTTATTAAGATACCCATGAGTGTGATATAGGACAACTAGCAGGTGACTCACCAGTTTCCTCACTTCCATGTAGCGGGTGCAACTTTTAATTGACACCTGCGAGTTGTCAGTAGTGATACCCGCGGCTGACTCACGCGTTGGCAAGTATGAGGGTCGTGGTTATGTATAAAAATAGAAAGAGAAAGATGCTTCGGAGGGAAGGATTGCAAGTTTTATCTCTAGGTTATCTAGTGTCAAGGTAATATCTTCCATCCATAGTTTCCTTTTGTGTGACCGACAAGGCAATGCGGTCACGAATGGAGAAGTGCTAATTTAACCGATAACATTTTCCATGGGAGATAAGTTCCTACTTTTTATGCACACATTCATGTGTTACATAACATATCCATGTTTTTTTATTATCTATAACTTACTTATAGATCACATTCAAAATGTTCTAAATCTCTACACATCCAATCAATTAGAAATGAATGTCTTGCACCCTATGCACATAATAAGGGATATGGTTATATAGAATAGGGGATTAAGGGTTAATTTTTATTAGTATTTGAGATTTATAGTGATTCTAAAGGAATAAGGGGTTATGTTTATATGGGTTAGAGGGATTTAAGTATTAAGGCCAAGGGAAATATTGTCAATAATTTCTAGGAATTCCACCTGAGAGATAGAGAGATGGATTTCACCATATATTTGGTACCAGGTGCAGTTACTTCATCTAAACAACCTTATGTAATGAGCACTCCAGAATTGAAAGAGTTGTAGATGCAGTTAGAAGAGCTTTTGAATAAATGTTACATAAGACCTAGTGTGTCACCTTGGGAATCTCCTCTATTGTTTGTAAAGAAGAAGGATGGAAATCTACGACTCTGTGTAGATTATAGACAATTTAACAAAACAACAATCATAAACAACTATCCCTTTCCAAGGTTTGATGGATTGTTTGATCAATTGAGAGGAGCCAAAGTATATTCAAAGATAGATATGAGATCAGGTTATTACCAAGTCAGAATCAAGAATGAATACATCAGTAAGATATCATTCAGGACAAGGTACGATCATTATGATTTTACAGTGGTACCTTTTGGATTGAAAAATGCACAGGAAACATTCATGTTTTTAATGAATGGAGTTTTCAAAAAGTAATTGGATAAGTTTATAAATGTGTTCTTAGATGACATCCTCATCCATTCCAAGATAGAAGAAGAGCATTAAGAACATCTAATATTGGTGATTCATGTAGTCAAAGAGCATCAGTTGTATGCAAGCTTAGTAAGTGTTCATTCTATGAGAGTAGAATTTAGTACCTGGGACACGTCATATAATAAGAAGGCATCTAAGTGGATTCTAGAAAGATAAGAGTTATTATGGAATGGGTGACACCAAGGAATGTATTAGAAGTGAGATCTTTTATGGGGTTAGCAAGATACTAACAAAGATTCATTGAATGCTTCTCAAAGTAAGCTAATCCTATTACATCCTTGGAGGGGAAGGGTGTGAAGTTCGAATGGAATTCTAACTGTGAAGATAGTTTTCAAATATTAAAGGAGTTGCTTACTAGTGCACCATTTTTGAAGATTGCAGATCTTAATGAAAGCTTTGTAGTATGCACCGATGCATGTAAGCGAGGAATTAGTGGATTATTTCCTCATAATGGTCATGTAATCAATTATAAATCCATAAAGATGAAATAACATGAATAGAAATATGCCACTTATGATCTGGAGATTGCATCTATCATTCATTCCTTGAATATGTGGAGGCACTACTTGATGGGGAAGATGTTTGAATTAAGGAATGATCATGATGGTTTGAAGTATTTGTTTGAGTGGCCTACATTGAATGCAAGATAGAGAAGGTGGATGGAATTGATATGTGAATATGAATTTGATATCAAGAACATTAAAGGAAAGAAGAATAAGGTAGTTGATGCACTCAGTAGGAAGCCACATATGATGTATGTATCATCTATCAATACTGGTTCATTAGATATGAAAGATAAGATCATTGAAGTCAATGTTACAGTTGAACATTACCGGTATGTAAGAGAAGGATTGCAGCAATAGAAAGTACCACCAATATTTGTAAGTATAGGTTGGAAGAGAATGGAATCCACATGCATAAGGAAAAATTTTATGTGCCAAAATATGGAGATATAAGGAATGCGGTTTTGAAAAACATGCATAATGTGCCTTATGGTGGACATCCAGGTTATCAAAAAATAGTAGTAGTTGTAAGGAAGTAGTACTACTGGCTAGGCATGAAGAATGATGTTGCAGAGTACATAACTAGATGCATGGAGTGCCAAAAAGCTAAAGTAGAGCATAGGAATCCAGTTGGATTGTTACAACCATTTCCTATACCATAATGCAAGTGGGATGTGGTCACTATTGATTTAATCACAAAGTTTCCTAAGACAAGATCACAACATGATGACATCATGTTGGTGGTGGAAAATTTAACTAAAGCATATCACTTTATTCCATTGAAGACAACTCATACAACATCTAATATTGTAGACATATTTATGAAAGAAGTTGTCAGGTTGCATGGAATTCCAAAATATACAGTGTAAGCTAGAGATTCCAAGTTTACTGGTAACTTTTGGAAAGGCTTGTTGAAAGTTTTGGTACAAATTTGAACATGAGTACAACCTACCATCCTAAGATTGATGTTCATATAGAAAGAGTCAATCAAGTTATTGACGACATGTTGAGAATGTATGTGATGGATCAACCATCCAAGTGGGAGGATTATTTGCACTTGGTAGAGTTTGCTTATAATAATGGATATTATGCCTCTCTGAAGATGAGTCATTTTTATGCATAATTTGTATGGGAGAAAGTGAAATACTCATATCCATTGGGACAATATAACATATGGAATCATTATTGGACCAAAATTACTGAAGGACATGGAAGATCAGATGGTTAGAATCAAGCAAAATTTGA
Organism: Larix kaempferi; assembly: GCA_027924585.1. Classification (NCBI taxonomy): domain Eukaryota; kingdom Viridiplantae; phylum Streptophyta; class Pinopsida; order Pinales; family Pinaceae; genus Larix; species Larix kaempferi. The sequence continues at coordinate 3,073,994 of BSBM01000764.1, read as the reverse complement.
AAGTAGCTCCAGACAAATAGAAAAGTAATGTATATCATAACAAAACTCACAAACAACTTAAAGTTGGAGATCACTTCTTTTCGAAAGTTAGACCCAAGAAGAGCTCCTTGAACCCGGGAAACTGTTCCAAGCTACCTATTAGATACTGTGGGCCCTTTGAGATCTTAGCTAGGATAAGTCCTATTGCATATGAGCTTGCATTTCATGCTTGTATAAAAGTGCATATTATATTTCATGTATCTTTGTTGAAAAAGTATATACCTGATGCTAATCATGTGATTGATCTGAATGTGATCTAGGTGGAATCGGAAGGGGATTTTTTTGTAAAACCAGTTTCCATATTGGGAAGAAAATTTAAGTTGTGTTAGATCTTCTGGAATATCATTGTGTCAGGATTTAAACAAAATTGATGCATTTTGAGTGGACACTCAACTTATCTTCAACCAAATCCCTAAGATGGGTGGAGTGTCCACTCGAAAAACGCCAATCATTTTTAAATCTCGACACAATTATATTCCAGAAGATCTAACACAATGTTTATACACTTTGAAAACATTCATGCTCAAATTCAAGATGCTCAACAACTGATGGATTAGGAAGGTAAAGGTACAGTGGACCCATTACAACCTTGAATATGCTTCTTAGGAGATGGAAGATGCCATGAGGGAGGCATACCTCATATTTTCTAAAACATTTTGTTGTGACATGTTTGCAATAAGTATGCATCAAATACAATGCATTTTTTTAAAGTGGGGGGATGTATTACCCCAGTTGTTAAGCCTTGAATATATGTTATTACTTTGTTTATTATTGGCCACCAAGTGTTGGGACTATGGAATTTGTACATTATTACTATCATTATGTTATGTAACAAATTTCTAGAAAGAGCATGAAAAACCCCTTGACGCCTTAACCCCTAACACCAAATCCCTATTTATCCTCCTAACCCATACAACATTAAGCCCTAAACCTTTCAAGATAGCGAGGGATATAGGAAAATAAATGGAATTTATTTTCTTGGGAAGAAATGATTAAATAATATTTCAAGGAAAATGCAAATTGTGTGTAGATTTCCTAAACCCTAGAGTGTTTATTGATGAAGAAATGCTCGAATGTTTTTGTTAAATTTTGAGCATTAATTCACAATACTCTTGGATCTTTATTGAGAGAATAACATATACAATATATCAATGCATAACAATCACAATAAGAAAGAAAAACATCACAAGAATCAAAAGCATGAGAGACAAGAGACACAGAGTTTCCGTGGGGAAAACCCTAAGGTGAAAAACCCCACAACTTCCTCAGAGATAGAGAGAGCAATGGCTCAACCAAAGTACAACCAAAATACACTTGAGATAGTCTCCTAGAGCAGATGATCCTCCTCCTCACTAGTGCGCCACTTTCTGAGTGAAAGAAGTGTGACTTTCCGAATGATCCAAATAGATATCTCATGATCTCTATTTATACTTAACCTGTTTGCCCAGTCACCTTATGCGGTCGACTTGTCTATCTAGATACATCCACAATATAATATATATTTTAGGGACGACCCCACACATGGTGGTCTAATAACCCATCGGCATGTACACACACTTGCGACACTTGTCAATCCACATGATGACACTTCCTTATAGAGGAATAACACATCTCTTATAAGGGTACAATAAATATATATGAAATACATAGATGAAATACATTCCGAAGTTACATACACATCAACACTCCCTCTTAACTAGGAAGGTATTTCTCGACACGGTTCTGCTGGACAAGTCTTCTTCTCGGGATCATCGTCATCATCATCGTCACTGCTGCTACTATCTCAACCAATCTCTGACTCTACTCGTCATAGGAAGTTCTACAGAGCCAGTCCTTTTTCATACTGGATGTAGGCCCACCACTTGCAGGTCTTCATCATCTGTGTGAACGATCTGATAGAGGTGGCCTCTCAGGACTAATTTTATGTGCGGATGCAATACCGAAAAGAGTATCCCAAGAACATTTATGTGCCTAAGCACGATCGGCAAGATCTCCCAGGACTGATTACATGCATCTCCTCCACAATACCTTTAAAGAGCATCCCAGGAACATTTATGTGCCGCAGCATGACCAACAAGATCTCTAAAGAGCATCCCAGAAATTATTACGAGCACACAGCTCAACCTCTCGGATCTCTAGGACTGATTACATGTGGATAGACAAAACCTTTAAAGAGCATCCCAGGAACATTTCTATGCTGCAGCACGACCGACAAGATCTCTAAAGAGCATCCCAAGACTAATTACGAGCACACAGCTCAACCTCTCGGATCTCTAGGACTGATTACATGTCTCCGTAGTAATACCTCATCCGAGGACTGATTACGAGCACACAGCTCAACCTATCGGATATCTGAGGACTGATTACATACTACATAGCAATACCGGAAAGAGTACCCCAGGAACATTTATGTGCTGCAACATGACCGGCAAGATCTCCCAAGACTGATTACATGCTATTTGCACAACTTGCCACATATCATCTCTGACCTCCAAGTATCAACCTGATACTCATGATCCAATGGATCATCATCGCACGAGGCATCATCTTGATGCCCATGATCATACTGATCATCATCACTATACCATCCTGGTACATATCATCTAGAGCAACATCCTGAAGCTCATCATCATGATCATCCTGATCATACAATGCATCCACCTAATGCATACCAAGTATCTACCTAATATATATCATCATACATGATCCACTTGATCATACAGTGTATCCACCTGATACAAATATAAATACATGATCCACCTGATCATACCTGATACATATCAACATACATGATCTACCTGATCATACAATGTATCCACTTGATACATATACAGATACATGGTCCAAGCATCCAACATGATGCATATACAAAATACATACAAATGATCCAACTGATCATATCCAACATCCAACATGATGCATACATACATAACTGATCCAACTGATCATATCCAACATCAACACGATGCGTACATACATACAAATATAAATGATCCAACTGATCATATCCAGCATCAACACGATGCGTACATACATACAAATATAAATGATCCAACTGATCATATCCAACATCCAACATGATGCATATACAGAGCAGTAACTGGAGCATCGTCTTGGTACTCATCATCCAGCACTTACATCCACAGCCATGTGAAGGATCCTCCTTCCAACATGCTTGGAATGGCTTTAGCAAATGTGTCCATCACTTCTTCCTCGAAGTGTCATCGATCTGAAGAACACCAAGCCTCTCCCTGAAGTACTCGAACTTCACCCTGGCTAGTGGCTTCGTCAGCACATTTGCAATCTGCTCGTCTATCTCAACATACAGGAGCTTCATGGCTCTTCTATGCACCATATCCCTGATATAGTGATATTTGATCTCTATGTGTTTCGACCTGTCATGAAACACTGGGTTCTCAGACAGCTTCACACAACTCTGGTTATCACAGAATATACCAGTAGCATCCAATGGGAGATCAAATAACTCAGACAGTAGCTTCCGTAGCCATACTGCCTCACAACTAGCTGAACAGGCTGCAACATACTCTGCCTCAGCTATACTCAGTGCTACGCAGGACTGCTTCCTGTTGAACCAAGAGATCACACCTGATCCCATACTGAAGTAGCACCCAGATGTGCTCTTCCTATCTGCAACACTGCTAGCCCAATCTGAATAAACATAACCCTACAGGTTAAACTTTTGATTCGCTTCATACTTGAGCCCATAATCCACTGTACCCTTCAGGTACCTCAGAACATGCTTTACAGCAACCAGGTGAACACTCCTCGGATCCGTTAGGAACTGGCTCAATGTGTTCACAACAAAGCAAATATCTGGTCTCGTGTTCGTCAGGTACGTCAAGGACCCAATCATCTGATGATACATAGAGACATCAACCAGCTCAGATGAAGCATCACATAGAAGCTTTAGATTCGTTGCCATGGGTGTGGCCATGGCCTTGCAATCCATCATCCCAAATCTCTTCAAGATATCTACTGTGCACTTCCCTTGACCAAGGAAGATCCCACCTGAATTCTGCCACACCTCCATACCTAGGAAATAATGCATCATTCCCGAATCTCTTCATATCGAATTCGGAAACAAGCTTCCTCTTTGTATCACACCAAGTTCTGGGAGCTTGCTACAAGCCATACAAGGCTTTCTTCAATCTGCACACATGTGACTCCCTGTCAGGTCTTGGGACTGCATCCCAAACATCTTCTTCATGATCGACAGATCATGGCATTCCATTTCTTCATCCCGGATCTTGGGAACTTCAATATCTTCAATAGATATCTTTGTTGCTGGAACAAACGTTGTAGTCCTTTTGTAGGTGAAGATATACGGTCGTTCCTACAAAACAAGTTAAATTGCATAATTAGAAACATCTCATAATTTTCAGAACAAATTCTTTACACATGAAATATGTCATGCAGTCATGCAGTTATCTTAGCCAATGCTTCAATACAACATTTATCCATGTTCCACAACTTTCTAGATGCCTTCTAGTCTCTACCAGAACATTGTTAAGAGTTTGCACTAATCCCAACATGTCAGCAAAGAGGTTTCATTCTAGATAAGTAGCACTGGAATGTTGTACAGTTCCATAGGCCACTTACCCATCACATGCATATTAGTAGTATACTGTTCATTAATGAAATCATTCTAATATGCACAATACATCTCCTAAGTTTAGGAACATAAGCATAATATTATTTAAACAAACAAAATAGGCAATAAATGATAATTGAAATACTTATCTTTGTTTGATTGTTGGGTGGACTCTTTCTGAGTCTTTGCTTCCTGGCAGGAGCTGCTGAAGTAGCTTCTTCTACACCTTTTTGTTGTGGAATGTAGGAAGATGGTAAACTCCCTCTGAAAATATGCATCCTTGCAGGAGCTGCTGGAGTGTGCTCCCTCTTGATCTTTTCTTCCTGGATTACATGTCCTTGAACTTATATTCATCCTTGCTGACATCAATCTTCTTGAACCCTGGAAAGTATATTCTGTAAGCCTTCGAGCTTTCACTGTAACCCACAAAGATACCCTTCTTTCCTGAAGGATCTAGTTTAGTCCTCTTTTCCTTCTGGACATGAGTGTATACTGGACAACCAAATATTCTAAGATGGCCAACTTCAGGTTTCTTACCAGAAAAGACCTCTTCTGGTGTCTTGTTGTCCAATATCTTGTGGGGTGTTATGTTTTGCACATATACAGTTGTTCTAGTTGCTTCTGCCCATAGATGCATAGGTAGATCCTGGTCATGCAGCATTGCCCTTGCTGCTTCCATGATTGTTTTGTTCTTCCTTTCTGCAACTCCATTTTGTTGAGGATTATAAGGAGCAATAAACTCCCTCGTAATCCCTGAATCACTACAAAGCTTTTTGAAGTCACCTGAGGTGAATTCTCCACCATTGTCGGATCTGAATGTTTTGATCTTCTTGTCAGTTTGATTCTCCATTAGGGTTTTGAATTCCTTGAATTTATCAAACACCTCATCTTTGTTCTTCAATAAGTATACCCAAGTCTTCCTGGAGAAGTCATTAATAAATGAGACATAGTAAACATACCCACTCAGAGAACTGGATGACATAGGACCACATACATCTGAGTGGATGATTTCCAGGATGTCTTTTGCTTTGCTTTCACTGCTTGGGAAAGCCTTCTTAATGTTCTTACCTTTTGCACATCCTTTGCAAACACCTTCATGTTTGGTCTTGATTTCAGGAAGACCCTCTACAGCCTTGCTTGCAATTGGAAGTGCCCTATAGTGCATATGAACAAGTCTTCTATGCCAAGTTCACTTGGCTCCATGGATTCATGTACCATGGCATGTTCAGGTTGTCCCTTCAGTTTATACAAACCTCTCTCTTGCTCTCCAATCACTACTGCATCATCTATGTTCTTTCCCTTTGGCCACATTAGGACTTGACCATCCACAAATGCAACCCTCATACCTTTTGCATCCAATGCAGAGATGGAGAGTAAGTTCTTCTTGAGTCCAGGTACATAAAGGACTTCTTTCATCTTCAAAGATTTTCCAGAATCTAGGTTGTAGAAGGCTTCACCACTTCCTTTGATTGAGTATTTATAATCATCCCCAAGTTTCACCTTATGGGGTGATTCATGTTCAGATAGATTCACAAAAGATTCCTTAAACCCAGTCATGTGTTTGGAAGCCCCACTGTCAATCAACCAATCATTACAACCATGGGAGATAGTACCTGTGAGAGCAGAAATTAGAACATATTCTTCTTCACTTGATGAGTCATCATCACTATCACTTTCTGCCCTAGCCTTCTTCTTTGGGGGTTCATCATCTTCGGAAGCATGAGCATGATATCTTCTTTTGTTATTCTTCTTCTTCTTATTGAAGTTGTTGTTGTTGTATTTCTTCTTCTTGGGACAATTTGAAGCAAAGTGTCCCTTCTCATTGCAATTGAAGCATCTGAGATCTTTCTTATCTTTATGATAATGGTGGTGTGAGAATCTCCTGTTATGAGATGATTCCTTCTTGGACTTTCCTTTCCTGGCATGTGTTGTGAGAGCTTGATCTTCATTTCCCATCTTTTCTTCTCGGGCCACAAGCCTAGCTTCTTCTTGAGAGCATTCTTCCCGCAATCTGTTGAAGGAGATCAACTTCTTCCTTGCACAAATTCCTTGAATAAAGAAATCCCATGACCTAGGTAGGCCATTTAGAGTGGTCATCACCACTTCACCATTCTCCACCATTTCATCCACTTCTTCTAGTTGTTCCTTGATCTAGGAGACCCTTGAAAAATAAGATTGAATGGTTTCTCCATTCTGAAACTTTACTCCTTTCAATTGGTTCTGCAGGGTCATCTTTCGATTTATGTTCTTCCCTTCAAATAGCTTGGTCAAAGAGTCAAACATCTCCTTGGTTATCTTTAGAGAAGACACATGGGGTATGAAATGGTCTTTGATAGAATCAACAATGATTCTCTTTGCCTTGACCAAGTTCTTCTTATGCAATACTTTAACCTCTTCATCCTCTGGGATAGGGATGTCTTCTTTTACATATGAGTCCAACTCATTCTCTTCGAGGATTAACCCAATCCTATACTTCCAAGCTCGGAAGTTATCAGCTCCTTCAAGCTTATCCTCAAGCTTGGTGTGGTGAGACATCTTAAAGAGTACTTAAAAATGGAAATAGAAAAGATTTAGGTCTTACCACTTGAAATGCTGAAAACTGGATCTCGTCCCGTATTAGGGTTTGTCGAAAAAACCCTAAAAATTCAAAATGTGAATTTCAATTTTTTTGAAAGGATAGAAAGATGCGCCTTGATGAGCTGATCAGCCTGGTGTATTCAGAATTTGAGATAAGCAAAGCTTTACCCTTTAGATTTACCTTTTTGTCCTCTCGGGTTCACTAGGGAGAGCCCTGAATTAGGGTTTGAGTTTCCTGGAGATCTACCCAGCCAAAAATCTCAATCCAAAGCTCTAAACTTCAATTTTTGCAAGGAGCTTCCACCTATGTCTTCAGATTTTAGAAATTCCTATTTTTGTGGAAACCCTAATTTTTAGGGCCAAATCGAAAAATGCTCAGAATTGAATTCAGATTGGACAGATAGATTCTCCTTGATGAGTAGAGTCAATCTAATATACTGTTTTTCCAAAATATATGGAGTGAAACCCAATAAACAAGAAACTCAAGTTTCCATCACTGCAAAATGTCTTCTCTCAGGTTAGCTCTGATACCATGTTAAATTTTGAGCATTAATTCACAATACTCTTGGATCTTTACTGAGAGAATAACATATACAGTATATCAATGCATAACAATCACAATAAGCATGACAAGTATCACAAGAATCAAAAGCATGAGAGACAAGAGACACAGAGTTTCTGTGGGAAAAACCCTAAGGTGAAAAACCCCACAACTTCCTCAGAGATAAAGAGAGCAATGGCTCAACCAAAGTACAACCAAAATACACTTGAGATAGTCTCCTAGAGAAGATGATCCTCCTCCTCACTAGTGTGCCACTTTCTGAGTGAGAGAAGTGTGACTTTCCGAATGATCCAAAGAGAGATCTCCTGATCTCTATTTATACTTAACCCGTTTGCCCAGTGACCTTATGGGGCCGACTTGTCTATCTAGATACATCCACAATATAATATATATTTTAGGGCCGACCCCACACATGGTGGTCTAATAACCCATCGGTAAGTACACACACTTGCGACACTTTTCAATCCACATGATGAAACTTCCTTATAGAGGAATAACACATCTCTTAGAAGGGTACAATAAATATATATGAAATACATTTCGAAGTTACATATACATCAACAATTTTCTCCCATTAGACATTATGTATCCACTCACCAAACATATTAATTAGCAATGAATTTTTTTATCATAGAAGGAATGCGCAAGCATGATACGAACCATTACACCAAAACCCCGAGGTGTTAGTGAAGGCCACCCACTAGGATCTTAACATCCCACCACGCTCCGCAGTCCAGACTCTGGGTTGGATGTGCGCCCATACGGTGGTGTGCCATTTGATCCGTACGAGCCCCGGACGAACACTGCAATGCCGACGTTGCCACCCGCTCTGTGACTTGAACCTGGGTGGAGGCTCTGATACCAAATGATACGAACCATTACACCAAAACCCCGAGGTGTTAGTGAAGGCTGCCCACTAGGATCTTAACAGAGCGTTATAGTTTTAAGAAATGCTAGCGCGTTTTGTAAATCCATAACACTAGAGCATTTTGGCTCAGCATAATTCAACCAAATACTCTACCTATTTCATCCCCGAATTCTTCATTTTTTCTCTCCAACAGTACTACAAAGAAACCCACGCAATTAATAGATTTAACAACAATTGAAGAAGCTTGAATACTCTATGTTCATAATTACACATGTTCACAATCAACAAACTTGAAGAGGATTCTAGAGTTAGCATTGAGAATTGAGGATTCTACATTCACAATTAGCAAATTTGAAGAGGATTCTACATTCACAATTATCAAGCTTGAAGAGGATTATATATTCACAATCAAACAAACTTGAGTAATCTATGTTCAGAATTGAAGAGGAACTTGCATTGAGAATTGAGCAAGCTTGAAGAATCTAAATTCAGGTTTGAGGAAGAATTTATATCCACAATCGAAAGCAAGGTTGAATAATTTCCATCCACAATTGACTAGTATCTATATATTCACAATTTCAAGCAAGCTTGAGGAATCTATATGAACACAATTGAAGAAGAATCTACATTCACTATTGAGCAAGATTGAAGAACCTATATTCACAAATGAAGAATTTTCTATACTCACAAGTGAGGTAGAAGTTACTTCCACAATTGAGCAAGCTTGAGGAATATATATTCATAATTGAGGAAGTATCTATATTCACAATTGAGCAAGTTTCAAGAACCTATATTCACAATTGAGAAATAATCCATATTCATAGTTGAGCACACCTCTAGAATCTATTTTCATAGTATTGTTCATTGTGGTCATGGGGAATTCATGCAATTGAACAAGGAAATCAACAAGGAAAGAGAATCCTCAAGGAAACATGGAATAATTTAGAGAAAATAAAATGTTGGACATGTAGAATCAAAGGAATTCCATGGAAACTCATCCAATTCCAACCGTAGATGATGCCATGGTCATTCCTACCCATCCACGACAAGAAAAATGGAAGAATTCACTAGACAGGCCCTCAATTTCAACAACATTTGATGAACAATCACCCCATGGCACTAGTCAAGAAGTAAAATGTAGGTGCACATCGGGGGATGTTTGAATTCCCACATCAAGTCAACCTCAAACTATGGTAGTGAATGACTTGTTGGGTGGTGGTTATACAAGCGACAAAGTTAGGGAGGTGTTGAATGCAGGATTTATGATGGAAGAAGCAAATGTTATGGAGACCATCCAAGAGAAAGTCCAATTTCTCACCTCCAACTACCAACAAGAGAATGAAAGACAATAGGCTCCTATTGAAACGCCGCAGTGTCCTGGTGATGTTGTACATGCTTCAATTCCAACACCCTTACCTCCATTAGCAACTACATGACGAAGAACTCTGAAACGTATGCAGGTTGATGAAATTCTCATTAGTTCACTTGAAGGTACGTTGTCTAAACGCACTATTGCTTATCAAACTAGACAAATACTTGATAACTTTTTTTATTCTAAATGTGATGGGGACAAGTGCAAATTATTTTTATCATTGTTAAAATCTAGGTCTATGGTTGTTGTTAGAAGAACGTTAAGTATAAAGATGATGAAAAAGCTTGAACCAAATTCTGATATTGTTAAAATTTTAGTAGATGCATTTAGTACAATTGGAAATAAATCTCGCTCAAAGGATCGCAATGCGGCTCGCCATGTGTTGTCACAATCAATCCTGAACAAAAACACTAGGGCGCTTTGTTTTCTTAAACCTACCTCCAAAATTATTAATTTGAATGTCAAGACACTCCGTAGGTATTGTGTTAGAAGAGAACAACTTGAAACCGGTCAAACAGATGTCTGGGATTTCATTGGCAGGTTTCCACGCTCTGATGTGAAGCTCATTGATGCAGTAAAGGGATTAGTGTAAGCTTTTTGGCATGATAGGACTAGGCTCTCTTCCAACCAAAAAGATGTATTAAAATTGAGAAGGGGTTCAAAGGATCGTGAACCACACATTAAAAATTTTCTTGATATGACACAAACATAATTTTATGAGAGATTTAGGAATGAACATAATGAACTTAACTTGGGCCAAAGATCCTTTGAAAGATGCAAACCATGGTATGTTAAAATAAACACAATTCGTAAGACATGTTGTTGTCAATACCACATTGAGTATGGTTACTATTATGATACATCTACATATATTTTTCATGTATTGCATAACACTCTTATGCAGGAATGCTCAGCTACATTACCACTGATGTCATCTAGAGACTTTATTCATAGCATTTTGTGTAGAAGGCCAAACGGTTGCACTTTTTCCAAAAATCTTGCATAGATGGGACATGCCCAGGGTGTGGTGGAATGCCATTATTGGAAAAATGCATACATGTGACTGATGAGCATGAAATTGGGAGGAAGGAGGTGAACTTGCAGTCTTTCAAATATGTCACGTATGATTTTGATGGAGGGAATGAAAGAAAAAAAATACAATTGGTGACTTCTCAGGTTGGTAATGAGTTCTTGAATACTATTTTTTCTTCAGATTGAAATTTCATATGTAACAATCTATTGATATATGTCTTAATTGTAGATTTAATAGGTACGGGTTTGCGACTTCATTGAGAAATTATTTGAAAAGACACAACAGTATGTAAAGCATGTACATGTGGCTCGTTGGCAAGATGAACAGTTTAGAACGTGTAGGAGACATTTCCTATTGGGACTATCCTGTTAGTGGTCAATTTTGCGGAAAACTACACTCTTCAACCGCAAAATGAGATTCAGAGTCAATACTATCACTCAGACCAGGTCAACATAATGGTCCATATCACCTATAGACATGGGGCAGATAGTATTGAAGATAATAGGGTTATATTGAAGGAGTATCACTTCTACATAAGTGATGACAGGTGTCACGACTTAGCTTTTGTACAACACAACTTTCAAATGTTCTACAATCACTTGAAGGATAACAATATATAGATGGAACAAAATTGGATTTGGTCTGACGATTGTGCAGGGAAATTCAAAAAATCCCATGTCTTCCAATGGTTGTGTATGATCCACAAAAGGCACAAGGTGCCACATATTTAGAACTATTTTGAGACCGGACACGGAAAAGGTGAACATGATGGAGTAGGTGCGTGCATCAAGACTGCATTACACAGGAAAGAAAAGAAGTTCACAAATGTATCACTCATCCAAGATGCAAAAACCATCATCGAATGGTGTTCTTCAGTCATGGGGGAGGGAGCAAGAATGAAATAAGATCATTCAACCAGGAAAGCACATGTACATAGATATTTTTGGGAGGTGGTCGATGTAGATCGATCACATTTATATGAGTGCAAGACCATCCAAGGAACTAGTGTATTTCATTCATTTAGAAAATTAGACAATGCTATACTTGAAATGTGGACAAGGAAACTCTCATGTTTCTATTCTCCATGCAGTAGTGGTGAATGGAATGAATGTGAATCCACAGATTGGGTTGATAGTTGGGACCGTGTATCACTCCCCATTAGTCAAAGGATAGCTATAGAATTATCCCAGTTGGAGGAGGACCAATCAAGTATTTCACCAGACTACGACCACATATCAGATCTCGTACAACCAGGTTCGATTGATATTTTTGACAACTAGTTGTGTCTAGCTAGTTGACTGAAACATTGGAACTATATTTTCTCCAGGGAACATATATGCAGTGGTTTCCCCGAGACACAATGCATGGCGCACTGACTATTGGATGGCACGTTGCTTGGAGGGGAAGCAAAGCCTAAATATCCCATTACAGGACTCCGAGGCCAATAATTTTCCGATTTGTCTAATGGCTATCAAAGGAGAATACTTGAACCAGGTTTTACACTCAACAAATAGAAAAGGGTATACATATGAAGATTATAGACTAGGTGATATTTTATACCATTATACAAACTTAGTTATTGGCACAAACCTCTAACTGCAAACAATTCTAAGGAAGAACTCAGTAAAGGAGAGATACTTATTTCCTTACTCCAAGCAGGAGAGGTTAAAGGAAACCCTTGGTATTCTAGGTGATCCTGATGGTCTAGTCGAATGACCATAGGTAGGTAATTTGGTATGTGGTTTGCATGTTATATTGTGTACTATGTTATAGGTATGTGGTGTACATGTATGTTATGATTTTTTTTAGTGGTGTCATTGAGTATTGACATTAATATTTTGACTATTGCAGCCAGACATTGATAGCTTGATAGATTGATACATTGCATAGACTTGGTACAACTTGATAAATTGCACAAGCTTTGTCATGGATTTGTTTTCTTTGTATTTTTCGCCCATCTAAGTACACCATAATATCTTCATTCTCATACCAATTTTCATGCTCACTATCACCATCACCATCCCCATGCTCATTATCACTATTCCCATGGTTGTTGTCAACATTACCATGCCACCATGAACATCACCACTGTGCACTTCCTACACATGTTGTCACCATAACCATCCCATTTTTTACCATCAGATTCTCATCCATCATCCACACAAATATAACCGCTAGATAGCTAATTTAAAAACCTAGAAACTCAAACCACAAACATAGAAACCTAATCTAGCCTTATAAATCTAGTCTACCCTAGAAACACAAATATAACCTTAGAAACCTTATCCATAACAATAGAAACCTAAAACATGCCAAAAAACATAGTCCTAATCCTAGTATATATTCATGCCAAAAAAATAATAGAAACCTAATCCTAATATATGCATTCCAAAAAACTTCATATATTCATGTGCATTCACTTGTATCTAAACCATTGTGCTACAAATATGCACAAGAGTCCAAGAAACGATAGTTTGTATTGTAAACCCCTAGTCTAGAAACCCTATTTTGTATCCTAAACCCTAATTTGAATTCTAAACCTTAAAAACCCTAGTTTGTATCCTAGAGCCTACTTTGTGTTCAAAATCCTAGAAACCCTAGTTTGTAGCCACTAACTATCGTTGAGCAATCGATAATATCAATTATTCATTGTCAGTGTTTCCCAAATTAGACCTTCACCATACATTAGTGAATTGATAAGCGACTGCACAATTTTTGCACAAAGGGGTAAACTTTGTAAAATCCTCGACCGGGCAATTATGGCTAGAGGTCCCACTTGGAATCTTCCTAGACACACTTGCAGGACCTCTTGGAACCCGGTTTTGTTGCACGGTTGGAATTCTAAGCCCCTGGTAGGTATCCAACAGGTGTCCCTGAAATCCTTTGGGATGCGAGTTTAAATGGGACATAGAATGATCATGGCTCGGATCGACAAACCATCATCTTTGTTGCATTCAAGACATTAGGATAGTGCTAGGACTGCCCCTCCCCTCTAGTTCCATGGCCCATGTGTCATCTTTTAGGTTGATTTGAAAAATAGGGTTTTGCTTAGTAAGTGACTGTGAAATTTTTGTAGAAAGGGCTCAACTTTGCAAAATCCTCGATCATGAACTTATGGCTATTGTTCCCACTTGGAATCTTCCTAGACACACTTGCAGGACCTCCTGGAACCTTGTTTTGTTGCACGATTGGAATTCTATGCCCCCGATAGGTATCCAATAGGTGTCCCTGAAATCCTTTGGGATGCGAGTTTAAATGGGCCATAAAATGATGGTAGTGGCTCGGATCAACAAACCATAAACTCCATTGGATTCAGGACATCGGGATAGTGCTAGGGGTGCCCCTCCTCTCTGGTTCCATGGCCCAAGTGTCACCTTTTAGGTTGATTTTGGAAACTAGGGTTTTGCTCAGTAAGTGACTGTGTAATTTTTGCACAAAGTGGTCAACTTTGCAAAATCCTCGACTGGGAAGTTATGGCTAGAGTTCCCACTTGGAACCTTCCTAGACACACTTGCAGGACCTTCTAGAACCCGATTTTGTTGCATGGTTGGAATTCTATGCCCCCGGTAGGTATCCAACAGTTGTCCCTGAAAGCCTTTGGGATGCATGTTTTAACGGGCCATAGAATGATGGTCATGGCTTGGATCGAAAAACTGTCAAATCTGTTGGATTCAAGACATTTGTATAGTGCTAGGGGTGCCCCTCCCCTCTGGTTCCATGGCACAGGTGTCATCTTTTAGGTCGATTTTGGAAACTAGGGTTTTGCTCAGTAAGTGACTATGCAATTTTTGCACAAAGGGGTCAACTTTGCAAAATAATCGACTGGGAACTTATTCCTAAAGCTCCCACTTGGAACCTTCCTAAGCACACTGGAAGGACCTACCGGAACCCAATTTTGTTTCACGGTTTGAATTCTAGGTAGGTATCCAACAGGTGTCCCTAAAATCCTTTGGTATGCGAGTTTTAATGGGCCATAGAATGATGGTCATGTCTCGCATCGACAAACCATCAATTCCGTTGGATTTAGGACATCGGAATAGTGCTAGGGGTGCCCCTCCCCTCTGGTTCCAAGGCCCAGGTGTCATCTTTTAGGTCGATTTTGGAAACTAGGATTTTGCTTAGTAAGTGACTATGCAAATTTTGCACAAAGGGGTCAACTTTGAAAAATTTTGATTTTGATTCTAGAACTAGACATTCAAAGAGTGGCACTCAAACCTACCACATTGCACCCTTGGTATATTTCTATTTCCTTAATCTGCCATGTCATTTAACATCTCCTTCGTGTTCCACTATATTTACATTTTGAGTAATTAATGACATTTTTAAGAATTCAAAGTTCCAAATAAAAAATGGAGGCAATGTTTCATTGATTATATCCCTCTGATCCTTTCTAGCTTTGTTAGATCAAAGTCATCATGGAAAATGCCAATTTCATTTATGTGGGCCACACAAGTGCATCACTTAGGTGTATGAACTATGCGCATCCTTTATGATTGTGAGGTTCTTATGTGGGTACAGTGCTTATGTGTTCCACTATGTTACTCTCAACCATTACATTCATCTAACAATTTTTCCCATTCATTACACCAAGGGGTCTCTCACCAACCACAAGCTTTTTATTTTCCATGACAAGTGGTTTTTGGTTTACCATGAACCTTTTTCATCAAGTTATGAGGGAATACTTGCCAAATCACAATGAACAACCATTACATCATCATTTGTATCAATCAAGTACATTCAATTTTAAATACATTTTCATATGAGGATAATCCATCCTTTTAAAAACATAGGACCATGACCATCTCATTTTCTTTCATCAAAACAACATTATCAAGTAAGAACATTAAACTAGTTAGGTATTTCATTTTCCATGGTTCTATCTAATTACTTTTGCATTACACATTTTTTTATGCACATTCAACATATTTAGAGCCATGTTTCACCACTGAGATATGTTTTGCAATGACTAATGATTCGAGGCATGTTCAGGGCCCTAAAGAACGAAAGGATGTACACTCAAACATGAATTACAATTATGACAAGTCGAAAATGGACATATGAAAGAGGTAAAGCACAAAATAGGGTCTTACATACTAGGGTTTAGTAAGGCTAGGGTTTATATCTTCAACAATTTTATGCAATTGAGTTCATGACTAGCTATTGGTTAGCATATTGGAACAAACTAGGGTCTTACGAACTAGGGTATATTTGTTGTATATTTGACCATATGTACATGAAGTCCCAATGGATTTTATTACAATTTAGTTCATGCATTCCTTTCCATTGTACTTGATACTTTTCCATTGTTCTTAGCATGCTAGAGTAGGCACACTTCAACCGAACTTCATAGATGCTCATGTACTTATCGTTTGATGAAATGTGTAGCATCTATTAGACTTCCTCTTAGTTTGTGAAATTGTCATAGGCTTACATTGATGATATGCATAGCATGTGGGTGAAAACACAAAGTTGGGAAACAATTTTATGACAATGGAGTGAAAAAAAAGCTAGTGTGCGCGGATGAACATGCGAAAAAAATTCAACCTCAAACTCTAGGCTGAGAGTTTAAAAAATTCTATGCCTAGAGTTTGTGAGAGTTCAAACTCTCAGACGAGAGTTTAAAAAAACTCTAGGCTAAGAGTTTGAACCAATCAATGCATTGCATTTTTAAAAAAACTTTCGGATGAGAGTTTGAACAAAACTCTCGGCCGAGAGTTTGGAAGATATTTCTCGGCCGAGAGTTCATGGTCAACAAAACCTGTGAAAATATTTGGCATCTTTTTGGAACCTGCAACTTCAACAAGCCCAAACCCCTGTAAATTAGATATTATGTGTCAGACTTGGTAGCAATGGATTCATCTTTGAATCTAGTTTCCAATGATATAATAATTGTTTCACTTTGATTTGAATTTCTATTTATTAATAATTTATTTCTAAGCCTTATCCCTTAAGAATTTTATTACTTTGAAAATCACTCGAAATGAAAATTCAATATCATAACAAAGACAACACCAAAAAATTTGAAACCATCATAGAGATCATAACTGGGGTGTCCTCTTCAAAAGGGTACTTTTAGTTTTTCCAATAAGAGTCACACTAAAAAGAAAATCGAAGCTCACCAACGTGTGTCGATAATGCACCATTTTCTGAACATATGTTGTTTCGATAAATAATAAAAAATAGTTCCCAAGTCTTAAAAAACTCAAAATATAGTCCATGCAGAAGTGTCGTGTGTGTAGAATATGAGCATACAATTTTTTTTCCCTAAAATGAATAACCATCTATCAAAAAACCGGCGGCCACACAAATCACTCATTATCCATACCTAAAATTTTCAAGTATATGCCATTGGTGAGCACCAAATGTGTCCCACGATATGTCCATAAAAAAATTTAAAAAAAATACGAGTAGAAATATAATTCAATTCTCTAAAACATTTGTGTTTACTTCAAGTTTAAATTGCTAAGGGAGATATGGGTTTGAAGAGGTCGAAGTTGAAAAACATAAAATTTAGCAGTTTTGTTTGTAAAAAACAAGCCAAAAGTGTTACCCAACTTCGCATTTTCACCCATGTTTTACATGACAGAGGTTATTCAAACATATTTTGACTTATTTTCTTAACTTTTATTTTATCATTGCAACATATTTTCCTTGCAATCATAATCCTGATCAATGGGTGTGAATCCTTGGAGTTGACAAAAACCACAATTTTAAATTAGATATCAAATTAGCATGCATGTAATGAGTTCATTGAACCGTTAAAAGATATTATTAGTTTTTTCCATTAATATAATGTTTTCATAACACAATGATGATATGTTAGTTGATGATATTATTGCTTAAATTTATTCTATAAATTTCAATAGCATAATTTATCAATTTGTGGAAGAGATAAATCATTACAAGAACAAGTGGAAACTCAGGAGAAAATATGCAATATATTGTATCATGCATTGATAGTCGAATGTTTGTAATAAAAAATATGGCAAAGTAGTCGACCCTTAAATGGCCTGTCAATGTACATGTATCCCTAAGTACAACAATGTACATGTATGTAAAAATACATATATCTAGGAGTAGGAGACATCAAAAATCAATCTTTCATTTGTTTTTCCCCGACTTTGTGATCTATCAACCATCTCCCTAGGATCACTCTGCATCTCAGGAGTGTGCAAATAGAATATCATTTTTTATCAAATAACTGCACTAATAGCCTACCATTAACAAACTTAAAAAATTAACTTATGGCCAAATTATTTATGACAAACACTCACCAAATCCAGTCGGGGTATAGATGCCTTCGGTGTGCTCATGGAATTCCTCTCTATAATTGTGCTCTACAAATAAAAGATCACATCTCAATTAATTCAACAATTCAACATTGATTAAAATGTCTAGATGTAAATTGAATAAAAAGACTTGGTCATTAATGAACATCCCACCACAAGAGGAGACCTGGTCACAACCATGGATTGAGCGGGGGGGCCGGGAACTGCTACTGCTAATGGCTACAATCACCAAAAGTGGAAATAGTTATACATGCATGAATAAACAATATAGTAACATGGTTAAATACTATGCATTGTAATTGTTTAAATAGTTACCTCTGTATGACTTGTTGATATTACAGATGCGGCACTAATTGTAGCATCAATGACCCTTGTTAGGTGAGGTGTATATGGATCTCCCGTGTTTCTGCTATAGAGTACATCCACACCATTTCTAGGAGTGGATCCTCTCTTATACACTTGTCTCTTTTGCACATTTTGAATACGAGGAGAGGCAACTGCTGAATGTTTTCTAAATATAGAATATGATGGCTACAATCACCAATTACTAATGTAGTTAGAAATGCATTGATCAATGAAATAACATGTATTAACAAATTGATAATGTTGAAATACATACTGATGTACGGTATGCTCCAATCAATTCTAAGACACGTTCTGCCATATGTTCCTTCCCTGTGGGGCATGTAGCGGTTGTCTCTCCACCACGAGGGAAGATCACTAGATGAAATGATTTCCCTCTGTGGGGGATCTACAACCTACAATTTAGAAAATTGTAAATAGAATGTGTAGCATTAATTAAGTAACATGTGATAACAAACTAACATGTACATTAAAATAATGACATGTTGAAATAGTTACCTTAGTGTGAGCTTTTGTCACTGAAGGTATGACAACATCTTGTACATCAAAGTGTTTTGGTGCATGAGCCTCTAGACTATCCTAGGAATCGTCGATGAAAAATTCTTGCCCCTCGTCCTCTTATTGTAGAAACTACAAGTTTTAAGATCATTAAAAATATTAGCAATCTATAAATGTGTATAGTAAGGAAAATTTATTTTAAAACAACACTAAATTGTTAACCATTTACTTACCTGAGTAAAATACCCGGTAAAGCTCTCATCCATCTATCATCTGTCTGGACAGGACCAAAGTAGGGATGGACGCATGCTGTGCATGGGTGGGGCTCTCGACTGTGCTCATGATGTGCGGGTATAGCGCCACTACTAAATGATCCTCGACCACTGGAAGGTGGCTCTACCCCACCGGGAGGTGGTGGCTGTACTCCACCACTAGATGGTGGCTCTGATGGCCTTGCCTAGTACATACCTTGAAGATATGTGCTATTGAAAACAATCGCTTGTGCCAACAATAGGAATGACTCCTGCATATGTGGGAACTACTGATGTGCAAGCAGCACATATTACCTTGGTATCCTCCTGTGAGGTGGAGCTACTAGGCGATTGGGATCTATTTGCCTCGCATTGGGACGTTGTTGAGGCATCCCCATCCCAACTCTTCGGTACTCCAAGATATAAAAATAATTAGCATGCTTCCCCAAAACAAATTCTGCATACATCTTTCTAAGAAAATATAACGGCATTTCCTTATTTTTATGTGGTGGTACATCAAATACCATGTACCATCGGTCCTCCCAATTATCTATGAATTGTTGATATATACACCACTCAATAGAAATATGCTTTTTTTTTACATCTGGTATTTCACCCATCCATGGATCTCTAAAAAGGGAAAATATATGTTGTTTTGTTATCTTCAACTTCTTAACTTCCTTGTAACTAAGTCCATTAGCATATTCTTTCCTCTTTCTCTCTATGTATGTGGCAATTTGTTGGAGTGCACCATTTGACCTATTAAAGGTTTCTATCATTGCATCCAAATTGGATGCAAGCATACGATGCCTCTAATCAACAATAAAAATGAGACTCTAATGTATTTGAGCCTTTGAATTTCTCTTTGAATGTCTGTGTGTGCATCCATGATCGTCACTGCAATAAAAAAAAAAAAATCATTAGAAACATATACATGTGCTATAATGAAATCTCTCAAAAATGAAAAATGTAAAAACTTTGTGCAATAACGAATACATTACAAACATAAATATCATCTCAATATACTTTAATAACAACTACATGTAAACCAAAGTGGAAGGTGAGGATCAACTACATGTAAATTGATTAATGATTGATGGCAGAGAGCTCCTAATTCAATTAATACTAAAGGATCAAGACAATGGGGGCCTTAAAATCACTTTATGTACACCTTTCTAGAGCCTAGGTATTGGCGAAGATGTTATTCGTCATCCTCTACCTTCCAAAAACTGTCCTTTGTATCTAATTCATATCATGTTCGTGGCCCTTTCCTTGCTCAGAATATAGTGTATGATGAAGAAGATTTGGTGGTGAAGTCCTCTGCATCATTAAGAAGGGGAAATATTTTGAATGTGAGGGTTGATCTACGCTTGTTCCATGAAGTAAATCTCTTATTAGTTGATAGGGATGAAGACCCAAATCCATGAATTGAATGTCTTGGTGGTAAAGGAGGTGAAAAAAGATGTAGTAGTTCATCTTTGAAACAAAGTAAGTGGTATCTCTACAAGGAGGGGAACCTATTCCCTTGGGTTTTCGGGGAAGATGTAAAATCTATCAAGCCATTGGGTTCACTTCACAAGCATTTGTTGGAAATTTTTAGGGTAAAAGAATGTGTGGGAAAAAACCAAAGGGTTTGGTTGCGTCAAGTCTAGAAACCAAGGCTATGTTATAGTCCATAGTTCCTCCTCCTAGCCAAATGGTGGATGGCTTTTCTTTTCCAATTTACAATAGATGTGGAGAAAATATTGAGGAAAAATTGGTGTTGGGATTCAAATCCCTTATTTCTTAGGTGGATGCAAAATGCATTAAGAGGATTGATACTATGGAGGAATTGCCATATCTTATAACAATTTTGAAAAATTTTAGTTTTGGATTTTTCATTTACATGGATTTTTAATTTAGGGAAATATAAATATATATATATATATTTATTAAGGCAATGAGGCAACAATGAATATTTGCAAGCCTACCTTTCCAATCCCCATTGCTCTTCGAATTCACCCTCCACTTCCAAGTCAACAGCTCTAACCGCTCGAGCATTTTGGTTGATCTCGGCCGCTGAGCAGTGGACGCAAAGTGTGGAATGGTTTTCATGGCCTGTTTTGGGATTTTAATATATTAATAGGAATGCTCGATTGTTATTTATTACAATAAAGCTCGAGTGTTATTGCAATACATAATGCTCGCGTGTTATTTGAATGCAGAATGCCTTAGCGTTATCGAATTCATAACGATCAAGCGTTATGTAGTTCTATAACACACGAGCATTTTGAGTTCCTATCCTACGTGCTAAGTGTCATGGCAGGCTCAGGCCCCCCCATGCCTATTTCAAATAAATGCTCATGCATTTTCTTTCATTGAACTTTTGCGCGTTTCGTTAAAGCACGATTGCATCTAAAAGGTACCTCAACTTCATGCGAGGGCCCTCTAGTCTAATTCATAAGAAAATGGAAGAGAAGTGATGAAAGCTATAATAGTTAGTAGGTACTTGACTTGCACTTTGACAAAATGGCCTGTGTGTGGGGCTCATCACCATAAATGAGTATTGAAATTCATCTAAAATGTCCTGCAGCTAGAAGCCAAACAAGGTTGGAAACACCAAAAATCATGCTTATAAGGCTACCATTGAAGCTGCACGAAAAGGTGGTCGCTAAAATTGATAAGTACATGGAAATGGAGAAGGTTTGTTGGGAATATTTACAATAGAAATATCCCTCTTGCTTGGATTCGGGGAACTTATTTTAGCATGCCCATCCATAAGCAATTCTTAAACATTAATTTAATTTTATTTCATTCTCAAGCAGATTGTTTTCTCATCAAGGACCATCTATTTATCTTACAAAGTGACTTCTAAGAGATACATACAGCTCCAAGAAAGGCATAAAGAGTTCCATTTGTTTCGGGATTTGTTTGTAAAACTGCAAGAAAAAGAAGAAGAGTTAGCAATAATCTGCTCGAAGACATTGTCTGACTAAAATTAGCTCGAAGATATTGATAATCAAGTTATTCCACCTATGTAGTAGACACAACTAAGCTAGTGAAGTCAATTTATGGGCTCTGTCCATCCAATTCTCGCCTCTGCTTACATATACATAGGTGTTCCTTCTGTCAATGTTGATACCTCTAATAGCTCCCATCTCTATGACCACACCATTAGGAACTTGCTCTAACTGTTGCTTCTACAGAGACTTTGAATGCAAGAACTTAGGGCAGGGACTTGCTGCTTACCAACCCATCTTGTTCTACATACATTTTGGAATACTGTAAAAGGTGGAAAGGATGGACAAAAGAAAAAAAATACCTATACAATGATATAGTTGGAATAAAATTATTTGTATAGATTCTTCAATTTGTAAGTGTACAATAACTAAGAAATGCGTCGAAATTTTTTGTGCTAAATAAAATATTTACGAAGTACGTTGAGTTGTATTGAAGAATGGAAAGAAAAACACCATTACCATTTCCATCAATGTTGAAAATGACTTTTGAATGATTGTCAAAATATGTAATTCCTCTCGCCTTCAATGTTAGAGTGGATAGGTTAGAAGTTATTGCAGCAGGTGTACGCTTGTAAGGGATGAATATACTACTTAAATGATGTAGAAGCCTCTAGATAAGGCTTGATCTCTCGTGTATAGAACCGTCTAGATGTGCCATGTAATATATAAGGAAGAACATGTAAATTGTTTGTATGAGATAGAGATAAATTAATATAAAGAAATCTTTCCACTCATGTTCTTGTTTTTTTAGAGTTGTAGCCCTCTGTGAAGTAATATTATTTATGTTTGAATGTTGTTATTCTCCCCCTAAACCAACAATATTGTATCAGAGAAGGTTATTGGTAATTAAGAGGTTCTCCATCAGTGAAAGTGAGTTGTAGGATTCAAAAGAGACCCGCAGAAGTATCTATCCATGTGTAGAAGGGAATACTGCATTCGTAAGAGACCTAAGAGACCTGAGCACACTAAAGGAAGTTCATCCAAGCTCCTTGCAGAACAATGTGGAGGTTGTTAAGCAATCGTTGTTGCCATTGATTTTATTTTTTCAAGGGTTCGAGAACTTCATGAAAAGGAGAAGCTCGTTGAAGAGTAGAAGGGTCAAATGGAATGTGCGTAAAGGAGCGAAAGCAAGGTAAGAGACAAAACACCCCAAAAAAAATATTAAAAAACAAAATTAATGGCTTAGACTTACCGTGCAAGATCAACGGTTAAAAACCACAACACCTCCTTGAGGAGGTGACACCATTCAAGGAATATTAGGACGTGCTATTTCTATAGAAAATAATTTAATTAAATTATGTGTCCATGAAAATTTTTAGAATCCGAAGGAGGAGTGTGATGCATTATTTTTTATAAAACGGAATTAAATTTAATTTGGCGTCTGTAAAAAGTGTTAAAATCCTAGCTTGTTGAGTACACATTGTGATATAAGCCCATTAAACCTCGGGCAGGTTGGTAAATCATTGTAAAAAGGTATCTCCTCACATGTGAAGGTTTTTAAATTAAAAAAAGAGAAATAGGAAAGGTAAATCACTAACCCTTATAGTGATTTACTATGTTCCCTAAACATGCTTTACAAATCATTATTGTTGATCCATTGATTAAACTTGATTAAAAGGGAAAGCTGTCCTTTTTCCTCAAGAAAAGGGAAGGTTTTGGTAAGCCCCATTCTTTCCTTAAAAAGGGGAATGTTCTTTGATTTAGTTAAAAGGAAAAAATGGCAGATTTATTTTAAAAAAAAAAGGAGATAATGGAAAATGAAGAAAGCCATAAGAAACTTGTGATTTATTAAATCTCAAGATGTTTGGACTTAAAAAGGAATAAGATAGAGCTGTTTAGGAAAGAAAACTCACCAACAATTCATAAAATTATTGAGTCCGGTTGAAAGGAGAGAAGATTCTATATATGTTTCAAATAAGATGAGGTGAAAACAACCCTGAAGAGGTTGAGATTGTGGTTTAAGAAGATTAACTTGAATACAAAGAATACCGGAAAATAAAGAAAGTAGAAATGGGAAAGAGTAGAAGGCTCGAGCAAATGAGGAAGAAAATTTATGATGCATAAAAAGTTGATCAGGCTATTGCAGAAATACTTGGGACAAGTATTGAGGAATCTATTGAAAGAGATGGCATTGAAGGAGAGTCACAAGATGAATGGAGTAATGTTTTCTATTGTCCCCTACTTTTCTTAGGTAGGAATTATGAGTTTTGGTCAGTCAGAATGAAGACTATGTTATGTGTTGATGATTTGTGGACTATAGTATTGAATGGTTTTGAAGAACCAGATCAAGGAGCCTATGAGGCCATGCCAAAAAATCAGAAAGATAACTTATTAGTAGACAAAAGGAATGATGCAGCAACATTGTGTCTCATTCAACAAGCTATGGATGAGAGCATTTTGCCTAAAATTGCAACAACCAAAACAACCAAAGAGGCTTGGGATATTTTGAAAATAACTTTTGGTGTAAGGGAACTAGTCATGATGAGACATCAATAGTTGTAGAAGATGATGATGTTGTTATGGAATCTGCAGAAGCGGAGAAGACTAAAGAAATTGACAATTGTGAATCCCAGAATACATAAGTACACGTGGGTGAAAATAACAAAGAAGATGGAAGTCTCATTGCTGAAGGAGAGGCTTGTATAGTTGATAAAGATGCAATAGAGATAGTTGCAAGATAGCCTGTTAAGGCTGAAGAAGAAACTAAAAATAAAGAAGAAGAGCTTGTGAAGGCCAAGCCCATGAGGGAAAAAGATTTTTATAACAATTCTATTGTTTGTGAATGTGCAGGTACAAAGACAAATCATCCAACAACTGAGAAGGAAAATGAAGATGATGAATTTGACTTCATATTGTGTTAAGATCACCGTCGGTTGGAACGAATTTGACTCCTGTAGAGTATAAATCGGATACAGATGGAATAGCCAGTTCGTCTCGCGTGGGCGGTATGATCTTAACGGAGGTTTCCTCGCTTTTCCCGTCCCCGTCTCCCTCTCCTTCGTCCTTCTCAGATTTGATCTCATCTTTATCGACAAAAAGAGCCAAGGGTTTCTTCAGGGCACTGAGAACAGGTATATTCCTAATAACAGAAAGAAGACGTAAGGGCAACTGCATGAGAAATCGCAGAGGCCTCCCGTTGAGCAGTCGCCTAGGCATGTCTGTGAGAAATCGAATGGGACCAACCTTAATAGAGGAGAGAGTCTTCCATAGAAAACTGAAGGCCTCTGTAGCATTTGACATTTCCTCTGTATCAGGCGCATCGTTTCCTTGATCCTCAGCTGAATTCGGATTTTGATTGCTGTAAACAGGGACGATAGCGTAATACAGCACCTCCAGCACGTGCCCTCTCTCGTTGATATGGAGACTAGATTTGTCAGGCAACTTGAAACTGAAAGGCGATAATTCTTGGCACATATGCCTCAGAAGGCTGGAAAGCCTCTCCTCTGCATTGGCTTTAGAACCCAGCTGCAACTCCAAAAGATTTTGCAAAAGAAATAGCGGCAATTGATTTTCCAGCATCATCAGATCTCTGACAATGGAGTTGTGGGTAGAGCCAGTGCCAGTAGGATGTAAGACTCGTCCCAGCTGCTTGATGTCCACGTCCGAGCTTTTGTCGGCATGTCTGACATAAAACTGCAAACACTCGAGAAGAAACACGGCGTCGAGAGCCATGACCCACGCCAAGGTTTCTTCCTTGTAGTCGATGAACTTGTGGTAGCATCTCCGGATTTTCCAATCATGCTTCTTAAATTCCTCCACAACGACAGACTGAAACTTCTGCCCGTTGATTCTTTTCTGAAATCTGCGAGCAGCTGCCAGTTTGTAGCGCTCCATATCATAGAGCTCAGATCTCCAGTGATGACAGGGTCCAACAGAAATGGATTGAGGAGTGTACGCTTCGGGCTTCAGTACCAATAACTCCTTCGGCACATTAAAAATTGACATACATAACTCCTCCTCTTCTTCATCTTGTTGTAGTATGTCCAGACTTTCCTTGATCTGAATAACCCAACCATTCTCATCGATCTTCACTTGGGCGTTAGTGTTGGATTCCATGTTTCTGCCGAGTCAATAGCAGCCACAATCAAACAAATGGAAGAGCTGGGAAATATACTTCTGAGAGAATTGAGTGACTTCGCAGCCTTATATGGAGCTCATATGGTGGATGAATACACAGCGCGGAAGTAGCTTTTCCTTCCAATGAGCTCGAGGTATCGAACTTTATTTACAGGTAACTTTAAATTTATTTTAGTGTTTACTTACATCAACTTTGTTACTCACATTCATTTTGGTTTATTAGATCTTAAGAAGGGTATTACTTTTTTTGCTTTAAAATTTTATTTTTATCCTCTAAAAGTTTGGTGAATTTACTATAGTTTTAGTAAACTAAGAGGTTATAAAGATTTGAATTGTAAAAAATGTTATGAAACTCAAGCATGTTAAGAATTGTAATCTCACCAATTCACTATCCATTATTGATGCATTAATTAGTTATAAGTCATTAATTAGTTAAATATGATTAAAACACCTTGTTGTCCCATAGTATTTACTCTTCTATGGTATTTACTCCTCTTCTTACTCTTTTTATTGTGTTCCATATTTTAACATGGTATGAGAGCATATGGCCTGATCCATCCTTCTTGTTGTTGGGTAAGTCTTTTCACATAGTGGAAAGCACACAGGTGTAGATCAAGATGGAGAACATCGACGTGGAGGAGTAGCTTCACAGCTTTGGGGAAACATCAAATATTTTTATTATTATTATTTTTCTTTGGAAGCGTGAAGATCGAATCTTGAAGATGGTGCTAGAAGAGCTACCAGAAGAAATAAAAAAGGTAAGAAATCTATTAACTTCAATAGGTTCATGGAAAACCTTTGATGGAGACAATTATGAAGTATGGTCTTTCAAAATAAGGAATTTGTTAAGGTCACAAGATTTGTGGCATTTTGTAGCTGAAGTGGCTCCTAGTGATCTAGAAGCATTTGAAAATTTGATAGAGTATCAAAAGGAAAGAAGGCAAGTTGTTGCCTTAAGTATCATACAAAAGGGTATAGATTATTCCATCTTTCATTACATTTCAAAAGCTTCTACTCCCAAAGAATCATGGGATATATTGAAAGCATATTTTAGTGAAGAGGAATTTGATGTAGAAGAACATGAAACAACAGAAGAGGAAGATGAGGAAGATGAAGAACACAAACATGAAGAAGATGAAGAACACGAAGTTGAGGAACATGAAGAAGTTATTGCTCTCCAAGAAGAGCTGAAAATCATTGAAACAAGAGAAGAGGAAGATGTGAATGCCCTCCAAGAAGAGCTGAAATATATTCATCTTTTTTTTACAAAATTTTTGAGTGTGTAGGTAAAATGGACAGCAACATACAATATGTTGAAACAGAATAAGAAGTAGACTTGCACTATGTTCCAAGACCAATGAAAAGCAATAACAATGTTTATTGTGCATAAGACAAAGAAGATGCTGAAGAACACCTACTTAGCATCAAGTTAAAGAAGACAAAGAAGAAGCAGTCCAAGTACACATCAAGGAAGAAAGTAAAGCTTAAGTTTATTTGAATGAAATGTATGTCTAGCTGAGACATAGACTAGCAGGCACAATGCCTAAGTGTTGAGGCATTGATAGTGTTGAATATTGTCCGGGTTGAGATTAAGGGGATATGTTAAGAATTGTAATCTCACCGGTCCACTATTAGTTATTGGTGCATTAATTAGTTAAGTCATTAGTTAGTTAAGTATGACTAGGACACCTTGTTGTCCCATAATATTTACTGTCCCATGGTATTTACTCGTGGTTTTTGGTATGATGTAATGCTATATATACTTGTGGTTAATATTGAGAAGGCAAGTCATTGCCCATTGTGTTTTTCCTCTTCTTACTATGTTCCATATTTTAACAGCATTCTAAGAGAAAATGATTTTCATCTTCAACACTCATAGACTCACAAAGATAGGAGCTTATAGACTCACAAAGATGGCAGCTCTTTTGTCCATTGAGTTTTAGAAATAGACCAATCCCCAGTTTTTCTATAGAGCTCATATTAATTTTCTTCTTTTAACTAGTTAATAATGAGAGATAATTCTCATTTTCTAGACTAGGGTTAATGACTTCCTTATATTTTAATTTTCTTTTGACATCTAAATTTTTCTCTCACAACAATTTCTCTTTAAACTTAGATGTAATAATAGTTTCCACATTATTAATATTCCCCAAAATATCATTTTCGTCAATGCCTCAAGGATTTTACCAAGGGATGTTTTATTTACACCATCCTGGCTTGAGGTGTAGTTGGTTTTGACTTGATTTTAATGCATTTTTAGGAAGTCTCTATTCACCCATGTTATTTACGGCTTGAGGCGTAGTTGGTTTTGACTTGATTTTAATGCATTTTTAGGAAGTCTCTATTCACCCATATTATTTATCTTGTTACATCAAGTATCTAGTCATAGCCATGATGAGGTATTAGTCATAGCCATGCTCTTTATGGGGGAAAGACCGACTTCTTTGAGGAGAATAGGATAATACCTATTGCTTTTAATAGATTATAAGTTATAAAATGTTTTTGGATTTGCTCAATATTTCTTCGAGATTATATTGTAACCTCATACTTCACAACCATATAGGATAATGGGGATGACAAGAGTATTTACAATTGTTTTCAAGACCAAAATAAGCTTTCCACCCACTTGGTCCTTTTTGCCATATTATAGTTCCACTTTAGGTTGTAGTGAATGTCAATTCCAAGATACTTGTAAGAAATCACTTTCTCATTATTATTATTGTCATAAATAAAATTAGTATAAATATCTTTTTTGGATTTTATAACCAAAACTTTTATCTTCTTAATGTTAACTACATACTACATATCTACGAATTATGTAATAATTACCCAACCGAGATTTAATTCTACCATAATCCAGATTTAATTTATTTCTTTATAGTCATTCCGTCGATAGTGATATTAGTTATTTTGTAAAATAATCTCTCCCAACCAAGTAGCTTTCCCAACACTAGTTACATAGCGTCACTTTTGATAAAAATAATTAAGGCCTTTAGTCCAAGATGCCACCGACATTGGCTTCATCTAGAATAAGAATAAATTGACAAACCATTACAATTTATAAACATGAAAAGTTTTAAATTCATTTATGAAAGAAGCACTTTGAATTAATTGAGTTTTACTCTACCTTCTTATAAAAATCATATACTTAAAGCTAGTGTTCGTATTTGATTAAACAATATTTTTTAATGAATAAAAGAAGGAAAAGATTCAAAGATAAAATGATTGCTCAAAGAAATGTGGCATCATACTTTCACGAATGACTAAACTTAGAAGCGACCTCCAACCATGGATTCCTCTTTTAAGCGGTGTTTTATAAATGTTAATTTTACTTTAGGAATTTGGCGATTTAGAATTTGTAATTTTTAGAGATTCGTTGTTTGAATTCTAGTTACGAAATCCACTTCTAAAACCTTTTTATTACGAAATCCACTCTCAATTATAGTTACGATTCATTAAATTTCAAAACTCTATCATCGATTAGACTTACAATGGATAAAACTTCAAAAAGTCCACTCACACAAAATACTAAAAAATGCATAAATACAATTTAAAAAGAAAGCAATTTAATTGGCATCTGACCTACCAATTCTGAAGCGATTATTTATAATTTAAATGTCAAGTAATTTAAAATAATTAGTAATGTCATGGTAATTATGAATTTAACTAACGACATTGACATCCTAACTATGATGCTATCCGTAATAATTTACCAGGTCTGCAGTACAAGTGGGCATATAAACAAGTGGGTTTATATTTATTCTCTCCAAATCTTCTTTATGCCTCACAACGTGTAAACATATAATAATTAATTGAAAAATATTTGATGGACAAATCAAATCCCTAATCTTATGGTGATTTCCCATCCTACTTTATCCTTTCATTTTTATTCGGAGTTGGAATTTGCCAAAGTAATTTGTCTGTATTTTTTGTTTAAAGTTAAATGAAAAGCTTGAATTTACTTAAGAATCAAGATATCTATAACTGATAGAACTCAAGAATACAAGATAGGTTGAATTCATATTTAAATTTAAAACTATATGTCACATAGGTTGAACTCATATTTAAATTTATAGCTGTACGCCACATATATTAATTAAGTATTAATAAAAAAGACAAAAACTTATTATAAACTTTTATTTTAAATCAATCTTATTTAAGAATTTTAGAATTTTAAAAAACTAAATCAATCTTATTTAAGAATTTTAGAATTTTAAAAAACTAAATCAATTTTATTTTAGAATTTTAGAATTTTAAAAAACTAAATTGCAATTGAGAATTTGATTTAATATAATTTATTATTTAAAATTATTAAAAAAATAAATTTCAATTTAATTAATTTATAAAGAAAAATTAATTTCAATTTTAAAAAACTAAATTATAATTCAGAATATGATTTAATCTAATTTATTATTTAACAACATTAAAAAATTAAATTCCAATTTAATCAATTTATAAAAGGGAAATTTAATTTAAAATAAATTAAGGGAATAAATACATGAATACATCACATTAACAAGAAGTACAAATTAAATTTAATTCATAATTTTCATAATACCAAAAATTAAGATAAAAATATAAAGAGAAGACTTAAACTTATATAAAATTTGAATAAAATATATTTTAAAATACATATATTAAATGATATATCAAAAACTAAAACTAATATATACATATTTTTTTGATAAAAAGATAAATCAAAATCAAAATTTAGATATGGACAAATAATATTATTGTAATCAAAATTTACATCAATAAATATATGAATAGTTAGAATTTATATTATAGGCATACACAACCACCATAATAAGATTTTAAATAAAAGAATTTAAATTTTTTATATTTGTTTTTATTTAAATGGATATATAGATATATTACTATCATAATAAGATTTTAAATCAAATAATTTTTTATTTTTTTTATATTAATAAGATTTTAAATAAAAGAATTTAAAATTTTTATATTTGTTTTTATTTAAATGGATATAGGATATATTACTATCATAATAAGATTTTAAATCAAATTTTTTTATTTTTTTATTTGTTTTTATTAAAAATAGATATAAGTATTTTGAATCTAACATGAAAATAATTTTAGTTACTAAATTATAAAAATTTTGATATTTTATTTTGTTAAAAAAAAATCATTATCAATTTATTTGTTAAAAAACCATTCTTAAATCATAATTCTATTAATAAAAATAAATAACTATTTTATTTATAAAAAAAACCATTTGTAAATCATTAAAATCTCAAGGGGAAAATATAGTAGTAAAACTATACCTTTAAAATATATAAAAAAATCCAAACATAAATTTAACAATCATAATCATTATTATTAGCATTTGAGTTAAGGTCTTAAAAAAATTGAATGTCACATATCAAAATCCAATATTGTAACAAACCCAATTATTCCAAATCAGTAATTTTGATAAAATTTTAAAATTTTTCATCATAAACATTAACAATAACAATAATTCTGAAATACACTAAAACATGATGTTGATTATTTATTCATCAGAAATGTTGAGCATAATTACATGTCCCTTAAATATAAACAAAGACCTTAGTTAACGGTCAAGTAATCCATAATGTTAATAAGAATTACTTCTATTTACTTCTCAAACATAGTAAAGTGCTTCCACTAGAAGTAAGCGCCCAATAGCTATTCTAACTTGAATTTAGATTGTTTTGTGATTAAATAACATTATTTTTCGTTTGAATATCTTCCTAAGGTTTTTCCCTAAATGGTAACTTGGAATACTTGAACAATAGACACAATAACAGGTAACTTGGAATACTTGAACAATAGACACAATAACAGGTAACTTGGAATACTTGAACAATAGACACAATAACAAGGAGGTATCGTCATCAACTATACATTTATCCAAGATATAAACAACAAGCCATTTAAGCTAGTAATACATATTCAAGTAAAATAAACTAAATAATATTGAAACACATTATCAGGGAAATACACAAAGGAAAATAGCATCATAGAAACAGATCATTTTTAACGTGGTTCACCCACTCCTTGAGCTAAAAGGTTGTATTTTATTTCTCAAATAAGGGTTACAATCTGCAACATTCGTGTTGCCCTCTTCCAACATCTCTTATAACAAAGCTCTACATCCTATATGAAAGGTAAGGGTATGGGGTATAAGGAAAAAAAGGAAAAAAATATTCCTAGATGAAAGGTAAAGGTAAGGGTATGGGGTATAAGGAAAAAAATATTCCTTTACAATATCCGAACAACTTACTCAAGTTAGTTTTAACATCAACATAAAAAAAATCTTTCATACCTACAACACCCTTCGCATATGAGATTGTCTCATTTCCTTGACAATAGGAAATATTTTAAGCAAAGATTATACATTCTCAGTTCTCATTTTAAAATCTATTACCCTTCCGAGATGTTTTGCTCGCAATAGGAGATCCCACCGAGATGCCAATCATAGCCAATTCCATAGATCCACCATATTATTTATACTTTTGAAAGCCTTGAACTCATTCTAAGAATCATACAAATCTTTTGTACATGACACTTTTTAGTGGATTACAAAACATATATAATAGCATGTTGTTTACCAAGCCCTAGTTTTCTTCTCATGTAACCTTCATGCATTTTTCCTATATATGTAAATTTCGCTTTCTTTTTTTATTTGACATTACTCAAAAATAGTTATTTCTTCAAACACTAAATCAAATATCTTAATTAACCTAAAGCTCAAATACTTTATATATACATATATATAAATAATCTAGCCTTTTACCCTATCCTGTATACACGAGTAAATAAATTGATCTAGTCAAAACTTCTTTGATGAGTCCG
This sequence comes from Larix kaempferi, assembly GCA_027924585.1. Taxonomy (NCBI): domain Eukaryota; kingdom Viridiplantae; phylum Streptophyta; class Pinopsida; order Pinales; family Pinaceae; genus Larix; species Larix kaempferi. Next base: position 3,040,620 of record BSBM01000764.1, on the reverse strand, counting down.
AGCTAGCGTTTAGCTTTGGATGTAAAGCAGAGGTCGATATTGAGAACATACATTAAAGATATTCAATAGTATACAAGACAAACCAACGTTTTAACCAGGCATACACGTTTTCAATTTCAACCAAACCTGCCGTAGAGATAAAATCTTGACAGGACATCTACGTTTTCAGTTCATTCATCAGCATATAAATGTAAACGTAAAGCTTAGGAAAACTATGCGGCCCATTTCTATTGGCAGTATAATTATCGCAACTAAAAACAAGAATTTCCCGCAGGGGTTAGCATACTTGAAACACAACTAACCCAGGGACAAAAACGCAGTCTAATGGCAAGTAGCTGATCGACCCTTTCGATCTGGAACAGAGGCGAACTCTGTGGAACCATACTTTACTTGTAGAAGTAATAAAAGAGATAATACAGAGAAATAATCATAATACTCATTCATAATGGCAGACGATGGATCATCACCATCCCAGGGCTGCCTATCAAAAGGAACTAGATAGAGATCTCTTCACGGATAAGTATACTTCCGCCTTTGAGTGAGAAGCAAAATGTTTTACCCAAGGATTTAACTTGGCTCCAGCTGTCTCTTGAAAGGGGTTTAAACAAAACCATGATATCGAAATCTAAGTTAAAAGAAAACCCCAGTATCAGCATGGCGCTATCCCCCCTACCTCCAGAATTCAGCAATAGATAACAAAAAAATGATAACTACTAACCGGAGAATAAGACTAGACCTTAGCGCCGGAAATCTCTGCCCATATTTGAACGTAGAGATACATTCATTCTGGTGCTGAGGTGCTATCCTTCGAGCAATATGGCTCTGTGCTCATTCTGTCCAGATCTCGTGAAAAGGATCACCAGAGTGGAAAATTCCCCTTCCCCATTCCCACAGGAATGTTTAAATAAGTAAACAACTATGCTCGGCGCTCAGAGGTTAGTGAGATTTCAAGGAGGCAAGTGTTGTGATGCTAACCGAACGTTCCATAAATGAAACACATGGCAGAAAGGAGTAAAAGAAGTGGAGTGTTCCACTTGGTAGGTAGTGGAGTGAAAGTTTGGACGTTCCATAATGGAGACCACTCCCTAAAAACTCTCTACTTGGTTTTCCATACGTTTTTATCGAACTGCCTTCTCATAAAGTTATGCCTCTTCAAGACTCTGCCTCGGAGTTTTCAAAGCGCACTAACCTCTTTTTGTGGGGATGGATCCATGAAAAATCGTTGGTAAGTAACTCTCTTGAGGATAGTTGATGTACAAATGAGGCAGGTGGACAAGATAGATGTTAATCGACTTTATCTCTATAATGCAAGATGGCAACGACGATTATACGTCCTCATGAAGGCTCGGAGCCATTTCTTTTAAATTTTATTCTTTTGTATATATATATATATTATATGAAAGTGACCTTTTGTTATATATAAAAACTACAAATATATATATTTGCACATATAAATTTTAGTACGAATAGTATGCAATCACAATTTCATATTAATAATATATAAACCATATTAAAACGTCCCTTTTGTCGATGAAAGGTCCACTATTCTTTCCAATGTATATTTATCAAATTATCTTTAGATCACATTTTTAATAGGGAATATGTATTTTCCCAATGATATCTTAGTGATGTATAAAAATGAAAGAATGATGTATTTTTAAAAGTTGATGTAACATCCTAAAATTTACAAAAATTTAAAATTTTCGATATAGTTTTTAATGCATAATCTAACTGTGCCGAAATACAATAAATGCTAAAATGTCGTCTTGTTGTACTAAATTCTATGTTGGTCAACAGTGTAATGTTTGCGACGAGATGATTAATATCTACATTTCGATGTTAACTTACTCAACTGTACTTTCACAATTCTTTTGTTGCTGATCCAATAATATAAGTTTATATGTGTTAACTATTGTTCTTCTATTTGATGATGAAGGGGTCCTACGGATGCCCCGAGGCTTACTTAGCATTCGTGCTAAAGCATTTAATCGTTCTTTTTTCACAGATTACAGGTAAGAGCTTTAGTGTTTATGACATGTGACCAAAGAGTTTCTAACCAGTTTCCATATCTCCAAAGTCTTAATGATTTAAGAGACAAAATGTCAAAAATGCTATTGGTAAGAACTTCAGTTAGCCTAGTTTGTAAAACAGAAGTATGTCAGCTGTACAATTTATAACCTTGAAATAACTTTCTATTAATTGTACAAACAATAGATAGGATCAATATATCATAGTTTAACTCTATATATTGTTATCGTGAGTTTCTATTTGATGCAAATTATAAGAATAATAGTTTCTATATGAAATGGCTAATTTCAATTAGCGTGCAATTAAAATGCAATATCTATATACAATTCTTTTGTATGCTCTTGAGCCTAAGAATTACATGCATGATTTGATTTAAACTTTAACCTAGGAAACTATTTGCAAACTTAAAATCAAATGCTATCCTAGGAACTATATACAAATTCATGATCAATCTCTATCCTAGAGACTATATACAAATTCTATACTATATTGGAATATATAAATGTAGAGTCTTATACATAATCCTATGAACAAGGACTATATACAATTCATTTGTGCCTTGTGTGACCCTTTAACATATTGAATTCCTAGCAAGAAAACTAGTACAACCTTGACTTACCACAAGGTGTTATCACATAACCCAGTTGTGCATTTTATCAACGAATCGATACCTTATAAGAATGGGTGAAATTAACACTATAAAGGTTTCGTGCTCGCAGGTACTTTGGTTTCCCTTTGCATTTAATAATACAACTGCCGAGACAGCGGAATGTTTCCATGGACATCGTTGTGGTGCTAGGCACGTGAAGGTATGGTGTTGGGTCAACCATCATGACGAGTTGTAAGTGTTTTGGTTCAATGTTTAATTGAGTTGTCCTCCTTGGTGGATATGGTATTAATGGTGTCTTTATTATGGTTGTTGCTTGGGCTTACGTGATACCCTTCGCGTGATTTCCACCATTGATCAAGCAAGGTTGTGGGCTTTGGGATCTAACCCTAACCACCACTATGTTTTTCGAAGTTTATTGTTTCTCGGCATTCATTGTAGCGTGTAGTGGCTCTGTGGAGAGGCCGATAGGTTAAGAGCCTTCAGGTTTTTGTTAGCAGGTGTTTGTGGAGTGCCCACGGTTTGAAACCATGACCTGTTGATGTTTTAACTGGAACCTATTAAGGGATTGTAAGGGACAATACTCCAGTGAGGGTTTTACAGTACTAGTTTGGTGTTGCAAAGGTTCTAGGGTGAATAAAATTTCTACCTGTAGGTTGCTTTGATACTCGGCTTTCCTCGTTTGTTAAGTGATAGATTCTCAGAGTTGTTCTTCCATCCCTCGTTGCATTCGATGGTGGAGTGATGGTTACAGTTTGCATTGTCTTAGCATTTTGCTCCAGTGATAATAGAAAAGGTAATGTTTCTCGGTTTGAACCTTGCGTCTTCCATTCTATTTTGAGAGTTTTAGTTATTGTTATTTCATCTGTAATGACTTCTGTCAAAAGGTTGTTTTAACCACACCTGTGTTCAAATGGCAGGTATCTTCGTCGACCGACACCATATTCAGGTTTCGATAACTGGATACTGCGAAGAGATAAAGGTAAGCTTTAGTGGTTACTCGTTACTCTGGTTAGATGACTAGTGGACCTTCATTGTTTTCTTTACTGAGACTTCATGTTTTTCTTGGGCTCTAAGGGATGACCTTCATCGAAATACTTGTGAGCTGTTTGACATCTTGGGGAGGATTAAACCCTCGACCCATTTGGCATTAGGCCTGTGGTGTTTGGTTTTCAATGTAGAAACTGTAAAAGAAGAATAACTGAGGAGAGGGTTTTGCCCTTCTACCGTCTTTGATAATAAAAGAATTGTGTTTCCTATGTTATGGTGTTTGTGTTCGAGTTTGAGAGTAGTGCTCCAGGTTTTGTGCAAGTGAAGTTTGTCATTTTTGCAACTATTGTGTTTTAAGAAAAGTTTGAGAGCTAAGGGTTTAGCCCTATGTTAAAATGCTCAAACCCTAATGTATAGTTTTTGGAAATGTTTTGCTGTTCTGAATAACAAATGTTTAGCTTCTGAAAGTAGATGTCTACAGTGAGCTAATCGTATGGTTTTTACTGTTTATGGTTTTCAAGTGAAACGTGATAATGTAGTCTCATGTTGATGCCGAGATGCTCTTAAAATCGGTCTTAAAGAATGTATATGATAAATGTTTTTAAGACTATGTTTATGGAGTTGAAAGCTTCACTTTGTTATTCTTTCCTGTCGATTTTTGTGATGGTCGTGAGCTAAAATCCAATGTTTTTGTTTTCAGTTATGAAATGAAATCGTGACCAGTTTCTTATTCTATTTTAAGCTTAACTAAACTCTTAATTTGAAATATAAACGTTGATATTTCTAGGGTTTGATAAGTGAAGGGTAGAAACCTGTCATGATGTTTGAGTTTTTAAACAAAAATCTGTTTGGATAACATAATAGTTCTTTGTTTAACAGTTGTGATGAATGAAGAAAATTGATGAACAACAAATTAGGTTTTCTAATCCTATGCTAAATGTGAATGGGATTAACTATAGTTTAAAAAAATAAATAATATAAAGAAAATGAATAATGTGCATAAAGATTAGTGCTAAATAATCATGCATTGTTTGTAATAGAAAGAGTTCTGTTTGGTTTTGTGATTATATTTACTTGTTAGCAGCATTAGATAACAGTACTGTGTACTTAGGAAATAATTATTTTGCATCTGTTATTTCAATAAAAATTGGTGAAATAAAATATAGTGAATCTTAAACACTTAACTAATGAAGGAATGATAAGAGAAAGACATAGAATTATATTATTTATTACAGAATATTAATGGTAAGAAAAACTAATGAAATACAACGGTATTAATATTCTCATTCATTTGAAAATCTGGCTATCAATTTTTCTACCTTAATATCCTTCTCTATACTAGAGTACGATGCAAAAGCATTAGCATGGGGAAAAATGCAGAGAAATATTTTTATTCAATTCATCTTTCATAATCATTACTATACAGAATCCTAACTAGGTCAGAAACTAAAATAAATGCATTTGTATAATAATATCCTTAAAACAGTAACTTTATAATTGCAGATAGAAGTTTTGACTACTCAAAATTAGAAAAGACAAGTAGAACCTGTAAATGAAGATAGGACCAACAAACACCCAAGGAGGCCTGTTCCTCCCATCCTTTTCCAGAAGAAGCAGCCAAACTACTTGCTTCCTTTGGAACCCCGATCTTGCTTACTCAACCACTAAGTAGATGGAATTTGTGTAGAAGCAAAGCACTCAGTAATATAACTTATGCACTTAGTAGTATAACTTCTGCACTCAGTAGTATAATATGAATACTTACACCATGATCATAAACTCAACATATCCCCTCATTGAATCTCTTGGGTGGAAGCACAACAAAACCCCAAAGTAAATTTCCTCTTCAGGAAAAGTGATGAACCTCAGTTCACAATTCGATGGCTCTTCTATACACTGCCTAGGTATTTAGTGGTTAGTTTTTGCAGTGCCCCTCTAATCGGAAGGCCACCGAAGTTCTAGATTTTGAAATCAAGTTTTGTAACCAGCTCCGACGGAGTTGTGTTTCCTTCTTTTTATTTCAATAATAAATAAGTATCATTATGCTTTCGTTATGCTAATTTTCTGCATAATTTTAGTGATTAGAAAATGTCTAGCAGCATACAGTGCACCTACATATAGTAATTTTAACAACATACATATAATTGTAATTTCTTGCATAATACTCAGTATATTGAAATATAAATCATTTTTCTAACTACCAGTAGAATACCTGGACCGATGTAGGTTGTTGATTGCCCCTATCGACTTCGTAGCTCCTTTGGTCCAAGCCTTAGTAACCAAAACTAGATGATCCACCCTGCCGACCAGCTCTTATCATGCTGGCCCTAGGAAACCGACGGGTTTCCTAGCCCCCGAGCCCACAAACCAATAATCCCGACAGCATCTTTCCTTAGTACCTTTCCATTGTTCAAGAGTAATTTTTCCTTGAGTTAACCCCTCCTCATTGTTTTGAGCTTCCCACCTCCTCAAAGCTTCGAGTTATCCCCCTCCTCGGCATTCCTCCTTTTTCTCAAAATACTAAGTGTACTTCTTCCAAAAACCAATCCCCCCCCCATCTCCGTGAAACCATTTCTTTATAGATCCATTTTCCTCCTCCACTTGCCTTCCTGTTTACTCCACCGCCCTCCATAAGAACCTTCGAGCCCCCAAAACATTAAATTGATTACTTTTTACAATCCAATTCATAAATAAATATTATTTTATAGTACTTCTTTTCTCGAGCAGTTCAATGGTATTAAGACTAGTTAGGTTGGATTTGATGGGTTGAATATACATTATTTAATGATTCTTGAAATACTCAATTTAAGACATTCACGAAGGCAGTGGATTCAATATTAGTCTTATCCTCCATTTAATATGTTGAATAAGTAATAATTAAATACTATCATGTTGACCCTTTCAAATTTGAAGTGGTAGTTTGTTTTAATTATAAATATATATATATAAATCCAATCTCAGATCGGTTTTGTGACATGACAGTAATTTATGAATATAAATTTAATTGAGTTTTATCTTAACCTTCCTCATTTAATAATTTTAGTAATACTCCTTTCTCGTTTCATAGCAATAAATTAATTAATTTAATAATTCAAACATGTTTACTTACCCACTTATGATTTCTTTAATTCCAATAAGGACACATTATCATTATTAACATTAGTTAAATAATAATAATAATAATAATAATAAATATTAATGGTGATTTAAGTACCTTAGCACTAATCTAACATACTTAATTAATAATAAGTACCTTAGCACTAATCTAACATACTTTCATTGATAAATGAAGTACTCTTAAGGGTTTAATTAATCAATATTAACAATTAGATAATACATGCTTCCAGCATTAATGTTTATCTGCTATACTTCATATTTCCGATACCTTCACTTGACGAGAATTACAATTGGTGGCAATTATTTTAATTGTTCATTACAATGTTTACATATAAGATTAATTAACTTATTTTATACATAAACGAATCGATCATCTATTACTCATGTCATTTACCCAAACCTTAACTGAGTTATCTATGACAACTTATAACATTGTTAAATATTGATAAATATGTCGTAAACAGATACTATCGCACATGTACAAAATGTGCATGCGTGGCCAACGTATGCACAGGTCTGACAAGTACTATAAACATACATCATGTTTCCTATTCTTAACTACTAACTAATACTAATAATACCTCATGCAAACAGAACAAGTATATATTTATCATAACATTACTAAAACATCATTGGTCATTATATCAGTTAACCTTTAATATTTCATTTCATTATCTTTATGATTACATTTGTTCAATCAATCAAGTACAAGGAAAGCTACTTACTACCACTAACTCAAGATCAATGAATACCCAAACCTCAACAGTACTAACTAAATATCCTCCCATCCTAACCTGCGTTCGCATCCTCCCTATCCTTCCTCTGCTAGTACAAAAGTGGATGTCAGCTATATTGACCTAGCCACATAGAACGTGAGAGCGGTAGCGTCGGCTAACTAGCGGACCTAACCTCTCCTAGCAGGCATCCGACCATCGTCATCACAACAACTTGGGGAGAGTGTCTCAGCACGACCCTCCCACGACCTCGGGTATCATAGAAACATAGGGTGGGAAATACATCCATCCCTCTCAACATACTGGGTCTACGCCCTTCTCAACTCATACTTTGTTACTCTCGAGATTATTGGTTTGCGTCATCGTATCATCAACTTTGGTAAACAAGGCTCTCTGCAAAATAGGTACTATACCATACTTCGTATCAGGTATCCGACTATTACATAGCCCCGGTGTCCTGCAGATTAGTACTTTGCAGCCATACATTTATAACAATATTTCCATTCTATCATCGTCTGATCCATATTGTCAACATCATTTATTTCATCACATAAAATCATTAAATCGATCAAAGCATAAATACCACATCATATATATCACATTTCATCCAAGACGATTATTAAACATATACTGTCATTATGAAATAAAAGAATCTCGTGATAACTACAACATAGTAACCACATAAACCAAATAACATCATGAGGATGGTAACATCATAACATCATAACCGTAGTATCAGCATGGGCACAGTAACATCCTAAACATAGTAGCAACATATCATCATGTCTAACATGCCGAGAATATAGTTCACTCTGTCTAGCTGAGTCGAACAGATAATAAGAAAATAAAGTGAAAGGTGTCTAACTCATAAACACGCCTTGTCAAAATATGGGGCGTTACATACACCCACCCTTCAGGAAACTTCGTCCCGAAGTTATGGTCATAATAATGCAGGGAAAATCTTGATGCCTAACCTCTTCATTCTTGTAAGTAGAAGGTGTTGGCCTGTGATATCCCTCCTCATGACCTATTTTGATCGTTATTTTTATTATTTTTTTTTTTATAAATGTAATAGTAATTGGGTAAGCGACATTGGTGAGGAGCTCTAGGCCATCAGTAAGGTTCGAGATTCATGAGGTTTAACTCATCAGTCGTAAAATTTTAAACTTAGGATCTGAGCATGGGTAACGCAAAGAAGAAAAGGGAAAACATCGACTATTCCTTAGAAGGCAATTGCAAAGTATTGTTACCTACCAAAATTGTAATGATAGATCATAGAAATGAAGACTGTGGTGCATTTAAACGACGGGAAACAAATCCTTAGGGTGGGAGAAGGCTGATGACTAGGAAGACATGAAGAACATGTTACTCATAATCGTTTTCATCGTGAATCCCTAGAAAAGGGATTTTCTTTACTCGATGGTCTAAACCCCCTTAGGTGCCATCCTAAAATTTGGAGACAAATCTTAAGTAGACCTAGTTACTAATCGCCTCTCACCCAAAGTGAACTTTCTTTCATTACATCGCTAAGAACGAAAAGCCATTCATTATTGATTTAACTAAAATTGTTGGTCACTTTAATTATGGCATAAGGTTCTATAAAACTACTAATAAGGCCACGTAAGGAAGTGGACTTCTAATAGTGTAATAAACTAAGGATAAGAACAATTATTCACTATATATTTATACACATATATTTATATGGATATTCCCAAAGTGAGAAGATGTAATTGAGTTTAAAAAGAAATTGTATAACAAATGAAAGAGTGATTCTCAGCAAACCGGAATGAAGATGTTAACCATCACATTTATTTAAAAGGGTTGTATCAGCTGAGAATCCGGGGATGATCGGCGCGAGATTTCCTCGATTGATCCTTGAATGACAGTTGTATCTATTTTTCCTGTCGGGTCCATTTGTCAACCAACCGAGAGGGATCCGATTTTCAATCTCCAGGTGTTGCCCTCCAAAGAGGTTTTTCTCTTTCGTCCCATTAACTTAAGAAGGAGTAGTGACTGTATTAAAGGGGGAGGGGTCTTACAAATTAGTTACATGCATATATAGTATATGATGAGTTTAGACTCTTTTTAAAGCCTTATAGCGTACCACGCATTTTCTGAGGAATAAGAGAGAATCGCCTTTATGTTTGTCGTGGGGATCTCTTGGGAGATTTTATAGGGGGTTTGTCTCCTTAATAAACTAAGAAGTTAAGTCTTCTCGGAGTTTGATATGGAGTAGGGTCTCCTAGTTCTTAGGGAGTACGATCTCGGAAGGATCTTCGAGTACTGGGCGGACTTCCCAAAGGAAGGACGAGAACGAGATAGATATTGATATATATATTTACGATTTGGGGAGACAGGTAGTTTTTTGGCTACGGGAGTTCTACTTTGAGATTTGAATTTCTGTGTAGAGAGGGAGACGAAGTATGGGTGTGAACTCTGCGAAGTGGATTCTTCGCATTAGAAATACGAGTTTGACAGCCTTACGTTGGAAGAAGTTTTGGTTGTTGATCACGGTTGTCAGTGTGAGTGATCCTTCCTGTTGCTGATAGCTGCTCCATACACCACAGAGGTATGATCATTCTGTACTCGGTTATTTTGTAGATTTTATTGGACCGAGTTTACCTTTGGCGATCTAAGCATTTTAGTGTCGCTTATTACTGTGATCCCGATAAATGTTGTATGGTATTGCTAAAATAGAGTCTTTTCGATCTCTGCTAAGGTTATACAATCCACGCGATTGTATAGTTTTTCTTAAAGGTCGTTGTCCAATAGATCTATGAAATCTAGACATATTCTTTGTAAGGTTTTATGTTGTAGATTATTTTTTCGGATTGATCCGCCATTTATGACAGAGTTGGAAACACTCTGTAGCTTCAATCCACCCCTTGTTGATAGAGTTTAGAAACACTCTGTAGTCTCAATCTACGCCCTGTAAAGAGTGGAAAGGTATGTATCTGCAAATTGAGAATCGATCTACAAAACCGTTGGATCATCAGACTAGGATTTAAGGTGTTCTTTACCGAAAACAGTAGTTACACATTGCTTAAACGTTATGTATATTAAATATGTTAGGCGATCATAGCTTCTTTGTTATGATAAACCCTGAAATCGTATTTTCATGTTATTTGTGCGGCTGAGAACATACTTGCGTTGCAATGGTAATGGTTCACCCACTCCTTGAGCTACGTCCACAAAAGGTTGTATTTTATTTCTCAAATAAGGGTGCCCTCTTCCAACATCTCTTATAACAAAGCTCTACATCCTAGATGAAAGGTAAGGGTATGGGGTATAAGGAAAAAAAGGAAAAAAATATTCCTAGATGAAAAGTAAAGGTAAGGGTATGGGGTATAAGGAAAAAAATATTCCTTTACAATATCCGAACAACTTACTCAAGTCAGTTTTAACATCAACATAAAAAAGTCTTTCATACCTACAACACCCTTCGCATATGAGATTGTCTCATTTCCTTGACAATAGGAAATATTTTAAGCAAAGATTATACAATCTCAGTTCTCATTTTAAAATCTATTACCCTTCCGAGATGTTTTGCTCGCAATAGGAGATCCCACCGAGATGCCAATCATAGCCAATTCCATAGATCCACCATATTATTTATACTTTTGAAAGCCTTGAACTCATTCTAAGAATCATACAAATCTTTTGTACATGACACTTTTTAGTGGATTACAAAACATATATAATAGCATGTTGTTTACCAAGCCCTAGTTTTCTTCTCATGTAATTCATGCATTTTTCCTATATATGTAAATTTCCCTTTCTTTTTTTATTTGACATTACTCAAAAATAGTTATTTCTTCAAACACTAAACCTAAAGCTCAAATACTTTATATATACATATATAAATAATCTAGCCTTTTACCCTATCCTGTATACACGAGTAAATAAATTGATCTAGTCAAAACTTCTTTGATGAGTCCGAGCTAGCGTTTAGCTTTGGATGTAAAGCAAAGGTCGATACTGAGAACATACATTAAAGATATTCGACGGTATAAAGGACAAACTAACGTTTTCACCAAGCATACATATTTTCAATTTCAACCAAACCTACTGTAGAGATAAAATCTTGACAGGACATCTACGTTTTCAGTTTATTCGTCATCATATAAATGTAAACGTAAAGCTTAGGAAAACTATGCGGCCCATTTCTATTGGCAGTATAATTATCGCAACTTAAAACAAGAATTTCCCGCAGGGGTTAGCATACTTGAAACACAACTAACCCAGGGAGAAAAACGCAGTCTAATGGCAAGTAGCTGATCGACCCTTTCGATCTGGAACAGAGGCGAACTCTGTGGAACCATACTTTACTTGTAGAAGTAATAAAAGAGATAATACAGGGAAATAATCATAATACTCATTCATAATGGAAGACGATGGATCATCACCATCCCAGGGTTGCCTATCAAAAGGAACTAGACAGAGATCTCTTCACGGATAAGTATACTTCCGCCTTTGAGTGAGAAGCAAAATGTTTTACCCAAGGATTTAACTTGGCTCCAGCTGTCTCTTGAAAGGGGTTTAAACAAAACCATGATATCGAAATCTAAGTTAAAAGAAAACCCCAGGATCAGCATGGCGCTGTCCCCCCTACCTCCAGAATTCAGCAATAGATAACAAAAAAATGATAACTACTAACCGGAGAATAAGACTAGACCTTAGCGCCGGAAATCTCTGCCCATATTTGAACGTAGAGATACATTCATTCTGGTGCTGAGGTGCTATCCTTCGAGCAATATGGCTCTGTGCTCATTCTGTCCAGATCTTGTGAAAAGGATCACCAGAGTGGAAAATTCCCCTTCCCCATTCCCACATGAATGTTTAAATAAGTAAACAACTATGCTCGGCGCTCAGAGGTTAGTGAGATTTCAAGGAGGCAAGTGTTGTGATGCTAACCGAACGTTCCATAAAGGAAACACATGGCAGAAAGGAGTAAAAGAAGTGGAGTGTTCCACTTGGTAGGTAGTGGAGTGAAAGTTTGGACGTTCCATAATGGAGACCACTCCCTAAAAACTCTCTACTTGGTTTTCCATACGTTTTGATCGAACTGCCTTCTCATAAAGTTATGCCTCTTCAAGACTCTGCCTCGGAGTTTTCAAAGCGCACTAACCTCTTTTTGTGGGGATGGATCCATGAAAAATCGTTGGTAAGTAACTCTCTTGAGGATAGTTGATGTACAAATAAGGCAGGTGGACAAGATAGATGTTAATCGACTTTATCTCTATAATGCAAGATGGCAACGACGATTATACGTCCTCATGAAGGCTCGGAGCCATTTCTTTTAAATTTTATTCTTTTGTGTATATATATATATTATATGAAAGTGACCTTTTGTTATATATAAAAACTACAAATATATATATTTGCACATATAAATTTTAGTAGGAATAGTATGCATTCACAATTTCATATTAATAATATATAAACCATATTGAAACGTCCCCTTTGTCGATGAAAGGTCCACTATTCTTTTCAATGTATATTTATCAAATTATCTTTAGATCACATTTTTAATAGGGAATATGTATTTTCTCAATGATATCTAAGTGATGTATAAAAATGAAAGAATGGTGTATTTTTACAAGTTGATGTAACATTTCAAAATTTATAAAAATTTAAAAGTTTTGATATAGCTTTTAATGTATAATCTAACTGTGTGGAAATATAATAAATGCTAAAATGTCGTCTTGCTGTACTAAATTCTGTGTTAGTCAAAAGTGTAATGTTTGCGATGAGATGATTAATATCTACATTTCGATTTTAACTTACTCAACTATACTTTCACAATTCTTTTGTTGCTGATCCAATGATATAAGTTTATATGTGTTAACTATTGTTCTTTTGTTTGATGATGAAGGGGTCCTACGGATGCCCCGAGGCTTACTTAGCATTCGTGCTAAAGCATTTAATCATCCTTTTTCACAGATTACAGGTAAGAGCTCTAGTGTTTATGACATGTAACCGAAGAGTTTCTAACCAGTTTCTGTATCTCCAAAGTCTTAATGATTTAAGAGACAAAATGTCGAAAATGCTATTGGTAAGAACTTCAGTTAGCCTAGTTTGTAAAACATAAGTATGTTAGCTGTACAATTTATAACCTTGAAATAACTTTTTATTAATTGTACAAACAATAGATAGGATCAATATATCATAGTTTAACTCTATATATTGTTATCGTGAGTTTCTATTTGATGCAAATTATAAGAATAATAGTTTCTATATGAAATCGCTAATTTCAATTAGCGTGCAATTAAAATGCCATATCTATATACAATTCTTTTGTATGCTCTTGAGCCTAAGAATTACATGCATGATTTGATTTAAACTTTAACCTAGGAAACTATTTGCAAATTTAAAATCAAATGCTATCCTAGGAACTATATACAAATTCATGATCAATCTCTATCCTAGAGACTATATACAAATTCTATACTATATTGGAATATATAAATGTAGAGTCTTATACGTAATCCTATGAACAAGGACTATATACAATTCATCTGTGCCTTGTGTGACCCTTTAACATATTGAATTCCTAGCAAGAAAACTAGTACAACCTTGACTTACCACAAGGTGTTATCAAATAACCCAATTGTGCATTTTATCAACGAATCGATACCTTATAAGAATGGGTGAAATTAACACTATGAAGGTTTCGTGCTGGCAGGTACTTTGGTTTCCCTTTGCATTTAATAATACAACTGCCAAGACAGTGGAATATTTCCATGGACATCATTGTGGTGCTAGGCACGTGAAGGTATGGTGTTGGGTCAACCATCGTGATGAGTTGTAAGTGTTTTGGTTCAAAGTTTAATTGAGATGTCCTCCTTGGTGACTATGGTATTAATGGTGTCTTTATTATGGTTGTTGCTTGGGCTTACGTGATACCCTTCGAGTGATCTCCGTCGTTGATCAAGCAGGGTTTTGGTCTTTGGGATCTAACCCTAACCACCACTATGTTTTTCGAAGTTTATTGTTTCTCGGCATTCATTGTAGCATGTAGCGGCTTTGTGGAGAGGCCGACAGGCTAAGAGCCTTCAGGTTTTTGTAAGCAGGTGTTTGTGGAGTGCCCACGGTTCGAAACCGTGACCTGTTGATGTTTTAACTGGAACCTGTTAAGGGATTATAAGGGACGATACTCTAGTGAGGGTTTTACAGTACTAGTTTGGTGTTGCAAAGGTTCCAGGGTGAATAACAGTTCTACCTGTAGGTTGCTTTGATACTCGGCTTTCCTCATTTGTTAAGTGATAGATTCTCAGAGTTGTTCTTCCATCCCTCATTGCATTCGATGGTGGAGTGATGGTTACAGTTTGCATTGTCTTGGCATTTTGCTCCGGTGATAATATAAAAGGTAATGTTTCTCGGTTTGAACCTTGTGTCTTCCATTATGTTTTGAGAGTTTTAGTTATTGTTATTTCATTTGTAATGACTTCTGTCAAAAGCTTGTTTTAACCACACCTGTGTTCAAATGGCAGGTATCTTCGTCGATTGGCACCATGCTCAGGTTTCGATAACTAGCTGCTGCGAAGAGATAACGGTAAGCTTCGGTGGTTACTCGTTACTCAGGTTAGATGACTAGTGGACCTTCATTGTGTTCTTTGCTGAGACTTCATGTTTTTCTTGGGCTCTGAGGGATGACCTTCATCAAAATACTTGTGAGCTGTTTGACATCTTAGGGAGGATGGAACCCTCGACCCATTTGGCATTAGGCCTGTGGTGTTTGGTTTTCCATGTAGAAACTGTAAAAGAAGAATAACCGAGGAGAGGGTTTTACCCTTCTACTGTCTTTGATAATAAAAGAACTGTGTTTCCTATGTTATGGTGTTTGTGTTCGAGTTTGAGAGTGGTGCTCTAGTTTTTGTGCAAATGAAGTTTGTCATTTTTGCAACTATCATGTTTTAAGAAAAGTTTGAGAGCTAAGGGTTTAGCCCTGTGTTAAAATGGTCAAACCCTAATGTGTAGTTTTTCGAAATGTTTTGCTGTTCCAAATAACAAATGTTTAGCTTCTGAAAGTAGATGTCTGCAGTGGGCTAATCGTATGGTTTTTACTGTTTATGGTTTTCAATTGAAACGTGATAATGTAGTCTCATGTTGATGCCGAGATGCTCTTAAAATCGGTCTTAAAGAATGTATATGATAAATGTTTTTGAGACTATGCTTATGGAGTTGAAAGCTTCACTTTGTTATTCTTTCCTATCGATTTTTGTGATGGCCATGAGCTAAAATCCAATGTTTTTGCTTTCAGTTATGAAATGAAATCGTGACCAGTTTCTTATTCTATTTGAAGCTTAACTAAACTCTTAATTTGAAATATAAACGTTGATATTTCTAGGGTTTGATAAGTGAAGGGTACGAACCTGTCACGATGTTTGAGTTTTTAAACAAAACTCTGTTTTGGATAACATAATAGTTCTTTGTTTAACAGTTGTGATGAATGAAGAAAATTGATGAACAACAAATTAGGTTTTCTAATCCTATGCTAAATGTGAATGGGATTAACTATAGTTTAAATAAATAAATAATATAAAAGAAAATGAATACTGTGCATAAAGATTAGTGCTAAATAATCATGCATTGTTTGTAATAGAAAGAGTTCTGTTTGGTTTTGTGATTATATTTACTTGCTAGCAGCATTAGATAACAGTACTGTGTACTTAGGAAATAATTATTTTGCAGCTGTTATTTCAATAAAAATTGGTGAAATAAAAATATAGTGAACCTTAAACACTTAACTGATGAAGGAATGATAAGAGAAAGGCTTCGAATTATATTATTTATTACAGAATATTAATGGTAAGAAAAACTAATGAAATACAACGGTATTAATCTTCTCATTCATTTGAAAATCTGGCTATCAATATATCTACCTTAATATCCTTCTTTGTACTAGAGTACGATGCAGAAACATTAGCATGGGGAAAAATGGAGAGAAATATTTTTATTCAATTCATCTTTCATAATCATTACTATACATAATCCTAACTAGGTCAAAAACTAAAATAAATGCATTTGTATAACAATATCCTTAAAACAGTAACTTTATAATTGCAGATAGAAATTTTGACTACTCAAAATTAGAAAAGACAAGTAGAACCTGTAAATGAAGATAGGACCGACAAACACCCAAGGAGGCCTGTTCCTCCCAACCTTTTCCAGAAGAAGCAGCCAAACTACTTGCTTCTTTTGGACCCCCGAGCTTGCTTACTCAACCCCTAAGTAGATGGAATGTGTGTAGAAGCAAGGCACTCAGTAATATAACTTCTGCACTTAGTAGTATAACTTCTGCGCACAGTAGTATAATAGGAATACTTACACCATGATCATAAACTCAGCATATCCCCTCATCGAATCTCTTGGGTGCAAGCACAACAAAACCCCAAGGTAAATTTTCTCGTCAGGAAAAGTGATGAACCTCAGTTCATAATTCAATGGCTCTTATATACAATGCCTAGGTCTTTAGTGGTCAGTTTTGAATAAATGAGCCTCAAGCTCCAGTCCCACTTTCCAGGGCACTATGACCACATTTCAAGGGAGTTTTCCCATACCAACAGCTAGTTTGTTGCATCGTGATGCTGCCACTTGTCCATTGCCTTCTACCCCAGATTCCATTCCACCTAGTGGGTCAGTAAACACTCTTTCAACAATCCCCTTAGGTGTTTATCTCCTATTTAATTTATTAATTAATAAAATATTGTGCAATTACAGTCATCCTTGGACACTTGTCCAATATAAAACCTTACAATAAAAGTTAACATAATGTTTCCAACATAAAAAAAAATTCAACAAAAAGGGTATGTTACAATCGATGCCCATATAGATATATCTATATGGGCATTTAAATGTTTTGTTTATCATTAAGAGTATTTTTTCTATTGAGATTAATTTAGTTTAACCCATATTTTCTTCTACCTAAAATATTAACTTAGAAATTGGATTTTTAAGTGAGTAATTTTTCTTCCTTCCAGCGTGCAAGGCACTAAGATGAGTTCCACCCTCACCTATCATAATCTCATGGCTTTCCCATCATTAACCTTATTCCCTAGTCATTTTTTTTTCTTATAGGTGGGTTTTGTTATTTATTGTTTAGTCGCATTACCATTATTTAAGTCTTATAGGATTTAAACTAAGACTTATAAACATAACACTAGCTCGGGGTCCATTAGTGGGGCCTTGGCATTGATCTCCTCACCAGGGCCTCATACCTAATTTACAATATACATTTACCAAAATAGTAATAATAGGGATCAAATAGGAGGGATGTCACATCCTCCTCCCCTTAAGAATAACACCGTCCTCAGTGTTAACAGTTTGAATTTCCTCCTTAGATCATCTTTCACCTTCTTTGTTCTCTTACTTTGGTCATTTGTGCATTTCCGCCACTTCTGTAAGTTCTTATCATTCCGAACCTGCACATGGTATATCTCATACAAAATTTTCAAACATTCTTCAGCATAACATAATTTTACCTTTTTCAATCATAAGGTAAGTACAGTATTTTTGCACAGCTTATCATTCACAGGTTAGCATCATGTACTTCACCATATCAAAATTAGTAAACTGTAATATTTAACATGTATCCTCATTCTTGAGGAATATTTGCTCACTCTAGCATTGATATCATTTACATAAAAAGACATGCAATAGTTTAGTTACAGGGAAAATCATTAATATTTCTTAAAGCTTTCAACAACACTTTTTTGATCATAAAAAATCTCCCATGAGTTTGGATTTTCAGTAGTTCCTCTGTTGTACATAGAACTCTTCCTCAAGTTATGTTCTTTTGAAACTCAGCAAATCAAATTTTGCAAACATAATACTTTTTGTAAACTCAACAGAATAATTAGATAGTCTCGCTCTGCAACTCATTAGTTAGCATTCCCCTCATCGAATCCTCTTGTGTGCAAATCACAAGGAAAATCCAGTGAGCCTCATGCCCAATTTGATGGATTAAATTTGCCTAAGTCTTTGGGTCAGTATAACATTCAATGAGCCACCTGCTCTGTTCCACTTCCATGGGGAACATGACCACATTTTTAGGGAAGTTGCCTCTTGCAACTTCTAATGAGTGAGTGCAAGATGCAACCATTCTGCTTGAATCTAGGAAATATTCTTTTCCCCTCAAACCTTCTTGTTTAAGTCTAGGAAATATTCTTTTCCCCTCAAACCTTCTCGTTTTGAGTCCAGGAAATTTACTTAGTGATAATCATTTATTATGTTGTAAATGGGTAACATAATAGCAACAAAATCTATTTGCTTATCTTATTCTATGCATTTTGATGATCACACATCATTAATCATAAGTTTACTATTAATCATGGTGCATAAAATCTTTTAATACCATAATAAGATGTAAAACAATCATTACTTACTCTTGGGAGTTTTGCTCAACTTATCTATAATCAATGTTCCACTTGAATTATGACATTGGTCGTAACCAAGATCACTTCCTGAAATGTTAGTATAAGAGAAAAATTCCTTTGCTTATATTGCTCAACCATTGAACACATTAGTTTCATAGCATTACATGCATGCTCATTCAATTATCTTGTGCATCCTCTTCAATTCATCCCGACGTAAACTCTTCAATATCCTTAATGAAAATCTACTAACAACCAATCATACATCATACTTTTAACTAGTTAGTTGCATATAGTCTCATTCTATTTAAGACTCATCAAGATTCTTTTCCCTATAATCTTTCCATACTCTTTGTTTAAAATATACCATGATTTTAATTCAATTGTAACAAAGTTTAGGATTCTTCTTTTTCCATAATCAAACTCCTACCATTAACCAAAATATTTTTAACTTGATACACATCAATCGTTATTAGAATATATAACAAATCCTATCAGGGGTCTATCTAAGAAGATATAATTTAGAATCATATGTATTCTAAAAATAAGATCATTTAAACTCCTAGGAATACTACTTGTTATTCCATATAGTAATACACCCTTAAGCTTATACTTGTAATTCTAAGAATAATGAAGATACCAAATAAACTCTTAACGTTTAACCAAATGAAATTTTTTTTCTTATAACCAAAACACATCAGTTATCTCATCACATAAAATCATTCATGTCTTTAAACATATCTTTTAACCTAGTATTTTAAACTAATCCTGGCCATCAATACTCAAGATTAATAATTACTCAAGCGATAGACTTCATACTATTGCATCCACGAAAGGAAGAGTCAAAGAGTCCACATATATTTTGCAATACACATACTATCAACACCTAAAATAAATAGACAAACATTCTATCATCGATACTTGAGGATCAACTTTCAATTCAAGGATTGCACCTATAGTTATAAAATCATTATTTATTCTATAATATTTTTTTGCTATAGAATTCCATGACAAATGTCAAAGGAGTGTATAACAACCATTAAATAAAATGTAACTATTATAATTTTGAATATGTTTTAAGTGACTTCGCCTAAAGAAAACAAACTTACTTCATTGGAGCATACTAATAATACCATACTTAGGGGTAGTGTACTTAGTAAATATTTAATTCAGAAATTAGGGTACCGAAAAAACTATATTGGGAATCTACTATACAATTTAAAGTTTCCAAGTTTCGTTGTTCATAACCTTTGTTGGGTCATGGCACTAACATGTCTTGTTAAATTTTTTTTGTTTTGTTTTTCCATCTATTTAATAAAATTTTATGAATCATCAATTCCGTCATAAAAGATTCTAATGCTTTTATTCTCCTACAAGTTTAATCGATCTTCAAAAAGGACATAAAACAAATACATCTTTCATATTAGCCACTTATATCCTAGTGTAATTCTTCCAAGCATTCATGCATCGTTTCTATATACAATATCCAAAATAACCAATATTTTCGCAATTGTACTCCAATTCGTTTGATCTTTATGACTATGTCGTAGATTATACCTTACATGCTACATTAATCATATCATTTTGCAACAAACTAATTGCTTCAATAAATTAAAGATTCATCTTTTGAGGCAAGGAAATCATTTTTTTCTACACCTAATATTGACATATGAATTCCCTATAATGAGTTTTTTTTATGGAAATGAATAACTCACATACTTATTCCAATAAATAAAATCAACTAAGTATGGGTAATTTCTACCTTATCTAAATCACATAACTATTCTGTACGTATGCTGCAATTATTTCAAAAATACCACATTCCATGACTATACTATGCAACAATGTAAGTATCTATATTTTCTATGTATCAAGGAAAATCACAACAAAGGTAGACATACCTAACTCATAACAATGATGGAAATACTTATCTTTACTCATTTGGAGAACCTTGAAGTTTGATCTTTGAATGACATTACCCCTTGTCCATTCCACTTCATAGATCCAAAATGAAACAAAACAATTGCTTAGTAATTTTAACTACCTTCATACTTTATTTTATGTTGAGCTCATTAGGACCTAGTGTTATAACCTATGGCTCTGATACCATTTGTAACAAACCCAATTATTCCAAATCAATAATTTTGGTAAAATTTTAAAATTTTCATCATGAGCATTAACAATAATTCTGAGATACACTAAAACATGATGTTTATTATTTATTCATCAGAAATGTTGAGCATAATTACACATCCCTTAAATATAAACAAAGACCTTGGTTAACATGTCAAATAGTCCATAATGTTAATAAGAACTACCTCTATTTACTTCTCAAACATAGTAAAGTGCTTCCACTAGAAGTATGCACCCAACAACTATTCTAACTCGAATTTAGATTGTTTTGTAATTAAATAACATTATTTTTCCTTTGAATATCTTCGTAAGGTTTTTCCCTAAATGGTAACTTGGAATACTTGAACAATAGACACACTAACAAGGAGGTATCATCATCAACTATACATTTACCCAAGATATAAACAACAAGCCATTTAAGCTAGTAATACATATTCAAGTAAACTAAACTAAATGATATTGAAACACATTATTAGGGAAATACACAAAGGAAAATAACATCATAGGAACATACCATTTTTAACGTGGTTCACCCACTCTTTGGGCTACGTCCACAAAAGGTTGTATTTTATTTCTCAATTAAGGGTTACAATCTGCAACATTCTTGTTGCCCTTTCGACTTTCCAACATCTCTTGTAACAAAGCCCTACCTCCTAGATGAAAGGTAAGGGAATGGGGTATAAGGAAAAAAATATTCCTTTACAATATCCGAACAACTTACTTAAGTCAATTTTAACATCAACATAAAAAAATATTTCATACCTAAAACACCCTTTACATATGAGATTGTCTCATTGCCTTGACAATAGGAAATATTTTAAGCAAAGATTATACAATCTCAGTTCTCATTTTAAAATCTATTAACCTTCCGAGATGTTTATCCGCCATATTATTGATACTTTTGAAAGCCTTGAACTCATTCTAAGAATCATACAAATATTTTGTACATGACACTTTTTAGTGGATTACAAAACATATATAATAGCATGATGTTTACCAAGCCCTAGTTTTCTTCTCATGGAACCTTCATGCATTTTTCCTATATATGTGAATTTCCCTTTTTTATTATTTGAAATTACTCAAAAATAGTTATTTCATCAACCACTAAATCAAATATCTTAATTAAGCTAAAGCTAAAACACTTTATATATACATATATATAAATAATCTGGCCTTTTACCCTATCCTATATACAGGAGTAAATAAATTGATCTAGTAAAAAATTCTTTGATGAGTCCGAGCTAGCGTTTAGATTTGGATGTAAAGCAGAGATCGATACTGAGAACATACATTAAAGATATTCAATAGTATACAAGACAAACTAACGTTTTAACCAAGCATACACGTTTTCAATTTCAACCAAACCTACTGTAGAGATAAAATCTTGACAGGACATCTACATTTTCAGTTCATTCATCAGTATATAAATGTAAATGTAAAGCTTAGGAAAACTATGCGGCCCATTTCTATTGGAAGTATAATTATCGCAACTAGAAACAAGAATTTCCCGCAAGGGTCAGCATACTTGAAACACAACTAACCTAGGGAGAAAAATGCAGTCTAACGACAAGTAGCTGATCGACCCTTTCGATCTTTGTAATATCCCGAATTTTGGACTAACTATTTCTGTTGTTATATTGGGCCACGACCCCATCACATATGTTTTATTTTGAGTATTGGGCATGAGCCCTAGCACCTATGATTTATTCTTTTATATATTGGCATACTGGGCATGGACCCTGACTAAATCCTTTATTTGAGTGTATACTGGGCAAGGAGGCCCTAATGTTTTGATGATGTTCTTCAACTTTGATATGGGTACAAACCCTAATATATTGAGATGATCTTTTGTTACTTACTTTGCAGAGCTATGATTTTTACATGATTGACTTATGTGGTGTGTTGAGCGTGGAATCAGAAACACACAGATGACCTACGTACTAGGCATAAGCCCCGATGTACCTAGAGGAATGTTTATGTACTGGGAGTAAGCCCTGATATACATTGAGCGTTGGGCATAAGCCATGGAGCACTCCAAGCTTGATAAATGAATACTGGATCCAAAACCACTTGAATATTCTAGATGTGCCTCACAACCACATTCTAGCACTAGTGTTAAGCAGGAAGCTCTAGAATTGCACTAGCGTAATGACAATGTCAAAGTGTTGAGTTAAAAGGCTCTGAAGAGCACTCGGGGTTACTAAATATCAAAGTGTTGAGTTGGAAAGACTCCAAATAGCACTTATACTTTCATCACATTTATTTAATTTGGTTAAATTATTCATCTTTTATCTATCATCAAATACTGCGGGAACTACCATGTTAAACGAGAGAATCTGACATGCAAGAGAGAGACTAGAGGTGCCTATCCAAGCTTATCGAAAGACCGTCCAAAGAATTGGACCATATCCTTAATATTTAAAAGAAGTATCATGTGAAGATACATAATTAAATAAAATATAATTGCCATAACCTAAAGTATGGATTGACTAAGAATAGTCTTATGAGAACAAAATGCTTAAAGGCCTCAAGGCTAAATATTATTATTAAGAGCTTTAATAGTAATATTGTTATTATTTATTTATAGAATATATATTCTTTTATATATATATTTATGCATAAGTGGGTTGCCACATTATTAAATATTATTAATTATGTATTAATATTTAGGTTGAATTATAATTATTGTATTATTATTATTATGAAAAGATTAAAGATTAAAATCACTTATAGTTAAAACAAGTGACAAGTCCTAGTTCAAGAGGACAAAATATTTTAGTAAATAATATCTTTTAAATATTATATTATTTAATTTAACGAAACTAATTATTCCAACAGTCATAATTCAAGACTTACCTACACAAAGAGGGAAGATCCCAAGTTTGGGGGATCATCATTCTTTTTCATTATCATTCTCTTATGGTAATCAGAGAGAATTTTTATGCTCCAAGAAATTGAAGCAATCTCACATAATAATTCCAGATCCGAACCAGCAGTGAACCTAGGGACTCTATCTCTTATTGCATGTTGGAACCAAGCTCAACAGGATCCAGTTAGAACTAGGAACGGTCTAAGGGTCATGGTTGGGAGGAACATGGTAGCCCCAAAGTTATCCAGCTAAAGAATCACTTTAACAGGTCAGCTAAGCTCAGAAGATTTCTACACTAATTATTGTTTGAGTGTGCAAGCCTTTACAGGAGTAGGTTGAATTTCAAGAAAACCAGGTATGAATTATTAACTCACTAGTTCAAGTTATATGGACAGCTACGTATTTAATTTAGGCTTATTATTATAGTACTGTGTTTCCCTTCACATTTATAGCATTCACTTCTCCTATCGAGCAAGGGCCTTTGGGCATAGGCTCTTGGGTTGTTGTTTTTATTACAGACATAAAACTTTGTACTCATAATTCTTATTACTGCAGAAACTTGTTTTAGAAACCAACAGAATGTCTAGTAGGTCTAGACAAGCTAGCCTGTGCTAGACATCCATGCATTTCGTAAATCTAGAGTTCTTTCTTTATCAAATTAGATAACAGAGTTCTTTTCTTCTCGTTAATGTTATGAAATTAAATTTCTTCCAGACTTATATTCATGTTTTCAATTCTGTTACTCTTATAAAAACCTAGGAAGATAACCACAGTCATGTTAGAGATCTTCTCTTTTTAAACATACATTTACAGTTCCATAAATATTCACCCAAAATCCATAATGAATATACCACACAGTAGTAAAAACGTATTATACAGGATTTCAATCTTTTCAAACATCAACGAAACCCTCACACCTTAGCTATGATTTCAACCACCAATCAAACCCACTACAACGGATATACAACCGGCATGGAAAGGATTGAACCCCATAGCAAACAAAGTATTTACTTATCTTAAGCTACAATTCTTTTAACACTTCGAAACATAGGTCAAGAGATCAAATCTCATCAACGATAATATGAAAACCCTGTCATCTTACAAATCGCCAACAACATAATATCAACGTGCAGACCCTTTCTATTTCAAGCAATCAAAACGAACAATAGCTAGGGTTACATCTTCATCTAAAATGCAGGAGTTTATACATAGTTACTTTTCAACCAAGACGCCCGGTGAGTCTTACACTCTACAGAACCAATCCACATCCAACCAAACAATACGATACTATTTAGCAATAACATACAGACGGGCTTTAAATACAAACGCAGGACATGGGATCAAATTCCTCTACCATTTTCTTCATTAAAGCCCTTTCTATCTATTGCAAACACTAGAAACGCAACAATAAGAACCAGAAATTAAACTTTTCATTCTTATAAATAAACCGACTTCAGGGTTACGATTTATCCTATCAACACATTCACTTTTAGCAAGCTAACATTATGAAGATTTTAGACTTAGACATTATTTCTTTTCAATAGATAGAGCTTCACCCATTCTCATTTTACACGAAGACATCAAATCGAAAACACATAGGGTAGAGCAACCATGAAAGAAAATGAAGAAGATCTACATTATTTTACATCTCATTAATATATGTTCAAAGTCCAAATAGAAAACACAGGTCATTGTATTTATTTCCAAAACCCCAAATTCATACAGCATGAGCTCATCACTCCTCTAGAGAGGCTTAGAGTTTCCACATAATCCAGAATGGCCAAAGCCTTTTACATCCAACTGAAAACCCTCTAGGGATTACTCCCTCTTAAAAGAAAATAACACATCCTTTAACTGGTCTAGCCAAAGGCGACCCCCTGTGGATTTCTCAACACAATACAGTGAGCCAAATGGCAACATGAAATCCCTTGATAGCAAAACAATACACCCTCCAGAGATACGAGAGGCAAGAGAAAGGGTTAGGTAAACTTGTACTTACCATTTCCCAAGCCATCCAAATGCCAAGGTTGCTGAACACATGGTAGCAACCCACGTAGAGTAGAAACGTATCCAACTTGCCATGAAAACATCACAACGGAGTTAAAAACAAAGATAGTTGTCGGATACAAACATTAATGAATGAGCTCGAATTGAAACGTGAGCATTACCTCTAGGATTTGTTTCCTCCTATACACCTTCAATCAAGCAACCAATGAGTGTTATGAACACGAGCGAAGCTTGGGTTAGAGCACAGAGCTCTCCGACACAACAAGCATTTTTCCATAACCAAAATGAACCACGAAGATGAAATTTGCTGATGTAAAACCCAAGGGAAAACCCTTCTGCATAGCTAGCGGCATGGCCATGTGAACTCATATTACCACATTCAATGTCGCCACCAACCTCCAATTAATTCAATACTCGACCCTGATCCCTAAAGTGGGAATTCATTGTTTAAAACGGTGAAGTCCAACAAATATTTCAAGTGCCAACAAGTATTGCAAATTTCAACATGTATTTCAAAGTACCAACAAGTATTTCAATGTGCCAACTTCAACCATTATGTTAGCACCTATATATTTTTTCTCCTTTTGCAGCATAAGAAAAGCCGTATATGAGAAATGGAGGGTTAGACGACTACTTGGTGAAAGCTTGAAGTAATCTCCATCCTTCGTGGCCAGATGCTAAGACATGAAAAGGAGGGGTCTAGAGAGGGTCCAATACAACAAAAATGGGCTAATGGAAAGGGCTAAGTATTAATAGGCAAATAGGATGACAAAGGAAAGTGGAGAATACCCTAAAACCTACTATCCTTGGGAAAATATATGAAAAATTAAATGTCATGCAGAGCGGCACCATTGATAAAAAACGGTAGCAAGATCTATGGTTTTAAATGAGCCGTCGCATGGCCAAGATGCAAGGAGGAAAATGAGTAAGTGGATGCGATGGGGTGGGTCCCTCCAGACAGGTGTCGGCTTAGAGGGGCATCGCAAGGAGTGAGGAATAGTGAATAGTTCCATATCGGGCACATGCGATGGTAGGGATCGGTACGAGGATCTACAACGGAGGTCATCCTTTTGAGATCTAAGGGTTTGGGTTCATTCGACACAGTAGATGCCTAAGTTCCGACATAGGTACGGTTCAGGTGGAAAGGGAGACCACATTAGTTGTTGGTGGAGGTCTAAAAGTGCACGGAAAATAATAGGGAAAGGCCCTGACAACATACAGATGACTTAAGAGTTAAGCCAAGAATAAAACTCCACTGTGGGTGTACGCTAGGAAGGAGATGGACAGTCCTTATGGATAATCGCATAGAGAAGTAGCATGCCGGTTAGTGACAAGACACATGCGATGAATATTTCCTGTCAGAGAGGTGTCAACTGTAGAATTCATCGCACGATGGAAGGAACGATAATGGGGACCACCTTGGTGTAATGCGATGCCGCCCTATGGAGGCATGCAAATAAGACAGACAGCACGTATGAAATCTAGAAAGTGGACCCAACGACGAAAAATGAGCACGTGGGAGATCAATGGTTGAGATTAAAGGCCAGTTGGCTAAGAAATCCAGGGGTTATGGATACACATTTATATATGTGAATACGCCCGCAAAATCAGCATTTTTATTCTCTCTAAAACCCCCATGCGTAGAATAGATGTAGAAAATAACAGGCGAGGCCATTCCCACGACCCTTCAAACTATCTGGAAGATACTGGGAGGGTCGAGTGACAAAACTTAGTCCGTTCGTAGCTAGGAAGGCAGGTCGAAGGTCTGTTCCCAGGGAGATTAAAGATAAATAAACCCGGTGCTTGAGGTCTGAAGATGTCTGGTTTAGTGAGGCAAGCGTTTTGTACCCATAGGGTTTTTTCCAATCATTGTTTGCGCCCTTTGTCACATCTGTCAACAATAGGTACCCCTCGAAACCAGGGGTTTTTTCAGAAGAGCCGTCATCTCTATTTAGGGGCAAGTTTTTCCTACAGAAGCCGTTAAGGCATCAGTGAATCCAAAAAGTGGTCGGATCCCCAAAAATGGGGGTGACGGAGCAACATGGCAGGCAGGAAGAAAACTTACCAGCATTGGTAGAGGGGGTATGTTATAATCTCGGTCAACAATGATGAAGGAAGGGCTTGAGGGAGGTCACTCGTGTAGGCTGACGGGTGACCCAAGTGGTTCCAAAGATGAGGTGGCTCACGTCTTTCGAAGTGTGAGAGAACTGTGAGGTTAAAGTATTGTCATGTAAGGAATGTCAGAAGGGCAGATTGAAAAAGAGACCTCTGCCTATTATCCCAGATGATTATCGTTATGAGGGAGGGTACCTCTGCATCATCATTGGCTATGCCGTCTATCTGGGAAAATTTGCTAAGCATGCTGAAGGTCATCTCAGACCTAGGGCATGATTTTTACATGGTTATGGGGTGGAATCAGGTTATCATGGAGGCTGTGCTCGCTCGTAGCTACTGTCATTGTAGCTGCAGTTATGGATGTGGTTCTTCATCTGCTGTGCGAGATCAGTACATAGAAAAGAATGGAACACCTGGAAACTTGGGGCATCTTTCCATTAGGATCAGATCATGGAAGAGGGACAGGAGGTTGGGGTGGTTTTCATGCCAGAACAGGTGTCGTCTGAGGTCGAGTGAGAATAGGATCCTTGGTCTCCTAAGATGTTCGACCATGAGGAATCCAGCTCCGGTAGAGACGATGAGAAGGAGGAAAAGCGACAGGTGCCCGAAAAGGTTCATTGTTCGAGAAGGAAGGAAATTGGAAAAGATAAGGAAGATGACCAACAAGACATAGAGATCATCCATGACCTCGTACTCCCTACCCGGGAAGTGACACCTCCCCATCTTACTGAAGGCTCACTAGGTGACAGCTCCCCTAAAATAGAAGAATTCTTTGATTCGCAAGGCCTATTGAAGACTTCAGAGTAAGGTGGTGTCCTTCTCATAGCAATTTTTGTTTCCCGTCTTAGTCAAATTGGTTTTTGACTTCGAAACGTATGTAATATTCAAATTTGGGACTGTCAAGGTGGCAGCGTATTTCCGTTCATTTCTTCCAAATTGATTCTATGCCAAGGGCCTATAAAAGCAATGTAATAGAATGATAAAGTGTTGAAAACTTTTATGGGAATTTTTGTGTATTGTTCTATAAGACATTTTGAGCTATATTTTGAATAAAGATTTGCAGAGCTGAGCCGATGTTTTCTGGGATTCTTGTGTAACTAGTCTTGTAGTCTGTTCTTTCTTTTTTCTATGTGAATTGTGTATCTCTCATTGTTAATTCTAGTCTGTAACGTTCTTTCATACTTGGTGCAGTGTGATAGCTAAGTAGAATTCATAGAAATTATGCTCTACTTATCTTTTTCCATGTATTCCACCATTATTTCTCTACTAAAATTGATATAGGATTCATCATTGTATGCCTTATGTCAATGGATTGTTGCTTTCTCTTCTATTTCACCAATTAAAATCACTTTGACTATGATCTGTATACTATCTAGCCCCTAAGTTAATGCATTTGTGAAGCATTTGTAAATGAATTTTCAAAGTTTGTTTAAATGTGACTCCATTGTCCAAATAGAGATTCATATGTTTTAGCCAAGCTATGTTTAAACCATTTTGTTTCCCACAGAAATCTGATCTTCTGTATTGTTGTAATTGAATATCTTGAATGATGAATCCTAGTGTATGTTTTCATTGTTGACACCTTTGATTATTCCAGTCTTTCATAAATCTGTAGAGAGAGCCCTCTCAGACTAAGCTGGGTCAGTAGCTTAAGTCTAAAGATTGGTTAGTGGTTACCCCAGTTTTCCCTCTCCCACAACCAAGGGGGTCATTTTGGGTGTTAACACATTACAAACTCTAAGCTTAATAAATTGTTAGGATTATGAAGTAGACACCCTAGGTAGTTGCATTCATAGGTACAAACCTACAAATGGAGTACAAATAGAATGCATTAGCGAAACTCGCTAAGTAAGTCAGAAGTTCCCATTACTTACACCTTACCTCTCGGCAGCTCTACCGGGGTACTGTTTCCTTTTGAAATACCAGTGTCCCATCATAGGCCTTAAAATTTCTAAATCAAGGGTCCATCTCACCTGAGGATAACATTTAGAATTTTATAAATCATGTAGTATGATAGTGTTCTTATTATAATTATCCTAGTATTTGTACACTTGCGATAATTTCACATTTTCTACCCTACACATCGCTTCCGCAGAACCAAGAGATTAATAACTGGCGAGACTACGTTACTAGGAAAACTTAACTTTTGAAATGTCATAAATAGGTGCTGGTACATTCCTTACTTTTATCAGTGCTGAAGTTAATTTACAAATCATCATATGTAAAATAGCTTTTATTGCAGCAGTGGAAATTTTTTAAATTTTTACTATTTTTAGGGTTATTACAAGTGGTATTAGAGCCCAGCTACAAAACTAAGTGACATATTGGGCTCATTACAAACATAACATCTGCTGCAGATACTCAGTAACCAGAAACATACATTTATGAATTTGTTATTCTTATGTGAAAAATAAACTAACAGATTTTTTGTTCTTCACACTTATATAACATTGCAGGTACAGTCATTGTCTGAAAATGAATGCAGAAGGGGGAAACAGCATACATGGAAATCTGAACTCTCCACCACAAGAGCAAGAAATTGTGGTGGAACTCAACTCGGATTTAATGAAATCCATGCAAAATCTACAAGCAGAATTCCAAAGTTTCAGAGATGATAACATGCAAGAAAGATGAGAACAACAAGCTATAAATGAAGCTCTGCTTGAGACTTTAACAGGGGAAAAACCCCATGGATAGCCCACACTCTCAGTCAACACCTTTAAATAGGGAAACGGTCACACAAAGAAGACTTCCAGCCCTAAGGGAGAAGAGAAGGGGGAACACATACCTGAATCAATGGAAGAGGACTATAAGAGCTCTTCCAATGATGAAGGTTCACCACTTCCTTGCAAGAAAAGGAGGAAAAGTGATGACAATTTACAAGGAGAATTCAAAAAGATAGAAGCCCCAACTTATGACAGAGAGATTAAATCTGGAGAGAAGGATGAGGAGTGGCTGCTATGAATGAATAAGTACTTCAAAGTTCATAATTACTCCAGTGAAATGCAAGCCTGACTAGCCATATACAACCTGAATGGTAAAGCAACGAGATGGTGGTGGGACTTGAAACACACCAAAGGACAAGAATTAAGAGACATAACATGGGATACTTTCAACAGAATATCTCAGGACAAATATATGTCTGAAAGATTCTTTGACAAGAAAATTAAAGAATTTCATGAGTTGAAAATGGGCTCCCTAACCATGGAGGCATTCATAAGTAGATTCTTAGACCTGCTACACTATGTTCCATACATCAGAGACGAAAAGGTCAAGATACAACAGTTCTTGGGAGGTATGCCACCAAAATTTAGAGAAAATATAGAGTTTGACATGCCCAAGACCTTAGATGTGACTTTACATAAAGCAAGACTATGTTATGAACACAGACAACCAAAGAATGATAACATCAACAGAAACAGAGATAGGTTCAGAACCTTCACGGACAACCGCAAACCGGGTTTTAGACCTCCACCTTACCAGAAACATAACAATAGTTTTCCACCTAATAGGGGCTTCAACCGACCTCAAGCACGACCAAGTGCACCCCCACCACCTGTGAACAAGCAAGATTTTAACAAAGGGACAAAAGATGTCCCACCAATTGTTTCTTGTTGGAAATGCCAAGGGCCCCACTACTACAGAGACTGCCCCAACAAAACAGATGGAATTTTACACAACATCTAAGCAGAACCTATTGTAGGAGACATGGCAAAAACACCCAGGATTTATGCCTCTCTTGATGGTCGACAGGAAGATCACCAGGCCACCATGGTTGAAATTGAGGGTAAGATCTCAAACACAACCATTTCAGTTTTAATAGATCTCGGCGCATGCTGAAGTTATATCTCCCCTAAGATAGTGGACACTTGTAAGTTGAACCGAGAGCATCACGAGAAACCGTGGCTGGTACAACTAGCCACCGGTAGCAAACGAAATGTCTCCGAGTTAGTTGAAACTTGTGATATAGACTTAAACAGTTTTGAAACTAGGTTAGAATTAAGCATTCTACCCCTAGGGTCGTACGATGTACTTATCGGCATGGATTGGTTAGAAGAACACTATGTCCTACTTGACTGCTTAAACAAATCCTTACTCTGCAGGGATGACTAAGAAAATCAGAAGACGATTCAGGGTATCCCTAAGAAAGTGTCTATAAGACAAATATCCACCTTACAAGCAAAGAAATGTATCAGAAAGGGTTGTAAACTCTTTGCTGTCAATATCAAAAACATAGAAACTGATAGGGAACAGAAGATCGAATACTTCCCAGTCCTCGTATAGCTAAAAGATGTATTTCCCAAGGAAATACCGGGATTAACACCCAAACGAGACTTAGACTTTTCCATTGAACTAACACCTGGGTCAGTACCAACTTCCAAAGCCCCTTACCATATGAGCACACTAGAATTGGTGGAGCTCAAGCTTCAGTTACAAGAGTTAATAGAAAAAGGGTACATTCGACCGAGTGTGTCCCCTTGGGGAGCACCGATACTCTTCGTCAAGAAGAAGGACGGAACGATGCGAATGTGCATCGTTTACCGGCAACTCAACAAGATGACCATTAAGAACTGCTACCCACTCCCTAGAATTGACAACTTGTTTAACCAAGACGGAGGAGCGAAGATCTTCTCAAAGATCGACTTATGATCTGGATACCATCAGGTGAGAATCCGTGATGAGGATATCAACAAAACTGCATTTCGGACCCGTTATGACCACTACGAGTTTGTAGTGATGCCATTTGGGTTGACGAACGCACCGGACAACTTTATGTGTATGATGAACAACATCTTTAGTAAATACCTCGATAAGTCCAGTCTAGTCTTTATTGAAGACATTTTTATCTACTCCAAGAATGAAGTAGAAGATGTCGAACACCTCCGAATTGTTTTACGTATACTACGGCAACACCAACTGTACGCCAAGTTTAGTAAGTGCGATTTCTACAAACCTCGGATTCAATACTTAGGACATATCATTTTCGAGAAGGGAATAGACGGCAAACCTGAAAAGGTCAAAGATATCAAAGAATGGTCCACACCTAATTGTGTATTTGATATAAGATCGTTTTCAGGTTTAGCCGGCTACTACCGAAAGTTCAATAAGAACTTCTCATGGATTGCATGTCCCATGACTGCCTTACAGAAGAAAGAAAACAAGTTCATCTGGATAGATAAGTGCGAAGAAAGCTTTCAGAAGATGACGCAACTATTTATTAGTGCACAAATCTTATGAATTGTAGACCCCAATGGAGACTTTGTCGTTTGCACGGATGTAAGCAAGGAAGGACTTGGGGGAGTCCTTATGCAAGACAATTTTTCCATATGCTACAAATCAAGGAAATTGAAAGAACATGAGCAGAACTACCCTACACATGACCTCGAACTAGCCGCCATCATCCATGCCCTAAATATGTGGCGACATTATCTTATGGGAAAGAAATTCCTATTAATGACTGATAACATGAGTTTAAAGTATCTTTTCGACCAACCCGACCTAAACGCTAGGCAGGCCAGATGGTTAGCCTTTCTGAGTGAGTATAATTTTGAACTAAAGCATATTAAGGGCAAGGAAAACAAGATTGCGGACACCTTGAGTTGGCGAGCACATATGCTTTACGAAGTCACAGTGAGTCAAACCGACTCAAATTTACACCACAAGATTCAAATGGCATGTAAGAGCGACCTTTACTACACGGAAATCCTTGCAAAGATAGAGGAAGACAGACTATTCCAACAACAAAATGAATATAAGATAGACGAGTCAGGACTACTGTGGTCAAAAGAGCGACTTTACATCCCAGAGAGTGGATACATTAGATCAAACATTCTCACTAAGTTTCATCAGAGACCTTATTCATGGCATCCCGGATATCAAAAGATGATATCAGCAGTAAAGAAATATTACTTTTGGCCTAAGTTGAAAAATGACATCGCCATGTTCATCGCGAAATGTCAGGAATGCCAACTGGTCAAAGTAGAACACCAACACTCCTCCGGTTTATTACAACCTTTGCCCATTCCAGAATGGAAGTGGGAAGTAATAAGTATGGAATTCATTACGGGCTTACCCAAGAGTAAGAGGCAGAATGATTCCATCTTTGTAGTGGTGGACAAGCTATCTAAAGCAGCCCATTTCATAGCCGTAAAGTCTACCTACAAAGCAGTCGTCATCGCAGACATCTTCTTGAAGGAGATCTTTCGATTGCATGGGATACTCAAGGAAATCATTTCCGATCAAGACATGAAGTTCACTAGCAACTTCTGGAGAGCATTGTTCTCCGATTTGGAGACCCAGTTACAATTCAGTACCACGTACCATCCCCAGACAGACGGAAAAACAGAATGAGTAAACCAAATCCTTGAGGACATGTTGAAGATGTATGTCATGAAAAACCCCACCAAGTGGGAATATTATTTGCACCTCGCAAAGTTTTCCTACAACAACAGATACCAAACCTTTTCCAAAATGAGCCCTTTTGAGGTACTCTATGGCAAGAAATGTCAGACACCCGTGACTTGGGACAGTCCGGTAGACAGACTTATGTTAGGACCCAACCTACTAAAGAACTTGGAACAACTAGTCTCCAAGGTACAACTGAACTTGAAAGAAGCACAATACCACCAAAAAAGTTATGAGGACAAGAAAAGAAAAGACAAAGACTACCAAGTCGGTGAACATGTGTTTCTAAAAATAAAGGAAAAATGAAGCTCGTTGAGCTTAGGACGTTGCGGTAAACTAGCCCCAAGGTTTTGTGGACCTTTTGAAATACTGGCCAAGAAGGGCCCAATGGCTTATGAGTTAGCCTTACCAGCTCATATAAAAGTTCATAATGTTTTTCATGCTTCATTATTAAAGAAATATCTATACGATACTAAACATGTTATTGCTTGGTCCTTATTACAGGTCGAGCCCGAAGGGAAGTTCATGCCGGAACCACTCCACATCCTGGATAAAAGAGAGGTGAAACTGAGGAGGAGGACCATCACTCAGTTGAAAGTGAAATGGAGGCACTTTGGACCAGATGAGGCTACGTGGGAGAATGAGACCACCATGAAAGAGGAATACCCCGCCTTGTTTCATGACCTCATTCCTAGTCCTTAGAAACACCAGGACGGTGTTGCTTCTAAGCGTGGAGGGATGTAATATCCCAAATTTTGGACTAACTATTTCTGTTGTTATATTGGGCCACGACCCCAGCACATATGTTTTATTTTGAGTATTGGGCATGAGCTCTAGCACCTATGATTTATTCTCTTATATATTGACATATCGGGCATGGACCTTGATTGACTCCTTTATTTGAGTGTATACTAGGCGAGGAGGCCCTAATGTTTTGATGATGTTCTTCAACTTTGATATGGGTACAAACCCTAATATACTGAGATGATATTTTGTTACTTACTCTGTAGAGCTATGATTTTTACATGATTGACTTATGTGGTATGTTGAGTGTGGACTCAGAAACACATAGATGACCTACGTACTGGGAATAATCCCCAATGTACCTAGAGGAATGTTTATGTACTGGGAGTAAGCCCTGATGTACATTGATTGTTGTGCATAAGCCCTGGAGCACTCCAAGCTTGATAAATGAATACCGGATCCGAGGCCACTTGCATATTCTAGATGTGCCTCACAACCACATTCTAGCACTGGTGTTGAGCAGGAAGCTCTAGAAATGCACTAGCGTAACGCCCATGTGAAAGTGTTGAGTTAAAAGGCTCTAAAGAGCACTCAGGGTTACTAAATATCACAGTGTTGTGTCAGAAAGACTTTGAATAACACTTCTGCTTTCATCACATTTATTTAATCTAGTTAAATGATTCATCTTTTATCTATCATTAGATACTGCAGGAACTACCATGTGAAACGAGGGAATCCGACATGCAAGAAAGAGACTAGAAGTGCCTATCCAAGCTTACCGAAAGACCATCCAAAGAATTGGACCATATCCTTAATGTCTAAAAGAAGTATCATGTGAAGCTATATAATTAAATAAAAGATAATTGCCATAACCTAAAGTATGGATTGACTAAGAATAGTCTTATGACAACAAAATGCTTAAAGGCCTCAAGGCTAAATATTGTTATTAAGAGCTTTAATAATAATATTGCTATTATTTATTTATAGAATATATATTCTTATATATATATATATATATATGCATAAGTGGGCTGCCACATTATTAAATATTATTAATAATGTATTAATATTTAGGTTCAATTATAATTATTGTATTATTATTATTATGAAAAGATTAAATATTAAAATCACTTATAGTTAAAACAAGTGAGAAGTCCTAGTTCAAAAGGACAAAATATTTTAGTAAATAATATATTTTAAATATTATATTATTTAATTTAAAGAAACTAATTATTCCAACAGTCATAATTCAAGACTCCCCTACATAAAGAGGGCAGATCCCAAGTTTGGGGGATCATCATTCTTTTTCATTATCATTCTCTTATGGTAATCAGAGAGAAGTTTTCTGCTCCAAGAAATTGAAGTAGTGTCACATAATAATTCCAGATCCGAACCAGCAGTGAACCTAGGGCCTCTACCTCTTATTGCATGTTGGAACCAAGCTCGAGGGGATCCAGTTAGAATCAGGAACAATCTAAGGGTCATGGTTGGGAGGAACATGGTAGCCCCAAAGTTATCCAACTAAGGAATCACTCTAATAGGTCAGCTAAGCTCAAAAGATTTCTACACTAATTATTGTTTGAGTGTGCAGGCCTCTATAGGAGCAAGTCGAATTTCAAGACAACCAGGTATGAATTATTAACTCACTAGTTCAAGTTATATGGACAGCTAGGTATTTAATTTAGGCTTATTATTATAGTACTATGTTTCCCTTCACATTTATAGCATTCACTTCCCTTATCGAGCAAGGGCCTTTGGGCATAGGCTCTTGGGTTGTTCTTTTTATTATAGGCATAAAACATTATACTTAAAATTCTTATTACTGCAGAAACTTGTTTTAGAAACCATCAGAATGTCTAGCAGGTCTAGCCAAGCTAGCCTGTGCTAGACATCCATGCATTTCGTAAACCCAGAGTTCTTTCTTTATCAAATTAGATAACAAAGTTCTTTTCTTCTCATCAATGTTATGAAATTAAATTGCTTCCAGACTTATATTCATGTTTTCAATTTTGTTACTCTTATAAAAACCTAGGAAGATAACCACAGTCATATTAGAGATCTTCTATTTTGAAACAGAAATTTATAGTTCCATAAATATTCACCCAAAAGCCATAACGAATACACCACATAGTAGTGAAAACGTATTATACAGTATTTCAATCTTGTCAAAAATCAACGAAACCCTCACACCCTAGCTACGATTTCAACCAATAGTCAAACCCACTACAATAGATATACAACCGGCATGGAAAGGATCGAGCCCCATAGCAAAAAAAGTATTTACTTATCTTAAGCTACAATTCTTTTAACACTTCGAAACATAGGTCGATCGAATCTCATCAATGATAATATGAAAACCTTGCTATCTTACAAATTGCCAACAACATAGTATCAACATGCAGACCCTTTCTCTTTCAAGCAATCAAAATGAACAACAACTAGGGTTACATCTTCATCTAAAACACAGGGGTTTATACATAGTTACTTTTCAACCATGACGCTTGGCGAGTCTTACACTCTACAGAACCAAATCCACATTCAACCAAACAATACAATATCATTTAGCAATAAAATACATACGAGCTTTAAATACAAATGTAGGACATGGGATCGAATCCCTCTACCATTTTCTTCATTAAAACTCTTTCTAAACCAATGAGTTTATTTATTTATCTAATTGATTGTCATCAATATTGTTGCACATTAATTTATCTAATTGATTGTCATCAATATTGTTTGAAATTAGTAACTCAATATGACATACAATAATATATAACAAGAAATTTATTAAGAAAACTATTCATAAATGTGAAAAACTAGTTGTTACTTATAATCACCACATAATATTC
Source organism: Larix kaempferi (assembly GCA_027924585.1). NCBI lineage: Eukaryota > Viridiplantae > Streptophyta > Pinopsida > Pinales > Pinaceae > Larix > Larix kaempferi. The sequence goes on along the minus strand of BSBM01000764.1, from coordinate 3,002,647 downwards.
CTTTAAATGCATATCTATCTATTTATATTTAATTTCTAAATATATAATTTATTAAATTTTAATTTATATATTTTATATATAAAAACATCAATTCTATAATTTTTTATTTTTAATAAATATCAATCACTTTTAAAATACAATATATTGTTTTTAAAATCATTTATTTATTATAACACTCTTCTTAATTAAGGGTGTTAGACCTATTTGCCAATGAAAGTGTAAATAAACTCAAAGCTTGAACTTGAGGTTTCTAATATAACTCGTGTAAAATTGTGCTGAAGTATTGTAATATTATGTGATCAATTTACTACATGTGTTTATGTTTCTTGCATTCATTGCACGCTTAAGTTAGTTTGCGCTAATATTTATATTTATTGTAATACTATGTCAACAATTTACTACATGTTTGAGAAAATTTCTTAATCGTTTATAAATCCATAAATTTTTTAGAAACTCTGTTTTTTTTATGTATTCATAAAAATGCATAAATATTGATAGCAAATTTACAATTTCATTTAAATCTACAATAAATCATAAATACCATATATCATTTTTTTTTTACAGTAATGGGTAACAAGATTTTATATTAAAAGGAAGGATGAGATTACAAAAAGTGGGAAGACTAGTCCCAAAATAGGAGAATTGTCAAGAGAGAATTATCACCTTACAGTCTTTGCATGTCATACACATTCCTTATTCTTCGAGAACTGAAAATTTTTACAAACTTTTCTAGAATGAAATTGCAGAATAAATACATATTGAGGTAGATGGGCCAGCTTCCACAAGCTTAAACAAAGAAAAGGAGACAGCTATTACAAAAAAGGTTCTGTAAAAACCAAGAACGAGTTGATAGAGAAGCTTCAATTGGCATGGAGTTGAAGAATGTTCTTCTCCTTGCTCCCAGCCGCAACACCTGCATTATCATCATCAGTGCCATGGAGAACAGTGGGGCTGGTCCTGTTGTTGGTCCTGATGCAATCAACCTTAGCTTCAACAATCCTGAGGCCACTGTGCAGGGACTCATCCTTGCCAGACATGGTTTAGAAATAATCTTTCATCTTACTTCTGCTATTTCAAACTTCAGAGTTCGAGATCTGAACAAAGGTGGCAAGATGGGAAATGGATTTTTTCAAGTCAGAGTATTCTCCTCTAAGCAAACGAACCTGTGTTTCTAGTTCCAGAACATGCGAGAGAACCCCCGGGGATGGGTTATCAGGTCCTTGTGGGGAGCCCAAGTTCATGAACCCACTGTTATCCCTAGCATGGTGCATCCAGTTTCTGCCGCTGCCCGGCTCTCCGGAGTTGCCACGAACAAACTGTTGCATAGAACCACAATTGTTCTGGCCATGTCCCACTTCTAGAAGAGGCCAATTCCTGCTGATGGTTGGATCGCTTGAGTGACCACAATGAACATGCATCCCAAAACCCTAGTTGTTCTGTCCCTGCCCCCGTCGGGAGGAGCCCAGCTTCTGTCATTGCCAGAGTCGTAACCACGAAAATCATTCTCCACCAGACCCCCACAAGGAGCCTGTTGCTCAAATCCACTGTACCCCTGCACCATATCAAGAGAAAACAAATATCTCTTCATTCCGACCCCCATCGAATTAGCCTGGACATGCTTCCTGCAACGTCTGCATTGCAAGGCAGGAGTTTTCTGACCAAAGTCTTCCATGATAACAAGTAGAAACAAACACAACATTCGGCACAGAGGATTGTGTAGGATGCCAAAAATGTCACCTTCATACATGATATAAGCCATGTTGTCCTCGAAGCCTGGTCACAATGAATTCTCGCATGCGAGCTAGGTGGAGTTGGTCAGGGGACACCGTCGTTTGTGCTGGGAGGACGCGTGAGAGGATCTAGGGGGGTAGGGAAATCCCAAGGAAATGTTACCATTAAACACAAACAAATCAAGGTTGACTCCAAAGTTAGACGGGTAGGGGGGTAAACCGCAATCCGTGAGGGTGCACATAGAAGGTGTGGCCATAAGGAGCCAATGCAAACCAGGAGGGGGAGGGTTACGGAACCCAGTTGTTAGCCGAGATTTGTCCATTGCTGATCATTATACCACAGTCCAAGCCGACTCCAATGTTGGACATGGTGTCGACTTGTTGATTATTATGCCTCAAGACATGAAGGAAGGAGATAATGTTGAAATCCTTGATCATGAAGATGAAGTGATGAACGGTAGATTTGAGACCGGTTTTCGATGAGTTTTGGCTAGAGCCCTCGCTTTCCTGATAACCAACATTGAATCTCCAATAGCAATGAGATCCTTGACATCTGCATTCCTAGCGACCTCCATACCTTTGAGTAATGCGATCCATTTCGCATCATTATTGGTCCTTCTGCTAATAACATGTTATACAACTTGACGAGAATTATATACTCAAAACGAGAACTCTAGCCATAAAAACTCATATTTTTGCATAAAAAACACAAAAAAATACCTCAAATCAAAAAGTGGTGTTACCGATAGCACCACTTTTTTTATGGTTAAAATTATAGACATGGACCAAAACAATCTTTATTGCTGTTTACAAAAACCTTAAAATCAAGCCCTGAATTGAAAACTAATGCTACCGGTAGCACACTTTTTCAGAAAATGACATTATTATATCATTGTATCATAATTTAAAATTGTATTTATTAATTCTCTTAGCAATACTATATAAAACTAACACCTAGTTAAATACAAATTATTCAAGAATTTTTTTAACCTCTCTTTCTACATAAAATAAACGAATTTATGTTATTATTCATAATAAAATGATATATTAAACCATAAGTTATGATATTTGGGTGCATAAGGAGGAAAAACCTTTAACAATTATTATTGTTGCATCAATAACACTAAAAAACAATCCCAAAGACTTCCTAGAATTAAATAAAAAAAACGTAAATTATTTTAAAAATTTCAAAAAGTAAATTAAAAATAATTTCATAAATTATTTACAACCTTAAAAAAAATTATAAAAAAAAACAAATCCCAAAAAATAGAAAATCAAAATTAAAATGTAACCAAAATTTCAAATTTTCAAAAAAAAAAAAATTTAAAAAAATAATAAAAACACTTTTAGAATTTTTTAAAATAAAATTAAACATATATCAAAATATATATATATATATTTGAAAAATACCGCAAAATATATAAAAATGTTCAAAAATTTTGAAGAAAAATTAATTAAAATTTTTGAAAAATGTTAAAATTTTAAAATTTAGAAAAAAAAAAAATTAAAATATATATATATATATAAAGTTCAATAAAAAATGAAATTTTTGTTTTTTACTATATAAAAATATCAATAATTAAAAAAAAAAATTAAAAAAATTTCAATTAAAAAAATTTGATTTTAAAAACAAAAAAAACATATAAAAAATTAAATTCTAACAAAACAAATTTAAAAAATATTGATTAAAAAAAAACAAAATTGATTTTAAAAACAAAAACCATATAAAAAAATTAAATAAATAAATTAAAAAAAAAACATATTAAAAACTATAATAAAAAATTAAATTTAAAAAAAAATAAAAATCCCCCATCTCCCTCCCCCCCTCCCCTCCCCGTTCCTCCCACGCCTTCCCTCCACCATCCCCCATGGCCCCTCCCTCCTTTGCCTCCCCTCGCCCTTCCTCCACGGCCTCCCCTCCGCCATCTCCCACGGTCACCTCCTTCCTCTGCCTCCCCTCCCCCTTCTTCCCATGCCTCCCATCCAGCATACCCCACACCCCACTCGCTCCCCCCTGCCCCTCTCCTCCCTCCTCTCCTTCTCCCCGCCGCCATATCCCCCCTCCCCGCCCCCCTATCCACCACTCCCCTCACCCTCCCCGTTCCTCGCTTGCTTCCCAGACCGCCATCAACCGGGCGATGTGATTCTAAGAATCGCGCCATAGCGAAGGGGTGGCGCTTGGGTAGCGCATGCCGCCTAAGAACTGCTCCTTCGTAGTGACGCGATTCTCAGAATTGCGTCGCCCGGTTGATGGCGGTATGGGCATCAAACGTGGCGCGGGGAGGGTGAGGGTAGTGGTGGATAGGGGGCGGGGAGGGGGGATAGGGCGACGCGGAGGGGGAGAGGAGGGAGGAGAGGGGATGAGGGGAGCGAGTGGGGTGTGGGGTGTGCTGGATGGGAGGCATGGGATGAAGGGGGAGGGGAGGTGGAGGAGGGAGGAAGTCGTGGGGGATGGCAGAGGGGAGGCGGTGGAGGAAGGGGGAGGGGAGGGAGAGGAGGGAGGGGCCATGGGGGATGGTGGAGGGGAGGCGTGGGAGGAAGAGGGAGTGGAGGTGGAGGAGGGAGTGGAGGTGGAGGAGGGAGGGAGGGAGGCAAAGTGTTTTATTTTTTTAAATGTTTATTTTTATTTCAAAGTTTTATTATGTTTTTATTATGATTTTTGTTTTCAATTTATATATTTTCTTAACGTTTTGTTAAAAAACATTTGTTTGGTTTTTAATTTTTGTCTTTTAATTGTTTTTATTTTTTAAATTGAAAATGTTATTTTTAAATTATAAATTGTTAAAAAGTTGTTGTTTTTTTTTTATAATTTTGCTATAATTTTTTATTTTATTTTAAAATTTCGTTTCTAGTTTTTATTAAAACTTCTTAATTTTTTTAATTTTTGGTTAAATTTTTGTTTTATTTTTTATTTTTTTAATTTTGATTTTGATTTTGTTTTTAAGCTTCATTTTTATTTTAAATATTTTTTTTTGTTTTTATCAATTTTTTAAATAGTAAGTTAGATAATTAAAACAATTGAAAATGAATAAAAAATGGTTAAAATTATTTTTATTTTCTATTTTTTTTTACAAATTTATCTATCTTAATTACTTATTTAAAATGAAAGTTCAAAGAAAAACTTGAAAAATATATATATTTTTCATTCTATCTACTTTTTAAAAGTTAAAAAAAATTTAAAATTATATTTCTTTCATTATGACTTGCTACTAAATGATATTTTTTTGTAAAAGACGGAAAAACGTGTTTGTAAAAAAAATAAATAAATTTACCAATAGGTTTTTAAAATCACAAAAAATGGCTCGAAATGAAAAATGGTGCTACCATTATACACACTTTCTGAAATGAAGGTAAAAATAACTACTAAAATTGACCCTCAAAAAAACAAGAACAATGACGGGTTCTCATCAAGTTGTATAACATGTTCAATTCCCCAATCGTAGTCTTTCACATTGTTTCCCTTAGAGCCCAAAAGGACTCCTCAAGCACTTGCCAACCCACATAAATACCATGTATCATTGATAGCATAGTTCACATTAAATATACAGTCTTCATCTTCTTGTATAAATAACCCATTTTAAATTTAAATGAATAAGTTAAGAGAAGTAGAATACCTCTTCCTTATAGCTAGTTGGAATAGCAAGAAATCCCCTGTCTTGCCTCATAATCTAATTCACTAAGTAAAAAAATTGCACAAACAAAAAATTATTCTCCCAACAAACTAGCAACAAGCTCGTGACTTTAGGAAACTCACAAGTTTCCTAACCCTCTAAGCCCACAACCATGATAACCCCAATAAAAATGATTCTTTCAACTTCCAATAAGCCAATTATAAATGTATTTCAATTGTAGTTATTTATTCACCTCATTGTCAAACACACTTCTCTTTCAACTTCCAATGAGCCAATTATAAATGTATTTCAATTGTAATTATTTATTCACCTAAGTGTCAAACACACTTCTCGTTTGTTTTTATTCACATCATAAGTATAGGGTAACATTGAATGGGTCCACCTAGCTTAATGCCATATTAATTAATTAACTTGGAAACCAAATAAGGAGTACATCTAATCATGATCAAATATTAATTCTCGTTTGTTTTTAATCACATCATAAGTATAGGGTAACATTCAATAGGTCCACCTAACTTAATGCCATATTAATGAATTAATTAACTTGGAAAACCAGCATTAATTAATTAACCTGGAAAACAAATAAGGAGTACATCTAATCACGATGAAATATTAATGAGTACACCTAATGACCAACAATTTTACAAATGAACCTTCATGAGGCATGAGACTATGTATGTGAAATGAAACTTCATAGTTTATTTTATTTTATGAGGGATGAGACTAAGTGAGGGCTTACCATGCACTTAAATAAAATAAGCGATTATTAATTTAACTTATTTTAATATTACATATTAATTATAACATAATTATTCACCATCATACATTGTAATATTTTAGATACCTATATATATTTGGATATTTATCATACTAGTACTAGTATACATGTGTAAGGTGTGTGTGTGTGGCTACCATATGCATAGATCATACCTGTATTATATGAAATCATTATGCAATACAAGACAACCACATGCACAAGACATGATAACCACAAATGTAGGATAACTATCTTAGTACCATGAATATTGACCATTAATTAAATCGTGTCACATCAACATTATATTTAGCTTTATATTAATAAATAAAACAATGACCCACAAGAGAGAGATATCAGCTACAACAAGTTGGTATCTCAAACCCCCAACCCGAATCATGCTAATCTAAACATCCTCCATTCCTATCCTACTTCCAACTTCCATTCCTATCCATTTCTCTATTGGATTATCCTAGAGCATTGACTATATCGACCTAAACCCACCTATAACCCGAAAGTGGACCCTAGTAGGCAACTGATAGTCATCATCTCACAACTTGGGAAGCGTGAGTGAGCATATCCCTCCGATGACTTTGTGTATCAAAGGATACACAGTGGGAAATGCCTCCACCCCTCCCAACAAGAATAGGGTCAACACCCTATCAAAATCACATTGTGTTACTATTGTGGTTATCATAATTATGTCATTGAATGATGAGTTTGGAAAACTTAACTTCATACATAAACTCATAAACCTGTACACTAACCAACACCTTATCACAAGTATCTGTAACCTACAAGTTAGTCCTATTCAAGACATACATCTATACATAACATTCACTCACTCAAATTGAGTCCAAGATGTAATAAGAAAATAAATATAATATGTTAAAATATGGTATAGATGTCCAATCTAAATATGACACATTAAATTTATTTATGTCAAAATATGGTATAGATGTCCAATCAAAATATGACACCTTAAATTTATTTATTAGTATTTTCTGAGAACGATTATATTTTAGGTTATGAAATAAAAATCTCCACCGAACAAAAATTATGTCATTATGTGTGAGTTAATTTTAGTGAGAAATGGTTTTAACATAAGATTAATTTAGTTTCACTCACAAAAACTTACAATCTTTGGCATGTTTTGTTGAAAGTCAAGGTAGCTCTTTAACTTGGCATGAGTTTACTTTCACAAAGCTATGTGGTTTGACTCGCATTTAGTTTGGTGTTAATATCAAAATTTAATAGGTTTGCAATGTTTTCTGAATAAAAATCATTATTAAATAAGTTTTTTCCAAACAAACAGTATTGTACAGAGGACCTCGAACAACAATATTTTGATGCAATTGATCGTTATGTACATTTTTCATATCGAATACATAACGGTGTAATGGGTAATAATAAACAACCGTCTGAACCTGCCGGGATCCTGGTGTAGCATAACGGTGGAATTTGAACTTGCACTTTCTCTAAGACAAAGAAGCATCCGATTTGGAATTGGTATCCTGAACATGATAACCATTTAGAAGTCCTTGTGAATGCATAGGTCCAAGAAGCTCACATAGCAGTCCCTGAGGACCCTGATCTAACGAATGCGAAAGCTTCTTTTGAACATTGTCTATGAGTGTTTGTCGATATAAAGAATCATCCAAAGATGTATTGGTTTCAGTAGATTTTGAATCTGTCTCTACAAGAAGAGCTGGCGAGTCGAATATTAGGACTAAGAGCAGGACGAGGAGAGACATCCTGAACAAACAAATTACAATAATAGCATAAGCACACCTCTGAAACAATATTAGCTATAATAAACTTGGGCTAATCTCAAAACGTGTTGAAGGCCATGAAAGTCGATGATCCTGATAGAATGGTAGTGCTCAACATCTTGTAGTATGCCTTAAGAAATGGTGATTCCATTGACTATGAGGCCAGAGTTCAAGGATTAAGTGGCGATTTTTCTAGTGGACAAACTCAGTTTTTGTTTCTAGTCAATTTTTCAAAATTTTGGGATTTGGGTAGTGTTATAAAATAATAAAACTTCATTATCAAAGTTCCCTAAAGTTAAAATTGTTGTTCCACTGGTTGGTTTTTATTGAACTTGGATAAACAAGTGAATTTGCCTACCCATTATTAGCATGCATATATCCCAGGTCTCTTCCTGTGCAACTCATCTCCATTAAATTGGCTTGGAAGATTCCTTTTTATACTCTAATTATGTAACATGATAGCAAGTTAAAGTCGCAATAACAATAATGTTAAAACTACGAGAGACTCCTTCTTGCATGTGCTCCCTCTTGTCTTTTCTCATGTAAGACAGAAAAGAGAAAAGCATTTTCTTAAAAGATTGGGCATCTAATGACCGTGCTTCATCTTCCTTTGTTACCTATCTTATTATATATCTAGATGAAAAATTATTATATAGGTCTTGATTAGTTTCTATTGAATCTCAATGTTTAAAAAATATTCAAGTTTTTACTATGACTTGATTCATTCACAGCGTGATGAAAATGTTCAATTTTACAATCACAATTAATATCTATGCTATATTACAGTTCATGTAGTAAAACATTTGAGGCCTTCTCTTTTCATCGAGACCTAGTTTTTCTCGATAAATTGTATCAACCCAAAAAAAAGATCAGACTAGGCCACAAACCATATTTGTATTGGTAAGACAAAGGGAAAAATTGAAAGATCGGGAAGGCTGTTGGAAAAAAATCTAAAATGGTGAGGCGAGTTGCTAACCAGTGCCCATGATATCAACGCAGTATTTCACAGCCGGGAACTGATTTAGAAGCTCTATTGTAGATACTTTGTCCAAATTGCATACCTATCCGTTTGGGGTATTGTAATAGCAGGGATCGGCTCCTATATTGGTCTCGCAGATCTCCTCCTCAGATGGGTAGATGGGTTTATGAGATAAGGAATCAACCTGCCTAGTGCTTGAGCTACATATAACCAAAAGTGGATTTTTACTGGTGAGCTAAACATTGCTCAGACTGAGAACGACATGTCTATTAGAGCTTCCTGCAGGTGCCGAGGTTCGAAGGCCTCTCTTCCATCCAGAAGCTACCATGTGACTTTGAAGTTCTTTCCCATTTTGTTCTGAATGAGGGGAAGCATCTGGTTGAGCTTGGCTATGTGGTATTGAGCAAGAGTAACCACATAAACTAAGAAATAGTCATCGGCACGCAAGTTCTTGGTTTTTCCGATCACCACAGCAATGAAACCGTAATTTATTTTGAATGCAGCAAAGAATGTTAGGATCAAAGGAATCAATGTAGTTTTCCTTATTGAATTCCCGTATCTGAACGCCGATCCTTCTCATGGATGGGGCAAGGGTGAGCTCCAGATAATGGCAGACGTACTTCCATATTTGGTCTCTTGGAGAAAAGAGATACTTGGACAGAATGTGGAATGGGTTCGTTTCTGGGAATAGGACGTCGAGAACCAGAGCAGGGTTGAGGAAGAAACCCAATGCAAAATATTGGTTTCTTCTTCTCATGATGATAAACGGTACGTTCTGTGCCCGTGAACGCAGGATAGACAGACCATGAACTTGGTCTCCAAAAGGGGGCTCACATGGGGCTCACATGGGTGAGCTCCATACGCACAATAGTCTTCTCACAATCTGGCTACTTCTTGTTACCAAAACCACATTCAGCCCCTTTGAAATGATCATAATGAATCCCTTGCGGTCAACAGGCATTCGTGACAGAGAAAACCCTTGGAAGGATCACAGAAGAGAAGATCCTAGATTGTGTAATCGACCAAAAGTACTCTGCCAGAAAAAAGTAGGAAGTTTCCCTTAAGAAACCTTTTAATTTTTAGGTTAATTTTTTAATCTTAATTTTTATGGTACGCAACAATCAACTTTCAGAGAAAATATTATATAGAAAATTTTAAAAATAAAAATAAAAACAAAAACAAAACTTGTATATTTTAGGTTGAAAAATTAAATGTATTAATATGAAAATAATAGAAAAAGATGAAAACAATAGTATCTGCTACACGGGACTGAAAAACTACTCTTTACTATTTTTATTATAAGTAAAAGTTTTAATAGAAAAGAATTAAAATATAAATATTAATTAATTATATCGATAGGTGTTTAGATATTATTTGATATTTTGGACTTTATCGAGTGGATCAATAAGATTAACTAGAGTGTAACAAGTGTACCGTGGGGATTCATTTCATGGTCGTCATTGTTATGCTAAAATGCATGGTGATTAAGATTTAAATAAGATTTAGTTAAGTTGTTGTTAAGAAAAGGGGTATGCTTATTAAATAGTATTTATTTTTATGTTTATATTAATTAGTTTAATGTTTATGTTACTTTAATGTTTATATTAATTATTTTAATGTTTAGTCTTTGTTTAACAACAAGTCATCTCGAAAAAAACTAAGTGGTTGGCTATGCCTATCAGAGTGTTCATCAGCCACTTTACTTGTGGTTGTGCTATTAGATATTTACACTGATAGGTGTTTAGATATTATCTGGAATTTTGGACTTACTTGAGTGGATCAACAAGATTAACCTGACACACTTGGAGATTCATTTAATGGTCGTCGTATCTTGTTATGATCAAATGCATCTTGATTAATATTTAAATAAGTTTAAGTTAAGAGATGGATAAGAAAATGGGTATGTTTATTAAATAGAATTTAATCCATGTTGTGAAAACTTAAAACTTAAACCTCGATCTATTAATCAAGAGAGATCAAATTTCTTGAGTTTAAATTTAAAAAAAAAATACACCTGAAGAGATACCTCTCGATGCTTGAAAGATACGGGTTTAAGATGGATCTATGTTGGTTATGCTCAAATGCATCTTGATTAAGATTTAAATAAACTAAGTTAAGCGGTGGTTGTAAAAAGGGGTATGTTTATTAAATAGAATTTCTTTGATATTTATATTAATTAGTTTAATGTTTAGCTTTTGTTTAAGAATCAACTATCTCCACAAAATTAAGTAGTTGACTACCTTACGCCACTTTACTTATGAGTGTGCTAGTTTTAAATATATTATAACTATTCTAAATATAAATTATAATTATCCTAAATTCTGCTTTAATATTATAAAAATTAGTTAAATATATATATAATATAATTAGTGTTAATCTCAAATAATGTTTAGGGTGGGTGTATAAAGTTTTTCATTTGGAATAAGAATATTTAATCGTTTTGAATTTCAAGAATGAGTACAAGCTCTAGGAACAACATATATTTTTGTTTTTATAGCTTTGAATTTTGTGGAAGCTCCATGTACTCATATGCACCATGTACACAATATGCATGCTTATATCTCGTTAAAAATACAAGAAAGCTCTAACCTCTTTTCCATTATTTTATTAAATCAATAGTGCATTTTTCTACATATTTTTTCCGAAACACTAATCCATGCAAATCCAAGTGGCCAACTTAGAATGGTTTAGCATCTTAGAGGTTTAATTTCGTTTTCTATGTTTTTAAATTTTTATGCATTTTGTAAGCATTTCCCCTGCATTTTTGGCAATTGACATAATATGAAAAGACCTTTTGAACATATAGATCTTGTAATATGATTTGTAATTGTCTAAAAGATGTCGCAAATAGAGTTTGTATGCAAATTTATGACTTGGAGAGGTTGACATATCAACTAGGCTCCTTTGTATCCATATTCATTTTCCCACCTTTTGTCCTTGTTTGAGTATTTTCTATATTCAGGTATTTTATTCTTAGGGTTTTTGACTTTACCTTAAGAGGAAGTTTCTGTAATGACCTTAAAAGTCAGAGAAAATTTAAAATTTTTAAAGGGGTAGTTACTCTCATCGTCCTAAGGTATAAATTGGTAAAAAAAAAACCTTATTGAGTAACAACTATGACCAGTAAACTAGGTAACTGCAAAAGGTTCTTTCTACATCCTTACCAAAGTAATAGTGTTGACCAAAGATTTGGTGGTGAAGAACATGAGTATTCTAGCTTATCGATTTCCACTGGTTGTGTTAGTTATGATGGTCTTTCTTAATTTTAATGACAAGAAGACATTTACATGACCCTCATTTTAGGCGAACACCTAGCATGTTTGGAAGGGACCCTTGGGTCCCCGGTCTTACTTAGCTTCCTAGAAGCTAACACATTTCATAATTCATTGATTTATGCAGGTACCTTTATTAAGACAAGAATACCCTAAGGTGCAACTACATACATATGTAAAGCTTCAACTCAAAAAGTTGGCATGCGTCGCATGGTGGTTGATCCTAAATATTACCTTGGTCTTAAAATCGATATCGAAGGTTTCTCATATCCTAAGGCTTTGTTAAAAGGGTTGTATTGAGGACTGTGTAGTGCCCGAGGCCTTGGCTGTTAGAATTTAATGTGAAACGACCCTGGCAGAGGACGCATTCAAAGTTGCCTTGTGAACCCGCAGCTAGTGGGAACCACGTCAAAGCATGGGAAAAAGGGACCATCATTTCATTCTTCATTTGGCGTTTGCCCTGCGTTGTTCACTATTGTGGCTGTGGGAGAGCCCATGGGGTTTCGACGTTGGTGTGGGTGCTCTGGCCACGCTGCCTGTCCAAATGTTGCACCAGTTGCAGAGATAATTCTCTAAACGTTTATGTGAGGTAAGAGCAACACTTCTCTGCATTTTTTTTTGTATATTTAATAATTATTGGTTTGGTTTTGGTACCTGCTGGTGACTGAATCTGCATTTTCTTATGTTTATAATGTAATAGGGTTAGGCCATTCCTGTAGTTCGAGCACGTTGGAGGTTGTGACCGTCAGGATTTGATGCCTCACTTCGATTCTTCGTAAGACCTGGGGTCTTGGGGACATACCCTCGTTGATGTGGTTTTTGGTGTTGGAACTTTTGAATGGAGAGGAATGTAACCTTCTTCCAGAGTAGCTTCAGGAGGTACAAGGTGTAGCCTATGCTGAGAAGTTCTTTCCCCAGCATTTACTTGGTTTCTTTTTGATGGCTAAGTGCCAAGTTTTGTCCCCGTTGAGTTTCTTCAATAGTGCTCACTGACTAGGGGTTTCTATGACTTGTTTTCCTTTGTGATTTAAGGACTGTTGTAAACTATTATTTTTGAAGCTTTAAATGCAGACTTGTGTTTTGACTGGCTTATGATATGCTTCAATGACTATTTTAAGTTCGTTTCTCATTCGATGAAATAGGAAACGGATTTGTTTGTGGTAGTTAATCTTATTTGCTGCATGTATTTGAATGTTCCTGGCACATGCTTCTGTTTACAAGATCGTATATCATTTTCTTTCCTTTATTTCTACGACCCATACTGGAAGCTCCAAATTTGCTTACAACTATGATCTCATGTTGTAGAAAAATAGAGATGGTTCTCATGTTTGTTGACTGTAAAAACCTCTTAATAAGGGCAGAAAGAGTGTGGCCTTAAATAAAGGTTATGCAGTCTCTATACGTGGATTCCCGTACTTAGTTACTCGCGAAAAAGTATAGATTCTGTCCCTTAGAAAGGTCTTGAATGATAAGGTGTTTAAATAGTGAATTATTTGTTTCTGGAAAGTGAAAAATAGATCTTTGTTTTCACATATACATATTTCTATTGTTGTTTCAAACTGATGTATAAAGATTTTCACAGCGTTTTCATAGTAGTTTCTATTTATACCTATTTTATGAAAAGGTTTACTATATTATCTCGTGCAATGGTTTAGGGCATATTGTGGGGAAATCTTAAAGATTTCTCTCCTTGTGTAAGGGTTATGGGTATTCCCCATGTATAAAATATTGAGCTGTAAGTATAATAACCCTAGCATTTTGCCAAATAATCATTCAAGGGATAAATAAACAAAAACTTAAATTAGAAGGGACGGACGAAACAATAGTAAGATTATAATGAAGTTAATCTAATCAGATCGAGACGTTAACAACTAATAATAAAATTATAAAAGTGAAGGAAAAATACTATTGCTAAAAGAAAACATTCATCAGAATAATAAGACACATGTCTAAGTAAATAACCCTAAACTAGCATAGATTCTTTAGTTAATAATAGGATATTTTAAATGAAGGAAATTCAGGTATTGCCATAGCATCACCAGAGATTTTGTACCAGGTTAATCTAATCTATAATAGATTGATAAATACCAGATCTACCTTTAAATTACTTTTAATCTAGGTTTAGTGAGATCTATTCGCCATATTCCTAACCTGTATGGTAGCAATAGTAAATATGCACTTGTCTAAAGAAAAAGTCACATATCAAGAGTCTTATCTATCGCATGCATTGGGTCACAAGTCAAAATGAGCAGATCCGTATCTCATAGGTTTAGAAATCATTCGAAACATACTATAAGCGAAGTAGAGGCATAAAACATAAAAAGAACAGAAATTCAAAAAAATACCTATCAAAAATTTTACTCTAGCCTAACTGACTTAGACACTTCCACTTTCCTCCCAACCGTATACCGCAATCCGTTCCTAGACTATTCCACCAGTCACCCTCGAGCCAAGCTAAGCATAGCAAGTATCTAGAAGGACTAGGGAGTTATCTATCTCTTTTACTATAGCAGAGTGTCCACAAGGTTCGTTTATCAACCTATATGGTGTGTGTACATCTAACTGACATTCCCATGCAAATAATAATAATGCAGTCTTCTAATGGACACACTAGGTTTCAGTACTCTGGTGTTGAGCGCTCAGACTCACGACTGGACCCTTTTCAGTGCAACATGGGAAACGTGCCCTGCATCATTACCTTCTTTGCTATTAATACTTTTTGGGGCAAGGCTCCTAGATATTTTGGGTTTGACAACACTCGGTTCTCTAAGTGACACCTAGCATATTCAGTTATTAATCTTTAATTAATATATCTTTATTTAAATCCTCACAAATCATTTTAAATCTTTAACTTAATAAATTAGATTTTTACTCTCCTATTGGATAGTTTCGACTTTAATTGGGGGCTACTGGCCTGTCTAGATTCTTGTATGCTCAGCTTCTCTTTGAGTGGTTTCCCCAGTAAGTTTGAAAGAACAAAATAATAAAAATAAGTCATTATTTAGAATAATCATCAGTTCATTTTGACGCTCCAGAGCCCCTAGCTCAACATTAGTCATTTAGTTTGAGTTGAAGTGCTCCAAAGCTTCTCAGCTCAACACTAACTCAACCATTAGTGTTTTTCGAGCCCCCCCTTGGCTCATGCACATGTCATGCATTATCAAATTTATTACAACGTAATTAAAATAATACTCAAACAATAAAGTAGTCTTTTCTCGGGATGTCATAGTTTCAACCTCTTGCAAGGGACCTTTTGAAGATGATCATAGTTGCCACATATAAATTTTTAGAGATAACATACAATAATTATAGTGAGTGTGTCTTGCTTTGGATATTGCATATATAGATCGGTGGCATCAAAGAAGGATACACTTTCTTTTGTTTCCTTGCATGTTCTTGACAAGGTTAGGCTATAGGGAGTTAGGCTTCAAGCTAACTTAACATGGAAAATAGATCACCATAATCAACCCATGTGACCTCCCATCGAAAGCGAAATAAAATATGACAGAGTATGAGACCTTATGAGGTTTTTGCTTGAGGGATCCCTCATGCAAGAGAGGAACAAGATGATGGTTAATTTAACCCAAATCGTTCAATGAATGTCAATGGATATGGAGGCACCTTCAACTAGGAGTCTGTTTGAAGCGATGATGCCCTTCAAGGTACTAGTTAACATTTACAATCCTTTATTTCCAGGCCATATAAATGTAGATGCTTTGGATTAATGGTTATGTCCATTAGAGTGTTATTACTCTATTCAAAAAAATTATGGCAAGAAGACGATGAAATTTGTGCTCCATAAATCCCTTCCTCATGTAAAGTTTTTGTGGGATAGTTACTATGAGCAACATGCTAAAGATAAATTTGAAACATTTAGATAAAACCCACTTGGGAATCTTTTGTGGATTCCCACAAGGATAAATTCTACCTTGTTGAAAGTTACAATGATTTGTACACAAGGTGGAAAATTTTTCACAAAGTAGAGAGACCAAAATATAATGAAGTAAACCAATGTATTCCATACCTTGCACTCAAATATAGGTGTTTGAGACTCGGATTTGTTGGGTCCAGGAAATGCCCCTTTTTGGCTACCTCTATTACACCTTTTTGCCCTAATTCCATCCTATTTTCATGAGCTATATCCATGTCTTTCCAGATTAATCTATAACATTGACAGGTATAATTTGTTATTACTTTATTTGTTTTTATGCCTAAGACTATTAAAGATTATGGATCTTAGTCCTTGGTTTATACTAATTTATGTGATTTTATTTAGCCAAGGTCTAAAAGCGCAGGTGTATCAGCCCAGCAGTGCCAGCTGTGACTCTTCAACATCATCTCCTCATACTCTAAGGGATAGCGCATCCTCCACGTGAGCTGTAACAGATTTCTACTGTAACAGATATCATTGAAGAAGAGCTTAGCTACAACAGACAGGTGGCATTCCAGTTGTCAAGTCTGTTGATCCAATTTCCATCGGGACAACAACATCCTTCGGTATTAACAACTCTATTCAACATGCTATATCAGTTAGCTGTAACTGCGCAGCATGAATATCATAGATCTTCATTGCTACGCTATTTTTGTGGATCTGAAACTGTATTTATTTTTGTATAAATCCCAGAAGGCTCTCATAGCCTGGGGTTGGACAATCATTACTGGTGTAAGCTGTAAGAGAGCATTGAAGCTCATGATCTTCCATTAATAATATGAGAGAAAAATTATTCACTTCTGAGTTTTAATTAGCTGTGACTCTCAACGTCTCTGTTAGAAGGCCAGGGCCTGCCTTCTCACAGAGATAGCCGATTTAAGTAGGTAGAATAGTTTAAATTCATTTCTGTTGTGTGGTGTGGAAAGTTGCAGACATTGCTGATAGCTGTAACAGAGAATAGTTTAATTTCAATTCTGTTGTGTGGTGTGGAATGTTGCAGACATTGCTGATAGCTGTAACAGAGATTAGCTTCCTTGCTGGTAGTTTACAATTGCATATTGAATAAGCTGTAGCAGATTGGTGTGACAGTCAACTGTGTAGAACAATTAAATTAAATTGCATGTGTGTTTTAATCAACTGTAACAGGAAAGCTCAATCCCAATCAATTGGTAGTTATTTATGCTTTCTAGGACTTCCAGTAATCATCAGTAGAGTTCAAGCTTGTATTTCAATTCTGGTTGCTATTGTATCTTTAATTGCATACATAGATTAGACAGATAATGTTGGAGTTATAGTAGTCACTGGATAGATCATTTTGGTAAAGGTCGAATGCTGTAATTTGATGATCATAAGGATTTAACTTCTTGCAAAAGTAATTTCATTTCATTTCATTATTAGATCATTAACTTTCTAGATTGATTCTGTAAGAAGGATTGTTTCAATTGGGATTTGTAGATGTGTGAATTAGATTAGTTGCTTAGGGAATGAGTTGACTGAGCATTTAGGTAGGATCATTACTTACATTCATTAATCAACTACTTAATCTATTTATGCATAGATTGTGCTCATTACCTTTGAAATAAAAGGCCTTCCTGGGTTTGACAATTTATATTGATCATTCTGTGTGTTAGCTTTAATTAACTGACATGTAGAGTGCCCAACATTTTGGCGCCATTGCTGGGGATGGTAATAGATAGACAGAGTTAGTAGTTGGTTTCATTTGATTTTACTTTAGTTCAATATTTTTTTTACGGCATGCATGAATACAAGGAAAACAAATCGGGAACCCCCTTTGAATACTAACATTGCAGGTGGAAGAGGTCGAGGTCGTAATGCAGGTCAGGGAAGACACACTTATATTGAGGAGATAATTGCTAGAGCTGATTCTTCCACTAGACCACAGCGGAACTCTACAGGAAGGGGAAATTCTGTTGCTCCTAATCTTGAACATTCAGCATCCACAGTGGAGAATACAACGGGACCTTCAACTGCTGTTGCAAAAAGTAAACCTCCTGAAGATAAGGGAAGTGCTGTAGGTGCACCAGATAGAGAGGAGATTTATCATATTGATGGAACCAGAGTTACTAAAGAGGTGTGGTTGGAGACTCGTAGAATAACAGAAGAAGAAAGAAGGAAAAAAGAAGAGAGGATAAAAGAGGAAGAAGCTAAAGCAGAGGAAAAACGCATAAAAGAGACTATTGAGTTTTGGACCAGAACCATGGCTGATAGAGAACAAGGGGGTGAGAATGAACATGAGGACCGCCGAGAGGAAGAAGGAGAAAATAATTAGCCTAGTAATACTGTGGCTACATTAGAATTCCCTATCCTTCAGACACTTGGAGCAGCTCCTATGAAGAATATCTCACCATCAATCCTCCCTAATTTCCATGGTAAGTCCTCCGAGGATCTTGATGATTTTCTTTTTGAGTTTGATATTCTTTGTCACAGCTATGATTACACCTCCAGTGCTCAGAAGCTGAAGCTATTCCTAGCCACCTTGAAAGGAAATGCTCTGCGCTGGTTCATGAGTTTGGGTTGTGAGACCATTACTACTTGGGACCAAATGAAGAACACCTTCCTTTCTAAATATCAAGAATATTGTAGAACTAGAGATAGAAAGGAAGAGTTGTTCAAAATGGTTCAAAAGGATGAAGAGAGTTTGGAAGACTTTGTGGAGCGATTACTGTACAATTTGCAAAGATCTGGTCATGCTGAGATTGGCAAGGATGTGCTCAAGATCATCTTGCTAAGAGGAATCAGGGAAGATTGCCTTGACATGTTGAATCTGCTTGGTAAAGGGGATATCTCGAAGGAACCTTTTGAAAAAATTGTTGAATTATGCCAAATGTACTCCAGGGGATCTTCCAGAACTAGCAAACGAGACAAGGATCAAGATCAGGATGCTTTCACTAGGACTCAAAAGTCAGCTAGTGGAGGTGCCACTCGAGCAAAAATATGCAACCTACTGGATAACTTTAAAACAGATATGAAGAGTTCCCTGTCCTCAAAGCTGGATGCCATGAAGGAAAAACAGAAACAAGTAATAGAAGAGCTTACACTTGGAGTATTCTGTCCCAAATGTATAAAGAAGCATCCACTGAAGGAGTGCACGTTGGACAAAGCAGAGGTGTGTAGGATATGTGAACTCGAGCATGAAACTAAAGAGTGTCCTTCACTATCTAAGGTTAAAGTAGTCCTGCAGGTGTCTATTCCTGATGTAGAGCCAACATACTTTATGGCACAGAAGAAACCATGAAAGCCTAGAAACCAAGGTATGAATCCAGTTCTAGCATTTTTTCTGCATAATATGAATGGAATGAACAACATGCATAATATGAATACACAATTCCCTTCACATTTTTCCAACAACCAGTGGCATCCATCTCAAAACCCAATGCAAAATTCTAATTCATGGACACCTTAGCCACAATAGTCAAATCAAGCTCCTTGGAATTCCAACTGGAGGAACCCTTACCAAGGAAATAACTTTCCCCATCACCAGACTCAGTATCAACAATACCCTCCTCAACAATATCAGCACTAGCAGTATCAACAACCACAACTCCCTTTCCAGAATAATGCCACACCCATGAATGCACCACTTCAACCCCAGCTACCTGCACAACCTAACCCGAACCCAAACAATAAAGCAGTCCATTAGTTTGAGACTGCCAACATGCCTGCATACTCCATTACTCAGATTCCATGCAATGATATACAATTACGATCAGGGAGGGTAGTGGAGCCTATTATCACCGAGGATCTGTCATCCCCAGTGACTGAAACTGGAGTAAATCAACACTATTCAGCAAGCCCCATTATTGAGGATGTTGATACTCTTACTAAAGCAGCAGCTGAAACTCAGGAAGCAACACACAATCTGCTACAGCCTACATATTTGAACAGAGAACCACCATATCCTGAACGATTGCAGCTACAGAAGACAGTGGAACAGCCCCGATTTGATCTCGTGGGAGAGTTGAAGAATTTATATGTTAAAATTCCACTATTACAGGCCCTTCATGATGTGCCTATTTATGCTAAGACAGTTAAAGATTTGTGTGTTAAGAAACCAGGAAGAAAGCCCAGGAATCCTCCCATTGTCCACATGCTGGGAAAACTGTTAGATTAATAATGGGAAAGGCCCCTATGGAAAAGTATGATGACCCTGGGAACCCGATTGTTATAGTGCACATAGGGAACACACGGATTCCAAATGTCTTGGTGGATTTGGGCACAACTATTAATGTTATGACCATAAAAACTGTGAAGGAATTGGGACTCACTAATCTTCGGCTAACCCCTACTGTTTTGGAACTTGCTGATAGATCAACGATCAAGCCTGAAGGAATTTTAAATGACCTTGTAATCTCAATAGACTCGTGGGAATACCATGCAGACTTTTTTGTGTTACAGCCAAAATATCAGTTGGGGGGACACCCACTGATCCTGGGAAGACCATGGTTGGGCACAGCTGATGCCTGTATCAGCTGTCAGTCAGGTTCTATGACCATTTCAGATGGGACTGAGATCAAGAATCTAACCCTATACCCTCCAGCTCGACCAAGCACAGAAGCTGATACTCCATTATGGGTAGATTTGGAGGAGGAAGAGGGAGTTCAGCCACTCTTAACCATAGGGAGAGCCTTGACATTTAAAGATGAAACAGAGGATGATGCCATTAATAGTTTCATCAGTGAGCCCACGTCAGTTAATAAGAATGTTTATCAGATCTTGGACAGTACTTTAGCTACAACAGAACAAGAAAACCTTACAGAATAAACTCTGATCAGTGATGACAATGTAATTCCAGTACTTAAGAATTTGAAGAGTGTTCCAGTGGAGGTTGAGCCACGAAAAACATTGAATATTAATCCTAATATGGCACCTAGCGAGCTGGAATAGCTAGTCAGTCTGCTGAAACAACGTAGGGGAGCTTTTTCTTGGGAATACACAGATATGAAGGGGATTCCCTCTCATCTATGCACTCATCACATTTATAATAAAAGTGACTCCAGGCCTGTATGCCAACCCCAACGAAGGATGAACCCAAACTTGAGAGACATAGTGAAAGAGGAAATTGAGAAACTGTTGGAAGTTGGATTCATATATCCAATTTCAGATAGTGAGTGGGTTTCTCCACTTGTGATCGTGCCAAAGAAAAATAGGAAATGGAGGGTTTGTGTGGATTACAGAGAATTGAACAATGCAACGCAGAAAGACCATTTTCCCTTACGCTTCATCGATCAGGTCCTTGATACCTTGTATGGGAAGAAGTATTTCTCCTTTCTGGATGGATTTAGTGGCTACAACCAGATTCAGATTGCTCCAGAAGATCAGGACAAAACCACTTTCACTTGTCCTTTGGGGAAGTTTGCATACCGAGTACTTCCTTTTTGGTTGTGCAACGCACCAGCTACATTTTAGAGGGCAGTGATTGGAATCTTTTCAGAAATGGTGAATGATTGCATGGAAATCTTTATGGATGACTTTACTCCATATGGTGATAGCTATGAAGAAGCACTGAAGAACTTATAAAAGGTCTTGAAACACTGTGAACAAAGTCAGCTCTCTTTGAGCACTAAAAAGTACCACATGATGATGAATGAAGGCATAGTGCTAGGGCACTTCATCTCTTCTGCTGGTATCTAGGTATACCCATCTAAAATCAAGGTAATTGAAAACACACCAACTCCTGGAACTCAAAAGGATGTGCATAGCTTCTTGGGGCATGCTAGTTATTACAGAAGATTCATAGAAAATTTTTCCAAACTAGCTTCTCCTTTGTTCACTTTGTTAATGAAGGGTGCACAGTTTATCTGGAATGATGCATGCCAAACATCATTCACTGAGCTAAAAAAGAGGCTGTCCACCACACCCATCTTGAGAGGACCCAATTGGGCTCTGCCTTTCCATATTTCTTCAGATCCTTCAAACACTGCCATTGGAGCAGTTTTGGGACAACAGGAAGGTAATGCTCCTTATGCTATTTATTATATTAGTTAAAATCTATCTCATGCTGAGTTGAATTATACTGTCACAGAAAAAGAATTCCTTGCCATTGTTTATGCCATCAATAAGTTTAGGCATTATATTACTGGATATTCTACTTTGGTTCACACTGATCATTCTTCCATCAAGTATTTAATGAATAAACCAATCACAAATGCTAGAGTTACTAGATGGCTGTTACTACTACAGGAATTTGATATCACAATTATTGATAGACTAGGGAAGGAAAATGTTGTTGCAGATTTATTATCTCGACTTACTAATAATGATGACAATTTACCAGTCGAAGATTCCTTCCCTGACGAACATTTGTTCGCAGTATCAGCTCATTCCCCATGGTATGCAAATATTGCTAACTTTTTGGCTGCAGGTAAGCTTCCAGCACATCTGTCGAAGAGAGAAAGAAAGAAAATCATATGCCGGAGTGCTAGGTACTGTTGGATTGATGGCCATCTTTTTTACACTGGGCTTGATTTAGAAATCAGAAGATGTGTTAGAGATGATTAAATCTTCAGCATTCTTAAAGCTTGCCATGATGAGCCCTATGGGGGACATTTTGCTGACAAGAGGACAAGTCATAAAGTTTTGAGAATGGGCTATTTCTGGTCTACATTATTCAGGGATGCAAAGAAGTATGTTCTGGCATGTGATAGTTGCTAGAGGATGGGCTAACCCAACATATTAGATGAGATTCCTTTACAGCCACAACTTGTGGTTGAACCATTTGAAAGGTGGGCCCTAGATTTTGTAGGGCCTATCAACCCTCCCTCAAAGCAGAAAGTTCATATCTTGGTTTGCACAGACTTTATGACTAAATGGGTGGAAGCTGTAGCCTTGGTTAAGGCCAATGATCAGGGTGTGATTGATTTCTTGTATGAAGGAATTTTTACTCGCTTTGGAGTACCCAAGGAGATCATTACAGACGGTGGACCATAGTTTGTATCTCACAAGCTGAAAGCACTGTTGCATAAATTTCATATTCAGCACAAAATAACCTCACCATATCATCCATAGGCCAATGGGCAGGTGGAGAGCACAAACAAGGTTATTGAGGCTATTCTGACAAAAACAATGAAGAGCCATCATAAAGATTGGGATGAAAGACTTCCAGAGGCACTGTGGGCCTATCACACTACTTGGCGTAACACCACTGTTTTTTCCCCATACGAGCTAGTAAATGGCAAGAACATTGTTTTCCCAATTGAATTTGAAATCAGAACTTTGAAAACAGCCGTTGAAGCAAATCTTGATTTATCAGAGGCTTAGAGGAATCGACTGAATCAGCTCAATGAATTGGATGAGAAACGCACAACTGCAGTGCATCATACAACTTTAATCCAACAACAACGCTCTAGATGGCATGACAGATTTCTAAATAAAAGAGTCTTCCAGGAAGGAGATTGGGCTCTATTGCACGATTCATGGTTTAAGAGGGATTTTAAAGGCAAATTGCGCACCCATTCGTTGGGAACCTATCAGATAGATCGGGTATTTGATAATGGAATAGTCCGATTGATCACCATTGATGAGAACAAAGTACCATTATTCACAAATGGTCATCGGCTGCGACTGTATCACAGGACAATCTCAAGGGAGGCTTTTATTTCACAAGTTGCATCTAATCCAGAGTATCAGTTAACGTTAGGATAGGGATTTTTAAACCCTGTGAATTCCTAAAAGTTGCAGTTTCCACACGTATTTTTGTACATAAATAATCGATTTTTCTTTCATTCTGTATTTTATCTATTTTTAATTCTTCTTGCACTTGATCGGTTTGTTTTTAAGAACTGTGTGTAGGAACTTATTGGAGGAGCATCAACTGTGACTGGGGTAGATGACTGTAGACACCCCATATTTGTTCCTAATCTAATAAAGCTCTTAGAAGAAGATGAATATTTCATGGTCTTTCACAAATAAAATTTGCTTATACTACAGTTGGACGCAGTTGCAACTCCACCACATTTTCCCATTCTGCCAAATTCGCAGCTGCGACTCTGCTACATTTTCCCATTCTTCCAGAATTTGCAGCTGCCACTCTACTACATTTGCCCATTCTACCAAAATTCGTAGCTATGACTCCGCTACATTTTCCTATTCTTCCAAACTCACAGCTGCGACTCCGCTACATTTGCCCATTCTTCCAAAATTCGCAGCTGCGACTCCGCCACTTTTGCTCGTTCAGCCAAATCTTGCAGCTGCGATTCCGCTACTTTCCTTATCTTTCTAATTTGGCAGCTGCTACTTCTCCATTTCTGTCTCATTTTTACTCCTTCCCAGCAGCTACGACTCCGCCAATTTTTTCCATTCCGCTAAGTATAGCAGTTGATATTCCACGACCTTTGTCCGTTCTACTAAATCTAACACCGCGGCTCCATTCCTTCCACTTCATTATAGCTCCTTCCGTACAACTGCAACTCTGCCATTTTTTGTTTATTTTGCTAGATTTCGCAGCTGATACTCCACTGTTTTGTCTGCTCTTCAATTAATGATGCCAATAACGATGTGACTAGGCGTCAGTTTTGGCGCTTGCTCCACACGGTCCAACCATGATCCACCATGAAGGACAATTCGGATGCCTTGAGTAGATGTCAGACTGGGTGGCAAGGGCCACGTACTTCGACACATGTGCATTTACATCCGTTGGGACGACGACCGACCGCAATGATTAATTCATGGCTCAAATTCATAAATGCAAGGTACAGATCCTATCTTTTACATGATTTGGCAGAAGAATTAATACGGTAATAATGATTATGTCCTGTCATAAACCTCAATCAATGAACCAAATTGAATCACACTTTAAAGATTAAGTTAAAGGTCATAATTCAGATTATTTTTCTATCACCTTACCTGATTTTGCACCTGTTACTCCTATCTGCCAACCTCGTCGCTTCCATAGAACGTTCATACTATCATAGACTAGCCTGAAACCTGATTCTTGAACTCCAACGACCCTTTGCATGTTCGTAAGCTGCAACTCTCCACTTCTAAACTAGAAATTGTTGAGATCTTAACCTTGAGGAGAGGTTAAAATGGGAAATCCAGTCAGACACGAACTTGTGAATACAGATGCTATGCGTGCCAATGCAGAGCTTCTCAATATTTTTATAGCAGCAGGTTGGATGGAGTATTTTGCACAGTTGAATGGTTTTCACACAGAAACCGCATTGCAATTCACCCTTAGCCTGACTGATACTCATGCCAAGGTTAGAGGACTGCACGTGGATGTTACAGAAGAAATCATAGTTGAGGTTACTGGTTTTCCCATGGTGGGAAAGAAGACATTTGGGTAGAAAGAACATAATGCGAATGCAGTGAGGGAATTTCTATCAGTAGGAGAACAGGTTATTCCAAAGCTCCGTGGGCTTGAACTGGCATCCTTACCACCACCTTGGAATCAATTTGCAGTCTTTGTGAAGAGACATATTTATTGTGGAGGTAGGTACTAAGTTGTTTCATTCTCTGAACTTCCCTTACTATATCATTTATGAAATGGTATCTTAGTAAATATACCATTCTATCTATTTAAATCCCTACAAACCATGGCTGGCTATGCAAGAACTGCTCAACACCCTGTTTCCTCCCTCACTAATCATGGTTTAATTAAATTATTGGTCCTAAGAGCCATTGCCAATCATCATTTAACTTGGGAGCAATTTTTGGCTGGGGACGCACCAATCAGACAACTTGTATTAGAAGAGGGAGGTGCTGGTGAGGATAGTGAGGACCGGAGTTCCTCAAACCCAGTTGGGGGGGAGGTTGGAGTAACAGAAAGTTAGGCCAACAATGAAAGGGAAGTAAGTAAAGAAGAGGCTGGAGTAGCAGAAAACCCTATAATTGAAGGAAGTGTGATGGAAACCTTGGAGCAGGAGGTAGAAAAATTGGAATTTGTAATTGCAGAGTCAAGTACTCAATTGAAAGAACCTGAAACTGGAGCAGTTGTTGAAGCTGCGACAGTTGAAGCTGAAATTACAGAAGTAGGGATTCAGAAGGAAGGATATCGGCCCGAAACAGTAGCAGAAGGGACTATGGAAGTCTTGGGAGTAGAGTCCTCTTCAGAAATAAGGGGCACCATTATTGAAGAAGAAGAAACCAGGGTGAACACCCCTGTGTCAAAGAAACGAAGAATAGAATCAAGGAACAGGGGTCATACACCCATGGCAGCAAAGAGGAAGAAGAGTCGGATTGTCAAAGCATCAGTAGCAGCAAGTAGTGAGGAAGACCCAGTGGGATTGTTGAGGAAAAGAAGAACTCGGTCAGCAGTAGCAGCTGTGACAGTGGCAGCAGCAGAAGTAACTATAATGGCAACAGAATTAACAGGGACAGCAGCAGAAGCTGATACAGTGGATGTTGTCGGGGGTAACAGTGGAACACCCCTATCAGAGATGACAGGAGTAGTTAAAGGGAATAGGGGGTCACCTACGTTAGAAGAAGCACATACAGTAGGGGTAGATATAGAGATTCCTATTTTGAACCCCAAATTGCCTACTGTTATACGGGAACCCTCTAGGGAAGAACCCCAAATTGAAAACCTCCTGTTTGAAAATGAATTATTAAAGGAGGAAGTGCAAACATTAAGAAAAGAATTGGAAAAGTGGAAGGGAGCAGCTGGAAGACAAGCAGAGAAAAATTTGGATACATTAGCAAACGGTGCAAATCTGTTGGAAAACCCATCTTTTGCATTTGAAAATGAGAAGTATGGGGAGACTGTTTGCCCATAATGTGGAGATATATTTGCTTCAGCAGGACAGAGAGTTGTTGTGTTGGGACTTTCATCCCAGAGTCATGTACATATAAAGGAGGTGGAAGAAGGAATGCCAGGGATGGAATTGATAGAGGAGAATGAGCCAAGAATGGAAGAAATCCCTTATTTAAATTTAGAGGATGAAATGGTACAGTCCCAGCCATCAGGGGATACTGAGCTCCTTCAGGACCAGTCTTACCAGTCAGAAAGATCTGATAAAAATCAGAAACAATCTCAGCAGTTTAAAGAAACAGAGGAATAGGGGACTGTTACACAAGAACCAGTACCCTTGAGAATGTTTAAATTTGCAACTCAGATAGCAACATTTGATGTGGAGAATCAGGAGGGAAACACTGCTACACAAGAACCAGTGTTTCCAAAATAATTTGCTATAGTGGTAAAACAAACTGAGATGGCTGAGATTGAAATGAAAGACTTGGGTGCTGTTACACAAGAACCAGTAACCCTAAAAATACTAACCGGGACTGTAACACTGACTGAGGAAGCTGAGATGGATATGGATATGAAGAATGCTGTTGCACAAGAACCAACATCCTTAAACCCTATGGCTGATACTGCACCACATGCACATGCCACTACAATCCCGATAAAAGATGAAGCTGTCACAGTGCTGAGGCAAGACAAGGAAGTCATTCATCTAGATTCTGATGATGAAAAGGAGGTAGAAGACAGAAAAATTCAACGACTAGAGAAGAAAATTCTCTGGTTAAACCTTGAACTGGATAAATGGCTCAAATGGATGGAACCGTTCAAAGAAGGTATGATCCCTCTCCAGGAGCATAGGAATGTCATTAAGGGACTAAGAGAAAAATGGGCTGAGGAGCTATTCTTCCAGAAACTTCGGTGGGAAAAAATCCAAGAAAAATTGGAAGGTTTGAAGAAGCTTGAGTCCCTACAGCAGGACAAAAATCAAATGTATAATCTTTCTATAGAATTGATGATTTGTAGAGCTCCATCACCCTCTTATCTTGTCTTCCTCTATGAGCAAACAACCTTATTTAAATTGAAGGCTCTCAAAGATGGAAGATCATTTCAGTTGGCAACAACTGATCAATTTCTGGAGACTTTTCTGAAGAGTGACTTTGAGGATCAACATTTGTTATGTGAGTTATATTTGCATGATAGGGCTTGCTATATTTTCTTTCCATCTGACCCTTTACCTGATCTTGGGGATGTTCAGCTGAGGGCATTTTCCTCCTTTGTCATTAACCATGTAAGATGGAAGGATGCTTTCCAAACCATCCTCAGTGATGAGGAGAATTCTACTCTCTGGATTAGGGAGGAACCTCAGAATCCACCAGTATTCATGGCCTGTCATTCTAAATCCCTCAGGGTTCCTTCAATTGCTCAATATTTTGAGAGCCTGTGAGATAAACTCCTTACTACATGCTTCCCAATGATTCTTAATATGCAGCAGGATGGCCTGGAAGGCAGTGAATACATATGGCTATACTCATCCTCATCTTTGAAGGAAATGGATCCATATGGCTTCGAAAATTTCAGGCAAGCCTTCACTAGGGTGCCTAGATATGTGCAATGTATGCAGAGCTGTGGACCTTGGTGGATTGGTTTAAGATTGAAGTTCCCCCTCATTTGGTTACCTATAAGCAATTCTTACAGAACCAATTATGATCTAACATTAGAAGAAGAAGAGAGTTGGTGGGAGAATTGGGTATACTACTATGGGTTTGTCCCTCGAGGGGAGGCACCAGAATTTGCTTATAACATCACCAATCTCCACAGATTTCACTCAGATTCAGATTCAAACTAAAGGAGGTTGTTGCATGAGGACATGCAATTGGGTAGTTGGAGGGAGATGTTGGGTCAAGGAAATGCCCCTTTTTGGCTACCTCTATTACACCTTTTTGCCCTAATTCCATCTTATTTTCATGAGCTATATCCATGTATTTCCAGATCAATCTATAACATTGATAGGTATAATTTGATATTACTTTATTTGTTTTTATGCCTAAGACTGTTAAAGATTATGGATCTTAGTCCTTGGTTTATACTAATTTATGTGATTTATTTAGCCAAGGTCTAAAAGCGTAGGTGTATCAACCCAACAGTGCCAGCTATGACTCTTCAACGTCAGTTCCTCATACTCTAAGGGACAGTGTATCCTCCACGCGAGTTGTAACAGATTTCTACTGTAATAGATGTCATTGAAGAAGAGCTTAGCTACAACAGACAGGTGGCATTCCAGCTATCAAGTATGTTGATCCAATTGCCATCGGGACAGCAACATCCTTCAGTATTAACAACACTATTCAACACGCTGTATCAGTTAGCTGTAACTACACAGCATGAAGATCATAGATCTTCATTGCTGCACTATTTTTGTGGATCTGAAACTGTCTTTCTTTTTGTATAAATCCCAGAAGGCTCTCGTAGCCTGGGGTTGGACAATCATTACTGGTGTAAGCTGTAACAGAGCATTGAAGCTCATGATCTTCCATTAATAATATGAGAGCAGAATTCTTCACTTCTGAGTTTTAATTAGTTGTGACTCTCGGCGTATCTATTAGAAGGCTAGGGCCCGCCTTCTCACAAAGATAGCCGATTTAAGTAGGTAGAATAGTTTAAATTCATTTCTGTTTTGTGGTGTGGAAAGTTGCAGAGATTGCTGATAGCTGTAACAGAGAATAGTTTAATTTCAATTCTGTTGTGTGGTGTGGAATGTTGCAGACATTGCTGATAGCTGTAACAGAGATTAGCTTCCTTGCTAGTAGTTTACAATTGCATCTTGAATAAGCTATAGTAGAGTGGTGTGACAGTCGACTGTGTAGAACAATTCAATTAAATTGCATGTGTGTTTTAATCAGCTGTAACAGCCAAGCTTGATCCCAATCAATTGGTATTTATTTATGCTTTCTAGGACATCTAGTAATCATCAGTAGAGTTCAAGCTTGTATTTCAATTCTGGTTGCTGTTGTATCTTTAATTTCATACATAGATTAGACAGATAATGTTGGAGTTACAGTAGTCACTGGATAGATCATTTTGGTAAAGGTCGAATGTTGTAATTTGATGATCATAAGGTTTTAACTTCTTGTAAAAGTAATTTCATTTCATTTCATTATTAGATCATTAACTTTCTGGATTGATTCTGTAAGAAGGATTGTTTCAATTGGGATTTGTAGATGTGTGAATTAGATTAGTTTCTTAGGGAATGAGTTGGTTGAGCATTTAGGTAGGATCATTACTTACATTCATTAATCAACTGCTTAATCTGTTTATGCATAGATTGTGCTCATTACCTTTGAAATAAAAGGCCTTCCTGGGTTTGACAATTTATATTGATCATTCTGTGTGTTAGCTTTAATTAACTGACATATAGAGTGCCCAACAGGAGTAGAATATGCTTATAAAATACTATAGTGGTCTACATACGTCCATCCAAATAAAAGTGGATTTGTTAGACATATCCTCACATGGAAATCTTATTGATATGTAGTTAAGGATAAAGAAATTTCATTAGAAAAAGGGTAAGAGAGACTTTGGGTCTACAAATATTCCACAAAGAATCATGCTAAAAGAGACATTAACTAAAGGACATAGCATGGAAATCTAACCTCAACACAACTAGTCCAACTACAAGGGAAGGACGGTAACCAAAATTCAAAGGACACTGATAAGTATCATGAGTTCCACAAAATTCCTTGGAATGACATTGATGTCCATTTGCTCCAAGTAGTCACTATTGGTTTAATTGAAATCCTAAGAATCAGATTTGACCTTAGCTTCTATCTGAATGTCAGATAATGGGAAATGGATCATTAATGTATAACTTGGTGTTACCATCACAACCAAAAAAGTCTAGCCATAGAAACCATAGGGACCCAAGAAAAGTGATGGATTCTTCTGCTCACATATTTGGATGATGGATGACTACTCTATATTTCATTTTCAACATAGGTAGACATAAAAACCTATTCTCAATGGAGGTCATCAAGAGATTGAAGTTGTTGACGACACCATGCCATCAACCATACACCATCAATTTGTTGAGTAAGGTATGAGACATCCATGTTAAATAGAAATTTCACCTACACTAAGTCATTAATCCCTTCAAAGATGGGTTATTGTGTGATGTTTTCCTAGTCTATGTTTGGAATGTTCTTTTAGGACAAGCATACATGTGAAGTATCCAGGCCTTTTATTGCTATTACAACTGAGAGGGGGGGTGAATCAGTTTTAATTATATCAATCATCAATTTATCTTTCCTTTTAAAATTATATTAGTATTCACAAAATGATTGTCAAGATAATGAATAAGATAAGCAGAGAACTAGTAATCATCATTCACACATATGATGTACACAAACACAAATATTCATGAGGAAAACCATAAGGGAAAAAAAAATCTTCTTATTAGAATGATAAGCAGTCGTTTAACTCTTGTACATCAATTATCTTTGAGAACCAACTCATGATGAGGCTACAACCGCAGTTTAACAAGCTACAACTTGTTGAGAGCACCAACTCTCATATTTTTCTAGCACCCACTAGAAGGAAGCACCCACTCCCAATATTCATGCATCAACCTAATTTATAGAGGAAAGAAATCCTCCCTAGCACCTCCCTTCCACCCTATGTAATATTTTTTCAGTCAATTATATTTCATGGTTCAGATATATCAGTACATACCCTTTTCATTTTTGTTCTGTGCTACTACATCTTAGATTTCTGTGCATTCTATTCTTCATTAAATCGAGCCACACTCTTTCCTTCTGAATTGTTTTCTTCGAATCATAGCTTCATCTTCTTCAGCCAGTAACCATTCCTCTTTATCCTCTCAATTCTCCAATTTTTTTTTCTACTCGATTGGTTTTTATAGATGCTGAAGTTATATGCCTCGATCTCTTTAACTTCCAGATGTTCCAATTCTAAAACTAAAGCTATCTCTTTACCTCCTAATTCAAAAATTGAACTGTCTCTTTGAATTCCAGAACTGACTAATTACTAAATAAATAAATGTTTGAATGATTTTTCTACCACTGAAACTTTAGCAAAACAATTATTTTTATCTTCATTAAAAACTCCCTTTATTTATTGATGGGTTAAACGCCCACAATAATTTAAATATGCAGTCTGTCTGAGTCGCAGCTCGCAGTTGTCTAAGTCACAATTTGTCTAAGTCATAGCTCGCAACTGTCTGAGTCGTAGCTCTTAGCTATCTGAGTTGCAGCTTGTAGCTGCAGCAACATGCCCTGTTTTGTGTTCCAACCTTGGAAGCTTGTCTGAGTTGCATCTTGTCTGAGTCTTAGTTGTCTGAGTCGCAGCTCACAACTCGCAGCTGAAGTTGGTATGGTCTGAGTCACCCGCCTTGTATGCTTTCCAACCATCAATGACAAGTGAATCATAGTGCCCACAATCTCCCCCTTTGGCATTGATGGAAACCTAAAATTTATGATGCTGCAAGTGTAATCACCGACTGCTTGTCATCTGCAAATACATGAACTTCTCCCCCTTTGACATCAATTTCAAAGAAAACATGACAATACTTCTCCCCCTATCAAGATGAACTCAAAAAATAGCAAAGAAAACATTCTGGAACCATCTCATAATTACATCAGATATGTAATAAGCACAAACTCCCCTTTCCAAAGTGAACAAGTTAATTGGAATAAGATATGACACCCAACTTCTGGCATAGATATTCAAACTGGATTTTGGATAAGGGTTTAGTAAATATATCAGCAATCTGTTCTTTAGAAGGAATGAAATGTAATTGGACAACTTTGTTTGTAACTTGCTCCCTTAAAAAGTGATACTTGGCTGGAATGTGTTTGGTCTTGGAATGAAGAACAGGGTTCTTGGAGACACTAATAGCACTTGTGTTATCACAATGAAGAGGAATAGATTTAGCATATGTTACTTTTAGATATGCATGAGTTTGAATCATCCATAGAGCCTATGTACAACATGTGGCCGCAACAATGTATTCAAGTTCTGTGATAGACAAAGCTATAGAGCCTTGCTTCTTACTTAGCCATGCTACTAGTAAATCACCTAAGAAGAATTCACCTCCACTTGTGCTCTTTCTTTCATCCAAATAGTTTTCCCAGTCAGCATCTGAATATGTTGTTAACTGAAAGTTCTGATTTCTAGGATACGAGAGACCATAAGTCATTGTGCCTTTCAAATTTTTGAATATCCTCTTAATAGCTACTAAATGGCTTTGCTTAGGAGTAGACTGAAATCTACCTACCATACCAACAACTTGCATTATATCAGGACAAGATGCTGTGACGTACAACAGGATACCTACCATTGACCAATATGTTCTTTGATCAACATCTGGTGATACATCATCCTTGCTGAGTTTGCATCCAACAACCATGGGTGTGCTGACAGGTGAAGAATATTCCATATGAAATCTCTTTAACATCTCCTTCAAGTAATTCGCTTGGGAGAGAAATAAACCTTCAAAAATCTAATTGATTTGAAGACCAAGAAAGAATGACAACTCTCCTATCATTGACATCTCAAACTCATATTGCATGGCATTAGAAAACCACTGAACAAAAGAATCATTAGTACATCCAAAATAATGTCATCCACATAGACCAAAACAACTAATAAATCAACACCTTCAACCTTGATGTACAAATTATTGTCAAAAGTACCTTTCTTAAAACCTTTGTCCAGTAGATACTTATCCAATCTATAATACTAGGCTCTTGGTGCTTGTTTCAATCCATATAGCGCCTTCTTTAGTTTGCAAACATAGTTAGGATTCTCTATCAGTTGAAATCCTTCAGGTTGCTCCATATAGACTTCTTCTTCCATATTTCCATTAAGAAATACTAATTTAACATCCATCTGATACAATTTGAAGTTTTTGTGGCTAGGATAAGCAAGAAACATTCTAATGGCTTCTAATCTTGCCACTGGTGCACAGGTTTCATCAAAATCCCGACCCTCAATTTGTGCATACCCTTTATAGACCAATATGACTTTATTCCTCACAACCTGTCCTTGTTGATTCATCTTGTTTTTAAACACCCATTTAGAGCCTATTACATTCTTATATGTAGGTCTAGGAACAAGTTCCCAAGTATTATTCTTCTCAATTTGATCAAGCTCTTCCTTCATGGCTTTAATCCAATCTTCATATTTACTAGCTTCATCAAAGTTCTTGGCTTCAACCATAGATAGAAAAGCAATCTATGATTGCTCTGAAGCTTCAATCATCTTTCTTCTTGTCTGAACACCTTTATTCTTGCCACCAATTATCTGACTTTCAGGATGATTCTTTTTAACAATTCTGGAAGGTGATTTTGTTTCTATCTATTGATTTGAAATTGCCTGAATATTTGCATCTCCATCATCTAACTCACATTCTTCTCTTTCTAATTCTTGGACCTCTTCATCTTCAATTTCAATTGTATTCTCTGCATCTGGTTCAATATTGCTTATCTGATCATTTTTAACTGAGATTTATTCATCAATTTTAATGTCAATACAATCAACTACTTTATGCAATCTTTTATTATATAACATCTATATCCTTTGTTGTTTGTTGCATATCCCAAAAATATACCTTCATCAGCTCAATCATCATATTTTCCAAGATGTTCATCATTATTTTTAATATAGCATTTACTTCCAAATATTTTGAAATGCTTAGTAGTAGCACGTCTCCCAAACCAAATTTCATAAGGAGTCTTATCACTATTTGGTCTTAGATGCACTTTGTTAAGAATATGGACAGTTGTATGAATTGCTTCTACCCAATAAATCTGAGAAATGTTTTTTTCATTCATCATTGATCTTGCCATTTGTTGGACTGATCTATTATGTCTTTCGACTACTCCATTTTGCTATGGAGTCCCTGGAATAGTATATTCCCTTTTGATCCCATGTTTATCAAAAAATTCTTTAAAATCTCCTAAACTAAAATCTCCTCCTCTATCAGACCTTACTTCCTTCAATCTTTTTCTTGTTTGATTCTCAGTCAGAGCCTTAAACACTTTGAATTTTTCAAATGCTTCAGATTCTTCTCTCAGAAAAGCAACCCACGTGAGTCTAGATTAATCATCAATAACCAACACGAAATAGTTTTCTTTTCCTGTACCTTCCTTACTGAATGGTCCACATAAATCCATATGTACTAACTGAAGGGGATTATTTGTTGATGTAAAACCTTTTGATTTAAACTAAGTGTGGGTCATCTTACCCATTTGACATGACTTACACACTGAATCATATGGCTTTGATATCTTTGGAAGATCCTTTACTACCCTATTGTTACTAAGTTTGATTATATGATCAAAATTCAAATGTCCAAGTCTCTTGTGCCACAACCAACTCTCATCATACTGGCTTAGATGAAATTCCTCCTTTTCTTCATTCAAAACATAAACATTATTTTCTGTCCTTATGCCTTTTGCAATCAATTGTCTTGAAGGTACAGATTTTATCGTGCAACCTTTCGAATCAAAAACTACTTCACACCCTCTGTTGTAGACCTGACTGGCACTAAGGAAGTTATGTTTTAAACCATTAAAAACAACACGTCTTGAGCTTTTCCTCTGCCATTACTCAAGCTTACCATCCCTTTTCCTTCGATTTTTCTTGGAGCATCATTTCCAAAGGTCACATTTCCTAATTTACTTTCGTTTAGAGATAGAAATTTATTTTTATCACCCATCATGTGTTTAGAACAACCACTGTCAATATACCAAAGATCCTTTTGCCTTTGAGCAGAAAGTACTAATCCACATTTGTCACTTTCTTTATTTTTCCAAACCTTAGCCTTTTCAAATGTATAATTTATTCTCGGCTTTGTTTTTTACTTCCTTAAATGACAGTCTAAAGCTTTGTGTCCAAAATTATGACAAACAAAGCATTCTGGCTCATTATTTAATAGATCAAAAGAGTTGATATGTTGATAATTGGTTCTTCTTTTAGTTGTGGATTGAATTGTGTGATATCCTTGTTTCCTCACTGACAGTCCAACTCTGTTTTGTAGCAGCTGACTCTTTGAATTCTGTAGTTGCATACTTCTAAATTTAATTCCACAATTTGCAATTTTATGACCAAAGTTAGAACAATAATAGCAATAACCATAGAAAAATATTTGGTACCTGGATATTGGTCTTCTTTCTGGGCTTGATTGCTTTGTCTTTTGTTGGCTATGTTCCTGATCAGATCTCAACTTATCTTTGTTAATTTTTGTGATATCCCTCCTTTATGACCTATTTTAATCTTTATTCGGTTACTTTTAATAAATGTGATTGTATCTATGTAAATGGCCCTGGTGATGAGCTCAAGGCCAAAGCCCCACCAGTGGACCTAGAAACTAGTATTATGTTCATACATGTTGTTCTAGACTGAGGGGACTAAGAATAGGTTGAACTTAACGATGTGAAAACGATTCCACTGGGGAATATGGTTGTCTCGCTGGAAGGCCATGAAAACTTAAGACATGAATGACAAATGTCATCTTGATGCTAGAAGGAACTTGAAGAAAAGTAAGCGTTGATTATGTTGACCTAATTTAAGGATTCATCTGAGAAGGGTTGTCGAAGGAAGTACTAACTCCTCTCAAGTCTCCTAGCAAATATTAAGACTTCTATATTATAAATGAGGATATTATTCCCTAGATAATATACGAACAAAGGAACATATATATATATATAGTCAAGTGTGGTATTGTATATATATGAACAAAGGAATATATATATATATATATATATATATATATATATGAATAATAAAGTGTGATACATATATACATATATGTGTGTGTGAACAAAGGACTAAAATGACCAAGTCGCATGAGATAAATAAAGTGTTATTTGTTTTCTCTCCTTATAATGGAAGACCCGACCATTTATGAGAGGGAGCATGCTTAAGGTAGGTAAACTCTTAAATTATTTCATGGGTGATGTAACCGAGGAAGTAGGTTACCACTCTACTTCCATTGACAAGTGTCAAGTGCTTGGGGGGTAGCTGTTGGAAAATTCAACATGAAGAGGGCGCAAATCACCTACCGAAAGGGGGAGTAAAGAGTGGGCCGGAGGTACCGAGAGTTTTGAGGAGTGGAAGTCGCAAATCCATGGGAGAGGAATTGGAAAGGGGAGATTCTCCACTCAGAGCAGCCAAGCTCTGCGATGACCAGAAGATCCGATGTTTTCCATTGGAGTCTAGGCGGTAAAGGTCAGCTTAGATACGATAGTCTCACTTTACGCGTCTTTCTGGTATGCACCACTACTACCGTTGGAGGAATCGCAGCAAGTTTGTTCCCTCGAGGAACGCCAAAACGATTATGGAAATTGCCACTTTTTCATGGATAGAGTTCGATGGAGGGAATCCATGTTTAGCATTCGAGTCTTAAAAGCCACTTGTCCTTTCAACGTTGCCAGATGTAATCCGAAAATGGAAAGAGCCGCCTTATAAAGGTAGGTTTTCACCTCTGCAGGGGGAAGGGAAAATGGAAGGGAGCGTTGGGCGATAACACTTAGAAATTTTAGGAAGTGTAGCAATCGTAGGAGGAGGTATTTCACTCTCAGTAATAGGATTGAAGCGGATGGTGCATCCTACTTGCACTAATGTTTAACCATTCTATAGCTCTGAGATTGAGGAAAAGTCGACAAAATGCATGGAATTATCTCCAAGAATAGGGAACTCGGGAAGGGTTTGTCACGGCTCTATGACCTGGAAGAGGCAGAACCTGCATCGGGGCACGTAATCCAAGCTGCCTCTACACTCGTTGAATACCATCGATTCCCTGATCAGGTATTTTCTTTAAGATGAATACATTGATATTCGTTGTTAACCCATGTTTATTTTTCTTTTATATATAGAAGGGCGGTATTTACTTTGCGTTTTGCAACCACCTACTGCTAGTAAATCTGACTCCTCTTTCTTTAATTAAATGGCTGTTTGATCTCTGCACTTATGATATTGTTCAGCGATCGCCAACATAATCTGATAGCTGCCATCGTATTATGATTGAAATTATTGAATAGATCTGTGTTGATTATATTATGATATTGTTCAGCGATCGCCAACATAATCTGATAGCTGCCATCGTATTATTATTGAAATTATTGAATAGATCTGTGTTGATTATATTATGATGTTGTTCAGCGATCGCCAACATAATCTGATAGCTGCCATCGTATTATGATTGAAATTATTGAATAGATCTGTGTTGATTATATTATGGTATCCTTCAGCGATCATTGTAGCTCATAATATCTGCAATTTCAGTTATTAGTTTTACGATTTTCTTTTTGGTATGAAGACCAACCAAACCCTGCATGGGCGCAGATTGGGACGGCCCTTATAAAGCCGACTTCCCTTGTTTTTATAGTTGCTAGTGATGGCCATGTGTTCAACCCCAAGATCTTATGATCGACATTATTATAGTGTCAACGGCGGTTGTAGAGTTGGGCATCGCGATCTCTGTATATCCATGTATAACAGAATGCATCCCATATACATCTCACTATGACGTAAATTAATAAGGTCCCACTTCTTTGTTTTAGAATTATGTTTATTGTTGTGTTTCGGTTATTATATACTTGATATATTCAATAGTGTTAAGCACTTACTACTATTTCTTTTTCCTTGGTACCTTGTGGGACGGTTGGTAGAAACTTTGGCCTGACGTGGAGTTAAGTTTTGACTTTGCAATGATCAATAATATGATAAGTGAAGTCTATTCTTTAGGGAAAGATACGACTTTAGAAGGTAACAAGAGACCCAAAGTTTTTAGGATAAACTTCCTTTGGCTCATTTTAGACCTAGAGCATATATTTAGGTAGTTCGTGGGAAATTTATGGTTGGACGATTAATTGACACCCATTACAATAAGGTATAGTTAAAATCTGTATACATACATTAAAGAAGAATTATAGTATGGGTTAATACAAGATACAGGTATATATATATATATCATACAAGGATGATGTTGTGTATCAGATAAATTATATTATCACTAATTGAGAACTGATCTTAATTGATTGCTCTTGTATAGTTGGTCCTTGAGTTTAGATTTATAGTTTTCTACAATTACATTCCATAGAATATATTTCATAAATGTGTAGGTTAGTATGTAATCCAGAAATATAATTAATTATAAATATATTTATATACCTCGGTAAATACTGGTTTAATGGTATTTATAAACAAGAGGGAGATTCACGCAGTGTTTGTGTCGGATGGCAAGGATGAAACCTTGGGAATAACTTATTAATGGCACCCACTGGTGCATTGGTTGGAATACAATGACCAATCTATTGTATTCCAATGATGTGAATGATTAGTGCATG
The DNA here is from genome assembly GCA_027924585.1 of Larix kaempferi. NCBI lineage: Eukaryota > Viridiplantae > Streptophyta > Pinopsida > Pinales > Pinaceae > Larix > Larix kaempferi. The sequence continues at coordinate 2,963,510 of BSBM01000764.1, read as the reverse complement.
GTTTCTTTTTAGGGATGAATATTTGAAATGGTATAAAAGAAGTTGTAATACTTGTTTAACAATATAATGATTGAATAGGCACTTGGTTACAAGACCTTGAGAAAGGTTGGAGTTTAAATCCTTATGCAATAATAGTTAGATAGTTCATTAGGTCTTTATAAAGTTATGTAAGCCTCTTGGAAAACCCCTGCATTGTCTAAGCTAAACCTTGAGAAGTTTTAAATATGCTCTCTCTTAAAAAGGGACTCGAGCAAGTAGAAAGCCATCATTATATGGCAGATTGTACCCACTGAATTTGACGAATTAATGAAATATGCACACACTTTTGTGGACTAGCCCGTGTACGGGTGAACCACGTTATATTTTGTCTCCTATGTTTCCTATGGTGTTTCTCAATGTGTCTTATGTATGAGTACTTGTTTCTGCCTTTAAAAATGTTTATGACTACTTTGAAGTATCCGATCCATTAGAAAGTTGATTATGATATTGCTAATAGTTTTTCCTTATGATTATGATTATGTTGTTCTAATGGTGTGATAAATGATATACATGCTTTCTAAACGATGTATATTAAGACATAATGAAGTTCTTCTGTGTTTTCCGTAAGATTTAAGATATGGACGACATATCAAGTTCAGAATTTATTTAGTTGAAAATAAAAGGTATATCTTTTTCTTGATTAGCATAACAACATTGTAAGTAGTATTAAGTGTCGCAAAGTCTTAATTATTTTAAAAGCAGTATTTAAAGAAAGCAAAACCCACATTTTGTATTTTCGCATACATTTTAGTGGTATTTTTATATACTTAGAATTTTTTTTATGTTATGAAATCTGGGTTCGTCACATATGGGATTTAAGATATGGACGACATATCAAGTTCAGAATTTATTTAGTTGAAAATAAAAGGTATATCTTTTTCTTGATTAGCATAACAACATTGTAAGTAGTATTAAGTGTCGCAAAGTCTTAATTATTTTAAAAGCAGTATTTAAAGAAAGCAAAACCCACATTTTGTATTTTCGCATACATTTTAGTGGTATTTTTATATACTTAGAATTTTTTTTATGTTATGAAATCTGGGTTCGTCACAATTTTGGTTAGCAAGGTATGACCATCGTCTGACTGTCTACTACTTGAACCACTTTCATAACCTAGGCCAGTCTTTATCAATGGAATCTTTGTTTACTCAGGATGCTATTCAGTTCTTCTGAGGCTTTGATAGTTGACAAATTTTGGTGATACAAATCTTGAAATTTCTCCAAATTTTTTCTAGCTTTTACTACTTCTTCTTCCAGAGCTTCACATCTCAAATTTTTCTCTGCTAATTGTTGTTTTAGAGTGTCTTCTATTTTCTTTGTGTTAGGATATTTAGACACTTAGGAGTTAGTTAAGATCAACTTGTGTAATATATCCATTAGGGAAAGTGTGTTTCTTTAGTATGCATTAGTATGCATTTGTAAATACTTAATCCGACGGTCATGATATGTTCCCGATATAGAGTGATCCGACAACTCAACTTCTCCTAGATCATACCTACCCTTGATTCGTGGCTTAACACCTAATTGGTTCATGATCTCTATTTAAAGAGAATGGAGGGTCATTGAAAAGTTAATTGATTATGAAAAGCTCATTTGTGACTTTCTTTCTTTGCATAATAAATTTTCCCGTAGAAGCTATTTGGCCGAGGCCGTGGAGTGTTTCCCTTACGGGGGTTTAAACCACGTCAAAACATCGGTGTATCGATCTATGATCTATTTGTGTGAAGTGGTTTCTTTAGGTGTTCAGTCTTTTGGGAGTACCCTGTGTACCCAAACATTGTATCAGAGCTTTTATGAAGAGCCGCTTCTGGTTATGATCTACATCTTGAACTGTTGTTGCCGAAATTCGAAAGGGTTTCTAGTTCTGGTATTTATATGCATTTCTGGGTTGTGGGAGGTGTTCCATTCCATCCGGAGCATCATTTCCATTGGGAAATAATTTTCCTTTGATCGAAAACGGTTCCCGGTTGCTTCAGAAACGCGTATTTCATCAGATCTGAAGGTATAATGTTACAATGACGCATTTTTTTATTTTCTGTTTTAAAATAATAAAAAAATCTCATATTTTATCATTTTTTATTGTTAGATTTTTTTTGGTTTCGGATTGTTTCTTTCTCTATTTGCGTATGCTCTTTGCCGTGCTCCTTGAGCGATCTTCGCAAATCAGGAATAGAAAGGGAAAGGGTTTTTTTTGGCTGCGTATGCTCTTTGCCGTGCACCTTGCGCGATATCGACAAATCAGAAACAAAGAAAAAACATAGACTTTCCGGGAAAGCTAATGAAATCTAACCCCATATTGTGGAAAAGTTTTTTTTGTTTCGGTTTGTGGTGTGATTTGTAGGAAAAAAGACAAACACTGCAACCGAGGAAAAAAAAAAGCCCCCTTCCTCATTCCCATATTTTACATACCTTTTAATCTAGCTCACTTGATTCAAAGTTGCTTTATTCCTTAATAGGTCTTGAGTTCAAGTCTTAGGAAATTACTTTTAAAGAGCAAAGTGCATGCAATTTCTATTTTCAAGTTACTTTATTATAAAAATGCATCTCACTTAAATAATAAAAAAATAAAAATACAAAGTGAGTCACTTAAGTTCCTTTTTATTGTTGCACTATTTAAAGTAACATCATTGTAAAAGTGAAATAACTTATTTTATAAAAGTGATTCACTTAAAACAACTTTCTTGTTAAGTGATTGTAAAAGGTTCATATTGGGAAGAGGGGGGTCCTTCTTTTTTTTTGCTGGTCATTCTCTATCTGCCATGTCAATATTGGAGACATCTTTAACTTTTTCTTTGTTCAAGCATAACTTCATCATACGGAGTCAGTTTTTAGTGCTATTTTTTTTTAAACTGCCTATTTTTTCAAGCTCTTCACATCCAGACTATTAGTTTCTATTTTTATAGCAATTAATTTGCAGTATGGCCACCTCTTGTGATATTCTACTTACTAGTTCCAACTATTTCTCATGGAAATCTTGTATGGAGGATGTTCTACGAAGTAGAGAACTTTTCAGAATTACCTCAAGGAAAGAAACAGAACCCACTGATGATGACAAGAAAAAAAACGGGCAAATAGATGTGACAAATCTTTTGGATTGATTAGAATGTCAATCTCTACTGATTTGCGATTCCACATATCTGGAATTGATGAACTTGATGCTGCTTGCGACAAGTTGGAATCTGTGTTTGGTAAAATGAAATTCGAGGTCACCAACTCGAAAATGAGTTGATTTCTTTAAATCCAAGTGATTTTTCATGCATTCAAGATTATTTATCTAAGTACAAAACTCTTAAACTCTTATGTGCAGAATGTAAGATTAAGAGGGAAGACAAACAATGCATTTATCATATTCTTTCCAAACATGGACCTACATATTTTGTTTTTGTATCTACATTTTACTCCATGAAAGAATTCTTGAATGCAGTTATCTATCAAGAGCCTAGTCTTGAATCCTTTTGTGATTCCTTGATTAGAGAGAAAGATAAACTTATCCATCTTGGAATAATCGACAATGCAGATACATCTGGGAAATCCTTATTGTCCCAACAGAAAGAAAAGTCCAAGCCTCCCAAGAAACAAAATTTTTGCAATAATAAGTCAAACAAAGGTCCCAAACCCTCTCAGTGAGCTCCTTATTTAAAACATGACAAAGGATTCAAGCCAAAAGGAAAGAATGCTAAGCGTCAATGCAACTATTGCGGGAAAGATAATCATGATGAATCTAAGTGCTTCAAGAAGATGGCAGCCTTGGAAGCAGCAATGAAGAAGCACCACATCAGCCTATATTCACCTTCAGAATCTATCTTTCATGGACATGCACTTTGTGCTTCTAGCTATTCTTATAATACATCTTCTTCTTCTACTTCAAATGAATGGCTCATTGATTCTGGAGCATCTTATCATATGGCTAAGGATCAAGCCATCTTTTCTACTATGCATGAATGTAACACCAAACAAATATTTGTTGGTGATGATAAATCTCTAAGTGTTGTAGGAGATGGAACAGTTCCAGTAGATAATGGTCATTTCAGTGATGTATTATGTGTTCCAAGAATTTTCTGCAATTTGTTATCAGTCTATCAAATCACTCATTCTGGTGAAGGTAAAACTATGACGTTTACACCTCATCAAGTTGTACTCAAGGATTTTAAAGATCCTCAATAGGTGCTAGCTACCGGAATTGTTGATGATGTTACCAGGTTGTACAATTTTAACAACTTTGGGTCATCACCTTTTCCTTCAGTTTTTGTTGCTCATAGTGATAACTTGAGTAAACTTTGGCATGAGCGATTTGGTCACTTAAATTATCGCTCATTGCAATAACTATGTAAAGACAATATGGTGACAAGTCTTCCTATGGTATCTTGCAGGGATGGTGTTTGTTCCGGTTGTGTACTAAAAAAACATCATCGGGACAGTTTTGACAAACGTGCCTCATGGCATGCCTCGGTTCCCTTGGAGCTTGTGCATAGTGACTTGTATGCTCCTCTTCCATCTGCTTCCTTTTCTAGTTTCAAATATTTCTTACCTTTCATTGATGATTACACCAGATGCACTTGGGTTTATTTCCTAAAACTTAAGAGCGAATTATTTAACATGTTCTTGGCCTACAAGGCCCTTGTTGAAAAACAATCCAGTCATCAAATTATTAAGTTAAGATCTGACAATGGAGGAGAATATGTTAAGAAAAAGTTCACTACTTTTTGCACTGAACAAGGCATCCAACAACAGCACACTGTTCCATATACACCACAACAAAATGGTGTAGCTGAGCGAAAGAACTGCACTTTAAAAGAAATGGCTAATTGTATGATCCAATCTAAGGGACTAAGTCTTCAATTTTGGGCTGAAGCCATTAATTGTGCAAATTACATAGTTAATCGCACCCCCACTAAAGCATTACAAGGTATCACACCAAAAGAAGCATGGAGTAAAACTAAACCTGATGTAAGTCACTTCCGTGTGTTTGGTAGTGAAGCATGGGCTCACATTCCGAATGAAAAATGGAAAGCGTTACAGCCTAAAAGTGAAAAGTGCATATTTGTTGGATATTCTGAAGATGTAAAAGGTTATAGCCTTATTCAACCACATTCTCATGATATAATCATTAGAAGAGATGTTAAATTTGATGAAAATTTCTTGGCTTGCGAGCCTAACTTGGCGATTATGCCATATTTGGCCTGCGAGTCTGATTTAGCGTTTATGGCTTCTTCTTCTTCTTCCAACTTCCTTGACAGGTTTCCAACACTTGTTTCTGATGATGATAGTGAGGATGAAAATCCACCTCCGCCTTCTCATGTTCCTCCAGTTGCACCAACACAAGTGCTTCCTCGATGGGTTCGTTCAACATGTGAAGCAACTGGTGATCTTGTCGGTGATCCTAGAGATCAACGTCGAACACGTTCTCAGTTTAAGCAAGCCTTTTCTCTTTTGGCTCAAGTTTCTAAAAATCATGATCCAAAAAATTTTGCAGAAGTTTCAGGAAATCCAGATTGGGATGCAGCTATGGATGAAGAATATCGTTCCTTAATGGTGAACGATACTTGGGATCTTGTACCTCTTCCAAAGGGAAGAAAACTTCTCAGATGTAAATGGGTCTACAGAACTAAGTATGCATCAGATGGAAGTGTTGAAAGAATTAAGGTAAGGTTAGTTGCCAAAAGTTTTTCCCAAGTTGAAGGGATTGACTACAATGAAACCTTTGCTCCTGTCACAAAAATGAACTCCATCCGCCTTGTTCTTTCCCTTGCAGCCTTACATAACTGGGAAGTACATCAAATGGATGTCAAGTTTACCTTATTACATGGTGACTTACAGAGGAAATTTACATGGAACAAACTCTTGGATATGTTCAGAATAACTCTAGCCTTGTCTGTCGCCTTAAGAAATCCTTATATGGCCTTAAGCAAGCTCCTAGAGCTTGGTATGCCAAAATGGATAGCTTTCTCATTAACACTGGTTTTTCTAGATGCCATTTTGACCCCAATGTCTATACCAAGAAAGTAGGAAACCATCTCATCATATTTTTTCTATATGTTGGTGACCTTATTCTTACTGGTAGTGACCCTAAGCTTATAATCCATGTGAAATCCAGTCTTAAGCAAAACTTTGAAATGTCAGACTTATGACATTTGCATTATTTTCTTGGTCTCCAAGTCCTACAAACCAAAGAAGAAATCTTTCTTTCTCAGTCTAAGTGTAACACCCCAAAATCACAAAAATTTAAAACTTTTCTATGTGACAATAAATGCTATTTAATAGATGTGGAAATATAACAATGCAAGAAATGTTATCTTTGTGTACTGAATTAAATTACTGGTTGATAAAATAAGAAGAATGTGTTTAAACAGAAATCAGCTTAAGTTTTGATGTTATCCAAAAGTGTAGTTATGCTGCAGCAAGATCTACTATTGTTGTTTATGAATAAGAAGATATCTGCTTGACTAATGTACTTTTATTGGATTGTTGAAGGGGTCCTACGGAAACCCGAGGCTTACTTAGCATCCGTGCTAAAGCATGTGAAATTCTTACTTGTGACAGATTATAGGTGAGGGTTTTTAAATTACGACAAGTACTCTACAGTTTAACGAAGAAGATCTAAATGTTCGTCAAGTAAAATTCTACGGTTTGTACATAGTGTTTACTGAAATTATCTAACATATGCACATAGAGTTGTTGCTAAATAACAAGTGTCGTAATAAATATTATGAGTTGTGTGCATTGAAAACCTACGTAGAGCCTATGTGAAACTATAAGTATATTACGATTTCCTATTTGATGCCAACATCTTTAAGTCTTAATGACTAATTTCATTTTTAATCAAAGTTACGAGTAAACCCTAGTATCTATGTGTGGCAATCGAAAAGATGTGTAAACATTGTGACTTATAGTAAACAATATGGATCATGTGCATATGTTAGGGATCATGTGCAACTATGTGGAGTACGTGTGAGTGATATATAAAAAAATATATAAGTCTACTATGATTTATTTGCAATACCCTAACGTAGCATTATACAATGACATGAAATTATTATACTAACTAGCACTAATATACAATATTGCCAAGCTATATGCTACCTAAATCTATGAAACAAACATAATTTTATATAATTGTTATGACTTAAGTGTAACTATGTAATAGCATGCAAATATATTGTTATTCGAAACTTTATGGAGTTACGTTGCATAAATCTACATGTGGGGTTTGTGACGAAGTGGAAAACCCTTGGTCGTAACATAGGCATATCAATGAAATGAATTGTGATCATAAGTCACTAACCGAACTATGGAGGTATCCTAACCAACCATGTCGAACATACTGTGCCAGGTGTGGTTTACAACTACAAAGGTGCGATTCTAAAGTATTAAACGTCGTAATGTGAATGTCATTGACATTACAGGTTGGCAGCTATAATGTGACCTGAGCATTGAATGTACACCACAGTCGAGGTTAATGGAGTTCTTACGTGGAAAAGCTGTAATGAGCTTGGTCCTGAGTTGACACCGTGATATAGCCCATTCTGTGGTGAAGTGTAGTCACGCAATTCACTTGCTGATGAGGTGGCTTTCCTTGGGTTTCAGAGTGGATCACTGTAACTCCTTGTGGCAGTTGCAATGATAACACATTTAATAGAGTAGATAATTTGGAAATTCGTGACTCCATCTGGTGATCTACACCGTCGATCTGTCTAGGGTTTTCAAAATGAGTTTTAATCTATCACCCTGCATTATGGAGAGTTTAATGTGCACATTGCTGTTAGTAGTGGAGGCTCTGCTCCGCCAACAGGCTGAGGGTTTTTAGCCTTGTCCGTTCTTCCTGTGTAGATGTTGAAGCTGCGTTTAGAACTTGAAACCTCCTTAAAAGTTGTGGAGCCGAACTCTCAGACCTTCCTGTTTATAGTTTCACTAGTTTAGAATATCAGTGGAGATTGGGTGAGGTTCGGTATTAGAATTCAAATGGGGTTTTGAGAAAATGCCAGGGTGTGAAACTGACCCTTCTCACTAGTTGTTTCAGTTTTGTTTTGGCACTGCTGAGAGTTAAAGAATCGGGCAATGACTCCGGTTGGCTTCTATTTAAAACGTAAGGTATCGAATTCCCTATACTGTGAATGCATATGATGTTTAAGCAGTCATCTACTTTGAAATACCATTATCTATAATCTTGGTTATTATTTTAACCTTGTTCTTTAAATTGTTCTTACAGGTACACATGTAATGGCTCTTCAAAGCTGGCATCTAAGGGTTGCAAACGCTACCCAACCGGTAATCCTCGGCATCTGTCCTGAGACCGTAGAGATGTGTAGCAGGTGTTCGACTGGTGTGATGTCTTAATGTTTAACTATTGAACTTCGAGGGTTTTGATAGGTTTTTGTAAACTTTTAAAAGAGATAGGGAGAAAATTTCTTCGACCTACGAGGCAGTAGCCATGATGAAGTGAATGTACTGTTTAGTCGGCAAGGTTTTTTTTGCCCTAAGACTTGGATATTATGATAATGTGATGTTTCAATGCTTTGAGTTATTGTTTTTCTCCTGTAAGTGTCAAATGTCGAAATATGATCTACTAAGATAAAAACGTAAATGTCTGTGTGAACTAAAAGTCTCTGGCTATGGCTAAGAATTACGTCTACACCCAGAACATGGCTTGTCTGTTTTGTAAACTTGCTGCTGCGTTGAGGGTTTTGTGAAAAAAAAGGGTTTGTGGAGAAAAATATTATGGCTATTTGTTGATTTCGTTTCTTCTGCATGTTGAAAATGGTAAAATCGTAAGGCTGAACTCGCAAGTCTCCCAGACTTGAATATTCATACTCAATCTTTAAATTTCTATGCAATACGTTTTGAAGAAAATGTAGGGTTAACTTAGTCATCGTTGTGATGTCCAATCTACAACTCTATCGAATGTATGTGGTTAAAAATTAAAATGTAAATCTTTGTTTAGTTGTTTGACTACGGTCTCATGGTTTGTCCAGCATTTGAAAAATATAAGATGATACTACTGTTTTAATTAATATGATGATGTCCCTATCGTTTTGAATGATTGTTGGAAGTATTTGCTTGCTTCGACTCGACTCTTAAAATGTTCTTGGCATTAGAACTTGCTCTTTTGAGTACTCCTGTTTGGATTTGTTCTGTCTACTGTTAAAGTGTTGAGGTTCATATCTCTATTCTAAATTCAATGTAAACTACTCTATTTAGTTGGAAGAATTACGTGTGGAAAGAAATAAAGTTTAACTAGTTTTTAATGTAAAATGGAAATGTTGACTATAGACTTAGTGATTGAAAACTCTGCTGTGAAACTCTAAATTTCTAAGATAACATAATTACTGTTAGAATAGAAATGAAATTTTGTACAAACAAAGATATTTAAAATTTAGGAAAAACTATGTATAAAATTAGGAAAACAGTTAGCAATAAAATGAATAAAGAACGAGGATACTATAATATATATATGCTGAAATTTAACATTTAGACAGTATCTTTTTAATCATCAAATGATTCCTTATTAAACTATTTCTGTAGTAGAGTACGATGCCATGCTTTTTGGCATGGGGAAAAATATAGAAACTATTTATTTGAATCATTTCAATTCATACAGTATTATAAAATTTGAACAGGAAATTAAAACAAAAAGGTTATAAAAATAAACAGGGAAACTTAACTACACAGTAGAAGTGTAACCATACAGAATCAGATGACAAAACTTAGAATAATTAAGATAAGACAATAGAACTTGCAACTGATGATAGGGCGACAAACACCCAAGGAGGCCTGTTCCTCCCAGCTTGCTTCAAGAGAAGTAGCTCAACTATTGGCTTGTAATGAACCCCCGAGCCTGATTATTGATCCAGTAAGTGGGTGGAAAACTGTGTAGAAGCAAGGCACTCAAAATACCTTCTCCACTCGATATCAACCTCCTGTAAAATGCCTTCTCCACTTAGCAACAAAATCCTGAACTCACTAACATTTTTGGCAGACTCACAACATGATCAACCCTAGCCTATCCCCTCATCAAATCTCTTGAGTGCAAACATAAAAACCTCAAGGTAATTCTCCTCGTCAGGAAAAGTGATGAACCTCAGTTCATAATCTAATGGATAATATATAGAGTGCCTAGGTCTTTTAGTGTTCAGTTTAGAATAAATGAGCCTCAAGCTCCAGTCCCATCTTTCAGGGCACTAAGACCACATTTTAAGGGAGTTGTCCCATACCAACAGCTAGTTAGTTGCATCATGATGCTGCCACTTGTCCATTGCCTTCTACCCCAGATTCCATTCCACCTAGTGAATCAGTAACCACTCTTTCAACAGTCCCCTTAGGTTTTTGTCTCCTATTTTATTTATTAAATAATAAAATATTGTGCAAATTACAGTCATCCTTGGACACTTGTCCAAAATATAAAACTTTATAATAAAAGTTAACACAAGGTTTTTCAGCATAAATTGTTTTTCAACAATTAGGGTATGTGACAAACACCCCCTCTTAAGCTCAACATCGTCCTCGATGTTGCTTATTTAGCATCAAGTTCCTCTTGGAATAGAACTGGGTATGCTTCTCGCATCTTAACCTCCAGTTCCCAGGTAGCCTCATCAGGGCTAAGGTGCTTCCATTGGAACTTTACCTGCGCTATGGTGCGATTCCAAAGCATAATTTCCCTCCGGTCTAGAATACAGTCCGGTTCCACCTGAAAATCTCCTACGGGTTCCACCTGTATGTCATTCCAATTCAACACATGAGTAGCATCATGCACATAATTCTTTAAAACAGAAACATGAAAAACATTGTGGATTTTTAAATCGTATGGCAAAGCCAATTGATATGCAACAGCTCCTATCATTGATAGGATTTCAAATGGTCCACAATACCTCGGTGCTAATTTAGCACAGCTCCCAAGCTTCAAAGAACTTTTTTTGGGATTTACCTTTATGAATACATGGTCTCCTACCTGAAATTCTCTTTCTGTTCATTTCCAATCAGCATAGCTCTTCTGCCGATCTTGGGAAACTTTTAAGTTACCTTGAACCTGTTTCACAGTTAGCTCCATTTATTTCAATAGATTTGGTCCTAACATCAATCTATCTACACGATTATCCCACGAAATTGGAGTACAACACTTTCTTCCATACAAAATTTCAAATGGACTTAACTTAGCATATGCTTGATAACTATTATTGTAGGCAAATTCTGCTAAGTGTAATTAATCCTCCCATTGAGATGGCTGATCTTTAACATATAATCTTAACATACTTTCCAAAATCTGATTTACTCTTTCTGTTTGACCATCAGTTTGTGGGTGGAAAGAAGTGCTGAAATTTAACTTAGTATTTAATCCTTTCAACAGTGCTATCCAAAAATTACTAGGAAACTTAGAGTCTCGATCTGAAATAATCACCTTTGGAATTCCATGCAAGCGAAAAATTTTCTTCATGAAAATATCTGCAATGTTAGAAGCCTTGAAAGTAGTTTTAACAGGAATAAAATGAGTAGCTTTGCTAAGTTTATCAACGACAACCATAATAGAATCATTCTGCTTCTGATTTTTAGGCAAACCTGTAATAAAGTCAATGCTTATGATTTCCCACTTCCATTCTGGAATTGGTAAGGGCTGCAATAGCCTAGCTGGATGTTGATGTTCAGCTTTAATAGTCTGACAATCAAAAAATCTAGCTATATATTCAACAATTTCACTCTTCATGTTAGGCCAAAAGTACTCCTTTCTTAACATGGTTATCATTTTCTGATAACCAGGATGTCCTGAATAAGGACTCTTATGAATTTCATCTAAAATTAACAACTTAACTTTCAAAAAATTAGGCACATAAATTCTATTTTTGTAAGTTAAGAAGCATTTTTCATTAATACTGTAATCTGTTATAACATTTTCAGATGAATTTTCATCCACTTTATCATGTAACGTTTGGTAATTTTTGTCTTGCTTAATTCCTTCTTCGATCTGATTTTCTAGATTAGTTTTAAAAGTACTGATTGCTGCCACAAAACTTAATCTAGTGTTTCTGCTCAACCCATCAGCAACCTTATTTTTCCTTTCCATTAATGAGATGGATCTCAAAATCGTACTCGCTAAGGAAAGCTAACCACCTAGCTTGCCTTGCGTTCAGATTTGTTTGATCCTGTAAATACTTTAACCCCTTATTATCAGTCATTAAAATAAATTTTCTACTAATCAAGTGATGGCGCCACATCTTTAAAGCATGTATCACGACTGCCAACTCAAGATCATACATAGCGTAATTCTTTTAATGTATTTTTAACTTCCTTGACTCGAAAGCAATTGCATGACCTTCTTGACTTAAGACCCTCCAAGTCCTTCATTGCATGCATCCATGCATACAACGAAATCCTTATTAGGATCTGCAATTTTTAAGATGGTTGCAGTAGTTAACAATTCTTTTAACTTATTAAAGCTTTCTTGACACTTTTGATCCCATATAAATTTCTTCCCCTTCTTCTGTAAAGAAGTGATAGGGTTAGCAATTCTAGAGAACCCTTTAATAAACTTTCTATAATACCCCATTATTCCCATGAATGACCTTATATCTATTACATTTTTTGGAACAGGCCATTCATTTATTTCTTTTATTTTATCAAGGTCAACATAAATACCATCTTTTGAAATTATATGACCCAAATACTGAATTTTATCTTTATAGAAATCACACTTACTAAACTTAGCGTAAAGTTGGTGATCTCTAAGTACTTGTAAAATGATTTTTAGATGTTCATCATGCTCTTCTTTAGTCTTTGAGTAAATCAGAATATCATCAATGAATACCACTATGAACTTATCCAAATATTTATGCAGAACATTGTTCATTAAACACATGAGCACTGCAGGTGTGTTAGTTATCCCAAAAGGAATAACTACGAACTCGTAGTGTCCATAACGTATTCTGAATGCAGTTTTGAATATGTCGTCTTCTTTTATCCGGACTTGATGATAACCTGACCTTAGATCAATTTTAGTGAATATCTCTGCTCCGTGTACTTGATCAAATAGATCATCTATACGGGGTAAGGGATACCGATTTTTAATTGTCATTTTATTAAGCTGACGGTAGTCAATGCACAAATGCATAGTACCGTCCCTTTTTTTAACAAATATTACTGGTGCTCCCCAAGGAGACACACTGGGCCATATGTAGTTTTTATCTATTAATTCTTTCAGCTGATATTTTAACTCATTTAATTCTAGAATATTCATCCTATAGGGGGCCTTTGAGTTTGGTACCGCACCGGGTACTAACTCAATGGTGAAATCAAGTTCTCTTTTCGGAGGTAATCCTGGAATTTATTCTGGGAATACATCTAAAAAGTCCCTAAGGATGGGAATATCCTCTAGTTTTATTTTGTCTTCTTTGGATGTACATTCATCATTAACAACATTAATAGAAAATAATTTACAACCTTTTCTAGTAGCTCTCTTCACTTGTAAGGAAGAAATCTGCCTTACAGAAGTCTTCCTAGAAATGCCTTTAACAGTTTCAGCTACATCGTCATTATTTAAACAAACAAAATATTTTTCATAACAATTCAATAAAACTCTATGTTGTTCAAGCCAATCCATACCAATTAACAAGTCATAAGATCCTAATGGTAAAACATTGAAATTTACTTGCGTTTTCAGCTGAGTTAGAAAAACTTCACAATTTTTAACAAAATCTGTAACTCTTCTTTTTGTACCAGTTGCAAGCTGAACTAACCACGGGTTATCAAATTTTTCTATCTTTAACTTGCAATTTTTTACTAATTCGGGTGAGATATAACTCAGATTTGCACCCGGATCTATTAGAATGGAAATAGACTTAGTTTGTAACATACCTTCAACTTCGACCATGGATGTTTGATGGTCTGCTTGACGATCCTCCAATGTTGCTTAAATTCTGGGCATCTCCCTTACTACATCTCCAACTGTAGGTTCTGCTTGTATTGTGTGAATATTGTTGACGATTTTTTTGTTGCGTGGGCAATCTGTTCTCTTGTGTGGTCCACCACATTCATAACATTTGATAGGTCCTTTTTGCTCAGCATATCTATTATTATTGTTGCTGTGATTATAGTTGTTGGGTACATTCTTTGCAGTAGAAGAGTTCTGAGACGCATTACCCCTGTATGTATTACTGTTAGAAAAATTTCTGGTAGGGAAATTTTTCTTGAAACTCCCTGAACTTTGATTAAAACTTTTCTTTTTATAATCAAACTGGTTTGTTTTGCTGCCCTTCTAGCCAGTTGTTCCTTCTCTTCTTCTGTTCTGATCAAAGCAGAAATTTGCCTTTCTCATAGCTTCCTCCAGTGTTGTAGGATTGTCATATTCTATTCTGTCTTTTATATGGAATGCTAAACAGCTGAGAAACCTGTGTACCTTTGGATTCTCTTCAACCATGTATGGTACATATCTCAGTAGACTGAGGAATTTGCTGCACAATTCCTTCATACTCATGGCGCCCAACTTTAGATCATAAAATTCCTTCGATTTATCCTCATAATATTGTTCTGACAAAAACTTTTTCTTGAATAACTTCTTGAACATACTCCATGTTACATCTTTTTCTTTTAAACTTTTGATTCTTTTTAGATCCTACCACCATATATCTGCCTTGCCTATCAGATTATAAATAGCCATCTTGGCTTTCAATTGAGAAGAGTAATCATATATATTAAAATATTTCTTCATTCCGGACAGCCAAGCTTCTGCTGTTTCACCCTTCTCATTTTCGCCATTAAAAGTGGGTGGCTTAATTTTCTTAAATTCTACAGAAATCTGCTCATGATGCTTTTGCTTTCTCCTTGTTGAAGAGAAATCATTATCACTGCTGTCCTCGTTAGAGAGATAATGGCTTTGATGTGAATCAAAGAATGATTGGCTACCACTTTTATCTTTTCTTGTCTTCTTATGCTTGTGTCTGTGAGTCATTATGGTAGAATCAGATGGAATCTCAGATTTTCTGCCCCTTTACTCATTCTGGTATTTGTCCATTAAAATATGATTTAATGTATCATGCATTTTCAGAATGTGCTCATTTTCTTCTTTGACTGTTTTTATATCACACTTCAAATCCTTTATGGTACGCAGAAATTCAGAAGAATTGTTATTCAACTCAACATAGAAACCTTCTGGATTTTCATTAATACTAGGTTCACGATGAGGTGATTTTTCCTCTATTGATTCTTCCAGTAACGACATACCTGTAACACAATTTGTCAAACTGTACAACACAATTAAATTTTAAAAAGTTAGTAAACAATTTTTTACATTATATTTTCTGTATTGCGCGCGTGAGCCTATTCAGGCCTAATGTTTTAACCGCGCTCTGATACCTCATGTAACACCCCAAAAATCACATGTAACACGAAAAAACGTAGACACGACAACATGCATAGCATAAACGTAATCATGCCCGAGGATCATATCAAAGTCCATAGGGTCCTTTAAAACCATAAAATCAACTAAGACTATTTTTCCACCCAAAGTAACAGGTGCCTGACGGAGGAATCCAAACGGTTCACTAGGTCTTTTATCGAAGGTCAACGGCCAATTAACAGCTGGAATAACATTAGGGAAACCCAAATATCTCCAAGCATAAGCGGATAAGATACTAACAGAAGCACCTTCATCAACAATGCATCGATCAACCGTATGGTTCCCGATATCAACCTTTATCTGGAAAGGTGTCGAAGAAGGAAGACGAGGCTCGGCTAGACTATTCCAATCAAAGGAAACAATCCTAGTGCTTAGTAGGGGTTCACATGGCACAGATGAAGTGCCCCCATTTTCAAAAATATCCAAACTGGTAACGCAGAAGACTTCAGCAGTAGGTGCATCAATCTCCGAAGGACTGATGGGATCGGTCGAAGATTGCATCGATTCGATCACTTCACTCTCCGAAGGAAGAGTGGGGTCGACCAAAGATTGCATTGGTTCAACCACTTTATCAACCAAAGGTTGATCTGACTGCAGGGAATCTATAGACAACTCAGGAACAGAGGTTCCTTCAGACATGGACCACACTCTTCGTGCCTCTGGAATGGCAGGGCATCGGTGAGTAAGGTGATCTCCCTTACAAATTTTACAAGGGAACTTTGGTTTCCGTCCTATAAGTTTAGACTCCTTTACAACGTCAGTACTCTCAGCATGACTAGCATTGGCTGACAGCTTGCCCCCAGCATGACTCACAGAGGCTGGTTGCTCAGAAGCATCAGACTTTTGAACTAAGGACCACACTTTTTGCACTTCTGGAAGTACAGGGCACAAGTAAGTAAGGTGATCTCCCTTGCAAAACTTACAAGGGAACTTAAGCTTTTGTTTGTTTGGCTTGTTGACAATGTCAACTCCCTCAGCATAACTTGCAGTGGCTGATCTGGTGTCTCCAGTATGACTCACAGGAACTGGTGACTTGTCATTAATATGACTAGCAGTGATCAATAACGTGTCCTCAACATGATTGACAGTGGTTGAAGACAAACTTTCAGTATGATTTTCAGTGACTAAAAGTTTTCTCCCAACATGACCTCCAGAGGCTGGGTAGGTTTCCCCTACATGACTTGTAGAGGAAGGGTGTTTGCCCCCAGCATGACTTGCAGAGGCAGGGTGCTTGCCCCCTTGTTTTGGCATCTTCTTCCTATTCTTCCCCCGTTTATTCCTTTTAGACTGCTGGCTACTAGTATTGCTACTTTCGCCACATGAGGTAGAAGGAGGAGGAGAAGATGTTACTGGCAAAGGAGGCACAGGGTTCTGATGCTCTTGATTTGAGGTGCTCACAAAAGAAGTGTCAGGAGCATGCAAGGCATTCGGAGTGGAAAAAAACCAAACTGGCAGCCCAATAGTGAATCCAGGAAGATTCAGAGTAGCCATTAAGGGAGTACCAATGTTTTCAATGAATGGAACAGCACAAGGATCCCTCGGAATAGGGGTACCTTGATTGGCACTCGCTGGAATGCTAGACATAGTTTCTTGCTCAAATGAACAAGAAGTTCTCTAAGGCAAACTAAAACAAGTAAACGAAGGAAGAAAGATAGTTACCCGGGGTCCACAATAGAATGACTAAGGGTGCAAGCGCTGGAATCACCCAACCGCCCTCCCAAAGACCTGCAAGGTATTTCCTCCCACGTCTGTCTTAGGTACAATGGATATACCCTCTGCTGTCACCTGTGTATGAACCTAGAGTCAGATACTAAGGATACCACAACACCGAAAAATCCTGGGGAACAGTCACCGGTCGAATCAGAAAGCGTGGGCAGGGTAGCTAAGCCCGAAACTCGAAAGAGTCCCCAATACGCAATCTGATCCTGGCGTATGCTCGAACAGAAAGTAGGAGGAGTATTCCCAACAATCTGATATCGCAATGACCTACTACATAGATACCAGGCAAGTTTTGAGTGACGTGGGTTTACCTGTGATAGTCTCACTACGATTTTTGTGTAATGTGTGATCTTGGGTGGCTTAAGGTGCTTTAAACCCAAGATCCTGACCAATACTAGTTGGTGTAGTGTAACCTAGAAAAGAAAATGTTACTAGTACATTTTATTAGAGTTCATTTTAAAGGTTACTTGCTTACTCAAAAAAGGTAGTGGGTGTGTGAGAGTGGTTATAATAGAGATAGAGTACTGAAAATGAAATATTTACCACCAAACAAATCTTTTTCTTTTCAATGCAAGTCTTAAAATTCTGATCTAGAATGCATGTGCAAATGCAATTTTTTAATCTTTCGAATGCAAAAAAGGTAAAAATAAAGTCTAAATGTACAAAAATAAACTCAAAACTTAAGAATGCAGCTACTCAAGCAACTAGGTATGCAAAAGAAAACTTGTTCTTTTTGATGCAAAGCACTCTAAAATCTTTTAAGCCACTTGCAAGGTACTCTATTTAGAAAATGAATCAAAATTCTTTATGCTTTCAAAGGTAAGAAACAAAACTGAAACTAACCTATTATCAAAGCAAAGCAAAGAAACTTTCAGGTTCTCTTTATGAAACAGTAAAAGCTACCAAATATGACTTTCAAATTCTTATTGATGTAAGCATGCCAAACATTGGGAAAAGAGTACAAAAACTACTTTTAGACCCAAACGAAGCAAATGACCTACGAAGAAGTATGGTTTGGTAAAGTCAGGTCTGCACATAAACAATGCAAACAAGGTCTTGAACAACAGCCAAAACACTTGAGCTTTCACTGCAAAAGAAAACTAAAAAGCATAAGGGAGGATAAGAAACCAACCTAAAAGAGAAATTTCACTCAAATAGATACAATTAGGGTCAAGAAGACTCAAGAGGTTTCAAATCCAGTGGAAATGGGGCAAGCAAGTTCGATCAGACTCAAATTAGGGTACAAAACACCAAACAGGTCCACAACCCCCCAATTTGGGTCAACAAACCCCAAAACTTTCCAAACAAGCCCAAAAATGATCAAAAGAGGTTCAAATCATGAATGTAGGATCAATACAAGGATGGGAGACCACTTACAGGGGTTTAACACAGACCTAGGGTCATCAGGGACCACAAAAATGCAACTAGAACCCCCAGACTTGGGTCCACAACCCAAAAAACTCAAAAAATTAAACCCGGATTTTGAGCGCTACTGTGTATGAAGGAAACTAGCGCCCATGGTAGGATGGGCGCTACTGTGTAGAGGAAAAGTAGTGTATGGGCGCTACTGTGTGGTACAAACAGTAGCGTACATATAGAAAAATTTGGGAAAATGCGGTTAAAACCACCACACCCGGGTCCACAAGGGTTTGCAAGGGATGGGAAGGGTCTGTAAGAGCCAAGGAGGGTCAAATAGAGCCTACTAACTGATCCTAATCAAGAAAATGAACAAAGACCATCAAACAAGACTGAAGAAATGACCTTGGATACCCCTAAGCAGTTAGGATTTCCCCAGCGGAGTCGCCATTCTGTTGTGGGGAAAATGCACCTATAGTTCAGGGGAGAAACTACCAACTTACGGTGATAAAGATAGACTTACAATCATTCTGCAAGTACACCAAATAAATGAAGAGATTAGGGTTTAGAAATGTAGGCACCTTATTCAGAAGGTTGATCCTAGCTTTGCCTCCCTCGCTCTTCAATGCTTATCCAGTATCGCAATGCCCAGACCTGCAAAACAACTTGATACCTTTCTCAAACACATTTGACTACATATATAATACTGATATCCATGACATAACAAGAGATCAAACTATAATCAAACAGTAATCAAATCTAAGACACATTAATAGGTCATATTTGGAAAGAGAAGAACGTCTGATCTTTATTAATGAATGAAAGCAAGTACATACAATTATACCTTCCTTCAAGCTTGGCACTTCACAAAACCTAGATTCAAGGTCTCCTGCTTCCATTCTCCAAGGATCCCAGCCTCTAAGCAATTGTACTAGGGTTTACCAAAACTGAAGCACAAGAGAGGGGGATGAGAGTCTCCATTCCTCCAGCATAACTTTGTAATTGGGCTTAGTCCCCTCAGATGGCCCTTCTACCCTCCTTATATAGTCAGT
Source organism: Larix kaempferi (assembly GCA_027924585.1). Lineage (NCBI taxonomy): Eukaryota > Viridiplantae > Streptophyta > Pinopsida > Pinales > Pinaceae > Larix > Larix kaempferi. Next base: position 2,943,968 of record BSBM01000764.1, on the reverse strand, counting down.
GAGGAAGAGGAAAAGAAGTTACAACCACTCAAGAGGTTTCCCAACAAACTTAACTTACTCGAATTTTGAGATTTTGACCAAAACAGGGGTGTACGCTACTCTATAGTAGACAAAGTCGCGTACACATGGCAATGGGCGCTACTTTAAATGATACAAAGTTGCGTACACACGCTACTATTTCAACAGTGGAGTCGCGCTCATATCGAAAAATGGCCAAAAACAGGCTTTTCTGCTCATTTTCAGGAGATGGTTTGGTCTAGAAAAATGTTTGTAAGGGTCATATACATCAAATGGGTCAAGAATGAGGTAATTTCAACCATTTTTAGTGTCCCAAATGACTCCTCCATCCACAAATGTCATGTTGTGTGACTTAACTTGATCTCAAGAAGTGTCGTCATGCAACCAAGGGAAGCAAGTGTCGTCACGGACGGAGAGGTGTCATTTCAAGTTATAACAGGGTTTTTAAATTACGACAAGTACTCTACAGTTTATCGAAGAAGATCTAAATGTTCGTCAAATAAAATTCTATGGTTTGTACATAGTGTTTACTGAAATTATCTAACATATGCGCATAGAGTTGTTGCTAAATAACAAGTTTCGCAATAAGTATTATGAGTTGTGTGCATTGAAAACCTACGTATAGCCTATGCGAAACTATAAGTATATTACAATTTTCTATTTGATGCCAACATCTTTAAGTCTTAATGACTAATTTCATTTTTAATCAAAGTTACCAGTAAACCCTAGTATCTATGTGCAGCAATCGAAAAGATGTGTAAACATTGTGACTTATAGTAAACAATATGGATCATGTGCATATGTTAGGGATCATGTGGAACTATGTGGAGTATGTGTGAGTGATATATAAGTCTACTATGATTTATTTGCAATACCCTAACGTAGAATTATACAATGACATGAAATTATTATACTAACTAGCACTAATATGCAATATTACCAAGCTATATGCTACCTAAATCTATGCAACAAACATAATTTTATATAATTGTTATGACTTAAGTGCAACTATGTAATAGCATGCAAATATATTGTTATTTGAAACTTTATGGAGTTACGTTACATAACTCTACATGTGGGGTTTGTGACGAAGTGGAAAACCCTTGGTCGTAACATAGGCATATCAATGAAATGAATTGTGATCATAAGTCACTAACCGAACTATGGAGGTATCCTAACCAACCATGTCGAACACACTGTGCCAGGTGTGGTTTACAACTACAAAGGTGAGATTCTAAAGTATTAAATGTCATAATGTGAATGTTATTAACATTGCAGGTTGGCAGCTGTAACGTGACCTGAGCATTGAATGTACACCACCGTCGAGGTTAATGGAGTTCTTACGTGAAAAAGCTGTAATGAGCTTGGTCCTGAGTTGACACCGTGATATAGCCCATTCTGTGGTGAATTGTAGTCATGCAGTTCACTTGCTGATGAGCTGGCTTTCCTTTGGTTCCAGAGGGGATCACCGTAACTCCTTGTGGCAGTTGCAATGATAACACATTTAATAGAGTAGTTAATTTGGAAATTCATGACTCCATCTGGTGATCTACACCGTCGATCTGCCTAGGGTTTTCAAAACGAGTTTGAATCTATCACCCTGCGTTTTGCAGAGTTTAATGTGCACATTGCTGTTAATAGTGGAGGCTCTGCTCGGCCAACAGGCTGAGGGTTTTTAGCCTCGTCCATTCTACCTGTGTAGATGTTGAAGCTGTGTTTCAAACTTGAAACCTCCTTAAAAGTTGTGGAGCCGAACTCTCAGACCTTCGTGTTTATAGTTTAACTAGTTTAGAATATCAGTGGAGATTAGGTGAGGTTTGGTCTTCAAATTCAAATGGGGTTTTGAGAAAATTCTAGGGTGTGAAACCGACCCTTCTCACTAGTTGTTTCAGTTTTATTTTGGCACTGCTAAGAGTTAAAGAATCGGGCAATGACTCCAGTTGGATTCTGTTTAAAATGTAAGGTATCGAATTCCCTATACTGTGAATGCATACACTGTTTAAGCAGTCATCTACTTTGAAATACCATTATCTATAATCTTGGTTATTATTTTAACCTCATTCTTTAAATTGTTCTTGCAGGTACACAGGTAATGGCTCTTCAAAGCTAGCATCTAAGGGTTGGAAACACTACCCAACCAGTAAGCCTCAGCATTTGTCCTGAGACCCTAGAGATGTGTAGCAAGTGTTCGACTGGTGTGATGTCTTAATGTTTAACTATTGAACTTCAAGGGTTTTGATAGGTTTTGTAAACTTTTAAAAGAGACAGGGAGAAAATTTCTTCGACCTACGAGGCAGTAGCCGTGATGAAGTGAATGTACTGTTTAGTCGACAGGGTTTTTTTTGCCATAAGACTTGGATATTATGATAATGTGATGTTTCAATACTTTGAGTTATCATTTTTCTCCTGTAAGTGTGAAATGTCGAAATATGACCTACTGAGATAAAAATGTAAATGTCTGTGTGAACTAAAAGACTCTAGCTATGGCTAACAATTACGTCTACAGCCAGAACATGGCTTGTCTGTTTTGTAAACTTGCTACTGCATTTAGGGTTTTGTTAAAAAAAAGGGTTTCTAGAGAAAAATATTATGGCTATATGTTGATTTCGTTTCTTCTGCATGTGAAAAATGGTAAAATCGTAAGGCTTAACTCGCAAGTCTCCTAGACTTGAGTATTCGTGCACAATCTTTAAGTTTCTATGCAATAGGTTTTGAAGAAAATGTAGGGTTAACTCAGTCATCGTTGTGATGTCCAATCTACAACTTTGTCGAATTTATGAGGTTAAAAATTAAAATGTAAATCTATGTTTAATTGTTTAACTACAGTCTCATGGTTTGTCCAGCATTTGAAAAATATAAGATGATACTACTGTTTTACTTAATATGATGATGTCCCTATCATTTTGAATGATTGTTGGAAGTATTTGCTTGCTTGGACTCGGCTCTTGAAATGTTCTTGGCATTAGAACTTGCTGTTTTGAGTACTCCTATTTGAATTTGTTCCGTCTGCTATTAAAGTGTTGAGGTTCATATCTCTATTCTGAATTCAATGTAAACTACTCTATTTTCTTGGAAGAATTGCATGTGAAAAGAAATAAAGTTTAACTAGTTTTTAAAGTAAAATGGAAATGTTGACTATAGACTTAGTGATTGAAAACTCTGCTGTGAAACTCTAAATTTCTATGATAACATAATTACTGTTAGAACAAAAATGAAATTTTGTACAAACAGAGATATTTAAAATTTAGGAAAAACTATGTATAAAATTAGGAAAACAGTTAGCAATAAAATGAATAAAGAACGAGGATACTGTAATATATATATGCAGAAATTTAACATTTAGATAGTATCTTTTTAATCATCCAATCATTCTTTATTAAACTGTTTTTGTACTAGAGTATGATGTCGTGCTTTTTGGCATGGGGAAAAATATAGAAACTATTTATTTCAATCAGTTCAATTCATACATATTATAAAATTTGAACACGAAATTAAAACAAAAAGGTTATAAAAATAAACAAAGAAACTTAAATATAGAGTAGAAGTGTAACCATACAGAATCAGATGACAAAACTTAGAATAATTAAGATAAGACAATAGAACCTGTAACTGATGATAGGGTGACAAACACCCAAGGAGGCCTGTTCCTCCCAACCTGCTTCAAGAGAAGCAGCTCAACTGCTGGCTTCTAATGAACCCCCGAGTCTGATTACTGATCCAGTAAGTGGGTGGAAAACTGTGTAGAAGCAAGGCACTCAAAATACCTTCTCCACTCGGTATCAACCTCCTGTAAAATGCCTTCTCCACTCAGTAACAAACTCCTGAACTCACTAAGAGTTTTGGTAGACTCACAACATGATTAACCCTAACCTATCCCCTCATCAGATCTCTTGAGTGCAAACAGCAAAACCTCAAGGTAAGTCTCCTTGTCAGGAAAAGTGATGAACCTTAGTTCATAATCTGATGGATAATATATAGACTACCTAGGTCTTTTAGTGGTCAATTTAGAATAAATGAGCCTCAAGATCCAGTCCGATCTTTCAGGGCGCTAAGACCACATTTTAAGGGAGTTGTCCCATACCAACAACTAGTTAGTTGTATCATGATGCTGCCACTTGTCCATTGCCTTCTACCCTAGATTCCATTCCACCTAGTGGATCAGTAACCACTCTTTCAACCGTCCCCTTAGGTGTTTGCCTCCTATTTTATTTATTAAATAATAAAATATTGTGTAAGTTACAGTCATCCTTGGACACTTGTCCAAAATATAAAACTTTATAATAAAAGTTAACACAAGGTTTTTCAGCATAAATTGTTTTTCAGGAATTAGGGTACGTGACACTAAGTATGCTTGTGACCTTCTTCGTCGCTTTCACATGGAAGATTGTACACCAGCCCCTTCTCCCTTCCATTATGGAGTCAAACTTTCTACCACTTGTACTTCACCTGAAGTTGATGCCACCTTGTATCGTCAGCTTGTTGGTAGTCTCTTATACTTGACTCATTCCTGTCCTAAACTTTCCTTTGTCGTTGGTCGTGTTGACCGTTATATGCAGACACCTCATGAAAGTCACTGGAAGGGAGCTAAAAGAATACTTCGATATATTCGAGGTACAATTCAGTTTGGGATTCATTATAGTATAGGGGGGGAACCTTTGTTGGTTGGTTTCACTGTTTCAGATTGGGCCGGGGATCCTAATGCTCGAAAGTCTACTGCAGGTTATGTTTTCAGTCTGGGATCTGGACCTTTCACTTGGGCTTGTAAGAAACAAAAAGCTCTTGCTCTTTCTTTAGCATAAGAAAAATATCGAGCTGCAATTAATGCTAGTCAGGAAGCTTTATGGATTTGACAGATCCTTTTAGAGTTCGGATTCGAGCAGCAACAGCCTACTCCACTTTGGTGCGACAATCAAAGTGTAATGAAGCTTGCCAAAGATCCAGTTCTGCATCAACACAGCAAACACATTGATCTACATATGCATTTCATCATAAATCTTGTTCATGATCGTGTTCTTGAAGTGCTCTTTTTCCCTATAGATGACCAAGTTGTAGACATCTTCACCAAGTCTCTTACAGAAGTGAAGTTTTCTAAGCTTCGATCTATGTTGGGTCAGTGCAAGCTAATGAGGGTCACTTTTGGCACGTTAGATGCAATAGAAAACTGAAAAAGTAGGCATCCCTCAACTTACTTGGATTTTTTGATTTACTTACGAAAAATATCTTGCATTGAGTAAAAAAGATGAAATGTAGGAAATTGAATCACGTTTCTGAATATATAACTTTTATGTATTGAAAATTTGCATAGCTATGTCAAGTTTCAGTTTTCCTAACAGACACTTTTTATTTTTCAGGGAAATGATAAGGTATATGTTTTTGTGGGTAGAGCCTTTGAGGGCCTAAATGATGGAATCAAGCTACAAAAATCGGCATGCATGTAGAGAACACATAGCACTTGTGCGCCATTATTTTTCGAAAATTAAATTAGTAATTTTATAATTTTTTTATAATTGTCTAAGTGATCAAACCTCAAAAATAGTACATCTTTTGTGGGTAGAGCCTTTGAAGGTCTTAATGCAAAATTCTTGAAATGGGTTTTTCATAGAACGTGGAGGTTAGTGTCCTCTTGTGCACCATACAATTTTTTTTTGAAATGATTGAGAATTGAAAAAGTTATGGAAGAAACACTAACAATGTGTTTCACGAGTTAAGGAGGTAGGACAGAAAAGAAATTGAAAGAAAATAGGAAAAATTAATATTTCAAAATAAAAGTTACATATTTGGAATCTGCAGAAAAAATGCTATTTGTGTCTAAGATTTCGTCAAAAATGACTCTGTGTAGCATATTGTAACGAGTGGCTAAGCACAGGCTTCTCCAGAAACTGGAAGAAATACCCAATTAGCTTTGGTTTTTCATTAACATAGCACAGGTTTGGAATTACCGAAGCAAACTCCAAAGCATACACATAGGATTATTGTTTACATGTGAGCATGTGACTCGGCCTGTTTAAATTCAAAAATATTGCCGCGCTTTTAGATTTAAATAACGCGTACGCGTTATATAACTAAATAACGCGTGCGCGTTATATCAATAATTAACGCGTACGCGTTATATAACTACATAACACGTACGCGTTATATAGTTACAAAACGCGCTCGCGTTATTCAAATCATAAAATACATGTTTAATACTTGAGAAAGAGGGGGTGTAGAAGTCAAGGGAAATTTTGTTTAATATTTGAGAAGGGGTGGGGAAGGGTCAAGGGAATCTATGGTTAATATTTAATAGGGGTGGGAAAGGGTCAAGGGCTTAGAAGGATGTTGGAAGCTTGAGTGGGGAGAGATGAAGGGAATGAGAACATGATGGGCTACAGGGGGTGAAGGGAAGTGGAGCTTGAGAGCACTATTAGGAGTAGAATAGGTTCTGAAGAGGTATAGGGTTAGAAGTTGAAAGTGAGACTTGAGTGACAAGGGGGAATGGATGGAGGCAAGGGGGATGTGAGAGAGAAATAAAGAATACAAGGGGGGGAGAGACATAGAGCGAGGGAGGGAGAGGGTCAATGGGGAGGAATGGATTTGGAGGGAGTGAGAGATAGATGGGGATAGAACGAAATAAGAGATAGGAAGGGAGGGACAGAAAGTGTTGGTGGGAGACATGCAGAGAGTGGTGGCGATGGAGAGAGAGGGAGTGATGGAGAGATTGGGATAGGTTGAGGGAAAGATGAGGGAGGGATAGAAGGTGAGAGACAGGCGATGAGAGAGGGAGGGAGAGAAGGTAGGGTGAGGGATGGAGGGAGAAAGTTGGAGATAGATATGGATGGAGGGGGTATGGGTTTGAGAATGGAAAGTGACATAATGTGTGTGTATGTGTGTGTGTTCGAGAGAGAGAGAGAGACAGAGAGAGAGAGAGAGAGAGAGATTGATGGTTGGGGAGAGAGAGACTAGAGGGAGTTGTGAGCATCATATTCTCCATCAGCATCATATTCTTCATCATCATCATCTTCATGACCATCATCGTCATCATCAACATCTTCATCATCATCACCATCATCATCATCATCATCATATTCCTCATCAAATCAAAATCTCCATCATCATTATCATCATCATGATCATCATCTAAACATCACCATCACCATCATCATCAACATCTTCATCATCATCACCATCACCATCATCATCAAAATCTTCATCGTCATCACCATCACCATCACCATCACCATATTCATCATCATTGTCATCTCTAGGTTCCCCATCAACATCAACATCTCCATCATCATCATCTTCTTCATCATCATCATCTTCATCACCATCATCATCATCATCAACATCTTCATCATCATCACCATCATCATCATCATCATTATCTTCCTTGAATCAGATCAACATATCCATCATGTCACCATCATCTTCTGAACATCATCATCTAAACATCACCATCACCATCACCATCATCATCATCATCTTCATCATCATTACCATCACCATCATCATCAACATCTTCATTGTCATCACCATCATCATCATCATCATCATTGGCATTTGTAGGTTCCTCATCAACATCTCCATCATTATCATCTTCTCCATCATCATCATCTTCATCACCATCATCATCAGCATCAACATCTTCATCATCATCACCATAATCATCATCTTCATCGTCATCAGGTCAACATCTCCATCGTCATCATCTTCTTCATCATCTTCACCATCATCATCATCATCATCATCTTCATCGCCATCTCCATCATCTCCATCATCTCCATCATCATCACCATCACCATCATCATCATCTTCATGACCATAAACATCTTCATCATCATTGTCATCTCCCCCTTCCTCATCAACATCTCCATCATCATCATCATCATCATCATCATCACCATCTGAACATCACCATCACCATCATCGTCAACATCTTCATCATCATCATCATCATCATCAGCATCATCATCAGCATCAGCATCATCATCAAAATCTTCATCGTCATCACCATCACCATCTTCATCATCATTGTCATCTCTAGGTTCCCCATCAACACATCTCCATCATCGTCATCTTCTTCATCATCATCATCTTCATCACCATCATCATCGTCATCTTCTTCATCATCATCATCTTCATCACCATCATCATCGTCATCAACATCTTCATCATCATCACCACCATCATCATCATCATCTTCCTCATCAGATCAACATCTCCATCATGTCACCATCATCTTCATCTTCATCATCATCATCATCATCATCATCATCATCATTACCAACACCATCATCATCAACATCTTCATCGTCATCACCATCATCATTGGCATCTGTAGGTTCCTCATCAACATCTCCATCATCGTCATCATTGGCATCTGCAGGTTCCTCATCAACATATCCATCATCGTCATTTTCTCCATCATCATCACCATCATCACCATCATGATCTTCTGAACATCATCATGATCATCATCTAAACATCACCATCACCATCATCGTCAACATCTTCATCATCATCGCCATCAGCATCATCATCAAAATCTTCATCGTCATCACCGTCACCATCTTCATCATCATTGTCATCTCTAGGTTCCCCATCAACACATCTCCATCATCATCATCTTCTTCATCATCATCATCTTCATCACCATCATCATCGTCATCAACATCTTCATCATCATCACCATCATCATCATCATCATCTTCCTCATCAGATCAACATCTCCATCATGTCACCATCATCTTCGTCATCATCATCATCATCATCATTACCAGCACCATCATCATCAACATCTTCATCGTCATCACCATCATCATTGGCATCTGTAGGTTCCTCATCAACATCTCCATCATCATCATCATTGGCATCTGCAGGTTCCTCATCAACATATCCATCATTGTCATTTTCTCCATCATCATCACCATCATCACCATCATGATCTTCTGAACATCATCATGATCATCATCTCAACATCACCATCACCATCATCGTCAACATCTTCATCATCATCGCCATCAGCATCATCATCAAAATCTTCATCGTCATCACCATCACCATCACCATCACCATCTTCATCATCATTGTCATCTCTAGGTTCCCCATCAACACAACATCTCCATCATCATCATCTTCTTCATCATCATCATCTTCATCTCCATCATCGTCCTCATCAACATCTTCATCATCATCACCATCATCACCATCATCATCATCATCTTCCTCATCAGATCAACATCTCCATCATGTCACCATCATCTTCATCACCATCATCATCACCATCATCATCAACATCTTCATCACCATCATCATCAACATCTTCATCATCATCACCATCATCTTCATCAACATTATCATCTTTATCATCTTCATCTGCATCATGATCATCTTCATTGTCATCACCCTCCTCCTCCTCATCATCTTTATCATCTTCATCTACATCATGATCATCTTCATTGTCATCACCCTCCTCCTCCTCATCATCTTGTGCACTTATGCACTTAGGGATTAATATTTAGAAGAGGGTCTAAAGGCCTTTATGGGGGAGGGGCTCTAGGAACAAGGTAAGACAGAGAGGGCAGGGGGGAGGGATAAAGGCGTAGAGGGTTAGTGATTAAGGGAGAAGAAGGGAGAGAGTGCTATAGGGAGGGATAATGACGAAGATAAAGAGAAGGTGGAGAGATGGAGAGTGGGGTGGTAGAGACATGGCTGAAGGGAGAGAAAGAAACATGAAAGAAACATGTAGGGAGAATGAGGGACAGATATTTAGAAAGAGATAGGGGGTATCTAGGGATTATTGGGAGAGAGCTAGGGGGTATTAAACCATACAAAACATTTGTTTTGTATGCAATCATATAAATTATTAGTGATCTTTGATTTTGTTCGTTGCCCTAGCCGTGCACCTAACCTATTTATTGTGCTTGACTATATCGCGTTCACGTTTTTTCACTACATATCGCGCACGCGTTTTATATTTATATAACGCGTACGCGTTTTGGAACTCCAGAAATAATGGACTGTTTCTGTCCGAGAGCAACTTCACTCTGTCCGAACGAAAGCAACAATCCCGCGATTTTTCGAACAGCACGAGCCCGCGTCTGAAAATTTTCACATTCTACACCAACTCCATCATTTTTTTTTATGCAGGTGCAGCATTGAGGACATCTTTCATGGTTGCTCACTGTGGTGTTGGGTTATATGGCCATATTTGAAGAAAATAATTAGCAAGCTTGAAGAATCTCCAATTGAAGAACACCAAAGATAAGGCCTTTGAAAGATTCATTTTGCCTATATTTGAGGAGCACACAAGGTAAGATATCAAGCTTCAAGACCAACAAGGAAGAACTTCCATTTGCTTATTATTGAAGAGCTTGTAATTGAGGAGCAACAAAAACAAACTATATTGAATTGATCATTGTGGTGATGGGTAATGCACGTAACCGAGTAAACAAATCAACAAGGAAGAAGAGACCTCAAGAAGTCATTGAAGAAGAGAAAGAAAAGAAAAGAATATACATGATGAATCGGAGGCTTTCTTTGGAAACTAATCCAAATCCAATTGTAGAGGATACCATGGTTCATCCTATTAATCCACGACAAGAGGGACCTTCAATTTCCACAATAGTTGTTGAACAAGCACCCCATGGAAGTAATCAAGAAGCAAAACGTAGGTGCTCATTAGGGGATGTTTCAATTCCCACTTCAAGTCAAAGTGATAAGTTACCATCTCAAGATGAAGCTCACGAAGAAACACCCATTTTGCTATCCGGATGTGGTTATACAAGCGATGAAGTCAGAGAGGCGTTGGACATTTTGCCTACTGTTGAAGAAGAGAATGTTATCCACACCATCGATGAGGATGTTGGACTTCCACAAGGGGATGTTGGACTTCCACAGACCATGGATGAGGATGTTGGACTTCCACCATCCAACTACCAGGAAGAGAATGAAGGACACCAAGCTACTACTGAAACGCCAGAGCGTCTTGGTGATGCGCTACATGGTACAATTCCAACCCCCTTACCTCCATTAGCAAGCACACGTCGAAGAACTCCGAAGCGTGTACAAGTTGACGAAAGACTTATGAATTCCATTGAAGGTACGCTATCTAAACGTAGTATTGCTTATCAAACTCAACAGATACTTGATAAATATTTTGTTTCTAAATGTGATGGAGATAAATGTAGATTATTTTTATCATTGTTAAAATCTAGGAGCATGAATGTTGTTAGGAAAAAGTTAGGGATAAAGATGATAAAGAATTCTGAACCAAGTTCTCATATAGTTAAAAGCCTAGTAGATGCATTTGGTAAAATTGGTAAGAACACACGTTCAAAGGACCGCAATGCTGCTCGTCGTGTGTTGTCACAATCAATTGCAGATAAGAACACCAGGGCCCTTCGTATTCTCAGGCCTACATCGAAACTAGTTAATTTGAATGTAAAAACCCTCCGTAGGTATTCTATTAGAAGAGAACATCTTGACACAACCGATCAGACAGATTTTTGGGCCTTTGTTGGTCGGTTGCCACGTCGTGACATGAAGCTAGTTGATGCAGTAAAGGGACTAGTGCATAGTTTTTGGCATGATCACACAAGGCCTTCTTCAAACCGAAAGGATGTACTAAAACTAAGAAGGGGTTCAAAGGATCGTGAGCCACATACTAAGCATCTTCTTGATATAACACAGACAGAGCTTTACGAAAAATTTAAGATTGAGCATAGACAATTGAACTTGGGGAAAAGATCTTTTGAGAAATGTAATCCATGGTATGTTAGAATAAATACTCTTCGTAACACTTGTTGTTGTAGATACCATGTAGAATATGAATATTACTATGAAACATTTTTGTACATTCGTCGTGTGTTGCATACTAACATTGTGCAGGATTGCTCCATGACAATACCACCGACTTCATCAAGAGAATTCATTCATAGCATCATGTGCAATAGGCCCGAGGGGCAAACATACTATGCAAAATCTTGTTTGGATGGAACATGCTCCAACTGTGCTGGAATGGCATTATTGAACCAATGTATGCACGAGAATGGAGACAGTGAATTTGGGAAAATGGTTACAGACATGAAAAGTTTCAAATATATCAACTATGAAATAGTCCCAGGGAAAGAAAGCAAAAAAATACAATTGGTGACATCTCAGGTATGCATTTATATCTATAAAATTATGTTGTAACGGTTACATTTCAATCCTTACTTACAACAAAAAACTGACATTGAGATCATTTTGTGTCACCAGGTACAAGTTAGTGACTTCATCAAGGAATTTATTGAAAAGACACATCAATATGTTCAGCATGTCCACGTGGCACGATGGCATGATGAGAAGTTTAGAATATGCAGAGATACATTTCCCCTTGGTACTATACTTTCAGTTGTTGATTTTGCCGATAACTACACTCTGCAACCTCAAAATGAGATCCAAAGTCAGTATTATCACTCTGAGCAGGTTTCCTTGATGGTCCATATCACATACAGGCATGGCCCAAATAGCACTGAAGAGCAAAGAGAAATTCTGAAGGAATATCACTTCTACATAAGTGATGATAGGTGCCACGACTTCCACTATGTACGTCATTGCTTCATCATGTTCTATGATCACTTGAAGGGAAGGAACATATAGATGGACCGACACTGGATTTGGTCTGATGGGTGTGTTGGTCAGTTCAAAAATGCACGCATATTTCAGTGGTTGTGTTCATTGCATAAAAACTACAAAGTGCCACATATGTGGAACTATTTTGAGACTGGGCATGGTAAAGGAGAGCATGATGGAGCCGGAGCATGTGTCAAAACAGCCCTACGAAGAGAGGAATTGAAAGTATCTACAGAATCTACTATTCTAAATGCTCAATCTATAGTCAGGTGGTGCATGTCAGTAATGGGAGAGGAATCAACTATGCGAGTAGAATCCACAAGAAAGAGACATGTGGAGAGATTTTTTTGGGAGGTGGTAGACATAGATCATTCACATGCATGGGAATGCAAGACTGTGCCTGGGACTCGTGGCTTTCATTCGGTTCGAAGCTCTGATAACCCAGTATTTGAAATTTGGACCAGAAAACTTGCTTGTTTTTGCCCGCCTTGTTGTGATGGTGACTGGGATGGGTGTGAATCATTGGATTGGGTTGATGGATGGGATCGCATATCACTTCCACTTGATCAGCGTGCAATTGTTGAGTTAACTCCGTTGGAAGAAGACCAATCATCTATTTCTGCAGATTTTGATCATGTCTCAGACCTTGTACAACCCGGTATGATGCATTTCCTTAACATTTTTTGTTTGTTTACGTAGTCTTCAAATGCACATTAATGGCCTTGTATCGCACGAAAAATATTTTGATCATATACCTACAATCATATAATGCAGGGCACATATACGCAGTGGTTGCCTCAAAAGATACTGAATGGGGTGATGAATACTGGTTGGCACGCTGTATAGATGGAAAGCAAACCCTCATTGTGTCCATGACTGACGATGAAAACAACCACTTTCCAACTGGTTCTATGGTTGTTAAAGGTGAATACTTGACACGGGACAACAATGGAAGAAAGAAGGGTGGATATGTTTACAGGGATTACAAACCAGGTGCAAGTGTATATCACTTTACCAACTTAATCATTGGCACAAACCTTCAGGTACGAACAATGCCTAGTCGAAATACATCGAAGGTACGCTACTTCTTACCGGATACAGAGCACGAGAGACTAATGGAGACCATCAGTATAAGAGATGATCCGGAGGGCTTGGTTGTATGATAATAGGTGGGATCTAGCATGATGAGGTACGTTACATACTTTTAATACTATACTATTTTCACTATTTGTAATTGAATATTGATATATGCTCAATTTTCACATGTATGTTTCATATGAATATGTCAATTTTGCGTTCTTGATATGCCAAATTTACAAGAGATGGATTAAAATTATATTATGTTCATATGTTCAGTAAACCATATATTAATCATGTTTGAGAGGTTGCTTAGCTAACTTTAAGGGCATTTAAGCTCTATGTTAAGCCCAACTAAATCCTTATGAATCACTAGACAATCGAATTGGTTCCTTGAGTAATTCAAATTTCTTTATGTAAAACCATTTTTCATTCATTTTAGTATGAAATCAAGTTTTTAGTATTTTTTTCTCTTTACTGGCTCTATTCTAGTTTCCTTTGAAAAATTGCTCAAAGTATTGTTGTTCTTAGTTTTATGAACCTATTTGTGATCTCTTTCATGTGATCATAAGATTTTACACATCACTGCCGTAACCACTAGACAATTGTACACTATACAACTATGAAAGTCTCTCTTAATCTAGCGACAACCACCTTTTACCCATTTCTATAGAATTTATTTTCTTTAATAATTTTCTAATCCAAATTTTAATAGCTATTACATTTTCACTATACAACTATGAAAGTCTCTAGTGACAACCACCTTTTACCCATTTTTATTATACATCTCTAAGTTATCCACACAAAAACACACACATATATATATATAATAATTATTGTGTATTCATAGTCAAAACTAAAAAATATATGGATTAAAGTGGATAAACATTAAACTAAAATTATAATAATTGTGTTTTTTAATCCATTTTTTACATATGATCAGTAAACCCTAAAATTATATTATGTTCATCATGTTGGTTATTGGCTTCACCCAACAAAATTAATTCAATTCATGCTCACTATATTAAACAATACACTTATATTAAATTTAATTCATGTCTTGTTAAATATTTCATAATGAATTAGCTAGTTGAGAGCACCACCTTAGACCAAGCCATCATCATCAACATCTTCATCATCATCATGGACCTGCAAAACCCTAGTTTCCAAAGTGTCTAGGCAGGTTCGGGCTAGGAACACTAGCCATACTCGCCCGGTGGATGATTTTCCAAAGTTGACCCCCGTGTGCAAAAATTGCACACTCCCACACTGAGCAAAACCCTAGTTTCAAAGATGGACCTGCAAGGTGACACATGGGCCACCAGGTAGGAGGGGAGGGGCACCCCTGGCACTATCCCGGTGTGCTGAATCCAACGGAGTCGACGGTTCGTCGATCCGAGCCACGGTATTCATTCTATGGCTCGTCCCGTCTCACTACCAGAAGGCCTTCAGGGACACCTGCTGGATACCTACCGGGGGCATAGAACTCCAACCATGCAACAAAACCGGGTTCCAGGGAGACCTGCAGGTGTGTCTAGACAGGTTCGGGCTAGGAACACTAGCCATACTTGCCCGGTGGATGATTTTCCAAAGTTGACCCCCGTGTGCAAAAATTGCACACTCCCACACTGAGCAAAACCCTAGTTTCCAAGATGGACCTGCAAGGTGACACATGGGCCACCGGGTAGGAGGGGAGGGGCATCCCTGGCACTATCCCGGTGTGCTGAATCCAACAGAGTCGACGGTTCGTCGATCCGAGCCACGGTCTTCATTCTATGGCTCGTCCCGTCTCACTACCAGAAGGCCTTCAGGGACACCTGCTGGATACCTACCGGGGGCATAGAACTCCAACCATGCAACAAAACCGGGTTCCGGGGAGTCCTGCAGGTGTGTCTAGATAGGTTCGGGCTAGGAACACTAGCCATACTTGCCCGGTGGATGATTTTCCAAAGTTGACCCCTGTGTGAAAAAATTGCACACTCCCACACTGAGCAAAACCCTAGTTTACGAAATGAATGCACAATGAAGCCACTGGGCCATGGGGAGACGAGGGAGAGGGCCCCCTAGAGGTAATCGCACGCCAGGAGACCAATGGAGTCGACGGTTCGTCGGTCCGACGTCCGGTTTCCGAGTTATGTCGAGTTGCAAGTCGCATGAAAATGCCGTTCAGGGACACTTGGTGAATTTCCGTCCGGGAGGCAAAAAGCAAACGGAGCAGGAAAATTGCGTGTCGTTGGCTCCCGCAAGTGTGTGTGGGCAATGCCGACGTGGGAACACTGCCGGGAGCCATAAATCCATGATAGTAAATTAATTCATGACAAAAAAAACTGAATTATTCCTTTCAATGGATGTGGTTTTCAATTTCCTATGTTGTTAGGTCAATTTGGCACATTCATTGAAAGAAATTGTAGACTTTAATGATGATCACAACAAGTGTGTTTGTTAAAACCTTGTGAAATAGAGCATCAAAAGACCTACATTGTAGGCCATATAATTGTGTTTGTTTACCTTTTGTTTGATGGACCATGCACAATAAGTAATAAAATAATTTTTGAAGTAGGTCATTTCATTTTTCTGATTTTTTCTTTGGTGGTGTTGAAAAAGACCATTGTTCTTATTGATGGGATTTCATGTGCTTATGATTCTTTGGATAATCTGGACACATACAAGGACACCATTATTAGACTAATTCATTATAAACAATTTAATATGAGTAATCTACATAAATGAATTGAAAAATTAACAAAAATAACAAACAACCCATATACCTTGGAATATAACACAAGAGTGACCATGTTAGGCAATCTTACTTATCTACTTACCTATGGTCATCTAAGTAGACCATTTGGATCATGTCTATTACTAATGATCTCCATTAACTTTTCATGTTCACAATGAGGCTTGAAGTATCATACCTTTGATGGGTGCTTCCTTGGCATTGTTTGTAGTTTGAGGTTTGTATCGAAAACTAAGTTTGTAAAGTGGTATATAGATTCACCTAGTCTAATCTTGAAATACATAACCAACCTTCTTCCATGTTTGGTCATCCAGTGTTAGATATTATCCTTTAATAACCATCAAACTGATTACAAGTTGATCACCATTGTCATCTATTAGTGAGACATGAGGGTTTGGTTCGCCTTTAAGGAACATGCCAACAAATAGTGAGTGCCCCATTAATTATCTTTCAGGGAAACCATTGCATATATGTTCATTTTAAAAAACATCAGTTCCAACGTGTGAGTCCACTAAATAGACAAAATGTAATGTATTCATGCTAGTTGATAAGATTTAATCTCATATTCAGAAAACTTGGTTGTACAAGATTTGAGACATGATCATAATGTGGTGAAATGGTTGATTAGTCCTCATCCAACTAGGATAATTCAATATTTATACCTAGAATAATGGCGAGTGATAGAATTTTCTTGTTCATATTTCTACTATAACATTGTTTGAGTTTCAAACTAAATGAAATCCACAAATTCCATGCATTATTCTATGTGATTGATCTACATCAACCACCTCCCAAAAATATCTCGTCTTCTTGTTCCATCTACAATTATTGAAGAACACCATTCAACAATAGATTTTGTGTAACTAATGAGAGAATTTCTCGTAAACTTCCATTTTTACCTACAGAATATAATGTTTACCTACACAAAATCTCGATCATGATCCCCTTTCCCACACTCAGTTTCAAAAGTGCTGTAAAGGCAACCTTTACATTTACATTTGCATTAACATGACAACCAAGTCTCAAAAATGAGATTGATGGTGTTTATTCTCATGCAATGTATACAGTTAGGATTAAGACAACTGTATAAATCTATGGAATTATAAATGGAGATATTAATCCAAAAGGAAGCCAATGTTGGCCTTGCCAATCTTTTCTTCCGAATGCAAACGAAATATTAGATTCCATTTTTCTATGTTTCCATGTAAAATATATTTGAAAAAAAACATATATTTGGATTATATGGAAATCCTTCTTACCTTTGACATTGTTTGGGATCTGCAGGATGGGAATGAAGTATTTTTTAGGGATTAAGAGGAGTATTCAATTACGCAAACTTATGAATGCCTATTGTGACAAGCAATCCATTGATTTCAACTCCATCAAATTTCTGTTTGATGGATGATGTTTGCAAGGTGAGCAAGTTTAACCCACCAATGCGAGATTGCATGCAATTACACTGAGCAAAACCCTAGTTTACGAAATGAATGCACAATGAAGCCACTGGGCCATGGGGAGACGAGGGAGAGGGCCCCCTAGAGGTAATCGCATGCTAGGAGACCAACGGAGTCGACGGTTCGTCGGTCCGACGTCCGGTTTCCGAGTTATGTCGAGTTGCAAGTCGCATGAAAATGCCGTTCAGGGACACTTGGTGAATTTCCGTCCGGGAGCCAAAAAGCAAACGGAGCAGGAAGATTGCGTGCCGTTGGATCCCGCAAGTGTGTGTGGGCAATGCCGACGTGGGAACACTGCCAACACTGGCTCGGGGGAGGTTTTTGCAGAGTTTACCTACCAATGCGAGATTGCATGCAATTACACTGAGCAAAACCCTAGTTTACGAAATGAATGCACAATGAAGCCACTGGGCCATGGGGAGACGAGGGAGAGGGCCCCCTAGAGGTAATCGCACACCAGGAGACCAACGGAGTCGACGGTTCGTCGGTCCGACGTCCGGTTTTCGAGTTATGTCGAGTTGCAAGTCGCACGAAAATGCCGTTCAGGGACACTTGGTGAATTTCCGTCCGGGAGCCAAAAAGCAAACGGAGCAAGAAGATTGCATGCCGTTGGCTCCCGCAAGTGTGTGTGGGCAATGCCGACGTGGGAACACTGTCAACACTAGCTCGGGGGAGGTTTTTGCAGAGTTGACCCACCAATGCGAGATTGCATGCAATTAAACTGAGCAAAACCCTAGTTTACGAAATGAATGCACAATGAAGCCACTGGGCCATGGGGAGACGAGGGAGAGGGCCCCCTAGAGGTAATCGCACGCCAGGAGACCAACGGAGTCGACGGTTCGTCGGTCCGACGTCCGGTTTTCGAGTTATGTGGAGTTGCAAGTCGCATGAAAATGCCGTTCAGGGACACTTGGTGAATTTCCGTCCGGGAGCCAAAAAGCAAATGGAGCAAGAAGATTGCGTGTCGTTGGCTCCCGCAAGTGTGTGTGGGAAATGCCGACGTGGGAACACTGCCAACACTGGCTCGGGGGAGGTTTTTGCAGAGTTGACCCACCAATGCGAGATTGCATGCAATTACACTGAGCAAAACCCTAGTTTACGAAATGAATGCACAATGAAGCCACTGGGCCATGGGGAGACGAGGGAGAGGGCCCCCTAGAGGTAATCGCACGCCAGGAGACCAACGGAGTCGACGGTTCGTCGGTCCGACGTCCAGTTTCCGAGTTATGTCGAGTTGCAAGTCGCATGAAAATGCCGTTCAGGGACACTTGGTGAATTTCCGCCCATTTTATAATTTAAGCCACTTTTAAATATTTGAACTTCCATATTATTTTTGAAAGAGTATAATATTTCAAAACTCCTAAAGAGACAAAAACACATGATCAAAACTCCTAAGGCTGTAATTTAGAGTAGTAATAATGGGGGGTGATGGAGTTGAATTTGATCCTATGGAAGATAATGATACTAATATTATTGAGAATAAAGGGATAATAGGTTGATCCATGACACCTTTGTTTGCATGGATGAGGATGCACCTATGTATGAGACCTATGATAATATTCATGATGTACATCTTATTGATAAGGCACACAAAGGCCTATACAAGAGATCAAAGATGGGTCACTTTGTCTACTAATTTGATGTTGATAAAATTGAAGGTATTGAATGACATTTCAAACAATGGTATGACAAAGATCCTAATGTATACACAAGGTTAATATATAAGGTGCCCCATAAGGTTCTTTGTCATATCCCTATAATTCTAGGTTTTTGATGATTGTTTAGGTTAAAAAACATAGCACATTATATGGATTATCATGTACAAAGATAAGTGAAGATGGTATTATATGAGTGGCTACAAATGGTTCTCAATTTACGATCATCAAGGAAATATTACCCATTTTTTAAGAAGAACCTCATAATGTTAGACTTTCATTGGTAGTTGATGGCAATGGGTGTGCATGAGTGAGTTCGTTGAAACCTTGAAAACATTGTATTGCATTTAGTTTGATTAAATTACACGAGCAAGAACTTTGACATAACTTGTAATGATCATCCAAAATCACAAATTTTAATTAGATACCAATTAGTGCATGCATGTAGTGAATTCGTTGAAACCTTTGAATATAATAGTTTGTTCTTTTGACATAGTGCATTCATGAGTAATAGATAATCCACACAAATCAACACATTAGAATGACACAAGTACATGTATCCAAAAGTACATATATATCCAAAAGTGCATGTCTCCAAAAGTACATGTATATCCAAAAGTCTCCAAAAGTGCATGTCTCCAAAAGTACATGTATATCCAAAAGTATCGAAAAGTACATGTATCCAATGAAGTCAATGTACATGTCTCCGAAAGTACATGCACAATAAAGTCAATGTACATGTCTCCAAAACTGAATGTATCGAAAAGTACATATATATACAAAAGTATCCAAAAGCACATGTGTCCAAAACTATCCAAAACTATCAAAACTCAAGCTTTCTCTTGTTCTTTCCCGACGTTGATCCTCTAGGCACATCCCTAGGATCAATGTGCATCCCTGGATCCTGCAAATTAAATATCAATTGTTAAATTCAACTAACTATGTACACTAATACATTATCTCAACAATTATCAACTGGTGCATGGAAAGTGCATGAAACACTTGGTCACTGAAGGACATCTCACCTCAACTGACAAAGGAGATTGTGTTGCTTGTGTAGCAGATGGAGCCGTCGGTTGAACATCCAGGATGGTTGAACCAGGGGGGCCAGGAACTACTCCTGCTGGTGGTGGCTACAATGAAAAAATGTTGAAATAGTTAGAAATGCATGAATAAACAATAGGTCCAACAATAATAAACTATGTAAAGATAATGTTGAAATAGTTACATACCTGTGTGTGATCAGTCGCCACTGCAGATGCGGCACTAACTGCTGCATCAACCATCGATGCAAGGTTCTCAGCAGACAACTCGGGTTCCTGTTGCAGTAAACATGCAATTCAAACATTAACAAAAACGATTTATGCACTGGATTTCAAGTTAAACAACAAATATCATCGAAGGATATACATTACCGTGGTGTGAGTAATCCCATGGTCGTGGGCAGCTGGAGTCTTTCTTGGAGTAGAACGCCTCACATACACACGACCCTTGTTCACGAATGGCCTGGAGGGAGATGCAAATACAGGCAATGGGCCAGATGTGTCGGATGGTGCCTACAGTCAGCAAGTGTTCATGTAGTTAGACGTGCATGATTCAACAAACAAACATGTATTTAAAAAATGTCATTTTTAATTGTTTACCTGGAGCCCAGACGTTTCAGGGGACGGTATGACCATGGTCACTACCTCCACATTACCTTGCCCCTGTGAAGGATCTGCCATCTGCAAGTTTAATAATTGTAAATATTAGACCGTATATAGCATTAATGAACTAAAATGTAAAGTATGTGGAAATTAACAAATTAACAAGTATTAAAAAACTGAAATTTTAAAATGTTTACCTCGGTGTGAGATACGGCAATAGGTGGTATATAAGATGGGCCTGCCGAATGGGTAGCAGCATGCCCCCCTGTCGAGTCTGGAACATCCGGCTCTGGGGCGTCACTGCCGGTAATCATCATCAACTGCAAGTTCACAAAATTAATATATTAGCTCAAACTATATATATGTGTACAAAGACGAAAATAAATGAAGAATTTATTACAATTAACCATCAAGATACCTCTCTCAAAAAGCCACTGAAGGCAACATCTGATGCAATACCATAGCAGGGACGACCACATGACGTGCACTCGTGAGGATCAGTACTAGGATGGGGAATAGCTGATGGTCCTCCACTAGTGGATGGTCCTGATGGTCCTGCAGTAGTGGATGGTCCTGATGGTCCTGCAGTAGCTGATGGTCCTGCATGGTGACGAGCTGGTGTATGTACCACACCAGGGACAGATGTCCCTTCCTCACCCATATGTTGAACCATCCTGCCATGGCGAACAACCGTCCGTGCCAAACTCAAAAATGCATCTCGTGTCTGCGGAATAATGCGATGTGCTGGTGGGACATCTGGCCCAGGCAACTGCCTACGAGGTGCAGGGATAGGGCGATCCTGGTCTCGAAGCCTGGCATTGGGTCGGTTTTGGGGCATCCCCCCACCGATCCCCTAGAACTGTAAGATGTCAAAATAGTTAACGTGTTTATGCAACACGAACTCTGCATACATCTTTCGAAGGAAATATAAGGGAATTTCCCTGTTGTTGTGTGGTGGCATATCAAAAACCATGTACCATCTGTCCATCCAGTTATCAACAAATGGTTGAAACGTGCACCACTCAATGGAGATATGCGGCTTGCTTGCATTAGGGATTTCCCCCGTCCGAGGGTCCCTAAACAATGCAAATATAACCTCTTTGGATATTTTTAGCTTTTTTACTGCATTGTAATCTAGTCCATCAGCATATTGTTGTCTTTTTCTTTCTCTGTAAGATGCAATATCATACAGGACATTCGTAGATTGTGAAATTGTGTCCACAATTGCATCCAAGGTTGATGCAAGTGAACGGCGAATCCTGTCGCCACCACTAAAAGCTTCACTTATGCCCCTCAATTGGGCAAGCTCAATCAATATTTCGGCATTGGCATCCATAGCCGCAACTGCAATAAAGACATTAATACGAAAATCATTAGAAACATATACATGGTATATAATGACGTCTCTTCAAAATTGAACATGTATTAAATCAAACTCACATAAGCAATTTAATGGCATTTACTTACATACATTTAAAACTTAAAATTAAACATTTGACAATTAAAAAGTAAGTTAGTCAGATTGGCAGAGAGGAGGAGAAGGAGGATCAAGGCAGTGATGAGTTTGTTGATTCAGGCATGGAGGAGGAGGATCAAGGCAGTGATGAGTTTGCATCTATGTGTCTCAATGTCTCATTGTGTTTTGTGATTGTGAATGACAAATGTGTTGTGATTTGTGAATGATCTAATTTCTATTGAATATTTCATATTTGTAATTGTAAATGTAATTTCTATTGAATATTTGTAATTGTAAATGTTAAATTTTATTGGATGATCTATATGTCTATATTTTTAAATTTTAATATATTTTAAAAATATATTAATTCTGGGGGTCACCGTGTCCTACGTGTCATAATTCCGGGGGTCACCGTGTCTAGTGGGGACCAGGGATCAAATTTGAAGGGTGGGGTCCCATTTCACTATGAAGGGCTATGAGATATTGAACACTATTGAAGGGCTATGAGAAATTTATTAATATTTATTCTATGTGTATATATGGATGTGTTCATGTTGTATGGATTGGATTCTAGGTTAACCGAGGCCTTTTTAGAGCAAAGAATGGGGTAATTACTATTTGGGAACAAGTTTTTTATCAAATGTAAATTGCGGTGATGGAAGATATTGAGGGTGCCACATGTTGTGGAGAAAGTAGTATTGATTCCTATGACGTAATAGGGAGTTCAAAAAGTCTGGTTTCAAGTATTGTCATGCGTAGCTCGATTGATTTTTCTCGCGCTAGGGTTGTAGCAACTGTTATGGCCATTACTGTTAAAAGGATTGATGGGGTGGAATCCCGTGAAACGATGAGTTCTTTTGTTAAGACGTAGATTCAGTGAAATTTGGTGGGAGTCTTATGTTCATTTTATGCACAAAATTTGATTACTTGATTTTGTTGCATTGTTAACTCTCCTCCTAGTCATAGCTACAATCTCTTATATAATTGTGAAGGTTATTAATCCACTCAATATATTAAAGTTGTAGTAGGCCAAAATCATCCACATATTTATTGTACTCACAAATGTTGACATTCCAATTTCTATGTAGAGCGCCCATTAACATTAGATTGTATGGGACATGTTTTTGAGGCATGATGTCATTATCTCATAACAACAAGCTTTTTATCCATAAATATGTCATCTACAAGCCAACGGAATTGTTCCTAATCCTTTATAAAACTTTGTCATAATTATATCAATACCAACATCCCTACCTATTGACTTAGCTTAGAAGATATTACACCTTCGGATAACCAAACCTGATTCCAAGGTTGGTAATCATAAACGTAAAAGCATCATCATAAGGAAATAGCATGTTGTGTTGAGGAAATTCCTTTTTTTCCATTTCCTTCTCAGTATAATATTTGGTTGTGGATCATTTAAAATGTATAATTTATTTTAATATAATTGGGAAGCTAAATTCAAATTCATTAATATATTAATATGATTTGATTTTTTTATTAATAATAAGTTATTCTTTTCATTTGAAAATGTAATAGTACATCAAAATTTCAATGTTTACTAATGTAGTAAAGTTGAGAGGATTTATTTTTCAGTGGATATAGCAGACCTGTAAATTCATAGGATGTCAAAAATCTAGTCAGCCTTGAAGTTGAGCTCCTCAAAGAAAACGAATTTCTTTAAATATGTTTATGGCAGGCTGGCATTGCCAGCTTCGCTCCGCAAACTATCCTGGAGGACTGGAGGAGATAGGGTAGGTGGAACTTGGAAGTAGCTCAACCACAGTGGAATAGGGGTATAAGAAAAAGCTTGTTTCTATTCATGCAATATGGTCGGAGCCATGGAAGCATGGAATTCCAGCATTGACTTGATACAACAAAGAAAACATAGGGTGTGAGGCTGGGAGCCATAGATGGTAGGATTAACTTTATACAACAAAGAAAACACAGGTCTATAGGTAGGGGCCACGGGCAGGAGCAACAACCTGCAACATTACAAGAAGTTTATGGATTGTGGATTTTGTCTGAAATGCCAAATTCGCGTGGGCATATTAACATAATATATTATACATTGAATACTCAATTAACTCACGGAGTCAGCATTCACGAATTGGTATGTGATAACTTGTAACTTGGTAAGCCCGCTAGCAACAACACGTATGAGCCACCTTCCAGGTTTAATAATTTTGTTGATGCCATTAAATGTGTTAAACACGTAAGCGCTCGCTACAAACACGAGAACTTCGAAGCGTTCAAGCCATGGGCTACTCAGTGTAAGCCCATCCACGTAAGTTGCTCAATGATATTATTAGAGGCCCAATGGTCCATGATCCATGGATGATCGAACACGTGGATATTGGAGAGTAAGCGAGTCCCACTCCCAAGTCACCTAGCTAGTAGCCGCATTCCCAATTTCCCACTAAAAATTGTTGATGGGTGAAATTTGAAGCTACCCTTCTATTGCAATTTTAAACAGTAGTGGTTAATTTAATTATTGAAGGGCTTACCATGAAATTAAATTTTTTTTGCATGGTAAAATTTGAAGTGGCCTTCTATGACGTGTGGGTAAAATTTGAAGTGGCCTGAAGGCTTCAAATTTGAAGCCTGGTGGGGACACTCGTGTCCCGTGTCCTCGTGTCGGGTGACTTAGATGAATACATTGTAGAAAGGGGGGAGTTTTAATTTTTTCAATTTTTGGTTTGATTATGAAGTTTTGAGTTTTTTGAAAAGGGTTTCATTTTGAGGTGTGAATTTAATTACAAATTGGGTTATTCCCAATTTGATCAATATTACAAAACTAGGTTAAACAATAAAAAAATAGTAATTGGGATTAAAAAATCACAAAAAAATTGTTTGGGTGAATAAATTACCTGACTAGATGAGAATGCACCGGTGAATTTGTCTCCTCTCCAGCTAAATCGAGCAACACGGATAGTTGAGTGGGCCACAAAGCGTCCTCGTCCAGGGTCAATTTCGCCTCTATTCGCGTTTCTGATGCGTGAGTGTCGCGGGTGGTCGGCAATCGGCCGACTGTGTTTTTAAATTCATTTTTAGTTTTACATATCGCGTACGCGATTTGTAAATAAATAACGCGTACGCATTTTTTAACTACATAACGCGTACGCGTTATTGTTACCTAGCCTACATGTCCAATGACATGTTAGTCTCGGGTCTTACCATGGCAGGTGGTAAATATCATAAACGCGTTATGTTTTAGGTATCAGGAACGAGATTTGAAAAAAGTAGCATTGCATCTAAAGTGACCCTCATCTTCTTGCACACACCCTGTTAGGAGTTCAGGAACTTGTCATTAAGGGGGGATAGGCATGAATGCCTCCTTCCTTCTCCTAATAGTGTCACTTTTTTAAATCCTTCAATCCTATCCCAAGTTCTTCTTAAGGGGGGATCTTAGGATATTTAGACACTTAGGATTTAGTTAAGAGCAACTTGTGTAATATATGCGTTATGCATTTGTAAATACTTAATTCGATGGTCACGATATGTTCCCAACATAGAGTGATCCGACGGCTCAACTTCTCTTAGATAATACCTACCCTTGATCCGTGGCTTAACACTCGATTGGTCCATGATCTCTTTTTAAAGAGTATGGAGGGTCATTGGAAAGTTGATTGATTATGAGAAGCTCATTTGTAACTTTCTTTCTTTACATAATAAATTGTCCCGTAGAAGCTATTTGGTCGGGGCCGTGGAGTGTTTCCCTTATGAGGGTTTAAACCACGTCAAAAAATCGACGTATCAATCTGTGATCTGTTTGTGCGAAGTGGTTGCTCTAGGTGTTCGGTATTTTGGGAGTACCCTGTGTACCCGAACACTTTGCTTCTTCTAATTCTAATTTTAACAACACAAAATCTTCACTTGTTCCTTTACCACTCTTTTCAAGCTGCATCAACAAATGTTTTTGTTTTCTCTTCTTAAGTCCGAGTCTGTCAATTTCTTCTAAAGCGCTGATTAATCCACCTTCCATGTGAATCATAGCTTCTTCATCATTAAGATATTCTATGGCCATAATCATAAAATCAATCATTCTATCTTCACAAGATGAATTTCTATCTATATTCTCTGAGGAGTCATAATCATTTGCACACAAACTTTTCTTTTTACTATACTTCTTAAATTTGTATTTCTCTTCATCATCAAGGATCTGAGCATTTTTATTGTGAGGACATTTAGAGGAAAAATGACCTATATTACCATAGTTAAAACATTTAAAGGGCAACTTGTCTCTATATTTACCTGATCCTTTCTTCAATCTTCTTACAAATTTTTCCTCAATCTCATCTGCTCCAGAATCAATATTCTTATCTGCTTTAAGGGATGCTTGTCTAGTGATGAGTTTATCTGTACTAATCCTCATTTCATAAGCAATTAGAGTTCCTAGGAGTTGACCAATGCCCAGAGTTTTAAGATCATTAACTCTTCTATTGATGAAACTTTGGGGTTAAATTTATCAGGCATAGATCTTAAAATTTTCTGAATCAAGGATTCTTCTTCAATTGTTTCACCGAGGCCCTTCATATCATTCACAAGCTCTTCAACCCTTAGCAAATATGTACTAACATTCTCATCCTCATTCATCTTTAGTTGTTCAAATTTCAACATGTATGTCTGCAGTTTGGGATCTTTTACTGTCTCATTCTCTTCATAATTGCATATAAGTTTGTCCCAGATTCCTTTGGCAGATTCAAGATGCATAACTTTTACAAATTCAGCTTCTGCAAGACCACTGAGAATAACATTCATTACTTTTGCATTAAAGGTAAATTCCATTTTTTTTTTAATCTTTGGTGGGTAGTACAATGGGATTTACATATCCAGTTTCAACTACATCCCATACATCAACACCTAAAAACATAAGATATGTTCTCATTCTAACCTTCCAGAAAGAAATTTTTTTCCCATAAAACGTAGGAGCCTTGTTGATTGAATTTCCATCACGACTAGTCATGTTTTAAGCTCACAGATCTACCTTTAAATAAAAGGAACCCGCTCTG
Source organism: Larix kaempferi (assembly GCA_027924585.1). Classification (NCBI taxonomy): domain Eukaryota; kingdom Viridiplantae; phylum Streptophyta; class Pinopsida; order Pinales; family Pinaceae; genus Larix; species Larix kaempferi. The sequence continues at coordinate 2,916,319 of BSBM01000764.1, read as the reverse complement.
ATACCAATTGTTATTGTTACAACTGAGAGGGGGGGTGATTCAGTTGTACTTATATCAATCATCAATTTATCTTTCCTTTTAAAATTTTATTAGCATTCACAAAATGATTGTCAAGATAATGAATAACATAAGCATAGAACTAGTAATCATCATTCACACATATGATGTACACAGACACAGATATTCATGAGGAAACTCATAAGGGAAAAAAACCTATTCTTCTTAGAATGATAAGCAGTCTTTAACTACTGTACATCAATTATCTTTGAGCACCAACTCAAGATGAGGCTACAACCTCAGTTTAACAAGCTAAAACTTGTTGAGAGCACCAACTCTCATGTTTTTCTAGCACCCACTAGAAGGAAGCACCCACTCCCAATATTCAGGCATCAACCTGATTTATAGAGGAAATCAATCCTCCCTAGAACCTCGCTTCCACCCTATGTAAGAATTTTTCAGTCAGTTATATTTCACTGGTTCAGGTATATCAGTACATACCCTTTTCATTTTTGTTTTGTGCTGCTACAACTTGGATTTTTGGGCATTCTATTCTTCATTAAATCGAGCCACACTCTTTCCTTCTGAATTGTTTTCTTCGAATCATAGCTTCATCTTCTTCAACCAGCAACCATTCCTCTTTATCCTCTCAATTCTCCACTTCCTTTGTTCTACTCGATTGGTTTTTATAGATGTTGAAGTTATATGCCTCGCTCTCTTTAACTTCTAGATGTTCCAATTCTAAAACTGAAGTTGTCTCTTTACCTCCTAATTCGAAAATTGAACTGTCTCTTGGACTTCCAAAACTCACACCCTGTAACTGACTAATTAATAAATAAATAAATGTTGGAATGAGTTTTCTGCCACTGAAACTTTACCAAAACAATTCTTTTTATGTTCATTAAATCTCCCTTTATTTATTGATGAGTTAAATGCCCACAATAGTTTAAATATGCAGTCTGTTTGAGTCGTAGCTCGCAGCTGTCTGAGTCGCAGTTGTCTGAGTCGCAGTTTTCCTGAGTTGCATCTTGTCTGAGTCACAGTTGTCTAAGTCGCAGTTGTCTGAGTCGCAGCTCGCAGCTGTATGAGTCGCATCTCTCAGGTGTCTGAGTCACAATTGTCTGAGTTGCAATTGTTTGAGTCATAGTTGTTTGAGTCGTAGCTCGCAGCCGTAGCCGCAGCAGCATCCCTAGTTATGTGTTCCAAACTTGGTATCTTGTCTGAGTCGTAGCTCACAGTTGAAGTTGGTATGGTCTGAGTCACCCTCCTTGTCTACTTTCAAACCATCAATGACAACTGAATCATAGTACCAACACCTTTTACAAGTCTAGGCCTTGTAGTTCCATTTCTACTTTTGGAGGTTATCTCTACATGGAATCAAAGGTACGTTTGACTACTACAGTGTCCTTGATCTCAACAAACTAGTGCGTTAAGATAATTTATCAAAGAAAAAGATTCTTCCTTTCATAGTTCAGTTGGAAGGAAAGCATAAGATCATCATGAAAACTAGGGCCTCTATGTAGTTCTTCTCTACAAAGTAAAAGCAGGTGGAAAAAAGAGTGGAAGAATACAAAGATATATTTTCCTCACCTACAATGGTGCCTCTATATTGATAAGTAAAGAAACACTATACAACAAATATAACATGTTCTTTTTATTTTGTTGTTATGATTTCCTTCAAAAGATGGACACAATTAATGATTTTTTCATCACTTCTTGTTTTAAAACAACCTATCTTTTCTAATTTATCATTATTTTGTATTTTCCTTGTAGCATTTCATTTAGTAATTGAATTATAGAAATTATTTATATTTTTAAAATTAATGTTTTTATTTTTATTTTTCAATCTTCAAAGAATGTGTATCATTCATGACTCAATTATTTATATGGTACGTCGTCTTTCAATTTACATTCATGTATACTATCTATTTTATTTTTCATTATTCCCGACAATGTAGATACACTCATTACACATCATTTTTGTGTTTGCATATGGAAGCTTAAGAAGATGAAACCAATCAAGGCAATCAACAAAACATTTGGACAAATAAACCAAATGATGTAACTAACTTGAGCACCGATAATAGATCCAACGAATAATGATGATCCATATTTAATTTTGATGTTAATGCAAGCTAATGTAGCTTGTTGTATATTTTGGAATAATTTTCCTTGAAAAGCAGACATTTTGTATAATAATGTACTAGACATAGTGTCCAAATTGAAAAACAATGGGTTGCCAATAAGTGTAACAATTACATGCATGTTGACATTTTGATTATTGATATCTCTATGTTGTCCTACTTTGTATGACAAAGGCACTCTTATCGATATAGAATAAAATAAACTTTTTTATTCTATTGCATTCTTCAATGTTATTGTCAAATGTTACATGTGAAATGGCACATTGGTAATTAAATGTGTAGATGATTAAATATTAAAATAGATTCTTGCATTTATGATATAAGAAATTAATCCAAACAAGCACAATAATTAAAATTGAAATCAATAATACTATAAAGAAATCTTTCAATTTCAGACGAATAATGGAATACAAAAATTCAAAAATCATATCTATATATATATATATATATATTTGACTCCAATGTTAGTAGCCCGTGTTCAAAGAATCATAAGCGGTGCTTTTGATAATTGATGTCACACCGGTGCGTTTATGTCAACAACGGGACCCACACTCCAATGTAAATTAAATGCACTGTTAAATTTTAAAAATAAGAATGTCAACGTGTCAAATGACTTATCGAGTGTGTTTTAGCTTTTTTATAGTACCGATACATGCCAATGGTTTATACGCATCGATAACTATCAAAGCTTATACGAACTGGTGTTTTTTTGTGTTTAAGTGTTACATTGTGTTTTCGTTGTTTAAATGCACCAAGTTATTTTGATAGTTTGTAAGAACTGGTGCATTTTACAACGGACCACACTGGTGCGGTCTTATAAATGGACACTACCTGTAAAATTTAAAAGTATTAAAAATTATCTAGTTCGTATGATGTAACTTATCACATCAGTGCGTTTATTTTTTGCGTAAGCATTGGTGCATAAAACCTAAACACAAGCACATGTGTGGAGTTGAAATTTGGTTTTTTATGTTGTTTGTTATGTTTGAGTGCACCAGTGCATATTTTTACAATGTGTAGGACTGGTGCGTTGTGTTTCTACATGCACCTATGGGCACAATTTAAACAAAATGCATCGGAAAAAAACATTCGCTAAAACATCTGTCCGCCAAGCTTTTTTAGCTATAAAATATATCCATAATAACCTCCATTAAAACTTCTGCTACCATTGGTGGAGGTTGTAGTGGAGGTTTTTTTGACATTTTTTTCCAATCTCGTAACACTAAAGGCCTCCTTCTATGACCTCTGCTATGTTGGCACCCCAACAACTCCCCCTAAAAATATTTAGGATATCTTAGCCCCCCCCCCCTCCTTTCATTATTTTGTAAATATTGTTTCCGATTACTTTTGATTTGTTTTTGTTAGATTTTATTGAATGGTTTGATGGCATTCTTTGATAGCGCTTGCTTGATCTCTTTCTCTTTATCGATTCTTGGGCTCTTGTGATAATGGTTTAATGATTTTGATGATCCTTTTCGATTGCTCTCTTGGTTTCATGGTTGATTGCATGATTTATTTTGGGATAAAAAACAATACATTACTTTCAAAATATTTGAGTTTTGCTCCACATTTCATCATTTAAAGGTAGACCTTCTCTATTATACAAATTCCTCATGCAACAAAAAATGTAAATAATGGTAAGTAATATAAATAAAAATGATAACAACCAAAATTTAAAAAAATTAAAATAATGTAAAGATTTATTTTGTAAATATTAGATTTATTTTTTCAAAATTTGATCTTATTTAATTTTTGTATATAATACTTTTTATTGATATTGTGCTAGAGTTAGAGGAAGGCTATTTTATTTTTAAATTTTGTAAATAAATCTTATATAATATATATTAATTGATAGCATGTTATGTATGTAATGTGACCCTATGTTTTAGCTTGGGTTGTTGGGAGGAATGATTGTTTCCCTCCCCACCCAGGTTCAATTCTTGTAATTGGCATGCTACTCTTGTTGAGCCCTTATTGCAATGATTGTATTTATTTGATTCTCTAGCTAGCAAGTGTTGGAGGCCATATCATCCAATTTTTTGCATGGAAGCTACACGATCGTTTTAACAATTATCCCCATGATTTCGGAGAGAGACTCCAGTTTTATGCTAACAGACAACATTGAGAATGAACGGAGATTAGTGAGACAAGTTCTTTGAAGATTGCATGGATGCCATCCTAATAAAACATGATACGAGATCACGAGAATGTATCAGATTTTGAAGAAATAATTCCATCGCTATCTTATCTTCCCATCACGCCACCTGATCACAGATCTCAGAATATAATGTGCCAAGGATGTTACAGTATTCTGTTGAAACAAAAATGGGAACCTGTGGTGAATTATTGAATTCAAAAGGGATAATTCTTACCATCTTACGATAATTTAGATGTAATGTTAATGTTGTTCTCCTTTTTCTTGACAGATATTTATTTGCACATTCTTGTTTAAGAATTGTTATTTATGATGTATGTGCATATCACAATAGCATGGGAATCGAAGGTGGTTCCGGATGGAGATTCAGATTTAGAGTTTCTCGCAGACTTCGGCGAAGAGGATCGCCCAAGTTTCAATGACTACAAAAAAGAGAGAAGTTACCAGAGATGAAGCCTGTATGTCTCCAATCTAGAAGGAAGGGATTCGATCCTGAAAATGGTTTAGATCCTTCATAAAAAATGGAGAGGAACGTAAGTTGTTGTTGCTCAATGTGGTCTCTGAGATCATAGAACGATTGTATTCTTAGAGTTAGTTGAGAATCCACAGTATAGGTTCATGGAATCTTGTGGAGAGTGTGCGGTAGATGAAGAAATTCTGTCGACATTTTGAGCCATCCTTGTATCATCATCAGGTGCAGTGCCCCTAGACTGATGAAGACTTTTAGGGCGCCTGTCGAGTGACCTGGCTGAATAAATCTTTAATAAAATGAACCTATGATTATATATTTGAATAATCATCAAATATTTTGAGTAACGACAAATTGATGAATGAAAACAATGAATTGAATGACATTTGTGCAAATGGATAATTTATCTAAATTTGATGAATAAATGTATGTTTGCATAACGAGTAGTTGTTTTATGAAATATATGATGTGTATACATGAATATGTTGCTTAACAATTAACTATGGTATGAAATATTTGATGTGAAAGAAAGAAATGCATGATGGCTTAATGATTAGCACATTGACGAAATATATGATGTATGAGTAAATTTTGGTTTCCTAATGATTAGTAGATTACGAAGTGAATTATGATAAATGAGAAAAAAGTTATTAATGTGTGCCTTTGAGCATGTGTGTAGCGACAAGTGAAACGGTTCACCGAAGGACTCAGAAAGGAAATAAACGGGTCGTAGAGTATGAATAATCACATACGGAAGTATGGAAATAGTGTCGACATCCTACAGAATCCACGCACGAGTTCAAAATCCCTTAGCTAGTTGCTCGAGGATACCTAACGGAATTGGTCACGTACGAGGTTGGGGGGCACGCAGTAAGAACGAACTTACTCCTCAACACCATTAGTCTCCAATAGAGTGTAGGTGGAGGATTGAAGGTAATGAATCCTAAATCCCTACATGAAGTTCATGCAATTCAGATGCAACGAATAAGTATCAACGGAATGACCCAACGATGTGGTACCTTGTCGATAAACGAAAAATATGGACGAAATGACCCAACGATGTGGTACCTTGTCGATAAATGGAAATGATGCACGAATGGACCCGACAGTGTGGTACCATGTTCACAAAAAGAAAATGAGGGATGGATGGACTCGGCGATGTGGTACCTAGACCCTAGACGAAAACAATTGATGAACATTATGCATTAAACATGTAAATTGCATTTAGGCCATTTGCACATGAAATGTATTTTAGTAATTAAAATAATGGAGAATATTGTTTTAGGAGCAAATGGTATAATAAACTCTAGCACTTAGCCAACCCCAATTGCACCCACAAAAATAGAAACTAGATTGAACATCAAGGGGGACAAACTTGAGTAACTCTAGGAAGGTATGTACACTCTCTTAGAAATTTGACACATGGCGGGGTGAGATAAATTATAATTGAATAAATAAAATTTAGGCATTTTTGCATGAAGCGACATGTGTCACAGTGAATTTTCCTATTTAAGGACTACATGAGGAAGGGGAAAGGGACCCTATGACACGACGGTTATCGTAATGAGTGTAAGTCATTGATTTAATTCTATTGGAGTTTGGAAAGAGATCTTGGTGGAGCGGAAGCCCACTTCTCGATCTCTAGTTTTTGTGTGTGAGCTCTATGGCCTCATTTCTCGAGGGTTTGGGAGGAAGAAGAGTACTCCCAATAAGGTAGAGAGGCTAACCGAGGTGTCCTCTGGTGAGTTGCTGAAGGTTTTTGGAGGGAGACCGCGAGCATTGACTTCGGTATTGTCGTCAAACATCACGAACAACTGCCCGGATAGGTAATATATTATCAAGTTCGGATTATATTTTATATAGACATAAAATAATTCAGATTTGTAATGGTAATTATTATCAAAGTTCTGATTATACTTTATATAGACAGAAAATTATTCAAATTTGAAAAGATAGATATTATCAAAGTTCTGGTTATATTTTATATAAACAAGAAATTATTCAGATTTGCAATCCTTGATGTTTTAAGATGTATGTATATTTTCTATAGAAAACCAATCGTAATGTCTTCTTTTCTGACTGATTATTCTGGTTGCATTATGATTTGAAGTTCATATAGATCTGGATAATCTCTTAGTAAAAGGTAGATCGCTCTATTTAGAGATTGGTCGCCAATCAGAAGATCATTCGCATTGTTTTATTTTGTGATTGAGTATTTTGGTTGCATTATGATTTGAAGTTCATATAGATCTAGATAATCTCTTAGTAAAAGGCAGATCGCTTTATTTAGAGACTCGTTGTAGATCAGAAGATCATTCACATTGTTTTATTTTCTTACTAAGTATTTTGGTTGCATTATGATTTGAAGTTCGTATAGATATGGATAATCTCTAAGTAAAAAGCAGATCGCTCTATTTAGAGACTGGTCCCCGATCAGAAGATCATTCGCATAGTGTTATTTTCTGACTGAGTATTTTGGTTGCATTATGATTTGAAGCTCATATAGATTTGGATAATCTCTTAGTAAAAGGAAGATTGTTTTATTTAGAGATTGGTCTCCGATCAGAAAATCAGAAGATCATTCGCATTGTTTTATTTTCTGACTAAGTATTTTGGTTTCGTTATGATTTGAAGTTCATATAGATCTGGAGTTTCCATTAGAAAGGCAGATAACTTTATTTAAAGACTGGTCGCCATTCAGGAAAACCAATCACATGATTTTCTTCCATGACTCGACATTCTTTTGTTTTCTTTTTCTGGGGTTGTGTTATATTACGATTAAGAAATTCTTACAGATCTGGACATCCCAATTAGAAAATTAGAAAAGGGCAGATCGTTTTCACTATTATCTTGGTTACAACTCAGAAAACAAATTACAATTTGTATTGTAATTTCGACTGAGTATTATTTATTGGGTTGAGTTACATTACAAGAAAAAGGGCATTTTAGCCTCACATCAGCATCATTATTTGTAAAGGATTTGGGAAATCCTCAATTTTCAAATAGTGGTGCAAAAGTGGTGATATTGTGGGGATACTCAAGTGGTGCTACTCAAGTGGTGCTAGGACTTATGGTGCAAAAGTGGGGTTTGTAAAAAAGTTGATTTTGGTGTTAAATAAATATGTGGCATTCCATGATGTATGTTGCAAACCACCAAAACTAATTCTAGGTAAATTGAGATTTTGTGGTGCAAACACACTATAATTATTATTATTATTTTTTAATATACACAAACTTGTATATGGTGCAAAGCACCATAAAATAACAAGTGGTGCTTTGAACCATAAAATAATAAATAATTACAAAAAAATATAAATCTCTCATAATGTGTTTTATATTTTTTTACATCCTATGTTTATATATAATATGCCATTTATATTTTTTTTACCATACATATATATTCGCTTATTAACAAGATATGTATTAAAACGTTTTCTTGCCTAAATATATCTATATAAAAAGTGTTTTATATTTTGTTTGTATCTTATGTATAATATATATATATTTAGAGTATGTCATTTATATTTTATATATTCGCTTATTAACAATATTAAAATATATGTATTAAAACATTTTCTTATAATTTATTTGATATTAAAAATCTTATATGTTTTATATTTTTTTCATCTTATGTATAATTATATATTTTTTTCATCCTATGTATAATTTATATATATATATTTTTTTCATCCTATGCATAATTTATATATAGAGAGTATGTCATTTATATTTGTTTCACCATACATATATATATTCACTTATTAAGCAGATTAAAATATATACAATATTCACTTATTAAGCAGATTAAAATATATACAATATTCACTTATTAATCAGATTAAAATATATATTAAAACATTTTCTTATAGTTTATTTAGTATTAAAAATCTTTTCTGTTTTATAGTTTATTTGGTATTATAACATTTTTATAGTTTTTGTAACAAATTTGCAGATTTCTTTCAATATGGAAATATTGAAATGACTAAGCATGCTTAATATGCTTTTTTTCTGTTCTGTAATAATGCGGATAAAGTTTTTGAGACATCTGATATCGTTATTTCATCTCATAATTAGTAGACATCTGATATCGTTATTTCATCTCATAATTAGTTGCATCACTCGAAATTTTCCACTGATAATGGCGCCTTTCTATAGAATACAGTCTTCAAATAATCTCGGATTGGTGAATGCAACCTACAGGAAAAAATAAATACAATTATTACTCCTATTATTTATGGATTGGTGAATGCAACCTACACAAAAAAAAAAATACAATTATTACTCCTATTAATAAATAATAGTAGGATTTTTTATAAACTAAAATGAATTACCATGAAACGTTTGTATTGGTAGGATACTAATTAAACTGATTTTGGGGCAGCAGTTAGTGTGCTCTCCTTGTACTGAGCGTTCCAAGGGAATGCGCACCCTTTCTCTTGCAGATTCACCTCCAACCTTTCCCTTATTCTCCTGGTTACGCTTCTCACATGCCCAGATATTACCCAGCACTTATATAGAACTCTGTTGCACCCTATTACAGTTATCTCTTTTACTAAATAATGAGATGATGACCTAGCAAGAAGGGTTCTCACATCTGTGATGATAGTGGACCCTTCCTCCTACGCTAAACCTTCAATCAAATGTTCACCCAAATAAGAATACGTTCTGCCTGTGATCTTAATCCCTGAAATACAAGTGCGCCCCTCTTGAGTGATGCGCCCAGCTGGTAAACTCTCCCTCAAATGGAGAGATCTCGGTCTCGAATGTTCCATCTTCCAAGATGTCCAATCTCTATCAAGAAACAATGGCACCAACTGCAATTAGATTCAATCTCTGCTCAAGAACTTCACAATTACTTCGCAATGAAGCACAAATGATAGAATTGGATGACCTATCCTCTGAATTGACTAGGACATATAGATATATTCACTTATTTCATGGTAATTGGATGACTTATATATATTCATTGAAGTGCCACAAATGTTTCGAACAACAGCTATGGGTGGCCTTATGATGTGCATCATTAAATTTGATGGACGGGGGATTGAAATCCGATTTGGTCATAAATACGAAGATCTGAGCAGCCAATCCTATGGCCGCTTCCTGATGCGCGCCCTTTTTCTCCGTTGAAAACTTCACAACCTGAAAAAGTATAACAAAACATTAGTCGATCGTTTTGAAACTTATTTTAGATTGAAGTATTGAACTGTGTTATGAATTGAGTAGAGTACTCTACCTGAGCTGCAACGACTGTGACTTCGCCCAATTCAGCGTAATCTGTTTCTGTGTATGCAGACAGGTTCCAAAGAATTCTTGCTGCATGCATCCCCTGAATCTCGTCTTCCAGAACAGAGATTAGACTTACGATTAAATTCGAGTCATATTTGCTCCGACCATGCAACTTAATGTTGATTACTCTTGCTACAGAGATAGATAGATACCTGCAACATCCATTCGAATTATACCTCATTGAATTGAATTTGATGAGGAAATCTTAATCAACTAAGTATATATATACATACGGCAATCAAGAGGCCTAGTTGGAAGTTGCCATACACAAACAAGAAAGGTTGCCAGGAAGACAATGAAGTCTATTTTTTACAAGGATGGTTGCTAATACTAGCAGAGGAATATAGTAGAATAGCAAGGAATATAGTAGAATAGCAAAGTCAAGAAAAGAAGAGTTATCATTGGTGAAGTAGCCATCACTAAATACCCTGCAGCTCCCAATGAATGGAGATCATGGATCTTTCCACCTTAATAGTCTTAATCAATGGTTCAATGGTTGTAGTAATCATCAATGTTCAATATATTCAGAGGAATCCAGTAGATGAATGCACATGCAATTCTTCAACACTCACCATAGGAATCCTTCATTCATTCAAGCTTCACACCAGTTCATGATCCAATATTCCAATAGTTCTTCCACGCAGTAGTCACGAGGGAGATGAGTGACACCGTAGCCTTCAAAATCCCAACAGTTGTTACTTATAGACACATGCAGCAACAAATTCACAATAGTCTACAACTCAGTCATAAAGGATTTTTCAGCTTGAGGGAGTTAATTAGTAGCAGCTTGTTGGCACCCCAACAACTTCCCTTGATTTTTGTAAAATCTTAAAGGGCCCCCATGTAAATTTTGTAAATATGTTGTTTTTTAGTTTTCTTTTGGTTTGTTTGCTTGGTTTGAAAGTGCAACTTTGTGGTATCTTTCACTTCATCTTTTATTTTTTGTGGTGCTTGTTCTCTAGTTTGGCCCTCATTGCATAATCAATGCTTGTTTGCCTCAGTTGATCTTGATCTTATGTGAATTAATTCCATGTCTCAATTTGCAAAAAATTAAAACAAATTGATGTTAATTTTCAAAAGATTTTTGGTTGAAACTTTTGTCTTAATTTCAAATTTTTCTAAAAGTTTCACCATATTGTAACTTATATATATTTCATGAAAGAGAAAACATTTTATTTAATCAAAATTGTTAATAACTTGATTTTTAATTTGATCAATATGGTGAAGTCGCTAATTTGTATAACCAAGATTGTTTTTCAACTTATAAATTATATAACTTCAAACTTCATCGAAATTACTTTTTAAACAACATCTTTTATATTTCTTTTAGATAAAAATCCTTTTAACAATATTATGAACCTATTAAAAAGATTTAATTATTATTATAAAGGTTTTTAATATTACAACTTTAACCCATATTAAAAGAACTTTTCTAATATAAACAATTCTTGCAATATTTTATATTTCTCTTAAAGCTTAAAGCTTTAACATTATTTTCTGAAAATTCCGAAATTGTTTGTTATATAAGTTTTGATGGTTCATTGAGATCATTCAAAATGGGTGATTTTAATGGGTTTGAAAAAGTAAAGTATGAAGCATACCATTTTCACTACAGGTCATTAAGGTTTATTTAAATATCACTTTATTAAGGTTTATTTAAATATCACTTTATTACAAAACTTCATTCTCCACATTTTTGGATACCTTGTCATTTTCTGGATTCTCATTTACATGCACGAATTCCTATATCTTCTGGGTCATTTACATAATTCAATTAAACTTAAATGTAAAATCACATAAATAATATTATTTATGTTGTGTATATATATATATATATTACATCATTTACTATCTTTTTATATTGGTTTGTGGAGGTATATTTGAGTGCGATCCACTTCAAGTCACTATTAACGCTCTTCACCGATAATTCACCGATAATGAAGAAAAGCTTTTCCGTGTGAACAAAAGTGAGAGAGTGTTAGATCACAAGAAGCTATAAAATACAGTTAAATTAATGATTGAAAATACATTAGGGAAATCTGTTGAAGATTGTATCATCAAGTCTGCCGCCACATCACCGAGATCATAATGAATTTACATCAATATCGCAGCTTACCGAAGAGTAAAATATGCCACAACTTTCTTGGGAGAGAAAATATTCTGTATTTTATTATCACAAGGAGCTCAACGCAAAATTTAAAAAGGGAGACATGGTTTCAAATGACCGTTATATTTTGCTACCAGTCTATCAAATTGCCACGCTAGGACTCTGTATTTACTCCAGAAGATGTCACGGATCTCCATAAAAATGGCATGAATTACCAATGACACCAAAACTACCAGAATGCGGAGCAGTCAAATATTGCTGAATGATACGATTGAGTTTAAAAAAAATAAGATTAAATTGTTGTTTCAATTTTATCTATTTATTAAGATTTGATGTTTTGGTGCAGATATTAAAGCTGAAATGACGAAGAGAACAATCTGTGCTACTTAATGTTAAAAGACATTGTCTATCTACCAATGGATGAAGTATCAGATCGACAAAGTAAATGCCAACGCAGCTATCCGTTTGGGATTCCTTATTGCCACGTTGAAGAGAAGAATGCAGTATGAATTTGAGGAGGAGACATCACCATCTTCACAAATAAAAAAGATTAATAACCACTGTCCACCGGGAGTCCATCGATATATAGCATCTTTATGCCAGGCTACTTGCATACGTACGCAACAACATGAAAAGAGAGCCTAACTCGCAACAGATTACCCATATTTACTATGGAAAGGCCATAATGATGAGAATCTTTTCTCATGTTCGTCAAAGTAAATCTCTCCCATTTCTCAGGTGATCGTTGAACAAAATAATTTTCATGTAACCAATCATCAGAAAATTCTACGTTGCTGATTATTCTCACCATTTTGCTAAAGAAGGCCAAATCAGAATGAGGAATCAAGTGACAGGTTTCAATGGCATAATAATACGTACCGGATCTAGATGAAGGAATAGTTTTTCACAGATAAATCATGATGGCCACGTTGCTCAGAAACGTTTCCAGACTCCACGAGGTTGAGCCCCATGAGAAGCAGGTATCAATCCCGGAAATCGCATCTATCGCCTAATCGCTCAGCCGGAGATACGCCTTGCACCAGACTGCAAATATTAAGGAACTACCAGTTTGCATAAAAGGATGACTCATGGGAGTTACAGTGAAGTAAGAATGATTTACTTCAAAATTTGTCGTGGTAAAAGGGAAGTTTCTTATTTATTTTCACGATAATCTCCTTTTGCCTATTTCCTTATTTTTATATTGCAGGATAAGCATGGAAGAAGATATGAATCTATCTTTTCTGCTATTTGTTCTACATACATTCATTTTACTAGAAATTGCTGCAGAATATCAATCATTCCATCACCAGATTAAAATATTTTACGTTCAAAATCTAATGTTTGATTTCGTGATGATGCATGGTTAAATGATTACGATGGTAATTATATAAGATTGAAGAGGAGTAAGAATGCTGGATTCTCGTCTTTCTTCACCAGTTGAGGCAACAGGCTGGGAGCAAACTAAGGCGATAATCAAAATTCCGAGATATGGGTTTTTTGCAGAACAGACCCATTTACTAGATGGTGTGGAATTTCCTGAAAAAATTGAACTGTTTGGGAGATTTGCTGGGTTCTCTGAACACGTTTTCTCCAGTTGCGGCCAGCAAGGAAACTGAGTTAAGTTTCTGTTGGTTGTATTGCTTATTTAAACAATGGCAGTACTTCATCCGGGGGGTCTCAGCAGAAGATAGAGGATGCTGTTATTCTCTACTTTGTTCTTATTTGTAAAATTTTTATATTTGCGAAGAATAGGAGGCACTACCATGAACAGGAGCTCTCTGTAAAGAACATAGGGAACTTTTTTCTTATAAACTTTTACTGTTTTCTCTTGTGGTTTGATTTCTAAGACATTAGATAGTCTATACTATACAACACCACATTTTATTCTGTTTTACATTGGTGCTCTTCGAACTTCTTTGAGGATTATCGAGTGTTGCAGGATATTAAAGACCTTAGCTAAGTCTTTAGAACATCTATATTGTGTTGCTGGTTACTTTCTTCTATTATCTTTATTTTCATATATATATATATATATCTTGCTATTGTATATGAAATATGTTTAATGGATTTTGAATGATTATCCTTACCTGAAATATAAATGGTTTATTGTTCTATTGAGATGAATGAATTTCTTCACAGTTTCAATTGTTCATAAATTAATTTTGATAAATTTTTAACTTGCAGGTTGGCCTTGTTCACTTATAAGTTAGTATATGATTATGTTCATATGTTTGAGGATTGTGTATCTATTTAAACATCATTGATATTTGGTTTTAATTTATTGTTCAATCATTTTATAACATATTGTCATCTTATTATTAGATAATTGAGATTTACTTTTGCCATGGGGGACTTTTCTACCAATGAAGAATTGTTGATCATTATCATGTTTTAAAACCTCATGTCAAGTTAATAACTCATGCTCTCGGTCGAGATAGGAAATTTGCATCTAGATTATCATAGAGCATAAATTATGAGCTGCTATTATTTTATTCTGCATTTAGTTTAAAAAATAGTCTTTAAGATTAGTTAGGCAGTAATCCAAAACTCTTTGATTTGTTAGCAGGTTAGTTAGGTAATTTCACATTCACACACCTTAGAGAGAGACTTCATTTTGAAGAGCTCATCACATAGGCAGGAGGGCCTTGATCCTGTGAAGGGCAGTTACTTTAAACACATACAAGACTATATTAAGTCGAGTTTGTGGGTTGTCTTTCCTTAAGTTGGCATAGGACAGTTTTCCCGGCCAACAAATGGCGCTAGAAGGAGGGCGATCGGCAAGTAAGCCCTTTTGAGCTATTTCTTTTTAAATTTTTATTTATTTTAAAATGGTTCATATTGCTGTTTTAGAACATGCTTTTAACATGCCTGGGCCTGCTGGAGGTATTTCTGAAAGTGCAGTGAATCTCTTGCAAATGTTAAGTTTTAATGGAGAAGGTAAAATGACTGCTTTTAAACATCTCACTGAATTTATATTTATTTGTAAACATTATCATATAATTTGTGAGAGCAAGATTTGCAGGCTTTTTACTGTCACCTTTAAAGGAAGAATTCAAGGATGGTTTAAAACATTGCAAGCTAAATCCATCCATTCATGGAAACATTTCATGGAGTTGTTTATTGATGCGCATGAGGACTACAATTATCAAGAATTGAAGTATGGAATCGAAAATCTTCACACACAAGAAGGTGAGTCTATTGATTCTTTCTTTTCAAGATTCATGTCAATCCACAAAGATCAACGTTTTGTAGAGAGACTACCTATTATGTTTTTATATCTTTTGTATCTTTCCAATTTACATCAATGGAAATTAATAATGAACATGAAGAAGATTTATCTCATGATATGTATATTCCTAAAGATATTGTTTCATTAGATTCTCATTTAAAGTCTAATTCAATTGAGTCCACTAATAATGCTGAAATTGTAACGCAACAACAAAAGTCAGAATTTTGTAATGAACAATTTCATGAACAGGAAGATGTTTATGATCATTCAACACTTATATTAAACAATCATTCTCAAACTCTTGTTAAAACAAATGTACTGGAAAAGGACTTGATGATTTTAGAACCTGAAACCAAATCTGTGAATGATATCTACATAAATCTTGATTTTACATTTTCTTCTTTTCAAAGTGAACAAAATCCTCTCATTTATTCACAAAGTATATCAACTAATCAGAATATACACAATCAGTTTTCCCTCGAATCAGTTAATCAAGATTGTCTTATTAAAAGGGAAACATCTAATTTTCCACATTTGGAAAGTTATCATGCTTTGTATCCAAATCTATTTGTTCATCATAATGTATATCCTGATATCAATATTAAATATCCTATGTTAATACAAGGTGATATGAATGAGGAAAACAATTCTATTCAAGATGTTGAAGATGAAAATAATATTTTTACAAGCATCAGCCATGAATCATTTGCGTCTCATGACATTAAGGAGTCTAAGTCAAAGGATAAAGTTTCTCATAATCTTTTGGATAATGAGCATACTAATGTTTTCCGTTGTAAATCTCATGAATCTGAAAGGGGAAACACGATTTTTTATTCAAAGATAATGTCAAAATCTGATTTTCAATTTAATAATGATGATGTGTCCTTAAAAAATATATCCTCTACCTCGACTCCTTCTGAATTCTCTGATCATGATCTTGACATGCCTCTTTTTTATCATTATCCTAACAATTTTTCCATCTCTCATTCCATTACATCTCCACAATATCCAAGTGCCTTTCAATCTTCTTTTCATGATCCTATTTTGGCATGGTTGGAAGAGTCATATCTTAAAAAAATTTCGTGTCACATTCTCCCTTCTGTAAATACAAAACTTGATTTAATATTTTTCATTATTAGACATCAAGCATCTCAAATTCTGATACTAATATTTGATCTTTTTCATCTTGCAGATTTTAAAATGCTCAGGTGGCTTCATTGGTTGTTTCATTTCACTTGATTTTTATTGTACATATGTAGTGTAGGAGTAGGTTTAGATTTAGCTTAATTTTATTTTCGTTTTTTCTTTTTGCAGATAGATTACTTCTATTGAATAATGTGCAGCTGAATATCATGATTTTAGGATGAGGACAAGCTATCATTCAGAGAAGTACACATTACTCTTTATTGTTTTTAATTATTATATCTTGCTTTTGGTTTTATGTATAAGTCATATCATTTAAATTCTTATCCTTAATTGATAATATTTATTAAGACTTATTTATGAAATGATTGTATGTGATCATTTGAAGTTGTAAAGCAAGAATATTTTAAAGAAAAAGAGTCAATGGTAAAACAATTTTCATAATCCTTCTGAATTCTCTGATCATGATGATGACATGCTTCTTTTTTATCATTATCTTAACGATTTTTCCATCTCTCATTCCATTGCATCTCCACAATATCCAAGTGCCTTTCAATCTTCTTTTCATGATCCTATTTTGGCAAGGTTGGAAGAGTCATATCTTAAAAAGTTTCCGTGTCACATTCTCCCTTATGTAAATACAAAACTTGATTTAATATTTTTCATTATTAGACATCAAGCATCTCAAGTTTTGATACTAATATTTGATCTTTTCAATCTTGCAAATTTTAAAATGCTTAGGTGGCTTCATTGGTTGTTTCATTTCACATGATTTTTATTGTACATATGTAGTGTAGGAGTAGGTTTAGATTTAGTTTAATTTTATTTAGTTTTTTTCTTTTTGAAGATACATTACTTCCGTTAAATAATGTGCAATTATTTAAGCAATATCATGATTTTAGGATGAGGACAGGCTATCATTCAGAGAAGTACACATTACTCTTTATTGCTTTTAATTATTATATCTTGCTTTTGGTTTTATGTATAAGTCTATAACATACCCTTTTTGTTGAAAAAAAAAATTGTGTTAACAAACATTCTGATAAGTTTTATGTTGGACAGGTGTCCAAGGATGACTGTAATTTGCACAATATATTATTATTAAATAAATAAAATAGGAGACAAACACCTAAGAGGACTGTTGAAAGAGTGGTTACTGATCCACTAGGTGGAATGGAATTTGGGGTAGAAAGAAATGGACAAGTGGCAGCATCATGATGCAACTAACTCGCTGTTGGTATGGGACAAATCCCTTGAAATGTGGTCATAGTGCCCTAAAAGATGGGACTGGAGCTTAAGGCTCATTTATTCCAAACTGAAAACTAAAAGACCTAGGCAGTCTATATAATAGCCATCAAATTATGAACTGAGGTTCATCACTTTTCTTGACGAGGATATTTACCTTGGGGTTTTGCTGTGTCTGCACGCAAGAGATTTGATGAGAGGATATGCTATGTTATTGATCATGTTGTGAGTCTGCCAAAGTCTTATTGAGTTCAGGAGGTTGATATTGAGTTGATAAGGCATGTTATTCCAGGAGGTTGATGCTGAGTGCAGAATGCATTTTTGAGTGCCTTGCTTCTACACAGATTCCACTTACTTATTGGTTTAGTAATCAGGCTCGTGGGTTCACTAGAAGCCAGTAGTTGAGCTGCTTCTTTTGGAATAGGTTGGGAGGAACAGGCATCCTTGGGTGTTTGCCGGCCCTATCTTCATCTACATGTTCCATTGTCTTATCTATTTTGTATATTTTAAAGTTCTGTTGTCTATTAGCTTTTACTGTTTATTTTATAAGCTTATTTCAGTTTCCTGAGTAGTTTAATAATTCTGTATAATATCGATCTGATTGAATAAAATAGTCTCTGGATTTTTTCCCATGCAAAAAGGAACAACATTGTACTCTAGTATAGAGATAATTTAAATAGAGAATGATATGATAGGAAAATTGCCAAGATTGATGAAAAGAACATCTCTCTTTAATTCCCTTTAAAATTTCCTACTGTTAGTGGATAATTTGAGTTAGTATATTTTAAATATTTCCTATATCTGCATTTATTACAGTATTGATTTTATTTCATCAAAACAGTAAATCTACTCCATTTAAAATAGCAGTGTTTATACTAAATAAAGAAATAATTTCTGCTCTATATGTTATGATTTCCATATAATTATTATCAAAAAATATTGTTTGTTTTATTTATCCAACTCATAAATGTTTACTAACATACCAAACAGTTTGCAATCAAAGTCTATGTTTAGTTCTGCAATTGTTATAGTTTACTGTACAAAACCCTAAACCCTAACAATTCAGGATGACGAACACATTTCATCTTTATCCTTTTTCACACACATCACAACGCAGTTATTTCACTATAATTCCTTTAAAAAGTTTTTAGATTGTATTTATTTATCTATTTTCTACAAAAAGATAGTAGAGAATTTTCATATTTCCATTTATTATCTTGTCATACAAACAAGAGCTTGTTTTATTCAAACCTAGGGTTTATACTTTTCTTTTCCAACTCAAAACCTTTAGACTTTGAAATTTCCTTGGAACAATAGCAACAAAACAATTATAGAATTATTACAATTTAAAAAGAACCAAGTTATGGTTTCGACATCAAACAGTGGAAAAATCTAGTTAGTGTACAAATTCTCATAGCAGGTTTCAAATTTAGATTTATATCAAACATTGTGAACTATTTCTTCCTTAAATCAACACAATTTAAAGTCTCGGAAACGTTTCAAACATGCTAACCTTTACAACATTTATGGAACGATTCTAATAGTAGCATAGACAACAAGTATGGTTGCAGATTTTATATCGAGGAACAGATTCAGCCATGCTTTTCTACTTAGAGACAAAACCCTTATACTCAACCTTATAGATATTGAAAACGCAGCATTAATTACAAATCAATAAACTACTCACAGACCAAAGTCTTCCTTAGCGACAAAACATCTACCCAATTGTTTTAGAAGAAGCAACAGTCTTTTCATTGTTCACAAACATCACCCAGTTCTCATTCCATCGCTTATATTTGAAAGCTTCTTAGTTCACAAAAGAAAACGATACCACATAAGTATTAAAAACCAGTTTCATAGTCCATACTTCGTATTTCATCAAACGCAGAGGTAGGTTAACAGATGAGTTCATTTCCACATTATTGACGAGTCACAGGTTTTGTTCACGGGCCAAGCCCCAAAAACGACGAAAACAAATGACTACTACAGTTGAGACTTGTAAACATTCTTCTCATTGACAAAATTGACAGAGCTCGAAACTCCATCAACAGATGTTACATTGCCCAGTTAATATAAAAACCAAAACACTATACATCAACCTAAACACTGTTTAGAACCACGAATTCCAAGAAACAAGTTCTCACAACTTCAACGTTGACCATTATCTGCGAGGAGAAACTATGGAGGGTTAAGCCACCAGGGCTTACCGGATTCGAACGAGCCATCCATTGCTAGCAACCCCAGTACTGTAAAATCCACAATGAAGGCAATACCTTCCAAGCAAACAGTCACAAGGTTATAAACAAGTTTTCAAAAGAAAAACGAACACTACTTACACCCTAACCATATCATAATAAATAGTGCCAAGTTTACCTTCACAAAAACAGTCTGATGGAATGCTCCATTCTTCCAGGTCTTTCAAACCGATGCAACAGGGGCAGCATGCATGTAAACAATAATTACACTCGGAGCATAGCTCACCGAAAAACCTAGCCTGTCACACGATAGAATCCACAGGGCTTCAATGTCTTATACCTATCAAACCTGAGCAACTTACAGTAAATATTTCACCATTTAATTACATAGATGGAGTTGCAGAGCCATCAAGAAACTTCCCAAGGTCAAGCCCTGCTAATCAATGGTCTGTCGGCCTCTTCTCCAAACCAAAAATTCCAAATCAATGCAATAAGGCAACAACAACGGTATTATGAATTTTCCTTAGGGTTTTGATCCCTACAATCAAGACAAGTTATATCGACGGACAGGAATTGGCCACCCAAGCCATGCTAATACCAAGATAAAGATCGCGATCACCTGTCACTAATGACACCATTAAATAGCAAGCCTAGCTGGAGTTCCTTGTCACCAGGGCAGAGCTTACAGCTCGGTAATATTTTCACCAACTATACAACCATATCATGTGGAGTCAAAGACACATTGGAGCCAACGAGACAAACCACTTCCATTACACAAAGTTGCATTAATGCTGGATCTCATGTATCATCTTCCAGACCCTCGAGTGCAACAACATTAACTTCATGTCAGCGTCGAAGTTATTGTTACAGCACGATCTCGGGCTATTAACACTACAGTAAAGCATTACAGTTGTATAGTTTTCAAACTATAGGATATTACCATATCGTGATATTCCATTCACGTATAAAGTTTAAACCGTGATATAATTCGTATGGTTGTGTGCATTGCACTTCGAACTATAGGTGGTATGCATATCATGTTCTAATGTCAACCTATCGTATAACAAATATATATATTGCCAAGCCAAACCTTACGTTGTATTCTTATAACCACGATATGAATCTTTTCCAAACTTTATTACATCGTATAGCGTTTATGTTTCATAGGTTAAGTCCGAGTTGCATATGGCACACGCATTTCGAATTCAATGTTAAATTATCATTCGTTTATTATGTACATAATAGAATATAGCGCTAAGTTTCTATTTGCATATAACTAGGCATTGTAACCCTAGCAAAGTATTCCATAGAAGTATTATAACAATTCAATATGGTTCACTAACACACATCAAACTATTATCCTATCAATGCAATGATATAGTCGAAAAAGTATATTAGGAGCATATATGATTTAATTACTTGAAATATGTCATGTAGGATTTTGAAGACCATCGTTATCACAAGCCATTGTGTTATAGTAATGCTATCATTACTATACAGTTGCATTTTTTAATTGAACAAAGGATGGACTAGAATTCTAAAGGTTCCATTTCAATCTAACCTAGCATTTAACATTTAGATCTCTTATTGTTCAACCATGACATATTGATAACATTATCACATGCTTGTCGCAACTTTTATATTGTAGAATCTCACATGATGATCATATCAATTGTTTCCCTAATGAATGACAACATTGATTACAGCAGAAGTATAGTGCAAGATATCTCTAGCTACACTTACAAGTGTTAGGATAAAAAGAGTACAGATTGATAAAGATAAACCCAAAATTACATACCATCGACATCTTCATGCACGATAGTATATACATTTATCTTAAAAACAGAGATGACTAGCTAAAGCTTATAACTTGTATTGAAATACTTGAATTACTCTATTACCTTACCTGTAGATCTGTGAAAGAAAAGAATCCAATGCTTTAGCTATCAAAGCTAAGTAAACCCAAGGGAACCCTGTAGGAACCCCTTCAGAAATATGCAAACAATTAATCAGTATTGTTTCCAGATCATTACACATAACGAAATAAACATTGTTCTGTCGCATCTTATTTATAATCAAGTATCTTTTTATGTTCAAGAATAAATACAATAATTTTATGAAGCTGTTATTATCTATTAGTTAAATAACTTTCATTCCGCAGATAGCATTTCTCCTATGAATTAGGCTATACCAATTTTTTTTTTAATTTCTGTGATTTTTGGGATGTTACATGTGATATCAGAGTGCAAGTTCAAACTCTAGGCCTGATTTAGGCTCATGCGCACAAACAAAAAACAAATCAAAAAGTTTATGTTACTAACTTTTGCAATTTAATTTTATTTTTGCACAGAACAGATTGACCTTTAATTGCAGGTATGTAAATACTAGAGGAATCAGCAGAGGACAGATCTCCTCGTAATGAACGTATTAATCATAATAATTCTGAAGGAATCTACGTTGAATTAAATAACCAGTCTTCTAAAATTTTACATACTGTACAGGATTTAAAATCTGAGTTAAAAGATGTTAAAGAAGAAAATGAACGAATCCTTAAGGTACAGGAAGAGTTACAACATAATTTAAAAGGAAACTGTCATAGTGATTAAAGAGGTAGAAAATAAAAAATGAAAGCTGATTCTGAAACAATGCCCCACCAACATAAGCATAAGAAGACAAGAAATGATAAAAGGAACAGTTACTCATCCTCTAAATATGATTCAAGTGATAATGACTTAAATTATGACAGCAGTAACAGTGAATGCTGCTCTAAAAAGAGAAAACATAAACATCATGAATAGATTACTGGGGAATTTAAAAAGATTAAGCCACCCACCTTTAATGGCAAAAGTGAGAAAGGTGAGACAGCAGAAGCTTGGCTGTCTGGAATGAAGAAGTACTTTAATATTTATAACTACTCTTCTCAACTGAAAGCCAAGATGGCTATTTACAATCTGATCGGGAAGGCAGATGTCTGGTGGCAGGATCTTAAAAGGATCAAGAGTATAAAAGAAAAAGAAGTAACTTGGACTATGTTTAAAAGATTGTTTAAAAAGAAGTTTTTGTCAGAACAATATTTTAAAGACAAGTCAAAGGAGTTTTACAATTTAAAGCTGGGTACAATGAACATGAAAGAATTGTGCAACAAGTTCTTTAGCTTGCTGAGGTACATGCCCTACATGGTCGAGGAAAAGCCTAAAGTGCAAAGGTTTCTCAGTTGTCTACCTTTTAATAGAAAAGATCATATTGAGTATGATAATCCTTCCACTTTGGAAGAGGCCATGAGGAAGGCAAATTTTTATTTTGATCAAAACAGAAAAAGAGAAGGAACAATTAGCTGGAAGAACAGTAAGACTAATCAATATGATTTTAAAAAGAAGAATTTTAATCATAATGCTGGAGGTTTTAAGAAAAATTTTAATAACATAAATTTTCTTAATAATTACCGGAATAATGCATCTCAGAACTTTACTGCTACAAGAAATGTACCTAATAATAATAATCACAGCAATAACAATAACAACAACAATAGGTATGCTGAGCAAAAAGGAACCATAAAGTGCTATGAATGTGGTGGACCACATAAGAGAGAAGATTGCTCATGCAATAAGAGGACAACTAACAATATTCATAATATGCAAGCAGAACCTACAGTTGGAGACATCGAAAGAGAAATGCCCAGGATAAATGCAGCACTCGAGAACCGTCAAGCAAACCATCAAACATCCATGGTCGAAATTGAAGGTATGATACATAATGAGTCTATTTCTATTCTAATAGATCCAAGTGCAAATCTGAGTTATATTTCATCTACTTTAGTAAACCGTTGCAAGTTAAAAATAGAGAAATTTGATAATGCATGGTTAGTTCAGCTTGCAACAGGGACTAAAAGAAAAGTTATAGATTATGTCAAGAATTGTGAAGTATTTTTAAGTCAGCTGAAAATGCAAATTAATCTGAATATTTTACCCTTAGGGTCATATGATTTGTTGATTGGTATGGATTGGCTTGAACAACATAGAGTTTTACTGAATTGTTATGACAAATCTTTTACATGTGTAAATAATGAAGGTATTATAGAAATAGTAAAAGGAATTCATAGGAAGATTTTAGTAAGGAAGATCTCTGCTTTACAAGTAAAGAGAGCTGCCAAAAAAGGCCGTAAAATGTTTGCTGTTAATGTTATTAATGACGAGTGTACATCTAAGGAAGACAAGTTAAAATTAGAGGATATTCCCATTCTTAGGGACTTTTCTGACGTATTTCCAGAAGAAATTTCAAGATTACCTCCAAAAAGGGAACTTGATTTCACCATTGAGTTAGTACCCGGTCCGGTACCAAACTCGAAGGCTCCCTATAGGATGAATATTCTGGAGTTAAATGAGTTAAAATATCAGCTGAAAGAATTAATAAATAAAAACTACATAAGGCCCAGTGTGTCTCCTTGGGGAGAACCAGTAATTTTTGTTAAAAAAAAGGACAGTACCACGCATTTGTGCATTGATTACCGTCAGCTTAATAAAATGACAATTAAGAACCGATATCCCTTACCCCGCATAGATGATCTATTTGATCAAGTATGCGGAGCAGAGATATTCACTAAAATTGATCTAAGGTCGGGTTATCAATAAGTCCTGATAAAAGATGAGAACATATTAAAAACTACATTTAGAACGCGTTATGGACACTAGGAGTTTGTAGTTATGCCTTTTGGGCTAACCAACGCACCAGCACTGTTCATGTGTTTAATGAACAACGTTCTGCATAAATTTCTGGATAAGTTCATAGTGGTATTCATTGATGATATTCTGATTTACTCAAAAACTAAAGAAGAGCATGACGAACATTTAAAAATTACAAGTACTTAGAGAAAATCAGCTTTTACACTAAGTTCAGTAAGTGTGATTTTTATAAAGATAAAATTCAGTATTTGGGTCATATAATTTATAAAGATAGTATTTCTATTGATCCTGATAAAATAAAAGCTAATGAATGGCCTGTCCCTAAAGTCGTAACTGATGTACAATCATTCATGGGAATAACGGGTTATTATAGAAAGTTTATTGAAGGGTTCTCTAGAATTGCTAACCCCATCACTTCTTTGTAGAAGAAAGGGAAGAAATTCATATGGGATCAAAAGTGTCAAGAAAGTTTTAATAAATTAAAAGAGTTATTAACTATAGCACCCATTTTAAAAATTGCAGATCCCAATAAGGATTTCATCATATGCATGGATGCATGCAACGATGGACTTGGAGGGGTCTTAAGTCAAGAAGGTCATGTAATTGCTTTTGAGTCAAGGAAGTTAAAAATACATGAAAAGAATTATGCAACATATGATCTTGAGTTGGCAGTCATGATACATGCTTTAAAAATGTGGTGCCATCACTTGATCGGAAGAAAATTCATTTTAATGATTGATAATAAGGGCTTAAAGTATTTATTGGATCAAACAAATCTTAACGCAAGGGAAGCTAGGTGGTTAGCTTTCCTTAGTGAGTACGATTTTGAGATTCATCACATTAATGGAAAGGAGAATAAGGTTGTTGATGCATTGGGCAGAAATGCTAGATTGAATTTTGTGGCAGTAATTAGTACTTTTAAAACTGATCTGGAAAATCAGATCGAAGAAGGAATTAAGCAAGATGGAAATTACCAAAAATTACATGATAAAGTGGCTGAAAATTCATCTAAAAATGTTATAACAGATTATAGTATTAATGAAAAAGGATTCTTAACATATAAAAACAGAATTTATGTACCTAATTTTTTGAAGGTTAAGCTGTTGATTTTGGATGAAGTTCATAAGAGTCTTTATTCAGGGCATCCTGGTTATCAAAAAATGATAACTATGTTAAGAAATGAGTATTTTTGGCTCAACATGAAGAGTTAAGTTGCTGAATATATAGCTAGATGCTTTGAATGTCAGACTATTAAAGCTAAGCATCAACATCCAGCTGGGCTATTGCAGCCCTTAGCAATTCCATAATGGAAATGGGAGATTATAAGCATTGACTTTATTACAGGTTTTCCTAAAAATCAGAAGCAGAATGATTCAATCATGGTTGTTGTTGATAAAATTAATAAAGCTGTTCATTTTATTCCTATTAAAACTACTTTCAAGGCTTCTAACATTGCAGATATTTTCATGAAGCAAATTTTTCCGTTTACATAGAATTCCAAAGGTAATTATTTCAGATTGGGACTCTAAGTTCACCAGTAATTTTTGGAGAGCACTGTTTAAAGGATTAAATACTAAATTAAATTTCAGCACTTCTTTCCACCCACAAACTGATGGTCAAACAGAAAGGGTAAATCATATTTTAGAAAACATGTTAAGATTGTATGTTAAAGATCAACCATCTAAACGGGAAGATTTCCTACACTTAGCGGAATTTTCTTACAATAAGAATTACCAAGCATCTACTAAGTTAAGCCCATTTGAGATTTTATATGGAAGAAAATGTTGTACTCCAATTTCTTGGGATAATCCTTTAGACAGATTGATGTTAGGACCATATTTTTTGAAAGAAATGGAGCTAACCATGAAACGGGTTCAAGGTAACTTAAAGGTTGCCTAAGATCGGCAGAAAAGCTATGCTGATTTGAAACGCACTAAAAGAGAATTTCAAGTAGGAGAACATGTTTTTATAAAGGTAAAGCCCAAGAAAAGTTCTTTGAAGCTTGGGAGCTGTGCTAAATTAGCACCAAGGTATTATGGACCATTCGAAATCCTATCAAGGATTGGAGCTGTTGTATATCAATTGGCATTGCCATATAATTTAAAAATCCACAATGTTTTTCACGTTTAGGGTGAATCCATGAAGATGGGTGTCTATTTTGGGGAGTTCCGTGAGAAAATAATTCTGAAATTTTTCATGTTTTTCATCTTTGGGCGAATAAAAGTGATATTTTTGTTTGGAATTTCACTTTTCACTTAAAAGCAAACTTTTAGAGAATTATGTTAGCTTGCTATCCATATTTTTTTCAATTTTTTATATTGAGATTTGATATGTCGATTCGACAAATGTTTGACAGTGTGTTCTTATAAAACGAAAGGACTACAAAATAGTCATGTTTTGTCGCACACCTAAAATCGTTGTTAAACTTGTGTTTTGCAAAAAGCAAATATGCTACAACAATCTACACACAGTATACTACTGCATGACTATAAGTTTGTAACAAATGGATCTATATACTTCTTATTATATTCATTTGAATTCAATCAATGGGAAAACCCTATCGATTTTCAACATATATTTTGTCGCAACACTTTTCTCTCAACTGAATATAAAACTAAAAATTTTATGAATACCCTTTTGAAGTAGACACTCCAATTAACTGCACTATAGTTTTCTCAGATTTTTTCGTGGTTTATTTTTAAAGTTATGGATTTTTCATTTCACCGCATTTTGAAAGACCTGAAACTAAACTCGACACCTGTTAAGAAAATAGACAATTACAAATATCAGATCTTACCTATACATAAAGAAATCTATATATTTGGAAAGTAGATTCAATAACGAAACTAATGGTATCAAGTCCGACAGTCGCCTTATAGTGTAACAAATCATTTTTATCTTCCGAAAATGGAGAAACCTGAAAACTGTGAGTGGCAATCAGATTTTCAGGTTTCAGAGGTTGTTCAGCCGAATAATTATTCGGCCGAATAATTGTTTTCCGTAACGGCCACGTCAATTTAACGTTTGGTTATTCGGTCGAATAACCAAATGTAAAAAAAAACTCGTCGGCCGGAAAAAATATATATATATATATATATATATATATATATATATATTTTCGACACTCCTATAAATAAAACTAAATACTTTGATTAATTTCGCACATTTCAATTTCGCATACTTTTTGGTCAGAGTATTTTGGAAGCGATTTTCTAAGGAGCTTATTTTGCAAGGAGAGTTTTTTTATGAGGTATTTCTTTTCTTACTTCTTTCAAAAGAATACATTGAAAGAATTTTTTTGCAAAAGGAGTATTTATTCCAAGTTTTTTGCACTTCTTATTTCTTTGCAATGGGTTTTTTTCCAAAGATTTTTTAAGGAGCCTTTCTTTGCAAAGAAAGTTTTTTTTATGAAATATTTTTTCAAACTATTTGCACTTTTCATTTCTTTGGAATGAGTAATTTTTCCAAGGGTTTTCTAAAAAGTTTTTTTGTAAAGAGAATTTTTTTATGAAGTATTCTTTTTGTTACTTCTTTCTAAGAAATACATTGAAAGATTATTTTTCTAAGGCATTTTTGCAAAATAAGTTTTTATACTTCTTAGTTCTTTGCAATAGGTTTTTATTCCAAGTTATTTTTTCAAAGGAATTTTCTTTTTCTTTCTTATTTTTTCAAGTGATTTTTTCAAATGACTTTTTTCAAAAAAAAAATTTATAAATATTTTTGCAATAAACGTTTCTTTCCTTCTTATTTCTTTGAAAATAAGCTTTTTCAAAGTCTCTCAAGCTATTTTTGCAAAAAAAATATTTTGTTGCAAAGGTTTTTACAAAGAATTTTTTTTTTCCAGTGGATTTACAAAGAAAATTTATTTAGAAAGTGTTCTTATTCTTTTCCAATGGGTTTTTCAGCAAATGTTTCTTTCCAAAGTGTGCATTTACAGATTTTTTATTCCAAGGCGTTTTTGCAAATAAGATTTTATTTCAAGTTATTTTTACAAAGGAAATATATTTTTCCTTCGTATTTATTTGAAAAGAGATTTTTTCAAAGTCTCCCATAGTTATTTTTGCAAAAAAGTTATTTCGTTGCAAAGGTTTTTACAAAATATTTTTCCCAGATATTTTTTCAAAGAAGATTTATTTTGAAAGTGTTCTTATTCTTTTCCAATGGGATTTTTTCAAAGGTGATTTATTGTTGAAAAGTTCTTATTTCATTCAAAGAAGGTTCTTTTCAAAAGAAACTTGTTTCCAAAGACTTTTTCTTCAGAAGACTCAAGTACAAAATTTTGATAAGGTGAAGTAAATTTCAGTTCATGTGTTCATAAATTTCGTAACTGTTTTTAAATATTCATTTTGTTTATTTACAATAAAATGATGATCTTATTTAATTTATCATTTATAGATTAAACAATCATGGGCAGTAAGAGAAACCGTCAAAGAAAATATGATCGTAAACGTGTTGATGATGATGATAATAGAGAAAAGAAAAAAATTAAATATCATGCCAACAAAGCAAGCCTTGCAGAAACACAAGCAACGATTATTGAAGATAAAAATACAGTTTTACATGATAATGTCGATGAAATGGAAATTGAAAATAGAGTACAAGAGGAACAAATTGAAGTTGAAGAAACCATTGTTGAGGATGTAAATAGTGATTTACATACTAATGTTGATGAAGTCAATGTTGAAGATCGAGTTCAAGAACCAAAAATTGGACCAGGTATGTATATATTGAATGTATTTTCCAAATTGATTTTTTATAATGAATTGTATTTTTGGATGCATGTTTTAAATTAAATTTATCTTGATGTATAGGTACTTTCACCATTGATGATGAAACGTTAGAAAACGTTGATTGCAATAAATATGGAAAAAAAATACCCATACACGCTGCACGATATCGGGCTCAAAAAATTTATGATGATGTTCTGAAGAATTATTCAGCAACAGGACAAGCACAAATTTTGAGATGTTTATTAGTGACCAAGAAGTTAGAAGATGCTACATCATTATTGGGTATTCACAAGGCGACCAAAGAGTCGAAATTAAAACATAATGTGATAGAAAATATAGGTGATGCAATAAAAAAGTTTGGAAAATCTAGGAAGAAAGACATTAGTGCTGCACGAAGAGCAATTCATACAGCAATTATTTCGACTAGTACTAAACAAAAATGTTTGACAACACAGCTAGCAAAAGCAGTTGGAACCTCAAGAAAGACATTATACAGACATAGCAAATTCAGAATGCAAATAGATGAAAATGATGAACTTGCTTGCTGGGCAATTATTTGTAGACAGCCCTACAAAGATAGAATGGGGGCAGGGGTTAAAGATATTATACGGGAATATTGGTTGACACATGCTCGAGTTTCACCAAATTCAAGAGATGTAATACGACAAAGAGTATCATGAGGAGTATATGTAAGCAGTCCAAAACATATAATGGATATGACACAAGTACAATTGTTCAATAAATTCAAGGAAGATCATCGTGGAATTAATGTGTCAATCACTACATTTGTGCAACTAAAACCATGGTATGTTAGACCTATTACTATCCGTGATACATGTTGTTGTCGTTATCATGTGCAATTCCAATTATATTACGACACATTTCTTGAATTTGGTAAAATGTTTTGGACAAATTCACCGCCTCCGCCTACAATACGTGAATTCATATCTCAAACCCTATGTGAGAGAAATCACAATGAAGTATTTTATAATAAAAAATGTGTCAATGGAAAACATTGTAATCGTTGTGGAAATTTGGTTTTATACCACAATAAATATCCTATCGACACTGATGATCACTCATTGTCAAATGTCACCGTTGATTGGAAAAGATATGAATACATTACAAGTACTAGTGATGTACATTCCAAAATGATTGATTTATGAGAAGATAAAATAGGTGTGGTAGATTTTCTCAAGAAATTCGAAAGTGAAATTTATAAATACACCAAGCATTCACATAGAGCACGATGGTAAGACCTTCAATTCAAACAGTCTCGTGAAATTTTTCCACCAGGAACAATTTTGTCAGTGGTTGACTTTGCAGAAAATTATACATTTGCTGCACAGAAAGAAATACAGAGTGAATACTATCATTCTGACCAGGTTTCAATATTCGTCCATGTTTTATATAGACATTCTCAACAGGATGTTGATGGCATTGAAAGCATGTGTGACAATCGAGATGTGATTAAAGAATATCACTTTTATATCAGCGACGATCGTACACATGATACACATTTTGTTCAGCATTGTATTGAAAGTATTTTCTACATTTCACTAAAGGAACGTAACATTAAATTCAATTAGCATTGGATATGGTCAGATGGATGTGCTGGACAATTTAAATCTTCGCGATAAATTTATTGGTTATGTCGACTTCATAAAGCATTGAACATTAAACATCACTGAAATTTCTTTGAAACTGGTCATGGAAAAGGTGAACATGATGGTGCTGGAGCATGCGTAAAAAGAGCACTTCGAAGATGGCAAATGAACCATAGTTCTGCACGATTCCATTCAGCTGCAGAGGTTGTCCAATGGTGTAAATCACATCTAAACCATGATTATAATCAACAATAAAAAAATGTGCGCAGGTATGTACACACAAATATTTTAATTTATATTTTATAGTCAATTTTAAAAAAAGTATATATGTACCTAACATCAAAATTTGTCATTTGTTTACTAGGTTTTTTTGGCATGTCGGGATCCAAGATATAAATAGATCAATACCCTACGACGCTAGCACCATACAAGGAACTAGATATTTTCACTCTATTCAAACAAAAGCCTTCCAAAACATTTATGCATTTGACAGTAGAAAGCAATCATGCTTTTTCCATATTTGCACTGAAAATATTGAATCTACAGAAGTTTGTGAAAACATAACGAACAACTACGTGAAACATTGGAAACACACAGAAATTAATCCTAAAGGAAAAATGCCACTAGCAAGCATAGAAGAATTAGAATCAGAAGATATAGCAATATCATCTGACGGTGACAGAATTTCAGATCTCGTTAGAGAAGGTAATGATCACATACCACTGTTTTATCGATTATTCATTCTTGTCATTCACTTTATACACATGTATATTAGTCAATTTAGTTGAATTAAAAATCCTGACATCAATTGTAATTTGCACAGGAGATGTTTTTGCTGTGATTGCTCCTGTCGACAACGACGAAAATGTGAAGTATTATTTGATGCGATGCACTGAAGGAAAAATGAAGCTATTGGAAGACTACAATGACAACGGATATACATACGAGAGAGGATCCATCATTTTAAAAGGCTACTTTTTTCAACAAACCCATATGACTCAGAATTATGTCTACTTTCAGGATTATGAACCTGATGTCATATGTTGTCAATATAGCCATTTAGTATGTGCATCTCGAATAAAATTGGTTCAAGTTCCATCGAAAAAACAATTAAAAAATAAAAAATGGAAACTGTCCAAATATGACCATGAACGGATAATTGAAGACGGCATTCCATTGCGATGTTTTTAAAACTATATATTTAAAATTAATAGACGATTTTGTCGATGTCATTGTCAAATGTGTCCAATATATTTTTTATTTTTTTGTTTATAATCTTGAAAAGAACTATAATATATAAAAGTTTAAATAATTGTATTCTAGTATGCTGAAATTTGAATTCAAAAATTATTTGATATTGAAAATTTCAATGTGTAAAATTTTTGACTTAATTCTGTTTGAAATTTACTTTATTCGGGTCCCCATATGTCTATTAGACCACTTAAGGGATGAGATAACGGATCTGTGGTTGTCGCCACTTTCCGCCCCAAATCTTTAATTTAAAATATGATCGCTTGTATAAAATTATTTGGTAACGAAAACCTGAATGTACAAAATGTCTTAAATAGATGTCTCAAATACTTTATTCACGTGGACCCATATGTCTATTAGACCAATTATTAAATGATAAGATCTAACAAATCTGTAAATTGTCACCAAGTTCTCCGCCCCAAATCTTTAATTTAAAATATCGCTTGTGCAAACTCACATAACTGAAATCATGGCAAATGGAGACAACGATCATTTGATTTTTAATCACAAGAAAAAATTCCAGGATTGTGAAGCTTATGCTAAGTTAGAGAAATGATTATTTACAACAAATCAATGAAAATTCATGAAATTGCTGTTTAAAATCATTGCTCTAACTTAACACAAACTTCACAATCCTGTAATCTTCGCTTATGATTAAAAAACAAAAAACCGTTACCCCCATTTGCCATGATTTCAGCCGCATCAAATGTACCTGAACATTGAAAATAAAAATTAAATTAATTAAAAATCCATTATATCAAAATTTGAACTTAACATATATTTGCTTTTAAACTTCCTAGTTCATCCATATTTCTATCAAAAATTTTAACATTCATAAACTTCTGAACATTTAAAGATAACATTTGAATATACTCTTAACATTTTAAACTTCCTAATTGATCCATATTTTTATCAAAACTTATATTTAACATTCATAATCTTCCTAACATTTCTAAATTTCATAACATGAACCTAAACTTCCTATTTCATCCAATATTTTTATCAAAACTTCTATCATTCCCTAAAACATTATAACATTCCTAAACTTTCTATTTCTTCCATATTTCTATCAACTTCTAACATTCCTAAAACTGCATCCATATTTTTATCAAAACTTCAAACATTCTTGAACTTCCTAACATCTCTAAAGTTTGAATTCAACATGTTATCACTTTTAAACTTCTTGATTCATCCATGTGTATGAAAACTTCTAACATTTCTAAACATCCTAACATTCAAAGACAACATTCATTTTTAAACTTCCTGATTCATATTTCTATCAAAACTTCTAACAAATTATTAAACTTCCTAACATTCTTGTTCTTAATACACTCAATCTTATCATTCATTCATGTCGAACAATCAAAACTTTCTCATTTATAAACTTTAAACCTATATGTGAACATCCACTTTTAAAAATTTCCTAAATAACGTTTCTTAAACTTCAATTAAAACTTCCTCATTTATGAACTTTAAACCTATGTTTATCCATTTTTAAACTTCCTAAATAACATTTCTTAAACTTAATAATATTCAAGAATGTCATGTTTCTTAACATTCATTTTTACATATATTCATTCATTCATTCAAACATGCAAATACATATTTTAAACTAGATTTAACACCAAATATGTCAAATAAGCAAAAATAAACTAGATCATTTAAAAACCATGATTCACGAAATATGTAAGTTCAAAAAACATATATATAATCTCCAAAAAAATACTCATGAACATTCAAGTTCAATGTACATCCATATATGTATGTATATATCTAGTCCAAAAATAAACCTCCTCAACATGTCCAAAACAAATGTTTCCAATATAAATGCATATCAACAACAAAAAATTGTCCACCATGAACTATAAAAATAAAATGTCCGTGCCATGCTATCCTCCACTCGGGCCTCCCCCCTGGACTCAACCCACCCTGCAACATGTGTAAAAAAAAATTATGTTCATATCATTTAAATTATTTAAACTATAATAAAAAAATTAAAATATTAAACTAATATATCAAAAAACAATTCAAATATTAACAATTTTACATCAAATTCTCCAAATGCTTGTCCACCACCATCCTCCAAAGGAGTTTTTCCTTTGCCTCCAAAAGATTTGAGAGACCCAAGCTGCGACATATATAAAATCAATTTCTGAATCTCATAAATCTAAATCCACAAAAATTAAAATATTAAAACAGTAAACAAAATTAAAGCAGTAAATGAAATTACCTCTCTACCAATATCTGCTTCATTAAGCAAAGAACCTATATCTCCACCCTAAAATTTAAATTGTATTAATAAATAAAACATACAATGCAAACCAAAAAAATTACTATACCAATTAACTTAAAACTAAAACAAAAACATTAAAAAACATTGGCTCACAATAGATGGTAAATCATTTATAAAGTTCGTATCTAAAGAAACCTGCATGTATAAGTCAAATTAACAATAAGATGCATAGTTAAATTATCATTCAAAAAATAATAATTTATATATAGATATCAAATTCAAACATAATTACAAATATGTTGATAATAAATATGTACCTCTCTCTCTAGATTTTCGCTAGTTGAAATGTGGAAAGAATGTTCATTCAACATTCTTGAAAACTACAACCAATTTAAACATTTACATAATGTACCTATGATAATGTAACAAAAAAAATAAAATCAAAATAAATAAAATATTTAATTCAAATCAAATTATATCATGTAGTCAACAAACCTCTCCCAAACTCGATGTGTCATTGGATATAACATTTGCCGCTAAGTCACGACAAATCTTCGCATATGCCCTGAGATCTTCAATGCTCATTCCATCTATTTCATCATCAGTTTTATAAACAAACTTTTGACGAATAGCAGAATGAGCCCTTTCTCTAACCAACCCCACATCTACTCCCACTAATACTGACGATAACCCATCGCCAACAAAATTCCTTGCTGTTGTCCCAAGTTGAGATGTGGGCTCCATCGCTGATTTTAATGCCACCAACCTAGGTGGACGAGATATCGGGGGGGGGGAGGTCTAAGAGTTGCAGGATCTCTATGCGCACCTTCTCGATCATATATTCGACCCTTTCCAACTCCATAAAATTTTGAATGAACATTAGTATAATCTGGCTTCATATTTTTAAAAAAATCAGCATAAAAAAATCTAGCAAAATACTGAGAAACCTCATCGTTCGATGGAAAACAACCGTAGGCTGCAAGAAACCGATCATAAAGTAAATGTGCCAGATGAGGATGTTTGAAATATTGCACTTTCAACATTTCTTTTTTCAAACCTTCTTTGAAATTAAACATTGATTTGGCCTGCTCTTTTGTCACTCTTTCTTTCACAACATCCCATTTGTCTGGACCCATCACTTGATCCCTTCGTCTTCACATCAAATTTACAAAACCATCTGTAGTTGGCCCGAGATTCTCATATGCCTGAATGAAGTTTTGCAATGATCCCAAAACAATCTCCAAACTTTGTTTACTCTCCGGAGGGAGATCCATAGTAGACAAATCATTTTGCAACTTCTCATAGTGGGATCTACATCTTTCAAGAGTCATTTGATGATCACCACCTTCCCATGGAAGCTCCCGAGGTAGATCAGATGGATATGTCGTAATGGGTGTACAACCCTGGATTAATTCAACATATTGCGTCCTAGCACGACCATCATCACCTCGTGTAGAATGGTGAGCCTCTTGAGAACCTTGCTCTGCACCGTCATCTGTCTCCCTTGCTTGCCCTGTCTCCCTCCCTATAGAATTACGAGCATCTTCCGAACCATGCTCTGCTTCAAATGAAAATAAAGTTTTGTTTAAACACAACTACAAATTTTGCACACACAAAAAGACAATTTGCATATAAATGTTAAAAGATTGATATTCATATACCAATAGAGGGTCGAGATCGACGTTCTCCCACAGAAGATACAGGGGAATCATTTGTACCCCTTTCACCTCGTCGATGCAAACTATACAATAAATTAGAGTCCCGAGGAGAGGTTGACAACCTCCGATTATCAGTCGTACCACCTACCCCAGAAGATTGTGAAAACCTCCTACGCTTTCGCCTCAAAGAATCCTCTCTTTCCATTTGATATATAATGCCTACACCTAAAAAAAAATATCAACTAATTACATATTCAAATCCTGCATGTTAATTCTATGAATTCTAAAACCTAACTACTAAAGAGACTAAGTTGCTTAACAAGTACCTAGATTTACTTAATTTATAATCTAATAGTTTTAAGAAAGAGCATAGCTAATATTGTTAGATGATGAATTAATGTACCAATTTTCCAAGTGTTTTTGATGTTTAAAATGAATGGAACCAATATAGTTAATGGGTTTATTTTTTTATGTCAAAAAAAGAGTTAGTGAATCTATTTTAACTTCCTAATACCTAACTTAATACCTAAAACATAAATTACATCTTCAAAATATTTTCATTATTGCACAAAATAAAATAAAAATTGACAATTCATGTATCGTGTTTTGAGTTGAAATGTTTTCAAATTTGCCATTTTTTATAAACTTTTCAGTTTTTTAAACTAATAATTTGAACAAGATATTTTAATACTCCAAACATAAATTATATCTACAAATATTCTCATTATTCCATAGAATAAAAAAAAAAATTACTGTTCATAGTATTATGATTGAATTAAATGACATGTTTCCCATATTGGCCATGTTCAACAATGATCTTTAATTTCAATCTGATTACAATAACAATTCTTGGTATTATGTTCTCCAAGTCTGCCATGTTGCAAACAACAGAAAACATAATACCAAGATCACCACCTTTACTAGAATAGAACTCAAAACCTTTGTGGCATAATATCACCTAGTATTTTATAAAATGACTGATTATTATTGTTCAATTACAGAAAACTTACTATAGTACATCTAAATTAAAGCCTATTCATGTCTATAGTTGCATTGTACCTAAAGTCCATTTAAATTATTGTTTTATCAAAAATAGAGTTTAACTATCTAAAATTTGGTTGTATCTAAGCTATCTATCCACATAGTTTGTAATATAAGTAATATATAGATCTCTGCACTCTGTAAACAGACATAGTTCATGAACTCTATCAACTTGGACATGTTGACAGAGTTCATGAACTCTGTCAACTTGGACATGTTGACAGAGTTCATGAATAAAACAAGCCTGCATATAAATAGGATATGTTCTTTCCAAATAAAATTACTGTCCTACTTTAATTTTCTTTTCTAAACACAGCAAAATACAACAATTTGAAAAAACAACTTAACACTAACAATATTCCTTTCATATTTAAATTTACATCATTTTCTGCATATAAATAAGATATGTTCTTTCCAAATAAAATTACTGTCCTACTTTAATTTCCTTTTCTAAACACAGCAAAATACAACAATTTGAAAAAACAACTTAACACTAACAATATTCCTTTTATATTTAAATTTACATCATTTTCAACATTCAATACGTCCAAACTCCAACAACTCTGCGGAACTGGACAAAGTACATGGACTCTGCCCAGTTGGACAGAGTCCATGGACTCTGCCCAGTTGGACAGAGCCGACACATAATTAAAGCAAAACAATTACAAGAAATATAAATTGAAGAGAATTACAAAAATATATTCTCCATTCCAAGTTGACAGAGTTAGTGAATAAAACAAGCCTGCATATAAATAGAATATGTTCTTTCCAAATAAAATTACTGTCCTACTTTAATTTTCTTTTCTAAACACAGCCAAATACAAAAATTTGAAAAGACAACTTAACACTAACAATATTCCTTTTATATTTAATTTTACATCATTTTCAACATTCAATACGTCCAAACTCCAACAACTCTGTGGAACTGGACAGAGTCCATGGACTCTGCGGAACTGGACAGAGTCTATGAACTCTGTCCAACTGAGCAGAGTAAATGGACTCTGCCCAGTTGGACAGAGTCCATTTACTCTGCCCAGTTGGACTCTGTCCATTGACACGGCCGACACATAATTAAAGCAAAATGATTACAGGAAATATAAATGGAAGACAATTACAAAAATATATTCTCCATACCTCTAAAACGCAACCAAAATGAAAGCAGGCAAATTGAAATCTTCCCGAACACAGCGCAAATCCGAATTTGAAACACCCAAGACGGCCTTCGCAGACGAATTGAAAGACCTGCATTAACAACATCAACTTCAATAAGACTTCGCACAATAACGGTATCAACTTCATTACGAAACTTTAACACAGAGAAACACATTTTCAAAATCAAAAAACGAAAACTCTTACCTCTGCAAACACCACGTCGATCCGTCGCCAGCTGCAGCACCTCAACAACGTTCAACTGTCCACTGCATAATTCTACAACATGAAAACTTCTGCAGATGTTATCACGTCCAACGCCCGAAACGATAATACAAACACACAGAACAGAGGGAACCTCCCTTACGTGCAGGTGACGAGAACGACTACTTTCTCAGAAAGGAAAGGCAAAGGGTCGGGCTACGACAAACAACAAATTATGCACAGGGTGGCGGATCAACAACACACGCCTGCGACCAACCGGGTTGCAAACAAGCGACAGGGCGGACAGATGACAGAGCATAAGGGCCACTATCGGCGCAACAGGGGTCCACGGGAGTAGAGAAAATGACAGGTGAGGGGCCGGGACCGAGCTTTTATGCCGAACAATTGTTCGGCCGAATAATTATTCGGCCAAACAATTGTTCGGCCGAATAATTGTTCGACCGAACAATTATTCGACCGAACAAGTGTCCACACCGCCGTGAGTTTCCTTCGTCCGGCTAAAACAATGCACATATTTCGAGGCCTCCGTTATGTCTAACGGTGGCCCGTTAACGGTTATTCAGCCGAATAAATACTAATTTATTTGGTCGAATAAGTTTAATTATTCGACCGAATAAATAAATTATTCGGCCAAATAATTAAACTTATTCGGCCGAATAACCTCCGCTAGCATTCTTCCACCGCCGATTCTCACCAAACTGTTACCCACCTTCGCATTTCCACCCTTTTATGTTTTAAAGAAATATGTGCACGATGCTACTCATGTGCTGAATTGAAATGACATACAGGTGGAACCCGATGGAGATTTTCAGGTGGAACCGGACTGTATTCTCGACCGGAGAAAAATAATGCTTCAGAATCACACCATAGGGCACGTAAAGGTGTAATGGAAGCACCTTAGCCCTGATGAAGCTACTTGGGAACTGGAAAGTAATATGCGGGTAGCATATCCAGTTATGTTCCATGAGGAACTTGATGATGAATAAGCAACATCGAGGACGATGTTGAGCTTAAGTGGGGGTGTTTGTAACAAACCCTTTTTGCTGAAAAAACATTTTGTGTTAGCAAACATTATGATAAATTTTATTGTAAATGTTTTATGTTGGACAGGTGTCCAAGGATGACTTAATTTGCACAATATATTATTATTAAATAAATAAAATAGGAGACAAACACGTAAGAGGACTATTGAAAGAATGGTTACTGATCCACTAGGTGGAATGGAATGAGGGGTACAGAGAAATGGACAAGTGGCAGCATCATGATGCAACTAACTATCTTTTGGTTTGGGACAACTCCCTTTAAATGTGGTCAAGTGCCCTAAAAGATGGGACTGGAGCTTGAGGCTCATTTATTCCAAACTAACCACTAAAAGACCTAGGCAGTCTATATAATAGCCATCAAATTATGAACTGAGGTTCATCACTTTTCCTGACGAGAAAATTTACCTTGGGGTTTTGCTGTGTTTGCACCCAAGAGATTTGATGAGGGGATATGCTATGTTGTTGATCATGTTGTGAGTCTTCCAAACTCTTATTGAGTTCAGGAGGATGATCTTGAGTGGAGAAGGCATGTTATTCCAGGAGGTTGATGCTGAGTGCATAAGGCATTTTTGAGTGCCTTGCTTCTACACAGATTCCACCCACTTATTGGTTCAGTAATCAGGCTCGGGGGTTCACTAGAAGCCAGTAGTTGAGATTCTTCTTCTGGAACAGGTTGGGAGGAACAGGCTGCCTTGGGTGTTTGTCGGACCTATCTTCATCTACAAGTTCCATTGTCTTATGTATTTTGTATATTTTAAAGTTATGTTGTCTATTAGCTTTTACTATTTATTTTATAAGTTTATTTCAGTTTCCTGAGTAATTTAATAATTATGTATAATATCAATCTTATTGAATAAAATAGTCTTTGCATTTTTCCCCATGCAAAAAGAAATAGCAGCGTACTCTAGTACATAGATAATTTAAATAGAGAATGATATGATAGGAAAATTGCCAAAATTGATGAAAACAACATCTCTATTTAATTCCTTAAAATTTCCTACTGTTAGTGGATAATTTGAGTTAGTATATTTTAAAGATTTCATATAT
This sequence comes from Larix kaempferi, assembly GCA_027924585.1. NCBI lineage: Eukaryota > Viridiplantae > Streptophyta > Pinopsida > Pinales > Pinaceae > Larix > Larix kaempferi. The sequence continues at coordinate 2,875,683 of BSBM01000764.1, read as the reverse complement.
CTGCATTCATTACAGTATTGATTTTATTTCATCAAAACAGTAAATCTACTCCATTTAAAATAGCAGTGTTTATACTAAATAAAGAAATAATTTCTACTCTATATGTTATGATTTCGATATAATTCTTATCAAAGAATATTGTTTGTTTTATTTATCCAACTCATAAATGTTTACTAACATACCAAACAGTTTGCAATCAAAGTCTATGTTTAGTTTTGCAATTGTTATAGTTTACTATACAAAACCCTAAACCCTAACGATTAAGAATGACGAACACATTTCATCTTTATCCTTTTTCACACACATCACAATGCATTTATTTGACTATAATTCCTTTCAAAAAAAATTTAGATTATATTTATTTATCTATTTTCTACAAAACGATAGTAGAGAATTTTCATATTTCCATTTATTATCTTGTCATAAAAACATGAGCTTGTTTTATTCAAACCTAGGGTTTATACTTTTCTTTTCCAACTCAAAACCTTTAGACTTTGAAATTTCCTTGGAATGATAGCAAAAAAAAATTATAGAATTATTACAATGTAAAAAGAACTGAGTTATGGTTTCGACATCACACAGTGGAAAAATCTAGTTAGTGTACAAATTCTCATAGCAGGCTTCAAATATAGACTTATATCAAACATTGTGCTATTTTTTCCTTAAATTGACACAGTTTAAAGTCTTGGCAACATTTCAAACATGCTAACCTTTACAACATTTAAGGAACGATTCTAATAGTAGCACAGACAACAAGTATGGTCGCAGATTTTATATCGAGGAACAAATTCAGCCATGCTTTTCTACTTAAAGACAAAACCCTTATACTCAACCTTACATATATTGAAAAATGTAATATCCCAACTTTTTGACTAGCTATGTTATGATGTCATTTCGGGTCACGACCTAGTATATGTGATTTATTATGTTTTACATAGCATTAATATGTTTTGATTTAGTTTCCTTTATGACTTGATGTATTGGGCATGGACCCTGATTTGTTTCATTGTTGAACATATGCGGGGTAGGAAAGCCAAATGAATAAACTATGTTGTATTTCGAGAAGTGATTACAAAATTATGATATACTGAGATTATCTCTTTTATTACATTATACCGTGCAGAGCATGATTTACATAGCTGATTAGTTAGTGTGTTGAGCATGGATTTAGGAACACACAAAAGACCTATATCCTGGGCCTAAGCCCCGAAGTATTTAGAGAATTCTATTTTCGTACTGGGCCTAAGCCCTGATGTACGTTGAGTGTTGGGCATGAGCCCTAGAGCACTTTGAGCTTGAAATAAATGATTATTGGATCCGAGGACATTTAATTATCCTAGATGTGCCTCACAACCACATTCTATCCCTAGTGTTGAGCGGAGGCTCTAGAATTGCACTAGCGTAACGCCCATGTGAGAGTGTTGAGTTGAAAGGCTCTAAAGATCACTCGAGGGTTACTACGTCTCAATGGTTGAGTCAAAGAGGACTCTGAATAGCACTTGCGTGTCTCATCACAACTATTTCCACTTGATTAAATAAATCTTATTATCATCATCTACTACGGGAACTACCATGTTAAAACGAGGGAATCTGACATGCAAAGGGAGGGACTAAAGGTACATTTACCAGCTTACCAAAATCGTCCAAAGAAATGGACCCTTTCCTTAAAAAGAACTAAAAGAGGCGTCTTGTGAAACAAATGCTTAAGACCATCAGCAGTATTATTATTTAGGAGTTTCAATTATATATTGGTTAAATATTTTATATATATATATATATATATATTCTTTTATAAATGTGTACACTTATAGATATATATAGTTATGCATAAGTGGGCTGCCACATACTAAATATTAATTATTAATATTTAGGTGGTATTATAAACTGTATAATATTATTATTATGAAAATATCTAAAAGATTAAATAAAAACTTTAATCAGCAGGTTGAGAGGTCTTAGTTCCTAATGAACTAGCAGTTAAAGTAAACAAATATTATTTTATAAATTAATTATTTTAAAGAAACCAGTAAATTCCAACAGTCCTAATTTCAAGATTTTCCTACTTAAGGAGGACACACCCCAAAGTTTGGGGGATCATCTTTCTTTTTCTTTTGGTATTATTGTGCTAAGAAGAACTCTCTGTTCCAAAAGTGAACTCTGCTCCTAATTTTTCCAGATATGAACCAATTACCATCTAGGGCCTCTATTTCTCAATTGCATGTCAGAACCAGCTCGGGGGGATTCTTACTGAACAAGGAACGGTTGTAGAATCATGGTTGGGAGGAACATGGTAGTCCCAAAGTCATCCATCCAAGATGACTAAATAGGTCAACTAAGAGTACAGTAGTTTTGCATTTACTAGTTGGCAGACTGTGCAGGACATTATTGACAGGAGCAGGCTACAAGGATCAGCAGGGCATTATAAGCAGGGGCAAGCTGCAGAACTCAATAGGAACACAATTCCTATGAGATTTCCCCATGTAATTAATTCTTTTATAAATAAAATGCTAAATTAGTATGGGTCTCTATATTAACCTAAATTCGAGAAATACCCAGGATCTAACAGCTTGTCTAATAGGTCTAGTAGCTAGCCTTTGCTAGCCAATCATATTATAGTTTTTACTGCATCGAAAACAAATCTTTATTGTATCTCTTATCTTCCTATGATGTCTTGTTTAAAGTTCCTCATAGTTATTTAACCACTAGGATAGTTTTAGCAGAAATTTTTAATTGATAGATTAAACTATTACAAAACTAGTTATTCATTTTTACATCCACTTCAACCATTGTTTACTACAGTCAACGGTTTACACCCAAACTCAAATCAGGGTTTGATATTTTTGTTCCTGCTGCAATGAACTAAAATAGTTTCCCTATTACATACAGTTATTCCATTACAAAAAAATAAACAAGTCATTAACTGGGATGAAATTACCAACGACCATCCAATACTTTCAACGAAGAATACAAGTGTGGAAGGATTATACACAGGCGTCTATTGAGACTTAGGTCACGGGTCGAACCCCCTAGCGTCTTCAAACTTTAAACCAGTGAATGCTCCCTACAGGAGGCACACCTACGTATGACAAAACACTGTGTGTAACCCTGAGTTTTCATCAAACAAATATTTATATAACCCTTATTTTTCATCAACCAAATATATATATATATATACCCAACTGCGTCTACCAAAAGCAAAGGCGTTTAAGCCTGTACTCATTTAGAACATTTGAACAGTATTCTACCAAATAGAAACCCACAGGGTTTTCCCATAGCACTTAGTATCAAACCATTTCGAGATTTAACGATAGATTCAAACAGGAATACAAAATAGTGGTACCATTCGATATCGTTACAAAATCACACAGTTCACAGTATGGGCATAAATCTTAAAGAAAAGGGAAAAGAAAATATCATATATAGCTGATAGCCACAATGAAGGGATAAAACTCCAACGCCACACATTGTGCCAAAAATTACAGAGTACGAATAAATCCAACCATGATATCGTTACAATTTACCAAAATCTTATATATCCTTCCTTTCAAATGAAAAGTGCATTGTACAGGACTGGAACCCAATTAATAGGAAAGGACCCAGTTCCTAAAATACATTCAATTACATTACAAAATTCTCTTCCATATTCAAATATCCTGAGACACCATGTCAAGCCCCTAGTCAAACCTTAAGCGATCATTATTCTCCCAAAGTGGATCGGTAAGCCAAATGCTTATGGGAGTTTCCTTCGAAAATAGGACAAGATGCATACACATCCCAGCAAAGTCACCAGAGGTAGGATAATGGGGGTTTGTTGAACTTACCATTACCCTAGTCACATTGGCAGAGCTTCGACTCACCACAACTTCTACATCCACGGCTCCTTGCCACCTGTAGCCATATAGAAAGCCACCAGTTAGCAACTCTGCGTATTGGCAACGAATAAGCAAGAAACCATGAGATAAGCAATTTAACTCACCAGTTAATATTATGGTGCCCACACTCCGACGAGTGCCATAGCCACCATGTCTACTGACCACGAACATTGCTCGGGTCAGGGTACCCCCATCGTCTCACAGTCAAGAAAGGTGCAGAACCAGGGAAGTAAAACAAAACCACAAACAAAGGCTAAAGCCAATGAAAACTCCAGCTAATACCAAATCCTCGGTGATAGGCTGTCCTCCAACATACATTAAAAGCACAGTTATTGCCCCACTAACCACGTTTTAGTGGAGGCTCAATTTGTTGTAAAGAGACTATAGTTTAGTCGTAGCCCTTTAAGCCACATTGCACTTCATTCAAATTACATAGAATGGTTCATAACCCTTGCCATGGAGATTTGGGCCATTCCCTTAGGATAAAATAATTATGGAGTTTGTACCTGTAGAAAGACAAATTCGATAGATCACATTAGCAAATTGCTAAGTAAGTTCAACAAACCGCCAAAGCTTACTGATACCCTGCGGCAACCCTGCCGGTGTATGTAATTACGTCATCCCGATTGGTACGACACCCACCTTAGGAACAAACAGCAACATACGAGCATATCACCTGGAAGTACCATTTAAACGCTCACAATTTCAATCACATAAGTTATAAATCCATAAAGATCTCAGTTCTACCTTGTATTCGTGTTACGGTTGCATTCCAAAACCAGATAGGATATTGTTTCACCCCGCTTCCGTAGACTTTGAAACTCAAACGTTAAGAAGACTATGTTTTGAAAATATCTTAGACTTATATAGTTTATATTGTGCAAATATTGATGTGCTCAATTGGAATTGAATTAACATATGAATTATTTCTCGATTAAATAGCAAATGTTGCAGACAGGAAAAATTTTAAAAATGTTGTCATTTCAGGACATTACATGTGGTATCAAAGCAAGCTACAAACACTAAGTGACCTATTGGGCTCACAACCAAACACAGCCGCAAATACAGGAAAGTGTTTAAAATGTTGTGTTGTGTTTTTACAAAAATATATGACTAACATATTGTTTTTGGAACTCAACAGCATCAGCAACAAATACTTATATAAATTCCAGGTATAGGCAGCAGCAAGAAAATGAATGCAGAACAAGGTAGCAGTGTACGAGACAATCTAGATTCCCCACCACGACAGCAAGAAATTATGGTGGAGCTCAACTCAAATTTGAAAATTCCATGCAGCAGCTACAGGCAGAATTCCATAGTTTCAGGGATGAGAATATGCAAGAAAGAAGGGAACAACAGGCTATAAATGAAGCCTTACTCCAAAGCCTAATAGGGGCAAAACCCCCTGAACATCTTACTCTATCTATCAACTCTCTTGACACTAAGAAAGCACCAAATGACAAAACAGAAGGTCAAGCAGAACATAAATCAGAACCATTGGAAGAGGACTGTAAGAGCTCTTCCAATGACAATGGTTCTCCACCTCCTTGCAAGAAAAGGAGGAAGAACGGTGACAGCTTACAAGGGGAGTTCAAAAAGATAAGAGCCCCAACTTATGACGGGGAAGTAAACTCAAGAGAAAAGGCTGAAGAATGGTTGTTAGGGATGAACAAATACTTTAAGGTTCATAATTACTCCAGTGAGATGCAAGCCCGACTAGCCATATACAACTTAAATGGAAAAGCGGCCAGATGGTGGCGGGACTTAAAACACACTAAGGGACAAGAGTTGCGAGACATAGGCTGGGACACTTTCAGTAGCATTAGAGAGATTTTGAGGTCAAAAAATGGCCTCAAAACAAAGAAAATGTACTATAAAAAACAACCAATCACATTCTAGTAGATGACATCATCCCCCATCTTGAGGTGGCATTGCATGATTTAAGAATACTTATTTGTCAAATTTTCTATGGTGGATGAAAACACAAAGTTAACCAAGGTAGTGGTGTAAGTACTTTTAAGTCATAAAGTAAAGTACTCATAATGATAGTCTTTTCATAAAATAATATTATTGTCATTTTCAAGTAAAGTACTCATAATGAATGTCTTTTCACACTTTCTCATAAAATAATATTATTGTCATTTTCAAGTAAAGTACTCAAAATTCATAAAGAAGGTCCTTTCACATTTTTTATAAAATAATATTTTATCATTTTTATGTTTTTAATTTTAAATTATATATTCACTCCATTATATTTAATATCATAATGTCAAACTAACATATATATATATTCATTTCACATTTTTTCATAAAATAATATTTTTGTCATTTTCATATTTTTAATTTTTAATTATATATTCATTCCATTTTATTTAATATTATAATGACAAACTAATATTATATCCTTGTACTTTTAAAATAAATTAAATTCATGAATGATATTAATCTAAAAAATGTATGTTAGTTATGCATATAAATTTATGATTTTGATATTAATTTACCAATATAGATTTAATGAATAAAAAATAATAATAGATTTAATGAATAAAGAATAATAATAATAATGCAATGTGGGTTATAATAATATTATTAACATTTTACATGTAAATATTTTTTCAATTAAATTACATTATATTAAATTCATGAGAAAAGTACTAAATATAAAAAGTCAACATAAAATTAAAAAAATAGCTCTTAAAAATGTTTTTTATTATTTAATTTCATTTGCAAGTTCAAGACAAATAAATGTTAAAGGACAATAAATTTTTGGGAATTTACAATGAATCTTAGTCACATCAATGTAGAGTTTTTTTATTAATTTTATTTCTAGTGTATTTTGAAAAATAACTCAACCATGGTTATTTATATTGTGCATAGAAAATAGTGCGGGAGGTGACTTGTCATATATACCTACCCCATAAAACCTCCAATTCATAATATTTTAATATATCTCATATTTTTGTAGTACATCTCTTAAGAGGCCATTTTTTGACCTCAAAATCTCTCTAATGAATATTTCAAGACAAATATATGTCTGAAAGATTCTTCAACAAGAAGATAAAAGAATTTCATGAGCTAAAAATGGGTTCCCTGACTATGGAAGCTTTCTTAAATCGGTTCTTAGACTTGCTGCACTATGTGCCTTATATTAAGGATGAGAAGGTGAAAATATAGCATTTCTTGGGTGGGCTACCACCAAAATTTAGAGAGAAGATAGAATTCAACATGCCCAAAACCCTTGACATAACCCTACATAAGGCTAGGTTGTGCTATGAGCACGGGAAACCAAGGAACGACAACATCAACAGAAATAGAGACAGATTTAGGACTTTCTCAGACAACCGTAGACCGGGTTTTAGACCCCCACCTTTTCGGAAACATAACAATAGTTTTCCACCCAATAGAGGTTTTAGCTGGCCCCAAGCTCGATCTAATGCACCCCCACCACCAGCTAACAGGCCAGCCTTCAACAAAGGGGCAAAGACAGTCCCACCAACCGTTTCTTGTTGGAAATGCTAGGGACCACATTACTACATAGACTCCCCCAACAAAACAGATGGGACTTTACACAACATCCAAGCAGATCCTACAGTGGGAGACATGGCAAGGACACCTAGGATTTATGCCGCCCTTGATAGTCGGCAAGCAAATCATCAAGCCACCATGGTAGAAATGGAGGGTAAGATATCTAACAATATCATTCAGTTTTAATAGACCCCGGTGCTTTCCGGAGTTACATCTCTCCTAAAATAGTAGAGTCTTACAAATTAAACCGAGAGAGTCACAAAACACCATGGCTGGTACAATTAGCCACTGGTACCAAATGGAAGGTCTCCGAACTAGTTAAAAGTTGTGAGATAGATTTGAACGGCTTTTTAACTAAGATAGATTTGAACATCTTACCTCTAGGATCTTATGACATAATAATAGGCATGGATTGGTTGGAAGGACATCATGCCTTGTTGGATTTCTTAAATAAGTCGATCCTATGCACAGATAGCCAAGGAAACCAAAGAACCATCCAGGGTATACCTAAGGAAGTATTAGTATGGCAGTTATCGACACTACAAGCAAAGAAATGCTTAAGAAAGGGTTGTAAACTATTTGCAATCCACCTTAATCAGTAGAAGACGATAGGGAAGAAAAGATCGAGGATTTTCCGATACTAGTAGAATTCAGAGACGTGTTTCCCTAGGAGATACCCGGGCTACCACCCAAGCAAGACTTAGACTTTTCCATAGAACTAACCCCTGGATCCGCACTTGTCTCTAGGACTCCGTACTGTATGAGTACACCCAAACTAGTAGAGCTCAAGATACAGTTACAAGAACTAATAGAGAAGGGTTACATTCGACCAAGTGTGTCTCCCTGGGGAGCACCAATCCTCTTTGTTAAAAAGAAGGATGACATGATGCGTATGTGCATCGATTACCGCCAACTCAACAAGTTAACCATCAAGAACCATTATCCACTCCCTAGGATCGATGACTTATTTGACCAAGTCGGAGGAGCAAAGATCTTCTCAAAGTTTGACTTGCAATCCGGATATCACCAGGTGAGAATCCGTGACGAGGACATCAGTAAGACCGCGTTTTGCACCCGATATGGCCACTACGAGTTTGTAGTAATGCCATTTGGTCTGAAAAATGCACCCGCCAACTTCATGTGCATGATTAACAATGTTTTCAGTAAGTAACTCGACAAATTTGTTCTAGTCTTCATAGACAACATCCTGATCTATTCCAAGAATGAAGAAGAACATGAAGAACACCTTTGAATAGTCCTACGGATATTGCAAGAACATCAGCTATACGCAAAATTTAGCAAGTGTGATTTCTATAGACCTCAGATACAATACTTAGGGCATATCATTTCTAAGAAAGGAATAGCGGTTGACCCCGAAAAGATCAAGGCTATTGAAGAATGGCCCACACCTATGTGTGTCTTCGACATACGATCATTCCTAGGTTTAGCCGGTTATTATCGAAAGCTCATTGAGAACTTCTCTCGGATTGCTTGCCCCATGACCGCATTACAGAAGAAAACCAGTAAGTTCATCTAGACAGACAAGTGTGAAGAAAGTTTTCAAAATTTAAAACAACTTCTGATTAGCACACCAATACTATGAATTGCCGACCCCAATGGGGACTTCGTACTTTGCACTGATGCAAGCAAGGAAGGAATCGGTGGAGTCCTTATGCAAGATGACTTTTCCATCTGCTACAAGTCAAGAAAGCTAAAGGAACATGAGAAAAACTATCCTACTCATGATCTCGAATTGGCCGCCATCATCCACGCTCTAAAAATGTGGAGACATTACCTCATGGGTAAGAAATTCCTATTAAAGATGGACAACATGAGTCTAAAGTATCTATTCGATCAACTAGACCTAAACGCTAGACAGGGTAGCTGGTTAGCCTTTTTTAGTGAGTATCACTTTGAACTAAAACACATCAAGGGGAAAGAAAACAAGATCGTCGATGCCTTAAGTCGACGAGCTCATATGTTATATGAGGTAACCGAAAGTCGGATGGACTCCGACTTACATGACAGAAATAGAACGGCATGCCAAAATGATAGGTTCTATGTCGAGATCCTTAAAAAGATTCAGGAAGATAGGCTGTTTTAGCAACAGAAAGAGTACAAGATAGATGAATCAGGATTGTTATGGTCAAAGGAGAGACTTTACGTTCTCGAGAGAGGAGACATTAGACCTAACATACTCACCGCATTCCATCGGAGTCCCTATTCGGGACACCCCGGATATCAAAAGATTATTTCAGCCATAAACAAACACTACTTTTGGCCTAAACTGAAAGCTGACATAGCATTGTTCATCGTGAAATGTCAGGAATGCTAGTTGGTCAAAGAAGAACACCAACATCCCTCCGGTCTACCTCAACCGTTACCCATTCTAGAATGGAAGTGGGAGGTAATAAGTATGGATTTCATTACGGGTCTACCCAAGAGTAAGAAACAAAATGACTCCATCTTCATAGTAGTAGACAAACTATCAAAAGTTGCACATTTTATACTAGTAAAATCTACCTACAAGGAACTTCACATTGCGGAAATCTTCCTAAAGGAGATTTTCTGGTTACACGAGATACCCAAAGCAATTATCTCGGATCGAGACACAAAGTTCACTAGTAACTTTTGGAGAGCATTGTTCTCCGGATTAGAAACACAACTACAGTTTAGTACCGCATACCACCCCCAAACCGATGGACAGATGGAAGGAGTAAACCAAATCATAGAATACATGCTGAGAATGTATGTCATGAACAATCCCACAAAGTGGGAAGACTACTTACACCTCGCGGAGTTTGCATACAACAACGGGTATCAAACCTCGGCCAAAATGAGTCCCTTCGAGGTACTCTACGGTCGAAAGTGTCGAACACCCATCACATGGGATAGCCCGGTGGACAGGCTTATGCTAGGGCCAGACTTACTAAAAGACTTGGAACAACTAGTCTCCAAAGTGCAACTGAATTTAAAAGAAGCACGAGACCGCCAAAAGAGTTACGCAGACAAGAAAAGAAAGGACAAGGACTACCAAATCGATGAACATGTCTTCCTAAGAATAAAAGCGAAACGAAGCTCGTTAAGTTTGGGACGTTGTGGTAAACTAGCCCCAAGATTTTTTGGACCTTTTGAAATACTGGGCAAGAAGGGTCCAGTGGCATATGAGTTAGCCCTACCAGCACATATAAAAGTTCAGAATGTTTTTCATGCTTCTTTATTAAATAAATATGTATACAATACTAAACATGTCATCGATTGGTCCTTGTTATAGGTGGAGCCCGAAGGGGAGTTCACGCCAGAACCACTCCACATTCTGGACAAGAGAGAGGTCCAGCTTAGGAGGAGGACCATTACTCAATTGAAAGTGCAATGGAGCCACTTTGGACCAGATGAGGCCACTTGGGAGAATGAGGCTACCATGAGAGAGGCATACCTCGACTTGTTTCATGTACTCATCTCTAGTCCTTAGGAAACACCGGGACGGTGTTGTTCTAAGGAGGGGAGGATGTAATATCCCAACTTTTTTACTAACTATGTTATGATTTCATGTCGGGTCACAACCCAGTATATGTGATTTATTATGTTTTACATAGCATTAATATGTTTTGATTTAGTTTCCTTTATGAGTTGATGTATTGGGCATGGACACTGATTTGTTTCATTGTTGAATATATGCGGGGTAGGAAAGCCAAATGAATAAACTATGTTGTATTTCGAGAAGTGATTACAAAATTATGATATACTGAGATTATCTCGTTTGTTACATTATACTGCGCAGAGCATGATTTACATGGTTGATTAGTTAGTGTGTTGAGCATGGACTCAAGAACACACAAAAGACCTATATACTAGGCCTAAGCCTCGAAGTATTTAGAGAATTCTATTTTGGTACTGAGCCTAAGCCCCGATGTACGTTGAGTGTTGGGCATGAGCCCTGGAGCACTCCGAGCTTGAAAGAAATGATTACCGGATCCGAGGACATTTAATTATCCTAGATGTGCCTCACAACCACATTCTAGCCCTAGTGCTGAGTGGAGGCTCTGGAATTGCACTAGCGTAACGCCCATGTGAGAGTGTTGAGTTGAAAGGCTCTGAAGAGCACTCGGGGGTTACTACGTATCAAGTGTTGAGTCAAAGAGGACTCTAAATAGCACTTGTGTGTCTCATCACAACTATTTCGACTTGATTAAATAAATATTATTATCATCATCTACTGCAGGAACTACCATGTTAAAACAAGGGAATATGACATGCAAAGGGAGAGACTAGAGGTGCCTTTACCAGCTTACCAAAACCGTCCAAAGAAGTGGACCCTTTCCTTAAAAAGAACTAAAAGAGGCATCTTGTGAAACAAATGCTTAAGACCACCAGCAGTATTATTATTTAGGAGTTTCAATTATATATTGGTTAAATATTATATATATATATATATATATATATATATATATATTCTTTTATAAATGTGTACACTTATAGATATATATAGTTATGCATAAGTGGGATACCACCTAATAAATATTAATTATTAATATTTAGGTGGTATTATAAATTGTATACTATTATTATTATGAAAATATCTAAAAAATTAAATAAACACTTTAATCAACAAGTTGAGAGGTCTTAGTTCCTATTGAACTAGCAGTTAAAGTAAACAGATATTATTTTATAAATTAATTATTTTAAAGAAACGAGTAAATTCCAACAGTCCTACTTTCAAGATTTTCCTACTTAAGGAGGACAGACCCCAAAGATTGGGGGATCATCTTTCTTTTTCTTTTGGTATTATTATGCCAAGAAGAACTCTCTGTTCCATAAGTGAACTCTGCTCCTAATTTTTCCAGATCTGAACCAGTTACCATCTAGCGCCTCTATTTCTCAGTTGCATGTCAGAACTAGCTCGGGGGGATTCTTATTGAACCAGGAGAGGTTGTAGAATCATGGTTGGGAGGAACGTGGTAGTCCCAAATTCGTCCATCTAAGATGACTGAACAAGTCAGCTAAGAGTACAGTAGTTTTGGATTTACTAGTTGGCTAAGTGTGCAAGACATTATCGATAGGAGCAGGCTACAGGGATCAGCAGGGCATTATAAGCAGGAGCAAGCTGCATAATTCAACAGGTACACAATTGCTATGAGATTTCCCCATGTAACTAATTCTTTTATAAATAAAATGCTAAATTAGTATGGGTCTCTATACTAACCTAAATTCGAGAAATACCCAGAATCTAATGGCTTGGCTAGCAGGTCTAATAGCTAGCCTTTGCTAGCCAATCATATTATAGTTTTCACTACATTGAAAACAAATCTTTATTATATCTCTTATCTGCCTATGATGTCTTGTTTAAAGTTCCTCATAGTTATTTAACAACTGGGATAGTTTTAGCAGAAATTGTTAATTGATAGATTAAACTATTACAAAACTAGTTATTCGTTTTTACATCCATTTCAGCCATTGTTTACTCAAACTCAAATCAGGGTTTGATATTTTTGTTCCTGCTACAATGAACTAAAATAGTTTCCCTACTACATACAGTTATTCCATTACAAAAAAATAAACAAATCATTAACTGGGAAGAAATAAACAATACATAGATTTAATATCACATCCAAATCAAGCTTTTATACCAACGACCATCCAATACTTTCAATGAAGAATACAAGTGTGGCAAGATTATACATAGGAATCTATTGAGACTTAGGTCACGGGTCGAACCCCTTGGCGTCTTCAAACTTTAAACCAGTGAATGCTCCCTATAGGAGGCACGCCTACGTATGACAAAACACTGTGTGTAACCCTGAGTTTTCATCGAACAAATATTTATATAATCCCGAGTTTTCATCAAACAAATATATATATATATATATATATCCAACTACGTCTACCAAAACCAAAGGCGTTTAAGCCTGTACTCATTTAGAACATTTGAACAGTATTCTACCAAATAGAAACCCACAGGGTTTTCCCATAGCACTTAGTATCAAACCATTTCGAGATTTAACGATAGATTCAAACAGGAATACAAAATAGCGGTACGATTTGATATCATTGCAAAATCACACAGTTCAAAGTATGGGCGTAAATCTTAAAGAAAAGGGAAAAGAAAATATCATATATAGGTGATAGCCACAACGAAGGGATAAAACCCCAACGCAATACATTGTGCCAAAAGTTACAGAGTATGAATAAATCCAACCATGATATCGTTACAATTTACCCAAATCTTATATATCCTTCCTTTCAAATGAAAAGTGCATTGTACAGGACTGGAACCCGATTAATAGGAAAGGACCCAATTCCTAAAATACATTCAGTTACATTACAAAATTCTCTACCATATTCAAATATCCTGAGACACCATGTCAAGCCCCGGGTCAAACCTTAAGTGACCATTATTCTCCCAAAGTTGATCGGTAATCCAAATGCTTATGGGAGTTTCCTTTGAAAACAGGACAAGATGCATACACATCCCAGCAAAGTCACCAGAGGCAGGATAATGGGGGTTTGTTGAACTTACCATTACCATACTCACGTTGGCAGATCTTCGACTCACCACAGCTTCTACATCCACGACTCCTTGCCACCTGTAGCCATACAGAAAGCCACTAGTTAGCAACTTTGCAAATTGGCAATGAAAAAGCAAGAAACCACGAGATAAGGAATTTAACTCACCAGTTAAGATTATGGTGCCCACACTTGGACAAGTGCCATAGCCACCATGTATACTAACCACGAGCATTGCTCGGGTCAGGGTACCCCCATCATCTCACAGTCAAGAAAGGTGCAGAACCAGGGAAGTAAAAAAAACCTGCAAACAGAGGCTAAAGCCAACGAAAACCCCAGCTAATACCAAACCCTCGGTGACAGGCTGTCCTCCAACATACATTAAAAGTGCAGTTATTGCCCCACTAACCACGTTTTAGTGGAGGCTCGATTTGTTGTAAAGAGACTATAGTTTAGTCGTAGCCCTTTAAGCCACATTGCACTTCATTCAAATTACATAGAATGGTTCATAACCCTTGCCATGGAGATTTGGGCCATTCCCTTAGGATAAAATAATTATGGAGTTTGTACCTGTAGAAAGACAAATTCGATGGATGACATTAGCAAATTGATAAGTAAGTTCAACAAACCGCCAAAGCTTACCCATACCCCACGGCAACCCTGCCGAGGTATGTAATTACCTCATCCGGATTGTTACGGCACCCACCTTAGGAACAAACAGTAACATAGGAGCATATCACCTGGAAGTACCATTTAAACACTCACAATTTCAATCACATAAGTTATAAATCCGTAAAGATCTGGGTTCTACCTTGTATTAGTGTTACGGTTGCATTTCAAAACCAGATAGGATATTGTTTCACCCCACTTCCATAGACTTTGAAACTCAAACTTTAAGAAGACTATGTTTTGAAAATATATTAGACTTATATAGTTTATATCGTGCAAATATGGATGCGCTCAATTGGAATTGAATTAACATATGAATTATTTCTCGATTAAATAGCAAATGTTGGAGACAGGAAAAATTTTAAAAATGTTGCCATTTCGGGACATTACAAAAATGCAACATTAATTACAAATCAATAAACTACTCACAAACCGAAGTCTTACTTAGCGACAAAACATCTACCCAATTGTTTTAGAAGAAGCAACAATCTTTTCATTGTTCACAAACATCACCCAGTTCTCATTCCATCGCTTATATTTTGAAAGTTTCTCAAAGAAAACGATAACCACATAAGTATTAAAAACCAATTTCATAATCCATACTTCGTATTTCATCAAACGCAGAGGTATGTTAACACATGAGTTCATTTCCACATTATTGACGAGTCACAAGTTGTGTTCACGGGCCAAGCCCCAAAAACAACAAGAACAAATGACTACTGCAGCTAAGACTTGTAAACATTCTTCTCATTGACAAACTTGATAGAGCTCGAAACCCCATCAACAGATGTTACATTGCCCAGTTAATATAAAAACCAAAATACTATACATCAACCTAAACACTGTTTAGAACCACGAATTCCAAGAAACAAGTTGTCACAACTTCAATGTTGACCATTATCTACCAGGAGAACCTATGGAGGGTTATGCCACCGGGGCTTACCAGATTCAAATGAGCCATCCATTGCTAGCAACCCCGGTATTGTAAAATCCACAATGAAGGCAGTACCTACCAAACAAACAATCACGAGGTTATAAACAAGTTTTCAAAAGAAAAACGAACACTATTTACACCCTAACCATATCATAATAAACAGTGCCGAGTTTACCTTCACAAAAATAGGCTGATGGAATGATCCATACTTCCAGGTCTTTCAAATTGACGCAACAGGGACAACATGCATGTAAACAATAATCACACTCGGAGCATAGCTTGCCAAAAAACCTAGCCTGTCACACAATAGAAGCCACAGGGCTTCAATGTCTTATACCTATCAAACCTGAGCAACTTACAGTAAATATTTCACCATTTAATTACACAGATGGATTTGCAGAGCCATCAAGAAACCGCCCAGGGTCGAGCTCTACTAATCAGCGGCCTGTCGGCCTCTTCTCCAAACCAAAAATTCCAAATGAATGCAATAAGGCAACAACAACGGTATTATGAATTTTCCTTAGGGTTTTGATCCCTGCAATCGAGACAAGTTAGATCGATGGACAAGAATTGGCCACCCAAGCCATGCTAATACCAAGACAAAGATCGCGATCACCTATCACTAATGACACCATTAAATAGCAAGCCCAGCTCGAGTGCCTTGTCACCAAGGAAGAGCTTACAACTCGGTAATATTTTCACCAACTATACAACCATATCATGTGGAGTCAAAGACACGTTGGAGCCAACGAGACAAACCACTTCCATTACACAAAGTTGCATTTAATGTTGGATCTCACGTATCCTCTGCCAGACCCTCGACTACAACAACATTAACTTCATGTCAGCATCGAAGTTATTGTTACAGCACAATCTCAGGCTATTACCACTACAATAAAGCAATATAGTTGTATAGTTTTCAAACTATAGGATATTACCATATCGTGATATTCCATTCACATATAAAGTTTAAACTATGATATAATTCGTATGGTTGTGTGCATTGCACTTCGAACTATAGGTTGTATGCATATCATGTTCTAATGTCAACCTATCGTATAACAAATATATATATTGCCAAGCCAAACCTTACGTTGTATTCTTATAACCATGATATGAATCTTTTCCAAACTTTATTACATCTTATAACGTCAATGTTTCATAGGTTAAGTCCCAGTTGCATATGGCACACACATTTCAAATTCAATGTTAAATTATCATTCGTTTATTATGTACATAATAGAATATAGCGCTAAGTTTCTATTTGCATATAAGTAGACATTGTAACCCTAGCAAAGTATTCCATAGAAGTATTATAACAATTCAATATGGGTCACTAATTATACACATCAAACTATTATCCTTTCAATGCAGTGATATAGTCGAAAAAGTATATTAGGAGCATATATGATTTAAGTACTTGAAATATGTCAGGTAGGCTTTTGAAAACCATCATTATCACAAGCCATTGAATTATAGTAATGCTATCATTTCTATACAGTTGCATTTTTTAATTGAACAAAGGATGGACTAGAATTCTCAAGGTCCCATTTCAATCTAACCTAGCATTTAACATTTAGATCTCTTATTGTTCAACCTTGACATATTGATAACATTATCACATGCTTGTGGCAACTTTTATATTGTAGAATCTCACATGACGATCATATCAATTGTTTCCCTAATGAATGACAACATTGATTACAATAGAAGTATAGTGCAAAATATCTCTAGCTACACTTACAAGTGTTAGGATAAAAATAGTACAAATTGATAAAGATAAACCCAAAATTACATACCATCCACATCTTCATGCATGGCAGTATATACATTTATCTTAAAAACAGAGACGACTAGCTGAAGCTTATAACTTGTCTTGAAATACTGGAATTACTCTATTACCTTACCTGCAAATTTGCGAAAGAAAAGAATCCAATGCTTTAGCTATCAAAGCTAAGTAAACCCAAGGGCACCCTGTAGGAACCCCTTTAGAAATATTCAAACACTTTAACAGTATTGTTACCAGATCATTACACATAACGAAATAAACATTGTTCTCTCGCATCTTATTTATAATCAAGTATCTTTTTATGTTCAAGAATAAATACGATAATTTTATCAAGCTGTTATTATCTATTAGTTAAATAACTTTCATTCCGGAGATAGCATTTCTCTTATGAATTAGGCTATACCAAGAAAAATTTAATTTTTAGGATTTTTGGGATGTTGCAAAGTCATCTCATTTAAAGTCTTATCCTTAATTGATAATAATTATTAGGACTTATTTATGAAATGATTGTATGTGATCATTTAAAGTTGTAAAGCAAGAATATTTTAAAGAAAAAGAAACCTCATAACTTTTCAAAAACTTTATGAATGTACCTCATTCATTTTGAAATTATTATTATCGCTGCACCTTTTATGATTTATCTTTAGAATTTTCTAGTTTGTTTAGATCTTTTTAATAAAATCTTATTAAATCAATGTTTCATTCATCAATTAAAGAAACCTGTATTCCCAATCTTAAAGAAGGATAAACTTTTCATAGTAGGTTTAGAATTCTTATCTTGGTATCAGTGACGAATTGATTTAAATTTTTTTCATAAAATCACTTGATTTATGTCGTCGTGTCTATATTGGTATGCATGTTATATTTTTATCTCCTTATTAATGTTCGCTCATATCTCATCCCTTCGGAGAATTTGTTTAAATTCTACCTTATGTTTGGCCAAGTCGTGATCAAATCAATTACTGGTATATTTATTATCTTTTAAAAATGCATGTCATCATGTTATGAATTATATACCTATATGTTTATTTCATCTTACGGATCATGACTATATTTTATTTTATTTTTAAAATTTCGAGTCTATTTGATCCTCTCGACAGTCACTTGAGATTTCGACAAGTATTAATTATTTTGATTATCAACTTAAAAAATTGACAATTCCATTTGGCGGGAAAATTTGATTCTTTATTTTTAAAATTGTGATACATTTTCAATCACACTTTTCTTTGATTGAGATGTTAATAGGTTAACTTGTATATATCTTAGCTTATTTTTATTAGTTAGTTTTTACACTTTTCTTTCTCTTTAATTTGCTTGAAGTTTTAAAGGGGTTAGTGTAAATAAATAAACCCTGGGGCTTAAATACAGTTTATTCATTTATCTCGATTAGTTGTGATAAGGAAAGATCTTCAAGATTTGATTAGACTCATTAGTCCTTCTCAAATCTGATAGGAACCTATAATTGATGATTGTTTGTGTTTATGATCAGGATTAATCTTTAGCCATCTGTTTCTTTATACGTTAGGATTGCCGACAGTTTTCCTTTTCAAAACTCAGTGCTTGGGAAAACCTTTATCAATTTGTATTATGAGTCATCTATTAAAAGTCTATTTATCATCTGCAAAAATTCTAAAAGTTTTCTCCATACATAATTATCTGTAACACATTGGAGTTTGATTGGAGAATAGGTGGTCTCATCATTAGCCGACCTATCATGATCATCATCTTTATTAGGAATAACATCATTTCTGATTATCACGGTGATGACTCTTGATCATATGATCAAGAGATAGGAGGTCTCATCGCGAGCCAACCTGTTTATCTTTGATAAAAGTCATGAATGATGCTGTCAATATCAAGTTACCACACTTGGACAATAGTCTTCATTTAAAGTTTAATGGAAAATCAATAAATATTTTATAATTGGAGCACGTCTTGAAAGTTTTTTTTCAGAGAAGTGAATAGATTTATCTTTATACTGATGATGCATGTTACATTTATACTGAGTACTTTGTTTTGAGAAAGAAAATTTTCAGCTTGTCTGTAAGCAAATCTTTATCAACAGAAATGAAGATAATTCTGAAAGTATTCGCAGGTGTGAATTTAGTACTGGTTCTTGTTAGATTAAGATTTTCTGATTCAAGTTTCAATTGAATTTTAAGATTTTGTTTTATTGCAATTTTTGTGATGAATAAGTAGAGATAACTGGTTTTCCTAGGTATGTCGCCATTTGTTGGCACCCCAACAACTCCCCTTGATTTTTGTAAAATCGTAAGGGGCCCCCATGTAAATTTTGTAAATATCTTGGTTTTAGTTTTCTTTTGGTTTGTCTGCTTGGTTTGAAAGCGCAACTTTGTGGTATCTTTCACTTCAACTTTTATTTTTTGCTGTGCTTGTTCTCTAGTTTGGCCCTCATTGCATAAAGATTTGGTGATTTGCCACTCTTCAATATCTTGATCTCTTGGTTGCTAATCAAAGCTTGTTTGCCTCAGTTAATCTTATCTGAATTAATTCCACGTCTCAATTTGCAAAAAATTAGATCAAATTGATGGTAATTTTCAAGAGATTTTTTATTGAAACTTTTATCTTAATTTCAAATTTCTCTAATTGTTTCACCATATTGTGACTTATATATATTTGATGAAAGGGAGAACATTTTATTTTATCAAAAATCGTTAATGACTTGATTTTTAATTTTATCAATGTAGTGAAGTTGCTAATTTGTATAACCAAGATTTTTTTTCAAATTATAAATTATATAACTTCAAACTTCATCAAAATTACTTTTTAAACAAAAGCTTTTATATTTCTTTTAGATAAAAATCCTTTTAACAATATTATGAACCTATTAAAAAGCTTTAATTATTTTTATAAAGGTTTTTAATATTACAACTTTAACCCATATTAAAAGAACTTTTTCTATTATAAACAATTCTTGGAATATTTTATATTTCTCTTAAAGCTTAAAGCTTTAACAATATTTTCTGAAAATTCCGAAATTGTTTGTTATATAAGTTTTGATAGTTCATTGAGAACATTCAAAATGGGTGATTTTAATGGGTTTGAAAAGTAAAGTATGAAGCATACCATTTTCACTACAGGTCATTAAGGTTTATTTAAATATCACTTTATTACAAAACTTCATTCTCCAAATTTTTGGATACCTTGTCATTTTCTGGATTCTCATTCACACGCACGAATTCCTATATCTTCTGGGTCATTTACATAATTTCAATTAAACTTAATTGTAAAATCACATAAATAATATTATTTATGTTGTGGCCTAAAATGATATATATATATATATATTAAATCATTTCTTATCTTTTTATATTGGTTTGTGCAGGTATATTTGAGTGCGATCCACTTCAAGTCACTATTAACGCTCTTCACTGATAATGAGAAAAGGTTTTTTGTGTGAACAAAAGTGAGAGAGTGTTAGATCACAAGCAGCTATAAAATACAGTTAAATTAATGATTGAAAATACATTAGCGAAATCTGTTGAAGATTGTATCATCAAGTCTGCCGCCACATCACCGATATCATAAAGAATTTACATCAATATCACAGCTTACGAAAGAGTAAAAGATACCACAACTTTCTTGCGAGAGAAAATATTCTGTATTTTATTATCACAAGGAGCTCAACGCGGAAAGTGTATTTTATTATCACAAGGAGCTCAACGCGGAAAGTAAAAAGGGAGACGTGGTTTCAAATGACCGTTATATTTTGCTACCAGTCTATCAAATTGCCACGCTATGACTCTGTATTTACTCCAGAAGATGTCACGGATCTCCATAAAAATGCCATGAATTACCAATGACGCCAAAACTGCCGGAGCGGTCAAATATTGCCGAATGATAAGATTGAGTTTAAAAAAAAAAGATTAAATTGTTATTTTAATTTTATCTATTTATTAAGATTTGGTGTTTTGGTGCAGATATTAAAGCTGAGATGACGAAGGAGAACAATCTGTGCTACTTAATGTCAAAAGATATTGTCTATCTACCAATGGATGAAGTATTCTTTATTGCCACATTGAAGAGAAGAATGCAGTATGAATTTGAGCCGGAGACATCACCATCTTCACAAATCAAAAAGATTAATTACGACTGTCCACCTGTCTATTGATATATAGCATCTTTATGCCAGGCTACTTGCATGCCTATGCAACAGCGTGAAACGAGAGCCTAACTCGCAACATATTACCCATATTTACTATGGAAAGGCCATAATGATGAGAATCTTTTCTCATGTTCGTCAAAGTAAATCTCGCCCATTTCGCAGGTGATCGTTGAACAAAATAATTTTCATCTAAGCAATCATCAGAAAACTCTACGTTGCTGATTATTCTCACCATTTTGCTAAAGAACGCCAAATCAGAATGAGGAATCAAGTGATAGGTTTCAATGGCATAATAATACGTACCAGATCTAGATGAAGGAATAGTTTTTCACAGATAAATCATGATAGCCACGTTGCTCAGAAACATTTTCAGACTCTACGAGGTTGCAGCCACATGAGAAGTAGGTATCAATCCCGGAAATCGCATCTATCGCCTAATCGCTCAGCCGGAGATATGCCTTGCACCAGAGTGCAACTATTAAGAACTACCAGTTTGAATACAAGGATGACTCATGGGAGTTACAGTGAAGTAAGAATGATTTACTTCAAATTTGTCGTGATAAAAGGGAAGTTTCTTATTTATTTTCACAATAATCTCCTTTTGTCTATTTCCTTATTTTTATACTGCAGGATAAGCATGGAAGAAGATATGAATCTATCTTTTCTACTATTTGTTCTACATAAATTCATTTTACTAGAATTTGCTGCAGAATATCAATCATTCCATCACCATATTAAAATAGTTTACATTCAAAATCTAATGTTTGATTTCGTGATGATGCAGGGTTAAATGATTACGATGGTAATTATATAAGATTGCAGACTTTGACGGAGATGATGAGATATCGTTGATAATTCTAAATTATCAGATCATAACATTCAAATCGAGGGAGTAAAAGGTTATGAAGAGGAGTAAGAACGATGGATTCCCGTCATTCTTCAACAGTTGATTTTCGGCAACGGACTGGGAGCAAACTAAGGCGATAATTAAATTTCCGAGATATGGGTTTTTTGTATAACGGGTCCATTTACCAGAAGTTGTGGAATTTCCGGAAAAAAGTGACCGTTTGGGAGATTTGCTGGGTTCTCTGAACACGTTTTCTCTAGTTGCGACCAGCAAGGAAACTGAGTTAAGTTTCTGTTGGTTGTATTGCTTATTTAAACAATGGCAGTACTTCATCTCGGGGGGTCTCAGCAGAGGATAGAGGATGCTGTTATTCTCTACTCTATTCTTATTTGTAAAATTTTTATATTTGCGAAGAAGAGGAGGTGCTACCATGAAGAGGAGGGCTCTGTAAAGAATATAGGGAACTTTTTCTTATAAACTTTATTGTTTTCTCCTGTGGTTCGATTTCTAAGACATTGAAGAGTCTATACTATACAGTATCACATTTTATTCTGTTTTACATTGGTGCTCTTCGAACTTCTTTGAGGATTATCGAGTGTTGCAGGATCTTAAAGACCTTAGCTGAGTCTTTAGAACATCTATACTGTGTTGTTGGTTACTCTCTTCTGTTATCTTTATTTTCATATATATATATAGTATATGAAATACATTTAATGGATTTCGAATCATCACAGTTTCAATTGTTCATAAATTAATTTTGATAAATTTCTAACTTGCAGGTTGACCTTGTTCACTTATAAGTTAGTATATGATTGTGTTCATGTGTTTAGGCATTGTCTATCTATTTAAACATCATTGATATTTTGTTTTAATTTATTGTTGAATTATTTTATAATAGATTGTCATCTTATTATAGGATAATTGAGATTTATTTCTGTCATTGGGGACTTTTCTACCAATCAAGAATTGTTGATCATGATCATGTTTTAAAACCTAATGTTAAGTTAATAATTCATGCTCTCCATCGAGATAGGAAATTTGCATTTAGATTATCATAGAGCATAAATTAGGAGCTATTATTATTTTATTCTGCATTTAGTTTAAAAAACAGTCTTTAGGATTAGTTAGGCATTAATCCAAAACTTTTTGATTTGTTAGTAGGTTAGTTAGGTAATTTCACATTCACACACCTTAGAGAGACTCTTCATTTTGAAAAGCACATCACACAGGCAGCAGGAATTTGATCCTATGAAGAACAGTTACTTTAAACACATACAAGACTGCATTAAGTCAAGTGTGTGGGCTGTCTTTCCATAAGTTGGCATAGGATAGTTTTCCTGTCCAACAGAACTCATATTGCTTAATCAATTCACAATAGCATTCAATTCTCGGCGTGAACTGTGATATTTGAGGCATGGAGAGACAGAGAATATGTGTCCTGAATTGTGGTGCGAAGATTGGAAAGGTAACCTCTGGTGGATATTGTTGAATGGTAGTGTCAATAAATATGGACAATTGATTTGGTGAGCATACTACACACGAGCTTAAGAATCTAATGGTAATTGCTGTGAATTCTAGATCCAAATAAGAGGTAAACTTATAGAGGGTAGAGATGATACACTCAAAGATAAATCACTGAGATGGCGGTATGCAGGTGAGGAGATACCATGAATGAAATGCAATCGCAAGGAGGACAATTGAAAATGAAAATGCATAAATGAAGATACCTAAAGGTCGAATTTGCTTAGGTGGAATACAATTTTCTAAGTGACAATTACGGTCACATATGTGAACTGCTCATAGGAATAATTTCCCAGGTTGGAGGAGAATATGTAGACAGTAATGTCTACATAGAGAGTAACATCTAATCTAGGAATTGTTAGGGTTCCAGTTCTCTGCAGAATTGAGCGGAATTCTGGCAGAGAGCAGAATGAATGATGAAACCCCCAGATTTTTAGATGGGGATAATAGATTGGAAGGTCTGGTCTAAGAGCAGAGAAACTCCTATCACATGCAGATGCACTCGGTATTGAAGTTCATTGCTGATCTAGAGAAATGAGCTGCAATGCAACAAATGATTAAGTTTATCTTCTATCGAAACTCTATGTTGAGACTTATCTAAGCTACATATATTAGTATAGATTCATGTTAACATTGAGAGAGAAAAAAAAATTAAAATATTGAAACATAAGCATAAACCAGAGCAAATTATATACGATATATGAATGAAATGTATAGCTAATCTATGAGATTGAGAGAGTGCATGGAGAATCATGTTCCATCAAGGGAGTAACATCAATAACAGATAAATTTGATCTAGAAAATTCGACAAAGAAGAACCTAGAATTCCTACTATATATGATTGGTATCTTCTACTTCTCTCCCTCTCAACTAACAAGTTAGTTCTTGTACAGTTTGACTGAGACTAGCACTTAAAAATAAGTGTTTTTCACTTTCATAAGGTCAGTTCGATTCTAAAGAAGTATGGTTTTTTAGTCTTTGCATTTCTATAGACTAAGAATTGACTCCTATTCTTAATAATATTAAGTCTAATTCATTGTATTTTAAACGAACAAACTGGAATGTCATATCTAAAAAATGAAGGTTTTTTCACAGATTGTCAGAACTGGAATCATGATAGTTAGTTCTCTGCTTGTTTAGGATTGAAAATGGATAGGGCTAAGACAAAAGTGGCACATAAAATTATGATATTGATCTTGAAATGAGCACATCTTGCTCCATGAAGAGATGCAAATCCATGACTAACGTTACTCATAAAATTCTAAAAAGAGGGACGAAACTAAAAAAAATAGAAATCCAAAATATACAGAAACCTGAGCAGAAACTTGAAATTGTATTTACAAAATCCCAAAATAGAATGGGGAATTGTACTGACCCAACACCTGCTCGCAAAAATTCCTGTCCCCATTGCTTGTGCAGCCAAAAAATCGATCTCCCCACCATATGGCTAGGCTTTGAGCACCAGTCTATGACTACCTGCATCTACATCACCACCTCTTTCAGGAAAACGGGAGGGTCTAATCCTGGTCCTCCAAATAGATCTCAAGGAAAAATTAGGCAAACGCTTGGAATTGGATAGCCTCCTGTCAACTTTCATAAATAACTCTTTTTTTTGCTAGTATTTTTTAACACCTAGATTAGCACTAGCTTCCATATACCATATCATGGAGAATTTATTTTAAGGCCTTTGTTGTTAGTCATAATTTTTGACATATTATTTTTGGAGTTGAATCAAATGAATATTAAATGGGAGCACAGAGCAGGAAGAACGACCTCTTGTAAAACCCTAACTCAATACATTGTAGACTAATCATACCTGAAGTGCCACAACCATATAATTTTGTTTAGTTATCCATTTTCGTGCAAGCAAGGGTACCGGCCATGCCATATAAGTTTTGGGTCAGTAATGGAAATAAAACCAGGGTAAAACATCATAAAATGTACTTCGAAGATGTATTTTGCAGAGAGGTTTAAAGAAAAGAATCGGAAAGATCATAGAATATGGATCTACTCTCACAAAGAAGGACAAAGGATTCATTACCCGTGACACAGAGGCTAAGGGTAAACCCTCAATTCCCATAGAAGGAAACATTATGTATAAGGCTATTTTCCATAATCAATAAGAAATTTTATTAACAAATTATCATAATTATGATGGAAAACTAAATTAAAGATAAAAGTTGGACGAAGTAAGGAAAAGCATTTCTTACCAAGAAGTCTAGAAGGAAACCGCTCAAAATAGCTATGGGGTTTAAAACCTAAAAGGAAAAGTGGTGCTTTGTCCCTATCATATCTATTATACAACAAATAAAATTAGCATTCCATAATCATTAAGTAAAAATCATCAAAATTCAAAGGAGGAAAATCAATAAAGGTGTTCTCTTTATTACCCTTGAGAACATGGGTAAAAACCCTCAGTCCATTCTTAGCTTCTAAGAGCAAGGTGAAATACTCCCAGCACCTTCCAAGAGCAAGGGGAAATACGCCAAGCCATTACCATGCTAAAAATTGACAAAAGCTATTACAAGCAACGAGACTCCCAGCTAGAGTTGAATGGAAATAATAGTGTTCACACGGCAAAAACTACTACAGTAACCAGACTCCAAGCTAGAGTAGAATGGAAATAATATTGTTCACACAAAAACTCAAAAACATCCGGAAAACCAAAACCCCTAGTTATAGCACGAAAGTTCTTCTTGAGGAAAGTGTGGAGGCCTCATGGTTGGAGCATGGATCTATTGCCATGCGGTAAAGTGGATGACGTGGATGACGTGGATACGATCCCAACCTACTACCATTAAATCATCCTTTCTCATTAGAGGAAATTTGAGGTCTAAAATGTGCCTTATAAGAAAGCGTGCATGGATGAGAAGGATTGTTTTTTATTAAAATTAATTTGAGTTGGATTTCTCCAACCAGTAGAATTTCAATAATTTTGGTCAATGACTATAGTTGAGTTGGACATTTAGAAATCAATTATGCTTATGTGTCATATTTTTATTGAATATAGCTAACTCCATATGAAACTCACATTGGTTAAGCTTGTGAAAAGTTCATCTCGAAATACAATAAATATACTTGAAATACTAAAAAGATAGTGGAGTCCTTTTGAAATACTAAAAAGATAGTAGAATCTTTTTGAATTACTAAAAGCATTTATACAATTAATTAAAAAAAAATAGTAATGTATTAATTAAAAAGATAGTGGAATCATTTTGGAATACTAAAAACATTTATAAAATTAATCTTTAAAAATCATTAATTTTAAATAGAGTTTTTTTAAAAAACTAATCTCTTTTTAAAATTTATATATTTTTTAAATATTAGATTCTTCAATAATTAAATTAAAACTTTACTAATATAAAATAAAAATTTATATTATTATTATTTAAAAATAAATTATTATAAAAAATCTAAATATACTTAATTACTATATTATAAAGTGACTAAAACATTTAAATACTAATGTAAAATAAAAAAAATTAATATTTTTAATATTACTAAATAATATCTAATAAATTCTATATAAAAATTAAATTAAGAAAAATATAAACGATTAAATTTTTTTCGTAAGTTTTATATAAAATTTTAATTAAATTAAATTATGGAGTTTCTCATGAATTCTTCATCTCTTTTTCATGCAACAATTGATCCAATTGCATCCGCTATTTATAAGATTGGACATTTGTCAATCTTAAAAAATATTAAGAACTTAAGACAATGGATCAATAGGGCTATCGTTGAGATAATGGGTCAATAGGGCTATCGTTGAGGTAACAATAATACCACTCATTGTCAAACATTACAATAAAAAAATAAAATAAAATAGAATAAACAATAAAAAAATAAAATAAACAAAAAAGAGCTCAAAACTAAACGATGTTCAGTAACCAGAAAAACCCCATGCATCATTGCTTTTATATTGTTGATAATTTTATTTCCACTTTGTGTGCTTCTCTCCTTCTTTGCAACTTACTATTATTCCCATCTCACGGATAGAAGCTCGGATAGAAACTCCTTAAAAAATGGGACAATATATAGTATATAAGATTATCCTAAAAAACGGGACAATATAGTATATAAAATTATATAAAAAAGGGGATAGTATATAAAATTATAAAATTATCCCTTTCACATATGGGCCACATACAGACAAAGGTAGAGGTTGAGGCGGCAACGGTGGGAGAGGTATTGGAAGCACAGCACAGGAAGAGCTGCCTCGGATGGAGCTGACTCGAACTTACTGGTTTTCGGGGCAGTCGGAGTTGTCAGGTGGCAGAGCAAAGTAAGTGGGTAATAACTTATAAGGAAGATAAATTCATTTCTAGGCGTGACTACAGAAGCGTGGAGCTCTTTGCAGGGTTTGACAAAATCATGGGCTTCATCTTCATTCTACAGCTTAAATATTGTATTTTTGTCTGATGATAAATCCCCTTCACTTCTGGGCACGAATGAATTCTAGGCGTGACTGCTGGGCGTGACTGCTAAAGCATGGATTGCAGGGTGTTCCTTCAAATCTTCTGGGAAACTTCAGATCAGCTTTTAACTCTGGTTGACAAATCTTTCTCAAATGTTCTGTTCTGTAATCTTTGCCTAATTCATTCAAAACAGATTGCTCTCACTAGGGTTAGGATTCAAATTTTGATATTAATCTTTCAATAAATTCATCTGCACTGGTTATTTGATGGTTTAGTTGGATTTCCCATTATGTAACTAGTGTTTCACTCAAATATTTCTACATGTATCTACCCGCCACATGGACTAAGGGGATGGTTGCATAAAAAAGGGGCTTAAACTTGTACATTTGGGAATGTTATTCACTGTTTAAAGGCATAAAGTTGCACATCTGAAAAGTTTATTTGCAGATATGAAGTGTGTCTTGCTGATTGAGGTTCAAAAACATGTATTTGAAGATATCTGATCAGCAAATTTCCATAGGGATAACACCATAGAATCAACAATCACTGAACTGGAGCAAGAGTGAATGTGCCAGTGACAGAGGCACCTTCCCTAAACTGTCCATTTGGAACCCCTTAAGAAATTTCTGGCAGATTTCTCAATAAAGAATCTCAGGTGATAACAATCTGAAATTAGAATGGCTATGCTTTCCTTTCCTTATTCATGCTTTGATCCCATAATTGCACTAATACGTGCTTTCCTGAAATCGCAATAGTCCTTGGCTATAAGTTGTCAACTTATCTTAATAAAAAAGACGTGTTATTGCCTCAGCCAACTGGTGTTGGTGCCTGGAGACTCATGAACTGGTGATGGGAGTTAGGTCCTTACCACCTGGTCTATAAGTTGTCAACTTATCTTAATAAAAAAGACGTGTTATTGCCTCAGCCAACTGGTGTTGGTGCCTGGAGACTCATGAACTGGTGATGGGAGTTAGGGCCTTACCACCTGGTAAATTATCCTCTATCCGGGTGGCCTATTATGACCTAGCGAGATGGGGAATTCAGTAGCTATATGTAGGGCCTATAAATGTGGGGGGAGTGTTACCTTCCAAACCTACACTTTAGACTCTAAATTGCTACTAACGTGAGAAAGTAGGGTAAGGGCTCTAGTAACTTTACCTATTATTGCAATTCTCAATGCTTTTGTTAGAATCCTTTATATTTCTGTGTTGCTCATTAAGTTATTTATGCATTCTAATATAAATTTCTAAATTAAGCATATTACAGCCTTCAGCTGGAGCAAAGTGCTTTATTTGACTTTGTATTAAGACAACCATCTCTATGACCTGTAATAGGGAAAGGAATCTTGACTGCTTGGGGTTTCTTTAGTGGCATCTGGGTGAACATCTCCACTAGTTGTGTCACATCTATCACTACTTCATCTCCCATCCATGAGCCTTCAACCATTATGACTATAGAAGGCATCAAGAATGCTTGATGTGGTGTTATTGGTGTTCTTAAAGTCTACCCCTTTTCTCCAACTGGACACCCTCAAACCTTTCCCAAGCCAAATGCTCTCCAAAAAGTGGGAAGTAAATTCAAGAAAAGTCCCTAAGAGAGGGACATTTTTTCATCCAAAGTGACCAACATAGCCTCCAAAGGCTAGTGCTACAA
Source organism: Larix kaempferi (assembly GCA_027924585.1). Lineage (NCBI taxonomy): Eukaryota > Viridiplantae > Streptophyta > Pinopsida > Pinales > Pinaceae > Larix > Larix kaempferi. The sequence continues at coordinate 2,845,825 of BSBM01000764.1, read as the reverse complement.
AGAGATGGTATCCACCTGGTAGCTTATATGTCCTCCAAGGAATGTATGAATCCCTAGATCTGGGGATTGACCCCTATATCTCCTTTAATACCCAATGATCTCCACAAAAAAGGGTTGTAGGTCACCTCTTAAAGTGCAGCACTCCAATAAGGCATGAGATGAGTGTGATCCAAGTCAAATGATTAAGGATAAGAACATTCTCAAATGATGTCCTGCAATGATTGAACGTTCTCCATGAAGCAATCTCAATAAGGACGGATGCCTCTCCAAAGTGTCTTGAAAATCCTCCAAGTTGTGGCTCAAAGATGTGTCCACAAGGCAATCAATTAGGCCTTTGCTCCAAGGATGGATGCATCTCCACAGGTTGAATGTTATCTTCAAAAGTCATATGTATGGCCTCCAAAAGGTAACAACCTCTTCTAAACATGAAAAGAAGGTTGATATAGGGGGTGTCCCTCCTCTAGATCTGGTAGAGATATCCTCCATTGCTAACATTAACCCTAGATTTCAATATGGATGCACCCCTTTCTAAGCTCTTTAATACACAGGAAACATGTTTTTTAGGGTTGCTGCTATAGGAAACACTACATAGGCCACTTAGAATGCATTCAAAGTTTCACATGATGATATTTGTTGTTGTTTCTATGCACAATATGCTCAGGAAAGTTCCCAGATCTAATGTTTAAGCCTCTTACTATTGTTTTTATCCACAAAAATGTCCATATGTGGAGATTTTGTTGATTTGAAGGCATCTTTCAACGTTGTTGTGTATAAAGTGTCACCCTACTTGGTATTTTCTTCAGTTTCCTAGCACTTTTTACCCTACAAGAACATTGTTTTATGGTTGTTGTTGTTAGGGGCATGCCCAAATTTGGATAAAATTGTTTCTTGATTTCCTTTTTCATGCATAGAACTTCCCAAAAAGTGCCCATAACTTATAATTATGTTGTTTGGCATTATTCGATGATCAAAACGGGGATGAAAATGCACAGATCCACCCAAAACTCCATATGATGTTGATGTTTGGATTTGAAGGTGAATCATGCCCAAGGGTATCTATAAATGCTTATCATTGTTATAGGAATGCACAAGTTTGCCCAAAATTGATGATGATGAGATCTATTGTTGAAGCAACCTATTATCCTTACTCGTTTGCATCCTTAAAAATAATTCCTTTTCAGATGTGTGCATGTGTGTGTACCCAAAATGAGTCCACATCCTATGAATATATAAAAGAAATGCTTGAAACAACTTCAAAAAAAAAACAACAATGCACCAGAAAACGCTAGGGCATATTCACAGTGTAGCTTCATGATATTAGTTTCTTCAAATGCTTAAGATATGAAATTAGCAACCTTCTTAAACCCTATTCCTAAGGAGGTTGTTCATGTCCTATTTACTTTTTGAAGCATTCCACCTTTCATGGTGAGGATTTCATTAGTTCATGAGCAGTCTTTTATCAATCCAATGTAGCCCTTCGAAGAGTTCTTATCAATAGTACATGCATAAATCAATGCTAACCTAAGTCTGCTTTCAGAGTTAATGGAGTAATTCTCCGAATGTTCTCAAGAAATTTTATAGTACTCTAAGACATATTCTTCATTTTTTATCTTTTTGTAAAGCTTCAAACCACTTCTAGATGTTGTTTCAAGGGTAGGACATACATTACTTGGACTACAACTTCATTTGGTTTAAATGTTGCTCCAGAAAATTCATGCCTTTGCTCTGTTTCACAATAGCCTTAGCACTTCAAAAATCTTTTTATCTTTTGCAGAGTTACATTTCCATTTCATTACTTCAATTCTGTCAGCAACAGTTCTTACAACAATGTTCACATTTTCTTGGAAACCTCCAATCAGATTTTAAATCTTCTTAACAAATATTTTTCAAATGTTCTGTCACCTTAGCTGTATACGAGCTATTTTTTATTGTCTTTTCCTGCTCTCATTTTCCTATAAGCAAACCAAATTCTATCAAAATTAAGTTCTATACAGTTCGTGAAGAGTGTGTTAGAAATCAGTTCATAGCTTTGAGCCTTTCAACAGTCCCTAATTGTATGTTTTATAGAAGCCTTCAACAACATACAAATTGCATTGGGAATAGGTAGAAAGTATAATCTTTTGAAATTTTTATGTATTACTTGTTAGTATTCATTGGATTTGTATAATTATAAAAAATTTAACTTATCATCACTTCTTTGTTTGTAGGTCACTTTCATGAAAAGATGTCAAATCGACGTCCAAATAAGAAATTGAGTTCGATTGTAGTCTACAACAAAAAGGACAATGAGGGGAGTTGGATTCCTTTGAAGTTGTCTATTGGCGATTGGATTACAATGAAACCATCTAGAAAAGGTGATCATAAGGTGAAAAGGAAATACTTAGAAGATGTTGAAGGATATTGGAAGGGCATTGTGAAAGGGTTTAAGATGGAAGGACAGAGAAAAGTGAAAGAAGTGCTTGTGGCTCATGTATATGACAAGAAAGAGATTCAAAAGGAGTCTATTTCCAAGCAACAAAATTTTCCTCAAATAAAAGCTAATTGTAAGTATTTATCATTTTATTTCTTATATATTTCAATTATACAAAAACTTATTTCATGATATTTTTATTTACATTTCTAATGGTTATATGTTCATAGGTTTATGCATCTCAAATTGGGAGGAATGGGAGCCGATTGAGTCTATCACTAGCATTTTTGAAGTCGTGCATTCAAAAATTGGTGAATTAATATACTCTAACAAGGATGATAAACAGATAAAGAATGAACGTATTTGGTTCTACAAGTACAACTACATCCTTACAAGAAGAAGTGGAGCATGTGGAGAACTCCAGGAAATCCCATTACCAACATTTCAATCCCATGAGTGGCCAAATATAAAGTATACAGTTCTAAGCTCTTTCCGCTAAAAGTTATTTTCAGAGGTACAAGTTGGAATGAAGGAAAGTGGAGGCATAGGTGTGCATTTAAGGATATTCATGCCATTTTTGGTGTTTCAATATTTATTCTAGAATGTAGAGTCACTCGGGGAAACAAACAAAATATACATGACATCATCACCTTCTGAGGAGCTATTATCAAATATTTTCCATTCTGGTTGGGATACAAGAATCCATGACAAAAATGGGGAAGAAATTGAATGTCGGGTAAATCATGCCAAGATATCATTTAGGTGAGTTATGTTTATGTCTCATGTTATGAATGCTAATAGGATAAATTGAAATGTCTGTATGTTTCTACTAGTGATATTTTTTGTGATGTTGCACCCATTATTGTAGGTATTGGATAATGAGAGAAATGTTATATATTTCATTCAAGTTTCATCAATGGAGATACGTTCGTGTATCGGGACAATGGAATTGGATTCCAATAGAGCAAGATGATGATGATGGAACACATTCTCCTATCATACTGGTGGATGTCTTAAAAGATGGGCAATGCTTTAAATCCTTGACAGTGGAAGAAAATTGGACATTATTTGAAGTGAGACAACAATTGGAGTTGGAAGATGTCAATGATTTTAAGTTTCTTCACAATGGGAAAAAGGTAGTAACTTACATTACATGAAAATATTACTTGTCATTGATGTCACTAATATTGATTTTATGTTACTTAAATATATTTAGTTTTTATCTATATGTGTTTTCTTACTTCCTACATTGTGCTTCATAGGTGGGAAAGCGACGAGAGAGTCTCGTTTACTACAAGGATTGTGCCTTACCATCTAAGCTGGAGATTGAAGAGTGTTAGTACAATGAAGAGATTGCAAGTGCCCATTCTCTATTTGCAAGTTTGATAATGACAAGTAGTCATCTCATAGTACTTGCTGTCCAAGTTAACAATGATACTTGCAAAATTATTTTGTCTTTTTCCGTGAGGAAATTGAGTATGTTAGCGAATTATGTGGAGCTCAATAATGATATAGAACTATAATATGGGATACATTAAAATATGGCTTCACCAAGAAAACGATAAGAAAATATGTGAATGGTTCTTTAGTATATTGCTCTAAATAAAATAATAAAAGACAAGTTTTTTTACTTGATCATAAATGTGTGTACTATGGATGTTATGCATTTTATTTCTACATTTATATTTATGTCACCGCATTATTGTTATACTCAATTTTATTCAACACTTAAACTTGTGTTTTGACCTACATAATATCATATTCGATTAATCTGTGTAATCCTGAATTTAAATCGTGGTATGGGAAGAGAGATGATTCGTTATGCAACATCATTATTGCATATGGAAGAAATAATAAAGCATTGTATATGGGCATCGACATGCATCCTCTTTTTTTGAAAATATTTTTTTATTCTACTACTATACTTTGACGGGAATAGTATGACCTAAATATCCCAATCTATTTCTTATGAAAACTTGCACTTGCAGATTCTGGCATACATCTCTTCCGAGTTTTCTCTTGGGCATTTGACACTAATCACAACCACTGCAACTGTTCATATTTGGTCTTTCTACTATCATCCTGAAGTATGGAAATGATTGAACTAATTGCTGACTGGGTTTGTAAATATCTACTGCATTTTTAGTTTTGCAACATATGTTAATGTAACCACCTAGTGTCTGAGATCTGTATGAAATTAGAATCAAACAGTTTTGGATCCCCACAACAATTTTTATGATCTTCTCAGTGAGGGAAAATGATACAATGTGCAAAGAAATGAAGTTTGGGTTAGGCAGAAGTTGTTTGCAAATTAGAATGTCGAAGGTTTTGTTATTGACATTTTTTAGTGCACCGCATCAAAAGAGTACAATAGAAACAATGACTGCTGATATTAGTACATGTATCATTAGTGCTTAATGTTTGCACAATGTGTGCATATGTGTGAAGATGTTTTCAATGGATTTTATTTATGAAGGATAAATCCAAGGTATGCTTATTGAAGTTCTTAGATTCTCTAATATAGAAATCAAAGGTCGAGGAAGATTAGAATATAGAAATCCTCTAATATTTTTTATCCACTACCACTGCTGTCACCACTAACAAAGATATTTCATTTTTTTAAGGTATAATACCAGAAGTTGTGAATGGATTCACCACTACACCTATTTTTTGAACTAGTAATGACTATGCCTCTAGACTAGGTGCATCATCCTTGTAGCAATCGGTGCCATTGTTCATCACCTAATCCCTGCTACTTGTCTGAAAAGTGAAATAATATTGCAACTAGTGTTATCAATGAAACTTCAGCTCGTTGAGTAGCCGGTGATGTTGGCCTACATGGGCTCTATTGTACAACTAAAATTATTGTTACAATCACAGTACTTAAATTGAATGAATAGGTTTTGAAAGTGGATTCCGTGGTGTGACTGAGATAGCTAGAAAAAATAATTGCATTACTAGAAGATGTTGTGCAATTGAAGCTGGTAGTTTCACTAGATATAGTTGGCCCCTTACTCAGACATATATTTGCTGGAAGCACTCGTGAACTTGATATTCAATTATTGACTCCTACTGGCAGCTTTAGTTACACAAGGAATTGCATATGGTTGTGTTACTAGAATATGTTGTGCAATTGAAGCTGGTAGTTTCAGTACATCTAGTTGGTCCCTTACTCAGATGTATATTTTTTGGAAGCACTTGTGAACTTGATAGTCAAATATTGACTCCTACTAGTAGTTTTATTTACACAAGGCATTGCATATGGTTGGGGACATCTTAACCCAACTTTATTTTATGATAAGGCATTCACTGTAACGCCTCATTGTACTAAAATACTAACTGGCCTGTTATAAAGTTTTCTTATGATCATATCGATCTTGTGGTCCAATATTGCATCACATTCCTTATCAATTCTCCAGTCTATCAGTTATCGCATCCTATCTATTCATTTGCAAGTTCCAACTCCAAGAACACCACCCTGTTTAGAATTTCCTCTAATGCAGTTGGAAATCCCAACCAACCCAGGACTCATGTATTTCTTACTTGAGCACTGCTGTTACATAAAATATGTTCCTCTGAGGTATGGATTGGCCTGAGCTATGTAGCTACACCTGGACTTCTGGGAAATAATTTGATTTGTCTATGTGATTCTTCAGTAAATCACCACTTTTGTCAGAGGTTTCCTTGAGTGCTTGACAATCAATGGAAGCAACAAATTTAAATAAGCCATCCTCTGTCTCTTCACTACCACGACTTCCTAATTGTTAATTTTATCTTTGATAAAGCATTTGTTAGTTTCAAATTACACCTTGTAATATTGTTTCATGATTACACTCATTGCAGATTTCCTTTAAGCCGTAGTGTATACTACATACAAGAAATCTCTAATGCTTTGACCTATGACAGATTGCAGATTTCCTTTCATTCTGATCCATACACTGTTAAATTCTTCAACATGATATCACCCGGTGTTTCAGTTGATGGGGTTGTGGTGTAGAATTTAGGGAAGGAGAAGCAGTATTGCCAGTTCCGGTGTTATTTGTGGGACCTGAGGAATATGGCTACTTCCTTTTCCTGCCACTCTGAACCTTGGGCGCATTTTTTTTGGTCAAATAAATCATATGTCAAAAATGATAATCCTATCCTGTTGTTGGTTTTGAGTACCAGTCTGATATTGTTGCTATTGGTGTTGCTCTTGATGTTTTTGTTGTGCCAATGGTTGCTGTTGTATTTGGGTAATCTTCATCTAATGCAAGAAAGAGTTAGACTATGATAAAATTATCAACCGGGATACCAGAAATCCAATTCTTCCGGCCATCTTAGTAGACAACAATAGTTATGTTCGAAGTAAGATAACAAATTATAAGCCCCTATGATGATGGAAATGTGTCACACTATCCAGCCACAATGATGAATATGTCAAGAACAACACCATGATATGACGATACCAATATAAGTCACATGAAGTTCCAAGCATCACCACCAACTGTCCACTAACATGCTGATCCATCAACCAAAGATATGCAACCTTGACAATCCATCACAAATGGAGAAATGAACCTCCAATCCAAAGTACTCAACCAACCGAATGGAAGTACCAAATCCAAGTCAAACCAAACCTCACGAGGCTACCATCCTGCAAATCCTTTTAATGTGTGACTACAATCACACACGTAATCCCCATGCAATATGAGGGATGTCACTCTCTTCTCTTTCTAGATCAATACCTATAGAACAAATATTTTCACTGCTGCAATATTTTCACATTGAATGCTTCAGCCAATGTGCTAGCAGCTACACATCCATATTAAACAAGGTTCTACTAGAACTAGTAGCCTACAGATTGCAATTGTCCTTTTACAGCTCCTGTAAGACCTTCATCATCAAAAGCATGAACATGGAGTGTGGCAATCCCATCAAGGTCGAGTTTGACAGAATGATGGAAGATTTGAATCCATGAAATTCTATCAATGAAAACTTCACAATGGGTAACGTCTCTGCTATAGATGTTAGAGGTATGGACCACTGTCACTTTCTTCCCACTAAATGGAGCAATGGAAATTAAATGTGCACTTGAGTCCTTAATTCTATGTACAAAATACCAGAAACCAAAAAAATATGATATTAAACATACTGTTTGAGCTACTTGAAGTGAGCTACTAAAACCATTCAAGAATGTAACTTGAGTATTAAAACAATTCAAGAATGTAGCTTGAGTATTTACAATGTAATTACAGATTTTTTCTGATTCCAAGATAAATATGCCTTGGATTATGTTGCAGAAGTACTAAATCTTAGCTTGTTTAACTGATGCAATCAATAATTTGATGATGTTAAGGCATTTAGACACTCAACGTTCTCTAGTAATAAGTGGTGTAATATGCAGCTCCTTCATTAGCCACATCACCTACCCAATAACCTTCGCAGGGGTATGCTTGAGCATCTATACTCCAAATGGATAATTTGGACTCTATAAAGAAGAAACACCACCACACCATCTTCAGCAACTTTAAGAGCCTAAATCATGTGGGTGCTTGTGTGTGATAAAATTCAAATATTCCCACGAAAGTTTGTGGCCTGTGTTGTGCTTTTTGGAATTTGTCTACAATTATAAAACCTCTTCTTCAATACTCAACATCTACTATAAAATTGAAGGAAAAAACAATGGTGAAAATTAAGAACACTAACCTTAAGGCATGTCTCGGCATCAAGTTTATAGATTGGGAATTCTTGAGGGCAGCAGTGGTAGGGATCATCACAACAGGTAGCAGATTCAAGAGGGTAGCAACCCCAGCCAAAACAGTAGCTACCATAGTTATATATACAGCAGCAAGTGCTACTTTCTGGGCATAAATAATAGTCATCACCAATTTGTATTTACAAAGAAGTTCTAAGATGAGAAGTTACTGAAAATTTTAAGAAACTAAGATGACAATAATATTAATAGGATACCTTTAAACATGGCCAATGTGTTTTGACTAGCCATGATGAAACAATGCAGTTTATACCTTTATATTGTGGGGAAGAAAATGTGTGCACTTCATTATTGTCATTCCATACATGGGAGGATGGTGATTGATAAGAATCCAAGGGATTAATAATTTTTTAGTGTTATGTTTGTGTAAAGGGTTGTTCTCTAAACCATTGTCCTACATAGAAAGCTAGCTAAATATTCTTTTTATTTATATATGCAGACAGACAAAGCATCTATGTTGGATGAAATCATTTGGCATGTAGAATTTCTATAGCTGAAAGTAAAGGTTGTAACTTCGATCCAAATATTTTGCAATATTGACATTCTGCAGCCCAAATCTTTTGCTAGGATTGACATTTTGTACCCTATAATAGTAGTCTTTGTTCCTAAAGCCTGATTGTTTTGTAGGTTTTGAGTATGAGTAAGCTTAGTGGTGTAAGTGCAGTTTGGAATAAGGATATTAATTTTTGAGTATGTCTGGAGTAAGAGAATTTGGCCCCACAGAGGAGAAAATTACCAACACAGGAGATGGCCTTGCATCCAATTTAGTTCTTGCAGAAATGGAACCTACAAGGACCTGAATTAAGATTATTAATTGATCTTAATTGCAAATCAAGATATTTCATGAAAGGCTCTTTGTCCATCAAAAGGATTTTTAACATGGTCCTAATAAATTGTATTGAAAACTTACCATCTTGATTTGATGTAGTCAAAGACATGCTCAATCAATTGCATTTAAATATGAAGTAGGAAGAAAATCAAAGCTTAGAACTATCTTTGTCAATTCTGAGATTGCAGAGAATCGTGGTTATTCCTCTTGCTTACAAATGTTTCACCTCTCTCAACATTTGGATTGATACCACATAGAACTATTTCACCTCTCTCAACATTTGGATTTTTCAAATATTTGGTTTTGTAACTTCCCACTTACAGTTGTTTACAAACATGTGGTTATGCATACTAATTTACTTAAGCATACTAAAATTTGATTGCATAGGCATATAGATATAGTTTTAACTAAGACACACAATATTGCAGAAAAAACACAAATAATGTTTCACTAATCCATGACACATAGAACTAGTCTATGTGTACATATTTACATGCCACTCAACCAAAGAGAAAATAGAATACATAATTGAAACTATGTTAAATCACTAACAATTCAAATTCCCAGAAAAAAAAAAATAGCTTCTCATAACCAGTCCTTTCCATTCTAATGCAGAAATACAAGAAAAACAACTTATTAGTGAGAATACATACTTGAAAAGGTCAATCCAAGGCTAGGTTATATTCATTCATGATATTCTTTTATGCCATGTCATTGTATACAGTATTGGCAATCACATATTTGGATAACCTAGTTGAGCCAAAACATAGGAATCCTGGTAGATAAAATTGGCCAAAACTCCAGCAGAAAAGCATTTGGACAGAAAAGAATTTGGTGTTGACAAAAACAAGAAGTAGATCTTGAACACAAGTAAATTTGATAGACAACATATCCTACCTATGTCTCAACCATTGAATGAATTATTTATTACGAGTGGATCATAATCTCAATATTTTCATAGTCAACTCCATAAAGGTATTGTGCTTCTATTACCTCAAGTTCGAGCAGCTTTAGACTTCAAGTCTAAGATTTACAGAAACAACGAGCACTTTCTCTTTGATGTTTTCTTTGTTGAAGGTTTACTAGACGTGGATAAAACCTTATTTTTATAGTCACTAGCACCAAGTGGATTTATAGGGGTGTTGGGTTCTATAGGGGTTATAACAACATCATTGGTGTAGAAAACGTGATTATATTCAAATGATTTAGGCACATTTAAACTCACAAATTGCTTAAATTCTATAGCTCTAGTATAGGGACTTATATATGATTTAACAATAGAATATTTCAAAATTGATGAATCCAGATTCTTCTTCTTAGAATGGTGATGATCTAATGTTAATAAGGAAGAAAACCCAATACTTTGATGAATTCACTTATGAAATACCTCTTCCATCCACAATCTGACAGGATCATCATTTAAATATGTATCCAAGAAATGACTAATATGGGTATCAAGCTGAGGAAAAATTGAAATTGTGGGATCTTAATATATTCTTCCTACTATTTGGAGAAATCGATGGTTGCAATCATTTCCATACTATCAAAAAATCATCTTCTAGTTGATCTAAAATTTGCCCTCCATGCTTTAAGGAATCTCAATTCTCAATAGATTGTTCTTATTGATTTGGCATTGTCATATGAAAGGCCAGTAAATTCTTTTGTTGTTTCAAAATTTTATGGTTGTTTTGTTGTTTTTCAAATTTCCTCTACAAAATGCACCCACTACTAAGAAAAATAAAATAATCATGCATACACTAATTTCCATCTCAAGAGGATAGAATGGACACTTAAGGGAACTTCAATGTCACTTTGCACAGTCCCTCTTACTTTGGGCTAGTTCTTGCTAGCCTTGGGGGGATCCCTATTGATCTGAAGCTAAAGTTACTCACATTAAATAGGAAAAAAAAATGAAGTGCCCCACACTTTCCGACTCTGGAAAAATTGCAAAATCCACTATCGAAAATTGGAATCTGTGTATCCTAAGTCAAACAAATTTCTAGAAGGCAGTTTTTTACACTTCCTCTGTTTTTTGGCCAAGGCCCACTTCTAGTTCAGGAGAGATTCAGAAATAGCTGACAAATTTAATGTACTTTCTATTTACAAATACTTTTTGACATCAGAAATGCTTGGATATTAAAATTCATCATAGCATGCATCCTAGAACTTTCTCATGTTCTGCAGATATGTTCCTAATGTTTTTTGGCATTTTAAAGGGCGCTGTAATTTCTGGCTAAGAATAGAAAAATTTTGCACACAGCTAATAGGTTGCACACATCTTCTCATGGTTGTTTAGTAACAAAAATTAGAATAGAAGTATAAACTTATGAGATCATCATTGAACTTGATTCCATGTCTGACTTTTAGAATTTCAGTCAATGTCTTGAAATTTCACTTAGTTGCTCTCTACTAGTGCATTTCCAAAGTCTACTGTATTGTATGAAGATAGAATTCTTGTGCAGGAATCTCATTAGTTCAATAAAAAATCCATTAGTTCAAAGTATATCATTCACATGGTAACTGGCGACAATACAAAAATATATGTATAAACTGAAATAACATAATTTTTTAACATAAATGGAAACTGTTTTTTTATATATAAAAAATAGAGGTCTTGGCTGGACCAGAAGACCTGTTGTTATAAAATTGTTGTAGTCAAAATGAGCAGTGATTCATAGGTCTTTTTGGATCTATGATCAAAATCTATTACAAAAGACTTACAATCTTTCATATTCCAACTGTTACAGAAGGCTTGACTGGTATAAATTCTAGTAAAGTACTAACTGGCAAAAACACTTGCACTTCATTAATCATCATAGAAGAGGGGATAATTTCAGATGATGTTTAGTCATTATTCTGAATTTGGTGGAAACTGAGGAGAGAAGATATCCTCAACATCATTCTTCTCATATGAAATATTCACATCTGAATCTGAGCTCACAGTAAAAATCAACCCTACTTCATTCTTTAAATTCCAAGAAGTCAACTCTACTTCAAAACCTTGCCAAGCATTCTTCAAGTAGTTGAGTTCTTTTTCAAATGTCATAAATTTTGCTTCTAGAATTCGATCTCAAATTCTGCATTTGAAAGTTTCTTTCTCTGATGGGTGACCTGAAAATCTAGATAATCATGATGAATATGATAAACCAACCGATCTCTGACACTGATCCTACCAAACCTTCTTCCTTTTTACTAAAGCCTGCATATCAATCTCTATGTTTCTCTTCTGCCTTTCCTATTTTTTTCGGGCAAATGATCAAATTGATCCTTGTTACCAATTTCCAGATCCATTTCCATCGAGACATCAAACTGATAAAGCTGAAAAGAGCTAAAATATAGGCATGGGTAGCAAATTCCTCTAATAAAAAATATGAAAGGAAACAAGCACAGTCCTGAAAGGCCCTGAAAAGCTTTGTGCAACAGAGCCTCACCACACACACTTGTACCAATTCCAATCTTAGAGCTGCAAACCATGTGACCAATTTTGTCCACTGCATTCCATACAAAATGAACAATCTCAAATTCAATACTTTTGCACAAAAAGATTACCCAGGAAGAAAGATCCAAGTAAGACTCAAAAGTCATGCACAAAGGCTCAAACCCAATTTTTGGAATATAGTGTATGGAGCACTGTTTTGTTTCACCTCCAGCAATTGGTCATCTCCTTCCCACAGCAATTGCGTTTTAGTCTGAAATAATGCAATGCATTGATCATATTGCAGCTAAAGAGACTATTATTTGGAGCATCACTAATGCTGGTTTTCTGTACTTTAACACTCGCAGCAGCTACTTATAATTTATGAAGCATCTGCTGATGGAAATGCTTCTTACACACAATGCACAAAAGAATTGCTTGAACCAGTAATCTAACAAAATGATAAGAGCCTACAAAACTGCTTGAACATGTATGTCTAGGAACCCTATTACTGTACTCAGTGACAGTTTGATCCAATCCAAAACCAAGCATACTATCATGTGAGGGAGGCCAGAAGCACTTGCACCTGCCAAGTGTCACAAACCAGCACCTGCCAAGTTTCAAAAACCAGCTTCAATTTAGATTGCAACATAGTATGCAAACTCACAAATGAATGTATCTGGATGGCCAGACAGGCAATTGAACTTCACTGCCTTGCGTATGCTATACACTTTCTTCAGCTGGTTTATAAGTGGAAAAACAAGTTAAATGAGTTAAAATTATCTGGTGAAATATATGTGTGTGTGTGTGTTGGAAATGCAGAAAGAAAAAAAAAATTAAGGTTTAAAAGAACTTACAGTGTCCTAAAACTCATAGAACTTGCTCAGTTTATCCAACTAGGCAGAAATGCTATCAGTGCAGTTGGTTGGATCATTGAAGCAACATGTATTGCACTCAATGCTGCACCAGCCAGTTAAGAGTGCATGAGACACTGGACCTTCAATTGAATGCTCAAATTCTTGAGAATTCCAAGTCCAATGGCTATGCAGTAGAGGTTAGCTTAGATTCAAAAAAATCAGCCACTGCTCTATATAGTTGTTCCTCTTCAAATGGTTTTGACACATAGCCATCCATTCCACATCTAGAGCATTCATATTGTGTTTCCTAGATAACATCAGCAGTCATTGCCAATATTGGCACATACCATTTACTGACATCCTATGCATTTCTTTGGAACTTGCTCCATATTCAATCTTCTCATTCACTGTACATTCTAGATCACGGACTTGTCTAGTAGCCTCAAACCTGAAAAAAGTCCAAACTCAGTTTTCGTGACAAGGGATGAACCATACTTCTTTTAATAAATAATTGTCCTGACAAGAGAACTTCTATACTAGTTATTAAGCCACAACATAAATTAAAGAAAGAATCCATATACCCATCCATTTCTGGCATTTGTACATCCATGAAGCATGCATCAAACTTATGAGGTGGCTTGAGCATTTCTACTGTAGCCTTCCCACTTTCATCACACTCCACATTGGCTCCATACTTCTTCAAAGCACTCGCAGCAACTCTAAGATTGACTCTATTCTCATCTACTACCAAAATCTATTTTCCAAATAGAAGACTTTGCAAAGGAGGCAGTAACCCCTTTCTTTGCTGCCATTTATTTCCTACACCCAATGCCTGTTGAAGGCATGCTGCAACCATGCTTTCTCTCAGAGGCTTCATGATTACTGTCTCCACAAACCTGGCTGCCTTCACTGTATTAATCTTGTCATCAATGATTGAGGTGGCTAGAAGTATCATCTTTGGCAACTCTGAAGAACATCTTGTTCTGTCATTTTTCCTTGATTCTTTCAAAAGTTTGGGGAATGTGAGAGCTGATCCTAGACCCCAAGCATCCTTATCAACAAGTATCATGTTTATATTTCTTGTTGCACTGAAATATTCAATAAACAAGTATTAGAATTGAAATTTGACTCAACTAGAAACCCAAAACTCCACACATACATAATCTCTTCCAAATCTCAATCTAATCAATATAAGATGTGACTAGCTAGGAGTAAAGGTTAACATCTAAATACATCAATTTTTCCAAATTATGATGATCCACATGTGAAGGAACTTTACCTGGATCTTATATCACCATTTCGCCCTCCACCCAATGCTGCAATAGGACCCATTTTGAGGTTTTGAAGTCATCTTCCAAAACTAATAGCTAGCAGTGTAGACAAACTAATAACTGAACATTACCAAACTAGCATAGATCCTGGTATCCTCATTTGGCATGGGTGACAAAATGCAATAGGTCAATATTGTAACATGCATCCAGCAGTAAACACCCTTTGATTAAGTTTTGCAAATGATTATTTAACAGCTAAGTGAAGTATGATGAACCAATTCTTGGCACTTTAGGGTTTGTTTTGGGCACTATAATGGAGAAGCCTGAGCATCATAAACAGACTTGGGAAAACAACATCAAGTTCCGGGAATTGCTATGCCTATTTGGGCACTTTACAACAGTACTAAGTCACGTACAGCCACAAACTAACTATTAGCATAGGATTTATATATGCCCATGCACATTACAAGTCTTTTCCAACATTAGTACATAAAAGTGCTACTCTAGAACAAGTTCATCACAAAATGTTTTTCGCTGATCAAATGCACGGCACAGACAGTCTCATAAAAATGATTTAATGATCTTTGCACAAAATGTTCAAAATTTAAAACTATGTAACCCGTAACATGGGCATGAGACCAAACCTGTCAAACAACAACATAATCACCAACTTCCAAACTTAGCTCACCCTCTGACTCAGCTTCCAATGCATGCATTGCCTGTAAGTAAATAAAAGGTGGATTTAAACTCTCAAAATGCCAAATGTTTGGGCAATGAGGCATTTTGTTTTTCTGCATATTTAGGACTAAAAACAATTTGCAGCTCACCTCTACTAAGAAATACATAGATTTCTCAACAGGTCCATCTAAAGATGGATCCTGTACTGTACGACTCCCATTCATATCGAACTCATAAGTTGGAGCTATGTGATTATTAGCTGTGGTGTATGAGGTGTAGATTCAATTTGTTGTCTTTCTGAAACCATCTACGAAGACAACCGTGGATCAAAATGTTGTACTGAAGCAGTCATAACTCCAAACCTCCAACAAAATCTAATAATATGCAATGAATAATAGCATGGAATTTGTTGAATGCATTTATTTAGGCCTACCAGTTGCCTACCAGTATGGGATAACATCTCTGCTTGAACCTCGTCAAAGATTTGTGCAATTCTTTGATGGTGTGCACTATTTGATTCAACCTAGAAAATATGGTTACATAATTATCATGTTGATGAGAACTAAAGTAAAATGTTCAAATGCGGGGAAATGAAAGTTGTATTAAAAGGACAAGCACTAGCACAAAAACCTAACATATGTGTAATTAAACGAGAATACTCATCGAGAGTTCTTTTCAATTTTAAAGTGTCCATTTTCCAGAAAAGAGCTTGTAAAGTAAAATGGCATTGTTTATATCCATTCACATTGCAAACATACTACAAGCTATGCAAGAAACATTTTTCTCAATACAACTCAAGTTTTATCAGAACCCATAATGACTAGAAACTCAAGGATTGCCCGCCTTTTTATCATGGCCAGCACTTGCAGCAAACTACCTTGCTAGTACTTGCAAAAAGGCAAGTAAATTCACTGGAATAAAAACCTGGAAGAAATACAAAAATAGCCAAGTATAATGTTTGAATATAAATGCAATCAAATCTAACTAGTATTTCAACATTTAGAATCTGATTTAGCTCTTTTTCTACAGCAGTAAAACCATTCCAAAACTCACTGAAAGAGAAATCTGAAAATAAATGCATAGATTTATTTGTAGAAACAAATAGGTTGTAGATATACCAGCTCATTTGAAGGGGATGAAATTCTTCCTTTCCAATCTAATCCATCATTAAATTCTTTGGCATGCTACCACTATGATGCAAAGTAGTAGAATTGGGACTAAACCTGACATATATAATAAGACGAGAATGTTCATTGAGAGTGATTTTTAATTTCAAAGTAAATATATGCATTGGCATATGGAATATCATCTCTCATATATGCATTGGAAACCACACCATCTTGTAAATGAACCAAGCACATCATTCTCTCTTTTAATATATTACAACTTGCATTCTTTGCCTACATTCTTGTCAAAAATCAATTTTGATATGCATATAAAGTGAATAACATACCATGACTACAAAAGTAACAGTTCAAAAAGCCAAACAAAACATAGAAGATTGACTCAATTTACCACTATTAATTATTCAGAACAAGTTGATTTCATTACATACACATATTCCTAAGTTTTTGATCAATTGTATACCTGTGCCATAAAATCAGAATCAGACTCTTGTCGCCTTATAGGCTGTTGACACCCAATTTCTTTATTGTTGCAGCTCAACAATTGCTTAAAATCACATAATAAACACTTCCATATGATCCTTCTCCAATCAAA
Source organism: Larix kaempferi (assembly GCA_027924585.1). Taxonomy (NCBI): domain Eukaryota; kingdom Viridiplantae; phylum Streptophyta; class Pinopsida; order Pinales; family Pinaceae; genus Larix; species Larix kaempferi. Next base: position 2,828,891 of record BSBM01000764.1, on the reverse strand, counting down.
GAATTGGGGCCAAAATTCTCTGTTGCTTCTTTTAACTCTTGAAGAGACAAAAATAGGTGCTTCAAGAAGTCAAACTTTCTGTGGAGCACAATCATTCAATGGTTGAGGCTTGGATTCTCCTTGGCTTCCTAAAAGGTAAGACATCCAACTATTTAGTTATAATGACTTCTAATCCATACAAATTATTTTAACAATGGACAAAAATATTAGATATCACATGAGCAGATAACTTAAAGGCAGGCAAAACGTAGATTTATTTGTAGAGACAAACATGTTGTAGATACCAGTTGTTTTAAAGGGGATGCAAGTCCTCCTGTGCCATCTAATCCATCATTAAATTCTTCAACATGCTACCATTATGATGTAAAGTTCCAGCAATATACATGACATCACTCTGTGTGTGAATTGATGAGGTTGATGGTGCAAAATTTAGGGAAGGAGCAACAGTATTTCCAGTTCTAGTGCTTTTTGCAGGACCTGAGGATGATGGTTGCTTCCTTTTCCTGCTATTATGAACCTTGGGCTCATTATTTTGTTTGTCAAATAATAAAGTAAAAAATGATCATGAAATGAGAAGGATAAAGGAAATAAGTCTCAACAATATCAACAGTTTCTAATGTACTACACTTGCTCATTTTCCTGAGAAAAAAACAAGTAGAAGATCATTAACCATCATGGATTCCAGAAGAACAATTAAATATCAACTTCCTTAAAAGCTGTCAAAAATTACCTGATCATGAATCTGAAATGACATTGCATTAATTGAATCTGATGGAACAAAACCAACTCCAGACATCCTATCCTGTTGCTTGTTTTGGCTACCAATCTGTTGGAGTTGTTGCTGGTGTTGCTCTTATTGTTGGTGCAGCTATTGTTGTGCTAATGGTTGTTGCTATATCTTGGCTTTCTTCATCTAGATTCGGGAAAGAATTAGACTACAGTAAATTTTTCAACCAGGATTCTAGAAATCTCATTATTCTAGTCATCTTACTAAAAAGCAATAACTATGTTTGAATTAAGATCACAAGTCAAGAGCACCTATAAGCACCAATAATTAATTAACAAAAAATATTAAGTTTACCAACAATAACAATATTCAATGACACTAGAGTGAGATAATGACCAACGTGTTAGAATTCAATCAACTACAAGGGCCTAGGTTTTGATAGAATTACCTGATCTCTGAAAACTATAAGTTCTTCCTTTAAACTTAATTGAACAAGTCACAGCATGTTACCCTATAAATTTGGTACAAAATCCTATTAGAATCAGAATGCTATCGAAAATAGACAATAAGCATTGTTAATTTCTCCATCTTCTTTTTATATTACTACATAGCATATACATAAATGTGCAAGATGCAAGGATCATTGAAATTTTTTTGGCCTTGGTATACTAAACTTGGTCAAAGCTGGTCAATACCCGACAGAGAAACAAGCAATATTATTGAACCCATGTTAGATCCTAAAATGTTAAAGAAATTGATAACAATAATTTCATAGTTTTATACATAACAAACAAGTGCCAAAAATGAAACATGCCATACTTACATGGAAAAAATACAATATAATGGATTGTATATGTCTTGACCAGTTATGCTTGGTCACTATCTTCTTCTGAAACCCATGCTCTACCTTCTCTTTTTCTTTTTGAACGCCACTCAGCGGCAGCAATTCTACCATTTGATTGTTCAAATATTTCATGCCTACACCTTATTTCTGCATCTCTTATACAATTTTCAGCAGGATCATCACACTCCATGCTTATTGTATTAAATCTCGACAATATGCACCTATAAAACCACTGAAACATTTGAACAAGTGGATTCAAAAGAGATGAACTTCCACCATGTTGACTATTTTTTTGATAAGCCACCCTTGCTTGCTTATGGGATTTTTCCATTCCTTGGGTGTTCCAAATTGCCAAACTACCATACTCTTTAGCAAACCAAGGAGCATGAGCAAAAAGTATATGCTGCAACAAATAAACAAAAAAATTACTCATGTATATTTAAATGAAACTCTTAAAAATATAAGCATTAAATAAATATGAACAATAACAAATATAACATAAACTGAAAGGAAATGTTTACGTACCATGTAATGTGTAATATGATGTTCTCCCCATGCCTCAACCAATTGTTTCGTAAAATCTTTCACTGAATTAGTGAAGGACATGTCATCACCTACATCAAATTTATCCTTGTTCATGAAAGAATACATGACAGAAAGCATCATCCACACCTTTTTTTTCTTATTGCAGAGTTTCCTCTCTCGGCTAGATCATTCTCAGCATCAATAAGGTCACTATAAAGTTTTTCATGACCTTCTAACCCCTTCTTCCAGTCTTCGATAAAGTGGCGTGCCTTAACCCCACCCATAGATGGTTTGCAAGGAACATTACCTCGAGGTCCAGACAACTTTGTATCTTTACATATTTTCACATTTCCCCCATGTAAACCAGCATTTGAAAGAGTATTTTCAATTGCCTCAATTGATTTTTTAGCAATTTCTTCTGGGCTCCTATTCCAAGCAGATAGAATATAAAGGTAGACTAATTTATCTGCAATCCTTACAAATGCATGTAATGTACATATGTATACTCTTGTAAGAGGTATAGGTAGTATAGGATCAATGTTTTTGTCCAAATTTTCTCTATCTAGATGCATGTCTTGTCTACAACTCATGATCCCATTTGACCACCCACCTGATGTTGACTTTTCCTTCTCTCTTGTGTGCATGCAATATATACAGCTATGCTTTGCATTAGCACCATGGCTTATATTATACATACATTTTAATGTTTTAAGGTCAGCTGCTAGATGCCACTCAACTTCATATGATCCATAACCTTCAACATATAGGTTTTCCCCCATGTTATATGAAGCAATTATTGTGGGTATTGATGATTGATGAAAAACCCACTTTAATGAATCATGGGACTCTTTATCAACTCGAAATAGTCCTAGCCACCAAATGTGATCCTTAGATTGAATAGAGAAATATTTTTTATCAGTATTATTAATATTTTGATCCATGGCCCTATTCATTAGTGTGACAGAAACTCTTTCATATTTCTCATCATTAACAAGTTCCATCTCATCCAACTTAATGACAAAAACTAACTTTCCATGTGCTTTCTCTATAGATATATCATAAAATTTGACCATAGCCTCCAAGGTTTTTTCTAAATCAACCCATACATTATTTTTTGAGTTTAATTTGATCAATTCAATATGAATTGTTTTCTTTCCAACCTTCCTTTCAAACCCTTTAGTTGCTTGTACATGATACATATCTCCTAGGATATCAACAATCTCTTCATTTTTCATTCCACGAGCATTTTTTATATGAAAGGGTCGAGGAATTACAATCTTAGTAATTCCTGCATTCATCATTCCCTCTCGTAAACATTTAAATAATGTTTCATAAGCTCTTATACTAATACCAGTATCATCACAAACATTTTGTATTTCATTAGCTTCAATAGATTTTGATATTTGACTCATAAGTTCATCAACAAGAGATTTTCTAATTTTATCATAACATGGTTGCTTAATCATAGAAATAATATCTTTTTTCTTAAGCAATGAACTTATCACGGGAGACATGTCAAAGTCTTCATCTCCATTGTTTATTTCTTCCTTGTTTGGGTCCATGAGATATTTCATAGCATGAACCCTTTTTTTCCAAGCACCCCCAGTATGTGACAATGATGAAACATTATAAAAAAAATTTAACTCGAACTCTAGCTCCAAGTGGTGTTGCCTTTGCCTTATTCCATTTTTCTGTTATAGCATCAAGCTTAGTTTTTATGTTCATAACTTCTTCAGTTAAATGAATTTTCTCATTAAGCAATCTTGTTATCTCTTGGTTTTTTTCTTCAATACTTTTGCATTGAACAGAAATGATTTGCTTGAAACTATTATTTTCATTTCCTAGGATCATATTATTGTCTTGCAGTTGCTTAATTGTTCCAACAAAATTCTTGTTGCTCATTTCCAATTGGTTGTTGCTCATTTCCAACTGGTTTTTCCTCATTTCCAAATGGGTGCTCCTCAATCCCAATTGGTTGCTCATCATTTCCAACTGGTTGTTCCTCATTTCCAAATGGAAGTTCCTAATTTCCAACTGGTTGTTCCTCATTTCCAACTAGTTGTTCCTCTCAGTAACTTCTGTATAGTCTCCTTTCAAATTCTCACAATACCCTAACAAACCTTGTTTTCCATGACAAAGGAACTTTACTAACCCTGTTATGCTTTTGAAATCTAGATGCAAATTTGTTTTAGGATCAACTGGGAACAACTCTCCCTTTTCCCATCAGTCAACATGTTTTTCCCCATCCAGTCTTAGTTTATTCTCATCAATACCATGTACTTTTGATTGGTTCTTGTTTTGTAATGGTGCCATATCTTGATCCATTTTAATAAAGAAACTATATTGTTTCCTTCATATTGTTGAATCTGTCATATTTTCCATCTACAACACAATAAGCATTGTCATCTTTATAAAATTCAATATAAGCATTTCCATCTTTAGATATTCAACTACATTTGATAAAAGGTAAAGAGAGAGAAAGGTTAGAAACATAATAATGGGAAAACTAGTTTGATATCACATCCACACAAACACTAATAGAATTTCCATAAGATCATATGACCACATTTATACTATTCATGAGAATCACAAAAACTACCGACTAAAAGAAATAAACATGCACCATACTAAAAGAAAACTCTCTATGCAAAGAAGAAAATAAAAAGGGTTAACAAAAGGGTATTAGGAAATCAAATCATATGCCCTCGCAATCTTCCATCAATTCACATAGCCAAACATTTGTTCTATTTAACCCAAAAACAAATATTAACCAAGATAAACCAACTTGCACCATCATTGTTTGATCGTTGGATGACATGCATGGAGTCCTATATAGTGAGCAATTTGTTTGAGCCATGAGAGCAATGGATTTGGTTGAGTGAGCTATGAGTTTGTAGCTTGGATTCCTTTGCTCTCGTGGCCTCATAGGCTGGTTTGTGGGTAGCATTTGCACCAGACGCTTATGGTCAACCTATTTATCTTAAATAAAATCTGTGAAAGTTCCTTGAAATACAAATATTGTAAACTACATCCATTTTACTCTCAAACAACTGGACTTTGGAGGAACATACTGTTAGCTTAAATAAAATCTGTGAAAATTCATTGAAATATAAATATTGTAAACCACATCCAATTTACTCTCAAACAATTGGAATTTGGACAACTTACAAAATGTTGGCTTGTTAAAAAAATTTAAAATCTTGCTAATGTTTAATATCAGCATCTATTGGACACAATAAAGAAACAGATTCAAGTGTTCCTAATATTTTGGTCAATGAATTTTGTATGCAGGAAAGAGATATTTCAGATGCTATCAAGAAGCTTAGTGAATGCCAACAAACAATACTTGCTTTAGAGAATCAATTAAAGGTTCGTGCTTCTCCAAGTGACTCTAAAGATGTTCCATTTCAGTCATCTTTAGGTTCCCCATCACTTGAAAAACTTACTCCATGCAGAAATCAAAGTGCCTCTCTCTTTGACCACATGCAAGCTGAAAATACAACTGAAGAATCTCAGGACTGTCCACCTGAGTCGCCAAAACCTAAAGAAGTTATGTGGCCAAAAACTGAGAATGATGAAAATTCTTAGCAAGAGTCACATACTCCAAGGAAGAGTAAAAGTGGATTTCTTTATGGTTGGTAGATACCCACATATTCCCTAGATATTGATTCTCAGAAACATGTTCAAAATGATACTAGTGGAGGCAAATCTCACACAGATTCAAATATTACCTCAGCCATATCTCCAGCAAAATTCTTTAGTATGAAGAAAAAAAGTTCAGCAAATGAATCTTCTAGTGCTGGAGCAATTGAACCTTTTTCATCCAAAAAACTTAGCCATGGGGGAGGTTTTAGTAGATTCCTCATGCGGGCAAAGAAAGGGCGTTGACAGGGTCCAGTTATCCAATTTGATGAAGTATGTACAAACCTCCTTCCCCCACCCTTCCCCCCATTATTTTCATTTCAACTTAGGCATAGTGAGCAGGCTCCAAAGAACACAATGATCTCCACGATCCAGCGATAGAATGATCCAAGAAGGATCATCTATAAATAGGTTTTGGTAGGGTCACAAACTAACAACAACTGGATCACATCGGTTATAATTGTCCATAAAAGGTGGATTTGAAATCCAAAATGTACAAACTATAGTCGGCAATCGACTCCCTTCAATGGTCATCTCCCTTCAATCCGACAAGGTACATAAGAAACATTGGTTCCAACAATTACAAAACTCCCTCAGGCATCTCTTTTCTCTAATGACCTTATTCTCTACCTCTTCACAATGGATTTTTCCTCCAAAATTTTCTTGAAAAAGATTGTGTGCAATCCTCTGATATGTGGCCATAAACATGGTAGCAGGCACACCTAAATGGAATTTTGATGTAATCCAGAATTGGAGTATGAACTGCATTCTCTACAACAATTTCTATACTATCCAAAAGGCCTTTACTTTTATCTGCCTCAACCAATAGCCAAGCCACAGTCCCATACGAATTGAATTTGAGGGAGACACCTATGTCTAGTATTTTACCCAAGTCATCTCCTATCTCCTTTGAGATTTTTTTATACCATAGCTCAATAGGCAAACTGGGAAGCATGACACAGATTGGAATTCTCTTGGAAACTTTTGTCCAAGGATGAAACAAATGGTCTAGGGTTTCATAGACAAAAAGGAAATTCCCCAATACCATTGGCTATAAAATAACACACACACACACACACACACACACATATATATAGGCTTAGGACTCCAGTATATTATTAAAATGTGCATTTGTGAAGTCATAACTTTACATGAATGGTTACCACAAGGCCTATAAATACAAGGTCATTATTCATTGTAAAACATAATTCATCATTTTATATATTTATTATTTATATTTCTTTGGAATATTATATTGAAATCTTTAAATCAATTTAAGCTTCTGCTGCATTTCCCCCCTAAAATTTTCTTTGAGTCTTCCTCAAAATTGAACAATAATCCAATCCATCCTCTGGATAAGAGATGGAAAATAGGGCCATACCCTAAGATTAGGGCCCATACATTCTGAATCTAGTCATTTAAGGAATGCTCTGAGATTTGATGACCGTGAAATTTGCCAATGAGAGCTTTCCCTGAATACTCCAGCATTTGGTCCACCTTCAAATCCTCACCTAGCACTATATTCTAACACTTAATTTTTTCTGCTTCACCACTTTCCTTGCCTTTTTCACCTTTGGAATTTTAGATTTGCTCTGATTGAGCCTAACTACCCTCTTTTCACTATGGTGCTTCTAGATCCAAATCTTTGCTAATGAATCCTGAGTCCCACAAGGTCTCCTCTGTGATTGGCAGGGTTTCCAGATTATCTGAGGGCTGAAACAAAGGCTTAGCGATAACTCGACCTTGGTTATCCTTTCCAAAATCCTTGGCTTGTGTGATCTAGCCTGTATCCTGAAGCTTAATAACTGATCCATTATGGCCTTTCCCTTTGATAATCCTCCATTCGATCGCTCTGCTAATTCCTCTCAAGGTTGACTGCTGTCAGTCCTAACGCTTTTAGGATCTCTAACAGGGCCTGCATAGACTGACAATAGTCCCATGTTACCCACTTTTGCAAAGTATTCAAAGGTTTATGCCAGAACTAAAGGTGTTCCTTGTGGAGCCCAATTCCTTGTCTCTATTGACAAAAACTTGACCCCTTTGGACCTGAATACACAAAAATCTGCTGGCTCTTGTAGGGATCTTCAGAATAATCTTGCATTTCTTCCTTGACCTCAATGTCCTCCCATATAATCCAAAAATCCCAATTTAACTGAGATGTATTTGAATATTGTAATCCTTGCGGTTTGAATGTCGGGTTCATTCTCATGAAATTGTCATGTGTTGTCATTCTCTTCAAACATTCACATTGTCAACTAGTTAATCATTTTCTTCTTCCCAGAAGCTAAACCAAAAATAAAAAGAATAAAATATTCCCAAATTGACAGTCTTGGTTTTCTTGAGTATACCATTGATTACCTATGTTCATGAGTCAAATATGTGTGTTTATCCTATGTTGTTTATGTGGCCCTTTCTGACACTGCCATCTAAACACTCGATTTGCTCAGAAAATTGCGGGTTGTCTTGCTAAGCCAGCTGCCAGATCAGTTGAACAAGCTAGATCTGACCATGATTACAAGAATTAGGTCTAATCTATTTGTGAGGTTATGAGATGCATAAGGCTTTCCTTGCAATTGATTACTTATTTTGAATCTTGATGCGTGTACAATTTTGGTCTAACATCAAAATCTAATCAACCAATTTCGTTGAATAGGATTGGCCTCTATTGTTGCAATGCATATGCCTTCTGTTTTCAACATACTTTGATAGTAAGTCCTGCTCCCTTCTCGATCTGCATTATCCCAACAAATCTAGTTTTAGGATGGAAGATCTGGATTAGGTTTCAGAATCAGAGGGTGTCCAATCAGTCTCTCTTAGGTTGGGCCTAAAATTGATTCACCTAAAGTATAAATATACTCAACAATAAATATAGTTGAACTGTTATTGTCTACTGTTTTGGATGATATAGGTGTATTATCCCTTTTTGGAATGCCATGGATCAAGATATTGGTACTGACAAATTTGAATGATAATGTTGTTGGTTTCTCTTATTTTCCCCTTCTCTATCCTGTAATAAACACAATGATATGTAGAAGATCACAAGTTTGAAAATGGACATCGGAACATTAACTTTTGAGGGTGCCATTTATTACTGTTGCTCCAAACTTGATATCTGGATCACATCTAGTGATATGCTAAGTGACATGTGTGTGAGGTGTTTTATACAAAATGGAAAAGGTTGCTTGAAGTGATCATAGCTCTTTTGGACTATACCAGAATATGGTTGTATAAATATGGTGATCTCCTATCTCTTTTATAAAACTCTTTCTTGAGGATGTTAGTAATCTTAGGGATACTTTGCATCATATAAAATTTTGACCATCTTGCTATGACCTCCTTATGTCTTATGCAAGAATATAATCTCTCAATCAGTCTATATTAGCTTGTCTGTGCAGAAATAGATGGGCTCTCCTGCCCTATTTTCCTGGTTCAGGGCCTACCACATTGCTTATCATGGAAGAGATGCATCAGGGAGAGATTGCTAATTCTAACACCTTAGGATTTGATCTTGACCCATCTCCATTTTAGCCTCACTTTGACATAGAATGAGGTTTTGGAAGTATGTTTGTAGGGAAACATTAACCTTTTGTGTACAATTATCTAAAACTTCATATGCACAACCTGGTTTTTCACAGGCATTCACCGGAATCCCTCTATTTTCAAAATAGATGTGCAGGAGCCAGTGATAAGACACAGGGCTTGAGCTCCACAGGTCCTAGTGTCGAAATGCAGGGGATGGGGTAGGTGGTGTAGCAAAATATACTTTTGATTCACTGCATATTCAACCGGCTACTGGGGAGTTGATGGGAGTTCATCATCATGGAATCGTCAGCCTGTTTAGCTTAAAAAAAATCTGTGAAAGTTCCTTGAAATACAAATATTGTAAACTACATCCATTTTACTCTCAAACAATTGGACTTTGGAGGAACATACTGTTAGCTTAAATAAAATCTATGAAATTTCATTGAAATATAAATAATGTAAACCACATCCAATTTACTCTCAAACAATTAAAATTTGGACAAGTTACAAAATGTTGGCCTATTAAAAAAATTTAAAATCTTGCTAATGTTTAATATCAGCATCTATTGGACACAATAAAGAAACAGATTCAAGTGTTACTAATTTTTTGGTCAATGAATTTTGTATGCAGGAAAGAGATATTTCAGCTGCTACCAAGAAGCTTAGTGAATGCCAACAAACAATACTTGCTTTAGAGAATCAATTAAAGGTTCTTGCTTCTCCAAGTGACTCTAAAGATGGTCCATTTCAGTCATCTTCAGGTTCCCCATCACTTGAAAAACTTACCCCAAGCAGAAATCAATGTGCCTCTCTCTTTGACCACATGCAAGCTGAAAATACAAATGAGGAATCTCAGGACTGTCAACCTAAGTCACCAAAACCAACAGATTAAAATAGTTTACGTTCAAAATCTAATGTTTGATTTCGTGATGATCCAGATTTAAATGATTACGATGGTAATTATATAAGATTGCATACTTTGACGGAGATGATGAGATATCGTTGATAATTCTAAATTATGAGATCATAACATTCAAATCGAGGGAGTAAAAGGTTATGAAGAGGAGTAAGAACGCTGGATTCCCGTCATTCTTCAGCAGTTGATTTTCGGCAACAGACTGGGAGAAAACTAAGGCGATAATTAAAATTTCAAGATATGGGTTTTTTGTAGAATGGATCCATTTACTAGAGTGTGTGGAATTTCCTGAAAAAAGTGAACCGTTTGGGAGATTTGCTGGGTTCTCTGAAAATGTTTTCTCCAGTTGTGACCAACAAGGAAACCAAGTTAAGTTTCGGTTGGTTGTATTGCTTATTCAAACAATGGCAGTACTTCATCCAGGGGGGGGTCTCAACAGAGGATAGAGGATGTTGTTATTCTCTACTCTATTCTTATTTGTAAAAATTTTATATTTGCGAAGAAGAGGAGGCGCTACCATGAAGAGGAGGGTGTTAGGCGGAAATATTGTCATTTAATTCCATTGTAGTATTTGCCCAACCATTTAATTTGTCAATCCGAGGTTCGTAGTCTTACGAAGCACATGCAAAGTATATGCAGGAATGAAGTGGAATTAATCTAATCTAACCCCCCTTGCTAATTGTTAATTGAATTCCCCCTTAAGATGAAACACACAATTGCTAATATAATGCTAGAAGCTGAAACACACCAAACTACTGAAAGTAAATTGCATAAAAGAAAGACAACATATGAAGAGCAACGAGACAACACATGTGAGCTCACATTAACAATAAGGAAATCCTAATTTACATCACACAAATCAATGACAAATCATCAAAACTAGATTATGAGGAAAAGATGAGAATCCCCTTCTCCATATTACAAAGTCAAGACTAACTTCTACAATCTGAGACTAATCTCCTCCTAATCTACTACTACCTACATATCATCCCCCAAAATGAAGAGAGAGCACTCTCTTTTATACATTAATTTCTTTGAGAAGGAGATAACCATCTCATAATGATAGATCCATTATTCTCTCAACCACTCTCAACTAATTTTCTATTATTACAAAATATGATCCATTCAAATCCTCCACATGTCTCTCACAAATTCTCCACATGTTTCTCATACATCCTAAATAAGATATGCCAACCAAATCTACATGATCTTCTCCTTGGAATATTCTTTGAATAACTATCTCCATGAAGTGGAGATATTCGAGGAGTCTTTCTTTGAATTGATTCTTCCATATTCCTACACATTACAAAGCTCAACCATACTTGAGATATTAGTGAAAAACATGTTATTTTCCAATATTTAATCATAAATTCACTTATAATACTAAAATGAATAAAGTGGAAAATAATAAGATGAAACTCAAGTATATGTATGGAAATGGTATGATAAAAGGTTAATGGGACGATGAAATGTGAAGAATAGTAGAAGGTAAGGTGGATGAAAATAGGACATTTCTGAGTCCCAACATACTCCCCAACTGAACCTGTTGCATGTCCTCATGTAACCTTGCATGGATCTGCTTAAGAGTTTTTGGCATCTGAACTTTGGCTTTGCTTGATGATGTCTTTCAAATGTTTCCAGGATGTGCATCACATGAGTAATAGCTGGAATTTTCTTATGGTTGGTTCTTGTGTAACAGCCATAAAGAATGTTGGTTCTTGTGTTAACAACATTTATTTCATGATGCGAAATGACAGCTGATATTTTCTTTTGAATGCAAGGAGTGGAGTAACAGCTGATATTTTATTTTGAATGCAAGGAATGGAGTAACAGCTGATATTTTCTTTTAAATGCAAGGAATGTTGGTTCTTGTGTAAACAACATTCATTCTGTCATATGTTTCCTTGCTACAATAATTAAACCATATACTCACTGGAAATAATAAGTCATCAACTATGTATAAGCAAGTGTCACTGTGCATTAGAAAGCCTTTTCTTTATGAATCATGCCAATATGTATATCCATGTGTATGAAAGAAAGTGCAACAGAGGAGTTGTCGGAAAAGAAATGTTGGTGAATAGTAAATGAGTGGAATGATGGTAGCGAAATGATGATAGTGAACATAGTTCGGAGTTGCAGCTGTGAAATGGAAGGTTTGGAGGAGTATCAGCTGCGAAATGGAAGGCTTGGAGGAGTATTAGCTGCAAAATGGAAGGCTTGGAGGAGTATCAGCTGCGAAATGGAAGGCTTGGCGGAGTATCAGCTGCGGAATGGAAGGTTTGGAGGAGTATCAGCTGCTAGAGTAATAGTTGTGGAGTAACATCTAGTGGAGTAACAGCTGCGGAGTAACAGCTGCTGGAGTAACAGTTGCGGAGTAACAGCTGTGGAGTAATAGCTGCAAAAGTGGGAAAATCTGGTGGAGTAACAGCTAGTGTTGCAGCAAACTTCCTGAGAGAATATCTCACAAACTACAATCTGGGTTTGGCTAAAATTTGGCAAGCAAGTTTCTATAGGTGATGATGGGTTTGGCTAAAAATCAGAAAAACACACATCAGGGATTTCGCGAAAAATGCAAATTGGCTGTAGGTGATGATGCAACATTTGGCACAGTCACAGCTAGTGTTGCAGAAAAATTCGCGAGATAATATCTCCCAAACTACAAACTGGGTTTGGCTAAAATTTTGCAGGAAAGTTTTTACTAGTACAATGCATCTCCACACCAAAAATCAGAAAAACCCACATCACGGATTTCGAGAAAAATGAAAATTGGCTGAAGGTGATGATGCCTGTTTTTTCGAAATCTGTGCATTGGTTTGAGCTAAAACTTGCCAATTTTGTTCATCATAATATTATCCATTCCCTGTCCAAAAATCATGAGGATCCAATGTATGGTTTGTGAGATATACTCAATTCAAATTCTGCATTTTATATGAGGAACAGTATGCATATGAATAAACTGTCACAAAAGATTTCCCGTCTTCTGAAAATATGATTGCATTTGAGATCCTATAGAGTGTTCAACAACCTCTATCTCATCCTCCCCAACTGAATTCGTTGCATGTCCTCGTGCAACTTGGCATGGGTTATGAAAGTGAAAAATGAAATGGAGCGTGGTGAGGGAGTTTTCCAATTTATTCATTGCTAGCATGTAAGGAATTGCATGATTAAAATTCAGAAAACAACATACCTCCACTTACCCAAAGAGTAGATTAGCGAGGCAATGGGAATATATCTGATGCTGCTGGATTGTGGAAGATGTCACTGCTGCAAGATCATGAAACTGTAACTGTAGATGTTGCTGCAGCTATAATTGGATCACGGACAACGAAGGAATCGGAACTGCTACTGCTAAATCATGGAGAATGTGACTACTGCTGTGGCTGTGACTGCTGTCACTACTACAGGATCATAAAAATGTAACTGTATATGTTGCTGTTGAATCATGGAGAATGTGACAGCTGTGACTGGATCATGGTCAGCGAAAGAATCAGAATTGTGGTAGTCTCATATAGCTGAAGTCATGCTGCTGTAACTACTGAGAGAGTCATGAAAAAGTGTATAGTCTTCACCCACTACAAAACCCGATGGTATAATTCTTAGTCATGCAAATAAATGTGTTGATGTCGAGCATGAAAAGAAGTCATTGGATTACCGGCCATTGATGAATGTCGTTAACCAATGCGAGGAAAACTCACCATTGATGTCAATGAGTGCCAAGATACCTGAGTACATCTTGCAAAGTGCGAATAGATGTGCTATCAATGTCGAGCCACTTGCGAGATATGACGATCAAGGAACATTGATGTATTCCCATAATTGTCATCGAGAGAACTTGCCATTAAGGCATGAAAGCCTCCAAGTACTCAAAAAGGAAGTCTAGTCTATATCCCAAATAAAGTGCTGAGGTTGATGGGGCAAGACTTGTTGAAACGTAGGCCTTAAGGAATCCCACATCAATCAACGTGAGTTTTTACAAAAAGATTGGTAGGACTATAGGAAAGATCTCAGTAGCAACAATGCTTATGGCAAGGGAATGTAATTATGGAGAAGGAACTAGATGTTCTTATTCAGAAGGCAAACTAAAATGGGAAAAAAAAATGAACTGAAAAAGATAAAGGGATGTATGCAGCTCAGAAAGATAGGCCTGTGTGAAGTCATGACAGATAAGGAAATGGAAAATGGACTTCACATGAATGACTAATGTGCTTTGAAGGAGAGATGTGGTAAACATTCATGACGCAATTGGGTTTATGAATGGTTTCTGTGTAACAACAAACGTCATGATGTTTATGATGAGTAACAACTCCTTCAAGCTATCTATCAAAGCATGTTTCTCAAAAAGTTTTGTGATTCTTGAAAAATCACTTTAGCAGCAAAATGCGATCATCTTCGAACCTGGAAAAACTTATTACAAATTCCTGCATGAAACTTGTGAGAAGTTCAAACATATCATGCAGACAAAAGTACACAAGCTGCAAAAAAAAAATATCAAGAAGAAATAAAATGTGTTATACCTGTTGTCGTTGTGCACTTGTTGTTGATTACTGTAGCTGTAACAGCTAGCTGCAACAGCAAACTGTAACATACTTCTACACATGGATGATCAATATGTGAGTAAGAAGTCATGACCCAACAATGTTGTTTTTGCGAATGTGTTACTGTGTAACAGCAAACATCATGACGCAAAAAGTCTCACTGGCTTTTGTGTGTTATTTTTCCCATCGATTGCTATCAAAGTGACTTGAAGAAAACAAATTATTGTGAAGCGTAAAAAAAACCATGCATTTGTATTGTTTTCAGGAATGTAAAAAAAATTCCATTTGCAATTTTGAATATTTTCATGGTTTTATAATTTTTATTGTTTTTGTTTTATTTTTACAACACAAATAAAAATGGCAAAAATACTCAGCAATTTATCCGATCTACATTCTTGGGCATTCAACATTACTATCTTAGTTCTTTACCAAACATCCAAAATTTAAAAATAGCTGTAACAGCCAGTTGCAGCTGCAACACCCATTAGACCTTGCATAAACCACGCGTTAACGTAACATGCATACCTACCCAATAAATATCGATCTGCTCATGTCCCTGGTTCTGTGTTATCCTTTTTATTTTTCATGGTTGTGCATGCAGTCATTCTTGCTACAAGAAACTCTTTGCGCTGTGAGAAAATTGGTTCATTGTGCACTTTTATGGATTAAAATCAAATATCCTGGAACATAGCTCCACATTGGCCGCTTCTATCAAATGCTTGATTCCCACAAAGTCATGCTAGTGCAAAAACGGTTCATGTGCCTCACCTTCCTCCTTTATGTGGTGTTAATATCGGTCCACTTGCTTCTGCGATCATCATCTCTTTCACAACATAATCATCAACATGTACAGAAACCAATTGTGTTAAGATCTTGAAAAAAATATAGTGGTAAGTATTCCCGCTTGTCACGCGGGTGACCCGGATTTGGTCCCCGGCAACGGCGCCAAAATGTTAGGCGGAAATATTGTCGTTTAATTGCATTGTAGTATTTTCCCAACCATTTAATTTGTCAATCCGAGGTTCATAGGCTTACGAAGCACATGCAAAGTATATGCAGGAATGAAGTGGAATCAATCTAATCTAACCCCCCTTGCTAATTGCTAATCTAATTCCCTCTTAAGCTGAAACACACAATTGCTAATATAATGTTGGAAGCTGAAACACACCAAACTACTGAAAGTAAATTGCATAAAAGAAAGACAACATATGAAGAGCAACGAGACAACACATGTGAGCTCACATTAACAATAACGAAATCCTAATTTACATCACACAAATCAATGACAAATCATCAAAACTAGATTATGAACAAAAGATGAGAATCCCCTTCTCCATATTATAAAGTCAAGACTAGCTTCTACAATCTAAGACTAATCTCCTCCTAATCTACTACTACCTACATATCATCCCCCAAAATGAAGAGAGAGCACTCTCTTTTATACATTAATTTCTTTGAGGAGATAACCATCTCATAATGATAGATCCACTATTCTCTCAACCATTCTCAACTAATTTTCTATTATTACAAAATATGATCCATTCAAATCCTCCACATGTCTCTCACAAATTCTCCACATGTTTCTCATACATCCTAAATAAGATATGCCAACCAAATCTCCATGATCTTCTCCTTGGAATAATCTTTGAATAACTATCTCCATGAAGTGGAGGAGATATTCGAGGAGTCTTTCTTTGAATTGATCCTTCCATATTCCTACACATTACAAAGCTCATCCATACTTGAGATATTAGTGAAAAACATGTTATTTTCCAATATTTAATCATAAATTCACTTAAAATACTAAAATGAATAAAGTGGAAAATAATAAGATGAAACTCAAGTATATGTATGGAAATGGTATGATGAAAGGTTAATGGGACGATGAAATGTGAAGAATAGTAGAAGGTAAGGTGGATGAAAATAGGACATTTCTGAGTCCCAACAGAGGGCTCTGTAAAGAATATAGGGAACTTTTTTCTTATAAACTTTACTGTTTTCTCCTGTGGTTTGATTTCTAAGACATTGGAGAGTCTATACTATACAATATCACATTTTATTTTGTTTTACATTGGTGCTCTTCAAACTTCTTTGAGGATTATCGAGTGTTGCATGATCTTAAAGACCTTAGTTAATTCTTTAGAACATCTATACTGTGTTGCTGGTTACTTTCTTCTGTTATCTTTATTTTCATATATATATATATATATATATTTCTATTGTATATGAAATACATTTAATGGATTTCGAATGATTATCCTTACTTGAAATATAAACGGTTTATTGTCCTATGAGATGAATGAATTTCTTCATAGTTTCAATTGTTCATAAATTAATTTTGATAAATTTCTAACTTGCAGGTTGACCTTGTCACTTATAAGTTAGTATATGATTGTGTTCATGTGTTTCGGGATTGTGTATCTATTTAAACATCATTGATATTTGGTTTTAATTTATTGTTCAATTATTTTATAATAGATTGTCATCTTATTATAGGATAATTGAGATTTACTTCTGCCATTGGGGACTTTTCTACCAATCAAGAATTGTTGATCATGATCATGTTTTAAAACCTCATGTCAAGTTAATAACTCATGCTCTCGGTCGAGATAGGAAATTTGCATCTAGATTATCATAGAGCAGAAATTAGGAGCTGCTATTATTTTATTCTGCATTTAGTTTAAAAAACAATCTTTAGGATTAGTTAGGCATTAATCCAAAACTCTTTGATTTGTTAGCAGGTTAGTTAGGTAATTTCACATTCACACACCTTAGAGAGACTCTTCATTTTGAAGAGCACATCACACAAGCAACAGGGCCTTGATCCTGTGAAGGACAATTACTTTAAACACATACAAGACTGCATTAAGTCGAGTGTGTGGGATGTCTTTCCGTAAGGTGGCATAGGACAGTTTTCCTGGCCAACACAGCTCATATTGCTTAATCAATTCACAATAGTATTCAATTCTCGGCATGAACTGTGATATTTGAGGCGTGGAGAGACAGAGAATATGTGTCCTGAATTGTGGTGCGAAGATTGGAAAGGTAACCTCTGGTGGATATTGTTGAATGGTAGTGTCAATAAATATGGACAAGAGATTTGGTGAGCATACTACACATGAGCTTAAGAATCTAATGGTAATCAATGTGAATTCTAGATCCAAATAAGAGGTAAACTTATAAAGGGTAGAGATGATACACGCAAATATAAAACACTGAGATGACGGTATGCAGGTGAGGAGATACCATGAATGAAGTGCAATCGCAGGGAGGACAATTGAAAATGAAAATGCATAAATGAAGATACCTAAAGGTCGAATTTGCTTAGGTGGAATATAATTTCCTAAGTGACAATTACAGTCACATATGTGAACCGCTCATAGGAATAATTTCCCAGGTTGGAGGAGAATATGTAGATAGTAATGTCTACATAGAGAGTAACATCTAATCTGGGAATTGTTAGGGTTCCAGTTCTCTACAGAATTGAGCAGAGCATTCAGGAATTCTGGCAGAGAGGAAAATGAATGATGAAACCCCCATATTTTTAGATTAGGATAGCAGATTGGAAGGTCTGGTCTAACAGCAGAGAAATGCCTCGCACATGCAGATGCACCCGCATTGAAGTTCATTGCTGATCTAGAGAAATGAGCTGCAATGCAAAAATTGATTAAGTTTATCTTCTATCGAAACTCTATGTTGAGATTTATCTAAGCTACATATATTAGTATAGATTCATGTTAACATTGAGAGAGAAAAAAAAAGTTAAAATATTGAAACATAAGCATAAACTAGAGAAAATCGTATACGATATATGAATGAAATGTATAGCTACTCTATGAGATTGAGAGAGTGCATGGAGAAGCATGTTCCATCAAGGGAGTAACATCAATACCAGATAAATTTGATCTAGAAAATTCGACAAAGAAGAACCTAGAATTTCTACTATTTATGATTGGTATCTTCTACTTCTCTCTCTCTAAACTAACAAATTAGTTCTTGTACAGTTTGACTGAGACTAACACTTAAAAATAAGTGTTTTTCACTTTCATAAGGTCAGTTCGATTCTAAAGAAGTATGGTTTTTTAGTTTTTGCATTTCCATAGACTAAGAATTGACTTCTATTCTTAATAATATGAAGACTAAGTCATTTTATTTTAAACGAACAAACTGGAATGTCATATCTAAAAAATGAAGGTTTTTTCACAGATTGTCAGAACTGGAATCATGACGGTTAGTTCTCTTCTTGTTCAGGATTGAAAATGGATAGGGCTAAGACAAAAGTGGCACATAAAATTATGATAGTGATCTTGAAATGAGCACATCTTGCTCCATGAAGAGCTACAAATCCATGACTAACATTACTCATAAAATTCTAAAAAAAGGGACGAAACTAAAAACAATAGAAATCCAAAATATACAGAAATCTGAGCAGAAACTTGAAATTGTATTTACAAAATCCCAAAATAGAATGGGGAATTGTACTGACCCAACACCTGCTCGCAAAAATTCCTGTCCCCATTACTTGTGCAGCCAAAAAATCAATCTCCCCACAATATGGCTAGGCTTTGAGCACCAGTCTATGACTAACTACATCTACATCACCACCTCTTTCAGGAAAACGGGAGGGTCTAATCTGGGTCCTCCAAATAGATCTCAAGGAAAACTCAGGCAAACGGTTGGAATTGAATAGCCTCCTGTGAACTTTCATAAATAACTCTTTTTTTTGCTAGTATTTTTTAACACCCAGATTAGCACTACCTTCCATATACCATATCATGGAGAATTTATTTTAAGGCCTTTGTTGTTAGTCATAATTTTTGACATATTATTTTTGGATTTGAATCAAATGAATATTAAATGGGAGCACAGAGCAGGGAGAACGACCTCTTGTAAAACCCTAACTCAATACATTGTAGATGAATCATACTTGAAGTGCCACAACCATATAATTTTGTTTAGTTATCCATTTTCGTGCAAGCAAGGATACCGGCCATGCCATATAAGTTTTGGGTCAATAATGGAAATAAAACCAGGGTAAAAGATCATAAAATGTGCTTCGAAGATGTATTTTGTAGATAGGTTTCAAGAGAAGAATCGGAAAGATCATCGAATATGGATCTACTCACACAAAGAAGGACAAAGGATTCATTACCAGTGACACAGAGGCTAAGGGTAAAACCCTCAATTCCCATAGAAGGAAACATTATGTAGAGGGTTATTTTCCATAATCAATAAGCAATTTTATTAACAAATTATCATAATTATGATGGAAAACTAGATTAAAGATAAAAGTTGGACGACATAAGGAAAAGCATTTCTTACTGAGAAGTCTAGAAGGAAACCGCTCAAAATAGCTATGGGGTTTAAAACCTAAGAGGAAAAGTGGTGCTTTGTCCCTATCATATCTATTATACAACAAAGAAAATTAGCATTCCATAATCATTAAGTAAAAACCATCAAAATTCAAAGGAGGAAAATCAATAAAGGTTTTCTCTTTATTACTCTTGAGAACATGGGTAAAAACCCTGAGTCCATTCTTAGCTTCTAAGAGCAAGGTAAAATACTCCCAGCACCTTCCAGGAGTGAGGGGAAATACACCAAGCCATTACCGTGCAAAAAATTGACAAAAACTATTACAGGTAATGAGACTCCCAGCTAGAGTTGAATGGAAATAATAGTGTTCACACGGCAAAAACTACTACAGTAACCAGACTCCAAGCTAGAGTAGAATGGAAATAATATCGTTCACACAAAAACTCAAAAACATCCAGAAAACCAAAACCCTTAGTGATAGCGCGAAAGTTCTGCTCGAGGAAAGTGTAGAGGCCTCATGGTTGGAGCATGGATCTATTGTCATGTGGTAGAGTGGATGACCTGGATATGATCCCAACCTACCACCATTAAATCATCCTTTTTGTAATTAATGCACCAAGACCAAACACTCTTAATAACTATTTAGTGTTATAATAAATCCATATGATGTAATTATTTATTTATTATAATATGTTATATTATTACTTTATGAATATATTTTGTTTTGCATATTAATATTTGGTTATTATATAGTTTGTATATATTGTTTATTTGTATGGTTTTAGTTACTATGATTTTAATATTAATTAAATTGATAAGTTATATATATTTTTTAATTTATAGTTTTATTGTGTTAATATTAATTAATTTTATTTATTATATTAAATTTTTGATTATATATATATATATATATATTGTCAGTATATTTTAATTATTTAATTAGTAAATATTATTCTTGTATACATTGTTAATGTGTGTATATTATAATGTAGAAAAAATACTTTTATAGTTGTTTAAAAAAAATGAGAGATAGAAATGGATAAGGAGAGAGAGGGGGGAGGGAGGATAGGTGAGAGAGGGGGCTTACGAGAAGGGAGGATGGGGGATATAGGAGGGACACATATGTGGGAGAGAGAAAGAGATAGGGGAAGGGTGGTTTAGGGAGAAAGAAGGGGAAGCAGGGAAAGGGAGAGAAAGATAGAAAGAGGGATAGGGCTAGGGAGAGATAGATAGAAAGGAATAGGGGAGGGGGGGAGAGAGAAAGGGGTTACTGGGAGAGAGCGAGAGGGGGGGGGGGGTAGCTAAAGGGGGAGAGAGGGGGGGAGGTTGGGATGGGGAGAGGGGGAGAGAGAGAGAGATAGGGAGAAACATCAGGGAAGAGAGAGAAGGGGGAGTGAGGAAGGGAGAGGGATAAAGAGAGGGGCAAGGGAGGGAGATGGGGGAAGTTAGGGAAATGGGCATAAAGAGAGAGAGAAAAAAGGAGGGGGGGAACACAAAGGAGGGGGTGGGGAGAAATAGAGAGAGAGAGAGAGAGAGAGAGAGAGAGAGAGAGAGAGGATAGGTGGGATAAAGAGAAAGAGAAAGAGATAGAGGGGATGGAATGGGGAGGGAGGGAGAGGGGGGGGGAGATAGGGAGAGGGGGAAAGAATGAGATAGTGGGGGACTAGGAAAGGGAGAGACACATAGAAAGACAGGGGGGCTTAGAGAGAGGACAGAGAGAGTGAAAGAGAAAGGGGGAAATAGAGGGGGGTTAGAGTGAGAGGGGGTGGTGAGGGAAATGGGGACAGGGAGGGGGGTGTTAGGGGAAAATGGGGTAAAGAGAGATAGATGGGGGGTTAGGGAGAGAGAGGAGGGGATATTGAGAGGGGGGGGGAGAGAGAGAGAGATGGGGGGATAGGGAATGAATGAGAAAGATAGAAAGGGGGATGGGGAGAGGAAATCATAGATATAAAGGGGGGGAGATAGGGGGGGGTTACAGAAAGAGAGAGGGGGGCATATAGGGGGGAAAACATAGGAGAGAGAGAGAGAGAGAGTGGGGCGGTGGGAGAGAGGTAGAGGGGGGGTAGTTAATTAAAGGGGGGAGAGAGAGGGGGGGGGAGGGAGAGAGAAAGGGGAAAATAGAGGGGGGTAGAGAGAGAGAGAGAGAGGAGGGTTAGTTAAGGAAAGGGGAAAACAAAGAGGGGGTAGGTGGTCAAACCTTACTAGAGGAATCGAACCTGGTTCAATGGTGAACAACATGGTACTTAAACTAGTTGAGTTAGCCCTTGTGGATACAATTTCCATGAGGATTCCATGAGATTTTGCTAAGCATATAAGAACGGATTTTTCTTTTTTGTATGAGACATGTTAATACATAATATGCATATGCATTCATACATAATGTTGTGCAATATTCAAAGAACAATGCTCAAAATCATTTGAAAGAGCAATGGCATAGCACCAATTTACAAGTACAAAGTCAGTGAGGAACAATATTTCTAATGACTAATTGCCTCATACAAAGATATATTTTCTTAAGATATTAAGGAAAAACAATCTCATTATAGAGAGAGGGTTGGATGAACCACTTTCGTTAGCATTTGGCATATAACAACACAATAAATTAAAACAATAAGACAATATTCATTACCATGTCCAATCCCTCAAGTCCCCGAGACTTGGATACATAGTGCCATGGATACCCTTGCAAAGTAACGCATGTTTCTTTAAGGCATTGTTTATGGTTTGGGATGCCTCAATGGTTTATTTAGGGATAAAGGCATGCTCTTTCATTAGAATGTCATTCCCAAGGAAGCAAGACATATATATTTCTTAAACCCACCTAATTGAATCGGCATCCTTAATCATATACCAATGACACCCTCAAGAGGCCATGTGTGGTTGGGGAAGGAAACCATATTAGCCTTGGATGGATAAAATATTTCTTTAGGGCCCAAGGTTCATGTCTCTTCCACTGACCATGTCTAAGGCCTGAAGGCCCCAATACCTAGATACAAATCTCATTGGATACCCTTGCAAATTCATACATGATTCTTTGAGTCATTGTTCATGGTTCCATATTTCTCAATGGTTTATTTAGGGCCAAATGCATGGTCTAATTCTTAAGAGCATCATTCCCAAGGCCCTAAGACACTTACATACTTCTCAAAACTACATAATGGTTTTAATATCCTCAATGATAGGCCAATTATACACTCAAAATGTCGTGTGGTTGCTTGAGGCGATATTATTATCCTCAGATCTTTAGAAGATTCCTTTAGTGGTAGATGTTGAAGTCTTCTCCCTTAACCATGTCCAAGGCCCCAAGGCCCCAAGACATGGATACATAGTGGAATGGATATCCATGCAAGGTCATGTATGGTGCTCTAAGAATTTTTCATCACTCTAGATGGCCCAATTGTTTATTTATGGTCTAGATTCCCCAATTCTTTCTTTGGTGCCAAAGACATGGTTTTTTTCCCTAAAACACCATTCCCAAGGCCCTGAGACATGTTGATACTACTCAAAACCAAATAGTTGAAATGACATAACCAATCATAGGCCAATGATACGCTCAAGAGACCATGTGTTTTTAGTAGAGGAAATCTTCTTAGCCTTAAATGGATAGAAGAATCATTTAGAGCTTGAGATTGGGGTCTCCTCTAGTAACCATGTGTAATCCCGCAAGGCCACAAGACCTATATACATAGTGTCGTGTATAACCCTATGAAGTAATCAATGGTGCGTTTAGGTAGTGTTCATGTCTCTACATGCCTCAACAATTTTTTTAAGGACAAAAACATGGTATGCTTCCATAGAGCATAATTCCCAAGGGATTAAGACATGTACATACTACTTAACACCACACAATGGCAACAACATCCTCAATCATAGGCCAATTATACAAATTAGGAGGTTGTGTGTCGTTGGTGGAGGAAAACATCTTACCCTTAGATGCCTACAATATTCCTTTAGAGGCAAAGTTTCAGGTATCCTCCACTAACCATGTTGAAGGCCCCAAGGCCACAACACTTTGATACATAGTACAATGGATACTCCTACGAAGTCATGTATTGTGCTTTGAGGAATTATAATTCATGGATTATAATCTTGTCCATGCCAAGGCCCTAGTACCCATACCTAGTGCTAAAAAACTCCTAATGGCACACATATCTCAATTTGAGGGAAAACATGCTATCCAAAGGTATTATACATTGAGACATTATTATTGGCCTTGCGTGCCTAGAGATTCCTTTAGGGGATAAGGCTTGGGTTTCCTCCTTTGACAATGTTGAGGCCCCTAAAATTATATCTAATTATCAAAACCTCCTAAAGGTGATGACATCCTCTCTTTGAGGCGAAGGATAGCATAGGCTAGTGATGTGTGTTTCTATAAAAAAAATTTCATGGCTCTGGATACCTCAAAGCTTCCTCTAGGGAAAAAAGCATGTGATTCCTTCCTTAATTAAGTATAGAGCCTCAATACCCCTAACTACTATTCAAAACCGTCTAATGGCATAGACATCCCTACTCAAACACTAAATATACTCTCAATAATCCATGTGTGTTTGTTCAAATTCTTCTTCTTGGCCATGGATTCTTAAAATGCTTTTTTAGGGATTAAGGCCCAAGTTTCTCCCTCAAGAATATCTAGGGCACCCAAAACCCATAACAAGTTGTCAAAAAATTCTAATGGCACTAATGTCCCCACTTAAATGAATAATATGCTCTTGGGAGGTCATTTGTGGTGGTTGTAGGCATTGTTATTAGCTAGAGATGCCTAGAATTTACTTTATGACCTAAATCCCACTCTTTTCTCCCCAACCATGTCTAAGGTGTTGACACCTATAATTAGTCTTAAAATTCTCTATGTGCCACAAAAACCCCACTCTTGGCTATAGATAGCTAGAGGACTCCTTTAGGTCCTAAGGACCAATTTTCATTCCTTAACCATGTTTAGAGCCCCAATACCCATACTTAATGCTCAAAAAATTCTTACCAATGCCCATATTCTGATTATAAGGACAAATATCCCCTCAAGAGGTTAGATTTGGTGGTTGGAGACATCATTGTTATACCTATAGGCTTAAAAGTTTCCTATATATCCTAATGCATGAGATTCCTAAACAAACCATGGTTAATACCTCAACACCTAAACCTAGTGCTAAAAAACTCCTAATGGTTCCCATATCTCCACTTGGTGGCAAAGGATACTCTCAGGAGATCATGTGTGATGTTTCAACGTGATGTTATTGTCCCTACCTACCCATATCCCAACTTGGAGGAAACTAATAGTCTCAGGAGATTGAGTGCAATGGTTCAAGGTTATCTTGAAGTAGGCTACGTAAAAGATTGTTTTAAATACTAAGGATTAGGTTCCTCTCTTATCCATGTCTACGGTCCCACGACCCATCCTTGGTGCTAAAAATATTCTAATGGCTCCATTTTACTACTTAGAGGCCAAATATCCTACATAGAGGCCATGTGTGGTAGGTTAATGGTTTATTCATGGCCCTTCAGTTTCAAAGGCTACATTTTAGGACTAAGGTTAATGTTTCATCACTCTATCTTTGTTTAGGCCTTAATATGTACACATAGTCCTCAAAATACCATAACGGTTCCAATATGATCTGTTGAGGGTGAAGGATCCCCTTGAGAGGCCATTGCGTTTGTTCAAGGCATTTTTATTAGCATTGGAAGCACTAGAAAAATAACCCTTTAGGGCCTAAGGCCTAGGTTTCCTCCATTCAGCATGTTCAAGGCCTTATGAACAATACCTTTTGCTCAAAAATTCATAATCGTGTCCACATCACCATTTTGAGGTCAAATATCCCCTTGATAGGTCATGTGTTTTAGCTCAAGGAATCATTATTGGGACTATATTCCATTAATACGCATTTAGTGGATTAGGATTAGGCATTGTCTACCAACCATGTCCAAGGCCCCGAGATGCATACTTGGGTCAAGTATATGCTCAACAAGTTGATGTGTGGTTGATCAACGCATTGTTCTTTAACCTAAATGCATATACCTTTACTTTACGGAATAAGGCCTAACTTTCCTTCCTTAATCATGTTCTAGGCCTAGAGACCCATACCTAGTATCCCCACTTGAAGGTGAGGATAATCCTGAGAGGTATTAGGTGGTGGTTTGAGGTATTTTTGATGGCCACGAGTACCTAAAATATTTATTTGGATTCATATCCCCGCATTTCCTCCCCAAACCATGTCAAATTACTTGAAATCCATACCTAGTACTCAAAATATTCCAATGGCTCCTTTATCCCACTCAAAAGAAAATGATACCCTTTAGAGTTTCTATGTTGTAGCTTGAGTTGTTGCTCTAAGCCTTAGATAATTAGCAGCTTCCGTTATGGCCTAAGTTTTCGGTTTTCTCCCCCAACCTTGCTTTCAACTCTGAGACCCATACATAATGTTGAACAACTTCTTAATGTCATCAACATCCCACTCTTAGGTGAAGGGTATCTTTTAGAGGTCGTTTCTGGTGGGTTGAGGTGTTGTTCTTGGCCCTTTATGCATAAAAGTTTCTTTTAGGGTGTAAATAAAATATTTTATGTCTAGACGATGCTCATAATCTTGAGACCCATATCTACTATTCAAATCCTTCTAATGTAATTAATATCCCCTCTAAGAGGTGAAATATCCCCCCAATATATCATGTGTGGTGATTCAAGCCATTGATATGGGCCTTGGGTGTATAGAATTTTCCTTTAGGGCCTAAGGCCTATGTTTCCTTTATTTACCATGTCAAAATCATCGAGACCCATGTCTATTGCTCACTTCCTCCCACTGGAATTGGTATCTTAAATCATACGTCAAGCATACCCTCAAATGGTTTTGTATAGTCATTTGAAGTGTCTTTCTTGACCATATATTCTTGAATAGTTCATTTAGTATCTAAAGTTCAAGTTTCCTCCCTTGTCCTTGTTTAGGGCCCCAAGACCCATGCCTAGTCCTTAAAACCTTGCAAATTCCACCAATATCTCTATTCTAAGGCCAAGAATCCCCTTGAGAAGTCATGTATTGTGGTTGGAGGTCTCTACATATCTATTAGCCTTAAATCCCTAAATGCATCATTTAGCGCCTAAGGCTTGGTTTCCTCCCTTAACCATGTAAATGACTCCTAGTCCCATCTGTACTTATCAAAATTTCATTTAATAGTATTGATATCCACAAACATAGGCTAAGAATACCCTCACAAATCCATGTATAGTGGTTTGAGATGCTTTTATTGGCCAGATATGTTTATAAGATTCTTACAATACTTCAAGTAGAAGTTTCCTCCCTCAACTATGTCTAGGGCCCCGAGACCCTACATAATGCTCAAATATTCCTAATGAAACTAATACCCATCAAACAATTTGATAACTAATTATTACTATTAATAAAAAACGTCATCATTCAAACAAAATTAAATTTCAACTTGAAAACACTTTTATCACCATCTTTATAATCTTAATAAATTAAAATTGATTATCTTTGATTATCTTTCAATAATAATTTTATAAAGTGCATATATTTATTTATTTAAAATGACAATAATATAAAAAGTAAACAATTGAATCAATTATATGTGTGTGTGTGTGTGTGTGTATGTGTGTTTGTTAAGAAGCATGGTATTAAAAACATTTATTTGCTTGAATAAAATAAAAAATAAATCATTGAAGTGAGTTATTTAAAAAAATAATTACTTGTAAATTTGTTATATGGTTGGTGCAAACCCTCATAATTAAAATTTATTTGTAAGTGTCAATGTGGAAAATGACTTAAAACCCCCATATTATACTTATCAAAGTATCATACACCACTTCTCTAATTAACACATATTATGATGTGGCATGCCATTTCCAATAAGATTAACAAATACTAATATCCCCATATTAACACCATATAATATAAGTGCCACTAACTTGTGGTGATAAAGATGGATTTCAGCTAGTGATTAAGAACCTAATAATGATACTAATGTCCATTAACAAATTTAATAAGCTCAACATAAAAAATTTCAATTGAATAATCAAATTTAAATTTAAATAATTTTATTACTACTTTATAATGTTAATAATTAAAAAATGCTTATTTTTATTATTTGCCAAGATTAAGAGTGCTAAGTATTTATTTTATAAATAATATTAAAAATACATAATTGAATTGAATTGAAACATGTGAATTTATTTCTTTAAATAGTATAAAAATAAGAAATTGAATTTGTGGGATTGTGGCGCAAAAACTCATAAGAGTTAGTCTTGATCATTGATTTGAATGAAAAAAATTACAATAATTAAATTAAATTATTTAAAAAATAATTATTTGTAAAATACTAAGTTGTGTTTATGGTGAAAATCCTCATACATAAATCCTACATGTACATGTCCATGTGACAAATAATTATTAGCACCACTTTATGGTACTTGCCAACATGACATTTCTCTTAATATACACCAGCATAGATCCACATCCTAGGCTCTATCAAGCGCCTAGAGGGATCAAATTTCCCAAGGAAACCTTGTATTATTATTTTTTGTTACTTTGTATTATTTTGTTACTCGACAAACACTCTAAAATATCATATTTACTTTTAATTTGTATTAAAAGTAAAAAGTAAAGTTTCTAGTTTAAGTCTCATATTTACTTTTTACTTTGTAATATTCTATTTTTTATGACAGACATAATATTTATCACCTAATCCTAAACTCTAAAGTCTCTAGTTTAAGTCTCATATTTACTTTTTACTTTGTATTTTTTTTGTTTAGGGCGGACATAATATTTATTACTTTTACTTTGCATTATTCTTTTTTGTTTACTTTGTATTATTTTGTTATTCACTTACAAGATCTCCCTCATACAAATGTTATTTATGGCCGACAATATCTTATCACCTAATCCTAAACTCTAAAGTCTCTAGTTTAAGTCTCATATTTACTTTTTACTTTGTATTTTTTTTGCTTATGGCCGACATAATATTTATTACTTTTACTTTGTATTATTCTTTTTTGTTTACTTTATATTATTTTGTTATTCCACAAACACTCGACTTACAAGATCTCCCTCATACAAATGTTATTTATGGCCGACAATATCGTCGACAAACACTTGACTAACAAGATCTCCCTCATACTGGGCTGTAGAGCTTCTCGGTGCAATGAGTAAAAACATAATTTCCAATAAACATTAACACCATTTTAACACCAAAAAATATATGTGGTGCTAATACCACCACCTTAACACCACAAAATGTAAGTGGAAATAACACCACCTTAACACCACAAAATTGTGAATGGTGCTAATAACACCACTTTAACACCACTTTAACACCATAAACTATAAGTGGTGCTAAAAGATGGAGTTGTGTTATTGTATGAATACAAAGTCCATGTAGATATGTAATTCCCAATTGAGAAAGTACAGATCGTTCTACTTCCAGCTTAGCGGTCAATTAGAAAGTAATGCACAATTTGTATATATATCTCTGTCTGAGTATTATCTCTTGATCGTGTTGTATTATCAATATAAAAGTCGTGTAGATCTGGTACTCATTTTCGAAGGAAGCAGATCGTATTCCCCTCTGAGTTTGGTCGTGGAAAGAATAAATCGTATTTATTTT
The DNA here is from genome assembly GCA_027924585.1 of Larix kaempferi. Taxonomy (NCBI): domain Eukaryota; kingdom Viridiplantae; phylum Streptophyta; class Pinopsida; order Pinales; family Pinaceae; genus Larix; species Larix kaempferi. Next base: position 2,799,264 of record BSBM01000764.1, on the reverse strand, counting down.
TGTAGACTGAATTTCTGTTTGTTGGAGCGACTTTCCTTTAGGATTGAACCTCTCTGAGTTAGATATACTCTGTGGATGAACGAGAGCTCAACGCCCTCCTATTTACTAAGCGGTAGCCGTTTTTGAGCTGGAACTAATCGTCCCTGCCCACGGGAAGAACACTTCCAGATATTTAGAATTAATAAATGTGTATGCCCTTCTAAGAGCTAGACTATAATAATTTCTGAGTCCAGTAGACGAGCTGAACTTAAGTCGCTTCTATTTATTAACTGAACTTACCCTTGATATTTAAAACCATGAATTTAATTACATTCTGGAAATACCAACCTGTAAAGATTAGAGCGCAATTGGTAGTTGAAAAGAACTTAGATCATGATCTTCTAGTTCGCTTGTTTTTGTTTGTTATATTAAAAACATATCTATAGCTGCTTTAACTTATGGGCTAATTGGAAACATTTTTAATCCTTGATTATATCGAAATCAATAGCTTACCTAAGCCCATAACAGGGCATATTTTCGTGTAAACTGATATCGACAATAAGTTATATGATTCTAATTTACCCCCTTGTGTTAAAGAGCTCCGGTAGGTACTCCTCCCCGCAATTGTCTGGACCATAGCCCTGATACTACGGGTGCATCGCGGAAGTAAATCATGGGCATAACTCATCACCCCTATCATTAACGATCAAGAAACAAGCTCCACCCATTGTACAGAATAAGGAATCTTATGTCCTTAAGAGTTCTCACCAATCGGACTTGAACCGACACCTGTACTTACCTTGTATCTGAGATTTGTACGAAGCTGTAAATGCTTACAAGTTTAATCTAAGAATTTATAAGGTTTAAGAATTGATTAGGGTATGTGTAAAACTATCAAAATGCAGTTCGTATTTGATTATATTAAGGATGGAGAATGTTCATGCACATGCATCGTTGGTAGTTGTACTTAATATGGAAATTTTAGATGTACCGATCTGATTGAATGTAATTTATATATGTCATAAGGATGGATATCATAAGCAATTATAGTATTATAACGAAGGACAAGGTATACATCAATTAGTAATCTTAACTAATGTTATAGAAAGGGAGGATGCATGTATTGTGGTAGCTGTTAAGATAAAAAGTGTACTTATTCATAATTTGTTGTATAAGATTAATGATTTGTTGTGCAATATGGTATTACAATTGAATGACAAGATATACATCAAATGGTAATCATAACTACTATTATAGTAGAGGAGAATGTAGATATTCTTCTGGTTAGAATAAAAGTTGTACTTATTCATAAGCTTTTTGAACTATTTTTATCATAGTTAAGAAAGAGCATCCAAAGATATCTAAGTTATTAAAATAACCTCCATCCTATATGTTTTTTTATTTTCTCACTATGTCACTGAACTGAATTATATCCCTTAAGAAACAAAATCCACACCTTAAATGGATTAGCTAGCAAAAATTGAAATTTTTTAACACAATATCAATTAATTCGAAAATTCAAATTACTTTGAATACAGATTGATTACAATATATCTGCGTGTCTGCAGGTATAAAAAATATAAATTACTTTGAATACAGATTGATTACAATATATTGTAGATTACAATATATCTTCCTGTCGGCATGTATAAAAATATAGGAAAACAAGGTCTAGAATGCCAGCGACAAGCAAATCAAAACCACATCTCAGAGAACCAGAAAAGTGGAAGTGGCAGTCTTTGATTGGGTAGACTGGGTTGGATTGTTTGCAGATTTTTAACAGTACGTTTGGACATCCCTTTCGATACTGATATGTGCCTCTGTGCCTCTATTATTCTCCTGTGCAGTCTTCGAAGAGACTGGATCTGTTTAACCAGTTCTTGCAATCATACACTGAGCATAAAGCCTGCAAGCAAGAGATGGCCAAAAGTATCGCTGCAACTACAAGAGTTAGGAATTGCCACAAGTCGAATATGTGTTTCTTCACAAACTTGACCACAGCAACTTTCCATTTTTTGTTATAATATCTATTTACATCCTTTATAACTTTCTCAAGAAATTCAACTTTTGTGATCTGAACGCACCTACCCATGCTGTTCCAGAGGCTCGCAACCTCTCTGTCGCTTTGGAGGTCGTTGGAGATAATTCCGATCTCTCTCAACAATCTCACATCTTCTTTGTTGTCTATTATCCCGTTCATGAAATCAGTGTAGCGTGTGAAGACCAGCGCACCGGGAGCCGCAGAAGCTTCGAATGCCACCAGATTTCTCAGGATTACCTCCGTGTTGCTATCAAACTTTACTCTGGGTAGGTAAAGCATCGCGGTCTTCTCATCAAATTGTATTGTGGTGAGGTTACCATCCGTAGGGAGGAATTGGATTCCCACAGAGTGTAAATCGGCGACGGATGGAATAGCTAGTTCGTCTCGCGTGGGCGGTATGAGCTTAACGAGGTATTTTTCGCCCTTACCCTCCTCGTCTCCCGTCATTTCTTGGTCGTTAGGTTTGATGGTATCTCTTTTGACAAGAAAAGTCAAGGGTCTTATGTTCAGTGCTCGTCGATGCAACTCGGTTAGAAAACGAAGGGGGCGAACGTTTAGAGATGAGAGAGCCTTCCATAGCAAAGTACTGAAGGCTTGTCTTATGGTTGAAATGTCTACTGTGTCAGGCGACTCGCTCTGATCTTCTTCATCACTTGGATTAGGATTTTGATTGTTGGAAACACTAGGAACGATGGCGTAGTACAGCACCTCTAGGACGTGCCCTCTCTCGTTTATATGGAAATTTGAGTCGCCCGGCAACTTGAAAGTGAAAGGGGATAATTCTTGGCAAACAAGCCTTAGCAGCTTGGAGAGCCTCTCCTCTGCCTTGACTCTAGAACCCATCTGCAATTCCAAAATTTTGTGCATTAGAAAGAGCGGCAGCTGATTTTCCAACATCATCAGATCTCTGAAAATAGTGTTGTGGGCAGCGCTGGTGCCACTGAGATGTAAGACTCGTCCCAGCTGCTTGAATTCCTCATTAGACGTTTCGTTGGCATGTCTAACATAAAACTGCAAACATTCAAGAAGGAAGACGGTGTCCGGAGCCATGAGCAATGCCAAAGATTCTTCCTTATAGTCGATGAACTTTTGATAGCAGCTCCGAATTTGCAAGTCGTGCTTCTTAAACTCCTCCACAACGAGGGACTGAAACATGCCTCGTTTGTTGATTCTTTGCTCAATTCTGTGAACAGCTGCCAGTTTGTAGCGCTCCATCTCATAGAGCTCAGATTTCCAGTGGTGATAAGGGCCGATGGAAACGGATTGAGGAATGTACGCTTCCAGCTTCAGTACCAATAACTCTTTGGGCACATTAAACACAGATGCACAGAAGTTCGCCTCATCTTCGTGTTGCAATATATCCAGACATTTCTTCATTTGAATAACCCAACCATTCTCGTCAAACTTCGGTTGAACAACGTTAGTGTTGGATTCCATGTTTCAGGTTTGGAAAAATGGAGCCGGTACAAAATTGTTTAGAAATGTTGGTAAATATGTGAGAAAAAGAAAGACAAAAGTTAAGACATGTACGAGACTAGAGTGGCTGCGCGCTCTGGCTTATATGCAGGATAAATACATTCAAGGGAGGTAGTAGAGGGTAAACACTTTCTATGGAGGTGGTGGCGGCAGGGATTGAAATTTGACAGGCAATTTGCGTGGCAAATACGATCGAAACAAAGACCCGTTACCAATACGTCTAATAAGTAGACATAACCGTCAAATTTGGGACGCAGGATCAATTTCAAATTCCAAACTTGGTGGCGGACAAGCACTCCCCTCTTACAACGTTTCCGTGTCAGCATATGAGTCGTAGAGGCTATTCCAACAGTGTGACAGCTATCTAACTGTTGTTATTAATATTACAAATGGTGTGGTGTACTTAATCGTTGGGCGTTGATGATGTAGGGTTGTTATCCTAATTACTATTTCAAGAAAGGTTGTCACCCAAAATCTTGCCCTTCCCGGCTTCTCTAGAAGTGCGCTGACTATCTTGAATTAAGCGTATGATTTCATCTCCTTCTTGTCTGGTTTGATCTTTTGTGGGTTGTTCCTGTACATGGTCGTCATCACTTCAGTGACGCATTTGATATCATCTCCCAGATTAAATTTCTGGAGGCTATTCAAAGGACAAGGTCGTGAATTGGAGGTTCACGTCGACTTACCGGGTGTTGTGTATAATGTCTTATGTGGATGAAATTGCTAGCCGTTGATTCTGCCCATCCAACGGGAATGCAGAAAGGTTAAAAAAAAAGAGTCAACTGTTAACTTTGCTGCATGCCAGTTGGATCGGCAGAATCAGCAACCGGGATAAGCTCTACGGAAAAGTTGTTTCGGTGAAGCGTGAAAATATTGGACACTCCCGAGTCCCGGGTGAAGCTGTCCAATAATGGCCAACGAGATCTTTAAGCATTAATTTGTTTTTGTTTTTCGTTGCGTGCGTTTGATTCTTGTTGACCTTTATCTTAGAATTGCTCTTTATTTATACGAGCTGTCATGTGAAACAGCCCTGGAATTTGACGTGCTGTAAGAGGTATTGAGCAAATTGGAACGTACTTTACAGGTAAAATTATTTTCCATACATCACCGTATACATGTGAGATAAAATGTGGACCGTCAATTTGACGTCTAATGGTGTGCATCAAACGTCAAAATTACTAGTACCTATCTAGCGCTTGGAAAACCTACCTGGCACTTGGAAAGTAGGTAGTGGCATGTGGCAAGTGCAACCGTAGTTTACCCGCGGGCGGCAAGTGCAACTTAAGTTTAAAGTTAACCCCAAATTTAATGTGCCATGGCACTTGGCAGTGTGCACTGAGACCGCGGTCCGCCACACGGTGAACGGTTTGAAACTTGAGCATTGGTGCAAATTGCAATTAAATGATCTTACCCAACACGCTGGTAGTAGGTACAATAGGGTAATGCAAGTTAATGGAGGTAATTGCTAGGTTTGGTAGTTGTTGGATGCAGCATGTCGGCTACAACTTTCCCTTCAAGTTGTATTAGAGGCAAAGCCACCGGTTGCTCAATTTACCGAGTAAACTCGATTGAGGCCGCCCCATTCCTCCTCCCCGTTTGGGTGAAACATAACCAATACAACTTTCCCTTCAAGTTGTATCAGAGGCAGAGCCACCGGCTGCTCAGTTTACCGAGTAAACTCCATCGAGGCCACTCCATTCCTCCCCGTCCGGGTGAAACGTAATCAGTGGCCAAATGTGAGTCGAAAGATTGCTAATTTGTGAGTGCCTAACAAGGTATAAGTTTATAACTGTTACAAGTGGGGGTTTATGAGTAACTGCATGGCAGCTATCTTCGGAGTGTTAAGAGACTTAGGAAGAGTTGAGACTTTGGTCACAGAGAGGAAGCTAAAAACTTGGAGGTTGCAGACCAGTGGAAAGAGGTTTCCTTGTTCTGGTTTTGCGAGAGGAATCTCAATTTCTGTCGGTTTTCATCAAGCATACCAGCATAAGCAGGTAAGCATTTGCAACTGCTCCCGTTCTATTACCCTATGCTTAGCTATTTTAAAAAATTAATTCTGGTTCAAAATTAATTTTGCTTCTCATTAGACCTTCCCTATGCGGCTGCACCCAACTGCATTGTTTTTTTTCAGACAGCAGTAGGATTATGATATTTACTCTCCTCTCGCTTTCACGTTGAATATTCCTGGTATCTCTTTTCAGGAAGTCTATTTCTTTAGTGGGACTCGATTTCATGCCTCCTCTGCGCAAGGAAGAAGAGTCGAGGCTATTCTTGAGAAGCCGCCTCATGGCGCCAACTAGACACATAGCGGGGTTAGCCCTGAACTGCATGCAAAAGGTCATATGGGCCTCCAGGGCTTCTTCTATGCCAATAAGTCGATCCAATCTGCAGAGCTCGTCTTTCACAAATTTGCTACAGAGGTAGCAGATCCACCGCCCACAAAACTGTTGTCGCACGCGGGCTTACAGTCGGCGTGCACTCCTCTGTCAGCCTGCAACACTCCAGCCCGCACGCTGCGCATTCGACCTCGGAGCTCTCGGAATTATTCAAACTCGCCATCTTAGAGATGTAGACTCTAGAGGCCGGGAGTCCTCTCATGAGGCGCTCGTCTCTGCCATGTAACCCTCCAGTGAAAGTACTCAGTTTTTAAAGCCATCTTAGGCTCTCTATTACCAGTAGGTTCATTTTCGTTTTCCCAAGACGTCATTCTTAGATCCGAAAATCGAGCCCTATTCGACCATCTTTTTCTCTGGGCATGATTTTACAAAGACATTTCATTTTCAGTTCTTTGAAAGGTCAAATTCGTTGTGTTTTCGTTCTTTTTGCATTCGGCGTCACTTGAAAGCCTGACTAATTGGTATAAGGCACGATTTGCCACGAAGATGAGGTTTTCTCTCATTTGTGCAGTCAAATTTGTGTTTAAAAGAGAGGCGTATTGATGGCGAGAGTCAAATTTGCCACGGCTATCTAAAATCTGAGCCCAAATCCATCAACAGTGAATTGTTGATTCATCATTAAAAGCATATTTACATTTTGGGAACCACTTGAGTCTCACGATTTCGATCTTGTGCATGATAGGGGTCGATTTCTCAATGGAGGTCTATGGTAAATATATATTTACCATAGAGATCAATGATATATGCCCTCCTACTTAACTAAATATAGTTCAGCAAAATTTTATGAGATTTTCATTTCTTGATCTTAAAAAATATACTTCAATTTTATATTTTTAAAACAAACCGCTACCATAGTAATGGAAGACATTAATGCACACTAATACTTCATCTTTAATTTTCAATAACTCACACAAATACTTCAAGTGCTTCAAGTGAATTTACGGTGCATCTAGATTATAGTGAAAGATTCAATATGTACATGACTTTTTAATTTTATAATCAGAAAAATAAATATATAGAGATTATATGGATTCTACTAAAATTATGCGATTTAAAAAAATAATAGTCTAACAATGCTCATACACAGAGTTAATTTAATATTCGTCAATATTAGAAAAATAAATTGTGTTGGCATCATCTTGGCAAAAACGATTTACTTTCTCCATGTCAAAATCCTTTAAGAAGTTCTTTCAGCCTATATACTTGGAAATGGTTTTGATTATTCGGCAACTAAAATATTTTTAAATTACCCACTTCTCATTTTTAGAAAGAGGCAAACTGTTTATATTCAATAAAACCGTTGATCTGTGAAGAGTTGTTTGGTTTCGGCACCCAAGACTCACTACTAGTACCAGGCACAAACTACAGTTATTAAAGGCGAGCTTACTTCACCTCTTGCCGCTTGGTTGATGGTTTTCGATAATTTCCCTCCCTTTGGTTGGGCGAGCAGTCGCTTCCCTCAAATAAATCCATCATGCGTCACGAGGTTTGGGTCATTTATAGGATTCCTTATTGCTGCCCATGACATCTTTGTAGGATACCAACGTCAAAAATTCAAAACAAATTATTGAAATTGACATGTCATAAAAATGCAAACAAATTTGAAGTTCATGAATTTACAGCAAACGTAAAGCGAAAGGCATGGAAAATATAAGACCATCATCAAATTTCCTGATGACAGGCAAAGTAGATTTGAAATTCGAGGCCTGATGTGAAACCCATATATTTTTTAATTTAGTTGTATTATCATATTAATTTCATTATTCCCATCATTATTTTAATAATGGTTAAACAAGTTACTAATTTAATTATATATATATATATATATATATAGGTGAAAAATGGTTGCATTATGTTAAAGATATATATGGGTTGGTGCAAGTTAATGCTGGCTACTCATGATGCGTTAGTCGCAATGGACTTCTGGAAAAACATAAATCTGAACGTCAAAAAGCAATATTAGAGCTACCTACACAACTTTTTGAAATATGGCGCAAGAAGATCAAACGTAGAAAATCGGATTACCTTCCGGAATATATAAATATTATTTATGGAAATTAAGTATAACTCCCAAAAAATGGGGTTCTCCTAAGGTTGGTATGTTATTTTTTTTTTAAATATAATGAATATGTTTGCGTTAGCCCTCTGGTTCGGTATTCAAATGGTGGAGTTTTTGTTAAAAAAATTATATACATTCGTAGATAACAGGCCATTCTAGTGCGGCGTTATTTTTCCATATTTATTTATGTTAATTTTATTTATTTTTTAATTAAGGAAGTCAACACATCCCTAAAATGATTAGGTCGAGCGTTAGACCTCGATATCATGGTCTTAACCTAATCAATCAACAATTTTTTTTTAGGATATATGTTTTTGTGTGTACTCGTGCGGGTTTTTTTTCCGTTTTCAAAATAGGTGAGCCAATAAAAAGCTATAGACGGAATAAATAACCTACTCTTTGTGTAAGTTGACGTTAGTGCAATTGAATTTAACTAAAAAATAGGAACAAATAATAGTTTTAATAAAAAATTACATATTCGGAATCTGCACACATAGTTCTACAAGTGTGTGCAATTTCATTAGCAGTGGACAAGTGTAGCATAGGCAGAATCATGCTCGAAACAGAAAAAGCTATAGAATAAGATGTATTTTGTTATAAGATGTATTTTTTTATATGATTATATGTATTTTGGCAACCCGAACCTAAAACCATAGCAGCCAAGTCATCCACCACGTTGGTGGGAAACGAATTACCCGCCAAAATTTAAAAACTAAACTGGCGCGTGCGCGTGTATTTAAAAAGTGCATATGCACACAATGGCGCGTACGCATCCAAATGTGCGTATGCGCAAAATGCTGTGTGCACGTTGTTTTTACTAAAGTTTGAAATTTGTCATAGTGATTAAATAATTTTTTTAATTATATATATTTTTAATAATTAATAATGTTTTAAATTGAATTAAATTAAATTTATATGATGATGAGGAGGAGGAAGATGGGGATGAGGAGGAGGAGGAGGAGGATGGGGATGATGAGGATGAGGATGATGACGATGATGTTGATGACGAGAATGAGGATGATGATGTTGATGATGATGAAGATGATTATGATGATGATGATCATCATCATCATCATTTTCAATCATCAACATCATCATCATAATCATCTTCGTCATCATCATCTTCTTCATCTTCGTACTCATCTCCATCATCATCCATCATCTTCATCATCATCATCTTCGTCATCATCATTATCAATGATGATGATGAAGAAGATTATGATGACGAAGATGTTGATGATGATGTTGACGATGATGATGACGATTGAAAATGATGATGATGACGAAGAAGAAGAAGAAGATGATGATGATGATGATGATGATGATGATGATGATCCTGTCAATGATGATGATGTTGATGATGATGAGGAGGAGGAACTAGGTGATGACGACGATGATGACGATGGAGATGATGATGATTATGATGATGACGATGATGATGATGTTGATGATGAAGATGATGACCAAGATGATGATGACGATGATGATGATGTTGATGATGAAGATGCTGACCAAGATGATGATGATGATGATGATGATGATGATGGGGATGAGGATGAGCATGATGATGATGATGAGGAATTGGGTGATAATGATGATGATGATGATGATGATGATGATGATGATGGATGCTGATGAAGATGATGATGATGATGATGATGTTGATGATGAAGATGATGGCCAAGATGATGATGGTGATGATGATGAGGATGGGGATGATGACGAGGAAGTGGGTGATAATGTTGATGATGACGATGGGGATGATGATGATGACATGGATGATGACGATGACGAGGACGATGATGATGAAGATGATGATGATGATCATATTCGTCATCATCAGCATCATCATCTTAATCTTCGTACTCATCTTCATCATCATCCATCATCTTCATCATCATCATCATTATCAATGATGATGATGAAGAAGATGATGATGTTAACGATGATAATGATGATTGATAATGATGATGATGATGATTGATGATGATGATGATGACGAAGAAGAAGATGATGATGATGATGATGATGATGATGATGTTGATGAGGAGGAGGAACAGGGTGATGACGATGATGATGATGATGGAGATGATGATGATGATGATGATGATGACAATGATGATGATGTTGATGATGAAGATGATGATGATGTTAATGATGAAGACGATGGGCAAGATGATGATGATGATGATAATGATGGGGATGAGGATGAGGATGAGGATGAGGATGAGCAAGTGGGTGATGATGATGATGATGACGATGATGATGATGTTGATGATGAAGACGATGACCAAGATGGTGATGATTCTGATCATGGCGATGATGATGATGGGGATGATGATGAGGATGATGATGATGATGAGCAAGTGGGTGATGATGATGATGATGATCATATTCGTCATCATCAACATCATCATATTGATCTTTGTACTCATCTACATCATCATCCATCATCTTCATCATCATCATCATTGATAATGATGCTGATGACGCAGATGATGATGATGATGTCATCATTGACGAAGATGATGATGATCATGATGACAAAGATGATGAATGATGATGAAGATCATGATGATGAAGTTGATGATGATGATGTTGATGATGAAGATGATGGCCAAGATGAGGATGGGGATGATGACAAGGAAGTGGGGGATAACGATGATGATGACTATGGAGATGATGATGATGACGTGGATGATGATGATGAGGAGGATGATGATGAGGATGATGATGATGAAGATGATTATGATGATGAGGAGGAGGAGGAGGAGGATGAGGATGATGATGGTGATCATATTCGTCATCATCAACATCATCATCTTCATCTTTGTACACATCATCATCATCATCATCTTCATCATCATCATCTTCATCATCATCATCATTATCAATGATGATGATGAAGAAGATGATGATGATGATGAAGATGATGAAAAAGATGATGGATGATGATGATGTCGATGATGAGGATGTTGATGATGAAGATGATGACCAAGATGAGGAGGAGGAGGAGGAGGAGGAGTAGGAGGAGGATGAGGAAGTGGGTGATAACGATAATGATGATGGTGGTGATGATGATGATGACAAGGATGATGACGATGACGAGGATGATGATCATGAGGATGATGATGATGATGCTGACGATGACGAAGATGATTATGATGATGATGAGGAGGAGGAGGTGGCTCCTTGTAGAGGGATAGTGTCAAGGATTCTATGTGTTATTGATGATGCGTGAGGTCTAGAATTTTCAATTAAGGCCCAGGTGGAATTCAATTGAGCTCATTATGTTTTAATAAGATCTCGAGGAACTAGTTTTCATTCTTCGATGATGTCCAATGCTTTTCAACACATCCACGGTCTTGCATGGTAGGCCGAGGATGCATTCATGGCATTTGATCTTTACAAAATATGTGTTTTGTCAAAATGAAATTCAAATTGCCTCTTTGATGAATCCTCCTCTACAAGACTTTATTTATTACATGAATGTCACAAACTCAAGGAAACTCTAAACAACACTCAATGGCATGCGACTATAACCACAAACCAAGTAGAGGTTGATTTTATGCATTGATATAGAGAGGTGGCAGTAGGCACACAATATGGAGAAACAATGAGTTATAAAAAAACATTTGGACCAAAGTACCACAATGCTTATTAATAAAATTTAAAAAAACAATTTTTGGCCCAGGAATTGTGGTTTATCACCACGTTTCTCTTCAACAGTCGCCATCAAAATACGTATAAAAATAACATCTCTTTACATCCTCTTCCTTTTAAATCCTCATCGCATAGTAATAAATAAGGATTATTATGCATGCACATCCTCACCTTACAATGTCGATTGGGTCAAGGCGCATAGACAACCATAAATGATCAAATGTGTCAAAGAGTAAGCCCTTCCAATAAAAATTAAGACCCACCCTTCAAACTTTAACACCAAGTCCAATTTATGCAAATATTTTCAAAGTGGGGGAAGGTTTGGCATTAAATGGTGTAAATGTTGGGGAATAAATGGTTTAAACATTATATAGGGGTGCGTGCACAGGTTTGGGCGCATGCACACTCCTCACATGTATGCATGAAAAACACGCGTGCGCGGCCCTATTACTAGTTAAAAAAAACAGAGTTCTTTGTTTCCCAGGAATTCTACCAAAAACATGGGTTTCACTTCTTCCGCGGGTTTCAAGCTCTCACAGGTTGCTCATTGGCTCACACTCATTGATATTTTGGACACTCTTTGATCTATTGGACACAAAATCACCCTTGGAATCTATCAAACATCTTTAGTGTTCTTGGAATCTAGTGGATTCATTCAAGCTACCAGTTTCCATTACAAGTGGAGATCATTTCTATAGAGGTATGGTGAATTGTAAATGAGTCTTTTCATTCACAAGATTTGAGATGAGCCCATGCCTTTTTGTTTTTGTCATATTCCCACAACAATATCCATGCATAGACAACAATGAATTTGACAAGAAGATTTCCCAAGTTCACATCTAAAAAAACTCATATGAACACTAGACAAGATGAAGTATACAACCTCCTCATTGTGTAATTAGTTCCCAAGTTAATTTTTTATTTTCACCTCATATTAGGCTAGCAAAAAAAACCACACACTCACTAGACATAACTAAAAATATCACTTCAACTCATCCACAAAACCTCAAATCTCTCATCTCTTATTTAATACCATTGTATGGAATGAAGATATCTATAAGAATATGGACCTTTCCTTTCTCTATGAATCCAAGTATGATAATATTCATCCATATTTACCATCCTTACAATATCCCCTCACCTTTAATAATGATTTTTTTTCCAAAACTAATACTTTCCCACTTCATGCTCTATTCAACATGATGATTGTTGGTATAGTCCCTAGTTCCCCACTCTCCAACACCTCCCCACCCTAGATATTGCACATTGAGAGGTCAAATTATATTCCCCCTAATCACCCTTCCCAAGACCATGATCCTTGTTAGAAACCTTTGCATCCTCCTTAAGGTTTTGCACAAAACAAGGTATACATTCATTCTATTGTGATGCATTGTTGAATTCAACCATGGGTATTTTAAAGTCAAAATCACATTCTATCATCTCAAGGTTTATAGATCTAAGGAAATAGTTTGTTGTTGTTTCTTCAACTCCTTAATGTGTTATATAACCTATTAATTTACGATGGTGAAGGACATTGCCTCAAATGGAAGGATATACCATTCCACTAGGAAGACAAAGCAATCAAATTAGGTGCAAAATTTAGAATTGATAACATTAAGGGAGAAAGAAAAAAATGCAACTAATTAAGGTTACCTTATTTGATGTAGAAAAACTATCAAATTATTCCCAAGGCATCTCTATCCATCTCTGTTATAGGGTGTTACTACCATAATTTTTATGAATTCATGGCCAGGCAAGACACTAGTTTCTCCTCTCTACACTTGACCAAACATCATCTATATTGATTGGAATTGTAAGGGATAATGATGTTTATTCGAACACAAATAAACCAACATAGTCTGTAGTTGTATATGTTAATTTGTAAAGTGGTAAGCTATGTTGGAATGTGTCAGGTTCATTGTATAATGGCACTAATATCTTATTTCTTGTTTCTTTTGCAGGGGTAGGCCTGATAGTTGTGTTAAAGAGACTTTTGGAGATGGGAAACACAAGAAACACAAAAACAAAAAATAGAAGGAATCTTCCCATTGAAAAGGTCAATGACTTAAGAGAAAAGGCCAGGTTGGGAATGGAAAGATTGAGACATGGTCCTATCATTGCCCCGAATCATGTCACTGATCTTAACACAGTTGTTGACACAACAACCTCTTGTTCAGAACCACGGATAAAGTGGTTGCATCCAATGGACCCAACTCAAATTCCAACATCAACACAATCTCCAACTAACAATCCATCAACGAGTCATTCTGAAGTTCCTCGTGACACAAGAATTTTGGGAGATGCTACATGTGTAGAGATGGACATACAAGCCTTGCTTAATTTGCAATCTCTCTAAGAAGACCACAACCCTGTCGACCACACTCCCATTATGGCCCAATCTATGAACCAAGCACCACAACAAACAAGCTCCGGTATTCATGTATCATGTCCACCCTCCCTACCTTGACTATCCAATGCAAGAAGAACTCCTAGATGTATTCATGTGGATGAGAGTGCTATGTCAGGGCTTGAAGGCAAGTTGCCAAAATGCACTATCGAATGGCAATGCAACAAAATTATTAAAGAATATTTTGAATCCAAAGGTGATGCAGGTAAATGTCAATTATTGCTATGTTCGTTAAAGTCATGTTCTTTAGCTGTTGTTAGGATAATTTTGGGCATAAAGATGGTTAAAAGTTTAGAGGCCAACAGCCATATTGTTATAAATTTTCAATCTACATTTAATGCGATTGGGAAGAAGCCTTGTACAAAAGATCTTTGTGTAGCTCGTTGTGTTTTAGTAGAATCAGTTGTAAGCAAGTCCACAAGGAAACGTCGCCTGCTATCACGCACTTCTCCCATACTCAAATTAAATAGAAAAACTATTAAAAAGTACTCTATTATAAGAGAATAAATTGACACTCCAGGTGGAAATGATTGTTGGGATTTTGTTGGTAGGTTGCCTTGTGCATATATGAAGCTGATTGATGATGTTAAGGAGTTAGTACAAAAGTTTTGGCATGATCATACTAGACCTTCATCAAACCAAAGAGACGTGCTAAAACTGAGAAAAGGTTCTACTGAACGTGAACCCCATGTTAAACACTTCCTTGACACCACAGAGACTGAACTCTATGAGAGATTCAGGAACGAGCACACACAATTGAACCTGGGCCAAAGGTCCTTTGAGAAATGCAAACTATGGTACATTCATATATGCATTGATCGGAACACTTGTTGTTGCAGATATCACGTAGAATATGAATATTATTATGACACATATAAACATATATTTTGTGATTTTCATACTAACATTGTGTAAGGCTGCAATGAATCCATACTACCACTGAATGCATCAAGAGACTTTATCCACAACATCATGTGTCCAAGGCCCGAAGGACAAAAGTATTATGAAAAATCCTGTCTATATGGGACATGTTCTATGTGCAGTGGGTTTTCTCTTTTGAACCGTTGCATTCATGAAAGCAAGGACGCAGAATTTGGCATGATGGGTGTGGAGATGCAGAGCTTCAAGTATGTGACCTATCAATTAGACAGTGTCAGAGAAAGTAAAAAGATTGCATTGGTAAAGTCACAGGTACAAATGAATATTGCATATTTTTCATATTACACGTTCAATTTATGGCATATACATTTTTCCAAAGGCCACATTGTAATATTTCCCTTGTTTCCATGGTAACAAGTACTGGTATGTGACTTCTTGATGGAATTCTATGAGAAAACCGAGCAGTATGTTCAACATGTGCATGTAGCATGATGGCAAGATGAGCAGTACAGAAAATGCAGGGACACATTTCCCGTTGGAACCATAGTGTCAATTGTGGATTTTGCATAAAATTACACCCTTTAGCCACAAAATGAAATCCATAGTCAATACTACTATTCAGACCAAGTCAGCATCATGGTACATATCATGTATAGGCATGGGCCAGAGAGCAGAAATAACAAGAGGATAATACTGAAGGAGACAAACTTTTACATAAGTGATGATAGAACCCATGATCTGCATTATGTGCAACATTGTTTTCGAGTTTTCTATGATCAGTTGAAGGAGAGAGATATACAGATGGATCAACATTGGATATGGTCGGATGGTTTTGCGGGCCAGTTCAAAAATGCCTGAGTATTCCAATGGATGAGTACTTTGCATAAGACTTATAATGTGCCGCATATCTGGAACTATTTTGAGACTGGGCACGAAAAAGGAGAGCATGATGGGGCCGGTGCATGCATCAAGACCGCACTACGAAGGGAAGAGATGAGGTTTGACAAGGAACTTCATATCCGAGATGCACGGTCCACAATTCAATGGTGCTCCACAACAATGTCAGAATGAGCAAGAGATCAAAAAGCATCATTGGTGGCAGGACGTGTGGCGAGAAATTTTTTGGCTAGTGGTTGACATAGATCGATCACGTTCCTATAGATGTGGCACAGTACAAGGAACACAATTCAGTTCAAAGCTCAAACAACCATTTACTTGAAATATGGAATGGCCATTACTAAGCAAAACCCTAGCACCGGAGATTGCTCGTTGGCACTACTTTCGGGTCTTCGAGGGACGTTGTGGGGGGTCTCCTAGCTAAAACCCGCCGTCCCAGACCCACCAGAATCGATGGATTCGTGAACCGAGTCATGGTTCAGGTGCCACGGGCATTCTAATTGGGAACCCCGAGGTCGTTCAGGGACACTTGTAGGATTTGCCCCGGGGCCACGGAACCTAGAATGACGAGAGGACTTGTATTTCGTCTCCTCCCACAGGTCCACGTGGCCATTGTGGACCTGTCCATGGTGGCCACACACGCCCAGGGGCCTCTGGGCGAGAAATGCACCCCTTGATCGAATCTGGATGGCCCTCAATAAGCAAAACCCTAGCTCCGGAGATGACTTGTTGGCACTGCTTCCGAGTCTTCAGGGGACGCTGTGGGGGGTCTCCTAGCTGAAACCCGCCATCCCAGACCCACCGAAATCAATGGATTCGTGAACCGAGCCACGGTTCGGGTGCTACGGGCATTCTAGTCAGGCACCCTGGGGTTGTTCAGGGACACTTTGAGGAATTGCCCCAGGGCCACGGAACCCAGAACGACGAGAGGAATTGGATTTTGTCGCCTCCCATAGGTCCACGTGGCCATTGTGGACCTGTACATGTTGGCCATGCATGCCTGGGGGCCTTCGGATGAGAAATGCACCCCTTGAGCGAATATGGATGGCCCTCACTGAGAAAAACCCTAGCTCCGGAGATGGCTTGTTGGCACCACTTCCGAGTCTTCAGGGGACGCTGTGGGGGGTCCCCTAGCTGAAACCTGCCACCCCAGACCCACTGGAATTGATGGATTCGTGAACCGAGCTACAGTTTGAGCACTACGGGCATTCTAGTCGGGAACCCCGAGGCCGTTCAGGGACGCTTGGAGGATTTTCCTCGGGGCCATAGAACCTATATTGACTAGAGGAATTGGATTTTGTCACCTCCCACAGGTCCACGTGGCCATTGTGGACCTATCCATGGTGGCCACGCATGCCCCGGGGGCCTCCAAAGGAGAAATGCACCCCTTGAGCGAATCTGGATGGCCCTCACATTGGGGTCAACTTTGGAAAATTGTCCGGTGGGAACTTATTGCTATCTTTCCCATCCAGAACCTACCTAGACACACCTACACGACTCCTTGGAACCTAGTTTTGCTGCACGGTTAGACTTCTATGCCCCCGGCAGGTATCCAATTGGTGTCCCTGAAGGCCTTTTGGATACGAGACAGAACGAGCCATAGAATGACGACCATGGCTCCGATTGATGAACCGTCAACTCTGTTGGATTCAGGATGCCGGGATAGTACCAGGGGTGCCCCTCTCCTTTGGTCCCATGGCCCTAGTGCCATCTTGTATGTCCATCTTGGAAACTAGGGTTTTGCTCAGTGAGGGAGTGTGCAATCTTTGCACACAGGGGTCAACTCTGCAAAATCGTTTGTCGGGCACTTACGGCCAGCATTCCCAGCTGGAACCTGCCTAGACACACTTGTAGGACTCCTTGGAGCCTAGTTTTGCTGTACGGTTGGACTTCTATGCCCCCGGCAGGTATCCAGCAGGTGTCCTTGAAGGCCTTTTGGATGCGAGACGGAACGAGCCATAGAATGACGACTGTGGCTCGGATCGACGAACCATTGACTCCATTGGATTCAGGATGCCATGATAGTGCTAGGGGTGCTATTCTCCTCTGGTCTTGTGGCCCCGGTACCATCTTGTACATCCATCTTAGAAACTAGGGTTTTGCTCAATGAGGGAGTGTACAATTTTTGCACACGGGGGTCAACTCTGCAAAATCATCCGCCGGGCACTTATGGCCAGTGTTGCCAGCTGGAACTTGACTAGACACACCTGCAGCAATCCTCGAAGCCCAGTTTTGTTTCACAGTTGGACTTCTATGTCCTCGTCAAGTATCTAGCAGGTGTCCCTGAAGGCCTTTTGGATGCGAGACTGAACAAGCCATAGAATGACGACCATGGCTCTGATCGATGAACCATCAACTCCATCAGATTCAGGATGCCGGGATAGTGCCAGGGTTGCCCCTCTCCTCCAGTCCTATTGCCTCGGTGCCAGCTTGTACATCCATCTTGGAAACTAGGGTTTTGCTCAATGAGGGAGTGTGCAATTTTTGCACACGGGGGTCAACTCTGCAAAATCGTCTGTCGAGCACTTACAGTCAGCGTTCCCAGCTGGAACCTGCCTAGACACACCTCTAGGACTCCTCATATCTCAATTTTGGTGCACGGTTGGACTTCTATGCCCCCGTCAGGTATCCAACAGGTGTCCCTGAAGGCCTTTTGGATGTGAGATGAAACGAGCCATAGAATGACGACCGTGGCTCTGATCGATGAACTGTCGACTCCATTGGATTCAAAATGCTGGGATAGTACCAAGGGTGCCCCTCTCCTTTGGTCCCATGGCCCCAATTCCATCTTGTATGTCCATCCTAGAAACTAGGGTTTTGCTCAGTGAGGGAGTGTGCAATTTTTGCACATGGGGGTCAACTCTGCAAAATCCTCTGACGGGCACTTATGATGATGTTGATGGTGATGATGATGGTGATGATGATGGTGATGCTGACGATGATGGTCATGGTCATGGTGATGGAGATGAAGATGGTGACGATGGAGAAGATGATGATGATGGAGATGTTGATGAGGAACCTAGAGTTAGAGTTAGAGTTAGGGTTAGAGTTAGAGTTAATCATGATGATGGATATGGTGGTGATGATGAAGATGTTGATGATGATGGTGATGGTGACGGTGACAGTGACGGTGATGGTGATGGTGATGGTGATGGTGAGGATGAAGAAGATGGTTTAGTGCTAGGGTTTGGGTGAGGGTTAGGGCTAGAGTTAGAGTTAATGATGATGATGAAGACATGATGATGATGGTGACGGTGACGGTGATGGTGATGGTGATGGTGAGGATGAAGAAGATGGCTTAGTGCTAGGGTTTGGGTGAGGGTTATGGCTAGAGTTATAGAAGGAAATTGAATTAGGGTTAGAGTTAGAGTTAATGATGATGATGAAGATGGTGGTGATGATGAAGACATTGACGGTGATGGTGATGGTGATGGTAAGGATGAAGAAAATGGTTTAGTACTAGGGTTTGGGTGATGATTAGGGCTAGAGTTAGAGTTAATGATGATGATGAAAACATGATGATGATGGTGATGTTGACAGTGATGGTGAGGATGAAGAAGATGGCTTAGTGCTAGGGTTTGGGTGAGGGTTAGGACTAGAGTTATAAAAGGAAATTGAATTAGGGTTAGATTTAGAGTTAATGATGATGATGAAGACATGATGATGAAAACATGATGATGATGGTGATGGTGATGGTGATGGTGAGGATGAAGATGATGGTTTAGTGCTAGGGTTTGGGTGAGGGTTATGGATAGAGTTATAGAAGGAAATTGAATTAGGGTTAGAGTTAGAGATGAAGATGGTGGTGATGATGAAGACATTGATGGTTATGGTGAGGATGAAGAAGATGGTTTAGTGCCAGGGTTTGGTTATCCTAAGAGTGTAAGACTCTAACTCTAGAGCACCTTGTTTGAATGGATAAATGGGCCAATTAAGTGCACCTGTACTAGTATTATCTGAGGAATGCAAGCATGTATCCTCCTAGAGATCCGCACCCCTTAACTTAGACTATAATCCTCACGTATGAGTGCCTAGGGAACTACACTCTCTCACTGTGCATGCAAAACTAAATAAAACAAAAAATGCAGAATTAGAACTGAATTGCTAATTTAGGAAAACCATCTAAACTGGAAATAAATGAGGATGGCGCATGCATGCGCTTCCTATCTCTCTCATCCATAAATGTTAGTGCATCCTGTTACATCTTGTTTTCACACCCAAGTGGCAAAGTCCTAATCCTCTAATGCTACAAGTGCGACTTCCGAAGATGATTGCCATTGTCACCTCAGCAAAGATTTTCCCAAGTTTTAGGCATACTTTAAAGGCCAAGGGAGGCTTCTAGATCAAGGTTGGAGAAACTTAGGTCTTAGGATTTCAAACTTGTTTGAAGATTAAGATGTGTTTTCCATTAAGTTAAAGTCCCATGTGAGTGCTTAATTCAGAAAGTTGTAAGTGAATTAATCCAATAGACACTTTTCAGAAATAAATATTTGCTCGTGTGTAAAATGAAAGATCATTCATGGATAAATAAAGATATTCAAAAAACTTAGATCAACAAAGAACCATAATGTTGTAGAATCAAAATTCACATTAAAACATGTTGGCTTATTTCCCAAAATCATCCACAAATGATATTATCTAATAATGCCAAGGTTATAGTTATTAGTTTACGAGTGATTATTGAATGAGACCCTCTTGGAGAGAGTAAAATCTTTGCAAGAGGGTGTTACCCAATCTATTAAGGGTCCAACTAGGTTGTAGTGATTTGAATCACTTCAATAAAGATGGCTGAAATCTTATCTTCACAAAATTAATTAATTAAATGTTTTGCCATATGATCCATGAGCATATAAATATAAAAAGATGTGCTGGAAATAAAATCAGTAAACCACTTGTGCAGGTTTGGTAACTTCTAGAATGTAAATGATTAGATGATTGTAAACATTCATTCAATAAACCATAAACATTTATGATATGTTGTGTGTAATTGCTTAAGACAAATTTGTGAAATAATAACAATTCAAATAACATGCAATTAACACTATGATCCATAGATGAGAGTTGTGAATCGAAGACAAAATCATGTATGCAAAAATGTAATCAAAGACACACTCATATACACAAGTGTAGATCCATCTATTAATATGCAAAAATGATCCAATCATGTGCACTTTTTGGAAAAATGGAACATCGTTCCCATCGTCTATATAATGGCAACTCGTTCCCTGTACAAAAAAAGGCAACTCATTCCCTATACAAAATATGTCCCATGGTGCCCTGTACAAAATATGGCAACTCATGCCGAAAATGCCACATCGTGGTTAGTGTACATAGGAGGGTCTCTCAATCCTCCTACCCACCCTCGAAGCTCCCAGGTGCATCTCCAAAATCATTCTTCCTCTTCTTCGTGCTAGAGGAAGCTAGGTCCTTCCGACGTCTTTGAGCACGTCCCCTTGAGCCCTGAAATGACAACAATAATATGTCAACTTTTCCTGGCAATTATAAAAGTATAAAACATAATTTCAAAATAAAAAGAGTTTTCAAATCTTGGATAACTCACCGAATGCAAGACTGTAATTTGTGAAGCGGTCTCCCTCCTCCATGATCCAAGTATCTCAGAAATGTCACCCTGCAACATTTAGAACAATCAGATCAATGCTGAAACTAGATGCATATAGTAATTTATGTTAAAATTGAACGAGATTTTGTTAAACTAGTCAATCTCACCATGAACAAAATCGGTTGGTCTTTGGAGTTGGCGGATGGAGCAGTCGGTTGGACAGCCTACTCCGATGCTAGGGTGGACGGTAAAGGGGAGGATGTAGCCACATAAAAAATGGCTACACCACTGGGGGGAACAATGGAAGAAGGGGGGGTGGCAGGAGGAGGCATGGACTCGGGTGGGCGAAGTGGAGATGTACGTCTAGGGATATAAACCCCAACTGGATGTAGTATGGATCGACACACCCTGGAATGGGAAGCGAGTGTGGTGGGGGAATGTGGGGGCGGAGTGAGGTATGTGTTGCGGTAGAGGGATGGGTGGCTATGGATGGGTGGTGTGCCGTGCTCGGTGGGAACATGAGAAACTGATACGGAGGTGGAGCTGAATATGATGCGTAAGGGGGGAGGTGGATGGAATTGTGATGCTATATAGGAGGGGGGGATGGATGGAAGGGGTTGGGGAATGGGCCATGTATGCCAGGGGATACAACTGGCATATAGGGTGGCTGAAATGTCAGGGAGGGAGGAATAACGGCACTGGCAAGACGAGGTGCTCGCACCTGCATACACATTTATAACCTCATAGTTTAATGATACAAAAATATAAATATACACAAACAAGTCATCGTATTTGAAAATAAATTTATGCTTTAATACATAGGATACCTGTGCACGGGGATAACTGCTGGTCTCCGGTGGCGGTGGCTGGTCGCTGGAGCCCGCGGACACCTGTGCGAACACTACAATTTTTAGACTGAATTTATAAAAACAATATTAACAATATTAAACACAATGAAAATGAGAATGACAACGATTGTACTTAAAAAATATGACTGCAATAAATTTATATTCAAGTTAGATGATATTCAATATTCTGAAAGGATAGAAGGTGGCATGGCATGAAATTAAAATTAAATAAGGTGAGAGGGCATAGAAGGTGACATGGTGAGCTTTTCCTTTTCTAAAGTCATCCCCATGAGTAGGTGAGCTTTTCCTTTGGCCCTAGAGATATGTGCACTGTCTCATAAGCGAATGGAATTCATGTCCATTTACAAATTTGAATTGGAAACCTACTTAATATGTTTGGGTTCTTGATGAAGAGTTCCTAGGTTTTGATGTCTTCTTATAGATTTGTAGTTTCCTACAAGCTTGATTCACCCAGTGGAAAAGTATTTGCATTCCTAGAGTGAGGATCTTGAGTCCCTTTATTTCCATAACATTTACATCATCAAATAAAATGGCATCTCATTGTTTAAATTTGCAAAGAGGTGCTAAATAGCAGTTAAGTTAGTGTGCATGTTATTTAATACACTTTAGAGTGTTGATCGTTAGAAAAAGGAAGAAAGAGAAATATTTTTCATGATTAACTTACTTACAAGCTTGAATGTGCCATGTTCTTTTGCATTGAATGAGTAATTATGTGTTCTTGATTGAATAGCTATGTTGTTAGAATGATATCACTTGATTGAAATGAGTTAAATGAGTATTCTTGATGCCAAAATTTTTACCAAGTTGAATTTGAATCAAGAGAATAACAAGGCCCCATAGACCATATTTGTAAGATTATCGCTCTTCCTTATGGGCCTTATATCATTTTCAAAAACTTTAGTGACAATACATATGATAAGTTGTTTTACGTTGTTTATATCTTTCCTAATAGCATGTTCAAGGAGTAGTAGTATGATTACTTTTAGTCTCAAGTATTATAATAAATTGGAAATCCCGTGAAAATAAACTAGGGTAATAAGGACATGAGAAACATCAGGTTCTTGAATTTCTAGAAGCTTGGCCACTATGATTCTCTTTTGGCCACTATGAAGACGTTGACGGTGATGGTGATGGTGGTGACAACATTAATGACAAAGGCTTGAGGAATGGCAAAGAAGATGATTATGTGGATGGCTTGAAGAACACACATGGCATGAAGAACCATGGAGGTGGGCATTGGAGCCATTGGAACACCTAATGAGCCAAATGACCCATTCTGTTGTCATTTGTGGTTTGATGGGGCAATGGAACCCTTGGTGATAGTCCATGGTACCATTTGATAATGGGCTTGATGTCCATTGAAAGCATGTTGATTAAATACTAAATGATTGACTCTTGATGGTGAAACCCACATTGAAACCCACATACAAATTGAATCAACCCTTATCTAATGGCACTTACGATGGATGTTGAAGCCCTTGAACCTTGAAGATGTCCATATGTGGAATCCTTGATCTATGGTGATGAAGACATAATGTATTGTTGCCTTGGGGTTCTTGGAATTGTTTGTGGTCTATTATTGTGGGTGTGATGGAGCCCTTGCCCTTATAATTGCTTGACGAAACCTTTGATGCTGAAGTATTTAAACATGATGTTGTAGAAGCCCACAAAAAAAATGAGGAAGCCCTAAGTTTCTAACGTGGCCTTTGACGTGGTTGTGTGAAGTCAATTGTATGTGAACTATTATGTGTCCATTCAAAGGACAAAGTCGGCTCAGCAATTAAAAATAAAAATAAAATGAAAATTACATAGACAGGTCGATTGAATATCCTGTGATATGATGTGCATGTACAGTAGAAAGACATGACGATGTAGACAGTATGAAGAGACTATGATATTTTGGGCAATAGTATGGTGAAAGGAGAGAGTGATGTATTTGTGTATATGCTAGTTAAAATTATGACAGAGTGATGATGAGCAGAAAGTGATATAAATGTGAATATGTTTGATATCTTGAAAGCAGAATGATAATTTACCTATGGTTAATGACAGTTTGATGACAGGTTAAGGATGTGCATGTAGATAAAATATCGATATGTTTGAGAAGATGCTAGACATGATGAAACGAGGACATAATGATGATTGAAGACAAGGTGCTGGCAGCAGATTGATGAATGAGATGATGTGAATAATGACATGACTGTGATATGTATGATATGTGACAAATATATGTAATTATAAATACAAGCAGGGTCTTGTATCCATTTTCTTAGTAGGATCTAAGAAAAACTAGGCTGGGTTCTAGATGATGAGTTGGTGCTCATTGTATCAGTTGGTGCTGAATTGTCTCACGGTTGTAGCTGTTGAACCAAATACAAAAGATTACAAAAACTATATCTAGTCTCGTATTATGTGTTGATGTGTTTCATTAGTTGATATTTAGTTCATTGATGAATATGATGTGAATGTGAAATGATGATATAAGAGTTGGTGATTGAAGTTGAAATTAAATAAAGTATAGGCTCATTGATTCACCCCCCCTCTCAATGAGCATTGTGTCTAACACAAATGTTTATAGTTTTATCAGGTTTTCATGTTTTATAAGGTTTCATTTTTTTTTTGTGGGATTATACGAATTTATAGCTCTCAAATAAATTCGACAATATTATAAACACAACTTTAAAATACGATGATAATATTGTAATTACTCAGTGCTACTTAATTTGTAATTATTGAACACAAATTACTTGTAACTGGATCTAATTATTCAAAGTAAAGAAGTTGCCTGTGTATATGGTGCTGCAATCTCCTCTGCTGCCGCCATGGATCCATCGATGTCAAAGGAACCAACGTCCTCCCACCTGGGGGATGGAGACCTGACACCGAATAACTGAACATTAAAACAAATAAAGTCGACAATGTGTAATTCAAAGTTAAATATATTAAACAATACGATATCAAATAAAATACAACAAATACTTGAACATTAAATAAAACAATAGGAAACCTGATTCATGAAGCTCTCTGTGGCATGCTACTGCATATCACCATGGCAAGAATGACCACAGTGAGAACAACGATGTGTCGTTGTTCTAGTAGAACTAGAAGGCCCCACCTGGGTTCCACCTGTACCTAGCATGTCTCGGCCACCACCCATAGACTGTGCAACTGTCTGTGTCTCATCGATGTCCTCCTAGCTCTGGGAAGACATGGCCACAAATTTGGTATGTCTAAGCAAGTCATGTGTGGCACGTCTGACAGAGTCATGTGGCACATCTGACAGAGTCATGAATCTCATCTAGACCGCTACAAAAACCGTATGGTTGAGGAGGGGGGTTTGGCTCTCTCCTGGGTGTAGGAGGTCCTTTAAGTGGGTTGCGGTGTGCTTGAGGTCGATCTTGGGTAGAGCTAAGACCGACACCCTGAAACTCAGTATTGTCAAAATAGTTGACATGGTACCCTAGCTCAAACTCAACCCACATCTTCCGAAGGAAATACTGTGGGACCTCCAAATTGTTGCAAGGGGACCTGTCAAACACCATGAACCACCTCTTTCTCCAGTTATCTATCCATGGTTGGTAAATGCTCCAGTCCATGCAAGCCTGAGCCCTCGTCACAGCTGGAGGCTGTCCCATCGAAGGAATTATGAACTTGCTATACAACTGGGATTTAGTGATGTTGAAGTCTTTTATCTGCTCTTTGGACAACCCAGTGGAGTAGTGTTCCCTCATTCGAGCCTTGTATTGGCTCAAGTTTGTTATCTCACTGTGTGCAATATTGATTGATTCAATAATGTTTTGAAGTGATGAAGCCAAGGAAACTCGAGAGGGTTCCTTGGTACTATTCAATTGATTACTTAGTGCCCTCAATTGATTTAAGTCTTGGTGTAATTGATCTTCGGGGTTTTCATAGGGTTCATTGTTGGTTCCCATATTGTCTTCTGGAGGTCGGGTTTCATTGGTTTCATTGGATGGTTCAAGTTTGTCTGACATCTTGTTAGGTGTGTAGATGGCCTGCAATTAAATTTCCTTGGTTTTTTAATGGATTGTAATTTTTTTTTTAAATTAAAATTCAAATGGAAAACAAAAATAAACACAAATTTGTGCTTTGAGGAGCACCTACTTGGAGAAACGGATGGCGCCGTGGTGTAGGGGCGATTGCTTGTTGTTGAGGACGACTTGAGTGCACGAGGACGCGTTCGCAGGGTTGAGAGTGCGCTCACAGGTTGGAAATTCGGCGCACGGGTCTGTCGAAAATGACAAACCTGTGAGATCTATTTTTTTTTATAAAAAAACAAAGGCGCGCACACACCACTAATGCATGCACGCCAATTTTTGCGTACGCGTCAAAGACGTGTGCGTGCCCCTTTTGTCCACGTGGGATGAACCACGTGGACGCTCGACATTGCCAAAGCAGAGACGCGTGTGCGCCTTTGGAGGCGTCTGTGCATCCTTTTATTTTTTTTGCTCATGCATTGTTGTTGCGGTTATTTTGGGTACCAGCTTCGTGTGGGTACCCATATATATATATATGAATAAGTGAATTTTTAATTTAATAATTATACAGATACGTATTTATTTATATTTTAGAATTTTGGGTGGATTAGTATCTATGATTTCTTAGATTGCAAGAGATTTAGACAAGTGTACTGTCCAAATTTATTTTATGGCAGTAGTTTCAAATTCAAATTAAACAATTATTAAAGAAAAAGAATATAAAAAACAAGTGATACCTGATGCATGGATAACTATTAGTTTATGCATAGATAACTAGCACAACCACTTAACTTGTGGCAGATGAACACTGATAGGACACAAGTTAAGTGCCATGAATAAGTTATCTCTTATTTGTTATCACTTCTGCCATGAATTGCCTCTTATCCATGCATCAAATAAGAGTTATACAAGCATTAGAGTTATTCACGCATAAGTTACCAATTATTTTTTACATTATTTTATTTGATATTAAGGAAAAAGAGAAGATAGAGATTAATTGATTTGCTTTAAATATTTTTTCATATTTTCAAAAAACTTTAAAAAAAAATCCATAACTCACTATATAGTTTTATAGTTTTGAAAAATTAAAAAATATATATTAAAATAAATAAATATTTTTTTAACCCATATTTATCCACTCACAATCTTACCATGCTAATGCTACTATTTCCTCTTTACAACTACACTTTAAGAAACCCTTGGCTACAAAATATTTCTCTGAGTCCCTTTTGTTTGAACCATATAATTTTATAGTTTTGAAAAATTAAAAAATATATATAAAGATAAATAAATAATTTTTTAACCCATATTTATCGACTCACAATCTTACCATGCTAATGCTACTATTTCCTCTTTACAACTACACTTTAAGAAACCCTTGCGTACAAAAAATTTCTCCAAGTCCCTTTTATTTGAATTTAGTTCTGCAATTGATTTGTGATATCAGTATCATTCACGCGGTCGTTCTCTTAGTAGCTTTCAAACAAATCATTTGAAGTAGCTTTCAAACAAATCATTTCAAGGGAAATAATTTCTCTGTCACGTCAATTGAGAACATTGAAGTGAATGAAGGCAACAAGGGATGTGTACAGAGACACTGAGCTTTATGTATTCCTGTATAGTTAGGTGTTTTGAAGGAGTTTTGTGATAAGCTGAAAATGTTGCCGCGAAAATCGACTCGTAGCAATCTTATTTGCCTAATCGCTATATTTTCTCGTTCTAGTCGTTGCAGCTTATGATAGGCGTCATCTATTCCGGTTTCATTCGTTGTGGGTTTGTCGAACACGTTTCCTATCCGGAGCGGTGATGAGCGGGTTGTTTCCAGTGGACCCGACAAAACCAAAGCTTGTTGTGAGTAAAAGGTTAAAGGAGCTCCAAAGGTTAAATATTCATAGAAAAAGTTCGGGATGGTCGTTTTGGTATATAATACTAATTTATGCACGTGAGAATAATAATATATGCACGTGAGAATAATAATATGGTATATTGTCCCGCTTGCTTCTCCGTTAAATAAACCCTATCTATCTTCCACCGTTCCACCTTAGGCGCCTAGAGGAGAGGACTCGTGATAAGGTAATCGGTCTACCTCATAACAAAACTTGAATTAGTGAGAACTTAGGCCGATATCAAGAAGGGCAATTTTCTCATATCAAGCGTCTATATATTTTGATGGGTATCACAACACACGTGTTTCTAAGTCCCAAAACTCGCTCGACTGGCCGGAATCACGTACAGCAAGAATCGCTGAAATCTTAATTTGGAGTGTTCAAATCTTAATGTGAGGTAATTTAGATAGTTTTAAAATAGGATATTTAATCTGATTAATTGCTAAAATTGCAAAAATCATGGAAATGACAATTTTTAGGAACAAATTGGAAATGATAATTTTTAGGAATAAATTTGATTCGTATTTATAAAAATTCGTCTAAATAGTGAGGTTGTCTTTTATCCTACAAGTAAACCAGAAAATTGATGATCTACAACAAGAAAATCTATCTTTTAGCACTACAAGTTAGCACCATTTATATTTTGTGGTGTAAATGTGGTGGTATTGGCACCACTTATATTTTGTGGTGTTATTAACACCATTTATATTTTGTGGTGTTCAAGTGGTGGTATTAGCACCACTTATGTTTTGTGGTGTTAATATGGTGTTATATTTGTTAATATTATTGGAAATTGAGTTTTACCTTTATGAGAAATGACATGTTGGCAAGTACCATAAAGTGGTGCTAAGCTATATTTCCACATGGACATGTACAAATAGGATTTAGTTATGTAGATTTGCACCATAAACAAATTCAAAAATAATTATTTTGAAAATACCTCAATTCAATATTTATTTATTTTTTCATCAATTAAAATAAATGATCAAAGATTAATTTAAGAGTTTTCGCACCATACTTACAAGAAGTTCAAATATTTATATTTAGAATATTTAAGCAAATAAATTCATGTGATTCATCTATGAAGCTTTACACAAGTTCAAAATAAATATTTGGAAAATAGTTCAATTCATTTATTCATTTTTTATATTATTTAAACATATAAATACAATTGACAAATAAATATAAACAACTATTTTTAATTTATTACTATTATAAAGTAGTAATAAAACTATTTGAGTTTGAATTTGATTATTCATTTGAGATATTTTTATCTTCTTAAATATTTTTGATGGAAATTAGTATTATTATTAGGTTTTTAACACAAGACATGAGTCTTAGATCCATCTATATGATCAATGGAGAAAACCTTTACCTAAGGCCCTAAAAGAAGCTTTTAGGAATCTAGGACCAAGAAAGACACCACAAAGGTCCCCACACATATTCCTAAGAGTATTATTAGCCTTTAAGTATGGGAGTTCACACTATTATAAGTTTTTAATCACTAGCGATAGGTCCAATGCCCCTCAACATTGTTGAGCGAACAATCACAGGCCTTAGCCTAAAGGAATCCTAAGCATAAAGAAATGTCATGTTGTGTTGTCAAGTACCATATAGTGGTGCTAAGCTCATATTTGTCACATGGACATGTACAAAAAAGATTTAATTATGATGATTTGCACCATAAACACAACAACATTACAAATAATTATTTTTTAATAACTTAATTCAATTTTTTTTCATTCAAATAAATGCCCATGATTAATTTATGAGGTTTTAAACCACAATCACAACAAATTCAATTATTTGTCTTTATCACTATTTAAACCAATAAGCTCACATGATTTATTTATGAGGTGTTGCACCACAAACACAACAAGTTCACAAATAATTATTTCTAAATAGCTCAAGTCGACAATTCATTTTCTATATTATTCAAGCAAATAAATACCCATAATTCTTAAATTTGACAAATAATTAAAGACAACCATTTTTAATTTATTACTATTATAAGATATTAATAAAAATTATTTGAATTGAGATTTCATTATTTGATAGGGTATATTTTTATTGATATTATTAAATTTTCTAACGGATAATAATATCATTACTAGGCTTTGTACACACGGCATGGGTCTCAAATCCTTGGAGATGTTCAAGGGAGGAAACCTCTTCCTTGGGCCCTAAATTAATCTTTTAGGAATCTAGGACCGAGAAATATGGTCAACACACATATATTCCTAAGAATATTTGTTGGCATGGGATAAGTCCGCAGGAAGTGCGAAAGGTACAATCCAGAAAAGAAGGATCATTTGCAGAGTTCGAGGAAGTGCAAGAATAGTTAAATTAGTTAGAATTGGTCATGTGGACCGTTTGTAACTACAAAGTAGCATTTAAATAGAATAGGATTGTATCCCTAAGGGCATCGATCCAGTTTTGATAAATCTTTCCATCTTTTTGATCTGCTTTGTATCCGTAACATGGTGTATTGACTATTTCTGCGAGGTTCATTCCGCAGGGTTTTAATTAATGCATGAGGATGTTCGATTATGGTTCCAATTCTGTCTCTGTCTTTATGCGATGATGGATGTGAATGTTTGCAACATGTTAGTATTCTATGAGTTGAATGATTACTGTTGATGCGAATAAGTAGGTTAAATATGTTGTTGCGAATGTTTACTATCTGTTAAATCTGTGAATGATCTAATGTGTGAATGATAAGTTGGTAGTATGATGCGAAGGACATAACCTCTGGTTTCTGCGATAGTAATATACGGGTGAAGCATATCCTCAACTCCAATGTAGAAACTTTGTTCCCGCAATCCCCTTATCCATCTCGGGTGAGACTGCACTTGTTTCGCAAGTGTTGCTGGAAAGGGTTACACCTTTCTGAGCCGGTGTGTAAGGGATTTTGGGTTGGTGTTTGTTGGAGACGATGTGAAGTGAACCCCTGTCGACAGACGTCGGCTCAACAATATTCTTAACATCTATGTCTGGATATTGATTTCATTACAAGGTTTTGATCACTAGTGATAGGTCTATTGGCCCTCGACCTAGTTAAGAGAAGAAACCTAAGCCTTAGCCTAAAGTAAACATCTAGGCATGTAGAGATAATAATGATTTGTCTCACCAACACAAATGACTTTTTGAGAAGATCTATGGCCTTATAATAGGGATAATGGGGGGAGTTAGAGGAACTAAAACTAGGTATAAGTCTTTAGGGCGTAGAAATGATTAAGGAAGGAACCCCATGCCTTGGAACTTAGAGAAAACCTCTAGTCATATAAGATTAACAAGTATACCTTGAAACACGACATAAGGCCTCCTAAGGGTATCCTTGGCTTGATATTGGGGGTATTAATGTAAGTAAGAGGTTTTTTGTAAGCATTATATATGGGTTTTTAGGCCCTTAACATGTTTGAGAGAGGAAACCTAGGCCTTATTCCCTAGTAAAATATTTTGTGCATCCAAGGAAAAATACAACTCAAAGCACTACACATGACATATTGGGGTTATTATTTACCTCGAAGTAAGGAAATCAACACCATTATGATTTTTTTACTGGTATGCATGGGTCTTAGGTTTTTATTTAATGTCATAGGAGGAAATTTGGGCCTTAAACCCTAAGGGAAGCTTTAAAATGCACCCATGTAATCCAAACACTATCCTTGGCATCTGAGCATTCATATAAGTGACACTAGGTATTGAAACCTTAGACATAGTCATTGAGGAATTACAGGAATTAGGCCCTAAAGGATGATTTTAGGCATATTAGGCTAATAGCAATGACTCAAACTATCACCTGGAAAATCATGCAATGTATAGGATATCATTATTCTCAAAGTGGGATATGGTTGGAAATATGTGGTTTTGCGTACTAGCGATGGGTCTGAGTAAATAGTTGGGGATGAAATTGAAAAATTTATACCCTAACATAATATTATTGAGGTAATGGGAAATGATCAAGACAATGAACCATAACATACACCATTTAAAGTTGATATTTGACATAATAGTTGGATATGAACATAATCAAGAGTTTTTGCATAAAGGGATGGATCTCAAGTCCTTTATTAGAGACATAAAAGTAAAGCAAGAGCCTTATGTAAGTGTCCCAAGGCCTTCGTAATGATATTACATAGAAGATGACCATGAATTTACCCCTAAAGAAACCATTAAGGCATCCAAATCCATTCAGACACTATGTATCTAGTTCTTATGGACTTTTAGCCTTAGATAAGATCAATGGAGGAGACCTAAATATCGATCACTAAAGGAATCTTCTAGCCATCCAGGGATAAGAAGGTTTCCTCCACCAACAACACATGGCCTCTTGAGAGTATCATTAGCATATGATTGAGGATGTTGGTGTCATTATGTGGTTTTGAGAAGTATGTACATGTCTTGAGGCCTTGAGAGTGATGTTCTAGGGAAGAAGACCATGCCTTTATACCTAAAGAAATCGTTCAGGCATCCAAATCCATGAATTATAATGCCTCAAAGCACCATGCATGACTTTGCAGGGGTGTCCATTGTACTATATATCTAAGTCTTGTGGCCTTATGGCCTTCGACATGGTTAGCGGAGGATACATTAACCTCCGCCCCTAAAGGAAGGTTGTAACTATCTAGGGGTAAGAAGTTTGCCTCCACCAACCATACACAACCTCCTAATTGTATAACTGGCCTATGATTGAGGATGTTGTTATAGTTAGGTGGTGTTAAGTAGCATGCACATGTCTTAAGCCCTTGGGAATTATGTTCCATGGAATAAGACCATGTTTTTGGCCCTAAAGAAATCATTAACGCATCTAGATCCATGAATACTACCTAAAAGAAGCATTAATTATTTCCTAGGGGTATCTATGGCACTATGTATCTCTGTATTGTGGCCTTGGGGCCTTACACATGGTTAGTGGAGGAGACCTTAATATCGAGCTCTAAATGATTCTTCCATCCATCTAAGGCTAAGAAGATTGCCTCCAATAAAAACACATGGCCTCTTGAGGGTATAATTGGCCTATGATTGATTATGTCATTGCCATTAGGTGGTTTTGAGTAGTATCTCCATGTCTCAGGGCCTTGGGAATGATGTTATAGGGAGAACAACCATGCCTTTGGCCTTAAAGAAACAATTGGAGCATCTAGAGTGATGAACATTGCCTAGAGCACCATGCATGACCTTGCATGGATATCCATGCCACTATGTATCCATTTCTTGGGGCCTTGGGGACTTGGACATGGTCAAGGGAGGAGACTTGAACCTCTCTCCATAAAGGAATCTTATAGCCATCCAAGGCTAAGAAGATCACCTCAACCAACCACACATGACCTCTTGAAGGTATCATTGTCATATGATTGAGGATATTAACACCATTATGTGATTTTGAGAAGTATGTAGGTGTCTTAGGACCTCAGGAATGATGCTATAGATAAAAATACCATGCCTTTGGCCCTAAATGGACCACTAATGAATATAGAGCCTTGAACAATGCCTCAAAGCACCATGCATGAATTTGCAAGGGTATCCGTTGAGCTTTGTATCTAGGTCTTAGGGACTTGACGTCTTGGCCATGGTCACTAGAAGAAATTTGAACCTTAGGCCTTAAAGAAATCTTTAATCCATCCAAGGCTAAGAAGGTTTCCTCCACCAACCAAACATGGCCTCCTGAGGGTATCATCGATGAGTTATAATTCCTCAAAGCACCATGCATGAATTCGTAGGGGTATCCATTGTACAATGTATCCAAGTCTTGTGGCCTTGGGGCCTTTGACATGGTTAGTGGAGGATACCTGAACCTTTTCCCCTAAGGAATCTTGTAACTATCTAGGTATAAGAAGTTTGCCTCCACCAACCACACACAACCTTCTAATTTGTATAATTGGCCTATGATTGAGGATGTTGTTACCGTTGTGTGATGTGAAGTAGTATGTACATGTCTTAATCCCTTGGTAATTATGTTCCATGGAAAAATACCATGTTTTGGGCCTTAAATAAATTGTTGAGGCATCTAGAGCCATGAACACTACCTAAAAGCACCATTGATTACTTTAGACGGTTATATATGGCACTATGTATATAGGTCTTGTGGCCTTGGTGCCTTACACATGGTTAGTGGAGGAGACCTTAATATCAATCTCTAAGTGATTCTTCTATCCATATAAGGCTAAGAAGATTGCCTCCACTAAAAGTGCATGGCCTCTTGAGGGTATCATTGGCCTATGATTGATTATGTCATTTACACTATGTGGTTTTCAGTAGTATCTACATGTCTCGAGGCCTTGGAAATGATGTTTTATGGAAAACAACCATGTCTTTAGCCCTAAAGAAACAATTGGGGCATCTAGATTGATGAAAAATTCCTAGAGAACCATGCATGACCTTGAATGGATATCCATGACACTATGTATCCATTTCTTGGGGCCTTGGGCATGGTTAAGGGAGGATACTTGAACCTCTAGCCCTAAAGGACTCTTATAGCCATCCAAGGCTAGATAGATCACCTCAACCAACCACACATGTCCTCTTAAGGGTGTCATTTTAATATGATTAAGGATATTAACATCATTATATGGTTTTGAGAAGTATGTAGTTGTCTTAGGACCTCAAGAATGATGCTCTAGAGAAGAATACTATGCCTTTGGCCCTAAATAAACCATTGAGGAATCTAGAGCCATGGAAAATGCCTCAAAGAAGAATGCATGACTTTGCAAGGGTATCCATTGAGCTTTGTATCTAGGTCTTGGGGCCTTGAGTTCTTTAACATGGTAAGTTGAAGAAACTTGAACCTTGGGCCTGAACTTCTGTTAAGTGACATGAGCTCTCATTGGGAACCCTCATCTCTGATGCAATGAGAGATACAACTATGGTTATTGGCATCTCTAGAAATGAAATTTATGCCTGCTGTTATCTCCTTGATTTTTGTAAATAATATTTATTCTTCTAAAGCCTCTACCTCATGCCCTAAAGGAATCTTCTAGCCATCTATGGCTAAGGAGGTTTTCTCCATTAACCACACATGACATCCTGAGTGTATCATTGGACTATGTGTAATAGCCCAATTTTGACCCTTATGAAATATTGACTTTTAATGTAAATATTGTATACATGCAATGTATGTTTTCCTAGCGTTGAGCTCAAGGCCAAGGCCCCGCTACTGTATGTTTGGATTTTATTTAGGATGGACAAGCATTTGATATTTTGTTACCCATGTGCTATTAAGCCATGTAGTATTGTAAATTGATGTAAACATTTAATATTGTAATAAAATATCAAAACTGGTTGTGGGAGCAACGAATGAGAAGGGGCCATGTGTATCCACTAGAGAATGGTGAGGGGGTTGTGGGGATGAACCATATGCTTCCAAATGTCATTGTGAGAACCCATTTGTCTTACCTTGCTGACATTTAATTCTGTTGTAAGGAAGTTGTTGAAGATTTCAGTCCATGGCTTCAATGGAGCATGTGCAGCCCAAAAATTTGTATGGCAGAGTATGGACTCTGTTTTCTTGTACAACAAGTCACCCTACCTCATGGTTGTTGCTTCTTTTTCATTCCCATTCCATTGTGGAAGAGCCCAGCATCATTTTTCATCCAAAAACAAATTGCTAACAATGAGCAAAACCAGAAATCACAATTTTGCAAGAACCCATGTTTTGAAGAGCCATAAACACCCAAAATTGGTATTTGACAGTAAAATCCAATGGGGAGTCCATAGCTATGAACCTTGGGGCGAATTTGAGAGTATTAGATACCCTGAAATCCATTGGAAAACCCAGTTTTTACAGCCCATAAATCAAGTGACGGAATTGAGTTATTAGTTGACAGAATTGTGAGAAATCCAAGTGTGAATGACTGAGCAGAGGTTGGGTTTGCTTGATAAACCTAGTAAAGGTTAGAATCTCAAGAATTAGTAGCTATACCTTTCTATTCCCATCCTGAAGAGCACTAGAGGGAAGGGACGCCTGAGGGACTATGCTGCAGAGGAGGGAACCTTCCTTGTGTTGGATGGGTAGGTAGTGTGGGTGCCTTGACTGCTGAATTAACTTGAGATTCCTATAGTTCTGTGGATGAGCTCACTGGCTTAGGATCCTTCTCATTTGTCATGTGTATACTTGAAAAACCCAACTGTGCGTTGACTTAACATAGTTATTGAGTGAAACCATGGCTGTGAGTGAGCCCAATTAGTTCCTCCTTAGTGGATACACAACCCAGCTCGGGGGTGATCTCTCAGCTGAAAGAATATAGGATAAACAGAGATCTATGGTTGGGTGGAACGTTGCTCTCACATAGCCAGTTGTTTGGACAGCTTCAGCTCAAAGATAAGTGTTCTGTGTGTTTAAAATTATATGCATTCTGTATTTTGCAATGTATTAATTTTGAATGATAATTATTCATGTTAATTGAATTGATATGAAGCCTGTGCATAACATGAAAATGGGATGGATTCTTTGCTCGTTGATTCATCAATTGCTTGAGATAAATATGCTGATGCATTTCAGTTGGTGTGTGTTAATACGAGTTTTAATTCTGCTGTGTTTATTTGAAGTATGTGCCTGCACACACAAGTTTTTATTTATTATGAATTTCTTAGTAATGTATGGGGTTGAGTTTACCAATTAAGTCCGTAAGATTGGTCATGTTTCCTTCCATGGTCTGGAATGATGGAAGGGGACGTGACAGAGTGGTATCAGAGCCCATGTTGCAGCACTGGGGCTGCTAGGGCCAAACTCTAAGTTAGAGGTAGGTAACAGAATGTTTTAATGTGGTATTGGTGAAGTTTGGGTGTCATTTTGATATAGAAAAATGGAAGGATCAAAGTTCTAAGATGTGGTAGAGGATCACACCATTGCATAGAGATCTCCAAGAGATTTCCAATGGTACCAAACTTGCCTTATTTGGTTAAGGGATGAGGGAGATATGAGTCTCGCAAGTGCACAGATTGTGCGCAGGTTGCGCACAGGTTACGTGCAGGTTGTGTGCAGGTTCCACACAGATTGCGCACAGGTTGTGCGTAGGTTACGCACAAATTGCGCATAGATTGTACGTAGGTTTCCCACAGGTTGCGCACAGGTTGTGCGCAGGTGGCGCACAGGTTGCGCATAGGTTGCGCGCAGGTTGCACACAGATCGTGTGCAGGTTGTGCATAGATTGCGCACAAAATGCATGCAGGTTGCGCACAGGTTGTGCGCAGGTGGTGCACAGATTGCGCACAGGTTGCACACAGGTGGCGCACAGGTTAAACACAGGTTGTGCGCACGGGGCGCACAAGTTGTACGTAGATGGTGCACAGGTTGCAGACAGGTTGTGCACAGATGGTGTACAGGTGGCGCACAGGTTGTGCGCAGGTTTTGCATAGGTTGCACATAGGTTGTGCGCAGGGGGCGCACAGGTTGTGCACAAGTGGTGCGCAGGTTGTGCATAGGCGGTGCACAGGTGGCACACAGGTTGTGCACAGGTTGCGCAGGTGGCGCACAGGTTGTGCACAGGTTGCGTAGGTTGCAGAGGGGTTAAAAAAAATGAAAAGTAGTCAAATCCAGGAATTCATAAAAGATGGATGGCGCATCGGAATAGAGATATGCAAGTTGCTGAGTGTTCCTTGTTATATGAACTAACTTCTCCCAGTAGAAACATTTTCCTGATTTCTTCTAGATTTACTTCTACAGGTGGTTGATGTTGGTCTTCCATGATGTTTTACAACTGTGTAAAAGTGCAGAAATTTGGTGAAAATTGTCATTTTTGAAGTAATGTAACTTCCACACCCGATGTTGGAATGGAGCACAGGGATAGGCATTGGAAAGCTTATCTAGCAGGGAACAATGGTGAATAGTTAGAATTCGAATGAGGTTATCATACATAATAGATATGAAGGGCAGAAAAGTGCCAGTGACTGTTTTGACAAATTGTTGTCAATTTGGGCAATTTCCAGAATTGCATGAATGAAGACATAATAGAATTGAGAGTTATTCCATGAATTAATTATGTTAGATATTGATGTTTTATGTTTCTATATGCATTCCTAATATGTCTAATAAATGTTCTCATAATGCACAGTGCTTACAGCTCATAAGATTTAAATAGTTGTAGCAGAAGCAGCGTACAAGGAAAATGGTGACCATAAATGATGCGCAGGATCCTTATGAGCAAGAAGAGGATGTACTAGGAGAGAATGTACATGAAGGGAATGCTGAGACCGAATCCAATGGAAGAAGGGAGAAAATAAATCCTCAAAATTTGGTTGATACCATGGTAACCTTCAATGAAAGAATGATTGAGGCTCAGGAAGAACAAAACCAGCTCAATGCTGCCATTTTGCAGAGCCTCACTGATATACAACAGAGGATAAACCTTGGGTCTAATCCAAGCAATGTAGGTGAAAAAGGAAGAGATGCAGTGAGTCGCTCTAGAATCCATTCTAAGAATAGGACTCCAAGCCCAAGGAAGAGTTCTGTGAGAAAGAAGCTTGGAACACCTTCCTTAAGA
The DNA here is from genome assembly GCA_027924585.1 of Larix kaempferi. Lineage (NCBI taxonomy): Eukaryota > Viridiplantae > Streptophyta > Pinopsida > Pinales > Pinaceae > Larix > Larix kaempferi. Next base: position 2,760,676 of record BSBM01000764.1, on the reverse strand, counting down.
TCTTCTTCTAGCAAGTCATGTGACTCTAGAGGTTCTCAAAGAAATCCAAGGCATCCTTCTAGCAGATTTGGGGAAGAAATTCAAAGGCATTCCATAGGGAGAATTCAAGTAGGCAAGGCCTCCCACATTTGATGGAGAAGGAAAGACTGGCCAAGAGGTAGAGGCATAGCTTCTTAGAATGAAGAAATATTTCAGAATTCAGGACTACTCTGGAAATAAAAAAGCCATAATTTTTATTTACAATCTAAATGGCAGAGCTTCAATTTGGTGGGACATTCTCTTGCAAGTGAAAGGCATCAGTGAAAGGAAGATCAGCTGGGAAAGGTTTAAGAAGTACTTCAAGGAGAAATACCTTTCTACTAGGTATTATGACAGTAAGAGAAAAGAGTTCAATGAACTCAGGTTGGGACATAAATCTATGGAAGAGCATGTTCATAAGTTTTTGGAATTGTTGAGGTATGTGGACTATAGGATGAGAGGATAAAACTCTGATGCTTTCTTGGGAGTCTACCTCAAATTTTCAAGGATAGAATTGAGTTTGTTAATCCACCAAGCCTTGATGAAGCCATTAGGATGGCAATGCATTGCTATGAGCAAAATAAGGGAAAATCAGAGGTTAGCCTAGCATGGAAAGGAAGGCCAAGAGGGAGGTTTGATCAAAAGAAAAGTGGCTTCAAGCCACCATTCAAGTGTCAACCCAGGACCTTCCCACAAGGGCAGCAAGCAAGGAGTGGATTCAAGCCAGCAGTAGAAGCAGACAAAACATCCAAAGGATCACTTGAGTGTTGGGGATGTAGAGAGAACCACACGTTAAAGGATTGTCCACATCGGAAAGATAATCTCAAAAGATTGCACAACTTAAAGAGAGAAACTAAAGTGGAGGACATGGCAAGGGCAACGCCTCGAATTTATGTAGCATTGGATTATCATCAGGCAGATCATCAATCATCAGTGGTGGAAGTTGAAGGTAAGATTACTAAGCAATATATTTCTATTTTAATTGATCCAGGATCTACTCATAGTTATGTTTCTCCAAAAGTAGTTGAAGGTTGTTCTATTAGAAAAGTGAAGCACAATAAGTCTTGTTTAATTCAATTAGCCACATGAACCAAGAGAAAAGTTAGTGAAGTAGTGGTGGAGTGCGCCATAGAATTGAATGGACTCCACAGACATGCAGATTTAAATATACTACCATTAGGCTCTTATGATGCCTTAATTGGCATGGTTTGGTTGGAAAAGCATACAGCCAAGTTGGACTATTATGAGAAAGCACTTGAATGCAGTGATGAAGAGGGAAGACCAAGATTGGTAAGAGGAATACCCAAGCAAGTTTCAGTAAGAAAAATTTCAGCCTTACAGTTGAAGAAGTTCTATAAGAAAGGTTGTCAATTATATGCAGTCCATATATCAGATTCGTCAGAGGAGAAAGGTCCAATGATAGAAGACTTTCCATTGTTGCAAGAATTCCAAGATGTATTTTTGAATGAAGTGCTAGGACTTCCACCAAAGAGAGATATTTATTTTACTATTGATCTCGTTCCAAGGGCAGCACCAAATTCCAAAGATCCTTATAGAATGAGCACATCGGAATTGGTAGAGTTAAAGATGCAGCTACAAGAGTTAATGGACAAAAGGTATATCAGGCCAAGTGTGTCTCCTTGGGGAGCATCGGTGTTATTTGTCAAGAAGAAGGATGGGACTTTAATGCTATGTATTGAGTACAAGCAGCCAAATAAAGTGACAGTCAAGAATAAGTATCCATTGCCAATAATTGATGACTTATTTGATAAAATGAAGGAAGCCAAACTGTTTTCAAAGATTGACTTGAGGTCTACGTACCATCAAGTGATGATTAAGGAAGAGGACATTCACAAGATAGCTTTCCGAACTAGATATGGACATTATGAGTTCACAGTGGTGCCATTTGGTTTTACCAATGCACCCACCACATTCATGTGTTTCATGAATAGTGTATTCAACAAATATTTGGATAAGTTTGTGATTGTGTTCTTGGATGACATTCTTGTCTATTTAAGGAATGAATAAGAACATGAGGAACATCTAAGGATGGTGTTGCAAGTTCTTAGAGAACATCAGTTGTATGCCAAGTTAAGCAAGTGTGAATTCTATCAAAAGAGAGTTCAGTATTTGGGTCATGTTATTTCTGAAGAAGGAATTGCAGTGGATCCAGAAAAGATTAATGCCATCATGGATTGGTCTACTCCACAGAATGTTTCAGATGTTAGATCTTTTATGGGTCTTGCTGGTTACTACAGGAGGTTTATTGAAGGCTTCTCCAAGTTAGCTCACCGAATCACTTCATTGCAGAGAAATAACATCAAGTTTGTATGGTCTGAAAAGTGTGAGGAAAGCTTTTGGTGGTTAAAGGAGTTACTTACCAGCGCTCCTGTTCTGAAGATAGTAGATCCAAAGAAAGATTTCGTGGTGTGCACAGATGCTTGCATTGAAGGTCTAGGTGGAGTGCTCATGCAAGAAGGATTTGTGATTTTCTATGAGTCAAGGAAATTAAAAGAACATGAAAATAATTATGCCACACATGATTTAGAATTAGCAGCCATAGTACATGCTCTTAAAATGTGGAGACATTATTTGATGGGAATAAGATTCGAGCTTAGAATAGACCACATGAGCTTGAAGTATTTGTTTGATTAGCCAAACTTGAATGCTAAGCAAGCTAGGTGGATGGAATTCCTTTGTGAATTTGATTTTGAAATGAAGCATGTAAACGGGAAAAAGAATAAGGTTTTAGATGCTCTTAGCAGAAAATTTCATGTTGCAGCAGTAAGTATGTGCAAGTCAGATTTGAAGACAAGAGTTATTGAAGCCCAAAACAATGAGGAAACTTGCCTTAAAATTAAAGAGAAGTTACAGTAGGGTAATGTGGATGAAAAGTGTGCAGGATATCAGCTTGGTGAAGGAAATATCCTCATCTACAAGGTTAGATTGTACATTCCAAATAGTGCAGATTTAAAGAAGCTAATGATGGATGAAATACATCAAATGCCATACTCGGGACATCCATGATATCAAAAGACTATAACAAGAACAAGAAAGTAATACTTTTGGCATGGTATGAATAAATACATAGCTGAGTGTCACTTCAACAAGTCAAGGCAGAGCACCAACATCCAGAAGGACTGTTGCAGCCCTTACCCATTCTGGAGTGGAAGTGGGAAGTGATCTCTATGGATTTTATAATAGGTATTTCCATGACAGTGAAGAAGCATGATTCCATCATGGTTGTGCTGGACAAACTATCAAAGGCAGGTCATTTTATTCCAGTCAAGTCCACTCACAAGGCTAATGACATTGCAAACATCTTCATGAGAGAGAGATTTAGATTGCATGGATTACCTAAGGCAATAAATTTTGATCGTGATACAAAGTTCACTTCCAATTTTTGGAAGGGATTGTTTTAGGAATTGTGAACTAGATTGAATTTCAGTACAGCATATCATCCTCAAACATATGGCCAAACTAAGAGGGTGAATTAGGTTCTTGAAGACATGTTGAGAATGTATGTGATGGATGAACCATCCAAGTAGGAAGATTACCTATACTTAGTAGAATTTGCATACAATAATGGACATCATGCATCATTGGGGATGAGTACATTTGAGGCATTGTATGGCAAAGGATGCAGGACTCCAGTGAATTGGGATAACCCGGTGAATAGGGTAGTACTTGGACCAGAGATGATGAAGGAAATGGAACAGGAAGTTGTTAAAATCAGGCAGAATTTGAAGGAAGCTCACGATAGGAAGAAGAGTTATGCAGATTTGAAAAGAGTGCATAAAGAATTTCAGATTGGGGATCATGTTTATTTGAGAGTGAAACCAATGAAAAGTTCTCTCAAGTTGGGGAGTTGTGCCAAGTTGTCACCAAGATATTGTGGGCCATTTGAAGTCCTAGATATGATAGGGCCAGTTGCATATAGAGTTGCATTGTCTGCTAACATAAGAGCTTATAATGTTTTCCATGTCTCTTTGCTTAAGAAGTGTGTACATGATCCTAATCATATGATTGATTGGAATGTGATACAGGTGGAACCCGAGGGAGAGTTCTAAGTAGAGCCTATGCGCATCCTCGACAAGAAGGTCACTTTGCTCAAGAACAAAGCCATCAGGCAGGTAAAGGTCCAATGGCAGCACCTTAGCCCCGATGAGGCTACATGGGAGCTGGAGGATTCCATGAGAGAGGCATTGTCATTTTTGTTCAGTTTTGAGAACACCAAGGACGGTGTTGTTCTAAGAGGGAGGGGAATGTAATGCCCCAATTTTGACCCTTATGAAATATTGACTTTTAATGTAAATATTGTATATATGTAATGTATGTTTTCCTAGCGTGGAGCTCAATGCCAAGGCCCCCCTATTGTATGTTCAAATTTTATTTAGAATGGACAAGCGTTTGATATTTTGTTACCCTTGTGCTATTAAGCCATGTAGTATTGTAAATTGATGTAAATATTTAATATTGCAATAAAATACCAAAACTGGCTATGGGAGCAACGAATGAGAAGGGGCCATGTGTATCCACTAGGGAATGGTGACGGGGTTGTGGGGATGAACCATATGATGCCAAATGTCATTGTGAGAACCCATTTGACTTACCGTGATGGCATGTAATTCTGTTGTAAGAAAGTTGTTGAAGATTTCAGTCCATGGCTTCAATGGAGCATGGGCAGCCCAGAAATTCGTATGGTAGAGTATGGGCTCTGTTTTCTTGTACCACAAGTCACCCTACCTCATGGATGTTGCTTCTTTCTCATTCCCATTCCATTGTGGAAGAGCCCAAAATCATTTTTCATCAAAAAATGAATTGCCAGCAGTGAGCAAAACCAGAAATCGCAACTTTGCAAGAACCCATGTTTTGAAGAGCCATAAACACCAAAAATTGGTATTTGACAGTAAAATCCAATGGGGGATCCATAGATATGAACCATGGGGCGAATTTGAGAGTATTAGATACCTCGAAATCCTTTGGAAAACTCAGTTTTTACAGCCCAGAAATCAAGTGACGGAATTGAGTTATTGGTTGACAGAATTGTGAGAAATCCAAGTGTGAATGACTGAGCAGAGGTTGGGTTTGCTTGATAAACCCAGTGAAGTCTAGAATCTCAAGGAATTAGAAGCTGGACCTTTCTATGCCCATCCTAAAGAGCACTGGAGGGAAGGGACACCAGAGGGACTATGTAGCAAAGAAGGGGACCTTTCTTGTGTTGGATGAGTAGGTAATGTGGGTGCCTTAACTATTGAATTAACTTGAGATGCATGTAGCTTTGTGGATGAGCTCACTGGCTTAGCATCCTTCTCATTTGTCATTTGTATGCTTGAAAAACCCAACTGTGTGTTGGCTTAGCATAGTTATTGAGTGAAACCATGGCTGTGAGCGAGCCCAATTAGTTCCTCCTTAGTGGATACACAATCCAACTCGAGGGTGATCTCTCAGCTAAAATAATATAGGTTGGATATATATCTATGGTTGGGTGGAACATTGCTCTCACATAGCCAATTGTTTGGACAACTTCAGCTCAAAGATAAGTGTTCTGTGTGTTTAAAATTATGTGCATTCTGTGTTTTGCAATGTATTAATTTTGAATGATAAGTATTCATGTTAATTGAATTGATATGAAGCATGTGCATAGCATGAGAATGGGATAGATTCTCTGCATGTTGATTCATCAATTGCTTGAGATAAATATGCTAATGCATTTCAGTTGGTGTGTGTTAATACGAGTTTTAATTCTGCTGTGTTTATTTGAAATATGTGCCTGCACACACAAATTTTTATTTATTATGAATTTCTTAGTAATATATGGGGTTGAGTTTACCAATTAAGCCCGGTAATATTGGTCATGTTTCCTTCCATGGTTTGGAATGATTGAAGGGGACGTGACACTATGATTGAGGATGTTGATTACATTAGGTGATTTTGAGAAGTATGTAGGTGTCTCATTGCCTTGGGATGGTTTTTTGTTGAAGAATACCATGCCTTTGGCCCTAAAGAAATAGTTGGAGCATCCAAGGCCATTGGCACTTGGCAGTATGTCATAAATATTTTTACATAACCTCAAATATTTCAACAACTTCTATCTCTAACTCTTAAAAGAAAATTGCATCACTTTGCAAACTGTAATCTCATCAATATCTTCATTCTTCGGGATTTTAGAAGAGTTTCCTACCCTTAGAATCCTCACTTCCATGAAATATCATTGAAACGCAATTGAATTCCTTCTTGAGGGATTCCCTATCTTAATCACATGCACAATGCTGAGACAAATCTTTCATCCACCAAAATAGTTTGAATTTCCTCTTACAAGCCCTGCACCACCCTTAAGATTGGTACCTCTACTTATTTGTACTAAACAAATTACACAATATGTGTGTATATGGAGGCAATAAGTATCACAACCAACCCACCGGTGAGTATTCACTTCAAAGTCAAATTTGTTACAATTAACACACATACAAAGGTTGTAGAATTCACCCTTGTTGCTACAAACTACAAATTACAATGATTCATAGGAATTTGAATCTAATATGATGAATTATAGAAACAAATACTTAGAAATAATATAACTTTGTGTTCCCCAAACACTAACTTGGGTGTACGATCACCTTGATATTTTATTATCAAGGTTGCTAGAAATATAGATACCGTGGATGCTATTGACTATGGGTATTTTCACCTACAATTTGGGCATCTCTTCCATCAATGATTATAATTTGTAATGGATTTTTTTTAGAATATGTGCCCACATGAAGTTGATCTCTGGTCCTCCACAGTGGATTTCCCAATTGCACATATGATCTTGACTTCCTTTCATTCATTAGCTTGAACATCTGTGATTGATTGTTGTCCCCTCTTCCTATTTTTGGAACAAATTTGATTAGCTTCAACAACATCAACAAGAAGACAAATTGTTCTATTTGGAGAATATATACCATTCTTGTGATGTGGATTGTGGTCTACTGATGTACTTCCTTTAACCATCAATCCAAATCGAAGCTCCGCGTCTTCCTCATTTACAACTAGTATATGACTACTTTATTGGGACACTAAAATCCTTTCTAGACAACATGAACTTGGAGATGATTCAAATACATCATCATCATACTCAAAAACTACTGGGGCATTTGTTCCCCTATTCTAGTTAGATTCCAATGATGTATCTTTTGTATCACATTATATAAGTGTAGAAGAAATTGACCCTCAATGAGTTCATTCTCTTGCCTATTTTTCTTTTCAAATTCTATATACTATACTATCCAAAGTAAAATTAAGAATGCAATAAGTGGAAAATGAATCCAAAGGCTCCAATTTGCCATTTTGTTTTGTATTGGAATCTTTTGATATTGAGAGTGAAGGATATTATTGGAATTATAAAATCCAAAACGGTTTTCAACTAATCTGCACCCTATGATGCTTAAATGCATTTTTCACATCCACAATACCATCCTTCTTGTCCAAACTATAGCCAAATATAATATCAATGGTTTCATTGTTAATTCTCAAGACATTCAACCTAATAAGAACACCAACATCCTTGTGGCTTGATGTTGGGAATCATTGAAATATATAAGAAGAGTAACCATGGCACTAAAATATATTAACAACGAAATGAATGGGACTGATTGCCATCTTTAATGCATTCCATATAATATGGGAATAGTTTTCCATGCTACTATTCTCAATAAATTTGATGCCATAGATGCACATCTAGTTAGAAGGCCAAGTTGATCTAATGAAGATATGCTTGATAGCATGGATGTTGGAGCAGCCGATCTTTTCACTTCTTAAATTTGATTGGTGTGTTATGTTTATTACCATTCTATGCATGTAAATTGAGTAGTCCTTTGTTATTTTCCTTTATTATAGGAGAAAAATGGTACATATAGATACAAGGTAGATACATGGATATATTCCTTTGTTATTTTCCACAATTTCCAAGAGACTTTTGGCCACCTACCCATTCAACCTTTCCTAAAACATGGAGTAAGGATTCTAACATGTGTGCAAATTGATGGGTTTGTAACCCATGAGACACAAGGAAGTTGACTGGTAAGATCCCCTCTCTGTGGGGTGCATTAGTCAATCCTAAGAGATGGGGAATCCCTATATCAAGGGTGCACTTTTCGTGAACATTAAAAAAGAATCAAGTTAATATTCTCAAATTAGACCTGGAAATAGTCGACAACGTTAGAAAATCTTGATAAGCTAGAAAACAATTTAGAATGAAAAAACATAACCATAAATATTAAAACATGAAAATAAACACAATCATCTCATTAAGAAAATTATATCCTCCATAAATGATAAAAAACACCCACTTTCATAGAGCCAATAAAGCACCCATCTACTCCACATTTTAACTTACCAAACTCTCCTCACACAACACATGCTATATTGTATTTATTCTTCAAATTCATATGAAAACACATAATTTTTTTGTCATTCTTATTTAACATCATTATTTTTATTGTTCATGAACTATATTGATGTTAGAATTAATGAGTGTGGAGATTATTGAAGAAGGGTTGATCTTTTTCTGACTATTCTGCTGTATATTATATATCACCTATAATTAATATTAAATTAAAATAATGGAATATGAACAAGGATAATTTTAGGGGCGAAATTTAGCCCATGGGCTATTTTTCCATGTTTTTTCCCAAAAAACGTTTCGCCAATTTGCATTTTTTGAAGCCCCATTTCGCCCAATTTTAATGAGGTAAAATTTTTTTACTCTAAAATTCGCCAAATTATTATATAAACTTATATAAAATCCTTAGAAATTGAAATAATTTTAGAAAAATATCGCCAAATATTTTATAGTTGACATTTTACGAATTGGTAAGATTCATCAATGTTTATACACTTTTAAATAAGTATGGGTCCTTAAAATTATCCCTGAATATGAACCTAAGGAAGTTATAGAGCCTTTGTTAATTCTTGTTTGTATTAAATTAAAATAATGGATAATGATCTTAAAGCTATATAGCCTTTGTTAATTATTTTTTTCATTTGTATTTGGAATTGGGAATGTCTATGGTAGTTTTCTTTTTTTATTATTTGTCTTAAACTAAAATAATGATATATGATCTAAGGCAGTGATAGAGCCTTTGTCAATTCTTGTTTGTATTTGTATTAGGAATTAGGAATGTCTATGGTAGTTTTTTTCTAATTCTTAGCCTAAATGTTTTCTCCACTTTAGCATAATCTTAGTGATTTTCTACGACGATCAAACCATCGATTAGTGAAGAATCTGTTATCAAATTTCCTACAAGGGACCTATTCAGAGTTTAATCATACTAAAATATAACTAAAATACAACTAAAATATAAGAACCTTAGAGGATCATTATACTTCTAAACTCAAATTCCATGATATATACTTTATTTTTGTTTTAATTATCTATAAGTATGGAACTATATGAGTCCCATGCTCATCCAAATGGGTTAAGGTAAGCTATCTAATTTAGCATGCATGTAATAATATATTTACATCCATGGTAAATGCACACACCCTATGCATTATTGCAAATTTTTCATGACTTTTATTTTCATGATACAAAAATAAAAATGTTCTCACTTGGCTCTTAGACGAAACACATCTCTTTACATCACCAACGAAATGAATAAGGGTAGTTGGATAATGCACATTTGGCACTCATCGTGTGAGCTTGTACTGATTTCCCCAGTCTCAAGATATGAGATCTTTGGTTTATGATTGGAAAGATATTACGAACTCTCATTGTTGACATTTTCTTGCATAATACAGACCAAACCAGATAGGGTTTCAAGGCGAAAAATATTGCATACGCACGAAGAGTTTGTAGTTCCCGGAAAACATAGCGGAGGAGTTCACGATGCCTTTCAACCATAGGGGAAAAGTGCAAAGCTAGTTAGATAGTGGAGGAAGAAACAATGGTTACCGATGACCAGCCGCCTTCCGAATGGGCCAGAAAATCCTTTAAGAGGTATGCATTTGACATTCTCTATAATACCCATTTTTTCTTAACCAAAAATTTTCACTCTGCAACTTTTAAGGTCTGCATCAATGCCTTTTAAAGATAAAATCGATAATATGAAGGAACTAGAGTGCAATTATTTTTCCATTTGTTAATTTTTGCATCCTATTTTTTAATCTGTCCACGGACGAAGATGATTATTTGGTGGGGAACATAGTTGAAATTGAGATGCACAACTTCATGATAGACAACCACATAAAATTGGTCCAAACGGAACGAGCAAAAGCTCTCTAGTATGTGCAATTTCAATAGGTCTCGTCGGAGAACCCCAAGTTGATATTTGGTGGGGAACATAGTTGAAATTGAGATGCACAACTTCATGACAGACAACCACATAAAATTGGTCCAAACGAACGAGAAAAAGCTCTCTAGTATGTGCAATTTCAATAGGTCTCGTCGGAGAACCCCAAGTTGATATTTTCTCCATTTTGTGTGTATATATCATGTTAGGGATTTCTATTAAGATTTCAAGTGAAACCTGTAGGGTGAATGTGGTGGTTGTATGAATACAAATGCTTGTGATTACTACTGTGAGAGCATCAGACATTGTCGACTATGTTAAATGAGGAGAAGAGTCGAGATAGATAAAGATTTTCTTGCATGGAAATGTTGTAGGAGAGATCATTATTATTACATGGAAAATCAACATACATAATAGTTCTGCATGGCAGATTAATGGTAAAGGGTTATGCACCCTGTCCTAAAATTTGAATACAAGCAAGTATTAGTTATAAAAGGCATATGTGTTTCTTCCTCCCAGGCATGGATCTATTGATGTATGTATGCATTTTCTCTTTGATAAAGCATAATCATATAGAAACACAGGTGGGGTTTTATTTGTTATTCATTCGATCCCATTCATCCCAGTAATCCTCATCCCAGCAATCCCAACCAGCCAGAGAGAAAGCATGCCGCCTTCCTTTCTTCCCCCACCAGCCCCATTTTTCTTTTCACCATACATAATGGCAAGTTTAAATCACATAAAGAAGGTTTCACTTGAGATATTTCTATTGAGATATTTGAGGAAGGCCTTCAACTCATGGATAAGTTGAAGCGAGGTCTTTTGGTTAGACGAGGCATCTTTGGAGCAGTTACGAAGAGGATACGCGAAGGATATAAATCTTTACGGTTAGATACACCCATTAACAGTATATTTCTTAATTCCTACCTTGTATTTTGTAGGCTTCACATGAGACTAAGAGACCGAAACAATCCTTACGAAGGTTTTACAAAGAGGGATGCCCTTACTGTAATATAATATAAATAACCAGGCTAATTTTTCATCTAGTAGAGTCGGATTTACACACCGTCGACCACCCCTCAAGTTTAGGAACGGAAGTTTCCTAAATACAAGGGATACCCTATATTAGGTCCTACATTGTGCTTTCTTAGCTTGACATCACAGCTCCAAAAAAATTATTTAAATAAAAGTAACCATATGTAGATACGACATGCAGAGCTTTGGAAGATCTGGCAGAAAGAATGGAGATAACTTCTTTTTCGAGTAGGAGAAGAGAAGAAGATATCATTTTCCCGAATGAAGCTAGAGGGCCACGCCCAAACTTGGCTAGAAATCAAACTCGTCGACTCCTCATTTGTTTTTACCTCCAATTTGTTGCTTTGTTGCTCCCCACCCTTGCTGGAATACTACTGAATGGGCCGATTTCATTTCTAACACAATGAGCCTTGTCACCTTTATTTGCTATCATTTCTCATTCCATATCAAGGTGGTATGGGTGAAATATTATGTTAGTTTAATTTACGGGCATCTATCATGGAGTTGGTTTGATCTTGTTGATGCATTATTCTGTTTCGGAATTGTCATTGAGTTGTTAGTTTAGAAATCCCTATTTGAGACAAGGATAGAACCAAAGCCACATGATTTGGACTGGGAAAAAACTATGCAAGTTCAAAATGGATAGTTAACTTGGTGTATAATTCCGTCTTTACTGAAATAATATGAATAATAATGGAACCATAATCTCAAGCAAATACAAGAACTTAAAGGAGACGTTTGAAAGCTTCCTTTCACTAGTAGTACTTCCCAGTCAACAATGAGGTGTAATGCTGACGAGATTAGGGGATGGGAACTTTGTTCATCTTCTACATGGGCCTGTGTGCGACCATCTTCCACCCACCCTTTGGAGGAACTATGTCACACGTTTGGGAGAATTGAACCCTGGTGGGTGTATCACCACCCCTTCTTAACCAACCAGTTAGGACCCTAGTGACTAGTCTAGGAACTTAAAATCTTATAAAAAAAATCATGGAGCATAAATTACTAAAAAAAATCTGGCAACTTAAAGGAAACCTTTCGATGCTTCCACTCACTATTAGTGCTACCCAATTGACACCAAAGAGGAATTTTGACAACACTAGGGGCTAAGAATTTTTTCCATTGGCTACAACAAGCAAGTAGGAAGCCATGCCTACCCTCCTTTAGAGGAGCTGAATATGTCACACTTTGGGGGAATTGAACCTGTAATGTCCCTTTTTAGGAATTTTATTAAAATGGAAAATTTTCACTTTTTTCCCTAGTTCGACCTTTGATTAGTTTTGAGCTCTAGGTCCACAAATTGCTCCAATTGCTCCCAAATATTCTGAGAAGGTATATGGATTATGTTAGAACATAAATATGTGTTTCAGGGATGCTTTTGGACCTTTAAAATACATCTGCAAATCCTCTTTCAATTCTGGCCAATGTAGGGAACTTTACTAGTAATTTCCCTTTGACTAGTACTGGTCTCTAGGTCTCAAATCGACTCCAAATGACTTCAAATATTCAAGGAAGGTGTATGAATGATATTAGGACTTGAATATGATTTTCAGGGATGAGATATGGCCACCAAAATACCTCTGCAAACTCTCTTAATATTCTGGACCAGGTATGCAATTTTACTAGTAATTTGGGGTTCAAATCCCCCTGGGGTAAGTACTAAAAATGGCTTCCCAACTACCTCCAAAACGACTCAAATTTATGAATAGAGGTAGGGGATGTCTCAAGTATTTTATTAAGGTCCCAAAAGCACCATTCATTAGTTATTAAGTCTGTTCCAAACCTCTCCCAAACAACATAAAAAATCATTAGTTCAACCCTTGGGGAAATGGCACCAAATCTTCTCCAAATGTAAATAAACTGAGTAAAATGACTTCAAATGCTTGAGAACTGAACATGAAACTTGTATAATACATAAATAACATTCCATTAATCAATAAAACATTAGTATTTTACTTATCCCTTCAATTCCATCAACATTACATTGGTTCACAACAAGGTAGTGGGGAAATGACACTATTCTTTCATTAAAAATGAGATTTATACATTTCTACTTGGAATTTTAACCTGAAACTTTTGGGAGATGAAGAACAGAGTATTTAATTCATATTAAAAAATAAATGGGGAATTATAAGCTCCCCCAAAGAGTACAATAGCTCACCAAAAACGCCCTCCCTCAAGGATCAAGAATATGCCATCAAAACCGGAAATGGTTGAAGGAGTGAGCTGCAATAGAAGAAACCATGAGATTCCCTGTATATTACACCTGAAAATAAAGACTCCATTAAATCTCCAAATGAAAGGTATGAATGGACTTTCCAATTACCAACTTGGATGGGAATTTTTCACCCTCGAAATTGGCTAAGGCAAGAAACTAGTCATCCACTAACTCTCCCTGTTCACAAATGTAATTGCAAATTCTACAAATGATCAAAATCTGGTTTCATTCTTTTTCTTGAAATTTATAAATTTCTTATTTCCTCCATGGGTCGAATTCCTTCCAAGAGACTCATGCCAACTCAAGTTGGGAAGAGATTCCAAAGAACGCCACTTGTACAACAATTCCTAGTCTCCAACTTCGACCAAATCACATGTGGAAGCATATTAGCTGCCCTAACACCCTTGAGAACACTCTTGGAGTCTATTTCTAGCCTTGACATGTCATATATGTCACATGTCAGCCTTCAGGTCTGATTTTTGTCATAGGTGTCATAGCATCTTCATCATTGTTGTCATAGAGCTAGGGAATCTAGCCCAAGTGTCTCGCTAGCTCCAAATTGCCTCTTCCTCTTCCATGCGAATTAATATTCCTCTATATTTCGACCTCATTGAATCATGCCAAGTATTGTTAACCTTATAACTCATCCTAAGAACATTAGGCTTCCCATGGATTCGACATTGCAAGAAGAGGATGCCATGTGGCACATAAATTCTAGCTTGTGTGGGTCCCACTTCCTCCATGTGTCTTCATGATCAAATGCCACTTTGAATTTCAATTGTATATATTTATTTATATCCTTTATTAAATATTTATTCCATCCTAATGTTCCAACATCATTTATTATCCCCCTTATTCCAAATCCCAAAGCTTCCACCCCAAACCTAGGAAACTAGTAATTTTCCTCCTTGGCAATTATTTGACCCTTAACATCAATTTGACAAACTCTAATGAATATGGCCAATGTGATTAGGACATTGTAACCCATTTCCAAATTTGGGACATGACAAATCCTCCCTTCCCAATATTTCTTGTCCCCAAACAATTTCAAACATGGGTGTTGAAGAACCTGCTTTCTATATAATTCTTTGAAGTTTCCATTGAATTGCCCAACCTTGAGTCTTTGAGTTTCCATGAAGATTTTAGAGAGGAACCACCATGCTTGCTGCTGCACTACTTTGATAAAAATCACTTTATTAGGTGGGAAATCCATCTCCCATACTTCTTGTTTCCCCAAATAATTTGAAACCAATGAGAGAAAAATTATTCTAGGGTCCCATTGCTTGTATTGCACCCCAACAATTAAGAGTGCTCTCCAACCCACACCATTAGATAAGAGTATTCCTAGATCCCATTTTCTTGTATGCATTCTTCCAAACATCATGAGTGCAAAATATATATCATCAAAGTACATAACAACATAATGAAAATGTACATCAAGGAGGTGCTTCATCAAAGAATCATGAAAGTGCTTATACCTCCATGTAAGTAGACCACCATTTTCCAGGTGCATACAAGCATCAAGTGAACAATAAAATCTGATCCAATGACATGGGTGAGTATCCCATGTCCTATAATGCTGCTCCAAAAATATGTAAGATGCATCAAAATAGTCAGCCCTGTATTCTTTCATCCAAGTAGTTAATGAAGTTCCTCCAATATCAATTGAACTAAGCAAGGAGCAAGGAAGATCATGAGTCTTCAAGTGACTCAAGTGAACATCATAAGTGTATCCATGAAGATATGTATCATCATAAGGAAAAACAATATTCTGCTGCAAATGTAATAATGAGGTGCTCTATTCATGTCATCATCGAAAGGAGAGGTAGGAGTTTCATACCCCTCATGTGGCACCACTAGAAAAAAATCTTTCACCCAATTTTCATCCCCAATTGATGTGGCTTAAAAAGAAGTAGTGGGTGCGGAATTATGAACCAACCTTAAATATTTACAACTCTTACTCATTGAAATATTTAATTAATCTTCTCCATAATTGGCTGGTCCAACTGTTGTGAGATCATGTGCCTCCTTCAAGACTTTGCAACTCTCTCCATGAGGCAATTCATAATCCCTCTGAACAAAGACAAGTGCTTGTCCTTATTCTTGTTTGAGTGTAGCATCTTCAAGCACTTGCATATCATCATGTACCTCATGTTCCACCATTACATGAGGTTCCTCCTTTGTGGCATAAATTATTTCATCCATTTCCTTCTGTTCCTTGTAAAGAGAACCATTGCTCATTCTTTTTTCCAAGTTGCTTCCAAATCCACTAAACAACAATTTGAATTCTTGCATGAATTGCCTCCACTTGTCTTAAAAGGATGGTTTCAGTAATATTCTAAACTCATAATTCTCCTCTAAGGTTCCTTTCTCATCCTTACTCATGGTGACCAAGGAATGCACTTCTTCTCCTACTTCTTCCCTTTCACCAAAGTACATCCAGTTTCAGTTTCTAAGGGCGATGGCTTATTTATTTGACTCCTGGTATTCATTAATAGAGTTAGGGGATGTCTAAATATTTTATTAAGGTCCATAATTCACCATTAATTAGTTATAATTCTGTTCCAAACCTCTCCCAAATAACAACAAAAATCACTAGTTTGACCCTTGGGGAAATGGCACCAAATCTTCTCCAAATGTAAATAAATTGAGTAAAATGACTTCAAATGCTTGAGCACTGAACATGAAACTTGTATAATACATAAATAAAATTCCATTCATCAATAAAACATATGTATTTTACTTATCCCTTTGAATCCATCAACATTACATTGGTTCACAACAAGGTAGTGGGGAAATGGCACTGTTCTTTGATTAAAAATGAGATTTATACATTTCTACTTGGAATTTCGACCTGAAACTTTCGGAAGATGAATAAAAGAGTATTTAATTCATATTAAAAAATAAATGGTGCATTATAATCTCCCCAAAAGAGTACAATATCTCACCAACAATGCCCTCCCTCAAGCATCAAGAATATGCCATCACAACTGGAAATGGTTGAAGGAGTGAGATGCAATAGAAGAAACCATGAGCTGACCTGTAGCTTACACCTGCAAATAAATACTCCATTAAATATCCAAATGAAATTTTTGAATTTCCTTTCCAATTACCAACTTGTATGGTAATCTTTCACCGTCGAAATTGGCTAAGGCAAGAAACTAGTCATCCACTAGCTCTCCCTCTTCACAAATGCAATTGAAAATTCTACAAATGATCAAAAGTTGGTTTAATTCTTTTTTCTTGACATTTATAAAGTTATAATGTCCTCCATGGGTCAAATTCCTTCCAAGAGACTCATGCCAACTCAAGTTGGGAAGAGATTCCAAATAATGCCACTTGTACAACAATTCCTAGTCTCCCACTTCCACCAAATCACATGTGGAAGCATATTAACTTCCCTAACACCCTTGAACACCCTCTTGGAGTCTATTTTTAGCCTTGACATTTCATATATGTCATATGTCATCCTTCAGTTCTGATTGGTGTCATAGGTGTCATAGCATCTTCATCATTGTTGTCATAGAGCTAGGGAATCTAGCCCAAGTGTCTCACTAGCTCCAAAATGCTTCTTCCTCTTCCATGGGAGTTACTATTCTTCTATATTTCGACCCAATTGACTCATTCCAAGTATTATTGAACTTATAAATCATCCAAGAACATTATGATTCCCATGGATTCGAAATTGCAAGAAGAAGATGCCATGTGGCACATAAATTCTAGCTTGTGTGGGTCCCACTTCCTCCAAGTGTCTTCATGATCAAATGCCACTTTAATTTTCACTTGTATATATTTATTTATCTCCTTTATTAAATATTTATTCCATCCTAATGTTCCAACATCATTTATTATCCCCCTTATTCCAAACCCCAAAGCTTCCACCCCCAACCTAGGAAACTAGTAATTTTCCTCCTTGGCAATTATTTGACCCTTAACATCAATTTGACAAACTCTAATGAATATGGCCAATGTGATTAGGCCATTGTGACCCAATGCAAAATTTGGGACATGAAAGAACCCTGGTGAGGGTGGATCATCGCCCCCCAATTTACCAACCAGACAAGGCCCTAGTGAACAAATATGGGAGCTTGGACTCGATAAATGAAGCAATAACATGGAAGAACATGACACATACAAACTCAGAAATAACTTGCTTGTTTGACCAAAATGGGGTGAGGTTGACCTAAATTTAAACTCATACTTGCTAAGTAATTTCCATATTCAACGATTCTTGTTACAGAGTAGGAGTTGTCATTAATAAAATCGTATATGCTACAACTTTGGCCAAATTCATCAAGCACTAGGTTTCAAGAAACAAATTATTGGATTTAAATGGTTTTCAGATAGATTTTAACAAGTAAATTTTGAAATATGTCTCAAATTTCAATGACAATTTATTAAAAATGTTGGGCCCCCTTATTTGACGTAGTTCTATCTAATCAACTCCGAGGTTAAAATCCATTGGCACTAGGGTTAGCAACTATGTGCATCGCCACAACCAGCCCACTTATGCTAACATGACAGTTTTTGCTATTCAGAGGACTAAACATACCACACTTTTTGGGGAATTGAACCTTGGCAGAAGGGATATAACCACACATGCTTGACCAACAAGTCAAGCCCCTAGTAGTAGTAACTTTAAAGTTTTATAGGGTAAGAATGGAAACTATGCCAAATAACTTTATATGTGAGTTTTAAATGATCTCAGTGATGTATTGTCCACACAAGAAATAGACATACAAAATATTTAGTCAAGGCCAACCAATATACTTCAAACAAGAGGAATATTATGGTGATATCACAAAATATATTTATGCCCTTGGACAAGAACTTTCACAAATATTCTCTGAAGGGATGCATCACAAAGAGCATATTTCCTTCCACTTAGGTGCCTCTTTTGAGGGGTATCATTTTTGCCAAAATTGTCCAGGTCTTACACTCAACCTCATCCCTTTGAGCTTCATACCATGCGGGTGGGACAAACCATAGTAAGAATGGAACCTTGCTAGATGGCCTTTGAGATAATATATTTTGAATACAAAGTGGCATGCCATTCTAGGTAAAACTCAATTACTTTATTCTCCTTTGTATCTTCTTAAAAAATATTAATTCTTTAATTGAAATTTACATATAATACTTTTCATTGGGAGTAATGTAAAAAATGTTGTTGGGCATGGAATTGATCTTTGGGTAGTTAACATCAAAATGTAAGTTTTTGTCTCATAGCCAAGCTAGAACTTAAAAAATCAGGGTTTTGTCTTAACTCTTATCATGCTACATGAAAGTGATGATATTCAAATTTTGTTTATTGCTAGGTCATTTTGTAAGTTTGAGTAATTGGAAGGGGAAAATAGTTATGTTCTTTTCTTGTATAAAATATTAGTTCAATCCATATGAAGATTAAAGCTTAATTACCTTATACATCTTATGTGTTTCATGCTATTTATAAATCTTTAGGGAAGACAATACCAAAAAGTGGATGTTTTAGACATTGTTCACAATTTCAATATCCACGTGGGAAATTTTACACAGGTATTGATATCTCAACTAACTATTCTATGAGTGGACAAATGTTTTGTTTGATGACACTCTAAAAAACTTCTGTTAATTCAAGGTTTGAAATGTCTTACATTGTTGTCATCACTATTATTTTATGTTAAAGCTTTGATTGAATTCATTGCTTCTTTCATTTTAGTTAGAAATTTATGACCATAACATAGGCTATAATTTCTCATATTTAGAGGTTTTCTTGTGTTGTGCCATTATCCACCATTGCTTTAGTTAGATGAAAATGCCAAATGTAGTTATATGTTCATTTCTATTTATTACGTAACAACTTTCCTACTTTTCCTTACAGAAACTTTGATAATTTTGAAATATGTAACAGTAAAACAAGTAATGGTACATGAAATTCCTCAAGTGAGAATGAAATATGGCATATTTATGTGTATACGGTTCACATTTATTCTAGGGCAGTTGTTTCTTTGTATTTGCCATTTTTGTTTAGAGTTGGAGGTTGTACTTTTTTATTCACTTATTGTTTAATCTATTTTTATTCTTCCTTGGAAAAATGTCATAGCCTTTTATTAGATATAAAAATTGTACTTTCCGTAGATGCATGTTCACAATACTAAATCTACGATCCCTTGGCAATGATAGGAATCCCTTCCTATTTACCTTCACTTTGTTTTCCAAAAAATATTCTTTCATCTTTTAAGAGGAAAATAGGCTTTTGTCATCATCTAGTGTATACCATCTTTAATGCCAAAAAAAATGCCAACCAATAGCATAACCTATGTAGGAAATCTCAGTACTAATCCATCGTATAGCTATAGGGGTCCCACTGTAATGTCACAAAATCCTAAAATCCATTCAGTCTAAAAGACTCTTCTAGCAAAACTGTGTGTGGAACACTAGTATTATAGTTAAAACACAAAAAGATGAACAACGCTCAATTGTCTTCACGTCTTAAAGTAATTTGGAAAGATCATTACTCAACTTCCATTGGCAAGCATGGCAGGTCTGTACCCTCCTTAAAGAAACTCCTTAGGTAGGCCTAGCAAGCATGTACCATTCTTAAATCCTTAAAGGATTCTAAAAGGTGTTTCCAACAAAACTGTGGATGGAAGGCTTCCAAAAGGCATTTCCAACAAAACTGTGGATGGAAGGTTTCCAAAAGGTGTTTCCAACAAAACTGTATATGGAATCATGTAGCAAACTTAAGGACTTTTCCAGCAAACCTATGAATGAAACTAAGATTCCATCCTACATTGATTGTAATATCAAAGAAGGTTGAATGTGTCGATTAAGAAAAATCTTACAGAGTAAGGAAAATGTTGATCACATTGTTTAAAGAACTACAAAACAGACATAAATGAAACATGAAAGGGAAACAAACAGAGATGGCACATAACACAAATTTCAAAAAAATTGCCATTAGTTCTATACAAAAAGCCACATAAGACTAGTGCAAGCCAAATAGGTGTAGCTTGAAGAACAAAAAATGTGTAGGATTATATTAGAGAGACAAAACAATTTGAAAGACACAAAGGTGCATAGTGTGACTAAAAAAATGTCTCGAGGTTGAGTTTGCTACTGGTAAAACTGAGGCAGTCTTGTAAAATTATACCTTTACAAGAACTAAGGCAGTCTGGTAACTAAGAATAGAGCACCAAACAAGGGTGAATTTAGGACCAGTAATCATTAAACTCATAACATGCATTCATTGTATGTAAGGAGCATCAATCATGGATGAATTCCATACATCTCATATCACCTAAATGCAAGAAAGAAATGACAGTAATGAAATGATCATAAAAAAGATGGCACACACTATAATGAATCTATGCTTTCAAAAGTACTGCTCCTCCTATATTAACTTCATAAATATATTCAAAATTATACCAGATACAATAGAAGAGCCTCTCTCAAAATAAAAGTCAAACCTTCTCTTTGTCCCTTTTCTCAAAATATATCGAAAAGTCTTTACATGTTAAGCTCAAGATTCAAGCCTTCCATCTTCTTTATAAAAATAGTAAATAGTTGCTAATTTTAATGAATCATGAAAACATATCTCTAGCTTTTAGGGAGTAGTTATAATGAGATGGCATGTGTAAAACTAATCCCTGACTTTTAGGATTTTGTTTTATTTGGATTTCCTTCATCCATTTGGAAAATGGAACGCATATGTAAA
Organism: Larix kaempferi; assembly: GCA_027924585.1. Lineage (NCBI taxonomy): Eukaryota > Viridiplantae > Streptophyta > Pinopsida > Pinales > Pinaceae > Larix > Larix kaempferi. Next base: position 2,739,438 of record BSBM01000764.1, on the reverse strand, counting down.
TGAAATTCTAATTTCATTTAATAATACTTGTTGAATTGAAGTTGACTTGATGCTAACTCATCCATGTCAGAGTCAAAATTTGACATGTGAGCCAAGCTAGAACATGACCGGGAACTTTTTCAGCATCTCGAGTTCAAATCTGGCCCATGGTGCTGCAAACTGCTGAAAATTTATGGAAAATAGTTCATAAAGAAACACATGTAACTTGCATATTTTAATAACTATGTAAAAAATGAGAGAGGATTTTTTTCATGGGATTGTTCTTGACAAAAGAATCTTTCAGTTTTCCAAAATTCCTCTCCAGATTCTCGGAATCCCTACCCAAAGATAATGACTAAAACAGAAAATTAAAAATCTAGAAAAAAGGGTTGTAAATATCAATTCGAATCTCCCAGACCATTAAACTTGTGAATAAACTGAGAGATTTTTTCATAGATAAACTCATTCTAGAGAAAATCCTCTTTTAGTTATTGAAGAGTCATTTCCATTTGGTCGGAAAATTCGTTTGAAATTGACTACTAAAACAGTCATTTGCAGAAAATTCCATAGCACTTTTCCTGTTTTTCTGTATGTGAGACCTTAGACTAAAATTTATGTCTTAGAATTGAGCTTGTTGCTATAGAGATGATCTATAGAATATTAGTTGTCACCATTAGATGCCCTGAAAATAAGTTCGAGGATGATAGCAAGCTCCAGTTGACTGTTTTGTGTGAGGACTGTATGTAAACTTCTCAGTCCGTAGCGTAATCCCCTGTTTTCTGTGTATAACTACTAACTACAGGCCTTTTCTTATTTCTAAAGTTGATTTTTGATGATTATAATTTGTCTTTACCGACAATGGTTTAGTCACACTCACACTTGCCATCTCTAAATCCGTGTGCATAGCTCTTTTGCTCAAATTTAGTGGATAACTCGTAGTGGTATACATGACTTATTGTCTATTACATGGCAGTTGCAGTATTACTCCTGACAATTTGGATATTGAGACATGAAGGTTGCTCTTCATAAAGTCCTTTTTGCACTGTGTACTAAAAGGATTAGAGTTACATTTATTCCAAACCATTTTGGTTAATGCATAAAATGGAGTTTAATTTTAAGTTTGTGCTTAATGTTTTAAATAAGGATATCTTAGACTTTATTTGCAGGCATTCAAATATCTGTAGCCTATGAATGTTGAAGACTTGGGTGACATAAATTCAGGCTATAAAATAACTTTTATGAGTTTTACATCCAATAAAACTAATTAATTTGAAAATGTAAGAATTTTATTGGTTTTCAATCATATATCCCCTTTTGTTACCACTATTTATTTTTCTACATGGATGTTACAACAATGGTTTTTGTGATTCTTGGCCCTAGTTTTTATCGTCCTTGCTTCTGGTTTTTCTTGTGTAGGAGTTTGTACCAAACTCTTGTTTTGAGGACATAGAGCTATGCAAGGTGTTTAGGTATGTGGATGATGCTGATGTTATAGATGTGGGAAATGCTCCCCATTGGAAAGATGGAATGGTATGTTCTCACCTTTTTTGTTTATCAACCTTGTGTTTTGTTTCCAAGTGAATATCTAGTTACAGAGCACTTTTTCCTTGATTCATAAAAGGATGTTTAACATTCTAAGCATTTGCAGGATTTGACAAAACCAAAGAAGGATGAGAGAAAAAGGAAAGAAACAATCATTAAAAACAGATAGGTATAATTTTAGTTTTTGAAAAATGCACACATCAGCTATGTGTTCATATTTATTTTGTGGATATCTATTTATCTATGTCTATATGTATGTTGTAAACTCAATGAAGAATATAATTTTAAGTGATCTTTGTCTATTTCTCTTTGCCCACACCCAAACCCACCAATACATACCCACGACAAATAAATTATAATTGCCCCAATTTCGATCTTCATTCATATCTAAAATTAATGTAAGGTCTTTTGAATATTTTTACATATCATTTTGCTCATCTCTTCTTTTTTCATAAGAGGGTTTGGTGCGATGTCCATGTGAATGGAGTCTGAATTATTATGTTTTTATGCATATAAACTAGAATTATATGTACTCGCACATACATTAAGTACATGCCCTTACCATGGCGGGATCCTCATTTTATCAACTTGAAAACCATTTTTTAGGTTGGGTCATATATACGTGGGTGCGATTTTCAACCATGGTTAACAAAAGTTAACATTTGATGTAGTTAATTATGAACAATTTTTATTGTAGTGTATGTCGGTCAATTTTTATCTGTCGTGCATTTGTAGTTATCATGGGAAATTTTCAATCATGGTTAATCTTGGTGGATTTTAAACTATATGATCAAGAGAAAGTAGTATACCTACATGTGTATTCATGGATGCCTTATATGTATTAAAATCCCAGTCGATGAAGCATGCCAAGTACAAACTCATTGTGTGCACCAACATTTTCTACTGCATGTTTGCACATGCAATAGACATGTTCAAGTGTTTTGGTATAAATTACAATATATAGTATTTCTTCGATTGAATTTATAATGTTCAAATATAACCCAAACATTCATTCACCATTCTTACATAGAATCATATTATGCTATAGAATATGTCGAATATCATAATTTTTGTAGCCACTCATAATTAATATTTAGTCAACTGAGGCATTTTTTTTATTATTCAGGTGTAACTATTACCTATTCTCATGCTATTTGGATGATATTATACTATCAAAGTGCTGCGTCAAAGGAGATTATTATTATTCAGGGATACAATAATATTAAATATCATCTCCAAATTTATGTCCCAGCTGGAATCCATGATATTGGCTTTGATGGTTATCTCATTTACCTTATCCGTCATCAGCTAGTTTGATATACATGCGACGACTCATCGAATTGGTTCATATATGGTTGCATTTTCCTTCTTTTATGGAAACAGGATACTTTTTCTATGCTAAGTTCAATTCTTAGTATTACTCCAACTTATTTTATTATGTATTCATAATTAAAAATGAAGATGCTCAAGGCACATTGCATGAATTTGTTCTCTACAAGGAACCTATTTTTATCTATTGGTAATAACCTACTTGAAAATATGTGGTTGTGATGGATGAATAAATTCTATCAATTCTCCCATTAGATGGTGAAGTGCATTATTGCATAGTAATTCCTTTGGTGTGTATTTTCTTTATCTCCAAAAATGCTCTTTATTCCATGTTAATGAAAACTAATATACTTAGTAAAGATATAGTGACCTAAATAGTTGCGAGCCTTGAAACCCTTGAAATTAATGTCACTGTGGGTCTTCATCTCCTGTCAACAACAAGTTTCTCATAGAAAAAAGGGCTCTTCAAGTAGGTAATTAATCTATCATTGTTAGTTTGAAACACTTTAATATGGGCTTATTACAATATTCTCTATGTGAATATAAGCTTATTTTTGTATCCTCTCCCATGGCATTATGGTACTTAAGTTGTGGAAGAAAGCCCTAAATGGACCATTCTACATTGGTAATGGAGATCACAATTTTTAATGGGAAAGGGTAAGCAAGAATGTTCAAAATTTGGAATATAAATCACATTATATATATATATATATATATATATATATATATAATTAATGTGATTTATATCTTTTTGCAACATTTATTATTTTATGGTGCTTTGCACCATATACAAGTTTGTGTATATTAAATAATAATAGTAACAATAATTTTGGTGTTTTGCACCAAAAAGTGACAATCCATGTTGGATTGGTTTTGGTGTTTTGCACCATAAATCTTAGCACCACTTGCATATCCCCACATTATCACCACTTTTGCACCACCATTTGAAAATTGAGGATTTCCCAAATCCTTTACAAATAGTGGTGCTAATGTGAGGCTAAAATGCCTTTTTTCTTGTAGTGATCCATGAGTTTGCATTACCAATTTGAATGCTACAGAGTGGAAGAGTTTCGATTTCCAGTGCAAATGTTGAGCAGTCAGACCATGTTGTCAAAACCCGAAATTTCTGAAAAATTTAAAATTTTATTTATAACAATAAATGTTAACTAAATAGTATTTCTGATCCTGTTTAATTTCAGTAACTGACATAATCTGTTTAAAAGACTCTGTCTTACTACAATTTTGATTTCTGTGATTGTAATTAATGACTGTTTTGTTTCAAACTGCAAGGGAAGAGCTAGTCATGGCTGACTGGCTTACTTAGCTTACGAGCTAATGCATAAGTCGTCTTCTGTTTCGCAGGTATGCCGGTGAAGTAAGGATCACTGTATTTTAAATCTTGGTAAGCATTAATACTCCCTGTACTTTAAAACTTTAAAGAAGGTTTATTACTATTGCTAGTTGTAGTGCAAGACAGTGAAGTTAATCTCATGAAATTACACTTAAATAAATATTGATAGTCTGCCCTGACATGATATTTCTTATTCGGATAGTATCATCAGGTTTTGCGATGAATTACATTGTTTCAGTTATAATTATTGTTTTATGAATATGACTCTATGTTACTGCTGTAACTATCACTGGAACAATTGTTTGTATCATAATTATTGACTGCATAGGCGACGTTAGCCTCATGTGATATGTTGTCAACTAATACCGACGATTACTGTTGTGTTCACGTATTATTAACATGAGTTGGGAAGGTGGCACCTCTAGCGTTGTTCCATTAAATTAATCTATATATCGCGGTCCAATGTCTACCTAAAGTTTAACTTACGTCACCTGACTGTGCCTTGTTTTTAAACTACCTTCACGGTGTGAATCAGTAGATGAAATTCTATTTCAACATCTTGATAATAGAGATTATTATTCTAATTATTTACTGTTTAACAATGGTATCGGTTGAAATACGATGATAGGACATGATGGCAAATGTATATCTCTTCATATAGTTTTGGTAACATTCCAATGTATTAAATGATAAGGTGTTTTCATTTAAAAGTTGACTACCTCATTGTTAAATGATCGTAGGTAGAAGATAATGTGCTCAAGGCATTAATCTATGGCTTGTTTTTCATTAAATACAATGATTGTACAATAATCATAATGTTCCCATACATTGGGCAAACTTTATATTCAATAGAATGTTAAGGTTGTATCTACCACACTTGGTTAATAGAAACTCCATATTTGATGTTGACTATCTCTCGTTTATATCATTGTAGGGTTTATACATACCATGTACGTGGAATTACCGAAGGTTTGGTTGCAAGGCATGCATTGTAAATCATAGTGTTATTCTATACGTTTGACTTATAGCTATGCAATGATGTTGAAATCAGTGAATAATGATTTGGATGGCAACTGAACTATATGGTCTCGACCCATATTACGTTGATATATTTCGATGCTACGTGGTTGACTCTCCTCCATGCATTTAGTGATATATAAGCTGTTATCGAAACCCTACCAGGTTATTGTCTTTTCCTTCGGGCTCGGGTCTTAAGGGTGAAACCCTCCATGTCTGAATTTCGTAGTTGGGGCACTGTAACAAAATGCAAAGTGTTGTGGTTCTGGTCTCGTGGTTTCATTCTGTGGTAGGATAAGTCCCCGGCTCTACTGATAGCATCTGCTACAATTTCATTGCTTCGTGGTCTCGTTGTTTCATTCTTTGTTTAAGTCCCAGCTACTTACGGTCCTTCACTGTGCTGGTGTGGTTATGAGGCAGGGTTTTGTTACCTGTTTTTATTCCAGCGGTGGTTGTATATTTGGGTTTGGGGTGTGCTTCTCGACTGGTTCAATCCCAGTATAAGGGTTTCGTCTGGAAGGTTTTGTCTGCCACGGCGGTTAATAGAAGGGTTATGAGGGTGTCCCTTGCTCCTCCAACCAACGAATGTGATGGGGTTTCAGTGCTTGCTCCCACCGGTGGCTTCCAGATTATCCTCGGGTTGCATTGCTCAGGTAAAGTAATAACCTTATTTTCGCAGTTTTTGTTTTGTAAGCAAGTGTAGATTTACTATTTATTCACAACTCTCGGCATTGATAGTGTATTAACATCTCTCGGCTTTGAATGTGCAGGTCCTGCTATTCTGAAAGTACACAGGGATTTATCTCCAACGCTGGCTCCTCCGGGTAAGCCTGGTTATCCACGGCTGTCTCTTCCTTTGCTGGTTTTGTGGTTAGGGTTGAGTCTTGGAGGGAAACTCCTGTGTAGTGTCTTGATGACATGGGTGCAGTTACCTGTATAAATTTGTTTTGTTTGAAATGAAAAGGGGTTTGATACCTTGTTATGTTTATGGAGAGCCATTCACGGCTCAGACTGGATGAGGCCAGGGTTTCTGTTGTTGTAATTGCATTTGCTAGGCGTAGGGTTCTATCCACGCTGTATAAATTAATATTTAGTATAATATTGGGCCGGTCATGGCCGTGTTTCATTTTTGAGTTTTGTTAAATGAATAGAGTGTTAAAATGTAAGGATGTTTGAGTTCTCCGATACCTGCACGGGATGATAACTCTGTTATAATGAAACCCTATAATCATCTCTCTGCGTTTTTCTTCGAATTTGTGTGTTAAAATGAAAAGAATGTTATTGTTTATTACTGTAGTAGTTATTTAATATAGGATAAATCCTGGCGAGTTGGGGTTCTGTTTTATGTTTAAAACATATATATGGGAATGTTAACTCGGTGGTGACTGGAAACGTGTTGTAACAAATTCGTTTTGGTTCTTGTATAATTATTTAATAAAACTTTGGATAGAAAATTATATACATAGAACTATGTATAAACCTATTGTAGGTTCTGTCTGCCATATAAGGCATCCTTTTCATTTGTTTTCAGTCTGTCCAATGAATGTTGTAAGGCTACGGCCATGTAGGGTTTTGTGGACTACTCTAAGGAAGAATATTTATAATGAAATAAATACTATTACTGTGTATAATTAAGAAGGTTGGTAACAGCCAATAATGGTTGCGTTTGTTGACAGTTTCTCTGTGTGTTAATATGTTTGTTTAGAGATAAGAATTTCTTCAACAGTGCTTGTGTAATATATGTATATGAGTTCGATAACGAACATAAATCTATGCCTGTAATTTGTTTAAAGAATTATTGAAGTCTCTTGAGTCTTGACTTCGAGTCATACAATAGGTTTGTCTTGTTTTTAACAACTCTGTCAACTTTGTAATGATAATATGGCTATTAAATTCTAATACTAGGTTGAAGGGAAATAATAATCTACAGTTTTCATGTGTTTTTATTTGACTACTATGTTAATGAATAAGATTATATGGAAGTTTGTAAACAATGAAATATTGTTACAGTCACACCCTTTAGTTAGTTGATAGCTGTCAATAATATTCTGAGTATAAACAATATAATAATATGAGTTTTGTTTATCTGTTAGCTCGATACAAGTATGACCTGTAACTAAAGTTGACTGAAATATGAAACAAATATATGTATACAGGTATATTACTCTAATAGGAAATATCTCAAAGTAAAAGCTAGGATTTATCTATATCTGTTCTTATGATTGTTTAATAGCTATAATTCTGGAATATCTACTGTTTTAATATTTTGTTTATTATTTAACTATTAACAGGAATTCAAGAAATATATAAACATGGTATTTATTAACTGTAACAGTAACAAATATGTTCTGCATAGGATAATTACTCTATTTAAATAAAATAGGGAAAATTCTAAAACATCTAAATTCTGAAAATTATACCAAAAGAAAGTACAGAAAGACTGATTTACTGGAATTGAATACAGTCAAAACATAGTTGAACTAGTCTATTTCATATGAAAATTAATTAAACCAACAGCAGGAAGAGTGACAGAACCTGTAGCTAAGGTAGACAATAACAGCAATGGGAGGCTGTTCCTCCCTACCAATTCCTGGAGAGTGCCCAGACAGCACTTCTCAGGACCCCCGAGCTTGCTCTGGTCTAACTGGCTGGAACTAGGTACAGTCAACAATTCCCTCAGCCAAAACAGCTATACTGGAACCAAGTTACTGCAACTTCCTGCTTCAAAACACTTCCTTACTGTTTTCCCACTTCCTCAATGGGACTCCTGAATAGCATTCACCTGAATGTATTCTCCCTCTAGAACAATTGCTGAACCCCCAGCTCAGTTCATTGAGTAGTATTTAAAAGATTCCCTAGGTCTTAGTTGGGCTAACTGTCATTAATGAGCCACCTGCTCATATTCCACTTTCTTGGGGAATCATGACCCCAAAATATAGGGAAGTTGCCACCTGCAACTCAGGAAGTGTTTGAGGATGCTGCCACTTGTCTTTTGTCCTTCCACCTAATTCCATCCACCAGTTAGACCAGTAACCTCTTTTAACAGCTCTCCCATGCTGTTGTCTCCATAATTTATTTATTAATAATAATTATTCAGAATTTACATTCCATTTCTGGAGACTCTGCTGAGTCATCCATTCCTACTTAGCATTAAATTTAACATAATGTTTTCAGGAATATTAAAAATAATTACATTATTTTAATAAAATTGGGGTATGTGACACATGTAGTGTACATATTTCATTTGTGTGGCTTTCAATGACGTGATTCTTGGCACATTAACATAGGTTTGAGATTGCCTTAAAATAAGAAACATAATTTCAAGAATGCCAACTTTCGATTGCAAACGAGATGACTAGTTGTTCAAAATCATTGTGATTAACACCTCTCTTCAAAGTACTTTTGTTTGACTTTTAAAAATGAGGTGTCACTGAATGGAGTTTAAAATAATATTTTCACATTTTTTAATTAAAAATGGATCATTCCATTTTTATGGGAAACTTGACCACAAATGGACCTTTTCATATCATGATTATATTCTTCACGTTTATCCGTATGGAAAATAGCTACATTACCTATTGTAATATCCCGAGACTTTGACCTTTTATTATGCGTTGAGCATAAGCTCTAGAGCACATGGATGAGTTTTATTATGTGTTGAGTGTAAAGCTCTGGAGCACATGGAGTACTTTTATTATGTGTTGAGGGTAAGATCTCGAGCACATGGATGACTTTTATTATGTGTTGAGCGTAAAGCTCTGGAGCACATGGAGGAATTTCATTATGTGTTGAGCGTAAGCTCTAGAGCACATGGATGACCTTTTATTATGTATTGAGCGTAAAGCTCTGGAGCACATGGAGGACTTTCATTATGTGTTGAGCGTAAGCTCTGGAGCAGATGGATGACCTTTTATTATGTGTTGAGCGTAAGCTCTAGAGCACATGGATGAATTTTATTATGTACTGGGCATAAGCCCTGATGTACATTGATGTGTTGGGCATAATCCCTAGAGCACATGGGTTACAGTATTATGTGTTGAGCGTAAGCTATGGAGGACATAGATAACCCCACAAGATAAATAATAAGTGTTGGGCATAATCCATGGAGCACACCAACCATTATGATGTTGAGAATAAGCTCTGGAGCATCGAATCTTTGGCTATTGTATCCATAGTTGTATCTTGTATGCATCCTAGTACTAGTGTTGAGCACAATCTCTGGAATTGCACTAGTGTAACTCCCATTAAAAGTGTTCAGGATAAACTCTAAATAGCACTGGAGTTACCTCACTTAAAAGTGTTAAGCCTGAAAAACTCTGAATAGCACAAAATACTCATCATATTACTAATGTTGAGACAAAAACTCTGGAGAATTAGTAATCATATTTATTCAAATTGATTAAATGAATCATTTTCTATTTTTTCATCAAAGACTGACTGATTGTAGGGCCCCTCTTGTAGGGTCCTCATGAACTGAACCTGAAACTAGATACCATCATTGATAGAAAAATAAAATAAATTAGAAAATATAGACAAAATCATAACCTGTCAACCATAGGTCGTGACCATTGTCGAAGCAGAAGTTGTCATTAATCCGATCCATCTTACGCATTTTCATCTGTGTCTTCCGTAGGATCCCTCTAGTAAAGCTCAATTAACAATTGGAGAAGAAACCACTAGCTTCGCCACCCAACCATAGGCTTATACTTTCAGTCGCATAGCCACTCCCGAGCTTCAGGTCATAGAGCTAACACACACAATTCGAGAAACTCCTAAATGGGTTCCCCCCCACAAGAATTTCTAGCCAAACCCCAATAGAAGCAAGTCACTCACTTTGTCAAGATTACGATAACCATCCAAAAAATGGGTCCTTTACCCATTCCCAAGGCCTTCCATAAATAGGAAAATCCCTTGCGACACATGTCGCGTCATGCAAAATACTCAATTTATTAATATTCAAAAAGTAATTTATCTCACATATCCAAGTGTCAAGTTTTCTAGAGAGTGCACCAACTTTCCTAAGTTTACTCAAGTTTGTCTCCATGATGTTCCTTCTAATCTCTATTTTTGTGGGTGCAAGTGGTGTTAACTAAATGCTCAAGCCTAGGATTCCATTTTGCTCCTAATATCATCATTTCTATTATTTTAAATACTAAAAAGTATTTTCATGTGCAAATGCCAAAAAAAATAATTATTTCTATTATTTTTAATACTATTTTTTTTTTCATGAGAAAGTGTTCAAAATGCAATTTTATATGGTTTTTATGTATAAAGTTTACCAATTACTCCCTTCTAGGACCTAGGTTTCACACCGTTGGGCCCATCTATCCTTTATGCTCATCTTTTGACATGGTACCACTCCATCGGGTCCATTCATCCGTTGTATCCATTTCTCGGCAAGGTACCACATCATCAGGTCCTTGCGTCCATCCTTTTTGTTTCTCGGCAAGGTACCACATCGTCGGGTCCTTCTGTCGATATCTTTTCATTTGACTTGCGGGAAATTCATGTAGGGATTTACGATCCGTTACCTTCAATCCTCCATCTACACGCTATTGGAGACTAATGGTGCTGAGGAAAAAGTCTGTTCTTACTGCGTGCCCTCCAACTCGTACGTGACCAACTCCGTCGTGGTCCACATTGCATGACCTCACGCTTCCCCTGAGTAATCAGATCAGGGATTCTCTACTCATGCATGGAATTTCGTCGGAAGTCGACATCGTCGTCGATCTCCCAGTGTGTGCCTTATCCGTACTCTACGACCCTTCAATTCCCTTGTGTGTCTGTCGGTGAACCGTTTCACCTGTCGCTACACACATTTCTCAAAAACACATATTACTAGTCCTTCCTCTTTCATCATAATTCAATTCATAAACCCGCTAATCGTTAAGCATTTATAGTTTACACATTACATCATACCTTCCTCTAATTAGCAAGGCATTTCATCAATATGTACTTCTTTCATTCTCATCACATAATTCATCATACAACTAATCGTTTGAGCATCATATTCATGTACACATAACACATTTTTCACAATCAAAGCTAATCATTAAGCAACATGCAATTATTCATTTAAATCGACTATCCAATTCCACACATGTCATTTAGTTCATTAATTCATTTATCGATTGTCGTCATGCACATCATTAGGTGATTCTCAATTATTAAGACACATCAAGACTCAAGAGACCACTTTACCGAAGTTTGTTAAGTCGGGTCACTCGGTAGGTGCCCTTAAAGTCCACAATCATTCTAGGGGCATTACATTGATACTACAGCTCAATGAGGGACTAAGCATGCAAAGGGATTATAACAACCTATTAGTTGGTTGACCAAATCGAATATAGGATAAAATAAAGAAATCCTATGGTTAATTAAACAGTCAAATATATATATATATATATATATATATATATATATATATATATATATATAATAAAAGATAAATAAAACAGTCACACACACACACACACACACACATATATATATAAAATAAAAGATAAATAAAAGAGTCACACATATGTATATATTATATGTACGTAATAAATGATAAACAAATTAAAGAGTTGAACACCTCTCTCTTTATATATATTATGTGAACTAAAATAAATAGACTAAGAGTCTATTACAATTATTAAATAAATGATAACTAAGAGTTTAGTTATAATAGAATAATAACTAAAGTAATATTTAGTTATATATGGTTAAAGTGAGAGCCGACGATTTGGAGGACGTGCTCCAAGAAGATTTAATCGGTAACGGTTGTAGTTCAGAATTTTGAAGCAAGGGCATGGTGCCGTAGCTTAGGGTTTGTAGGGTAGGATGGTGATTATATAGGGGAGGGGCTCAATCCCTCCACCGCGACTAGAATAGGAGATGACAGCAGAGATTCTGCAGGTGCATCGGGAGGGAGAGGGAATCAAAGGAGAGGGTTGCAGCACCAAGGTTGAGCTGCCGACCCTTAGAACAAGGAACACGGGTATGGGGGTTTGTATTCCCAAGTCGACTAGTACTCCTGCAATATCAGTGAACCCAAGCAAGGTTAAAGAACAAATTCAACATATGACATACCATGTGTTAATAGGGAAATTCATGGGTATATGGCCCTCTGAGAAAGCATTAACATGGTGGATTCACTCAACCTGGAAGCCGAAAGGGAATTTTGACCTCTTGCTGGGATCGAAGGGATTTTTTACTGTGGTTTTTATAAATGTGGAAGACAAGGATAGAGCATTTGAGGGTGGTCCCTATTTCTACTACTCAACTGGGATTTTTTTATGATTGTGGAAGGATCAATTCAACCCGATTAAGGAGGATCTGTCTATAGCCCCAGTGTGGATCAGACTATACTCACTACCAACTGAATACTAGGATCCTGATATACTAAAGGCTATCAGAGGATCTCTAGGGAATTTTGTGAAAATTTTAGACCAAACTAATCAAGGAAGGTATGTATCCTATGCCCAAATATGTGTATATATGAATATTTCTAGAAAACTGCCTGAAGGAATCACATTAAACTGGGAAGAGTATGAATGGTTTCAAACCCTTGATTATGAACATATCCCGTTTCGGTACCAACGGTGTCATACACATGGACATCTAGCACGCGACTGCGATCTGAATCTTCCTGAGGAGATTCGGGGAAGTAAATCTCAGGATCAACGCGATGTTGAAGGCTTTACTAAGATCACCAGTCGTAGAAGAGCGGGAAGGAGACATAATGGTGCAGATTTGAAGAAGAAAGAACAAAGTACTAATAGCTTTGTGACATTGGACCCTGATATGGCATACCCTAAGATTCATGACAAACCTATGAAAACCCCTATTACAGAGGTTGATAAGCCTACCGTTTTAGCAGAGATCAACCACAAAAGTAAAATTTTTGATAAGCCTACCGTTTTAGTAGAGATCAACCAAAAAAGTAAAAATGACAACAAGAACACTCTGGGGACTGAACTGATGGAGGAGGAGCTGGAGGAGATGGAACTGGGAGAACTAGATCTTGATAGTATGGAAGAGGCATGTAAAAACATTGAGGTACATTCCATTCCAGATACTCAACTGAAGATTTGAAAGATGTTATCCTTAAAACAAAACCTACCCCAAGCTTGGGAATCGATCCTCTTAAACTGAAGGAGAGTAAGAGAAAATTTAAAGAAGGAGGACTGAAGAGAGGAATAATATCTAATAGGCAATGCATAGGAGAAATTGGGGCTCGATTGGTTGATTCAGGCCAATATCTGACGATCTAGGAAGCTCTTCTATCTGTGCGATATAGTGTTTGATGAAAATTCTTTCCTGGAACATTCGAGGGACTAATGGTCCTCGTAACTAGAAGACTCTAAAAAGTAAGATTATGAGAGAAAAACCTGTTGTCGTTATGTTACAAGAAACAAAGTGTTAGGGCCCTAGTTGGAACTGAATGTGCATAGCATATGGAGAAATTGTAAGTGTATGTCACTGGATGCTGTTGGAAAATTAGGAGGTGTGGCGATCCTTTGGGATCCTCGGTTGGTAATACTTACTGAATTTCTTTCCACTAAGTTTAGTCTATCTGCTTTTTTCCATCTTTTAGGTACCACTACTAAGGGGATCATTATTAATGTGTATGGGCCAAGTAGCCACCCTGAGAAGCGTAACTTCCTTAATAGTCTTTCTAGGCTTAGAAGTATGTTTAAAGGAAAGCACTGGATTATGGGGGGAGATTTTAACTTGATCAAATATTTGGACGATAACAAAGGGGGAAGGCGAATCCTTACTCTGGAAAACAATTTATTCGATGAATTCATTGAGAACAGTAAATTGATTGATGTGGCTATGGGGAGCAATGGGTTCACTTGGAATAACATATGTGGAGGGGAGCACCTGGGTGGCAGCTAGATTGGATAGATTTCTTATGTCGGAAAGTATTATGTATTTAGGAGGCACTCTGTCTTCCAGTCCTCTCGCGTCTTCAGGCTCAGATCATTGGCCAATCTCCCTTATCTGGAGTAATATTGGTAATAATATGAATAGCCCTTTCATATTTTAGAGTGTCTGGCTTACCCATACCGACTTTCATAATAATGTGGAGGAGTGGGGGAGGAGTACAGCTCCTCCTTGGGGGACTAAAATGTATTTCTTCCAGCAAAAATTGAAACTATTAAAACAAAGTATTAAAAGATGGAACAAAGATGTTTTTGGAGACATTTTGGCTGATATTGCTGAGCTTGAAGTTAAGATGGCACTGGTTTAGGAAAGTTTCATGAGGATCGCCTTGACAGATGAGCTGGATGGGGACAAAAAAAACTTATCTGAACAGTTATATCAAAGACATAAACAGGAGAAACTGCTGTGGAAATAGAAGTCTAGAAACCAATGGCTAAGGGATGGGGACAAGAACACTAAGTTCTTTCATAGAGAAACCATACAACATAGACATATGAATCATATTTGTAAGCTCCGTACTATTGAGGGATTTGTTGTGGATTCGCATGAGGATAGTGAGAAGGAACTTTTATCTCACTTTAAGGATGTGACGACGGAACCCCTGATTGATTGATTTGTTGCTTGTAGGGAGATCAAGAATATGATTCCTCGAATCATTACTAATGAGAAGAATGAGATGCTCACTCATCCTATTAAGTTCCAGGAGGTTGAGGATGTGATCAATCAAATGGAGGATGGTAAATCCCCTGGGCCTGATGGTTTTACGGCTAATTTTTTCCACCATTTCTGGGACATGATCAAATTTGAAGTGTGGCAGGTGGAGGAAGAATCGAGACAAATGAAAGGGGTTCTCCTTGCTTTAAATTCCACCTTTCTTACCCTAATCCTGAAAACTCTAGGGATTGAAAGAGCTAAGATGTTCAGACCCATATCGTTATGCAATATCATTTATAAACTAATTACGAAAGTCCTAGCCAACAGAATTTAACCCCTCCTCCCATCTTTGATTTCCTTAGAACAAACGGGATTTGTTGAAGGAAGACAGATCTTGGATGGTATTATCCTTGCTCAAGAAGTCTTACATTCCCTTAAGAGTACTAAAAAGGCCGGGATGCTTCTGAAGTTAGATCTATCGAAAGCTTATCATAAACTTAGCTGGAATTATATGAAAGAGATAATGGAATCCTTTCGGATTCTGTGAGACTTGGATCAAATGGGTTGCTAATCTGACTTCCTCTGCGTTCTTTTCTATTCTAATTAATGGGAAACCTTCGGCTGTTTTTAAACCAACTCGGGGCATCCTCCAAGGGGATCCTCTATCGCCCTTTCTCTTTGTGATTATGACTGAGGGTCTTGGTAAGCTTATTACTCATTTGGTTGAGCAGGAGAAAATCAAAGGTCTCACTTTTCCACCGTATGAAAAGGCTATCACTCATCAGCAGTTTGTTGACGACACTCTATTGATGGGCCACTCCTCGGTTCAGGAAGCCAGACAAATAAAAAAGGCCTTAAACCTCTTCTTATAAGCGTCAGGGCTCACCTTGAATATGGATAAATCGTTGGTTTTTTTCTTCAATACTCCCTCTGCTACTGAAAGGAACATTGTAAGGATTCTGTGTTTCAATAAGTGCTACCTTCCAACCAAATATTTAGGTGCTCCGCTCTTAGATAAAATTGTTAAGAAGGTGTCATGGGAGGAGTTGCTAAGTAAGATGCGAGAGAAACTCTTTAACTGGACATTCCGGGCTCTTAACTTTCCGAGTAGAGTGGTTTTGATTAAAAGTGTCCTGCAATGTCTGCCTTTGTATCTTTTTTCTGTTTTATCGGCACCAAATTCAGTCCTTAGGGAGATCATAAATATCCAAAGATCCTTTCTTTGGGGAGGCAATACTAAGCATCGGAAATGGCCCTTAGTGGAATGGGAGACTCTATGCAAACCTAAAGAAGAAGGGGGACTTGGTCTTCGTGATCTGGAGAAGATGAATTTAGTGTGTCAAGCCAAGATTTGGTGGCAGTGGCTCAATCATACTAACGAGCAGTGAGATGGTGTTTGGGGGAAGAAGTATGCTTCAGAGATGGAAAGACAAGACTGGGTCAGGATGGATGGGCCAGAACAAGGATCTCAGATTTGGAAAATGGCAAGGAATGGATGGAATCTGATAAGAAAACACTGTTTTTGGGAAGTCAGGCAAGGAACATCAACCAATTTATGGTAAATGCTTGGCAGCAAGAACCAGCTCTGTCTACTTTGATAAATAACATTCTTGTCGATTCTCCTAATATAAACCACAATTGGCAGATGATTGCTCATTATTGGATGGAATACCCTAATGATAAAGGGTTTTGGTTGTGGAAACCTTTCAATTGGTGGATGGAAAATTATGGAGAGGAGATTGGAAAACAAATACATGAAATCCCGCAAAGTGTATGATTAAATCTCAGTCAGGATTGGACCTCCTGCAATGGGTACACCAGCCGAAGGGTATGTTCACCATGAAGGAGGCATATTATTTTCAAGGTGGGCATGATAATCCTATCAATGAAAAAATGTGGAAACGTCAGTGGGATAATAAGCTGTGGCCCAAAATTACCCTCTACCTCTGGCTAGTGCTGAAAGTTTTTTTTTTACTTGGGACAATATTTTGAAACGGGGCTTTGAGGGACCATCATATTGCATCCTCTGTGGGAAACATGGGGAAATGGTTGATCATCTTCTTGATGAGTGTGGCTTCACTTCTGAACTATGGGATAAGGGAGCTTTGATCTTTCGAATGTCAGATAGAATTCATACGGACCTTGTTGGAATGATAAAGGGTTGGAGGAAGGATCCCTTTCAGGGGAGAATTATTAATAGAATCTAGGATCTTTTCCTTGGTTTTCTTGTTTGGGAAGTTTGGAAAGAGCGAAACAGGTGCATTTTTACAGGAAAACTTCAACAATGCAATGACATATGGAATCTTATTCAACATGGAATTGTGGAGAGTCTGTAATTAACTGTTTGGAATGAGCAAGATCTTAACTTACTGACGAATGAAGGCAGTATCCTATCTCTTTGGGGAATTTAGATGTTACCTAATCATATCGGCAGCATTTGGGCTCGGTGTCCATCCATGGTAAGTCTGGGGACCTAGTCTCCCCCTCTATCTGGGTGGCTTAAAATTAACTTCGACGGAGCTTCGAAGGGTAATCCTGGTATTGCAGGATATGGGGGTGTCATTTGGGATGACCATGGAAATGTTCAATATAGCTACTATGGACACCTGGGTGTTGAAACCAATAATGTGGCATAGTGTGAGGCAATTCTACAGGGGTTATGCCTAGCAGTTAGATGTGGCATCAGATGTATACAGGTGGAGGGGGACTCCAAAATACTGATTCAGATCGCCACCAGTTGCTGAATGGGAGTTGGGCGGCTAAAATTGCACCAGTGTGGAGGCTGATGTGTTTGGAAAATATCATTACAACAATGACCTCGATCACCTTTCACCATGTAAGACGTAGTGCCAACTATCTGGCTGACGTGCTCGCCAACCAGGGTACCAACTGTGTCGATGATGGATGGGATATCGAGAATCTTGACATGAGGATAAGCACGTGTCAAAATGAATGCATGCAAATTGTGAAGAGTGACATTTATGGGAAGAATGATGTTACTAGCAGGCATATGGAGTAATGTGATGGGATGGAGGATATAGGGTGGGGTATTCATATGTGTAGAAGGAACTGGAGGCCTCATGGAAATCATGGTGAAAATATAGCAGTCTGTCCTACAGGAGTTATTCGCTTGTGAAAACCATGATGAGTAGTGAACGAAAGTGTGGGATGAAGACTGGTTTCAGATCTCCCATGTTTAGAAGTGAGGATACAGAGCAGGGTTACGAGATCATGACATCGCTAAAGGACAAGGGGAAGTATGACAGAGCTTATATCATTATGAGGAATTTAATGGTGGTTAGTGGCACCTGGCCTTTAAATCCTCCCTACACGGTCGACATTCCTCATCTTTGTCACCATTCTGTGAAAGTCTACGTCGTGCTGCATCCTGTGATGTTTTCTTGTTTGTCTGATTGTGATTTTTTTGGTGTTAAGAGTATGCCATTGAGGGGTTGTCCTACTCGTAGGGGTCATCATGGCCAGGGAGAACCAAGTAACCGGAATGAGGAGGGTTTAGCTCAGACCAGGCCGAGTAGAGACCAGTGGAGAGTGGCCATGACTGTTGTTTTCTTTCGTCGCTTGTTCCCAGAACCTTTACAAAATGTGCTTGAGGAATTGGAAGGGAATTTATGGAGAGTGGTGGGTGAGCAAGAGCTTCCTCCTGAAGCGATTGCGATGGTCGACTAGGTCCAGGACCCTGGTAACACCAGGGGTCATATGGATTTATACAATCGAGCAGTGGTTACGCTCTAGGTTACTAAAAAAATTATTGCCCAGACCCTGGATACTAGGGTGGACATTCTAGAAGGTACGAAGAAGATGAAGAAAATTGGAAGAACTATGTAAAGAGCATGTTGAGGAATCCAAATGGACATATATGAAGTTGGACGGTATTACTGGTGACTTGGGTATTGAATACTTATCTAAGCTGAGCAAGGAGGTGAATCAAAAGGTTCATGACCTCCGTGGAAAGGCTGCTGCAAAGGCTACTCCGTTGGTTATTCACATTGAGGATGAAGCTGGACCAGCCAGCTAAGGTGTTTTGGTTTCGGCGGATGGATTCAGCCATGTCGTCTATTTTTGGGCCTATGAGGTCCTCTAGTATGATTCAGGGACTTTGCTTGAGTCTGCTGCGACTTGTATTTTACTTTGGTTTGATGATTCAAAACCCCTTTTTGGAATACCTACTCTCGACTTACTTATCTGGGAACTTATTATGATTGTTCTACTGACTGTGGTCACTACTTTTGTAATTTTGTTATGATGACGGGGAATAGTTACTCTTTAGGCCTTGTTTTATCTAGTTGGGGTAGTAGATTTGGGACTTCTGTTGGTAACAGGTTTAGCTTCAGTAGATCTGTTCTGGATTATCATACTGGTGATCTTATTTTTTGGTTCTGGAATGAAGATAAGCAACATTTTTGTAATCTCAGTGGTGGTTATTTAAGCACTCTGATGGATGGAAAAAGAATGATTGTAATTTTGATCCACCTATAATAGAATGATGTTTTTATTTTCTTAAAAAAAGAAATATTTAGTTATATATATATATATATATATATAATATTAAATAAATGATAACTAAGAGTTAAGAGTGCAAAAGACACTGAAAGTGTTGTTAAGCCAAAGCTGCCAAGTCAAGTAAACAAAAACATCTTAAATTCAAAGCCCTAGGTTCTACCCCTCACCAAATACCTATAAATACAAGGACAGTACAAAGAGATGGGTGTCGTATACTAAGATTGGAGATTCCAAGTCTTACATCCAGAGAGTATAGAATTAGTCCTCAACAAGAAAAGATAACAACAACGTTCCCTAGGTCTTCTAGTTTCCTTGCATGCTCGATCTAGCTGGTGGGTGATCCGTCAAATTAACCAGGAATGATTCGGGATCTTGTGCGTATTATGTAGGTTAAAGAGGTAATCCAGGCAATATTTCCACTAGAAAGTTTTATAAATATTTTCTATGTCAGTTTCTTTTCATAAAAATAATTATAGGAAGAATTTTATAAGCATTATAGATTTTATTATCATACTGCAATTCTTTTACAGATATTATTTCTTTTATCTGTTTTGTGGTCATTGACAGAAATGGTGAGTCATGACGCACAAGGGTTTATAAAATTGATTTTTATTGCTGTAAAATAAAATCTAGGTCCCAAACTTAATCGAATAACTTCTTCCACCAACTAAAAGAAATACAATATTTAAATAAAATAAAATCTGCTATACTTTCGTAGATGAATTCCATTCCAAGAAAGACCATGCATAAAACATATTTTTATAGAAAACAGAGGAACTGTAAAACAAAGTATTTAAAGATTCTTCCACCCAAGCCTAGCTTGGTAAATTAAATATTCAGACAACACATTCATCTAACTGTCCAAACAGACCAAGGGTCTACCCCTTTTCATTTAAAATATAATAATTAAAACAATATAAACCTTTAACAACAAGTTTCCAAATTTAGTCAAACATTATCTACATCCGGACTAGGATCGAATCCCACATGTGGATTTCGCTCTAGCAGAGATAGCTTTTGCTAGAGCTCAGCTAAGAAAATAACATCTGAAAACGCATTACCAATTACACAGAGGTAAAATCCACCCATAGTAGGAACATAATTGTATTCAATTTCGTAGGACCAGTGCATTGAATTAAACTACCTACACAAAGAAAATCGCATTCCCTTCAACGATTAGTGTAGAGTACACTCTGTGATTTCCTACTTAAAATATTTAATATCATTTCCGGTAAACTAGCAAAGATAAACTTTCCAGAGTTGAAACACAACGAAATGGTTATCCTATGAAGGCATTCTCTTTAGTATAATTCACTGGTGCTAGGGTTCAACTGAACATCTCATAAACTCACAAACAATCTTTCTATCAAAATCAAATGCCATAGTCAAAATAGGATTACAACTTAATAAAATAAACTGTTTAGAAAAGAAATAGAGTAGTAAACAGAACACGATGTCAGTAAAAACGATTCTCCAATTTAAAATATAGGAAGGGTTATAAACCATAATTTTCTCACTACCAGTCAACCCAGGATCGAGTTCCATCTATCACACTGAACAAGCCAGCCTCAACCTGGATTTTAAAACACACGCCTGGGGATTGAAACCCATTATAGACTTCATTATACCCTCCTGACAAAGAAGGTCGTTATTGACATAAACCAGGGATCAAATCCCAGTAATTGCACAAATAAAGAGAACCCAGAAACGATTTTTCCAAAAAAAAGAAGCAACTAGAGCCTTAATATAGGTACAAGAGATTACAAAGTAGAAAATAGAATAAATATCAATTAGACAGCCGATTGATAAACATGGCAGGTATTCAAGACTTTCCAAGTGTCAAATACAATAGTATTCCCAAATTTAAAGTTTTACACAGTCCTGATGACCAAACACATTACACCAAAAATCCTCCATAGGCTTAGCCTTTCGAAAATACATTTTCTAGATTAAAGCAATAGGTTCTAAGTAAAATAGAATACCATTCAACAACAAAGGCCCTGTGCATATTTAAATGCCCAAACCTTTGTCGCTCCGAGGCATAGCACAACCATCATCAACAGACTAAGCACACCATAGGGCCATTCTTTGAGAAGCGACGAAGGAAAAATACTGAAGGACCCTCGCATGAAGTTGAGGGACCCTTTAGATGCAATTGTGCATTCACAAAATGCTCGAGTATTGACAAAAAAAAA
Source organism: Larix kaempferi (assembly GCA_027924585.1). Classification (NCBI taxonomy): domain Eukaryota; kingdom Viridiplantae; phylum Streptophyta; class Pinopsida; order Pinales; family Pinaceae; genus Larix; species Larix kaempferi. The sequence goes on along the minus strand of BSBM01000764.1, from coordinate 2,717,916 downwards.
GAAAAAAAAAAAGGACAAATTCGAATAAGGAGGGAAAAAGTGAAGGGAGGACAAATTCGAAGAAGGAGGGAAAATTCGAAGAGGGGGAGGAGGGTAATTTCATCTTACAAGGAGGATTGGAAAGGTAGGAATCCAAGCATTCATCATTTCATCAATACAAATATACATTTTTATGTTTCCCTAAATTAAAATTCCATGTAAATGAAATTCCAAAACTAATTTTTTTAAAAATTGTTAATTAACATATGGAAATTCCTCCATATTATCAATCCACTTAATGAATTTTGCATCCACATAAGCAATAAGGGATTTGAATCCGAACACCAAATTTTCTTCAATATTTTTCCCACATCTAAATTGCAAATTGGAAAAGAAAACCATCCACCATTTGGCTAGGAGGAGGAAATATGGACTATAATCTACCCTATGCTTTTTTCCCACGCATTGTTATACCCTAAAAATGTCCAACCAATTCTTGTGAAGCCAACCCAATGGCATGATGGATTTTACATAATCCCCCAAACCCCAAGGGACTAGGTTCCCCTCCTTTGCAGACACACCGCTTAGTTTGTTGCTAATATGAACTACCATATCTTTTTTGACCTCCTTCACGACCAAGGCATTCAATAGATGGTTTTGGGTCTTCATACCTAGCAAATGATAAGAGATTTACTTCATGGAACAAGCGTATATCAACCCTGACATTCAAAATATTGTCACTTCTTTATGACGCAGAGGACTTCACCACCAAATATACCTCATCATACACTAGATTCTGAGCAAAGGAAAGGGCCACAGACATGAAATGAATTAGATACAAAAGAGAAATTTATGAAGGTAGAGTATGACGAATAACATCTTCCCCATTACCTCGGCTCTACAAAGGTGTACATAAAGTTGTTTTAAGGCCCCCATTTTCTTGATCCTTCATTAATAATTCAATTAGGAGCTCTCCGTCATTGATCATTAATCGATTTTGTAATGTCCCTTAAATCTAGAAGAAAAAAAAATTATTATTATGGGGACTTAAGATCTAAGGTTCCTTAAAATTAACTACACCACTCTATGATAATGTTGAGATTGATACTGCGACACTTTTCCGTTAACTTGTATTTTTTATTGAGATAATTTTGATGTTTAACTATGGTAAGGTATTCGTATCCCTACTCAAACTATACTAAAACTGTCACTCTGTTAATGTTATTTACTCTACTCTGTTATGACGATTGTATGTTGGTTTTGATGTTTAACTTGTATTCCTTGTGAAATTGTCTTGATAGCTATGTTTATTTATGGTTTCACTGTAACTGTATTTGTTGGGTTAGTGTTTTAACTCCCCAGTTTGGGTGAAGGGTTCTTATGGAACCGAGGCTTACTTAGCTTCTTATATGAGCTAACACATTCGTAATGTTTGTATTGTAGGTTCCTATGCAATATTCCTAAGTAATGCAAAGGGAATATAACCAATGTTAAGGTCCTTGTGCATTAATGTGAGTGTGTAAAATTTGTAATCGAACTCCAACTATAGGGATGGGGGTAGGAAAATTGAAATCATAGTGGAGGTGGTTGAAACTTTTAATGCAATCACGTGACGGCCCTAAGGTAGGGTTCCACGATGGTAGTATGGTAAAACCCATAAACCATTGCGAAAAAGCCTGTATTTTTTTAGCACTTGGGATGGAGAGCATGAGCTCTCGGCCCTTCTATGGCTTGGAGGGAAGACATGCGCACGACTAGAGATTCTCTCTTGGTCTGCGGGTGTTCTCTGTAGAGTAACGTTGTGGAAAAATCACAAAGGTAATATCTCTCTAATCCTTTGTTTCTTTAGTAAATCGTAAATGTCATAAATCTTGGTTTTAATTGTATGTTTAACTTAAATGTTTGATGTTTTCTATCAGGAGGGTTTCACAGGGACTCCTGGACTGTGCTTGGTTGGGTGTGAACATGTAGATAGTTTAAAACTCGAGTTAGTGGCCATAGTAAGACCCAGGTTTCCATTGAACACCTGGGTTTGTGAGATGTCTGTGATAAGTGGGTCTTTCTTTGATTTCTTGGTAGTGGGTGTGGTTGGTGCCTAGATGCACTGTGGAGTGACAAAAAGTTGTAGTGTGCCATGTCTATTCAATTGTGAGTTTTGTTGAAATGTTGTCATTCGGTTTTAGGGTGATGTTGTCTAAAGAAAATCCCTATGGGCGTAGTTGTGAAGGTGTTGTATTGGGATTCACTGTGTTCGGAAGCATTAGCTTCAAGCTATACGCATTTCTTTGACTCTGGTCTGTATCTTGAAATGCGTACTATGTATCTAAGTTTTGGTTGCTATATGAGTTAATACTGTAATTGGTACTTCCATGATTCTCTGTGTTTGAAAGGGATTTGAACTCCACCGAGGCCCTAACTATTAAATACTATCTACGTTTATCTTATTTAAGGTGAAGACTCTGTTGTGTAACATTTTATTTTCATGTTGAACATTTTTGGGCAAGGCCCTGTTTAAGTTTATATGAGAATCGTTTTCGTGGTAACCCTGTGTCAACTGTTTTGATGAATAAATAGTCGGCTCTTTCATTCTTTAGATAGATTTGAAACTGTTCGTAATTTATTTGTAAATAGTAGGATGTAACTACTTGACGTTTTGAGCGTGATCTCAATCCTATAGGTGTTTTCATGTTTATCTCAAAAGTTTAACTATGCAGTAGTTATTTATTTATTCAACTATGGTTGTAAGGGTAAAACCATCATTCTGTCTGTACATTTTATTTTAAATAAATTTAATTAAGGACAGCATAGCTTTTAGCCAACGTTGTATGTAGTATTAAGGTGTTAGGAACCCATGTCTTTACTTTGTTAGTATGTTGTTGTTGGACGCATATGCTTTGTAAGTCGTCCCGTAGTATTTGTTGATCAATAGTTTGTGTTATTGTTGTTGGCGCATATGCTTTGTAAGTCGCCCGTAGTATTGTTGATCCATTGTTTGTAGTGGCCCATGGTTTTGACCCATAGTATTGGCGCCTAGACTTAGTATATAAGTGTGTGTTGAGACCTATGAAGGCACCGTGAAGTTATTTGTATTGAGCTTGCTCATAGGAGGTTGACTCCTAGAAGTGGCTTGTGATCAATATAAAAGTGATTCCGAGTTCTGTTATTTCTGCTATTTCGCATATTCATATTAATTAATTGTTGCAGGTGCATCACATCTGGTATCAGAGCACTTTCTTGGGCTCGCTGGGTGAAATTTCTGTCATTTTTTTTTCACATTTGTTGCAGGTTCGGATTTGGGAATAATCCCTATCCGTTTAACTGTGGGAAGTACTTGGGCATAAGCCCTAAAACTCATTGTGAGGAGTACCACAGGAACCCCGAAGTAGTTGGCCCATTGAGAGGACTTGCCAGCGAAAAGGGCAGCGACCCCTACCTGATTGACTAGTTCCCACCCGTGAGGTAAACCAAGAGCTGTCGTTTGTGGCAAAGCGGTTATCAGTTTTACCTGAGCCATGGAGTGAGGGGTATTGCCCCAATACGCAAGCCATCAGACAACATTGGTGGCCGAGTGAAACCCCTGCACTGTTAGGAAGCTGCATATACCTGGGGTCCATATCTACTTTCAACTGAACTATTGTCGAGCACTACTACGCCGTTTCAGATCCATTTTGCAAGTCGTTCCAGATTCATCCGTTTTCAATCCATTCAGCGCTATTCCAGATCCCTTCCAAGCCGTAGACGCTCTAGTCTGAAAAAAAAAAAAAAAAAAAAAAAAAAAAAAAAAAAAAAAAAAAAAAAAAAAAAAAAAAAAAACAGTTTTTTGTCCATATCTCCCTTGTTTTCACTCTGTTTTCCTTGAGATTTTCGGGGAACCCCTGTTATCCCATTCTGCATATTTCATTCCTGAGGACCCTATCCTCAATTCCCCTTCCCAAAGCCCGAAAGCCCACATTTGTCTATTTTTAGGGTTTGCCATAACTTCCTCAGATTTCACCCAATCACCTTCAAATTTTACCACAGAGTTCCTTTCTGAATTCTGCTTCTTTGTCCCCCTCTGCCAAATTTTCCCATTCTTTCACCCCGCTTCTGAAATCCTCATTTTTGCTTCCTTGTCTAGTCGACAGTGCCCAACACCTAGTCAAACCCCAATTACCCTTCAGATTTTTTCCCAAGTCCAGATTTTCCCTTACTGAAGCAGTTTCTGTTTTTGTTTTCCTACTCAGTAAAAAAAAAAAAAAAACTCCTGGTTATGGTTGTCACCCGTGCAGGAGCAAAAACCATGGAAGAAGCACTTGCAGCCATCCAAGCCAAACTCCAGGATCTGGATGAAAAATTTCTCGGCCTCCATCTTGAACATTTAGCTATGAACAACAAACGACAGTCCGAGTCTTCATCAGACAATGGGTTCTCTTCTTCCAATAATTTTCGTGGTCCGAAGCTTGATTTTACTCGCTTCAATGGTACTGATCCAACTGGATGGATCTATCGTGCAGAAAAGTATTTAAGTCTGTATAATACTTTTGATGTCAACAAAGTTCCGCTCGCATCCTTTCACTTGGAATAGGAAGCTCTTCAATGGTACCGTTGGTACATCAAGGCTCATCCAGAGCCCAAATGGTCAGACTTTTGCTAGCTCCTTTTGCAACGATTTGGTCCTAGTGCTTTTGATGACTTCACTGGAGCCCTCACTAAACTTCGCCAAATTGGCACTGTGAGAGAGTATCCGAATTTGAGAACCTAGCCAACCACACCGAAGGAATGTTTGATGACTTTTACCGGAGTTGTTTTATCAATGGTCTAAAGGATGCCATCCGCTCTGAGGTCAAAATGTTATGTCCCACCACAATGATGGAAGCCCTAGGGTTGACTAAGTTGGCAGAAGACAAGATTGCAGCCCAACAATGTTCCAAGCCCACTTTTGTTCCGTTCCGAAATATGGGTTCTCATCGACCACCTATACCGCAGGCTCCTCGACTGACTCCTATCAAGCATTTGTCTGAAACAAAGATGCAAGCACACAGAGAAAAGGGGCTTTGCTATAATTGTGATGAGAAATTCACTCGGGGACATAGATGTGTTCAGCAAAAGCTCTATCTCTTGGATATGGAGTCTCCACCTGCCTCTGAAATTGGTGACGAAGATCCAGAAACACTGGATGCTCCGGTCGACATTCAGGAACCGCCTATTGACCCTCCATCTCAGGATGACCATCCAGAGATATCTCTCCATGCTTTAGCTGGAATCACCACTCCCCAAACAATGTGGGTCAGGGGTTACTTCAAGAAGCTTCCTCTTACAATACTCATTGATTCTGGTAGCACCCATAATTTCATTGACCCTCGGATCGCCAAACAAGCTGATTGTTTTATCCTTGCTCCAACTTTGAAGTCATGGTTGCCAATGGGGGCACCTTACCTTGCAAAGGGAAGTGTCGAAATTTGCGTATCTCTATGGGAGATTATACCTTGCGCTCTGACATGTTTGCCTTTCCCTTAGGCGGATGTGATGTGGTTTTGGGCGCTCAATGGCTACGCACACTTGGCCCTATCTTATGGGATTTTGCTGAACTTTGGATGCAGTTTTCCCTCAATGGACAAAAACACACATTGACAGGATTACAACCAGGTTCTCTCATCATCATCAGTTCACATTGCATGGAAAAACTCCTCAAGAAGAATTCACATGGTGTCATCGCTCAGATCCATTCCGTTTAGATGCAACCATCAGCGGTCTCCACTACTCCTTTGGATCTACAACAAATTCTGGATCGATATACATGTGTCTTTGCTGAACCAGTGGGATTGCCACCTTCCAGGCCAGAAGACCATCGTATTTAGCTCCTTTCTGGAAGCGTTCCTCCCAACATCAGGCCCTATCGCTACCCATTTCACCAAAAAATGGAGATTGAAATGCTCGTTCGGGACTTATTGAAGCAAGGTATTATTCGCCCAAGCACTAGTTCCTTTTCCTCTCCAGTTATTCTTGTCCGCAAAAAAGATGGGTCATGGCACCTCTGCATTGAATTCCGAGCACTTAATCACCTCACCATTAAGGATAAGTTTCCAATTCCTATTGTTGATGAGCTTCTTGATGAGCTTCATGGGGCTCACTTTTTCTCCAAGTTGGATCTTCGTTCTGGGTATCATCAAATTCGGGTTCATGAGGATGATATCCCTAAAACAACTTTCTGCACACATGATGGCCATTATGAGTTTTTGGTCATGCCCTTTGGCCTCACTAATGCTCTTTCCACATTCCAGGCCTTAATGAATAAAATATTTCGACCCTACTTGCGGAAATTCATTCTAGTATTCTTTGATGATATCCTCATCTATAGTAAAACATGGGATGAACATCTCCAGCATCTGAATCTTGTCATGCAACTTTTCTCTGACCATCATCTCCATGCCAAGCAGTCTAAATGTGTTTTTGGACAGCAGGAAGTTGAGTATCTCGGGCACATTATCTCAACACAAGGGGTTCGCTTGGATCCTGCCAAAATCGATGCCATGAACAATTGGCCACATCCTCAGACACTCAAGAGCCTTCGTGGTTTTTTGGGGTTGACTGGCTACTACCGCAAGTTTGTCAAGGATTATGGGAAGATTGCAGCTCCATTAACTGCTCTATTGAAAAATGATGCTTTTACATGGACACCTGTTGCTCAGTGTGCATTTGACAAACTAAAACAAGTTATGTGTACTACACCTGTGCTAGCTATGCCCGATTTTTCCAAGCCCTTCACTGTTGAGAGTGATGCTTGTGGCAATGGACTTGGTGTTGTTCTCCTTCAAGATGAACACCCCATTGCGTTCACCAGCAAAGCCCTTTCAGGTAAGAATTTAGCTGCTTCTACCTATGAGAAGGAAATGATGGCTATTTTGCATGCAGTACAAAAGTGGCGCCCATACCTATTAGGCAATCATTTCTGCATCAAGACTGATCACTAGAGTCTGAAATATTTCTTGGACCAACGTGTCTCCTCCCCAGCACAACAGAAATGGGTTAGCAAACTCATGGGTTATGACTATGAGATCACTTACAAGAAGGGTAAAGACAATATTGTGGCAGATGCTCTTTCTCGCACATTTGATGCCTAAGGTTCTCTTTCATCTATTTATATGCCTGTTCCAAATTGGTTGCAATCTGTTCAACAGGGTTATGCCAATGACTCTTCCTTATCTCAAATCATCCAATGCTTGACCAACAACCCTTCTGCTGTACCACATTACTCTTGGGATGGTGCTTCTCTGCGATACAAGGGTCGTCTGGTGCTTCCCCAGAGCACAGATCTTCAACAGGCTGTCTTCTATGAAATCCATGCTTCTCCATCGGTAGGGCACTCTGGGTTCCTCAAAACGTATGAACGAGCACGGCGTAACTTCTTTTGGCAGGGCATGAAAAGGACAATTCAATAGATGGTGGCCGAATGTGATACCTGCCAGCGCAATAAGGGTGAAACAACACTCCTTCCAGGATTGCTTGAACCCTTGCTCATACCTACATGGATTTGGACAGATATTTCTATGGATTTCATTGAAGGGCTCCCTAAATCTGGCGGGAAGACAGTGATTCTCGTTGTGGTTGATCGCCTCTCCAAATATAGTCATTTTTGTGCTCTCAGCCATCCCTATACAGTCTCCTCCATCGCTCAAATTTTCTTGGACCAGATCTTTCGTCTTCATGGCAACCCTTCTTCCATTGTCTCAGATCGTGATGCGACTTTCACCAGTCATTTTTGGACAGAACTATTTCGCTACACTGGCACCAAACTGAAGATGAGTTCAAGGTATCACCCACAAACAGATGGTCAGACTGAAATTATCAATAAATGCTTGGAAACTTATCTTCGTTGCTTCACCTCGGAACAACAACATCAGTGGGAAAAGTGGCTCCCTCTCGCTGAATGGTGGTACAATACCTCTTATCACACTGCCTCTAAAATGACCCCATATGAAGCAGTCTATGGTTAGGCACCTCCAGCTCTTCTTCCATACACCCCCACCAGTTCACCAGTTCAGGAAGTTGACACGGTCTTTCGAAACCACGATAAGATTCTTAGCATTTTGCGGGACAATCTTCACATGGCAAGAAATCGCATGAAGCAACAAGCTTATCAGCACCGTTCTGAGCGCACTTTTCAAGTCGGCAATATGGTTTTTCTTCGTCTCTAGCCGTACAAACAATCCTCCTTGAAACTCAAAGGGCGTCATAAGCTCACTCCAAAGTTCTATGGGCCATATCGGATTCTTCAGAAGATTGGGTCCGTTGCTTATAAATTGGAACTTCCTCCTTCCCGCATTCATCCAGTCTTTCATGTCTCTTGTCTGAAGAAAGTTCTCGGCACCAACATCAGTGGACAAACGATTTTACCCGAACTAGATAATGAAGGATCCATCCTTTTGAAGCCAGAGGCCATCCTCAATCGGCGCACGCGTCAGCTTCGCTCTCGCTCTATCACAGAGGTCTTAATTCAGTGGCACGACATGCAACCAGAGGATGCTACATGGGAACCACTCCTTCAGATTCAACAACAATTTCCACATCTAAAGCTTTGAGGACAAAGCTTTTTTTAAGGGGGAGGGGATGTTAGGAACCCATGTATTTACTTTGTTAGTATGTTGTTGTTGGACGCATATGCTTTGTAAGTCGTCCCGTAGTATTTGTTGATCAATAGTTTGTGTTATTGTTGTTGGCGCATATGCTTTGTAAGTCGCCCGTAGTATTGTTGATCTATTGTTTGTAGTGGCCCATGGTTTTGACCCATAGTATTGGCGCCTAGACTTAGTATATAAGTGTGTGTTGAGACGTATGAAGGCACCGTGAAGTTATTTGTATTGAGCTTGCTCATAGGAGGTTGCCCCCTCGAAGTGGCCTATGATCAATATAAAAGTGATTCTGAGTTCTGTTATTTCTACTATTTCACATATTCGTATTAATTAATTGTTGCAGGTGCATCACATAAGGAGTCAAGTGTATAACCTGGAAACGCTGATAGCATGGACTGGGACTCTGAGAGAAATGATCCCTAAACTAGAGAATGATTTGTGAGTTTCGATCTGTTCAGAATAACCAATGGTGCTCTATCTTACTAGTCCTATTTATTGTTGGTGTGTAAAATCTTGGTTAAAACAACAGTTAAAAGGGTCTAGAGTTTTGTGAATTTGATGGTCAGTGTTTTCATTTTAAAATTAAAAAGAACAGGGTAACTCCTAAGGAGGCTTGTTGCTAGTTGTTTGTTGTTTTAATTTTGAAAAATCCCGCGTGGATGATTGAGTTGTAATAATTGTTGAGAATTAAACTAGGTTTTAAAAGCCAGAGCTCTAGCACGAGCTTGCTTTGCTAGAGCGATCTTTGCAAGAGATCGACTCTGCCCTGTAATTTAAAAGACTAAATGATTATTAAATTTTAATGTTGTTGTAGTAGTTCTAAGATCTACGATTCCTGTGTTAAGATTATGTGTGGAACAAATGTTGCTTATGATGTTTGGAAATAATTTACCATAGACTTTATGAAATTAATAATTATAGATTTGTTTTTTGTAGTTGAACGTAGAGTTCGAAAATAGAGGTTTGGGGTTTGAAGGTTTCGAATAAATCTAAGAAGTTTGTTTTCTAGTTTATAAAAGGATAAGAGATCTACCCTAGGTTTAGTCTAAACAATAAAATAAAACGTTTTAAAGGATAACCTATCAATAAAATTCCTTAAGTAAAACCCAGGGTACCATGACTAAATAACTCTGTCAATGGACCTAAAGAATTAGATAATTTATTTAAATTTCATGAAGGACAATTTGCAGCTTTCAATGGAAATCTTAATAACTATAAAACTCAGCCTGTAATCCTATGTAAGAACAAATACAAAACCTGATATAGGGAAAGTGTAAACCTCCTACCTAAGGTCCTGTTGCTTGTAGTAGCTCTATAACCTTGCACACTTCAAACACAAATTAATAGGAAATACTCTTTATTTGACATGTGGAGTGGTAGCCAGATAACCTCATAACTACCACGTTCCTCTTAACCTTTGACTGGGAACCATTCCTGGTTCTTAATCGGATCAGCCCCAAGCTGGTTCCAACATGCAAGAAAATCTAGAACACCTAAGGATAAGGATGTTGGTATCTTGGAGCAAATCTCTGTATCTTCTAAGTACAAGGCTTAGAATTCTCCCCAATCCCATACATAAGTAATGATCAGATAATATGCCCTCTCTTAGCTCTTTCCCTTATATAGGTTTCTTTGGAATGTGGCAGTTTGGTTATCTTGAGTTAACATCAATATTTTAATATCTTCTTTAATTCAACTCCTAGTTTGAATTATATGTAATATATTTGGAAGATTATAATTTTTGATAACTAGAACTTTCTAATAGTTTCTATTTTGCGTATAGAAACGAAATTTAATTAATTTACTTAGTTGTAGTGTCTCGAAAATAGTAGAAATTTAAAAAAAATCTTCTCGCTGCTAAAAGCCTAAATAGATGATGTGTCATAAATTAACTTCAGTACTGGGACGTTGTATTGGAACTTGGTTTTGAAATAATGAGAACTTGTGATCTCTAAGCAAGATAGTTTCACTATTTGTGTTTTCCCACGGAAGCGATATTATAAGTTAGTTGATGTATATGTAATCTTATGGCATGTTTATAATTGCACCTAAGGTCCTTTTACTTTCAATATTTATATGTATGTTTGAGTTTGTAAAAAGCTTAACTGATATCTCCAGGCATGATGGACTTGTTGACGAGAGATTGAAATTACTTGGGGAAACTTTTATGTTGATAAATAGATCCCTGTTAGAGTTGTCGAGAGGTAAGGAATAAGCAATTGGGACTAGCTAACTTACTTAGCAATTTTTCTAATACATGTGATGTTGGTGTGTTTGTGCAGGTAAACAATAGGAGAAACTCCTTCTTAGCTAAACCATGATAGGATCCTAGAAGGTTTGAGGTGTAGTGTTCTAAAAAAGGGAAGGGGAATTAACCCCTGACATAAACATTACAATACAAAACAATGTATAAAGGCATTCGCGACTCATACTATGGAGTATGGGTAAACATTTGATTAGTAGTTGAAGTTTGGTGGAATATTAATGTTGCATGTGACAACCACGTGGTTGTGGTGGCCAGCTGGGCAAAACGAGGGTTTTGACCTGGGGTTTTACACCTACTTTCGTTGTTCATCGTATCTCCTTGGTTTTCGACAGCCCCTTGCTCGTCTGGGTGGTTTGTGCCTTGACCTGAGCTACGCTCATGGTCAGTGCACCAGGTGGTTGCATAGTATGGATGATGGAGAGTGATTTTGATAGTGCTCAAGTGCTTTTATTCAACACATAGCATACTTTCCTTTCTCTGTTTATCTAGCATTTAAGTATTTAAATCAGGATTTAATCTCATGGTGAATGTTTGCTTGGCAGGTAGTTGGTGGCGGTTCTCCTTTGCGTGGCTTACTAGATGATGACCAACACCCTTGATTACGTTGGAAACGAGAGTGGTAAGTTCAGGTCTTACCAACCCTTGTCCCTTCCTCTCGCATCTATGGAGGGTGTGTTGTTTTTCGTTGCTATGAGGAACTTCGTGAAGCCCTTTTTCGCTCACTGCATCTTCTTTGGAGTTCTTGAGGGGTCACCTTTAGCTGGATCGGTTAATAGATGTGTCTATTTTTAATGGGAATAACCCCGGAGGGTTTCTATTTTTGATGTATAAGTTTTGGCCATTTAGCTCTGTGAAGACTCTTAAGGTTTTGTGATGGGATATAATACCCACATTCTATAACTTGGGGTTTTGAAAAGAAGTACAGATACCTACGTTTTCTATTGAACATTGAACATGTATTGATGATATGTAAAATGTTGGGCCTCTGCGTTTTTCTATGTATGGTTTGTGTTCTTGTTTGACGTCTACGTTTTTTCCGATGGAATACGTATGGCTAATGTCTATTTGATCTATGCATTTTCTATTGTGGTTCTAGCCTGAACGCAATCGATTTGGCATTTTTAAATGAAAGGTTTAAGAGCGCAGCTTTGCGATATCCTGTGTTTGTTTATGCCAGTGATGTCTCTGTCTAACATCTAGATAGTTTATTTTCTTGGCAATTTGGGTTACTCCCTGTCGGTTTATTTATATGGGCAATGACCTATTGTTTATTGGGCAGTAGATAGGTCTATGACTTTAAATCGTCTTCTGCGTTTCTTTGAAAACTGTTAACGTAACCCTAGATGATGTGTACTCATTTGTTTGAGAAATAATCCTCTGTCTAAAAACTATGCTTCCAGTGATTTCAATGTTAGCAGGGGTTGTGAATCGATAATGGGTATCGATCTCTTGACTTGCGTCTTGCTGTGGTAAAATAGAATGTGTTTAAATGCTAATGTATCATTTTCGTTTGATGTGGATTCAATCCTTGTTTTGGAAAAATGATGCCCGTTAGGGTTTTGATGATCGGTATAATCGTTGGATGAGATGTCTAAATTTCTGAAATATAGGATTAGATAAATCGTATTGTATTCTTACTTTTGTAATTGCGCTTGGTAGGAAAAGAATAGTTTAATGGCAATGTACAGTTAAATTTGTAGGTGCTTCTTTTTTATGTGAAAACATTGGTGATGAAAAACATTAACTCTGTGTGGTAAAGTTTCACTACTATTTTATAAGGCTTTGATGGCCGCATATAGATCTCTTCTTAAGGATGGATCTCGATACTGTAAAGTGTATTTGATAAGATATGGGGTTTACAGTAATGTGTTTTCTTTAAAAGAAAGTCTCTTTTCATGTCTGCGATTTGTTTCTATGTTTTAAAAGATTGGTCAAAGTTGTAAAAGGAATTGTCCCAATCTACGATTTAAATCTGGAAACTACAGTGTAACTTTTTAGAAATAAAATATAATATAAAACATATAACATTCCTTCAAAATCATAGGCATCTGTGTAAGTATCGATTTAGGTTTCCTAAGTTTATCTGCTGACCTGGGTGTCTAGCACAGGTTAGCTAGACTAGCCCTGCTAGACCTCTAGTTGGTTTTGGTTCAAACTCATGGCTATAGTGAATATAATAGTTCTGCTTAAGGGAACAAAAATAATCCTACTGTGTAACCCAGTGAGCCCATGCCCTAAGGCCCTTGCTCTATGGAAAAGATAACATTATAAAGATTTGGGGAAAATACAGTACTGTAAAATAAATCCTAATGTATTATTCCTAGCTTCTATTGTAAACTGAAATGGTGAATTGTAGTTCATACCTGGTTATATTGAAGCTTAATCCTCCTCTGCAAGACCTGCACACTCAAACAATAATTAATGCAGAAAGCTTATGGACTTGGCTGACCTGTAAAATGATCTTTTAACTGGATAACTTTGGGACTACCATGGTGGACTCCCAACCATGAACCTTAGACCGTTCCTGGTCTTATCTCGATCCCCCTGAGCTGGTTCCAACATGCAATGAGAGAAGTAGAGGCCCCAGGTTCAACTATTGGATTAGATCTAGTTATGAATGTGGGACTGCTTCAATTCTTGCAGCAAAATTCTCCTTTACTCTCCTTTAAGAGAATGATAATGAAAATATGATCCCCTCTCTTGGGATCTGCCCTCTTTTATATAGGGGAGTCTTGGAATATAGTTGTTTGAATAATTATTTAGTTTCTTTAATTAAATTAATATTTTTAATAGATATTTTTACTAAATATCTAGTTCTGGTTAAAGTAGGACTTTTATTTGTTTTAACTAGAAGTGACTTTAAATTACTTCTTACATAATAATAAAAATAGTAGTTATATATTATACCTAATATTAACAATACTATTTAATAATACATATTAATAGTATGATAATGTGATAGCAATCGATCCATAAAATTTATGAAATATATATATTTTATAAATAAATAATAATAACATTATTATTAATACGTTTAATAATAGTATTAACTTTGAGACCTTTATGCAAGTCATGCTTATCAGACTATTCTTAGTCATTTCATACTTAAGTTATGGTAATTTTATTTTATTGAATTATGTATCTCTCATGATACTTCTTTTTAAAATTAAGGACAAGGTCCAAATCTTTGGACAGTCTTTTGGTAGGCTTGGATAGGCACCTCTAAGTCTCTCTCTTGCATGTCGGATTCCATTGTTTAACATGGTAGTTCGCACAGTACTTGATGATAGATAGAAAATGATTTGTGTAACCAAATTAAATAAATGTGATGAAAATAGAAGTGCTATTCAGAGTCTTCCAGACTCAACACTTTTGAGACTTAGTAACCTCGAGTGCTCTTCAAAGCTTTTAACTCAACACTTTCACATGGGCGTTACACTAGTGCAATTCTAGAGCCTCCTGCTCAACACTAGTGCTAGAATGTGGTTGTGAGGCACATCTAGAATATTCAAGTGGCCTTGGATCCGGTATTTGTTTATCAATCTTGGAGTGCTCCAGGGATTATGCCCAACACTCAATGTACGTCGAGGCTTACACCTAGTACATAATAATAATCCTTCTAGGTACATCAGGGCTTATGCCCAGTACGTAAGTCATCCGTGTGTTTCTGAGTCCACGCTCAACACACCACATAAGTCAGTCAAGTAAATCATAACTCTGCACAGTAAGTGACAAAAGGCCATCTCAGTATATTAGGGTTTGTACCCAAATCATATGATAAAACATAAATCAAATCATTAGGGCTTCCTTGCCCAGTATATAATCAATAATGTAAATCAGTCAGGGTCCATGCCCAATATGCTAGTCTACAAAAGAATAAATCATGTGTGCTAGAGCTTATGCCCAGTAATCAAAATGAACCATATGTGTTGGGGTTGTGGCCCAATATAACATCAGAAATAGTTAGTCCAAAATTTGGTATATTACATTAGTTTACAAAATAACATATATATATATATATATATATATATATATATATATATATATATATATATATATATATATATATATATACGTTAATTAATTTGTTTATCTTTTATTATTTAAATAACTTCACATATATGATATTTCATGTATATAGATTTTACTTATTTTATTTGTCTTTTATTATCCAAACAACTTCACATATATATAATATTTTCATGTATATGTATATAGACTTCACATATTCAATTTATTTATCTTTTATTATGTAGCATACTTGTAAATTCGATGCTCCCTTTAATTTATTTTAATCCTTTAACAAAGCCTCATGTGGGGTCTGGTTGGTCAACTAGGATAGGTAGCCCTAGATTCCCTTGCATGTTGGATTACCTTGTATTCATGGCAGTATCTTTCAGTTCTTGATGAGAAATAGATAATGATTCAATTAATCAACTTGAATAAGTATGATGAATGTTGGTGCTATTAAGATTCTTTCCAACTCAGCACCTTTAAGTAAGGTAACCCCTAGTGCTATTCAGAGCTTATGCTCAACACTCTTAAATGGGCATTACACTAGTCCAATTCCAGATCTTTTTTCTCAACACTAGTACTATGATGCATTTGTAAGATACAACTAGGGATACAATGGCCAAAGATCCGATGCTCCAGATCTTATGCTCAACATTATGTTGGAGTGCTCCAGGGATGATGCCCAACACTAAATCATTTTTCTGCTGGGGTTACCTATGTGCTCCAGAGCTTACGCTCAACACATAGTCTTGCAACCCATGTGCTCTAGGGATTATTCCCAACACATCATAGAATTCAATCATATATACCAGAACTTCTGCAAAGTACATAACAAAGTTCATCTCAGTATATTAGGGATTGTACCCAATCACATAATAAACATCAACCAAGTACATCAGGGATTATGGCCAATACATAAAATAATCTGTGTCCATCAAGGCCTATTCCCAATATAGATATAACAAAACTAAATCATGTGCATTGGGGATTTACCCCAGTATATGTAACAAAAGTAAAACATGTGCATTGGGTTTTATGCCCAGTATCTATATAATCAAAATAAATCATGTGCATCGGGGCTTACGCCTAATATATATAAAATAATCATAGTCAAAATTTCGGTATATTACAGATTTACATGTAGTTGATCCTCACCTTCCACTTTTGTTTACATGTAGTTGTTATTATAGTATTTTAATATGATATTTATGTTTGTAATGTATTCATTCTTGCACAAAGTTTGTACATTTTTCATTTTTGAGAGATGTCATTATAGCACATGTACATGTTTCTAATGATTTTTATTTTATTTTTTGATTGCAGGATGATTACAGATAGACATTCAGACATCCAAAGAGAAATTGGGAGGATCATACAAATTTGAGCCTCAATAGCTATTGTTGATGACAGGCATCGTATGCTTGCATCCAATTTGGATGCAATGATAGAGACCTTTAGTAGGTCTAATGGTGCATTGCACGATATTCCTACATACATAGATAGAAAGAGGTAAGAATACGCCGATGGAATTAGCTATAAAGAAGTTAAGAAGTTGAAGATATCAAAACAACATATGTTTTTCCTTTTTATAGATCCACGGATGGGTGAAATCCTGAATGCAAACAAAAGGAATATTTCTATCGAGTGGTTTACATATCAACCATTCATAGATAATTGGATGGACCGATGGTACATGGTGTTTGATCAACCACCACATAACAACAAGGAAATGCCTCTATATTTTCTGAGAAAGATGTACGCAGAATATGTTTTGCGGAAGCATGTGAATTATTTTTATATATTGGAGTACCGTGGCGTTGGGATGGGTATGCCTCAACAATGTCCCAATGCGAGGCACATAGATTCCAATCACCCAGTAGCTCCATATCGGAGGCAACTACCCAGGCCAGATGTCTCTCCTACACATCAGTTGGTCCCAGAGACGCAGGAATCATTCCTACTATTGGAACATGTAGTTGTTTGCCATAGAACATATCTTTAAGGTACGTACCAAGAAGTTCCATCAGAGCCACCATATATGGGTGGAGTATAGCCACCACCTGTTGGTGGGGTAGATCCACCACCTCCTGGTGGGGTAGAGCCACCACCTTCCAGTGATCGAGGAGCATCTAGTAGTGGCACTAGACCTGCACATGATGAGCAAAACCGAGAGCCCCACCCATACATAGTATGCGGCCATCCTTGCTCTGGTTCTGTACAAACAGATGATACCTTTACTGGATATTTTACACAGGTAAGTAAATGGTTAACAATTTAGTGTCATTTGTAAATTATTTTTCCTTACTATACATATATATAGATTGCTAATATTTTTAATGATTTTAAAACGTGTAGTTGCTACAAGAAGGGAATGAGGTTGAAGACCTTTCCACTGATGATGCAGAGCATAGTCCAAAGGCTCATGCACCAACACCGTACGATGTAGAAGATGTTGTCATACTTTCAGTGACAACAACTCACATTGAGGTAACTATTTCAACATGATATTATTTTAATACATAAATAAATGGTTAATAATTTAGTGTCATTTGTAAATTATTTTTACTTACTATACACATATATAGATTGCTAATATTTTTAATGATTTTAAAACTTGTAGTTGCTACAAGAAGGGCATGAGGGGAAAGAAGCTCATGCAGCAGAACCTTCTTATGTACAAGATGTTGTCATAATTTCAGCGAAAACAACTCACGCTGAGGTAACTATTTTAACATGACATTATTTTAATACATGTTAGTTTGTTATCACATGTTACTTAATGAATGCTACGCAATCTAATATTTACAATTTTCTAAAATTTAGATTGTAGATCCCCCTCAGAGGGAAATGATTTCATCTAGTGAGCTCCCCCTTGTGGGAATACAAGCGATATCGTTCCCATAGAGACACAACAGGTGGCAGAACATTTCTTAGAATTGCTTGAAGTATACAATACATCGGTATGTATTTCATCATTTTCATTTTGTTAATACATGTTATTTCATTGACCAATGGATTTCTAACTACGTCAGTAATTAGTGTATGTAGCCACCAACCTCTATACTTATGAGAGAATCAACAGTTGGATCTCCTCGTAGTCCAAATGTGCAAAAGGGACAAGTGTATAAGAGAGGATCAACTCCTAGAAAGGGTGTGGATGTCCTCTATAGAAGACACATGGGAGATCCATCTACCCCTCACCTAATAAGGGTCCTTGATGTTGCAGTTAGTGCCGCATCTGTAATAGACACAAGTCATACAAAGGTAACTATTTCAACAATCACAATGCATAGTATTTAACCATGTTACTATACTGTTTATTCATGCATGTATAATTATTTCCCCATTTGGTAATTGTAGCCATTAGCGACAGAAGTGCCCGGCCCCTCTGCTCAATCCATGGTTCTGATCAGGTCTCCTCTTGTGGTGAGATGTTCATTAATGACCAAGTTTTTTTATTCAATTTACCCAAACATGTTGATCAATGTTGAATTGTTAAATTAATTGAGATAGGATCTTTTATTTGCAGAGCAAAACTACAGAGAGGCCTTCCATGAGCACACCGCATACATCTATACCCCATGAGGATTTGGTGAGTGTTTGTCATAAATAATTTGGCCATAATTTAATTTTTTAAGTTTGTTAATGGTAGGGTATTAGTGCAATTATTTGATAAAAATAATGATATTTTTTTTGCAAACTCTTGAGATGCAGAACGATCCTAGGGAGATGGTCGATAGAGGAAACTCGGGGAAAAACAAGTGAAAGAATGATTTTTTATGTTGCATAGTCCTGTATATATGTATTTTGGCATACATGTACACATTGTTGTCAAGGATAATTTTAGGGGCGAAATTTAGCCCATGGGCTATTTTTCCATGTCTTTTTCCAAAAAAAGATTCGCCAATTTGCATTTTTTGAAGCCCCATTTCACCCAATTTTGATGGGGTAAGCTTTTTTCACTCTAAAAATCGCCAAATTATTATATAAACTATATGAAATCGATAGAAATTGAAATAATTTTAGAAAAATATCGTCAAATATTTTATAGTTGACATTTTAAGAAATGGTAAGATTCACCAAGGTTTATACACTTTTAAATAAGTATGGGTCCTTAAAATTATCCCTGATTGTTGTACTTAGGGATACATGTACATTGACAAGCCATTTGAGGGCAGACTACTTTGCCATATTTTGTATTACAAACATTTGGCTATCAATGCATGATACAATATATTCCATATTTTCTCTTGAATTTCCACTTGTGCTTGTGATGATTTATCTCAAGATTCCACAAATTGATAAATTATGCTATTGAAATTTATATAATTACATTTTAAGCAATATTTATTCTCTTACATTTATTGCATTGATCAAGTAACATCTCACCATTGTGTTATGAAAACATTATCTTAATGGAAAAAACTAATAATATATTTCAACATTTCAATGAAATTATCACATGCATGATAATTTGATATCTAATTTAAAATTGTGTTTTTTTTTAACTCCAAGGGTTAATACCCATTGATCAGGATTATGGTTGCAAGGAAAATATGTTGCAAGGAAAAACAAAAGTTAACAAAATAAGTCAAAATATGTTTGAATAACCTCTGTCATAATTGTAACATGCTACGCATATCATCAATGTAATCCTATGACATTTTCACAAACTAAGATGAAGTCTAATAGATACTACACATTTCATCAATGCTGCCGTATTTCATCAAACGACATGTACTTGAGCATCTATGAAGTTCAGTTGAAGTGTGCCTACTCTAGCATGCTAAAAACAATGGCAAAGTATCAAGTACAATGGAAAGGAATGCATAAATAAAGTGTAATAAAATTCATTGGGCCTTCATGTACATATGGTCAAATATATGTAACAAATACACCCTACTTTGTTCCAATATGCTTACCAATAGCTGGTCATGAATTCACTCTCACAAAATCGTTGAAGATATAAACCCTATCCTTACTAAAACCTAGTATGTAAATCCCCAGTTTGTACTTTACCTCTTTCATATGTCCATTTTCCACTTGTCATAATCCAAAAGTAATCATACATAATCCATGGAAAATGAAATACCTAACTAGTTTAATGATCTTCCTTGATAATGTTGTTTTTAAGAAGGAAAATAAGATGCTCATAGTCCTATGTTTGTAAAAAGGATGGATTATCTTGTCACAACCCCAAATTTCATAAAAATTTAAATTTTTTCTAAGTAGTCTTCTTTCCTTCCATTTGATCTAATCGCCATTTAAAAATGCTTTGCGGAAATATAAAATTGTATATTCAATATCTAATTTTCTAAAATGCGACATTTATCATTTCAATAAAATTATCGCTGAACATTGATGCATAAAGGTATTAGTATATAATTACAACAGGTGAAATTTACCTTCTATAATGAGTGAATTCTTACGTAACTTATTGTGCTTTGTAAAGGACCAAAATAATTTTTATACTTTATTTTAAAAACAATATATAACTTCACTAAAAAGACCCTCCAAACATTGATAACCTACTAACACATATTTTTAATACTACCATTCTAAATTTAAGATTTTCAACCTTGGATTAAATAATACCTACATTTTGTGATCCTCATTTCAACAACTTTTAATATGAACTATCCTTTAACACATTTAACATGGAAAGGCCTTTGCCACGGTACATTCTACAAAAACATCAACTATTAATATAACTAAAAGAGAATCATATAATCACCATAATGTACATACACATCCAAAAGAATACGCCATATGAACAAACGATCTACAAAGTATGCACAAGTATAAACACACAAACGAGACCAAAGACAAATACAAGAGACCAAGGTAACGTGGTTCACCTGTACACGAGCTAGTCCACAAAGGGTTGGGTTTTATATTAAAATAAAGGAGAGTACATCCTGAAACATTTATGTTGCACGAAAAGAAAGTTTCACTCTTCCAAAGTCTATACAAGCTAACTCTACCCAACATAATGTATAATCTTACCTTTAGTTGGATAAACGAGAATTATCCTCTTTTGCTCCATGCATTTTGAGTGTTTACGTATTATCTTGTTTGTCCATTAGTACATATTTTAATGGTACATAATCCAAAAGATAGTATAACCCCTTATCCTCCTACTTTGCTAAATCTTTAAATATATATAATATTCATTTTGTAAAGGAATAACATACCCCTTTCTCATTCTTATTACATATCACATAAGTAAAAACTTTATATAGTAATATCACACCTTATAATTTCTCATATCATTTATTACAATGTGTTACCACACGGTCTATACCAAGTAATGCTTAGAGGTCGTAACTTGTATTAGGTAGTACAATTTACGACATAATGGTTAGGGTTCACTTCCCACTTTCACTAAGTCTTTCCCCAAGAGAGTTCTTTTCAACAACATTCCAGATCTGTACAACCTTATGGTGAGGCCTTCAATACAATCTCTTTTACTTTAATAAACTGAAATAAACATTGTAAAGTCCCGATAATAAAATTCGCTAACTCTTTCATGAGTATTTCCACATTCATACTTCGTGACAATCTAATCATTAACGGTTTTTAATACAAGGACCGTACACTATGGTCCCTTCCAAGATTCATTCAAACACATTTTATTCGTGTATATAAATATAAATATAAAGTCAGCAATGATAATAAGGATCCAGTCTTCTATATGATCGTTTCCCTTTAAGGAATAACGGTAAGAAATCTAAACATCAATTCTATTTTCGACTCTAGCTTACTCTGAGTCTATCAAAAGTGATCAACAGACTTATAAGAGAAGCACATTTAACATTATGAGGTTGATCTACCTTTTCACCACAATAAAATCATAATACACAAAACTTATTCTATTTAATCGCTGGATGGATTTCCTTTAGAAGAATACCTCCTGGTTTAGGGTCAGAATGATAAACACAAAATAAAAATAAATAACTCAGGCTCAAGAGCTTAGACTATGTCCTTGGCTTTACTATAGTAAACGCCGGTCATCATCAATACAACTATATAAGTGTATGCCCTTCCTCTGTTCCATGGTTTATGTAGAGATATAAAACTATAAAAACTGCACAGATAAGGATTCTGAACCAGACACAAATCTATAACAAAATCAACCCTGAGATACCAAAATATGAATTTAATGTAGATCTGAGACATGATTTCAGCGTAGATCTAAAACATCAATTTCACACAGAGATCATACAATATACATATAAAGTCTATATATTGCAGAGATAAAGACAATGCAAATTATGCAGATCTAAATTATGAAACCAGCACAGAGCGGTAATGTAAATTCAAACATAGCAAGTGTCTTTTCCTGGCATTCACATAAGTATTCCAATTAGTACCCTATGCAAATTTTTATAGAAATTTCTAGATCGGAAAGGATATTGCACATCATGCTTAGGTAGCGGAGACCAAGCCTAAGTCTACAGGATTATAAAAATCATGATGTAACAGTGATTACGCCTCACCTCCATCATCTACTCTCAATCCAACTATTTAAATTTTGAACTAAGGTTTAAGAAAAGGATAAATATGAGGATCACCTTCCATACCGAGAGGTAGATCAAAATCCAGACAGAGAATGGAGATCGAAAATTGGAGAGCATTCATTAAACGATTATGCCTTAGTAGAATATCGTATTAACTCAGTGCAAAACGTATCAACAAAACCCCTGTTGATCAACAACATCAATCCGTTGAAGAGATCGACTTTGTTTTTGGATGGTGAGGTGTAAACTTAAAAAAAAATAGAAGTAAAGGCCATGATGGATCTAATGTAATGACAATCGCATTGGTAAAATTTAACACAAGATGATATCCTTGATCTGAAAGTAGAGGTCGACTCTATCTTCTATAGTGGTAATATACTTTAGCACAGAACGATACTAGATGACAGATCTAACAATAAAAACAAATGCCATGGTAGGTTTCCAATGTTTGAAATGCATAACACATTCAGAAGGGTAATCCTTTTGGATCATATAATAATCTAATATATAACATACTCTTCCAAAACATTCAGCTTCGTTATTGACAAAAATAAAAACAGAGTTTACTTATTTGGTTCGACATTCGCCTAGGGGATATCTACCAGGCTCTCCCTTCCCGTGATAGTTATTCCAAAGCCCTGTTATCCACATCACTAGTAAATCCTCCTATCTCTACTATGGAGGTTTCTATCCAAAATGAAGACTGTTCGCTACTTATGTAGGGATTTCGTAAGACTCAAGACGGAAGAAAAACTACTGCTCCTTGCTCCGACGGGACTCTCTTCTCTACTGATCTTTTCTTAAGAGGGTCTTCCTCTCTTCTGTGGGAGTGACACCTGTAGCTCAGTGTCCTGGACGATTCTATTCCCAAGGAGGATTTCTACATAGAGTGGAAGATCCAATGGACAAGTGGTCATCTAACGGGTTGTAACCGACAGCGTGGGGAAAACAACGGTTAATGCCGATCCCTAACTGGCATCTTTCATTAAATGAAACTCTAGCTTGAAACTCGACTGAGTGAGTGGTGGCGAAAAAGGATTCCGTGATTTAAGCAAGGTTGTCTCTTTGTTGTTTGTTCAGTAAAAAGACCTACCTTTCAATAGTTCTTTGATTGGCCTTATGTGTGAGTAAAAAGAAATGGGACTGTGCTCTCGCTAAGCTTCACGCTATAGGCTTGTTATGATTTGTAATAATATAATTACTTATGTATATAAAACTAATGTATAAGTACATTACATGTATAATAATATATCGATACATATATTAATATAGGTAACTTATATATCATATGTATTGCTCTAAATGGTTCTTCTTAGCTATTTATAAATGTATTTATTATACATTAAATATCTGTCACCACAACATATTGATCTTCCACTAAAGTATTGAGAAATACTTATATATATATAACTTCAAGGAGACATCACTTAATGTTTCTATTTTAATATAGAAACCTCACGATTTCCTAGTCATCTTAACTTATGGGCAGGTTTTGGAAAGTCATCTTACCCTTCACCTTCTTCTTAGCGACTTCACCTGTCTAGAGCTTAGCTGCGTGCATCATTAATTTACATTTTAAGAGTAATAACAACAATACTTATCAAGATCCTCTGGCGGGACCTTGGCCTTGAGCTCCTCACCAGGGCCGTTTACAAAATTCATAATTATATTTACAAGAGTAATAACAATAGGGTTTGAATTTGAGGGATGTTACACACTCCACCCCTTAAAGATAACATTGTCCTCGGTGTTTAACGGTTTGTCTTCTTCATCATTTCCCATCTTTCGCTTACTTTTGTTCTTATGATTTGGTCGTCTTCATATTTTGTGATTTTCAACAAGCCCTCATCACTTATATCCTGCACATTACACAGATCATACAAGATCTCCAACGTTCTTTAGTGTATCATGAATATACAAAATTTCAAAACAGTAAATATTCATCATTCTTCCTCTTCCTTGAGGAAATATTTTTCTTATTCCAACATTCATAACATTCACGCATAAATGCATGTGAGAGTCTAGCTACAAGACAATCATGATCAATATCTCATATCATAAAACAATTCTTTCAACCGAACTTTGTAATCACCAAACCTCTTTGTAATTCAGTAATCATGGAGACTTGCATACAAAACTCTTATGTATTTCCTGAAATCATGAAGACTTGCATTCATAAGTCTTATGTATTTCCATCAATCATGAGGACTTTCATACATAACGCTCTTTTGTATATTAGCAATCATAGAGACTTGCATACAAACATGAGCCCTCTAAAAACTCATCAGAAATAACATCTGCATACTTCCAGCAGGAATATGATAGTCAACTCATAACATAGCATATTTTTAGGAAAATCAACATTGTAACAAGATGAATACATTTTATGTTGGAGGAAACATTATACTAATTTTTATTGTATAGTTTTATATTTGGACAAGTGTCCAAGGATGACTGTAATTTGCACAATATTAAATAAATTTAAATAGGAAACAAAACACCCAAGGATACCTGTTTACTGAACCACTAAGTAGGTGGAATCTGTGTAGAAGCAAGGCACTCAAAAATGCCTTCAACACTCAGCATCAACCTCCTCTAATAACATGCCTTCAGCACTCAGCATCAACCTTCTGTACTCAATAAGAGTTTGGCAAACTCACAACATGATCAACAACATAGCATATCCCCTCATCAAATCTCTTGGGTGCAAACACAGAAAAACCCCAAGGTAAATTTCCTCATCAGGAAAAGTGATGAACCTCAGTTCATAATTTGATGGCTATTATATAGACTACTTAGGTCTTTAGTGGTCAGTTTTTTAATAAGTGAGCCTCAAGCTCCAGTCCCATCTTTCAGGGCACTATGACCACATTTCAAGGGAGTTGTCCCATACCAACAGCTAGTTAGTTGCATCACGATGCTGTCACTTGTCCATTTCCTTCTACCCTAGATTCCATTCCACCGAGTGGGTCAATAAACATTCTTTCAACAGTATATAAATCATAAACATATCATAAATTCAAACTTTTTATTTTGCATTATCAATATTCAACTAAAGGATACTAACTCAACATCATGTGTTCAATCAATCATAACAAGATTAAAATTCTTCCTTTCTGATAATCAAACTCCTATTATTAACAAGATCTTTTTTAAATTGATGCATTTCCATCTTTAAAAAATATAATAATTCCTACCAATAGTCTATCTATGAGGAAATAACTAAATTTCAAATGCATTATAAAATAAATTTACTCAAACTTCTAGGAAATACTGCTATAAAATGCTTTTAATAAGGGTAAGAAATTCTGTAATGAAATACAAATGATGATTTTTCATAAACAAGAATAACTTTCAAATCATATTGGTCATTTTATCACATGAATTAATACATGTATTTTATATTTAATCATGTAACCTAGTATGTTACATCCTTTCTAGCTATCAATACTTGGGATAAATAAATTTTTCTTTAGGCTATATTCTACATGAACTTGATTCTATTGGATCTATGAAAATAATGAAAGAATGACCGTATACACCTTTGTGTTTTAAGCATTCTATCATAATCCTAAGTACAAGGATGCACCTTCTTACTTTTGACGTTTGAGAATTAACTTTTATTTCAAAGAAAGTAGCTAAATAATTATAACTTCTACCAATAAATGCTCTATCCGCTCGTCTTCTAAACATTATATGAATCTTGTCATAACCACTATGCATAGACATTGAAGGTGTTCAAGTGACTTTTGCTAAACCGAACAATTTTTATTTCTTCGTAGTGTTATTAATGAAACTATACTTTTAACTTAATGATGTCCATAGGTAATAAAATTTGGACAACTAAAATGGGGAATTAAATGATGTTTCTACGAAATTTTCAAATTTATAAATAAGTGGTATGTTCACAACATTTTTCACAACTACAGAAACTATTTCAACTAGTTACCACTTTTCAGAATAATACCATACGACATACCTAAAGAAAACTCATAATACAAGAAAACATACCTCGTTCAAAATTTTGTAAGAAATACAAAAATACTTATCTTTATGCTTTTCGGAGAAACTTGAAGTGGTACTGTGAATAATATTACTCCTCGTCCATTCTAGTTCATGCATTCAATTAA
Organism: Larix kaempferi; assembly: GCA_027924585.1. NCBI lineage: Eukaryota > Viridiplantae > Streptophyta > Pinopsida > Pinales > Pinaceae > Larix > Larix kaempferi. Next base: position 2,691,398 of record BSBM01000764.1, on the reverse strand, counting down.
GACAAAAACAACTAAAAGATTGATTTTATCAACTTGCATGTTTTACTCAATCCATATTGAGCCCAATAGGCCCAAGTGTTTTAACCAAGAGCTTTGATACCATTTGTCACAACCCCAAATTTCATAAAAAATTAAAATTTTTCTATGTGGTCTTCTTTCCTTCCATTTGATCTAATCGCCATTTAAAAATGCTTTGCGGAAATATAAAATTGTATATTCAATATCTAATTTTCTAAAATGCGACATGTATCGTTTCAATAAAATTATCGCTGAACATTGATGCATAAAGGTATTAGTATATAATTACAATAGGTGAAATTTACCTTCTATAATGAGTGAATTCTTACGTAACTTATTGTGCTTTGTAAAGGACCAAAATGATTTTTATACTATATTGTAAAAATAATATATAACTTCACTAAAAAGACCCTCCAAACATTGATAACCTACTAACACATATTTTTAATACTACCATTCTAAATTTAAGATTTTCAACCTTGGATTAAATAATACCTACATGTTGTGATCCTCATTTCAACAACTTTTAATATGAACTATCCTTTAACACATTTAACATGGAAATCCCTTTGCCAAGGTACATTCTACAAAAACATCAACTATTAATATAACTTAAAGAGAATCATATAATCACCATAATATACATACACATCCAAAAAAAAATCCATATGAACAAACGATCTACAAAGTATGCACAAGTATAAACACACAAAAGAGACTAAAGACAAATACAAGAGACCAAGGTAACGTGGTTCACCTGTACACGAGCTAGTCCACAAAGGGTTGGGTTTTATATTAAAATAAAGGAGAGTACATCCTGCAACATTGATTTTGCACTAAAAGAAAGTTTCACTCTTCGAAAGTCTATACAAGCTAACTCTACCCAACATAGTGTATAAACTTACCTTTAGTTGGATAAAGGAGAATTACCCTCTTTTGCTCCATGCATTTTGAGTGTTTACGTATTATCTTGTATGTCTATTATTACATATTTTAATGGTACATAATCCAAAAGATAGTATAACCCCTTATCCTCCTACTTTTCTAAATCTTTAAATATATATAATATTCATTTTGTAAATGAATAACATACCCCTTTCTCATTATTATTCCTTATCACATAAGTAAAAACTTTATATAGTAATATCACACCTTGTAATTTCTCATATCATTTATTACAATGTGTTACCACGCGGTCTATACCAAGTAATGCTTAGAGGTCATAACTTGTATTAGGTAGTACAATTTACGACATAATGGTTAGGGTTCACTTCCAACTTTCACTAAGTCTCTCCCCAAGAGAGTTCTTTTCAAGAACATTCTAGATCTATAAAACCTTATGGTGAGGCCTTCAATACAATCTCTTTTACTTTAATAAACCGAAATAAACATTGTAAAGTCCCAATAATAAAAGTCGCTAACTCCTTCATGAGTATTTCCACACTCATACTTCGTGACAATCTAATCATTAACGGTTTTTAATATAAGGACCATACACTATGGTCCCTTCCAAGATTCATTCAAGCACGTTTTATTCGTGTATATAAATATAAATATAAAGTCAGCAATGATAATAAGGATTCAGTCTTCTATCTGATCGTTTCCCTTTAAGGAATAATGGTAAGAAAATTAAACATCAATTCTATTTTCGACTCTAGCTTACTCTGAGTCAATCAAAAGTGATCGACAGACTTATAATAGAAGCCTATTTAACATTATGAGGTCGATCTACCTTTTCACCACAATAAAATCATAATACACAAAATTTATGCTATTTAATCGGTGGATGAATTTCCTTTACAAGAATACCTCCTGCTTCAGGGTCAGAATGATAAACAGAAAATAAAAATAAATAACTCAGGCTCAAGAGCTTAGAATCTGTCCTTGGCTTTACTATAATAAACGCTGGTCATCATAAATACAACTATATAAGTGTATGCCCTTTCTCTGTTCCACGGTTTATGCAGAGATATAAAACTATGAAAACCGCACAGATAAGGATTCTGAACCAAACACAAATCTATAACAAAATCAACCCTGACATACCAAAATATGAATTTAATGTAGATCTGTGACATGATTTTAGCGCAGATCTAAAACGTCAATTTCACACGGAGATCATACCATATACATATATAATCTATATATTGCAGAGATAAAGACTATGCAAATTACGCAGATCTAAATTATGAAACGAGCACATAGCGGTAATGTAAATTCAAACATAGCAAGTGTGTTTTCTTGGCATTCACATAAGTATTCTAATTAGTACCCTATGGAAATTTTTATAGAAATTTCTAGATCGGAAAGGATATTGCACATCACGCTTAGGTAGCGGAGACCAAGCCTAAGTCTAACTAATTATAAACATCATGATGTAACAGTGATTACGCCTCACCTCCATCATCTACTCTCCATCCAAGTATTTAAATTTTGAACTAAGGTTTAAGAAAAGGATAAATATGAGGATCACCTTCCATACCGAGAGGTAGATCAAAATACAGATAGAGAATGGAGATCGAAAATCGGAGAGCATTCATTAAACGATTATGCCTTAGTAGAATATCGTATTAACTCGGTGCAAAACATATCAACAAAACCCCTGTTGATCAATAGCATCAATCTGTTGAAGAGATCGACTCTGTTCTTGGATGGTGAGGTGTAAACTTAAAAAAACACATAAGTAAAGGCCATGATGGATCTAATGTAATGAAAACCACATTGGTAGAATTTAACACAAGATGATATCCTTGATATGAAAGTAGAGGTCGACTCTATCTTCTATAGTGGTAATATACTTTAGCACAAAATGATACTAGATGATAGATCTAACAATAAAAAAAAACGCAATGGTAGGTTTCCAATGTTTGAAATGCATAACACATTCAGAAGGGTAATCCTTTTGGATCGTATAATAATATAATATATAACATACTCTTCCAAAATATTTAGCTTCATTATTGACAAAAATAAAAACATAGTTTACTTATCTGGTTCGGCATTCGCCCAGGGGATATATACCAGGCTCTCCCTTCCCGTGATAGTTATTCCAATGCCCTGTTATCCACATCACTAGTAAATCCTCCTATCTCTAATATGGAGGTTTCTATCCAAAATGAAGACTGTTCGCTACTTCTGTAGGGATTTCGTAAGACTTAAAACAGAAGAAAAACTACTGCTCCTTGCTCCGACGGGACTCTCTTCTCTACTGAGATTTTCTGAAGAGGGTCTCCCTCTCTTCTGTGGGAGTGACACCTATAGCTCAATGTCCTGGACGATTCTGTTCCCAAGGAGGATTTCTACATAGAGTGGAAGATCCAATGGACAAGTGGCCATCTAACGGGTTGCAACCAACAATGTGGGGAAAACAACGGTTAATGCCGAGCCCTAACTGGCATCTTTCATTAAATGAAACTCTAGCTCCAAACTCGATTGAGTGAGTGGTGGAGAAAAAGGATTCCGTGATTTAAGCAAGGTTGTCTCTTTGTTGTTTGTTCAGTAAAAAGACCTACCTTTCAATAGTTCTCTGATTAGCCTTATGTGTGAGTAAAAAGAAATGGGACTGTGCTCTCGATAAGCTTCCCGCTATAGCCTTGTTATGATTTGTAACAATATAATTACTTATGTGTATAAAAATAATGTATAAGTACATTACATGTATAATAATATATCGATACATATATTAATATAGGTAACTTATATATCATATGTATTGCTCTAAATGGTTCTTCTTAGCTATTTATAAATGCATTTATTATACATTAAATAGCCGTCACCATAGCATATTGATCTTCCACTAAAGTATTTAGAATTACTTCTATATATGTTTATATATATATCTATATATATAGATAAATATAACTTCAAGGAGACATCACTTAATGTTTCTATTTTAATATAGAAACCTCTGATTTCCTAGTCATCTTAACTTATGGGCAGGTTTTGGAAAGTCATCTTGCCCTTCACCTTCTTCTTAGCGACTTCAACTATCTGGAGCTTAGATGCGTCCATCGTTAATTTACATTTTAAGAGTAATAACAACAATACTTCTCAAGATCCACTGGCAGGACCTTGGCCTTGAGCTCCTCACCAGGGCCATTTACAAAATTCATAATTATATTTACAAGAGTAATAACAATAGGGTTTGAATTTGAGGGATTTTACACATCCTCATATGAAAATGTATTTAAAATTGAATGTACTTGATTGATACAAACGATGATGTAATGGTTGTTCATTGTGATTTGGAAAGTATTCCCCCATAACTTGATCGAAAAGGTTCATGGTGACCTTGATCTAACAAAGCTAGCAAGGATCAGAGGGATATCATTGACGAAACATTGCCTCCATTTTTTATTTGAAACTTTGAATTCTTAAAAGTGACATTAATGACTCAAAATCCAAATATAGTGGAACACTAAGGAGTTGTTAAATGACATGGCACACTAAGTACATAGCAATTTACCAATGGTGCAGTGTGGTAGGTTTGATAGCCACTCTTTGAATGTCTAGTTCTAGAATCAAAATCAATTTTTTTCAAAGTTGACCCCAATGTGCAAAACTGCACACTCCCTTACTGAGAAAAACCCTAGTTTCCAAAATTGAACTAAAAGTTGACACTTGGGCCATGGGACCAAAGGAGAGGGGCACCCCTAGCACTATCCCAATGTCTTGAATCCAATGGATTCAATGGTTTGTCCATCCAAGCCATGGTCCTCATTATATGGCTCGTTCCATCTTGCATCCAAAAGGCCTTTAGGGACACCTATTGGATAACTACCGGGGCCATAAAATTCCAACTGTGCAACAAAAATGGGTTCCGAGGAGTCTTTCAAGTGTGTCTAGGAAGTTTACAAATGGGAACGCTAGCCATAGGTTCCCGATCGATGATTTTTCAAAGTTGACCCCCATGTGCAAAAATTGCACACTCCCATACTGAGCAAAACCCTAGTTTCCAAAATGGACCTATAAGATGACACCTAGGCCATCGGACTAGAGTAGAGGGGCACCCTTATCACTATATCGATGTCATGAATCCACCGGAGTCGAATGTTTTTCGATCCGAGCCACGGTCGTTATTTTATGGCTCGTTCCATATCACATCCAAAAGGCCTTCAGGGACACCTGTTGGATACCTACTGGGGCCATATAATTCCAACCGTGCAACAAAACTGGGTTCCAGGGAGTCCTGCAAGTGTGTCTAGGAAGGTTCCATTTGGGAATGCTAGCCATAAGTCCCCGGCCGATGATTTTGCAAAGTTGACGTCCATGTGCAAAAATTGCACATTCCCTTACTGAGCAAAACCCTAGTTTCCAAAACGGACTTTCAAGTGATGATGTGGCATGCATGATGATGTGGCATGTGTGATGAAGCTGGAAAGACACATGATGGTGTTCTGGTGCAATCATTAAGTCATTGTTGCAATCTGACATCATTCTTGAAAAGTTTGGCAAATTTGTGAAACTTTGGAAATTGAGTAAGTATGGAAAAAGTAGTCAAAACTGCTCTAAGAGAATGCCCGCCATAATTCATGGTTTGAGAGAAATGCACGCACCATCATAATGGGATATAGCTTGTTGAAGTGGCTATCTAGTCATGGTCTGAGTTCTGCGTAAGCATGTCTGATGAGAAAGTTATAAGTTTTCCAAAATAGGGTTTCAGGATAAACTTTGGAGAAGTTCTTGAAAATGGCTAAGTGTTGGAAAACTAGTCCAGTTGGGCTTGGGAAAATGCCCGCCATAATTCATGCTTTGAGAAAAATGCACGCACCATCATATCAAGGTATAGCTTGTTGAAGTGGCTATCTAAGCATGGTCTCATTTTCCCATAAGCATGTCTGAGGCGAAAGTTATAAGTCTGCCAAAATAGGGTTTCAAGATAAACCTTGGAGAAATTCTTGGAAATGGCAAGTGTTGGAAAACTGATCGAGGTGGCCTTGGGAAAATTCCCACCGTACCTCATTGGAGAATTATAAAAATTATTTAGAACTATCATGATCTATCTTGTCAAGTATGCTACCTTTCCATGGTCTTAGTTTTCACAGAAGGTGTTTGATGACAAAGTTAACAACCTGCCAAAAAAGGGTTTCAGGTTTCTTTTACACCAAAGTAGCAAAACTGCCTAAGTGGCCTCAGAGAAATTCCCACCATAGTTTGTGCATTAAAGAAAATGCCTGCACCATATGATCATCCTATAGGTTGTTGATTTGTCTATATAACCATGTATTCATCTTGTCTTTGGAGTGCTCAAGGAAGAAGTCATGGATCTTCCAAAACAATGTTTCAAGCAGATTGGACCAAGTCTAAGAAAGTGCAAAATTGTCTAAGTGTAAAATCACTGGTAATTCTTGAAGTGACCTCAGTAAAATGCTTGCCATGTCTTGTGGTTGATGCATTAAATCATATAGAGAGTATGGGTCTCTAGAATGTTGTTTTGTGCATCTGACCATGGTCTCAGATTGTCCAAAGAGTCTCTAAGGAGGAATATATTAATATGCCAAAAGTGCCTCCCAGGTTGATTTGCACTACTCCAGTAAAATGCCCGTCGAGGAGAGAGAAAGAGGCTTCAAGGGGTGAAATTGATTTATATGGAGTCACCTTGTTGGCCTCCATCCATTGAGTGTCTCACACTTCAAAACTGATGAAAATAAAAATTTCATCATACTAACCTAGGGTTTGATAATTTTGCCTAAGTGTTAGATCAGTAGTTTGGAAGACCACTTTCAAATACCCTCCAGATGTTGTGTGTGTGCCAATAAGTTAATCAATTGACATGGCCTTGTTCATTGTTGAAGTGGCTATCCAACCATGCTTGTAGTTTTCTTTATGGTGATCACATGAGCAAGAAATCAATCTTCCAAAAGTGAAGGAAAAAGTGTTTTGAATATTAAAGACAAAAATTTGTCTAAGTGTCAAACTCACATGGCTAAGAGGCCATTTGGAAATTCCCACAAGGAGGTGTCCTTGTGCTGATAAAATGAATCAGATGGAATAGGCATACATTCCTTGATGAACTGGCTATCTATCCATAGGCTCATATTTGTCTCTAGAGTTCCCATGTGTGAAAGACAAGCCTACCAAATTGAGAAAAAGGTTGTTTTGGCGCCCAAACAACCTATAGAAATTGCTTGCACCGGGGGTGTTTGGAAACCCCTAATCGTTTGGAGTAATTTTACTCAACGGGTTTAATGGTTTTTTTTGTCCGACTAACTCTAATCTAGCCTAAACTAACTAAAACTCCCAAAACAGTATACTTAAATAAAAATAAGAACTAAACTAATTTAAATAAATTAAAACACTAAAATAATCCTAAAATAAATTGTTAGAGATAATGTAGAGATGTAAGGCTGCATAATAATGATTGGATTGTGTGCATCTCATAAGATCAGGAGATAATGTAGAAATGATAGATTGTGGTTTACTCAAGATAGGATGGGTGGTTTGAGATCCATGGTTTTAGGATCTGAGGTTGGGTTTGTTGAGATCTATCTCAACTATATATGTAAACATTATTCATAATATAATTTGAGTTGAGTGCTACTCCTCCCGTGTGTCCGTGCGAGCCTTTGGCTCTGCACTTCCTCCTCTCAATTCTTAATTTGGTATCAGAGCCACCATTGTGGCCTATTATGAGGAGCCCAAAGTGGCATGTTGTGAGGAGCCCATTGTGGCCTGATTGTGAGAGCCCTTAGTGGCCTGTTGAGCCTGATTGGCTGTGAGAAGTGCCTGTTGTGGCCTGCTGCTATTGTGTGTGCCTGGTGGCATGGAGTTGAGTTGTATCACCTCTGTTGATTGAAGATTGTGTGTGTGGAAGAGAATCCGTCAACTACTTTGTTGTTTGACATTAAAAAGGAGTCGTCGCAGCATCGGATCTGAGTGGGGTCATCTTGTTGAAGATTGATCCCTTTATGCTGCACGATCTTGCTGGGAAAGTGTGATATAGCTATGATCTTTGAGCTACTGTATTCAATTTTAATTTGGTTGTCGTGAGTTGCCAAGAGGAGCCACATACACCCACAGAGGGTGTATCATTTCTATTTGTTGGGAAGGCTGTGTTCACGGGTGAGAGAGGATCCGCTGATAAAGAGAATGTTCTTAAAGTCTCTGTTCTGGATACATGAGATCGTTGGCTGCTTTTGTGAGATGATTGTCCGCTAATTATTCAACAGTTTGTTGAAGCAAGTGTGAAACTCAATCGAGTATGACCTGTATATGCGCTGAGAGAAGAGCATGTGAGGAACCTAAGACACATGGTGTGCCAGAGGTCGATTTTGTTCACTTGAAGGGAAGCCTGAGTTCTATTATCTTAAGTTGTTGGAATACATTTGCTTCACTAATCTCTCATACATTGTGAGCAGTCGAGTGCCGATGAAGCGTGAAGCTTGAGGAGCCAGAGATCGTGGAGGAGCTGCCAAAGAGGAAGTCGCTGCTCCCAAGAAGGAAAATCACCAGTATCGCGAGCCTCTAGTTTGCTAGGGCACGGCACTACCGCGCGTCTCGACACTTCAGGGGCGCAGTAATACAGCACTACCGCGGGTCGCATGGTGGAGGTCGCAGACCTAGAGTCGACTGAAGAAGACCGCAAACTGAGAATCGTGTGGAGAAAATTTAGCAAGGTGAATCTGGTGGTTTGAGCTGGATCTGTTATAGCATTTGATTGTTGAATGGTGCAGAAGGAGAACATATCCTTTTCCAGCTGCCTGTGTGAAGAGAAGAAAGCCAACTGGTGTGGCTACTGGCTTGCCCAGTTGCCTGAGTGAAGAAATGTCTTCTAATATGATGTGCAACGCTGCATTAAAATTTGACGTTCAGCCTAAATATGATGAAGAATATCTTACAATAGAAGAACAAATTTTAATTAATTTGGAAATTATTGTAATAAATAATTTGTTGGCAGGAGTGAGAACAGCTGAAGTAAAAATAAATGACTTTGATGCAGAACTGAGGTTTATTGAAGAATGGATAGCCAAGCCTAAGATTATTGCAGATTGCATCGAGACTGCAAAAGATGAAAACAAGGATGGCAAGCAAAACTATGATGAAATTTTGGCAAGTGTAAAAATACTCATTTGTCTTCAACCATGGAGGCCAACTTTGAATGTAAACTTTGAAGAATTTTATGTTAAAATGGACAGTACAACAAGGTCTGGAGATTTCAAGATCTGGCAGAGGAAACCTAAGAAGAAAAAGAAGTATGATTCGACGGCAACTAAGGTCAAAATGAAGAAGAAGGAGGACTGTAGAGTTCAAGGCTTGGAACTCTAGATTGTTAATTTGTTTTGCTGATTTGTAAGCCTGAAACTGCAGGCATATTTAGTATTCTGTTCCATTTCTACATTAAGGGAGGATGTTAGAGATAATGTAGAAATGATAGATTGTGGTTTACTCAAGATAGGATGAGTGGTTTAAGATCCATGGTTTTATGATCTGAGGTTGGGTTTGTTGAGATCCATCTCAACTATATATGTAAACATTATTCATAATATAATTTGAGTTGAGTGCTACTCTTCTCATATATGCGTGCAATCCTTTGGCTCTGCACTTCCTCCTCTCAATTCTTAATTTAAATGTATACAATAAATATAAACAATGTACAAACCCACAAAAATGCTTCTTGGAAAGTTCCAAGAATGACTCGGAGAGGTACCGCTTACTGCAAAATATAGAGCATCTACAAAATAACCTATTAAAAGACTAACTAAAATAAACAAAAAAAAAAAAGTTAATAAACTAATCTATGTCCTATCAGAAACATTAAACATAAAATTTGCTTATCACCTGGTACTTAGAATCATCTAAAGCAAGAGAAAAAGACCATCACCTCGCACTTAGAATCATCTAAAGCAAGAGATAAATGAAATTTATAGACCAGAAATTTTATTGGAACGAAATTAAACACATTTCATTTGCAATCCCAAATTTCGATCTTTATGGAAGACAAATAATTACTAAATTAAATATGATTTCATATTCAAAAGTGATAGACAACCTTATCAGATAGGTGAAGTCGTATATTCACAAGTAACAATATTAGAACCGGTGAGTATAATATTGCAATTGCTAATTTAAATTTCCAAGATGCAGCAATCACATATCTCTTAAATGAAATCTAAATACATTCAAGGCTTTTATGTCAAAAGACTGAGCAACACGTCAATGAGCAAATAATGATAACTATAATTGACATACCGAAAACATTCAGATGTACCACTTACAACATTACAAGTGAAAAGCAACAATTCATTGAATTTATTAACCAAATACCTTCACCATTCCCCCCCAAAAATCACAAAAATCATAGCAGGTAGCGCCTCCATCTCCAGATCGTTCTCTGATCCCAGAGACCGCATTGAGCGGCAACAACTCACGTTCCTCTCCGCAGTTGATGAAGGATCTAAACCATTTTCAGGACCGAATCCCTTCCTTCTAGATTGGAGACATACAGGTTTCATCTCTGGTAACTTCTCTTTGTTTTTATATTCATTGAAACCTGGGCGATCCTCTTAGTCGAAGTATGCGAGAACTCTGAATCCGAATCTCCATCCTTTTGTTCGTTTATGACAAGCTCCCCTCATCCTTTGAGCGATCTTCGTTTCGGTTCCAAATCCGCGTCTTTCCTCTGCAATCTCGTATAATCTGGTACCAGCTTCGATTCCGACGCTAGTGTGATCTGCACATATTTCATAAATAACAATTCTTAAACAAGAATGTGCAAATAAATATCTGTCAAGAAGAAGGCGAACAACATTAAATCTAAATTATCGTAAGATGGTAAGAATTATCCCTTTCGAATTCAATAATTCACCACAGGTTCTCATTTTTGTATCAATGGAATACTGTAATGTCCCTGGCACATTATATTCCGAGATCTGTGATCAGGTAGCGTGATGGGCAGATAAGATAGCGATGGAATCGTTTTTTCAAAATCTGATACATTCTCGCGATCTAGTATCATGTTTTATTAGGATGGCATCCATGCAATCTTCAAAAAACTCGGCTCGCTATTCTCCTTTCCTTTCCAATACTGTCTGTTAGCATAAAACTGGAGTCTCTCTCAGAAATCATGGGGATCTTTGTTAAACAGATCCTGTAGCTTCCATGCAGCAAACTGGATGATATGGCCTCCATGATTTGTGCGTGTCTTCTCATTTTCCAGTTACTCAGATATAGCAGCGATTGTATATACACGTGGATAAGGTTTCCAACTGAGAGTTAACCAAGTGGATCAACATGAATATGTTAGAGTTGCTGAGGTGACTAGATCTACGAGCTTTTGTTACCATTGACAGTCGGCCGCCTTCATGAACCGGTGGGCTTTTGTTTTTACCTTTACTAATGATCAAGGAAACACAGTCAGTTGGCTCGACGTGGCACCTTGTTTTGATATTGACGAGTTCGGAAAATCCCTCATGATAACCTACAAAATGATTTATTAATAACCGGCAAAATGATTTATTAAGATATAGATATTCAATAACATTGAATAATTAATTCAGTTTTCAAGCTCTTAAGAATGCATGAAAATAAGGATCGGTTTTGTTCCCATGATAACACCTGCAAGCAATAAAAAGAAGCCACCAACATATTTCAAAAACTATCAAGTCATCCGTCCAGTTTTAATTCCAACTTAAAAAATATAAAAGTCATGCAATTGTTTCTCCAACCCACTTTTTCAAACTTTACTACAATAAACTTCTGCAATGTGAAACATAGGGTCTCTTTTATTTAATCTTTTTTTCTCATAGAATATTAAAAGATGTTTTGTTGTAAAAGTTTAAGCTGTGAAACTTTCTTACAATAAATTTCCACAATGTGAAACATAGGGTCTCTTTTATTTAATCCTTTTTTTTCATATAATATTAAAAGATGTTTTGTTTTAAAAGTTTAAGGACCCCATGTTTAAATTATGCACGATATGTTATACTATTTACATTATATACATAACATGCTATCAATTGATATATAATATATAATTTATTTACAAAATTTAAAAAGAAAATACCCTTCCTCTAACTCTAGCGCAATATATAATGGAGGTTATTATGGATATATTTTATGACTAAAAAACTTGGCATCTAGATGTTTTAGAGAATGTTTATTTTCCAGTGGATTTTGTTTAAATTTTTTGTACTGGTGCGTGTAGAAACACAACGCACTAGTCCTACAAATTGTAAAAATATGCACAGATGCACTCAAACATAACAAACACTAGAAAGAACCAAATTTCAATGCCTCACCTGTGCTTGTGTTTAGGTTCTATGCATTGATTCTTACACAAAAAATAAACACACCGATGCGATAAGCTACATCATATGAACCTGACAACTTTTAATATTTTTAAATTTTACAAGTGTTGTCCATTTATAAGACCGCACCTGTGCAGTCCATTGTAAAATACATCGATGCTTACAAACTATCAAAATAACCTGGTGCATTCAAACAACTAAAACACAATGTAATGCTTAAACACAAAAAAACACCAATTCCTATAAGCTTTGATAGTTATCGGTGCGTATAAACCATTGGCATGTATTGGTGCTATAAAAAAACTAAAACACACCAGATAAGTCATCTGGCATGTGGATATCCTTATTTTAAAAATTTAATGGTGCATTTAATTTACATTGGAGTGTCGGTCACGTCATTGATATAAATGCACCAGTGCGTATAGTTCGAGTAGGTACCCAGTGCAACATCAATTATCAAAAGCACCACTTATGATTCTTTGAACAGTGGCTACTGACATTGGAGTCAAATATATATATGGGCTTGATGCACAATCATGGACTCCTTTAAAGACACTTTAGGTTCCACATAATACTGAAAAAACATGGAACCTCTGACTTTAGGTGACAATTAGGGGTACTTCCCTAATGGATTTGAAGATGAAGTAAAAAGACAAAAGATAGGTAATTGAATCAGCTTTCATAATATATAACATTTATCTATAAAAAATTGTGTAAATGATTATAAAATTAGTTTCCGTTAAAATGAGTTTTCAAATTTTCAGCACATCATAACATATATGTTTGTGCGGGTGCAGCACTTATTGAGGTAAATGATGTCAATTTTGGATAAAATCTTGCAGACATATAAATGACATATGGGCCTAGTGCAACACTATTGATTCAAAAAATTTCATGAATTATTTTATTATTATTAATTATTGAAGTCAGAAAACCTTGAAATAAAAACATTATGTGCGGGTGCAACACTTTAGGGGCAAAATTTAATGAAATCCTTTATTTATATATATAAGATTGTAGATCTCACTCTCCTATAGTGCACCATATATTTTTCTTGGGAAATGGTGAAGGCAATCAAAAGTTATATGAAAAACAATCGATGTATCTATTTTCGAAAACTGGCGTGTGTCATTTAGAAAAATAATAATAAATAAATAAAACATACATTTTAAGGAAAAAATTACATATTTAGAATCGTTAGATCGTACTCTACAATATTTTATATTTTCATAAAAAAATAGTGTGTTTGTCATAGCAAAACACGCCATTGAAACTGAGCATATTGATAGAGTTCTAAAATACAGGCAATAGCCCTGGTTTATTTGTCCTAGGCAATAGGTTCGGAAGTCCAAAACTATTTCTGAACATCATTCCAAGCCTTGTTCCCGCCGAGTTTTTAAATTTTAAAAAAAACGCATATGCGTTATAACGCATATGCTTTTTATCCTTGTTCATATCGCATATGTGTTATAACGCATATGAGATTCATATCGCATATGCAATTCATATCGCATATGCGATATAACGCACATGTGTTTTAGCTTTAGTAGTTTGGTACAAGAGTAAAAATGAGTTTACCAAGTTAGTGGATAAGCTTTCGGAGAAACCCCATCTAAAAGAAAAACATCATGGTAATTATTGGCCCCTCCAAAGCATTTTAGTGTAAGTGTGGCAAAAGGACTACGCTTAGCCTAAACTTCGTGAATGGTTGTGGATAATGAGGTCAGATTATTGGAGGTTCAAGGGCTACTCCAAAGCAGGTATTAGGATAATGAGGTTACCAATTTAGGATTCCTTTCTTGTTTCCTCTACATGATCAACCTCAATGGGAGGAACGGGGTGAACAACATTTGTAGGCTCTGTATATAGATATGTCAATTTAAAAAAACAATTACATATACCTTGGTCTTGGAACACCATATACTTTCTCCCTCTATAACCAACCTTCCCCCCTTTGTTTATCTAACACATCCACATACCCTCTCACCATCCCTCTTTATCGAACCATCGTTATTTCTCTCCTTCACCACCCCTCTACCTCTATAACCGTCCCTCGGCCCTCTCTCTCTCCCCCTTCCCTATCTCTCCCTTCTCGCTTCTCCCCTTCCTCCCTCTCCTTCTACGTCCATGTTTTCCATCCTCTCACTCACTCCATACCTCACTTTCTCCACCTAACTCCTCTCTCCACCCCCTTCTCTCTCCCCCCACAATTCATTCTCTCTCTTCCTCTTTGCCCCTCTCTGTATAAACCCCCCTTCTTTCCTTATCTGGCCACTCCCTCTCAAACAAACTTACACACCTCTTGGTCTTCGAACACCACACCCCCTCTCCCTTTATAACCAATATTCTCCCTTTCTCTCTCACACACACACCCACACACCCTCTAAAACAATTCCTTTGTTTCCCCTCCCTCCCACCAAAATGCTTTCTATCTTCCCCCATCCCTCCCTCTCCTTCTACCTCCATGTGTTCCATCCTATCACTCACTCCATCCCTCACTTTCTCCCCCTACCTTCTCTCTCCACCTTCAAGCCTTCATCCCTCCTTCATCTCTCCATCTTTCTCTCCATTCCTTAATATCCATCTCTCTCTCTCTCTCTCTCTCTCTCTCTCTCTCTCTCTCTGACTCTCCCCCTCTCACTCTTTAACCACCCCCCCCATTTGTCTCTCACTCACTCACTCACTCTATACCTCTCTCTATACCACCACCCCATCCATCCGTCTCCTCCTTCTCACACTTTAACGACCCCCCCCATTTGTCCCTCCATTCATAATGTTATATCTTTCCTCCGTCCATTATCCTATATCTTTCTTGCACCCAATCATCCCTCCCTCCCTCCCTCCCACTTATATTTATTCCCCTCCTACCAATCCCTTCCCTTTATATTTCTCCTCCCTTCAGTCCCCCCTGATATCTCTCCCCTACCCATCCCTCCCTTCCCCTTATATTTCTTCTCCATTTCTCCTTCCCATATCTCTCCCCTACCCATCCCTCCCTCCCATGATTCCCTCTACACCTTCCTCTCCCTCCTTTGACTCCCCACCCTCTTTTAGCTTAATCAATGTAATGTTGGGCCATGAGCCACCCCATAGACCGTCTGGATGGAATATTGGGAGTCTAAATGGTATTATAAGCGGATAAGGGTGGCATTATAGGGTTTTGGATGGGAGGTATGGGTCTCTGGACATTGACCATAGTCATGGAAGAAAAGACAATGAGTCTCTAAATCAACACATGCCTTATAGATGGAATATTTGGCCTTTAGTGGGATATGGTTGTCATTCTGAGATTTTATGCACTAAGGATGGGTATTAGAGTCTTAACCATGGTAATGGACAAAAGTGTAACAAAAACAAGTCTTAAACCACTACACATGCCCTTTAAAGGGGATATTTAGCCTTAATATGGGATATATGTGCCATTAGACTATTTTATGCATTGAAGATTATTCTCGAGGCGTTAACCATGGTCATATAGGAACCATTATGAATATTTCCAGGTAAGAGATAGTTCTGAAGACACTACCATGGTCCAAGGATACACTACAACAAAACCTATGTTTAGCATCTCTTTTAGCTCCCTTTTTTGCATCCACTAACACTTTTAGTGTATTTTCATCATTTTTTGGACAAAATTGGTGCTTTTCCACGGGATGGCGTTTTTGTGTCTTTTTTTTATAGTAGACGTTATTTTAGATGCTAATTAGCGTCCCAATTAACGCCCATAATAGCATCCATAATATCTTCCAGAATAACGTCCATAATAGCTTCCAGAATAACATCCATAATAGCGTCCATAATAGCTTCCAGAATAATGTCCAACATAGCTTCTAGAATAGTGCCACGCATAGCTTCCAGAATAGCGCCAGGCATAGCACCAGGTCTAGAGCCAGGGATTACGCCAGGAAAATCATCTGACATAGCACCAAGTATAGAGCCAAGTATAGCACTAGGAATTGCACCAAGAATTTTGAAAGTAATTGCACCAGGAAAACTCCAATGTTGCGCCAGTGAAAGCACCAGGCATGTTGACATAAGTAGCACCTAGTTTCCAAATTTTTATTCGAGGTTAAACCAATAAAGTATTACATGAAACAATGCTAGTGTTATTGACCACACATCAAGTATCACTGAAATAATGAATAGTCACTTGATATATCTAGCTTAGATCTAGTATAGATCTAGTATTTTATGTCAATTACATGCATATTTTATACATGTTTATATAAAGGTTTGAGGAAGTTTTTTCTTTGTTTATATGTCTGTAGGTTGATCATCAAGTGGAGTTGGAGCCAATTCAACCTGATCTACATCAATCATGTCCATCATCAAAGGAGCACTTATAAGCTAAGGTGAGTTAATCTTTCTTCTTTATTTTCTCATGTGTTGTATGTGATTGATTAGATCTGGTGATTTTAACATATTGGTATACCGCCCTTGTTTGTCTTAGGTCTTGGGAAAGTGATCCAAGGGAGTTCCCATCTTTCCACAGGGTGGAAATGTCGATAACACATAAAGATGAATATTTTAGGGCCTGCAACCTTAGTTTTTATTCCTAAAACCTGCAAAAGGCCCTAAGAACCATCCATGGAATTTGAAATATTTCAACAACAATCGTATGATCCATGTAGGACAATTATTCACTCTATATGCAATGTGTGGTGGTTTTTTATTATATTCATTATCTGTGAACGATAAAAGCCTATTTTAGGCCCTAATAGATTTTTTTCCTCCTTGAATCATGTTCATGACCCTAAAAACCATCCCTGATGTACAAAACCATGTAGTGACCTTTGTTCCTTGACCATTGAGGTAGTCCTCCTCTTTTTAAATTTTAGTGTACTATGATTGAGCAAATAAACATAATTGGCCCAATCCTCTTCCAGCTCACTTAAAACATATAGTTTGCATGGTCCATGAGCATTAAAAGCCTCTTCTAGGCCCTAATAAATCAGTGTCCCCCCTTGAACCATGCCCGATACATCGAGAACCATCCTTGATGCTTAAAAACTTGTAATGGCAACCATGCATCACTTGTAGGACAAATATTCTCTTTAGAGGTATATGTGGTGATATTGGACCATGAAGTTTAAGGAACATAGGGTCTAAGGCCATATGAATTTCCTAAGGGATCATGGGTACAACAGACATCACTGAATATGGATTTAGATTCTAGAATATTGAAAGCTTTTCTTGTAGCCTCTATATTCAAATATCTGAGAAGTTTACTCAGTTTAGAGTAAGGAAAACATAAGGAATCACATTAAAAGCTCGCTATGTTAAACATAATAAAAATAGCTGCTATTATGGACTCAAAAAACGGAATATATCAAGCTACAAGAATATACACTGCTAGACTCACCATTACAAACATGGTATATGTCACCATAGATAACACAGTATTCACACTTATCTGCAGAAAACATTGCCCCCTCCATAACCTTTGGATTCCCCTGAATTCCTTGTTTGTCCCCTGAGCCTACACCCGGGCAATTGGATCACTGAGAATGTAATATTTGAATTGTGTATATGTGACTTCCACTGTGAAAAGAAGATTGTGAACATGTTACATGTTCAACATCCCCATATGATGAGTTTCAAGGATTTGTATGCCCTAATGGCTCCAAAGATTCGGAAATTTTGCCTCCACAAATTAAAATGGATGATCAATGTAGTGTGGCACAAAGTTTGCAAGACCTCAAGAAAAAATCTCTTCCTGTGAAGGGCCTTGTGCTAGGATGGATAAATTCCCCATCTTCTGCAAGCTGGCTTTCAGTGGTTCTTCAAGTTGACCTTAAAAGATTGCTCCTGAGACTATAAATCAACTTTTGGTCTTGAATATTAGATAATTGATTTGTGATTGAATTATATTCATTGTATAATTCTGCTGATAGCTTTAGGTGATTGATTTTAGGCTCATCACTTTATTGTAGTTTTTGAGAACATGGGTTAGGTAGTTTTGTTGTGGTTGTCTTCATCGCTTGCTACATGTGTTTTATGAGAGATGTCTATCAGCTAAGTGAGAGGAAGTCCATTTCCTCACAGATTTGACAGTGTGCTTCCATGGATGGAGGGTCAGCATGTTGCTTGGTGCCTCCTACTACCAAGAGAGATTGAACAAAATCAATCATGAACCTGATGGTATCAAGCCTAGAGCTCTCAATCTTGTGCCCCCCTAGGATTATGTAGCTAGGGCCTCTTAGTCCCAATCATTCCTGGGAGGATATCATCTACCAATGCATTGGCCCTTTCATAGTTATTGAGGACTCTAATGATGTGCTTGTATTGTGGTCCCCTTACTCCTCCTTAGTAGCTAGCTTTAGCTCCAATTGGCCTTGACATCTCTCTTTTGTTCAACACTGAGGCTCACCAGTTTCTAGCATCTTTCTTGTACTTGCACCTTATTTTATATCCACTCTTAATTAATGGGTGGTGCCAAATTGAACAGGCTTTTTATGTTGTCCTTCAGAGTTGGGTTTCAAAAAAGTTCATGAGTGGATGGTAAGAACACTGTTCTCTTATCCGGTGCATTGCACATAAATGATTTCTATCATTTATTGTTTCTTTGTGGAAATTTTGTTTCTTATAACAGGGCCTTGTTTTGTGCTCATTTATATTAGAAGTGTAATCGAGTTGTTTATATTAGCTTGATATGCAGACTGTAACTTTGTAGCATGGTTCTATTTCCAGTTGCAATAACTTTCTACATCACATGGTGGTTTATTCAGTTTGTTGATGGCTTCTTCAGACCGATATATGTGATATTAGGCATCAATATCTTTGGTAAGGTTCTTGAATTTCTTGTCATTCTCTACTATCTACTTGAGGGTTTTATCCTTTTCTTGTTTGAATGCAATTTTATACCTAAGCTTGCTCAGCATTCAGTTCTAGAATGTTTTTGCATATTTTAATGAGGCTAGGGAACTCCTTTACATAGTTTGTTGTTGCCCATGCTTTGACTATAAAACTGGCAAGGAAATAAAAAAAATTGGCATTAGTGGACAAATAACAGGATCAACCATTCATAACTATTCATTGGTGCAATGAACTATAGCATGTATTGGCATTTCCTAGCCATTCATAACCATCCCTGATATACAAAACCCTATAGTGGCACCCGTATGACACCTATAGGTCAAAGATTCCCTTTACAAGTCCTACAATAGTTTTGAGGCACTTGCATGGTCCATCAGCCATAAATCCTCTTTTAGGACCTCATACATTTAGGTTCCTCCTTATACAATGGTAGGGCATCAATAACAATCCTTGGTGCAATGGCACCCATATAATGGATGCATGCTAAATATTCCCTTTGTAGGCTTGTATGGTCATTTCAAATAATGTGCGTGCATGGTACAAAAGCACTAGAATCATGTTTTAGAAAATCCATGTGATTGGGACATACATTAATTTATCTTTATGACTCATGGTCCTTGTGTGTGGACTTACGCCACCAAATAAACAAGCTCTCCAAAGGGCATGGGATCAATATATGGTTGTCATTTCAAGTTTTGTCACACTAAGTATGGTTCTCATAGCCCACATGGTTGAGGTCAAAATATAGAGTATTAACTAGGATAGCATAACATTTACCTCTATGGCTTGTGAGCGATGCACAATGTCTCGAGGGATCACATTTGAAAACACGAAATCAAAAACCCATGCAAATTTTTTCATTCCAATGGAGCCAATCCCACACACAATGCGATGGATAGATGATCCCACTACAGATGATCATCATCGTCTCTATAACGTGACAGTTAGGCCATTGGTTTTTTATTCATAGATTCTTTGTTCTCTTCTAGTTCTTTGTTTGATGATATTCGATGTTCATAAATTCAGACATGATCTTCATTTATGCCATCTTCATGAGACAGAGATAGAGAAGCACTTCATCTTCATCTCCGGGTACCCCATTTATTATGTCAATGTATGGATCCTTGTAGATCCCAGTATCCTCTTCAGATTTATTCCCCAGTTGGGGGCATGCCAACCCTTTGGGGCCGAGATCAAGTATTCTAGTGTGAGCTGGAATGTGATACTAGAATGAAGGTCTGCGATTCCTAGAATGGTATCATAGGAATGTTGGCCTGCCAACATTTCCATGGAATGATATCACATTCCAGGTATCACAGGGTTGTGGCTTCAAATAAATGCCCACAAGCATGGAATCACATAATCATTCCTTTTTATCTCTTAATATTTAGTGATTTATGATGAAGTTAGATTTTTTTAGACATCAAATTTTTTACATTATATATCATCCAATATGAGAATCTAGTTTTTCATGTTTAAGTTTTTTAAAATTTCCAAAATGTTCCAAAGGATTATAGAAAATTAATGAAATGATTAAATGATTATTAATCGACTCTAATTTAAAACCAATACATAAGATTTTGTTACTTGTTGAGTGATCCACAACAACCATAAGGTGGGCATTGCTCTTGTTGGATGTTAGTGGACCTTCAATGAAATCCATTGAAACAAACTCACTTGGTTTGTATGAGACATGAAGTGGAATGTACTTGGCCAATATCAAGTTTGTTGGATTAGATATGCAACAAAGAGTGCATTCCTTGTGAAATTTGTTACCATATGTGCCACCTTCAACCATAAGAAATACCTATTCAAATTGAAAGTCGTCTTTCCTACTCCAAAATGTCATGATATTTTAGAATGGTGCATCTTTTGCATCAACTATAATGTGCAATCTTTAATCGACACACATATAATTCTAAACTTGTATAGAATATGATCCTTCAATTGATATTCATGAAACTCTTCATTCAATAGGGTGCACATTGAGTTTTTCAAAACTACATAAATGTGTCTGAATATTAGGCAATATGTGTAACCTTCTCTAAAAGCATTGAAATGAAATTGTTGAAATTGTGTAAACATAGTCAATTTGGTACTTAATCACAATGTTAAATTGTTGCAAAATATGTAATGTGCTTCCTGTGGCATAGATTCTCATTCTTGATTTGCATGTGGATGGAACTCGAGAGGCTTGTGATCACCATAGATGATAGTCCCTTTTCTAAGAAGATATTGTTTTCATCTCTTTACAAAGTGTACCAACACATGCAACTCACAATAGCATGTAAAATAATTCAATATCGTGCATAAAAAAATTCAAGTGGAATGTAACCAGTTTCTTTTGTTGCAATAATATGTTGTCCAAGCATTCCAAGAGGCATCCACCTTGACTCTAAAGGCTTGTTAAATGTCAAATAGCACAATCTAGAGAAGTCACAAATATTCACTCAATATCTTTGAATGCTTGATGTTGTGCTATGTCCCACATGATTTGTTATCACATTACTTTTATTTACTTACAACACCTAAGGGACTTTCATTGAATACATTACATATCAACATTAACTGCACCCATTAAACTCAAAACCATTAAGGTTGGGACAATTAAATATGAAAATCCATGTTAACCCTCAATTTGGCCATTAAAGAAATCACATGACTTCCTCCTTATTAAGCACGCAACCATGTGAGATTCATTTAATAACCACATGTTGCATGTAATCGTGTGATTTATGTAAGTCTACATCTCATTGAATGGCAGTGTTGCTCAATATCTTGGTTTGTGAAGCAAACCCCATACCATACAAGCCTCCTCATTGAATTGCAAGCACAAGGCTATCCTTGAGTTGAATGCAAATATGTGGGTGACGCATGGGTTGAGATTTGACCCCAAGCCCCACTTCCCTCCATTATACCTCCATAAAAATATATAATAAATTCCTCCTCATTCTATTTCCATAAGCTTTCTTGGGTCTAGGTTTCATTGCTAAGGTTATGTTGCTATTTGGTAATTTTTAGTTGTCACTATGATGATGGAAAATTACAATTTTGACAATGAATTTGTACAATTACTAAATTTTAACAGTACAAATGGATTCAAAGACCCCCTAGCTATTAATGATTATGACAATGACAATCGCATGTATGAGGATGATGATGAAATGATGATCATGATGACACCGATGACAATGATGATAAGTATGGAAACTTGGGAAACCCTGATTTTTTTGAAAACAAAATGTTAAAAGGTGAGGCATTGGATCATTTGAGGCCGCCCCTTAGACATGATGTTTGTCACTCATGAAAGATTCCAATGACTTATGGGATTTCTCAAGAACTAAACAGATGAAATGTGAGATGTATCAATCTCTAAATAGTCAGAATTGGTTTTTTCTCTTGGTCCGGGAAGGGTATGTCATCCTTTTGAGAACCCAATCCTACAGAATTCCTTAAGCAAGGGCTTCGCCATGACTCTACAACCGTGCTATAACCTTAACCTTTCCAAATCAACTAATGCACATATCCCAAAGGTGATTATTGAATATCTTTCAAAACAACCAATGCCAATTTCCAAAGTCATAAGAAGAACTATAATGGTATCAAATTAGGGTTGGAATTTGAAAAACATCCATTCATAAAAAATAATAATTTTAATAGGATAACCAAACATTTTTGACCAATTGTCTTTTCTTAAAATGTCTATATTCGATGAACAAAATATCCATTTTGTCCATCAAATTCATAATGATAACTATAATATACTAACTTCCACAATCATGAAAAGATCATTCATAATATCAATAATCATCAAATTACTAACTTAGACAATTCCTCAAAACATAGAAAGTCCCATAATACTCACCACTGAAAAAAAACAATCATCAACATCTTTTATATATATATGTTTTTCATTTTAGAAATACTTATCTTTACTCAAGTATCACATTAGTGATTAACATGACAACACTCCATCCAAACCATTTCGCTCATCCTTGGCAACCTATTTCCTTATTTCTCTGTTAAGATAACAACGCTATTTTTTTCCTTAGTTTTAATCCGATTGACCTTTGCACTTGAATAGTATAAAACCACGGTTCGAACCAGGAGCCTTTTGTTGTTAGAGTGATCAAACGTGTCAAATTTTGGTGCCAAATCAATGTGAAGACTATCTCAAAATAATATATTGGACCACTTGAACGCATTCTTATTGGTTTTCTCTCCCTTTCAAGCATTCATTTGCTTCCTTTTGCTCAGAGATCTAGACTCGTAAAGGGCCAGGGTTTTTAACTAAAGCTAAACTAGGGTTTTGGTTTTTAATATGGCTGAAGACGAGGAATAGGATCTATAGCAGCAACTGGAATGTGAGCTGGTAGAGCACAGGGACTCGGTTACTGGTGTGGATGAAGCCCTTGCCGAAAGCCCTTGCTGGAGACCCAGAAAATGTCGAGCTTTTGATGGTAAGATACCGAGAATGATCGGAATATCATTTTTATATGTTTTGTCTTATAAAGGTTAATAGCATGTAGCATACAGGTCATTTTCTTGAATTCTATTGCAGCCACCATTGAGATGATTGGGAAATTTTCCGGTCAAAACCTAAGTGAATTTGATGACGAATTGTTTTTTTGGGGGAAATCAATAGCAGTCTTTCTAAGTTAACTTCTAATTTTTGTTCCTGTGCATGGATACCATACATAATTAGCTTCTAGAAAAATCAATATAACTCAAGTCCACAGTCGCCATGTTTGAGCAAAAAAGGGGGATATTAGGGTCAATTTAGTGGAAACGAGGATGCATTAACATTAGTGTACATTTATGACATTTTTCTAAGATATAGGCTTACTTTTAAGCTGTGTAGATTAATTTTGACTCCAGATTTATCAATGCGCATTGATAAGAATAAAATTTCATTTGAATAACATATAATATTACTATTATTTATTATAAGTATTGTATTCTTTTAAGCCAAAATGTATCATACTGGCCTGTAGAGCACCTTGTACTTTTGATACAAAGAGCACCTTGCTATTCCTGGTGCATTACCATATCTAGGACTTCAATAAATGAGCTGATGGAAAGTTGCCCTATCTAACCATCCTTCTTATGTTTTCAATCTACTCAAACTCACGCTTAGACTACTATGAGTGAAATTGTAACTTGTAAGCAGCTTGATTGGGATGTTAGAAAACTTGTAAATGGCTAATGTGAACCTTCCAATCCATTGTTAGAGTGTGAGTGCCTATGTTTGATCCCTGAGCTTCACTAGTTTAAAATGAAAAAATCGTTCGTGTGTTCTATCAACCTATTGATCCTTTCTTTACAAGCCAAATTCTTGTGCATTACTAGAGAGCAATACCTGACCTACTGAATCACTAAACTGAGGGTGGCTTACTTAAAAACTGTAGAGGGATGTATGTTTTGGTTCATATTGGCTATCTTATGCTTGGCATGTATATGCCAAGCAATTGATAGAGTAAAGGTTTTTTGGTCTTGAACCCATCTTTGTTAAAAAACATATGTATTTTCTTTGTCAATTATTATGTATGTAGGGAAATAATGTGCACATTAGTCAAAGTTAACTCGATTATACTTGTCACACAATGTAGGGTGAAGAGTTTGAGAAGGTATCAAAAAGGAAGCCAACATTCTGTGTTAGATGTTGGTTCTTTTGTTATTTTGTTGACCTGAATAAAAACCTAAAAGATTAAAAGTAGTGCTATGCTCCTTGTAAAGTATATGCCCTTCAACAACTCTACTTATGTGAAATAGGTCAATCAACCAGGTTAAGAATACCCAGGTCCTGCTTTTGAGAAAATGATCTGCAACCCAGAAATTTGATTACCAGGGATGCCTGTAATGCAATTTTATTTTATTTATTAGAAATATGCATGACAATGCAACAACCACAAGTCAATCCACTGTTAGTTAAGAAAATTTATTGGAATTCCCTAAGAACACCAAAGGAATAAAAAATATCACATACAATAAATTTTAACATAGTCCAAGTAGCGACATATAGTGTAAATGTTATGAATTGAAGTTTGAAGATGCAAATAAGAGAACAACTTAAACATATTGGTTCAATAAATTAATAATGGGTTGAAAGCATAAAGAGAAATGAAATGCAGGCCCTTTTACATGAAATGGTCAACAAATTGTGCCCTAAGACTCAAGGGATTTTCGTTGCTGCCGTTAAGGGCTATCGCTAGGATCAGATGTTGGATGAAGTCCTCAAGTTATTGGAAACAATGAAAAGTATTGTTTGTGGGCTTTTTTATGTGATTCCCTATAGTATTTTACTGAATGTTTTTTTAATGAGGGGTGATTTTCAATCTATTTGTTCAATTTACATTAACAAAATTATCTTATCTTATCTCAAAAAATTAGTTTGAATAGTTTGAATAGTACCTGTATGGAAATTGCTAATTCAGCATTTGCATCTAGTGCTGGAATTGCTCTGGACTCTCGTGATGTGAGTCTGGCTGCATCGCACCCTCTTCCTCCCGCTGCTCTTTGCCTGGAAGAAATAGAAAATGAGCAATCTATGCAGTAGCACAGACAATAACATAAGAGAACCCTAAAGAAAATTTAGGTTTTTCATCGGTGAGCAAACTTATCTAAATGTTTTCTTTGAGGATGGCCTTAGTAGAGTTTAAGACTACAGACACATGACAAAGTTAACACAACAAGTATCCAATGAATTTTTTTTTCGGATTTTGGGCTGACTTGGTGCCCATCTTAATTCTATAGTCTACACTTATTTGGTGTCCATCATATTACTGTGGCTTGAGAGGCCAGTACCAAGCATGGAGTGTATAACTAAAAAATTATAAAGTAACGGTCCCTACTGACCTGGTGCATGCTCCAAATTTGGTTACTCTAAGAGCAAAAGGCGAAGCCTATTAGATCACCGCTGATTGCATTTAAGTTAACCAGCATAGATCCACCTTAAATCCGTATCTCTCAAGCATCGAGAGGGATCCAATTTCTTGAGGTGTATTTCTTTTTTTAAATTTAAACTTAAGAAATTTGATCTCTCTTGATTGATAGATCCGGGTTTACGTTTTAAGTTTTTATTTTATAAATGAACATCGATTTTTTAATTATTTTTCATAATATTTTATTTTATGAGCCAGCATGGATTTTTTTTAAATACTTTCCATAATTTTTTATTTTATGAGCCGACATGAAATTTTTAATTTTTTTTTAGGAACAAACGTTACAACATCTCCCCCACACCGGGATGTAGAGAACCTCGCTTCTCTTGGTGCAATTAAAGATTTACCCCTACAAGCATCAGCTGAGTACAGACTTAGTAGGAAAGGACTTTGTTGTGCACTGGTTCAGATATATCTATCATGAGCCACCACTTCGCAACCACAATCAAACTATACAAGCATTTTCAACACAAGTAAAACACAACATTTAAGGATTATAGGACTTAATTACTTTGTATAAATTTAAACATGAATTGTCAACATTTAAAGAGTATAGGGCTTAATTACTTTTTATAAATTTAAACAAGAATTGTCAACATTTAAGGAGTATAGGGCTTAATTAATTTTTATAAATTTCAACATAATTGTCCCATAATTTAATATTTGGCCATTAACTCAATAAAATAGTAGCTAAAATTTTGATTTTAAAAAATAATTAGATTCAAAGTTTCAAGTGCTGAAGAGTCAAGAATTAAAAATTTTAGAATGAAAGTTTTCTTCAGAAAGAGACCTAGGGAATATAACAGAACCGAAAGATAACATTACATCAAATCAAACTGTGCTAATGGCTTGGCCTCTAACTGTTTAACATCACTTGATACTTATGATTTGTTGAAATAGAATTGGTCTCTTTCTTGTCAATTTATGTCCTTGAAATTCATCTAAAAAGTTTAGCAGTTTAAAATTTAAAGCAAATACTTGGAGGATCCTTAATATAGGTCTTGCATACCTTCTTGCTTCCTCGTCACGAATCTTTGTATCAAACTCCTTGCTTGGTGGGTACTTTGGCAAGCTTGAAGGATCACAAGAAAGTGGTTTTGTGGTAAAGAACTATACAATATATAACAATAATCCAAACAACAGCAAACAAATTGATCAGGTCATCAACCATAACACAATTTACATAAAATGAGAATTAATACTCAAAATGATTGTTTCCTAAAGCTAAGATATTTCTGTCTCTGAAACCTACGATGTTTATGTTGACAAGAGGACTATTATTAAGACTATTAACTGGTTCTCATGTAAATTTGGAAGGTCATCTTATTTGAAATGTTTTATATGGGCAGTTAAATTCTGATCATTTACAGCCCTTGAGCTTAACTTTATTTGCATAATAGCCTTCATGATAGGTAACTGGAATACTACTTATGACAAGGCTATCAAGCTCATATACAACTATTTGGGTTAAAACAAGACTGCAATCGTCTTAACAAAGTAAATCGAATGCTTCCTGTGTGAATAAACCATTGAAAAGGTTGGGCATTGCTTAAACATCACAATAGGCAAATAAAAATCATGTTTTTCTTAAATACAATGTTGCAACTTGCAACCATCAGGAGCCAAAAAGCTCAGAGTCTTAAACCTTATTAATAGCGATTTTGCAATACAACTACCAAAGAAATGTTAATAGCGATTTAGGTTGCGAAGACCAGTTTGGAATTGTTTTTTTCTGAACATGAGTTGCAACTACTAGTGTCAATGGTTCAATCTAGTTTGTAGCCTGTCCATAAGAGTTTTGTATTAGTTTATCAAGGGTGCTAAGTAGGGATTAAGTTGACTCATTTTGGTTAACTGAGAACTTGGCTCATATTTTCCAAGAACCTTATGATTATAAATGCCCACATGTCCAGCATACAAGCACCAAGAGGAAGATAGACAGTAGCACTATAACAGTCATCAGATCTGTGAGGCCCGCCATGCTCAACCTACAACACCCTTACATACATGTTGCCTCAGATCCCATGACAACTCACACCACACCGCAGTCAGTATAATTTTTCCAGCACTCGGTTGCAGGATATTGCATCCAGACAGCACAACATGCTACATACCTTATCTTCCTGCTCTCCCAGATCCTATGACCATCTATCAGGAGTTTCTTCGGCCTCAAATGATAGGAAAGATAACATCAAGGGATGTTGACCGCCCCCCAGGCGAGACATCTTCCCTCTGGGAATTCATTATCTTTGGTCTTTGGTTCTCCATGGGACTTCCACGTAGCTGCATTATCACTCTATTTCATTGATCCATGTTTAGGGTTAGACTTTGGATCTTCTCAACATAGGATACATTGGATTTTATCATGTCTTTTTAGAAACATCACTCTGCACTCCCACTTTGTATTCTCTTAATGATGTATTAGCAGTCCTATTGACCTATTTATGGGCATCTGTTGAACATTAATAAAATTATCTTATCTTGTATCTTTGAACATGTTGGGCCCTTCTCTAGAGGTATCATTCACCTGTTGTACCATAGAAATCTACTCACTTTGCTTTTCTTAATCATTTTTGGACTTGTTCTTTCTCATTGTGATGACTATGCTGCTTTCATGGTAGTTTTGACTTTCGTGAAAGTTACAGAAATGGCAACTCCTAAATTTATTAGATGCCCCTGTAGTCAATTCCAAAATCTGCATGGGATTGCACTTGGAGAAATGGAATATCGATAGCTTGTCGTCTTCCTTAACTAAGGCAATTTGAACCCTAAAATTGAACTTTGAAAATTAGACTAATTCAAAATAATAGTCATAACAATAGCATGCAAATTTTAAAATTTCCCCTACACCATAAGTGATTCAGTTCACTAGAGGAGAGGATCAATAGATGATACTCAACCTTTCAGAAACACTTGCTATAGTCAATTCTTAAAATATTTGTCAAGAGGCAAAGTTGCTTATGTAATAACCTGGTTTTGCTTCTAACATTGTTAGGTAATCATACCGATATTGGTCTGAAATGGTTGAGTTAATTACAAGGCTGCCATAGCCCTCAGGAATTGAAAGTTTGAAACCATCTAAATATAGGTTGCAGTACAGGCATGGTTTTAGTCCATTAAGTGACCGCAAGGCAGGGTTTCCTGCAGGATCAAGGTACAGGGTGAAGAAAACACTGTAAGGTGAAGATGCTATGGGTGATGGACTGGCAAGCTGGAGCTGCAACATCACAAAAAATCATGAAACCACAACCCAAGCTGCAAGCCAAGACCACCCCATAACCCAAACTCATGGAATTGAAGCAATGTCGGACTGGATATGGGGATGAAATGGACCCTCAAACTGAAAATAACATGTTTTGCTCTGAACCAGTCAGAACCAACTGGGTTGACCAGTTTTGTACCATGGCACTTCCTTCTTCCCAAAAAAAACCAAAAAATTGGATGATATGTGGTTTAATTTAATCATAGACTAAAGTATGATTATTTTAAATTTTTAGACTTTGCAGGCTATTTAGAGCCTCAATGTAGTTTTATTTTGGTTTAGATATGTATTGCACTTGATGCTATTTTTGCTATATTCACCCTTACAATGCTATAAACATGAGAAAAATTCTCATATTCATGTCTAATGGTTTGGATTCACATGGATGTACACGTTCATATATATAATTTGAATATTTATGTATTTTATGATCGACCATTTTTCACTATTCCAGTCCAATTCTACTTTTGGGGTCATACAGTTCAATCATCGTCTGGTTCTGATAACACTGGACTGAATGATCCCACAACCCAAAGTTGTGAAATTGAAGCATCCCACATATCACAATCCTACATTGCATAACCAGATACTCATGCAACCTCAGACTATGTGACCTGTACCTTGCAGCCCTACATTACAGGACCAGTGTAGCTTGCAACACTACATTAAAGGATTGATATACCTTGCAAAATTTGAATATTTATGTATTTTTTGATCGACCATTTTTCACCGTTCCAGTCCAATTCTACTTTTGGGGTCATAGAGTTCAGTCATCGTCTGGTTCTGATAACACTGGACTGAACGATCCCACAACCCAAAGTTGTGAAACTGAACCATCCCACAAATCACAATCCTACATTGCATAACCAGATACTCATGCAACCTCAGATTGTGTGACCTTTACCCTACAGCCCTACATTACAGGACTACTGTAGCTTGCAAAACTACATTAAAGGATCAATATACTTTGCAACTCTAAGTTGCAGGACTGGTGTGCTCCACAAGAATATGTTGCAGATCTACAGGAAAAAAACACAGAGGAAGCACAAAATCCTAGAATTTGAGAAAGTCACTCAAGACCACAGACATCACAGAAAAGTAACAGCTTGCTGCCCAGGTTTGCAGAACTCATGAAGACTTCAACCCAAGGTTGCAGAGATGCAAAAATCACAAATCCAAGGCTAAGAAGGTGAACCACTGCAAGACCATTTTGCAAAAAGAAACCAAACTTGGCCTTCCAACTTTTGTGCCTGTTGTGATTCTTGTTGAGATTCACAAGAGAGAGAGTATTTAATAACCAACAGAGCCCTAATTCTGAAATAAAAGAACATATACCAGCACTAGGGAAGCCCAACTCTTGAAAATAAATTAACAAAGAGGGGCACAACCCTAGAAATAGTAATAGCCCAAGTACAAGTGCACCAGAAAAAAAAATGAACAAAAGAGGATGTAGTACTTGAGAATGCCCTCAGGCAAATCACTTTGATAAGAATAAAAAAGAATCACGTGATGATAGAATGATTATTTTACAAATGACTCTTGAGTGTGTACTTGAGAAGAGGGGTTATGGGACCACATAATGACTAGGTCGGTCCTAACCATCTAGGTATATCATAAATGTTTGTTAACTAGGCCATAGTTGTAAGTGAATAGTACATCATCATTTGAAAATTCCCATCCAGTAACAAATATATTGTATGTGTGTATGTCTACATACATATGTGTGTATGCAATTGGAAGATTGACATGGTATTTGAGCAGAATCACTTCTACAAAAGATGAAACAAGTGTAAAAATTGTGATTTGTTGCAATATAAGCCTTGTTATAGAAGTTTTGTTTACAGTATTCTTGGTGTCAACTTCCGAGTATATGCACTATTTTGTTTTTAATTTTCTACCTTCTGACTAATTCCAATTCTGTAGAGTACGAAAAAGTAATTATTGTGCATAAGTTCAGTTCTAAAGCCCATTGCAAAACATCATAAGCCATAAGCTAAAAGTCTTGGAATAACAAAGTTGTGAGTTTAAAAAACATAGGCATATCAAAGGTTGAATCACTTTCACAATCAAGCATGGTGAAAGCTGCAGGATCTCAAAGTTATGATAATTTGGAATCAAAGCTATGAGAGGTGTATGTGGGTGTTTATTTCAAATTATTTGCCATATTTAGTGGTATTTCCCATTTGCTGAGTATAGACTTTGCCAAAACACCATAAAACATTTTATTAACAACCCAAACCTTGCTGTTAAAGATGAATACCATATTCCTAGTCTGAAATCTACCTACCTTGACTGTCGATTTGTTGATCATAACATACACAAGAATCGCTGAAACACTTTCCCAAAGATTGATGTTATAAATGCTCCATCAAACCTTCAGAGGATGCTACCAGAGGTATGTCTTAATGCTGGTCCAAATGCTCAGGTATCAGAGCTCAAATTCATCATCATTTTAGTTGTCAAATATGTCATGTATTGTTGATACAAGGGTCACTTCACGAACAGTCATACTTGCTGATATGTGTTAAATTTTGAGCATTAATTCACAATACTCTAGGATCTTCATTGAGAGAATAACATATACAGTATATCAATGCATGACAATCACAATAAGCATGACAAGCATCACAAGAATCAAAAGCATGAGAAACAAGAGACACAGAGTTTCCAAGGGGAAAACCCTAAGGTGAGAAAACCCCACAACTTCCTCAGAGATAGAGAGAGAAATGGCTCAACCAAAGTACAACCAAAATACACTGAGATAGTCTCCTAGTAGCAGATGATCCTCCTCCTCACTAGCGCGCCACTTTCTGAGTGAGAGAGATATACTTTTCCGAATGATCTAAATAAAGATCACCTGATCTCTATTTATACTAACCTATTTGCCCAGTGACCTTATGGGGCCAACTTGTCTAGCTAGGTACATCCACATTATAATATATATATTTCAGGGCCGACCCCACACATGGTGGTCTAATAACCCATTGGCAAGTACACACACTTGCGACACTTGTCAATCCACATGACGACACTTCCTTATAGAGGAATAACACATCTCTAATAAGGGTACAATAAATATATATGAAATACATAGATGAAATACATTCCGAAGTTACATATACATCAACACTCCCTCTTAACTAAGAAGGTATTTCTTGACAAAGATCTGCTAGACAAGTCTTCTTCTCGGGATCATCGTCATCATCATCGTCACTGCTGCTGCTATCTCAACCAATCTCTGACTCTACTCATCATAGGAAGTTCTACAGAGCCAGTCCTTTTTCATACTGGATGTAGGCCCACCACCTGCAGGTCTTCATCATCACTCGCCATACTGTGGAATCCTCAGGACTTATTACGTGTGTCACAAAACCTCGAAAGAGCATCCCAGGATGTTACGAGCACATGGCTCTACCTATAGGATCTCCCAGGGCCATATTATATGTGACCTCACCACAAAACCTCACAAGAGCATCCCAGGATGTTACGAGCACACAACTCTACCTATAGGATCTCCCAGGGCAGATTATATGTGGTCACCACAAAACCTCGCAAGAGAATCCCAGGCTGTTACGAGCACACAACTCTACCTATAGGATCTCCCAGGGACAGATTATATGTGGTCATGGAAAAACCTCGCAAAAGCATCCCAACACTTATTACGGGCACACAGCCCAAACTATCGGATCTCCCAGGGACATATTATATGCCATAGGACAAAACCTCGAAAGAGCATCTACCAGATATCCCAGGGCCAGATTATATGCCATAAGCAAAACATCGAAAGACTATCTGCAAATCTTTCAGGGCCAAATTATATGTCCTCCCAGAGAAAAACCTTGAAAGAGTATTTGCCAGATATCCTAGGGCCAAATTATATGCCATAGGCAAAACCTCGAAAGACTATCTGCAAATCTCCCAGGGCCAAATTATATGCTCATCTGCACAACTTGATCCACGGCCATAGAGTATCAACCTGATACTCACCATACATCATCCTAATGTACACATGATCATCCTAATCATCATCACTGCAACATCCTGCTGCATGTCATCTGGAGCAACATCCTGAAGCTCGTCATCCACGATCATCCTAATCATACAATGCATCTACCTGATGCATACCAAGTATCTACTTGATACATATAATCATACATGATCCACCCGATCATACAATGTATCCACCTGATACAAATACAAATACATGATACATATCACCATACATGATCCACCTGATCATAAAATGTATCCACCTGATACATATACAGATACATGGTCCAAGCATGCAACATGATGCATATACAAAATACATAGAAATGATCCTACTGATCATATCCAGCATCCAACATGATGCGTACATACATATAAATGATCCAACTGATCATATCCAGCATCCAACATGATGCATACAAACATATAAATGATCCAACTGATCATATCCAGCATCCAACATGATGCATACATACATATATAAATGATCCAAGTGATCATACAAAGCAGAAACTAGAACATCATCATGATGCTCTTCATCCAGCGCTTACATCCACAACCATGTGAAGGACCCTCCTTCCAACATGCTTGGAATGGCTTCAGCAAATGTGTCCATCACTTCTTCCTTGAAGTGTCATCAATCCGAAGAACACCAAGCCTCTCTCTGAAGTACTTGAACTTCACCCTGGCTAGTGGCTTTGTCAGCACATCTACAATCTGCTTGTCCGTCGCAACATACAGGAGCTTCACAGCTCCTCTCTGCACCATATCCTTGATATAGTGATATTTGATCTCTATTTGTTTCGACCTGTCATGAAACACTGGGTTCTCGGACAGCTTCACACAACTCTGTTTATCATAGAAGATACCAGTAGCATCCAACAGGAGATCAAATAACTCAGACAATAGCTTCCGTAGCCATACTGCCTCACAACTAGCTGAACAGGTTGCAACATACTCTGCCTCAGCTGTACTCAGTGCTACGCAGGACTACTTCCTGCTAAACCAAGAGATCACACCTGATCCCATACTGAAGCAGCATCCAGATGTGCTCTTCCTATCTGCAGCACTGCTAGCCCAATCTGAATCAACATAACCTTGCAGGTTAAACTTTTGATTCACTTCATACTTGAGCCCATAATCCACTGTACCCTTCAGGTACCTCAGAACATGCTTTACAGCAACCAGGTGAACACTCCTCGGATCTGTCAGGAACTGACTCAATGTGTTCACAGCAAAGAAAATGTCTGGTCTCGTGTTCGTCACGTACATCAAGGACCCAATCATTTGACGATACATAGAGACATCAACCGGCTCAGATGAAGCATCACATAGAAGCTTCAGATTCGATGCCATAGGTGTGGCCATGGCCTTGCAATCCATCATCCCGAATCTTTTCAGGATATCTACTGTGTACTTCCCTTGACCAAGGAAGATCCCACATGCACTCTGCCACACCTCCATACCTAGGAAATAATGAATCATTCCCAAATCTTTCATATTGAACTCGGTAGCAAGCTTCCTCTTAGTATCTGCAATCAATCTGTCATCTCCTGTTACAAATAAGTCATCCACATACAGGAGTAGAATCATAGGATTCCCTTCCTCAACCTTGTAGTAAAGGTTGGAATCCGCTTTACTCTTGGTAAAGCCCAAACTAGATAGGAAACTGTCCATCCTACCATACCAGGTTCTGGGAGCTTGCTTCAAGCCATACAAGGCTTTCTTCAATCTGCACACATATGACTCCCTGTCATGTATTTCAAAACCGAGTGGCTTCTCCACATATACTTTCTCTTCAACTACACCATTCAAGAAAGCAGTCTTGACATCCATCTGGTGTATTTTCCATCTCATTGCTGCAGCTAGGGAAAGTACTGTTCTGATGGAAGCATACCTGGCTACAGGTGCAAAAGTTTCTTCATAATCTATTCCCTCTTTCTGAGAGAAGCCATGAGCTACGAATCTTGCATTGTATTTCTCTACACTGCCATCTGCAGCATGCTTGATTTTTTAGATCCATTTGGAAGTCACAACAAACTTCTCTTTAGGTCTTGGGACAACATCCCAAACATAACTCTTCATTATTGATTGATATTCCTCAACCATGGCATCCTTCCATTCTTTCTTTTCCGCTGCTTCTTCATAACTAGAAGGCTCTTTGTTCATAATGTCATAGAGTAAAGCAACATAGCTAGTATGTGATCTGGTTCTCTTGTTTGCTCTGTGTTCTTCTTCTGGAATGCCAAATCTTTCTGCATATTGAATGAGCTCTCTAGCCCATGCAGGTTTCCTCTTATGAGAGTTATCCTAACGGGGTGGATCTACAGGTTCTTATGGATCTTCAAACTCACGAACAACTTCTGGAACTGCTTCAGTCATGGTAGTGTCTTGAAATCTAGTTTCCTTAGGTTCTTCATAAACTTCGATAGGTGCCTTCCTTGATTTGATGAATGCTGAGTTTTCATCAAATGTTACATCCCTACTGACATCAATCTTCTTGAACCCTAGAAAGTATATTCTGTAAGCCTTCGAGCTTTCACTGTAACCCACAAAGATATGCTTCTTTTCTGAAGGATCTAGTTTAGTCCTCTTTTCCTTTCGGACATGAGTGTATACTGGACAACCAAATATTCTGAGATGGATGACTTCAGGTTTCTTACCAGAAAAGACCTCTTCTGGTGTCTCGTTGTCCAATATCTTGTGGGGTGTTCTGTTCTGCACATATACAGCTGTTCTAGCTACTTCTGCCCATAGATGCATAGGTAGATCCTGGTCATGCAGCATTGCCCTTGCTGCTTCCATGATAGTTTTGTTCTTCCTTTCTGCAACTCCATTCTGTTGAGGATTATAAGGAGCATTCAACTCCCTCTTAATCCCTGAATCACTACAAAGCTTCTTGAAGTCACCTGAGGTGAATTCTCCACCATTGTCGGATCTGAATGTTTTGATCTTCTTGTCAGTTTGATTCTCCATCAAGGTTTTGAATTCCTTGAACTTATCAAACACCTCATCTTTGTTCTTCAAGAAGTATACCCAAGTCTTCCTAGAGAAGTCATCAATAAATGAGACATAGTAAGCATACCCATTAAGAGAATTGGATGACATAGGACCACATACATCTGAGTGGATGATTTCTAGGATATCTTTGGCCTTGCTTTCACTGCTTGGGAAAGCCTTCTTAATGTTCTTACCTTTTGCACATCCTTTGCAAACACCTTCATGTTTGGTCTTGATTTCAAGAAGACCTTCTACAACCTTGCTTGCAATTGGAAGTGCCCTATAGTGCATATGAGCAAGTCTTCTATGCCAAAGTTCACTTGGCTCCATGGATTCATGCACCATGGCATGTTCAGGTTGTCCCTTCAATTTATACAATCCTCCCTCTTGCTCTCCAATCACTACTGCATCATCTATGGTCTTTCCCTTTGGCCACATTAGGACTTGGCCATCCACAAATGCAACCCTCATACCTTTTGCATCCAATGCAGAGATGGAGAGTAAGTTCTTCTTGAGCCCAGGTACATAAAGGACTTCTTTCATCTTCAAAGATTTTATAGAATCTAGGTTGTAGGAGGCTTCACCACTTCCTTTGATTGGGTATTGATAATCATCCCCAAGTTTCACCTTATGGGGTGATTCATGTTCAGATAGATTCACAAAAGATTCCTTAAACCCAGTCATGTGTTTGGAAGCCCCACTATCAATCAACCAATCATTACAACCATGAGAGATAGTACCTGTGAGAGCAGAGATTAGAACATACTCTTCTTCACTTGATGAGTCATCATCACTACTTTCTGCCCTAGCCTTCTTCTTTGGAGGTTCATCATCATCAGCAGCATGAGCATGGAACTTTCTTTTGTTTCCCTTCTTCTTCTTGCTGAAGTTGTTGTTATTATCCCTTTTGTTCTTGGGATAATCTGAAGCAAAGTGACCCTTCTCATTGCATGTGAAGCATCTTAGATCCTTCTTATTCTTTTGATAGGATCTTTTGTAGCGAGAGTGCTCCTTTTTGGGCTTGCTTATTTTGGTGTGAGTTGCGAGAGCTTGATCTTCACCTCCCATCTTTTCCTCACGAGCTACAAGTATAGCTTCTTCTTAAGTGCATTCCTCCCATAGTTTACTGAAAGAGATCAATTTCTTTCTTGCACAGATTCCTTGAATAAAGGAGTCCCATGACCTTGGTAGGCCATTCAGAGTGGTCATAACAACTTCACCATTGTCCACTACTTCATCCACAGGTTCAAGTTGCTCCTTGATTTGAGAGACCTTGGAGAAGTTATATTGAATGGTTTCTCCATTCAACATCTTGACCCCTTTCAATTGATTCTGCAGAGTCATCTTCCGATTTATGTTCTTCCCTTCAAATAGCTTGGTCAAAGAGTCAAACATCTCCTTGGGTGTCTTTAGAGAAGACACATGGGGTATGAGATGGTCTTTGATAGAATCAACAATGATTCTCTTTGCCTTGACCAAGTTCTTCTGATGCAATACCTTGGCCTCTTCATCCTCTGGGATAGGGATGTCTTCTTTTATATATGAGTCCAACTCATTCTCTTCCAGGATTAACCCAATCCTATACTTCCAAGCTTGGAAGTTATCATCCCCTTCAAGCTTATCCTCAAGCTTGGTGTGGTGAGACATCTTAAAGAGTACTTCAAATGGAAATAGAAAAGATTTAGGTCTTACCACTTGAAATGCTAAAAACTAGATCTCGTCCCGGATTAGGGTTTGTAAAAAAAACACTAAAAATTCAAAATGTGAATTTCAATTTTCTGAAAGGATAAAAAGATGCGCTTTGACGAGCTGAATAGCCTGGTGCATTCAGAATTTGAGATCAACAAAGTTTTACCCTTCAGATTTGCCTTTTTGTCCTCCCGGGTTCACTGGGGAGAGCCCTGAATTAGGGTTTGAGTTTACCAGAGATCTACCCAGCCAAAAATCTCGATCCAAAGCTCTAAACTTCGATTGTTGCAAGGAGCTTCCAGCTATGTCTTCAGATTTCAGAAATTCCTATTTTTGTGGAAACCCAAATTTTTAGGGCCAAATATGAAAATGCTCCGAATTGAATTCTGATTGGACAGATAGATGTGCCTTGATGAGTAGAGTCGATCTACTATACTGTTTTTCCAAAATCTGTGGAGAGAAACCCAATAAACAAGAAACTCAAGTTTCCGTCACTGCAAAATGTCTTCTTCTCAACCTGGCTCTGATACCATGTTAAATTTTGAGCATTAATTCACAATACTCTAGGATCTTCACTAAGAGAATAACATATACAGTATATCAATGCATGACAATCACAATAAGCATGACAAGCATTAGAAGAATCAAAATCATGAGAGACAAGAGACACAGAGTTTTCGTGGGGAAAACCCTAAGGTGAAAAAACCCCACAACTTCCTCAGAGATAGAGAGAGCAATGGCTCAACCAAAGTACAACCAAAATACACTGAGATAGTCTCCTAGTAGTAGATGATCCTCCTCCTCACTAGTGCACCATTTTCTGAGTGAGAGAGATATACTTTTTCGAATGATCTAAATAGAGATCACCTGATCTCTATTTATACTAACCTGTTTGCCCAGTGATTTTATGGGGCCGAATTGTCTAGCTAGGTACATCCACATTATAATATATATATTTTAGGGCCGACCCCACACATGGTGGTCTAATAACCCATCGGCAAGTACACACACTTGCGACACTTGTCAATCCACATGATGACACTTCCTTATAGAGGAATAACACATCTCTAATAAGGGTACAATAAATATATATGAAATACATTCCCAAGTTACATATACATGAACAATCTGTAACTTTAACTTTGTGGATTTCTCAAGGCTCCAATCTTCTTCATCATTCTCCTTAAGATACTTCAACATTACACTTCGTGAAATCTTTGATCAATGTATCTTCTTTTGTTTTCATGGCGCTTTGGCTTGTCTTCATACTTCAAGCTTTCTAACCATTGTTCTCAAATGTTGCTTGTGTTTCCAAATGCTTGCATAGACTTTGGACCTTAGTGTTGATATGCTCTCATCAATATCAATGATGCTCTCATCATCAATTATTCAATCTTGACTTCAATGACAACATCATTCAATAGGTTGAAACAGCTAGATGTCCTCTTCAAAATAGTTCACATGTGCTAAGTTTTAGGTTGGAATCCTTCTCTAAAGTCAGTGGCTTCTTCTACAAAAGACTAGTAGCTTCTTCTAGATGGATGGCCTCTTAAAGATGATATAAGATGGAGCACTTAGCCTTGGAACCACATATCTATCCCTCCCTCAGAGAAATAACCTCCTCTTCAAGTGAAAGCAAAGGTCTGCAAGTTTTCACATCAGGATTGGTCCAATTTGAATTCCATAAATAATGATATTCTCCTCCATATTTTGCTTGTTGCTGCTATAGGTTTTCCTAAGGCTCCAGAAAATGAAATTTCAAGGCTTGTATGACTATTGTTCACACCTAGAGTTGGAATTTAACCCTCAAATTCGACCCAGAATTACAGATTAGGCATATTACTTGTTAGTTCATGGTATTTCTTTCCATGTATTTACTCAGAACTGCCCAGATTTGTTCTAGGTCATATTTTCATGCCTTTTAACTATCAAACATGTTGTTTATTGGCTAGGAACCACCCTGAAAGGAGGATTAGGGAAGTTTGATGCTCAAACCTTTTTGTTTTAGGGTTGGAGTTATGCCCAGAACTAAGAAATGATCTCTTTTGCCACTGTTCAAGTGGCCCATATTGCTAATTTATCCCACAGGTGTGACAAAAAGTGGCCAAAATCCACTGAGATGGATGTTGAGACTGCTCCTTGGAGGTTAGAATATGGATGCAATATACCCTTAACTTGACCAGGAGTTGAGATTAGGGGTTGTCTTGTTACCCAAGACTGATTAGAACATGCCTAGATATGAGAAATGGTCTCATCACTACTGTATATGAATAATTTTGAGCTACAGGTTTCAATGAAAGAATGTGGAAGCATATTCCTGTCTATGAATAATATAACTCTAGAATAGCACCCATATTGCTAAGTATAAGCTATAGGATTAAAATATGAGCATACGCCTTTAGATTCCATCGAGTGATGCTAGACGTGGAAAGAAAATATATCATTGTATCAAGATCTGATCTTGGGTATTTAAATACTATAATCTGGCAGAATAAATGGGTTCATGTATTTGTTTGATTTTCTGCAATTGATGTGTTGCTTGTTGCACATGAGAGTCGAGACCATGTCAAAGGAGCATGCAATGCACTTTCCTCTGATCGGAAGTGTTGTGCTTGTTTCACTATATTCGATGTTCAAGTTCTCATCAAAAGACTTGGTCAATGCCATTATCATGAGTTACTTTTTTGTTCTTGGAATAATTGCATTATCACACGTTTTTAAACATTAGAATTAATTATATATAAGTATTGCACTTCTGTGGCTAAGTTTCCTATTTAATGCTTGCCAAGAGACTTCATCAATTACCAATTTCATCAGTTTTTTGTGCTAAGAATGATTGCATTATTGTATGTTC
The DNA here is from genome assembly GCA_027924585.1 of Larix kaempferi. Taxonomy (NCBI): domain Eukaryota; kingdom Viridiplantae; phylum Streptophyta; class Pinopsida; order Pinales; family Pinaceae; genus Larix; species Larix kaempferi. Next base: position 2,650,583 of record BSBM01000764.1, on the reverse strand, counting down.
CCATCTTATACTAAGCAATTCCTTCAATTATTAGTTTAGTGGCATTGACAGTTGTATCAATCTTATGGAACATTATATTTCAATTGTACACTAAGGTTTAATGTTGATTTCTCATGTACAGAGCCACATTGTTACCTGATATTGAGCACTTTCTGCCAAAGAAGTGGAATTCAAGTTGCCGATAAACTGTCACCTTCCATATTTCAAATGTAAGAAACTATTCAAATAACATTCCTTTGCAAGTTAATACTAAAGAGATGATAATTATTTAAAATATTGTCAATGGCTGGAAGCAATATAGTGTGTTTAATTTCTAGATTTAGTACTATTGTAAAATATATGCGGTGAGAATAAGTATCTATTATGTACATGGGTAAAATTTGCATATTTGGTGTCTACTTCTTACATTGATGTACATGAATGTATGTGTGTGTAAACTTCACATATTTTATGTATTTTTAGTAGGCTTCTTCTGGTCTAGTCCCGGGTTAACCCTCTACCAGTTCCAGTTCTTGTTCCATCCTTTATAGCTTTGAACAACTCAAAACTATCATAGGGAGTGGAGACAAATCTCTGTTCACCCAGGGTGAACCCAAGACTCACCACAGGGAAAACCAGAGTACAATCAAGTAGTGAATTTGTTGAAAATTTGAAACCAGATATTTTTCCAAAGTATTTTTATAACCATGAAGTTTTAATTTAGTGTAGTACTGCACTCATAGACTACCAAACCTAACTTCTAAAACTGTGGAACCACTCATATGATCTATCCCCAAAGCCACAAATCCTATTATTATTTTCCTGAGGAGATCCACTCAAAATTAATGACACAATTTATATGATGTGTTCCTGTGTACCAAGGATTCTTGTTGCTACACCCCAATGCACAAATACATCAATCTAAAAACTTCCCGTGTTGAAGATTTGGCATCTCCCTGAACTGAACGAACACAATAATTGAAGTCACACTCTACACACGACATCTGCATAAGAGGATCTATATGCTGATGACATTTTACAGTAATGATCTGCACTTGACACAAGCACGGAAATTGGAGTGCCAATAGTCAGACTTTCAGAAAGACCTAAGGGAATGCGATATGTGTCAATTACACATGCCAAGCAATAGCCTTATTGTCTTATTCTAGTCCTTATATCCTAGCTAGCCTTTATCTAGTCCTTGCCATTTGCAATATCCCATAGGTCTCTTTTTCTATTAAATGCATTTTTAATACTGAGCTTTTAGAAATTTAAATTCTCTTCATAAATTTTCTTAATGAGATGTTGATCCATGATTGCAGCTGTTATGTTTTGTGACTTGCATTGTAATCCACATTGCCAACAACCTTCTTGTTCATAAGGTTTGTATGTAATTGCACTAAGAGTAGCAAGGTGCTTTACAACCCAATATGGGGGAGATGTTGTAACACATAACATTGTGTAATGTTATGTAACATGTTTCCATAAAAAAAGAGTAAATGATGTCGGCTTAAACAAAAAAAATAGATTATATTGATTTCTTCTTAAACTTAGATATAACAAGCACTGATTTTTTTTTAATGTGTAAAAAATTTACACCTCAAGAAATTGGATCCCGCTTGGTGTTTGATAGATCCAGGTTTAAGATGGATCTATGCTAGTTATCATGATATTTGTGGTTGTTATGATTGGTTTTTTAGAGATTCACATAGAGAAAGGAAGTCTCACCTTGTCCCTTCACCGGAGTCATTTGTTCCATCCTCTTTAGGGTTCATAATGCATTAAGCAAGAGGCCTTATGGCCAAATGTTTATGATGAGATTGCTTAGACAACATAGATAGAATTTAGAGTCTCCAAACTGTTGCTATCACAAATCACATCATCCAATTTAGGAGAGCTGTTGGGAGACATTGTACTTAACCTATTTTTATTGGCTTCCACTGATCTAAGGCTTCTCTCTTGATGCTCTCCTTTAGACCCTTGCCATCACCCATTTGCGCTTTCTTGTTCTTGATTATAATTGTTGTAGAGCTTTCTTTATTTCATCTCTTGGTCCATTCTGTTTCTACTTTTTTGGAGATGCTTTAGGCACTTCCAATGTACATTCTTATTCTTATCTTTTCACTATGTGAAGTCCCATTGACCATCTTTGGCCACTAGTGGACATTGATAGACAAATTACATTAAGTTGAAATTATATACACACTTGAAATTACATTGTCTTTTATTAGAATCACGAATCATGCAATCTAGGTGTTAATATTGCTCCTCTCCCCAATTCTTAAAGGGTGCTAGCTCAATGGAAGAGCGCCTGCCTTACAAGCAGGAGGTTGGTGGTTCGATTCCTCCGTGCCCTAATGATATTGCAATGTATTTCTAAAAAAATATTTGTTGTGATAATTTATATTAGTTGCTAAATGGGAAGCAAAATGTGGTGATAGTGTGGGAGTAAAAATGGACGATAAATTGGGCGCTAAAGTGGTAGCAAAACATGGTGCTAATGTTGACATCAATAGAGATGCAAAAATGGGCATTAAAAAGAGGCCCAACATTTGACGCAAAAGAGGAAGACAAACACGACGTTGATATGGTAGCAAAATAAGATGTTACTTTGGATGCAAAACATGGCGCTACATAGGAAGCAAATTATGGTGCAATAATAGAAGAAAAAATTGGCACCATTTTGGTAGCAAAACACGATGCAAAAAATGAAGCAAAAATTGGTGCAAAATTAGAAGTGAAAATTTGTGCATATTGGAAGTAAAACGTGGTGCAAAATGGGATGCTAAAGTGGTAGCACATATGGATGCAATATTGGATGCTAATTTGGATGCAAATATGGCGCGAATGTAGATGCAAACATAAATGCTAACATGACACTTTTAAGGATGCAAATATGGCGCTAATGGGGACGCCATTTAGGAAGTAAAAGAGGATGATCTCTTGGAAGCAAAATAGGATGTTATTTAGGAAGCAAACATTGATGTCATTTAGGAAGCAAAATTGGACACTATTCTGGAAGCTAAAAAATGGGCACTATTTTAAACGTCAGAAAAGATGCTATTTAGGAAGCAAAAAAAGACGTTGTTTTAGACTCTTTAAATTTTGTCCATGATACATCTAATTTAGCGTCTACTTTGACCACTCAATTATAAAAGAATTTACCCTAAAAATGGACGCTAAATGGGACGCTAATTCCAGGATTTGTTGTAGTGATAAATCCAATCTTCTAGGGATTAAATGATGTTTTTATGGTTCACGGACAAATCAAAAGGTCCCAGACTATGAAAAGCCCTATAAATGGAGTCTAAATGGGATAAGGGTGTCATTATAAGGTTTGGGACTTGGAGCATGGTCATGGAAGAAAAGGTAGGGTCTTAGGACCTAAATGAAGATTTTATGGCTCATGAGCTATAAATGAGTCCTTTAATCACCACACATGCCTTCTAGATGGTATATTTGGCCTCTAGGTTGAGAATGGGTTCCATTATGAGGTTATGTGCACTGAGGATAGGTCTCAAGGTCTTAACCATGGGTATGGGTTCCATTATAACGTTATGAGGTTTCAATAATTGATATGCACTAAATCGCATGTGCGATATTATATCGCATATGGGATTTAGTGATCACGTTATACAAACTGGCCATTAGGTAAAAAGCATAGTATGCATATTGCATATGCGATATAACACATATGCGTTACAATGGACATGCATTATATCGCATATGCGATATGTGTTTTATAAAAAATCATGGGTTGCGTGCCGTGGGATAGTTTTACTATAGCAAAGGACAGAATTCTTCTGAACCCACGCACAAAGTATTGTTCAACCTGCCATTTAATCATTTATTACACAAATCCATAGGTTTTGTACAAGTTTGGGTGGATTTCAATGGGGAATGTACGTCATAGAGGTCCGAAGTTAGCGAGAAAGGTGCTCAAACCGAGAGAAGCTAAAAATAAAAAACAAAAGAAGAGGGAAGATTCAAGAAATCATCGACATTCATTGGATGAGAAAATACTTCCCATTCCCGCTCAACAGATACCTGATGTAGATGATAAGGAAGATATTGCAACGTTAATGAAAGCTGGTTATAGGGGAGATGATAATATCGGTCCATTATTAATCAAAAAATATTGTGAAGAGTTCAATCATTATGTTCCTGACGATGCAAATGTGACTCTGCAACAACCATGTCAGGTGGTTCAATCTCCTAATCAAAGTTGTCAGCCTATAGTGGATGTAAACGTCACTCCAAAATTTCAAACGGAAATAAATCTCACATCAAAATGAAAGAGAACTCCTAAATGCATACAAGTGGACGAGAGCGAATTTACTTCCATGGAAGGTAAGGTGGCTAAACGCACTATCCTTTGTCATTGTTTTCAAATAATGAAACAATATTTTGATAAGAAATATGAAGCCTGTAAATGCCAATTGTTTTTAGCTTTGATTAAAAAGTAATGTTTTTACAGTGAATGGTGAAGCACCAAAATCATATGCAGCATTGACTGCTGCATCAATTTCATCATCACCAATGGCCGGATTATGCGAATATGGGGTGTCATTGGAAACTAGTTGTATATTTGTTCACGTAAATTGTCAGATAATTAAATAGAAATAAATTACGAAACAATTGAGTTTTCCTTACATATCGGAGTAATCCATCACCCTGAAACTCTGAAGCATTCCCATAGCATATGCTTCCACACACTGTGCAAGGGTGTGGAATAACACAATGCTCTGAACCCTCTACATCTCTAGTGTGATATATAGCTATGGTATGGTCTGGAGACCTAGTAAGTGGATCCTCAGTGTGCGATGGTCCATCCCCAGATGGGCCAACCTCAGAAGCGCCAACCCCTTGGCCTACATTGCCTTTGACAACAGTCCCATGTCGAAGCAATGTATCTGCCAAATGGAATAAGGCCTCCTGTATATCATCAATAATGGGACCCGCAAGAGGATATACCCGAGGGGGGTTTGGTGTGTGTGGAGGGCGTCGCACATGGTTAGGATCAGACCTAGCCCCTTCTCTATCTTGGGGCATCCCATGACCTACACCTTGGAACTCTAAAATATCAAAATAGTTAACATGTCTCCCCAAGATAAATTCTGCATACATCTTCCTCAGGAAATAGAATGGGATGTCTGTATTCCCATGAGGGTCTTCATTCAAGACCATGTAATAGCAATCCATCCAATTGGATTTCACATTTGGTTCCACGCACCAGTCTATGGAAATGTGTGGTCGACTAGTGGGTGGAACCAATCCGGTGTTAGGGTCCCAGAATAATGAAAATAATTGGTCTTTGGTTATCTTTAGTTTTTTCATGTCTTTGTAGCTCAACCCTGTGGAATAGTATTTCCTCTGGGAATATCTATACGAGATAATGTTGTACAGTGCTCCCTAGGCATTGGAAATCATTTTTGTTATGGTATCTAATCCCTCGGCTAATGATTGTCTTAAATGGTCCCCCCCTCTAAACAATGAGCTAAGGTGCCTCAATGCACCCAAACGAGCCAGAATCTCTAAATTTCGGTCGTATTACTCCTTGGTGTTTGGGTTTGTGTCTGGATTTGGGTTTGGGTTTGGGTTTGGGTCTTGGCTATCACTGGTTTCATTATGCACATTTTCTCCAACATTTGTGTTCTTTGTTAAGATTAAAACAACAAATTCAAAATTGTTTTAATATTTCATTGTTTGGTTTAATACAACAAATTTTAAATTCATTTAAAAAAAAAAATCTATTAAATTAACAAACACAAACGAAAATTGAATGCAATTTTGAAGGAAATGGCCACCTACCTTCCATTGTGTCCAACTTGTGAATTGACCCTTCCAAGTTCGCCTCCAAATTCACTCAAACGTGAATCGCCTTGGCATTTTATCGCTCTCCCGATACCTTCAGCCTTGACTGTGAAATGTGAAAATGAGGCCGTGGGCCTCTATTTTATTTTTTTGTTTTGGTTTTACAAATCACACTTGCGATATATCGCACTTGCGATATATCGCACTTGCGATTTGTAACTCTTACAAAACGCAAGTGCGATAGATCACACATGCGATATAGGCTAACTAAGCTTATCCTCGGTCTATAGTTGTACTTACCAACATGGGTTCCATTTATTAACTTCCTCTATACAGATAGGCGCCCATGACATTAAATTTTACAAGTGGGAGTACATATAGTCAATGACTCAAAGTTAAGCTACATGCTTCTTCTCATAACCTTCATTTCCCTATTACTTTGGGATCCCAAGTAGTGCTTTGTCTTTCTTATAATGGAATTATTTGATGTACTCTTTGGATTATATCCTATTCCCACCACTTCATCCATACTACAATGATCACTTGTGATATTTGTATGTCATTAACTCAGTAGTGCCCACCCCTACTCAGTTCCATTTTCAATATGGTCTCTAGTTATTCCATGTGGTTATCTTAGGGACACTTACCTCATTTTCTATACCACATCCCAATTCATCTACTTTTTGGAAACCATACAAGTTCTCCTTAGGACACTTACAATTGTATATATCTCTTTTTTAGAAAACTTCCAAGTGTTTTTTGTTCAAAGCACTTTGCGATGAATCACCCTTGAATTCCTATTGTTTTATTCATTATTGTCTAGTTTTCAACCTCACTATTCCTTACTCATTTAAATTTCATTTCCTTGGTCATCAAGTACATACCTTCTCTAAGTTTCCTACATTAGACTTTGACAGGTCATTATAGCCTAGTGTCCTTGGAACTATCCACTTGAGATCAAGTTAGCCTTGTCATCATGATCTAAACAAAATAATTCTTGAGTCCATCATTCCATATCCTTTTGTATTACATCATTCTAGCATTCAAAGATTCCCTTATACTTTGTTTCCAGTATATCTCCCCCCATCTACTTTAGCACATAAATTATAGGGTTTTGATATAGAGGCATTGTGTAATTTGGACTCATTTTCCTTACTAATGGGTTACCGTAGGCTAGGTGAGGGGAGTCACCATTTTCTCTTGAATTAGTTGAATATCATGTGCTCAAATTCATGTAATTATTGCATTGTGGAGATTCCTACACTTGAGTTGGTCACATTATATCATTTTGGTCAAAGAACCTAGATACATCGTACTCTTTTCAAACAATTTGTGAGTCTTTTTGGATACATAAGCTACATTTATTTGTATTGCATTCAAACTGTGTCGGAAATAATGGTCCAACTTCAGTTGCACTTCTTTGGATTTGTTTAGTTCCATTGTTTGGATTTATTCACTAGTTTGTTTGAGCCACATGTTATGAACTTCTTATTTGTTACTCTTTCCATATCTCGATCCCCCTCATTGTTTCGTAAGGTTTTCATTGTTGTGATTTGGCACCACTATGTACTATGATTTGGACCTACGATGTCATGATCCCATATTGTATAGAGACACCTACACAACCATGTATATTCCCACCTTGCTAATATTGAGATTGTATACACACATTACCTCATTGATTGGTTGTTTGCAAGTGGGTCTCTACAACCATTATGGGATTCATCCTCCCTCTTTGCCCATTTTCTCTCCTTTCTTATGTGACTATTTGAAATATAGAAACATGTATGTATTTTTTTCATACAATGTGCTCCTAACCTCATACATCAAGGGGAAATTATTATCATCTTCTTTTTTCTCACCTACGTTTTGAGGAGCATCTTCACTATTTTACATCACTTTGGTAGCTTTTTCCTTCATTTCCATCAAAAAGAAAAGCTACCAAAGTGATGGTGCTTTTTCCTTCATTTCCTTAATTTTAATTATTGTGATTGTTTGGATTAATTTTTTATATCATAGATTTAAGCATCTATTGTAATATTTAATCATCTATACATTAAATTACCAATGTGCCATTTCACATGTAACATTTGACAATAACATTGAAGAATGCAATAGAATAAAAAAGTTTATTTTATTCTATATAAATAAGAGTGCCTTTGTCATACAAAGTATGACAACATAGAGATAACAACAATCTAAATGTCAGTATGCATGTATTTGTTACACTTATTGGTAACCCATTGTTTTTCAATTTGGACACTATGTCTAGTACATTATTATACAAAATGTCTGATTTTCACGGAAAATTATTCCAAAATATACAACAAGCTACATAAGCTTGCATTAACATCAAAATTAAAAATGGATCACCATTCTTCATTGGAACTATTATCAGTGCTCGATTTAGTTGCATCATTTGGTTTATTTGGCTTAATGTTTTGTTGATTACCTTGATTGGTTTCATCTTCTTCAGCTTCCATATGCAAACATAAAAATAAAGTGTAATGAGTGTATTAACATTGCTGGGAATAATGAAAAATAAAATAGATAGTATACATGAATGTAAATTGAAAGGCCACGTACCATAGAAATAATTAAGTCATGAATGATATGCATTCTTTCAAAACCAAATCTCATGCCTTCTATCAACAAGTCTTCTATTGGATCCACTACATACTTTGTTTCCTGCAAGTTTTATGTCCCGTCACAAATCATAGAATTAATATAAAGGATTGTTGTTGTTTTATTGATTATAAAATGTGAGAAGTAAAACAATATATATACTTACAAAATCCACAATTAATTTTTGATACACCAACATATACTCACAACCCTTTCTTAACCCAATGTCAATTGATTCTTCTGATGGCTCCTCTTTGTATGTTAACACCTGCTTTAAGAAATCCAATGATTTCTAATAATAAAAAAACAAAATTAAATATACAAATCACAACCACTATGAAGTATTAATTTCTTATAAGTAAATCACAAATATACTCACAAAATTTGATATCAACCCCTTTTTTCCTTGTTGTCATGTCTCGTGTGCCGACTCGGTTCCATTTTGTTTTATTTTCTACAACAAATTAAACAATTGAAAATTAATATTACAAATAATTCAAACAAATTAATTTAAATACGTAAATTACTTAAAAGCACTTGCCTTCTTCGTAATTTTGGATGTGCTCCCATCATGTTGACTAAATTTGTTCATCGAACTAATACATGCACTTTCTATCAATAAAAAACCTGGACCATTGTATACAGAAGATATCGATAGATTATACAATTAAATTACAGGCGTTCAAAAAAACCAAGTCTGTTATCGCTGCACATTATGACATAATATGCCCCGATGCATTTATATACATAAACGCACTAGGGCATTATATTAACACAGGTGCACTGTGAGTGGATGAAAATTATTTAACGTTTTATAAAAATAAAAATGATGTGTTCTTGCCATTAGCGGTGTGAGAACAGATAACTGAGCAACGAAAATATATTATTGTTTTTTTATAAAATAAAACACCACGTGTCTCATATCATATGCAATGCATTTTCCATATACCTGCACCGGTGTGTTACTATAATACAAATGCACCGATTTCGACGCACGCATTTTTATTGAATAATTAAGAAAAAACTTACCAGGGATGGCATAGTTATGGATTTGACCCAAAAAGTGGCCCCGTTTCACCGTACACTTTCTATATATAATCATGAGCTCAACAAATCTAAATCCCTAAAAGGTGAAATTGTAATTGTGTATAACAATAGAGGGATTTAAACCCTAATGTAAAATATTGCAGCCACATAAAATGACAAGAAGCAATGAGAAAATAAGGGTTGCAGCATTGAAGGTAAGTATGAATTTTTTTTCTAAATCTAGTTAAACTCTAAATAAGGTAATAAGATCAACAATAATATTTACATACTTGAAATTTTTACTTGCAGGATTTTGTTTGATTGAACACCCATGGATTCACCATACCTAACAAATTTTGATCCTCAAAATAATTCAATTGCTCCAAACTCCTTCCACGTAAGTTTCTCTTCCAAAACATTCCTCGCAAATTTTTGACAAAAGAATGAATTAATGTTTAGTTTTCTTGCTTTTAAACACTATTTAGAATTAGTTTTTGAACTTAAAATTCTGCCCTTTCTCAGTTTAGGTAAAAAATAGCTTGTGTGTTTTACTTAATTTTAAATTTTCAGCATTTTGGGGCACTTGTGGCCATGCCGCATCAGTTCATCCATATAAGAAACACACTGTACCTTTGAATTTTGACGTAACACTAGCAACATTAAATTATCAACTTTAAAAAAAATTGCATGCCACAGTGCATGTATAATTAGGACGCCCCAATGCGCTTATGTTTATGAAATACACTTGCATGAAAAATGTTGTAAAATGCATTTATAAATATCCACTACGAAATGCAGTGTATATTTTCTACCGCAGGGTATTTTGCTGTTGTTCTTTCATAGTGTGTTTATAGTTGTTATGCACCAGTGTGTTTTGTATATGCGAGCGCATTAGTGTATGTATATTTGAATAGACGGACTGGTTTAATTTGTAAATCCTCCTGTGGTTTTATGTATCCACTTAAAATTACATTTTCATCTCAAATGTTCTTTTAGTAATCAACCATACCAATTAAAATATTTTATAGTATATATATGTTGCTTAAACTTACCTTGTTCTTACAAAATGGTTTCCAAACTATATTTGAAGTTAGATTGTAGTATAGTTCTTGATTTTTTTTAAGACTGTAGAGACATATACTGATTGCTAATATCGCTCAAATGCAAGGAGAAAATTTTGTAGTATCAAATGGCCAATTCTTCATATTATAGCTTATTCCATCTTGTTCAAAGTTCGACAAGTTCTCCCTTTCCATCCCCAATAAGTTCAGATTTTATTTATATTTGGACTATTCATTTGAATTTATGTTATCCATGTGAATCTAAATATCAATTTATTTTTTATTGCAGGATCCTGATTTAGGTTCGAGTTCGGATGCACAAGACATTCCACCAGTTTCAAAACTCTGTAAGCTCTTATCAGGAGAAAGATACCGCAAGTAGTTCGTAGATGAAAATGGGCATCTGGTTTACCCCACCAATTGTAACATTCCATATTGATGTTACAATCTTGTTTCATCGACCGTAATTTACCATGAGATAGAACTCTTTTATGACACCTCAGTAGTTTGTGGTTGTTCAGATATGTTTAAATACAACGTAGCATTTCCATGTATAGTATGTGCATGAATGGTTATGTTTATGGAAACTTTAACAGGAAGAACCTGTTATATATAGATGGTCGTCCATGCACTCATGGGAACATTGCAGGGTTCATAAATAGTTCTAGGTTCTCTTTATTTTATGCAAATATTTCATTTTAGGAACGCTTCAATGACCGGGAGTTCTTTATGGAAAGGAAAACATCTAAATTTGTTGTTGTACATGCAATACGTAGTTTGTCTTTTGGTGACGAGTTCTTAATAAACTATTACTTTCGTAGACCACCAACCACTTGTCAAAGATGCCTTGCATTGGGATTTCTCTTATATGTTCCCTTGGGGTATAAAACAAAAAAACATTGATTAATTGTATTTGTTAATTTTCAGTGGGAGTCATGTTAATGTATTGCTCAGTTTGAAATTATGTTTTATAAATTGTTAATTTAATTTATAAATTCATGAATTTGAAAATGTGTTGCTCAATTTTAAATTTGTATACTTAATGTGGAATTGATGTTAATTTATTGCTCAATCTGAACGTTTTTTTTATAAATTGTTTGCAACTTAACATTTTCTATTGGAAATGATTCTCGTGCTTCTACAATTTTGTATAATGATAGATCAAACCAATTGCATTGTGATTCCTAACATCATCGATGTAATGTTCAATATTTTTGAAATCATGATTGTAATGATGAGAGACCTACCTACCATCTTCTATTGCACCATAGCACAATTTCAAATAGGGAGAAGGATAAAAAAGAGCATAGCTTGGAGAGGAATCATACCAATCATCGTTGAATCAACCACCTATTCAATTTACACTGCTTCCATCCTCACCAATTAGGAATTCCTACAATGATTGTAGTTCTTCACATGTTGGCAGTGGAGACAATGAAGTAGACATTTTTATGGATGAGTTATTATGACAAACGAGTGTCATGGATGCAATGTTGTTACATACATTCCATGACATTGAGCTGGGGGATGACACTCATATCACTAAAGCCTTCTTTGAAATCCTTAAATGAACTTCCACCGCCCCTCTATTTGAACTTGTCGGTCAAAGTCTATGCAGTTAGGGACAACCATTTTACTGTACAACTTGACAAAAAATTATGGCATGTAAGATGCATTTTTCTTAGCAATGTTGAGGTAACTGACCATCAACTACATTATATTTTGAGGAATCTTATGACACAATCATCATTGAAAATGGTGGATTTTATGAACATTAAATGATATTGTACATTTTTGTTTCCCACTAACTGCAGGTTATTCAAAGATAAGATACTTTCAAATGATAGTGTATTTCTTAGCAGCTGCGAAGAGGCAAAGCACATGCTGAAAATGTTGGGTGTTGAGTACATATCATATCATGCGTGTCCCAATGATATTATTCTATATAGAGGAAAATATGCAAATAAAGAGATATGTCCAAAATGTGGGCATGACAAGCACAAAGAATCGAATAACAAGGTTAAAGCACATGGTCCTCCTCATAAGATATTGAGGCACATGCCTATGATCCCAAGGATTCAAAGGCTCTTTCATTGGAAAGAACTAGCAATACTACAGGGATGGCATGCATTGCAGTCAAGTAAGGAAGCAATTATGTGAATCCCAATATATTCAATAGCCATGAAGCATATAGATGATACATGGACTGGTAAATTCAAGGATGAAGTACGCAGCCTCCAATTGAGCATAGCCATTGATGGCGTTAACCCATATTTCCATTGATGGCATTAACACATATTCCCAACCAAACAAGATCTATATTTTTTTTCCTATAGTAGTGATCAATAACAATATCCCCCCATGGTTTTTCGTGAAGAATGAACATTTTATTTTGTCTCTTATAGTCCCTGGTAAAAGAAAAGTGAAGAATATGATGTTTACCTACAACCATTGATTGATTAAGTCAAGGAATTATTGGAAGGGATACATGTATATGATGTATCCAAATCAATCCCATCAGATAGGATTTTTATGTTGTATGGAATATGTGCATACACCACACATGATTATCTGAGGTTAGGCGTTTGCTTAGGTAAATATATTATTTTTTTATTTGTTATATTCAAAGCAATAATTTTTGGCATATTTAATTCGGTGCAACTGTCTTGATATTCAGCACTAACGTTCTCTCTTTAATATAACATCGTAGGTCTTGTAACAAAAGGTTATTATGGATGTAAATGTTGTAGACCTTCTATGAATGCTAGATGGTCTAAAGAGATACAAAATTCAGTGTACGACTTCTATAGGGTATTCATCCTAGAAAACCACTCTTATAAAACACCAAGATCTACTTTCAATGGTAATCGAGAGAGAACCCAAAGTCCACAAACTATGACAGCGGCTTACTAGCTTAGCGAATATGGCATACATAATGGCTTACGGAATATGATAGAGAGAAGGAGAAGGAATACATAGATATGTTCGATTCAAATTTGCAACCTGTGATTCGATGATCTTGAATTCTTCAACACTTATGTTGAGAAAATGCCCAAAAGGACGAAAATTGAAATCAATATTTTATGAGTTCCCATATTGGGAGCATCTTAATATTTCTTACTTACTAGATCCCATGCATATATTTAAAAATGTTTCATGTTCTTTGTGGCGTCACATATCATCCAAAAAAAGTGACAAGGTGGTTGTCAGGATTTAGATCTTATTTCTTCAAATACTAAAAAGAAGCATTGGCCAAGACAAGAAAATAGAGGAGAGGTTGAGCCCTCTTTTTAATTTAAAAAAGGTGATGTCCCATGGACTTTGAAGAAAGATGATCTTAATTTGGAAAAGAAAGTTATATTGGGTGTGAAGGTGCCTTCTTTTTATGGGTCTACTCTACGATGTTGCTTCACTTTTGACGAAAAGTTGTCAGGTTTGAAATCACATGACCATCTCAACCTTCTAAGGGTACTTACATTGTCAAAAAATTGTTTTTACTTTTATTTATATATTTTACCACAAAACTTAAAATGAAATAACTTTTTTTGTTTACTTTCTAGTGTCATTATTTGTTTTTCATGTGTGGGTGTTTGAACCGCGACTTTGCCAATGACATGTGGCATGCCATATCTAACATATTTTCATTTGTATGATGGATCACATCAAAGGAGATTTACATCGCTAGTGTTCCATAGTGGCGTCAAGAGATAGATGAGATTGTTTGTATGTTTGAGAAGGAACTGTTGTCGAGTTTCATGGACTTGCATGTTCATCTTTTAATCCACCTAGTCGATGAGGTTGAATTAGTCGGGTTGTCTCACGTTGCTGGATGTTCTTCTTGGAGAGGTTCATGAAAAAAGTGAAGGGATTTGTAGGATAAAGGGAAAAACCTGAAGGGGTATGTGTCAGAGGGGTACATATTAAATGAGTCAATCTATTATGCATGTGAGTACATCAAGAAAATAAACCACACACCAGGCGTAGTGATCTGGGATGACAAACATAATGAGGACAAAAGGGAAGGGGAGGCATGGGAAACAACTAGAAAAGGGCGCATGATGAAGAGTGCGCCAACGATTATACGCTCCGAGATATTTTCTAAAATTTGGTTGACGATGCGCCTAAATCAAGTAACACACATTTCATTAAAATTGGAAAGATTTTGCTACAAGAACAACCCCATAATTCAGTTTTTTGGTTATTTTGGAATTCTAGATTCACTGTTTAACTCCAAACTTAATGAAATATGTGTTAAGTGAGTGCAATGAGAACTAATGCACTCACTTGCACTAAGAGCACTGTTAAATTCTATCTTCGTACACTCTATTAACGGTTCTCCTTTGTCACATAAGGGCACCTTGAGTAGTGCAATTAATTGATATGAACACATCGTCCTTTATTAAGTTAATGTTTGCATGGAAATCAATTCATGCTGCTCCTTTCCACATCAAAGCACCATGCTTTGGTGCGCTGACGTGACAATGAAGTACCATTAAATTATGATTTTTTGGAGTTCAAAACTAGTGCACCTACTGCATGTAAGAGCACCGAAAACCAGTGCACTGACGTGCGCTAATAGCACCATATAATTTAATTTTTTTGTTAAAAAGTTGTTGTTAACCGGTGCGTTCGATACACATAAGTGCACCATATGGTCAGTGCTCTTCCTTGACATAAATTGACTGTTATATTGGTTCTACATTGTCATCTTAAAACATGCTTCCATCTTGTGTATATAGATAAAATATAATATACATAGGTTAAGTTTATTAATGTCCAAAAAATGACCACAAAAGTAGGCCAATGGGAATAAAAATGGTACATATAGTGTTACAAACTGAGACTATGAGTGAAGCTCCTAGATTAATACTCGATGCAAAAAATTCAAAGAGCTGAGAGTTTAGCTAAAAGCTAAAAACCCTATCCCAAAGAAGATATAAAAGAAGGTGCAAGTATAAGAAATTCTCAGGACAATAGATTCAACCTCTAAAATGTTGTTACAATCTATAATGGCTAAAACTAGAGATTTTGTTAGACATATTTTAAGAAATTAGAAACCCTCTTCAGTTGCCTTTGACCTTAAAACGTATTGTTTGTTGTCATCAAATTTTTTACACGCACTCTAATTTTACTACAATTTTGGATTAAGTTTTGATAAGAGTTCACAAGTTTATGGAAATTCCATACCTGCATTTCATTATCTAGAGTTGGTTGTTGAGTTCACATTACCTAGGTCCATTCCAATATATTTTTTGAAACCATGTGGCCAATATATACTAACTTTCATCCCAAAACTTGCCCTTCTTGAAATCCACAATTATTGTTGCTCATAATCAAATATTGAGTTTTCAGTATAAACCAAAATTTCTAATAAATGGATGCAACCTCATTCACTAGTTGTGTGAAGGTATAGGAACGTTGAAAGACCAAATACCATCACTGACCATTGATATACACCATTCTTGGTATTAATTAAGTATGTATTTCTTCAATTGTACATTATTAGTTTTTAATAGCAACCACTTCTTTACTCTACCCTTGAGAAGAAACTTGAACCAATGTAGTTTGACTTGGCCAATATTTATGATTCTTGTTGATTCTTAGCTAGGCCGAGTACTCATCTCATACTTGATCTTGAACTCACGAATTTTCAAGACTTTCCAAGGCTCAGCTAAGACTCACCAAATTTGTAAAGCCTCATCCAAACTATATTATGAGTTTTTCTTGTATTCATCGAGTCTTTCCTAGGTCTTTCTCAAGTTACCCATTATTGTAAGTTCTAGGCCAGCTAAGTCCAAGTGTGATAACTTTGACTTGAACAGTGAAGTCCATCCATGAGACTCTTCATGTGGGGTAAAAGGAAGTGATTTTTTATAGCAATTTTATTAATTTCTCTTAAATCAAAACACACATGCCATGTCTCATCTTTCTTTCGATCTATAGGATAATTGGTGTGGCGCATGTTCTAACACTGTCTAATGTGACCTTTTCCCAAGTGTTTCATATCTGGTCTTCTTATCTTAATATTCAATAGGAGATTTCTAGTAGGAAACTTGTTTGGTAGTGAAGAACCAATACTCTCAAGAACTAGCTTTCTTCAACTCGTCTCCATAGATTTATGATAATATGCATGGTGCTGATGAAGTTCATCCCTTATTAGTTGAAATGATGATGAAAAAAAAATTGCATGCCATGTCTCAAACATAGAAACAATTTGATAGCAGTGCGACTTTTATCGGTAAAAACCTTTGTCTTGGATCAAACCACCTTGGAAATTACCACATGTCCACCCAAATTCATTCCATGCACTTAGGGGTTTCCATTCATAAAAACGATGATGAATGATCGTCGCACACCTGCATTGATAGTCAAGAAGAAAGAATGTGAATCCATGGGCTTTACATAGTTTCCCTATTTCGCGTGAGACTAATTTTTTGGTTGTGTTGTGTGTTTGCAATTCCTCCAAGCTTACAGTGTTACCTATAGCATGATACTAATTTTACTCTGGGATTACTTTATTGGATGTTCCATGAAATTGAACAATGAAAACCCATAATATTTTATTGTCAAAAGTCATTTGGTAGCTAAAATCCCATGTTCTCTGTCATGCTTGATGGAATGAGGGGTTCACTATAAGGAAAACGTTGAGGTTTAACTCCTAGAGACTAAGAACTTGTACCTATTTATTTATTATTAGATAAGAAATCAGAGGAATTCTCAACAATGCCTTGAGACGAATCAACAAGATCTTCCACTTGGTCAACCTAGATGTAATCGATTCTATAAAGGAAAACAATGGTTCATTTTGAGAATAAGGTTCCTTATACTAAAATTATGGTTCTTTAAACTCAATTTGTTTATCATCTTGTAGGCTGTTATTAACAGAGAAATCCCAGTCCACTTAAGAAGACCAGTCCTCTGGAGTAACTAGAGGAGTACATTCTAATCATCGGTATGCTTTTGATTTTGCAATAGACTGGTGGTCACGTAATAGGGGAACCTGAAAAACATGCTAAAAAATGGTTTCCAATTTAATTGCTGCATACTTATCGTCTGCAAAATCTAATGCTTTCCAAATTTCACTTGAAGAATGTCCAAGATTACCATGTACTACATCAAAAGGCATACTGTCTACTTCCTTGAAATTGTCAAAATGATCCCTATTAATATTTGTTTCACATATTTAGAATGGCATATTTTTTCTCTTGACACAATAATCCCTTCCAACATGTAGACAAACTGGTCCAATCTTCTTTCAATATCTGTGACACTTGAATCCACCAAATTGAACAATATTCTCATGATTAAGTCCAAATTCATCCCAATGAAATGTTGGTGTACTTACTGATCTAGAGGTTTTCCAATGTAGACTCAGGTACTTCACGGTACAAGATACCAACAAAACCCCTATTCACTGGCCCTTTCGGCAATAGACTACGAGCAGTCTGAGGTCTCACCCGAGATGAAGTTGGGGGGGTGGTTGCGGAATCAGGTTTACACAACCTGGTGATGCGAGTGTCTAAATTGACTGATGCGCAGCGCGGTAAGAACTTCCATGCTGTGAACACATGACTACGCAAAGTCTTCTACTTCACGTCGATTACAACTACACGGTACTAATGGACTATAGCAACAAGCCGACACAAAGGGTAGATATATACTTCCTACATATCTCTATTTATGGATTCCTAGACTTGGTGATATGATGATAAGCTATCAATAGCTTTTCTCACAACACTTATCATGGATCAGCGCGTCAACTAGACCGCACATTCATTTCAAGACTTGATCAAACTAGCAAATATTACATAAGAGTCTTAATCATTCATCAACACTTAGACCGATTCAAACATATGAAATGGAATGAATTATGCAACTCTGCACACCCTGATGCAGCACTTCAACTTCAACAATTAGCTCTGTGATTATTTAATAGATCTAAGCATTCAAAGACTTATAGATACTAAGAATTAACATTCATCCATATATGAACTACTTAACATCTCATTCCCATCTCTTTCGTGGTGAATATAGATAAAAGCAACAAATATCAGATAACTGTAACATCAAGCATTCATATCAAGCAATCGAACAATGGAAAACACACAAAGCATCACATAACACGGGATTTAACGTGGTTCACCCCCCGGGGTGGGAGGCTACATCCACAAGAAATGTTGCTTTATTGTGTTTAGGGAAGGGTACAACAGTTCTTTGTCTACGCACTCAGCTGCAGATGCTCTTCTATCTCTCAAAATTAGGTCTCTGCGCACTCCACTGTAGAGCCTTTACAATAGATTCAAGCTTACAAACTCTGATAATATTCAATAATAACCAACAAAAATGAAGAGTAACCCTTCTCATACAAAATCATGCCTTATTTATAGATCAATACCCGTAGGTCATGTCTATACATTTCGAAGGCAGAAACCCTTAGGTTTACAAAACTGTCATGTGCACGCCAATAGGTTGCTCTCGCCGAGCTGTTCCTTCTTTCACGGCCTTTAGACATCTGGTTCAAGTAGTAGTTCTCTGTGTGTGCGACCAGTCACCTTCCTCCCGATCCACACCTACCCACCGCTTGGTAGTTATCGAGTATCTTTGCCAAAAGAAATAGATCTTCGATGACCTCGCCGGAATATGTGCTGTCTTCCATCTAACACTCTGCTTAGATGGATATTCCGTTGAATGAACACATTGCAGTACTCTTCTCCTCGCAGCACTGACTTCGCAGTTCTTCCAACACTACGTTGCGCACAACTTCACAGCACACCAAAACTTATCCCAAAATTGTTCCAACTGAACTGTGCTCAGCTCCGTAGTTCTCAAAATCCTTTCTGTTAAAAAATGCCCCACTTGGGCTAGGCCCAACAAGCCCTTAACACTTACATGTGGCTCGCCCCCAAGCCACCTGTAGGTGTATCTTCCTCCATCTGTTTCGTCGCCTGCAGAGCTAGCTTCGCAGCGAAGTCATTGTATGTATCAATCAGCTTCTCGGCTGCGGCTTTCGTATCCTGCTCGACTTGCTTAACTGTATCCAACATCTCAGGTGTGATCTCCTTGCCAAGTTGACCTTCTACATGTGCTTGATTCTCACGCAGCTCCTTTAATTTTTCCTCTATCTCCTGCAAGATTTTCTTAGGGTCCTCCAATTGGCTGCGACTTATCACCCATTTCAGTTTCTTTCTCTTGTAAGGTTTTTACTTCCTTCTTGAGGGTGTTTATTTCTCTGTACTTCGGAAGCCTATCTCTTGGTAGTAGGGCCTTCACTTCTTCATCTGGTTTTCTAGTGCCGCTTGCTTAACTTTCACTTGTTTCTTTACTTGCAGCAATCTCGGGTCTTCTTCGAGGGCAGTGAATGCCTTCGACGCCGCTTCTAACAAACTCTAGCACTTAGCCACTTCGACAGCAATATTCTCTGCTGCGGTCTTGACCTCCTGTCTCCTTAGCTGCTGTTAATCTAGTCATGTCTGCGGGTTTATCTTCTCCTTGGAGAAACTCCATGTCTTGCATCTCCATCTTAAGACTGGTTACCAGCTCACCAATCTTAACAATAATATCCGCTGGTTCCTATTGCACTTCAAATTCATCTATGTCGTCTGTGAATGCAGTGATTGTGGTTTCTAGTATTAGCCAATGATCATGCTTCTCTTGCAGTTCCATAGCTCTCCACGAGCTATCTTCCTCCAATTTCCTATTAGCTGCTTGCAACTCAGCCTATCCTTTCAATGCATCTGTGGCTATGTCATGCATTTCTTCAAAAAATTGCGACTGCAAGTAATGTAGGGTTGGAAATGGTATTGTTGCAAGATCAAGTTCCACTCATTCCACATTCTTCGTATCCAGCATTAGTTGATCAAGTAAGGGAAACCTTATAGATAATGGTTGCATATGGACAACACAGGACCTTGTGGGGACGGTGATTTGCTACTACGAAGTCCCTGTCGACTCCCCTTTAGCCTTTGATTCCTGCGGCAAGGGTAATATTTTGCTTACTTCATCAAATTTTTGTGAAATTCCTTGCAATGTAGTTGGGTTCTGGTCCAAAATGTCTTGAGTCACCTTTTATTTCTTCTCCTTGTCAGTCGAGAGCTCCTCCATCTACTTAATGAACTGCACGACGATCATTATGTAGTCATCCTCACGAAGCACTGTGTCCAATTGATATTTATTTGCTTTATGTTTCTTCCTTAGTTCCTTGTGCACTGAAGTACTCCCAGTGTCCTTCCTTTTTCCTGACTCTTTGTCTTCTACTATGGGACACAGGATAGGGTTATCCTCACCCTAATCACTTTGGACGTCCACAACCTTAACTTGGAATTCAACTGTCCATTCTTTTATGATATTTTCAATATCTTCCTCATACATGTGGTAGTTTCCTCGGTACCAGTCAGGATTCTTCATCTGCACTTTAGCTGAAATCAAGATGCATTTCATCGCAGCATAAAAGTTGACGACGTGGATATATTTGCTTGTTACTTATTTTGATATTCAAGGCGTAAGCATGGTGGCCCCGTGCAGCTAGTCATAATATGTGTAAAATACCGGTGTTGTCTCGTGCTGTCTTTCAGGATTCAAATTCTCCCAAATGTTCTGATAGCGAGCACTTCTGCAGTCCGAAGTGTCTGCGATCACTCCAACGTACTGCTTTGGCTCCTTCCATCACAAGAAGGCAATCAGCACTATTAGCCAAGTGAAATGGAAGTATCCACCACTGATCTGCGCATCATTCAGTTCCTCTAGGAATGCATTTAGTAGATATTGACAACAATTAAATTCTTCTCCTTCAGCGGCTACGACGCCAAGTAGTACTGCGCCTGCAGAGACTTCTAACGGTCTGCACTTTCTGAGAAGTTTTCCTGCTAACAGCTTCATGAAAAACCTTATTGCTTGGTCATTTATGTCATCCGTTTGGAAGCCTCGCTTCCCTTTGACAGCAGACTACATTTGCTTCATCAATGTGGCTACCTCTTTATCTTTGATTTCCCCCCCCCTTTTTCTCAACCCAATTATCCGATGGATCAAGTCAATTGTCAGGTCGATGTTTTGGTCCAGCCATAAGTATCCCTGGTGGATGCGTGCCATTAGAGTTCGCACCACCACATTGAGCTCTGACGATCTATCAAAGTGTGGAAGCCTGAGTAGATTAAGTAGCCCCAACTTGGTTACTTTGGAAAACCAAATTTTCGCGACCAAAGTGAGTTCGCCCTTTACATTCTTCTTCCAGCACATGTATTTGTCGGGCTAGAACTGTAGGAACCTCGGCTCGCTAGGATTCTCCTTCTGCATTGCAAGAATATCATAGTCCTCCCATTTGCAGTCGGGAATCTTACCCAACAGATTTTTGTCCACCTCCACATGCTTTGATATCGGTGAGAGTGGTATCTCATACCTTGGACTCTTCAGTAGTTTAATGGCCGGTGCATCTAGTGCACACGGTGAGATATAATTTGGGTTCATAGTTAAAGGTATCTCCTTATCGGTAATGGGATTATTTGTCCCCACTGAACTTGTCTTTGGTAGCTTTGTTCTCGGCCCTATTGGAATTTTTCCTTTGTCTTGCATTGAGGGGCCATGTCTTGATGATCTTCTTGGACCCTATTGTAGTTCAGTGAAGACTTTCTTGGTTGGGGTTCTCATTAACCCATCAATCCCTCTGTATTGGAACAAACTCACATTCTCTTTGACTGTGAAATCCTTGTCAACAAAGGACCTCTATGACATTCACTTGCACACTACTCGACAAACTAATGGATAACTTGTAGAACTAACTCATAAAACAATGTCCGCAAGAATGTCTAAGTGCTTTGGTAATGCCCGTGAGTCTAACTGTTGCATTTATTATAGGTGCAGTCGATCCCCTTCTACTCCCCTTAACGGTTAGATAAGCATTAAATGTAGTATCCGTTAGCCAAATCCGGCAGATGCTTCGGTCAAGTGCTTCATTAACTCATTTATAACGGCTATCTGTGCTTTAAATGCCCAAGCAATCGGTAGGAAAGTACTGTATAGTGGCTATATTTCCGACCGACACTGTAACGGCTATTTTCTGAAGCCTTGCATCGAATTGCGCGGTAGGTCATCTTTGGTCATGTGCAGTTACTTTGCAGTGTCTAATTTCTTTTCTCTTTAGGGTTTCCTTTTGAATGTCGCAACAATGCATTGTTTCTTTCTTTTCCTTTTCTTTTCTTATAATTTTTTTTTTTTTTATGCGCAACTTTAGCAATGCTGCGCGGTACATAGATCTAACTCAACAACTTCGTGTACAGACTCTTCGCAGTTTCTTGTGCCCAATTTCAACTGTACTTGGCACTTAGAAAATTTCCCCTTCTTCTTGATCATACTGGATGTTGCGAAGTAGGACTGTCGTGGTAAAGCTTTAGTATACTTCCATTTATCAAATTGGGTAATGTATCATCGACTAAAATAGCTAACTGGACTGCGCCACCGTTAGTAACATGTATGATAGTATATGGCCCAAGCCAATGCATTTTAAACTTCCAAGGAAACTTCATAAATTTACTATCGTACAGGAGGACTAGATCACCTACTTGGAAATACTTTCTATTGATGTGATGATCGTGCCATGCTTTCTCATGCTCTTTCTGTACTTGTTGGTGGAAGCCCGCGATGAAGCAATCCTCTTCCAGACCAACCAAGTGTAACATCCTTTCTTCCAGTGCTGCGTGATTTTCCATCCTTGTAATTGCAGCTATTCTCAAGCTCGGAATAATATACTCCATTGGCATTATTGCTTCCTTCCCATAAGCCAATCTGAAAGGTGTATGTCCAGTTAATTTATTGCATGTTGTTTTGTATGCCCATAATACAGATGGAATACGCAAGTCTTAGTCATCGCAGTTTACATTGCATATCTTGGTTAGCACATTCTTAAGTACTTTATTGAATGCTTCAATAGTTCCATTCACTTGCGGATGATAAGGTGTACTGCGCTGATGATGGATGTAGAATTCTTCAGTTAAAGCTTCAATAGTTCTATTCAGAAAGTGAGTACCTTGATCACTCATCAAAATTTTTGGGCATCCAAATCGTGTAAGATGTTCTCAAAGATAAATTCAACAATTGTGGCTACGGTGTAGTTTTTAACTGGTTTTGCTTCTGCCCATCTAGTGAGGTAGTCAGTTGCAATAATGATATACCTCACACTAGTTCTCTTCCCCAGTGGGTTAATAGGTCCCACGAAATCAATTTCCCATTTTTTGAATGCTTTCAAGGTTAGCTGAGTGTTCAACGGCATTTCATCTCTTCGTGACGGATTTCGTGTCTTCTGATAGACATCGCAGTTCCGGCAATGTTCCTTTGAATCTTTATGGATTGTTGGCCACCATATCCCTATGTGCAATACCTTCTGCGTAGTATCCCTTCTTGCGTAGTGGCCTCCTGCTGCTCCTGAATGTGCATCGGTCAATATATATGGCTTCTCATGCTCCAATACGCACCTTCACAGTATTTCATCGGGTCCTAACTTGTACAGCTGACCTGCAATAATGGTGAAGTCTGCGGTTTGCACTACCAACTACTTTTTCTGCTACGTAATGAACTCTTTAGGTGACACCCCTGTAGTTAAAAGGTCGATAATGTCTCGATAATACTCATCGAAAACCTGTATAGCGAACA
Organism: Larix kaempferi; assembly: GCA_027924585.1. Lineage (NCBI taxonomy): Eukaryota > Viridiplantae > Streptophyta > Pinopsida > Pinales > Pinaceae > Larix > Larix kaempferi. The sequence continues at coordinate 2,626,440 of BSBM01000764.1, read as the reverse complement.
ATTGCACATCAGGGAGATTGTCTTCAAGGTTTGTAGGCTCTTCTCCTAACTCAATCCTAGACAAATGATCAGGTCCTAAGTTTAACTTTCCTAGCTTAACCACTATTTCAAAATCATACTCTTGGAAGAGTAATAGCCATCTGCATATCCGCCCCCCTAACATTGGTTTATTGACTAGGTATTTCAATGTAGAATGGTCGGTAAACATAGAGAAGTCCGCACCAAGAAAATAGTGTCTGAATTTCTATAGGGCATATACCATTGCGAGTCCTTCTCTTTCAGTAGTGGTATAGTTCTTCTCAACAGATGATAGTTTTTTGCTCGAAAATGCAATGGGATGATCAATGCCTCCTTCTCCCGGCTGAGCAAGAACAATGCCCAATGTTATACATGAAGCATCAACATGGACGTGAAATGGCTTCTCCCAGTCTGCAAAAACTAGGATCAGCGCAGTGACCATCTTCTCTTTCAATGTGTCAAATCCTTTCTCACAGTTCTCGTTCCAAATGAACGATGCATCTTTCTTTACAAGTTTCTCCATTGCTGTAGTTATCTGTGCATACCCTTTTATGAATTTCCTGTAGTAACCAGTATTCCCTAGTGTAGTGCGCAATTGTTTAACTAAATTTGGTGTAGGAAAATTTATAATAACTGCAATCTTCGCAGGGTCAACCATCAAGCCCTGACCATAAGGAACACAGAAAATACATTTCTTCAAATTCAAAGAAATCTGGTGTTTTCTGAATTTTTCCAGCACCATCCTGAGGTTCGTGGCATGGTTCTTTAGTAATCCAAAAATGGTCCAATCATCAACGTAAACATCTAAAAACTTGTGTATGAATTCTTTAAATGCTGTGATCACCACTCTAGAAAATATGGCTGGTGTGTTCTTCACACCAAAAGGCATCATTATATACTGGAACAATCCCCATTTTGTTGCAAAAGTGGCCTTGTTTCTATCTGCTGGATCAATTCTAATATGATAGTATCTAGAAAATCCATCAGTAAAAGAGTATGCTTCATTGCCTCCCACGTTATCAAGTATTTCATCGGTGAAAGCAGTAGGAAATGGGTCATGAATTGAAGCATAATTTAGCTTTCTGAGATCAACATAGATCTTGATCTCACCCTTTGTTTTCTTATCTTGGACAACCATCGAGCTTATCCATTCAGATTCTTCAACCAGATAAATGATCCCTACATCGAGCATCTTGTCGAGTTCTGCCTTAACTCGTTCTTTGTAGCGTGGACTTAATCTATATGGCCTTTGCTTCATAGTTTTAGCGCCCGGCTTAAGAGAAATTTTCATCACTCCTAAGTCTCTGAACTTCGGCTCTTCACTAGTGGCGATGTTCACTTTCTTCGTTTTAACTGCTCCAGTCATATCTATAATTTCCAGTGGAGGTCCTTCTACCTCGCGTGTACCTTATGATTCAGGGATTTTATATTTCGCGGATTCTCCTCATCGCTATCTTCCTGATCTTCAACTTCTTCCGCTAAGTTATAACAGTCCAAGGCCTACTCTATTTTTTTTGTCCAATCTAGTTGTAGACTCGTGTCTTCTTATGCCTAGCCCACCATCTGGTAGGTGTCTTGTGCAGTGCCATATCTAATGCTGAGACGCGATGTTCATTTGCAATTGCTGCAGTGTATTCTTTGATAAATGAATAAACGTTAGCTAAACCATTGTAAGTGGGAATTGGACTTACCTGATTTCCAATCCAGGAGAGTGATTTTGTAATTGTTGTGCATCTCTCGGCAGATACTTCATGCATTCTATGTTGCCAGTTTTCTAATCCTGCTTCAAAGTTTGAGATGCAAGAACTATAACAGCGCTAGTTGAGCGGTCCATCCACATTAGGATGAGTATAATCCATAGCGTTTGTTGTCATCTTGTAGATACGGTCGAGATTGTGAGCTCTGTCTTCTTCTTGAATCGGTTCAACATATCACTTTTTTTGCGAAGGGTCTAGTGGTGTGACGACCCTTATGCCATTGCCTTCAAATATCATTTTCATTGTCTTCAGATTTATGATGGTGGAGTTTGTCATTGCCCAATTGATACCTAGCAGTGCCGGATAAGGATTGCTATCATCCAAAATTTCAATTACTTCGAAGTCTGCATAACTTCGCACTCCATCAATGTCGACAATGGTATTGGGTAACCACCCAAAGGGTATAGCTATGCCTTGGTTATCCATTATTAACTGTATAGGTGACCAGTGTAATTTTTGTTTCTCCATCGCCTGCCATGTCTTCTTGGTCAAGACATTTACTTTGGATCTGAGATCAAGAATGATCTCGTCCATCTCATAGTCTCCAATCTACATGGTGAACCGCATTTCCCTCCGGGTTCTTTTGGGACTGCTAATGTTATGAACTACGCCATGGGCAGTCCTCCTCTCACTATGTGATTCATATTGATTTATCTGTTTTTCAAATTCCTTAAGAGTGTCTTTGTTTTTCAATAATTTGATGTAGCTCCGTAGGAACTGCGGAACAAAAGTGGATGTATCTGGTGATGTGTGTGTCTGATCATATGCCAGCGCCATGTCTTCTACCTTTGGTACTTCACTGCACAACGGGATTCTCGGCGAAGTAGGTGGTGGTTTTTTAAACATGTCTCGTGCTTCTTCAAATATTTCTTTATTTTTCTGTAAGTTCAAAGGAGGTGCTTTTCCAGGAGCTTTCCTAGCCCCTACTATTTATCCAGGAGTCTTATTAGCATCAGTTGTTACCGAAGTTGAGGCTTCTACGCTTATGTATCTTACTGTATCAGCACCACTTCACGTTACTGCATTTACCCTCGGATCTATAGGTCTGATCTCTGCTGCGATCAATTGAATGTTAGGGTTCAGAGGTTCTGTCCTTCTTCGCTTTTGCATTTCTAACTCAAGCATGGGGCAGTCTTCAATCACATGGTCAAATGATCTACAGTCGTTGCATGTGGTGCATGGATTAGTACATTCTCTAGATACATGACCTGGATGGCCACACTTATAGCAGATTATCTAGCCTCAACCTCTTCCTTGAGCTAGGCCATACTGGGTGTACTCCTATTTTGGCTGATTTTCTTCCTGAACATGGTACATTCTAGCACCTCGCATTGCTTCCATATCTCTCTTTCTTTCATTCATCAGTTCATAAGCGCGAGAGTTGAACTCATCATGTCCAACAGACTTACAGAAACCCCAGTATAAGTTTTTAGGTGTTTTTACATATTTCTATATCAGATAACAGGCCTCAGGCCGGTGTCCTCTGCTTCTACAAATTTCACACCATGGTGCCTGGTTCTGATTCATATTCATTGGATTTGGTGCACCACTGTTAAGATAATATTGAAATAAGGGGCAATGTTCTCTAGTGTGGCCCTCTCCTTTGCATCGTGTGCACCATACTTCATGTCTTTGTTCATGTATATGTTCCTTTCCATTCTTCATACCTTGCAATTCTAATGTCAAGGTAGCCAACTAGTTCTAGATCTGTAACATCCAAGAACTACTTTCTCCAATTGGTGAAGCCTCTAGCTTCATCACGATCTCCAAGGCCTCAGCCTATGATACAACCTTCTGTTGCATCAATGGTTGTCTGATATGGGGCAACAGCGTAGCAATGAGCCACTCTTGGTGTTGTTGCGGAGCTATAACAAAGCTCACTTGGTCCAATACTGTCTTAAATTTTTGGTCGAATTCCTAGACCGATTCAGTATGTTTCTATTTGATTTCTTTCAACTCTGTTATGCACTGTGATTCTGATTTCGGCTTCTTGAATTCTGCTAACATCGCGACTTTGATGTTTGCTAAGGTTCTCGGCCGTGCTTGAGAATACTTCATAAACCAGTGTAATGCTCTATCTCTAAAAGTAGTGATGAGCTATGTTCTTTTCATAGCATCAACCTAAACTTGCTTTACACTCCATACAGCTTCGCAAAGAAACCAATGCTGATCAAGGTCTTCTAGACCCATTCCTTAGTAGTGGTATAGTTCTTCTCAACAGATGATAGTTTTTTGCTCGAAAATGCAATGGGATGATCAATGCCTCCTTCTCCTGGCTAAGCAAGAACAATGCCCAATGTTATACATGAAGCATCAACATGGACGTGAAATGGCTTCTCCCAGTCTGCAAAAACTAGGATCAGCGCAGTGACCATCTTCTCTTTCAATGTGTCAAATCCTTTCTCACAGTCCTCGTTCCAAATGAATGATGCATCTTTCTTTACAAGTTTCTCCATTGCTGCAGTTATTTGCGCATACCCTTTTATGAATTTCCTGTAGTAACCAGTATTCCCTAGTGTAGTGCGCAATTGTTTAACTGAATTTGGTGTAGGAAAATTTATAATAACTGCAATCTTCGCAGGGTCAACCATCAAGCCCTGACCATAAGGAACACAGAAAATACATTTCTTCAAATTCAAAGAAATCTGGTGTTTTCTGCATTTTTCCAGCACCATCCTGAGGTTCGTGGCATGGTTCTTTAGTAATCCAAAAATGGTCCAATCATCAACGTAAACATCTAAAAACTTGTGTATGAATTCTTTAAATGCTGTGATCACCACTCTAGAAAATATGCCTGGTGCGTTCTTCACACCAAAAGGCATCACTATATACCGGAACAATCCCCATTTTGTTGCAAAAGTGGCCTTGTTTCTATCTGCTGGATCAATTCTAATATGATAGTATCTAGAAAATCCATCAGTAAAAGAGTATCCTTCATTGCCTCCCACGTTATCAAGTATTTCATCGGTGAAAGCAGTAGGAAATGGGTCATGAATTGAAGCATCATTTAGCTTTCTGAGATCAACATAGAACTTGATCTCACCCTTTGTTTTCTTATCTTGGACAACCATCAGGCTTATCCATTCAGATTCTTCAACCAGCTAAATGATCCCTGCATCGAGCATCTTGTCGAGTTCTGCCTTAACTCGTTCTTTGTAGCGTGGACTTAATCTATATGGCCTTTGCTTCATAGTTTTAGCGCCCGGCTTAAGATAAATTTTCATCACTCCTAAGTCTCTGAACTTCGGCTCTTCACTAGTGCCGATGTTCACTTTCTTCGTTTTAACTGCTCCAGTCATATCTATAATTTCCAGTGGAGGTCCTTCTACCTCGCGTGTACCTTATGATTCGGGGATTTTATATTTCGCTGATTCTCCTCATCGCTATCTTCCTGATCTTCAACATCCTCCGATAAGTTATAACAGTCCAAGGCGTACTCTATTTGTTTTGTCCAATCTAGTTGTAGACTCGTAGTTATGCTACTTGTTTCAAAACAAAATTCTAATGTTATAATTTCTTGCATGCAATCCGATGTGAATATCTTTTCCTTGATACGCTACAGTGCGTCATTGATAGTAGGATGGTCATATTCAAAGCTAAAGGCCTTCTGGAAGCTCGCAGTGAGGATAGACCAATCTACAGTTCCTCTGTGCAGCTATGTGTCTAGATACCATTTCTTGGAATAGGCTCCTCCAGCATATGCACAAAAACGTGCACCCATTTCGTCTACGGTCTTTCTTTCCAAGCTTCTACACAAGCTGCAATAAGATTCTCTGGATCCATCTGGACATTGTATTTGTCAAAAGGTATTGTAACCTTATCAGTAAACCTGATCTGCATCTTTATTCTGCACTGGTCCCAAGTTGTGAGTGTCTTCTTATGCATAGCCCACCATCTGGTAGGTGTCTTGCGCAGTGCCATATCTAATGCTGAGACGCGATGTTCATTTGAAATTGCTGCAGTGTATTCTTTGATAAATGAATAAACGTTAGCTAAACCATTGTAAGTGGGAATTGGACTTACCTGATTTCCAATCCAGGAGAGTGATTTTGTAATTGTTGTGCATCTCCCGGCAGATACTTCATGCATTCTATGTTGCCAGTTTTTTAATCCTGCTTCAAAGTTTGAGATGCAAGAACTATCACAGCGCTAGTTGAGCGTTCCATCCACATTAGGATGAGTATAATCCATAGCATTTGTTGTCATCTTGTAGATACGGTCGAGATCTTGAGCTCTGTACTCTTCTTGAATCTCTTCAACATATCGCTCCCCTTGCGAAGGGTCTAGTGGTGTGACGACCCTTGTGCCATTGCCTCCAAATATCATTTTCATTGTCTTCAGATTTATGATGGTGGAGTTTGTCATTGCCCAATTGATACCTAGCAGTGCCGGATAAGGATTGCTATTATCCAAAATTTCAATTACTTCGAAGTCTGCATAACTTCGCACTCCATCAATGTCGAAAATGGTATTGGGTAACCACCCAAAGGGTATAGCTATGCCTTGGTTAGCCATTCTTAACTGTATAGGTGACCAGTGTAATTTTGGTTTCTCCATTGCCTTCCATGTCTTCTTGGTCAAGACATTTACTTTGGATTTGAGATCAAGAATGATCTCGTCCATCTCATAGTCTCCAATCTACATGGTGAACCGCATTTCCCTCCGGGTTCTTTTGGGACTGCTAATGTTATGAACTACGCCATGGGCAGTCCTCCTCTCACTATGTGATTCATATTGATTTATCTGTTTTTCAAATTCCTCAAGAGTGTCTTTGTTTTTCAATAATTTGATGTAGCTCCGTAGGAACTGCGGAACAAAAGTGGATGTATCTGGTGCTGTGTGTGTCTGATCATATGCCAGTGCCATGTCTTCTACCTTTGGTACTTCACTGCACAACGGGATTCTCGGTGAAGTAGGTGGTGGTTGTTTAAACATGTCTCGTGCTTCTTCAAATATTTCTTTATTTTTCTGTAAGTTCAAAGGAGGTGCTTTTCCAGGAGCTTTCCTAGCCCCTACTATTTATCCAGGAGTCTTCTTAGCATCAGTTGTTACCGAAGTTGAGGCTTCTACGCTTATGTATCTTCCTGTATCAGCACCACTTCATGTTACTGCATTTACACTCGGATCTATAGGTCTGATCTCTGCTGCGATCAATTGAATGTTAGGGTTCAGAGGTTCTGTCCTTCTTCGCTTTTGCATTTCTAACTCAAGCATGGGGCAGTCTTCAATCACATGGTCAAATGATTTACAGTCGTTGCATGTGGTGCATGGATTAGTACATTCTCTAGATACATGACCTGGATGGCCACACTTATAGCAGATTATCTAGCCTCAACCTCTTCCTTGAGCTAGGCCATACTGGGTGTACTCCTATTTTGGTTGATTTTCTTCCTGAACATGGTACATTCTAGCACCTCGCATTGCTTCCATATCTTTCTTTCATTCATCAGTTCATAAGCGCGACAGTTGGACTCATCATGTCCAACAGACTTACAGAAACCCCAGTATAAGTTTTTAGGTGTTTTTACATATTTCTATATCAGATAACAGTCCTCATGCCGGTGTCCTCTGCTTCTACAAATTTCACACCATGGTGCCTGGTTCTGATTCATATTCATTGGATTTGGTGCACCACTGTTAAGATAATATTGAAATAAGGGGTAATGTTCTCTAGTGTGGCCCTCTCCTTTGCATCGTGTGCACCATACTTCATGTCTTTGTTCATGTATATGTTCCTTTCCATTCTTCATACCTTGCAATTCTAATGTCAAGGTAGCCAACTAGTTCTAGATCTGTAACATCCCAGAACTACTTTCTCCAATTGGTGAAGCCTCTAGCTTCATCACGATCTCCAAGGCCTCAGCCTATGATACAACCATCTGTTGCATCAGTGGTTGTCTGATATGGGGAAACAGGGTAGCAATGAGCCACTCTTGGTGTTGTTGCGGAGCTATAACAAAGCTCACTTGGTCCAATACTGTCTTAAATTTTTGGTCGAATTCCTAAACCGATTCAGTATGTTTCTATTTGATTTCTTTCAACTCTGTTATGCACTGTGATTCTGATTTCGGCTTCTTGAATTCTGCTAACATCGTGACTTTGATGTCTGCTAAGGTTCTCGGCTGTGCTTGAGAATACTTCATAAACCAGTGTAATGCTCTATCTCTAAAAGTAGTGATGAGCTATGTTCTTTTCATAGCATCAACCTAAACTTGCTTTACACTCCATAAAGCTTCGCAAAAAAACCAATGCTGATCAAGGTCTTCTAGACCCGTTCCAATGCTGATCAAGCCCAGTAAAATCCCATAAGGAACACAGAAAATACATTTCTTCAAATTCAAAGAAATCTGGTGTTTTCTGCATTTTTCCAGCACCATCCTGAGGTTCGTGGCATGGTTCTTTAGTAATCCAAAAATGGTCCAATCATCAACGTAAACATCTAAAAACTTGTGTATGAATTCTTTAAATGCTGTGATCACCACTCTAGAAAATATGCCTGGTGCGTTCTTCACACCAAAAGGCATCACTATATACCGGAACAATCCCCATTTTGTTGCAAAAGTGGCCTTGTTTCTATCTGCTGGATCAATTCTAATATGATAGTATCTAGAAAATCCATCAGTAAAAGAGTATGCTTCATTGCCTCCCACGTTATCAAGTATTTCATCGGTGAAAGCAGTAGGAAATGGGTCATGAATTGAAGCATCATTTAGCTTTCTAAGATCAACATAGATCTTGATCTCACTCTTTGTGTTCTTATCTTGGACAACCATCGGGCTTATCGATTCAGATTCTTCAACCAGCTAAATGATCCCTGCATCGAGCATCTTGTCGAGTTCTGCCTTAACTCGTTCTTTGTAGCGTGGACTTAATCTATATGGCCTTTGCTTCATAGTTTTAGCGCCCGGCTTAAGAGAAATTTTCATCACTCCTAAGTCTCTGAACTTCGGCTCTTCACTAGTGCCGATGTTCACTTTCTTCGTTTTAACTGCTCCAGTCATATCTTTAATTTCCAGTGGAGGTCCTTCTACGTCGTGTGTACCTTATGATTCAGGGATTTTATATTTCGCGGATTCTCCTCATCGCTATCTTCCTGATCTTCAACTTCTTCCGCTAAGTTATAACAGTGCAAGGCCTACTCTATTTGTGTTGTCCAATCTAGTTGTAGACTCGTAGTTATGCTACTTGTTTCAAAACAAAATTCTAATGTTATAATTTCTTGCATGCAATCCGATGTGAATATCTTTTCCTTGATACGCTACAGTGCGTCATTGATAGTAGGATGGTCATCTTCAAAGCTAAAGGCCTTTTGGAAGCTCGCAGTGAGGAAAGACCAATCTACAGTTCCTCTGTGCAGCTATGTGTCTAGATACCATTTCTTGGAATAGGCTCCTCCAGCATATGCACAAAAACGTGCACCCATTTCGTCTACGGTCTTTCTTTCCAAGCTTCTACATAAGTTGCAATAAGATTCCCTGGATCCGTTTGGACATTGTATTTGTCAAAAGGTAGTGTAACCTTATCAGTAAACCTGATCTGCATCTTTATTCTACACTGGTCCCAAGTTGTGAGTGACTTCTTATGCATAGCCCACCATCTGGTAGGTGTCTTGCGAAGTGCCATATCTAATGATGAGACGCGATGTTCATTTGCAATTGCTATAGTGTATTCTTTGATAAATGAATAAACGTTAGCTAAACCATTGTAAGTGGGAATTGGACTTACCTGATTTCCAATCCAGGAGAGTGATTTTGTAATTGTTGTGCATCTCCCGGCAGATACTTCATGCATTCTATGTTGCCAGTTTTCTAATCCTGCTTCAAAGTTTGAGATGCAAGAACTATCACAGCGCTAGTTGAGCGTTCCATCCACATTAGGATGAGTATAATCCATAGCATTTGTTGTCATCTTGTAGATACGGTCGAGATCTTGAGCTCTGTACTCTTCTTGAATCTGTTCAACATATCGCTCCCCTTGCGAAGGGTCTAGTGGTGTGACGACCCTTGTTCCATTGCCTCCAAATATCATTTTCATTGTCTTCAGATTTATGATGGTGGAGTTTGTCATTGCCCAATTGATACCTAGCAGTGGCGGATAAGGATTGCTATCATCCAAAATTTCAATTACTTCGAAGTCTGCATAACTTCGCACTCCATCAATGTCGAAAATGGTATTGGGTAACCACCCAAAGGGTATAGCTATGCCTTGGTTAGCCATTCTTAACTGTATAGGTGACCAGTGTAATTTTGGTTTCTCCATTGCCTGCCATGTCTTCTTGGTCAAGACATTTACTTTGGATCTGAGATCAAGAATGATCTCGTCCATCTCATAGTCTCCAATCTACATGGTGAACCGCATTTCCCTCCGGGTTCTTTTGGGACTGCTAATGTTATGAACTACGCCATGGGCAGTCCTCCTCTCACTATGTGATTCATATTGATTTATCTGTTTATCAAATTCCTTAAGAGTGTCTTTGTTTTTCAATAATTTGATGTAGCTCCGTAGGAACTGCGGAACAAAAGTGGATGTATCTGGTGCTGTGTGTGTCTGATCATATGCCAGTGCCATGTCTTCTACCTTTGGTACTTCACTGCACAACGGGATTCTCGGCGAAGTAGGTGGTGGTTGTTTAAACATGTCTCGTGCTTCTTCAAATATTTCTTTATTTTTCTGTAAGTTCAAAGGAGGTGCTTTTCCAGGAGCTTTCCTATCCCGTACTATTTATCCAGGAGTCTTCTTAGCATCAGTTGTTACCGAAGTTGAGGCTTCTACGCTTATGTATCTTCCTGTATCAGCACCACTTCACGTTACTGCATTTACACTCGGATCTATAGGTCTGATCTCTGCTGCGATCAATTGAATGTTAGGGTTCAGAGGTTCTGTCCTTCTTCGCTTTTGCATTTCTAACTCAAGCATGGGGCAGTCTTCAATCACATGGTCAAATGATTTACAGTCGTTGCATGTGGTGCATGGATTAGTACATTCTCTAGATACATGACCTGGATGGCCACACTTATAGCAGATTATCTAGCCTCAACCTCTTCCTTCAGCTAGGCCATACTGGGTGTACTCCTATTTTGGCTGATTTTCTTCCTGAACATGGTACATTCTAGCACCTCGCATTGCTTCCATATCTTTCTTTCATTCATCAGTTCATAAGCGCGACAGTTGGACTCATCATGTCCAACAGACTTACAGAAACCCCAGTATAAGTTTTTAGGTGTTTTTACATATTTCTATATCAGATAACAGTCCTCAGGCCGGTGTCCTCTGCTTCTACAAATTTCACACCATGGTGCCTGGTTCTGATTCATATTCATTGGATTTGGTGCACCACTGTTAAGATAATATTTAAATAAGGGGCAATGTTCTCTAGTTTGGCCCTCTCCTTTGCATCGTGTGCACCATACTTCATGTCTTTGTTCATGTATATGTTCCTTTCCATTCTTCATACCTTGCAATTCTAATGTCAAGGTAGCCAACTAGTTCTAGATCTGTAACATCCCAGAACTACTTTCTCCAATTGGTGAAGCCTCTAGCTTCTTCACGATCTCCAAGGCCTCAGCCTATGATACAACCATCTGTTGCATCAGTGGTTGTCTGATATGGGGAACTAGCGTAGCAATGAGCCACTCTTGGTGTTGTTGCGGAGCTATAACAAAGCTCACTTGGTCCAATACTGTCTTAAATTTTTGGTCGAATTCCTAAACCGATTCAGTATGTTTCTATTTGATTTCTTTCAACTCTGTTATGCACTGTGATTCTGATTTCGGCTTCTTGAATTCTGCTAACATCGCGACTTTGATGTCTGCTAAGGTTCTCTGCTGTGCTTGAGAATACTTCATAAACCAGTGTAATGCTCTATCTTTAAAAGTAGTGATGAGCTATGTTCTTTTCATAGCATCAACCTAAACTTGCTTTACACTCCATACAGCTTCGCAAAAAAACCAATGCTGATCAAGGTCTTCTAGACCCGTTCCAATGCTGATCAAGCCCAGTAAAATCCCATAAGGAACACAGAAAATACATTTCTTCAAATTCAAAGAAATCTGGTGTTTTCTGCATTTTTCCAGCACCATCCTAAGGTTCGTGGCATGGTTCTTTAGTAATCCAAAAATGGTCCAATCATCAATGTAAACATCTAAAAACTTGTGTATGAATTCTTTAAATGCTGTGATCACCACTCTAGAAAATATGGCTGGTGCGTTCTTCACACCAAAAGGCATCACTATATACTGGAACAATCCCCATTTTGTTGCAAAAGTGGCCTTGTTTCTATCTGCTGGATCAATTCTAATATGATAGTATCTAGAAAATCCATCAGTAAAAGAGTATGCTTCATTGCCTCCCACGTTATCAAGTATTTCATTGGTGAAAGCAGTAGGAAATGGGTCATGAATTGAAGCATCATTTAGCTTTCTAAGATCAACATAGATCTTGATCTCACTCTTTGTTTTCTTATCTTGGACAACCATCGGGCTTATCCATTCAGATTCTTCAACCAGCTAAATGATCCCTGCATCGAGCATCTTGTCGAGTTCTTCCTTAACTCGTTCTTTGTAGCGTGGACTTAATCTATATGGCCTTTGCTTCATAGTTTTAGCGCCCGGCTTAAGAGAAATTTTCATCACTCCTAAGTCTCTGAACTTCGGCTCTTCACTAGTGCCGATGTTCACTTTCTTCGTTTTAACTGCTCCAGTCATATCTTTAATTTCCAGTGGAGGTCCTTCTACCTCGCGTGTACCTTATGATTCAGGTATTTTATATTTCGCGGATTCTCCTCATCGCTATCTTCCTGATCTTCAACATCTTCCGCTAAGTTATAACAGTGCAAGGCCTACTCTATTTGTGTTGTCCAATCTAGTTGTAGACTCGTAGTTATGCTACTTGTTTCAAAACAAAATTCTAATGTTATAATTTCTTGCATGCAATCCGATGTGAATATCTTTTCCTTGATACGCTACAGTGCGTCATTGATAGTAGGATGGTCATCTTCAAAGCTAAAGGCCTTTTGGAAGCTCGCAGTGAGGAAAGACCAATCTACAGTTCCTCTGTGCAGCTATGTGTCTAGATACCATTTCTTGGAATAGGCTCCTCCAACATATGCACAAAAACGTGCACCCATTTCGTCTACGGTCTTTCTTTCCAAGCTTCTACATAAGCTGCAATAAGATTCCCTGGATCCGTCTGGACATTGTATTTGTCAAAAGGTAGTGTAACCTTATCAGTAAACCTGATCTGCATCTTTATTCTGCACTGGTCCCAAGTTGTGAGTGACTTCTTATGCATAGCCCACCATCTGGTAGGTGTCTTGCGCAGTGCCATATCTAATGATGAGACGCGATGTTCATTTGCAATTGCTACAGTGTATTCTTTGATAAATGAATAAACGTTAGCTAAACCATTGTAAGTGGGAATTGGACTTACCTGATTTCCAATCCAGGAGAGTGATTTTGTAATTGTTGTGCATCTCCCGGCAGATACTTCATGCATTCTATGTTGCTAGTTTTTTAATCCTGCTTCAAAGTTTGAGATGCAAGAACTATCACAGCGCTAGTTGAGCGTTCCATCCACATTAGGATGAGTATAATCCATAGCATTTGTTGTCATCTTGTAGATACGGTCGAGATCTTGAGCTCTGTACTCTTCTTGAATCGGTTCAACATATCGCTCCCCTTGCGAAGGGTCTAGTGGTGTGACGACCCTTGTGCCATTGCCTCCAAATATCATTTTCATTGTCTTCAGATTTATGATGGTGGAGTTTTTCATTGCCCAATTGATACCTAGCAGTGCCGGATAAGGATTGCTATCATCCAAAATTTCAATTACTTCGAAGTCTGCATAACTTTGCACTCCATCAATGTCGAAAATGGTATTGGGTAACCACCCAAAGGGTATAGCTATGCCTTGGTTAGCCATTCTTAACTGTATAGGTGACCAGTGTAATTTTGGTTTCTCCATTGCCTGCCATGTCTTCTTGGTCAAGACATTTACTTTGGATTTGAGATCAAGAATGATCTCGTCCATCTCATAGTCTCCAATCTACATGGTGAACCGCATTTCCCTCCGGGTTCTTTTGGGACTGCTAATGTTATGAACTACGCCATGGGCAGTCCTCCTCTCACTATGTGATTCATATTGATTTATCTGTTTTTCAAATTCCTCAAGAGTGTCTTTGTTTTTCAATAATTTGATGTAGCTCCGTAGGAACTGCGGAACAAAAGTGGATGTATCTGGTGCTGTGTGTGTCTGATCATATGCCAGTTCCATGTCTTCTACCTTTGGTACTTCACTGCACAACGGCATTCTCGGCGAAGTAGGTGGTGGTTGTTTAAATATGTCTCGTGCTTCTTCAAATATTTCTTTATTTTTCTGTAAGTTCAAAGGAGGTGCTTTTCCAGGAGCTTTCCTAGCCCCTACTATTTATCCAGGAGTCTTCTTAGCATCAGTTGTTACCGAAGTTGAGGCTTCTATGCTTATGTATCTTCCTGTATCAGCACCACTTCATGTTACTGCATTTACACTCGGATCTATAGGTCTGATCTCTGCTGCGATCAATTGAATGTTAGGGTTCAGAGGTTCTGTCCTTCTTCACTTTTGCATTTCTAACTCAAGCATGGGGCAGTCTTCAATCACATGGTCAAATGATTTACAGTCGTTGCATGTGGTGCATGGATTAGTACATTCTCTAGATACATGACCTGGATGGCAACACTTATAGCAGATTATCTAGCCTCAACCTCTTCCTTGAGCTAGGCCATACTGGGTGTACTCCTATTTTGGTTGATTTTCTTCCTGAACATGGTACATTCTAGCACCTAGCATTGCTTCCATATCTTTCTTTCATTCATCAGTTCATTAGCGCGACAGTTGGACTCATCATGTCCAACAGACTTACAGAAACCCCAGTATAAGTTTTTAGGTGTTTTTACATATTTCTATATCAAATAACAGTCCTCAGGCCGGTGTCCTCTGCTTCTACAAATTTCACACCATGGTGCCTGGTTCTGATTCATATTCATTGGATTTGGTGCACCACTGTTAAGATAATATTGAAATAAGGGGCAATGTTCTCTAGTGTGGCCCTCTCCTTTGCATCGTGTGCACCATACTTCATGTCTTTGTTCATGTATATGTTCCTTTCCATTCTTCATACCTTGCAATTCTAATGTCAAGGTAGCCAACTAGTTCTAGATCTGTAACATCCCAGAACTACTTTCTCCAATTGTTGAAGCCTCTAGCTTCATCACGATCTCCAAGGCCTCAGCCTATGATACAACCATCTGTTGCATCAGTGGTTGTCTGATATGGGGAAACAGCGTAGCAATGAGCCACTCTTGGTGTTGTTGCGGAGCTATAACAAAGCTCACTTGGTCCAATACTGTCTTAAATTTTTGGTCGAATTCCTAAACCGATTCAGTATGTTTCTATTTGATTTCTTTCAACTCTGTTATGCACTGTGATTCTGATTTCGGCTTCTTGAATTCTGCTAACATCGTGACTTTGATGTCTGCTAAGGTTCTCGGCTGTGCTTGAGAATACTTCATAAACCAGTGTAATGCTCTATCTCTAAAAGTAGTGATGAGCTATGTTCTTTTCATAGCATCAACCTAAACTTGCTTTACACTCCATACAGCTTCGCAAAAAAACCAATGCTGATCAAGGTCTTCTAGACCCGTTCCAATGTTGATCAAGCCCAGTAAAATCCCATAAGGAACACAGAAAATACATTTCTTCAAATTCAAAGAAATCTGGTGTTTTCTGCATTTTTCCAGCACCATCCTGAGGTTCGTGGCATGGTTCTTTAGTAATCCAAAAATGGTCCAATCATCAATGTAAACATCTAAAAACTTGTGTATGAATTCTTTAAATGCTGTGATCACCACTCTAGAAAATATGGCTGGTGCGTTCTTCACACCAAAAGGCATCACTATATACTGGAACAATCCCCATTTTGTTGCAAAAGTGGCCTTGTTTCTATCTGCTGGATCAATTCTAATATGATAGTATCTAGAAAATCCATCAGTAAAAGAGTATGCTTCATTGCCTCCCACGTTATCAAGTATTTCATCGGTGAAAGCAGTAGGAAATGGTTCATGAATTGAAGCATCATTTAGCTTTCTAAGATCAACATAGATCTTGATCTCACTCTTTGTGTTCTTATCTTGGACAAGCATCGGGCTTATCCATTCAGATTCTTCAACCAGCTAAATGATCCCTGCATCGAGCATCTTGTCGAGTTCTGCCTTAACTCGTTCTTTGTAGCATGGACTTAATCTATATGGCCTTTGCTTCATAGTTTTAGCGCCCGGCTTAAGAGAAATTTTCATCACTCCTAAGTCTCTGAACTTCGGCTCTTCACTAGTGCCGATGTTCACTTTCTTCGTTTTAACTGCTCCAGTCATATCTTTAATTTCCAGTGGAGGTCCTTCTACCTCGCGTGTACCTTATGATTCAGGGATTTTATATTTCGCGGATTCTCCTCATCGCTATCTTCCTGATCTTCAACTTCTTCCGCTAAGTTATAACAGTGCAAGGCCTACTCTATTTGTGTTGTCCAATCTAGTTGTAGACTCGTAGTTATGCTACTTGTTTCAAAACAAAATTCTAATGTTATAATTTCTTGCATGCAATCCGATGTGAATATCTTTTCCTTGATACGCTACAGTGCGTCATTGATAGTAGGATGGTCATCTTCAAAGCTAAAGGCCTTTTGGAAGCTCGCAGTGAGGAAAGACCAATCTACAGTTCCTCTGTGCAGCTATGTGTCTAGATACCATTTCTTGGAATAGGCTCCTCCAGCATATGCACAAAAACGTGCACCCATTTCGTCTACGGTCTTTCTTTCCAAGCTTCTACATAAGTTGCAATAAGATTCCCTGGATCCGTTTGGACATTGTATTTGTCAAAAGGTAGTGTAACCTTATCAGTAAACCTGATCTGCATCTTTATTCTGCACTGGTCCCAAGTTGTGAGTGACTTCTTATGCATAGCCCACCATCTGGTAGGTGTCTTGCGCAGTGCCATATCTAATGATGAGACGCGATGTTCATTTGCAATTGCTACAGTGTATTCTTTGATAAATGAATAAACGTTAGCTAACCCATTGTAAGTGGGAATTGGACTTACCTGATTTCCAATCCAGGAGAGTGATTTTGTAATTGTTGTGCATCTCCCGGCAGATACTTCATGCATTCTATGTTGCCAGTTTTCTAATCCTGCTTCAAAGTTTGAGATGCAAGAACTATCACAGCGCTAGTTGAGCATTCCATCCACATTAGGATGAGTATAATCCATAGCATTTGTTGTCATCTTGTAGATACGGTCGAGATCTTGAGCTCTGTACTCTTCTTGAATCGGTTCAACATATCGCTCCCCTTGCGAAGGGTCTAGTGGTGTGACGACCCTTGTTCCATTGCCTCCAAATATCATTTTCATTGTCTTCAGATTTATGATGGTGGAGTTTGTCATTGCCCAATTGATACCTAGCAGTGCCGGATAAGGATTGCTATCATCCAAAATTTCAATTACTTCGAAGTCTGCATAACTTCGCACTCCATCAATGTCGAAAATGGTATTGGGTAACCACCCAAAGGGTATAGCTATGCCTTGGTTAGCCATTCTTAACTGTATAGGTGACCAGTGTAATTTTGGTTTCTCCATTGCCTGCCATGTCTTCTTGGTCAAGACATTTACTTTGGATCTGAGATCAAGAATGATCTCGTCCATCTCATAGTCTCCAATCTACATGGTGAACCGCATTTCCCTCCGGGTTCTTTTGGGACTGCTAATGTTATGAACTACGCCATGGGAAGTCCTCCTCTCACTATGTGATTCATATTGATTTATCTGTTTTTCAAATTCCTTAAGAGTGTCTTTGTTTTTCAATAATTTGATGTAGCTCCGTAGGAACTGCGGAAAAAAAGTGGATGTATCTGGTGGTGTGTGTGTCTGATCATATGCCAGTGCCATGTCTTCTACCTTTGGTACTTCACTGCACAACGGGATTCTCGGCGAAGTAGGTGGTGGTTGTTTAAACATGTCTCGTGCTTCTTCAAATATTTCTTTATTTTTCTGTAAGTTCGAAGGAGGTGCTTTTCCAGGAGCTTTCCTAGCCCCTACTATTTATCCAGGAGTCTTCTTAGCATCAGTTGTTACCGAAGTTGAGGCTTCTACGCTTATGTATCTTCCTGTATCAGCACCACTTCACGTTACTGCATTTACACTTGGATCTATAGGTCTGATCTCTGCTGCGATCAATTGAATGTTAGGGTTCAGAGGTTCTGTCCTTCTTCGCTTTTGCATTTCTAACTCAAGCATGGGGCAGTCTTCAATCACATGGTCAAATGATTTACAGTCGTTGCATGTGGTGCATGGATTAGTACATTCTCTAGCTACATGACCTGGATGGCCACACTTATAGCAGATTATCTAGCCTCAACCTCTTCCTTCAGCTAGGCCATACTGGGTGTACTCCTATTTTGGCTGATTTTCTTCCTGAACATGGTACATTCTAGCACCTCGCATTGCTTCCATATCTTTCTTTCATTCATCAGTTCATAAGCGCGACAGTTGGACTCATCATGTCCAACAGACTTACAGAAACCCCAGTATAAGTTTTTAGGTGTTTTTACATATTTCTATATCAGATAACAGTCCTCAGGCCGGTGTCCTCTGCTTCTACAAATTTCACACCATGGTGCCTGGTTCTGATTCATATTCATTGGATTTGGTGCACCACTGTTAAGATAATATTGAAATAAGGGGCAATGTTCTCTAGTTTGGCCCTCTCCTTTGCATCGTGTGCACCATACTTCATGTCTTTGTTCATGTATATGTTCCTTTCCATTCTTCATACCTTGCAATTCTAATGTCAAGGTAGCCAACTAGTTCTAGATCTGTAACATCCCAGAACTACTTTCTCCAATTGGTGAAGCCTCTAGCTTCATCACGATTTCCAAGGCCTCAGCCTATGATACAACCATCTGTTGCATCAGTGGTTTTCTGATATGGGGAAACAGCGTAGCAATGAGCCACTCTTGGTGTTGTTGCGGAGCTATAACAAAGCTCACTTGGTCCAATACTGTCTTAAATTTTTGGTCGAATTCCTAAACCGATTCAGTATGTTTCTATTTGATTTCTTTCAACTCTGTTATGCACTGTGATTTTGATTTCGGCTTCTTGAATTCTGCTAACATCGCGACTTTGATGTCTGCTAAGGTTCTCGGCTGTGCTTGAGAATACTTCATAAACCAGTGTAATGCTCTATCTCTAAAAGTAGTGATGAGCTATGTTCTTTTCATAGCATCAACCTAAACTTGCTTTACACTCCATACAGCTTCGCAAAAAACCAATGCTGATCAAGGTCTTCTAGACCCGTTCCAATGCTGATCAAGCCCAGTAAAATCCCATAAGGAACACAGAAAATACATTTCTTCAAATTCAAAGAAATCTGGTGTTTTCTGCATTTTTCCAGCACCATCCTGAGGTTCGTGGCATGGTTCTTTAGTAATCCTAAAATGGTCCAATCATCAATGTAAACATCTAAAAACTTGTGTATGAATTTTTTAAATGCTGTGATCACCACTCTAGAAAATATGGCTGGTGCGTTCTTCACACCAAAAGGCATCACTATATACTGGAACAATCCCCATTTTGTTGCAAAAGTGGCCTTGTTTCTATCTGCTGGATCAATTCTAATATGATAGTATCTAGAAAATCCATCAGTAAAAGAGTATGCTTCATTGCCTCCCACGTTATCAAGTATCTCATCGGTGAAAGCAGTAGGAAATGGGTCATGAATTGAAGCATCATTTAGCTTTCTAAGATCAACATAGATCTTGATCTCACTCTTTGTTTTCTTATCTTGGACAACCATCGGGCTTATCCATTCAGATTCTTCAACCAGCTAAATGATCCCTGCATCGAGCATCTTGTCGAGTTCTGCCTTAACTCGTTCTTTGTAGCGTGGACTTAATCTATATGGCCTTTGCTTCATAGTTTTAGCGCCCGGCTTAAGAGAAATTTTCATCACTCCTACGTCTCTGAACTTCGGCTCTTCACTAGTGCCGATGTTCACTTTCTTCGTTTTAACTGCTCCAGTCATATCTTTAATTTCCAGTGGAGGTCCTTCTACCTCGCGTGTACCTTATGATTCAGGGATTTTATATTTCACGGATTCTCCTCATCACTATCTTCCTGATCTTCAACTTCTTCCGTTAAGTTATAACAGTGCAAGGCCTACTCTATTTGTGTTGTCCAATCTAGTTGTAGACTCGTAGTTATGCTACTTGTTTCAAAACAAAATTCTAATGTTATAATTTCTTGCATGCAATCCGATGTGAATATCTTTTCCTTGATACGCTACAGTGCGTCATTGATAGTAGGATGGTCATCTTCAAAGCTAAAGGCCTTTTGGAAGCTCGCAGTGAGGAAAGACCAATCTACAGTTCCTCTGTGCAGCTATGTGTCTAGATACCATTTCTTGGAATAGGCTCCTCCAGCATATGCACAAAAATGTGCACCCATTTCATCTACGGTCTTTCTTTCCAAGCTTCTACATAAGCTGCAATAAGATTCCCTGGATCCGTCTGGACATTGTATTTGTCAAAAGGTAGTGTAACCTTATCAGTAAACCTGATCTGCATCTTTATTCTGCACTGGTCCCAAGTTGTGAGTGACTTCTTATGCATAGCCCACCATCTGGTAGGTGTCTTGCGTAGTGCCATATCTAATGATGAGACGCGATGTTCATTTGCAATTGCTACAGTGTATTCTTTGATAAATGAATAAACGTTAGCTAAACCATTGTAAGTGGGAATTGGACTTACCTGATTTCCAATCCAGGAGAGTGATTTTGTAATTGTTGTGCATCTCCCGGCAGATACTTCATGCATTCTATGTTGCCAGTTTTCTAATCCTGCTTCAAAGTTTGAGATGCAAGAACTATCACAGCGCTAGTTGAGCGTTCCATCCACATTAGGATGAGTATAATCCATAGCATTTGTTGTCATCTTGTAGATACGGTCGAGATCTTGAGCTCTGTACTCTTCTTGAATCGGTTCAACATATCGCTCCCCTTGCGAAGGGTCTAGTGGTGTGACGACCCTTATGCCATTGCCTTCAAATATCATTTTCATTGTCTTCAGATTTATGATGGTGGAGTTTGGCATTGCCCAATTGATACCTAGCAGTGCCGGATAAGGATTGCTATCATCCAAAATTTCAATTACTTCGAAGTCTGCATAACTTCGCACTCCATAAATGTCGACAATGGTATTGGGTAACAACCCAAAGGGTATAGCTATGCCTTGGTTAGCCATTCTTAACTGTATAGGTGACCAGTGTAATTTTGGTTTCTCCATCGCCTGCCATGTCTTCTTGGTCAAGACATTTACTTTGGATCTGAGATCAAGAATGATCTCGTCCATCTCATAGTCTTCAATCTACATGGTGAACCGCATTTCCCTCCGGGTTCTTTTGGGACTGCTAATGTTATGAACTACGCCATGGGAAGTCCTCCTCTCACTATGTGATTTATATTGATTTATCTGTTATTCAAATTCCTTAAGAGTGTCTTTGTTTTTCAATAATTTGATGTAGCTCCGTAGGAACTGCGGAACAAAAGTTGATGTATCTGGTGCTGTGTGTGTCTGATCATATGCCAGTGCCATGTCTTCTACCTTTGGTACTTCACTGCACAACGGGATTCTCGGCGAAGTAGGTGGTGGTTGTTTAAACATGTCTCGTGCTTCTTCAAATATTTCTTTATTTTTCTGTAAGTTCAAAGGAGGTGCTTTTCCAGGAGCTTTCCTAGCCCCTACTATTTATCCAGGAGTCTTCTTAGCATCAGTTGTTACCGAGGTTGAGGCTTCTACGCTTATGTATCTTCCTGTATCAGCACCACTTCACGTTACTGCATTTACACTTGGATCTATAGGTCTGATCTCTGCTGCGATCAATTGAATGTTAGGGTTCAGAGGTTCTGTCCTTCTTCGCTTTTGCATTTCTAACTCAAGCATGGGGCAGTCTTCAATCACATGGTCAAATGATTTACAGTCGTTGCATGTGGTGCATGGATTAGTACATTCTCTAGATACATGACCTGGATGGCCACACTTATAGCAGATTATCTAGCCTCAACCTCTTCCTTGAGCTAGGCCATACTGGGTGTACTCCTATTTTGGCTGATTTTCTTCCTGAACATGGTACATTCTAGCACCTCGCATTGCTTCCATATCTCTCTTTCTTTCATTCATCAGTTCATAAGCGCGACAGTTGGACTCATCATGTCCAACAGACTTACAGAAACCACAGTATAAGTTTTTAGGTGTTTTTACATATTTCTATATCAGATAACAGTCCTCAGGCCGGTGTCCTCTGCTTCTACAAATTTCACACCATGGTGCCTGGTTCTGATTCATATTCATTGGATTTGGTGCACCACTGTTAAGATAATATTGAAATAAGGGGCAATGTTCTCTAGTGTGGCCCTCTCCTTTGCATCGTGTGCACCATACTTCATGTCTTTGTTCATGTATATGTTCCTTTCCATTCTTCATACCTTGCAATTCTAATGTCAAGGTAGCCAACTAGTTCTAGATCTGTAACATCCCAGAACTACTTTCTCCAATTGGTGAAGCCTCTAGCTTCATCACGATCTCCAAGGCCTCAGCCTATGATACAACCTTCTGTTGCATCAGTGGTTGTCTGATATGGGGCAACAGCGTAGCAATGAGCCACTCTTGGTGTTGTTGCGGAGCTATAACAAAGCTCACTTGGTCCAATACTGTCTTAAATTTTTGGTCGAATTCCTAGACCGATTCAGTATGTTTCTATTTGATTTCTTTCAACTCTGTTATGCACTGTGATTCTGATTTCGGCTTCTTGAATTCTGCTAACATCGCGACTTTGATGTCTGCTAAGGTTCTCGGCTGTGCTTGAGAATACTTCATAAACCAGTGTAATGCTCTATCTCTAAAAGTAGTGATGAGCTATGTTCTTTTCATAGCATCAACCTAAACTTCTTTACACTCCATACAGCTTCGCAAAGAAACCAATGCTGATCAAGGTCTTCTAGACCCGTTCCTTTGAATATCGGTAGCTTGATATCGTTATCAGCCATCCTCCTTCCGGATTGTGTACGGTTTTGAGACAAGTTCCCTACGACAAAAGTAGATGCAGGCTACTGGGTCGAACTAGGGATAGTATTCTGTGGAATGGTTTGATTGTAGTGGTATGAGCACTCGCTCTTGCGGTGCTACTAGTATTGACGATTTGTGGGATGGGCTACGCAATGCTCGCAGCAGGTGGGTTCTGGGCTATTGGATTCTGAGGTGTAATATGATGGATTGTGGCTGATAATTGCATGTTCTGATGATTAAATTCACATGGAATTTCGGTATCTATACGGTTTCTAAATCCTCTAGGATTCTTTTCGTTAGTAAGCTTATATCTCTTCCCACTTCTCAAATTATGGTTTTCTTCGTCAGAATCAATGTAGTATTTTCAACCATGAAAAATTCAGGATTCTTACTACATTCTTAAAACACCTTTCTCAGCTAAAAGGATTTTAATGTATAGACTAAGACTATTTAGGAACTTACCTTTGAATCCTTTAAAAAAGTTTGCTTCAGCTTGGCTGTAGGATTTCAATGTGTCTACAACAAACTCGATCACAAATCCCTCAAGTATGCTATCAACCCAGAAGTCGATTGCTCGTGATAGTGGGCTGTCTATTGCTTTGAGCTGTTTAGTAAGCTCCAAAGTCCACTTTGTAGGTACTCCTCCTTGAGAAAAATTCTTTCTTTCTGCAAGGCGCGATATCCACTCATGCAACTCATTTGGAAACGACGCCTAGAAAATCTTGTGGATGTCCCTCCACAAGTATCTGTTCAACCAATCTATGTCAGATAGACATAGGTGTTTGTTTTCTCTCTTTGCAAAATCTCTTTCGATCTTATCACACCAAGCCTAGATCTCTTTCTTTTCTGGATGCCAATTGTCTGATCCTAATGGGAACTCGTATTCTTCTTCGCACATTACTTTTTCAAAACACAATATCACATCACTAGGTCTTAGCGTGGAAATGAAACCATTTGCTAGTGTACTTACTGATCTAGAGGTTTTCTAATGTAGACCCAGGTACTTCGCGGTATAAGATACCAACAAAACCCCTATTCACCGGCCCTTTTGGCAACAGACTGCAAGTAGTCTGAGGTCTCACCCGAGGTGAAGTTGAGGGGGTGGTTGGAGAATCAGGTTTCTGCAACTTGGTGATGCAAGTGTCTAAATTGACTAATGCGTAGCATGACAGGAACTTCCACGCTGTGAACAAATGACTACGCGAAGTCTTCTACCTTTGGTCGCTTACGACTGCGCGGTACTAATGGACTATAGCAACAGGTCAACGCAAAGGGTAGATATATACTTCTTGCAGATCTCTCTTTATGGATTCTTATACTTGGTGATATGACAATAAGCTATCAATAGCGTATCTCGCAGCACTTATCATGGATCATCGCATTGACTAGACCGCGCATTCATTTCAAGATCTGATCAAACTAGCCAATATTACTTAACAGTCTTAATCATTCATCAACACTTTGACCTATTCAAACATATTAAATGGAATGAATTATGCAATGCTGCGCACCCTGATGCAGCACTTCAACATCAACAATTAGCTCTGTGATTATTTAACCGATCCAAGCATTCAAAGACTTATAGATACTGAGCATTAACATTCATCCATATATAAACTACTTAACGTCTCATTCCCATCTCTTCCGCGGTGAATATAGATAAAAGCAACAAATATCGGATAACTGTAACATCAAGCATTGATATTAAGCAATAAAACAATGGAAAACACACAAAGCATCACATAACACAGGATTTAACGTGGTTCACCCCACCGGGTGGGAGGCTACGTCGACAATAACTGTTGTTTTATTGTCTTTAGGGAAGGGTACAACAGTTCCTTGTCTACGCACTCAGCTACATACGCTCTTCTCTCTCTCAAAATTAGGTCTTTTCACATTCAGTTGCAGAGCCTTTACAATAGCTTCAAGCTTACAAAATCTGATAATATTCAATAATAACCAACAAAAATGAAGAGTAACCCTTCCCATACAAAATCATGCCTTATTTATAGATCAAGACCCATAGGTCATGTCTTTACATTTCGAAGGCAGAAACCATTAGGTTTACAAAACTGTCATGTGTGTGCCAATAGGTTACTCTCGCCGAGTTGTTCCTTCTTTCATGGCCTTTAGACAACTGGTTCAAGTAGTAGTTCTCTGTGTGTGCGGCCAGTCACCTTCCTCCCGATCCGCACCTACCCACCGCTTGGTAGTTATCAAGTATCTTTTCGAAAAAAAATAGATCTCTGATGACCTAGCCAGAATATGTGTTGTCTTCTGTCCAACCCTCTGCTTAGCTGGATCTTCCGTTGACCGAACACATAGCAATACTGTTCTCCTCGCAGCACTGACTTCGCAGTTCTTCCGACACTGCGCTGCATGCCACTTTGCAGTATACCAAAACTTATCCCAAAATTGTTCCAACTGAACTGCGCTCAGCTTCGTAGTTCTCAAAATCCTTTTTGCTCAAAAATGCCCCACCTAAGCCAGGCCCAACATGAAACCATTCTTTGTAGTGTTTACATCCAACGTAGATAAGATTTGGGTTGTATGAATCATGACAAAGGAAGCATCTAGGACCCTCTATAGCACACATGCTATTCTCACATGGAAGAAGAACATTGTTATTCCTAAAATCCTTCCCTAATTCTCCACACAAACATTTCTTCCATAAAATCCCATTCTAACAGAATGAGCCATTGTGTTTCTTTCTATGTATAAAATCTATCCACATGAGGATAATTTGGTATTAGAACATTTGCATCGAATGACTGACCATAGCTCCATTTGTGCTCCTCCACTTTGTACCTCAAAGGTAAGTAATCATCTTGTACTTGATTAAATCAATAAGTAGCGGTGCAAAACTTTATTTGGTGTTTCCTTAAGAATACTCTCTTTTCTTGGTCAACTTAAAAGTGTAGCACTTGTAACATGTAAAATTTCACTCAAATCTATCTATCTAATTAAAAGTTACTACACAACCCCGATGAAAAGAACCTTCACAAAAATTCCATTTTATAGCTTTCATGAACACTTTGCATGATAGGTGTCATGTCCCAAATTTGGCATTGGGTCATAATGGCCTAAGCAAATTGTCCCTATTCATTAAAGTTGTCAAATTGATGCTAAAGGTCAAATAATTGCCAAGGAGGAAAATTACTAGTTTCCTAGGTTTGGGGTGGAAGCTTTCGGATTTGGAATGATGGGGATAATAAATGATAATGAAACATTAGGATGTCATAAATATTTAATAAAGTAGATAAATAAATATATACAAAGTGGCATTTGATCATGAAGATAGATGGAGGAAGTGGGACCCACACAAGCTAGAATTTATGTGCCACGTGGCATCCTCTTCTTGCAATTTCGAATCCATGGGAATGCTAATGTCCTTGGGATGAGTAATAAGGTCAATAATGCTTGGCATGAGTCAATGAGGTCGAAATATAGAGGAAGAGTAACTCCCATGGAAGAGGGAGAGGTAATTCGGAGCTAGTGAGACACTTGGGCTAGATTCCCTAGCTCTATGACAACAATGATGAAAACGCTATGAGACAAATCAGACCTAAAGGCTGACATATGACATATATGACATTTTATGGCTAAAACTAAACTCCAAGAGGGCACTCAAGGGTATTAGGGCAGCTAAGATGCTTCCACATGTGATTTGGTGGAAGTGGGAGACTAGGAATTGTTGTACAAGTGGCATTCTTTGGAATCTCTTCTCAACTTGAGTTGGCATGAGTCTCTTGGAAGGAATTCAAACCATGGAGGACATTAGAACTTTATAAATGTCAAGAACAAAGAATGAAACCATATTTTGATCATTTGTAGAATTTGCAATTGCACTTGTGAAGAGGGAGAGCTAGTGGATGACTAGTTTCTTGCCTTAGCCAATTTCGAGGGTGAAAGATTCCCATCCAAGTTGGTAATTGGAAAGGCCATTCACACCTTTCATTTGGAGATTTAATGGAGTCTTTATTTGTAGGTGTAAGATATAGGGCAGCTCATAGTTTCTTCTATTGCAGCTCACTCCTTCAACCATTTCCAGTTTTGATGGCATATTCTTAATCCTTGAGGGAGGGCGTTTTTGGTGAGCTATTGTACTCTTTGGGGGAGTTTATAATGACCCATTTATTTTGTAATATGAATTAAATACTCTTTTCTTCATCTTTAGAAATTTTCAGGTCGAAATTCCAAGTAGAAATGTATAAAGCTCATTTTTAATGAAAGAACAGTGCCATTTCTGCACTACCTTGTTGTGAACCAATGTAATGTTGATGGATTCGAATGGATAAGTAAAATACTGATGGTTTATTGATGAATGGAATTTTATTGACGTATTATACAAGT
Source organism: Larix kaempferi (assembly GCA_027924585.1). Lineage (NCBI taxonomy): Eukaryota > Viridiplantae > Streptophyta > Pinopsida > Pinales > Pinaceae > Larix > Larix kaempferi. The sequence continues at coordinate 2,599,169 of BSBM01000764.1, read as the reverse complement.
TTCATGTTAATTTATCACGCATTTGAAGTCATTTTACTCAGTTTATTTACATTTGGAGAAGATTTGGTGCCATTTCCCCAAGGGTCGAACTAGTAATTTTTGTTGTTGTTTGGGAGAGGTTTGGAATAGACTTAATAACTAATGAATGGTGCATTTGGGACCTTAATAACATCATTGAGACATCCCCTACCTTTGTTCATAAATTTGAGTGGGTTTGGAGGCATTTGGGAAGCCATTTTCAATACTTACCCCAGGGGGATTTGAACCCCAAATTACTAGTAAAATTGCATAATTGGTACAGAATATTAAGAGAGTTTGTAGAGATATTTTGTGGCCATATCTCATGCCTGAACATCATATTCAAGTCCCAATATCATTCATACACCTTCCTTGAATATTTGAAGGCATTTGGAGTCAAATTGAGACCTAGAGACCAATACTAGTCAAAGGAAAATTACTAGTAAAGTTCCCTACATTGGCTAGAATTGAAAGAGTATTTGCATAAATATTTTAAAGGTCCAAAAGCATCCCCTAAACAAATATTTATTTTCTAACATCATCCATATAACTTCTCAGAATATTTGGGAGCAATTGGAGCAATTTGGGGACCTAGAGCTCAAAACTAGTCAAAGGTCTAACTAGGGAAAAAAGTGAAAAATTGCCATTTTAATACAATTCCTAATAAGGGACATTACAATAGGGTCTCATCTTGAAAGTCTATAATAGTGAAGTATTTTCCATCTTCCATCTTAAGTTGGCTAGTTGCAGTTCTCCATTTAGAAGATTTACTATTGATGCTTCCTTATTAGAATATCGTGAAGAAGCATTAAAACTCAAGGAATGCAACTGTAAAAAAAAAACACACACTATTGTAGGCCATTTCATATAGCTTCATCAGGAATAAATACATCTACATCATGACCAAACAGATCCTCATCTGAAGAAGAGTTGGCATAGAACGGATTATGATAATGTATTGAAGTGGTGTTCCTTAAAATGACCACCATCCTTGACTTCAATCGATGACTCTATACCTTTGCAACAATTCTAATCCAACTTTGGACTGGGTATCTGTTTCTCCGTTAATTTCTATGAAGAAAGGATAATGAGTTAAATAATTTTAATCTCATCAAGTATTTGGGGATAGAACTAAATTTGCTTTTCTTCATAGATGGAATTGGGTCCGCACACACCATAGATTTTGCACTGACTTTTAAATTTCCATCACTACCTAGGGTGAGTCTCCTCAGATGGCCTTCTCTGAAATAAGATGGCATGAAAACAATCCCATCACTTATGATGATACCACCAATTATGGTCATTCCTGCATTGGCAATAATAAGTTCGCCTCTTCCACCACCCATAACTGCATACTGCTGCAATTGATCCATAGAATCGAGATCCACCCAATATTCGACTAGGGCTTCTATGGCTTCTCTAGTGCATGTCAATGAAAGTCTATTGTTACCATTCAAAGAGAGCTTATAGTCGCCATATCAATAAATATTCACACATTTCTTTGATACCAAAGTGACATCCCTTAGGAAATTATCATTGCATAGGCGGAAGAGTGTCTATAGGATGATCAATTTTTTTCTAAATAGGTGACCTACCGTTGGACACCGATGGTGCCAAAGATCCATTTTCTTGCAACTTGACGACCTTGTTTGCACCTTTGTCACTAGTATTTTTAGCCCAAACAATGATTCCCTCTAAAGTAGCACATTTTCATTTTAATATAATTTTAATAAATTTTAATATTTTTTTATGGTGATAGGAAATCTGTGGTGAGAATTTTTAAAATTTGACAAGTTTCGAACCTCTTAAGCACTAGAATGTGAGGGATAAATAGTGATATTCAACTTAGCTCATTTATCCTTTTTTTTATTTGATTTTAGGCAAGGTCGGCTCATATTAGGGTTAGGGTTTGGAATAGGGTTAGGTTTATTAATATATATTTTAATAATGTTTATTTTCTAGTGTGGATTTAGGTTTAAGTTAATAATATCATTTTAATAATATATTTTAACTAATATTGCATTTTACTTAATAATGTCATTAATGTAATGTTTCATCTAATAATGTAATTAATGTTACATATTGGACAAATCTTTTTTGTTCCTGGACGACCTTAGTTTTTTCTTAGTTTTTTACCTTTCTGATAGATTTTTTAGTTTAATCAACTCTCTGATATTAGATTTGAAATCCATCTGGCGACTCCACTATCTTTAAATGTACCAAGGTATTCAACTAGAAGAAACTCTAAAGGCTTACTTAGTTTCATCCCTGAACCTGAAAAGGTTTATAGGAGGAGATTAAATAAGCTAGCTTCTCGAAGGATCCTTGAAGATTTTCGATCTCAATCTATTTTGGACATCCATAGTTTGTTTGAAGTAGATAGCACTAACTTAGAAGATAATAATAATACTTGTTTTTCCAACATAATGGGTGATTTTTATTCTCCCCTTGACATTACTCAAATGGTAGGTCAACCGCACGACATTCCTGACAAGGATATAGACAAACTTCCTACCTTCATTGGCATTGATGCCATTACTGCTGAATATCATCTCAAGACTTTCTCAAAGTGTACCGGTGGTTATGTCAGAGACCCTTCCCATAAACATGATGATGTGTATATGAAGTTGTTTGCTTTATCTTTAGACGGGGATGCTGGTGACTAGTTCATCGACTTGCCAAACAATTCCTTCGCAACTTTTGTTGCTTTAAAGACTTCCTGCACCAACAAGTTTGGTGAGAAGAAGGAACCTCGACATCAACTTGCGGCATTGACGAACATCAAAAGAAGTGAAATGGAAACCATGGAAGAATTCAACAAGAAATTCACTGACTTGTCTAATGCAATCCATACTGATTACAGACCAACTGCACATACTATATTGTTATATTACATTGAAGCCCTTAGTGGGGAGATGCAGTATGAGCTTACAGATAAGGAGCCCACCACTCTTTTACAAGCCCAAGATATGGCCTGCAAAATTGATAAGAACATGCAATCTTCTGGAAAATCCAACATTCCTGGTTTCTCAAGAACTGCAACCCCTTTAAAGCCAATACTACATAAAGAAAAAGATCCTTTGTCTGCAATAAAGGAGGCTCATGAACAATAGATGTTGGAAATGAAGAACAAAATGAAGAGAAACATGGAAGAAGCTGAACAAAAACACCTGGCACAACTAAAAGAAATACAGAACATGGTGGTAATTATGGAAAGAACTCAGACACAACTTGCTCCTAGAACTTTTCCCACAAAACTAACTTGGCAAAGAAAGGCTCCCAACCATGAACAAAGGCCTCCTCATCAACTAGAGGCTACTAACATGGTTGAGCATTACAAGCCATTTTGTAGGGCATGCAGAGACTTCCATGAAGAATCAGGTTGCCACTATGCATGCTATATTCAAAAGCACGGTTTTCCTTAAGGTTTTGTTGGTCAATCATCATCAAGTGAGCCATAGAAAACACTTTGTTAGGGACAACCCCCCTTGGATTTGCTAGGAGTTTGCCTAAACGAAGGAGTTGGGATTCAGGTGATAGTACCTACCTCATTGCTTGCCCACAAGGCCACATCTCTCCCACTTTTAGTGAGGAGAAAACTTTCGAAAGATTTATGTCGCTGGTGTGCATCTCGACGGACAACATCTTTGGTGCCGTTGTCGGAGTAATGTACTATACTATGTAATTGATGTAATTACTTACTAATATAATTATTGTATCTTATTATTTAAATATTATTATACTCAATTATTAGATTAAGTATTATATTTATTTAATAGGGTAATTACTTAACCATTAGGTTAAGAATTTATCAAGTTTCTTTTTTAAATTTTTGAAGTTTCTGAATGATAGGTTTCCAAGCTTCTTTTATTCTTAGGCTATCATCACGGTTGAAGTTTTTCCACATTTCTCAATTTCTATGGCTTTCCGAATTTTTCTTTTGTAGTAGTTAGGGACAATTGCTAAAACTTCTAAGTCTTCTAAGCAAATGTGATGTTTATCCTTTCATGTCATAGATCTACACTATGCTCTCTTAGCCTAGTTACAATTGATCTTTGAGTCTCACCTATGTAGACATCACTACACGAGCATAGTGTTTTGTAAACACCTTTCTATCATAGGTAAGAAAGAAGAGCATCCCATGATATCTAAGTTGTTAAAATAACCTTTCCATCATATATATATATATATGTTTTTATTATGTCACTAAGTCACCGAACTTAATTATATCCCTTAACAAACAAAATACACACTTTAATTGGATTAGCTAGCAAAATTGAGAATTTTAACAAAATATCGATTAATTAAAAAATTCAAATTACTTTGAATACAGATTGATTACAATATATCTTCCTGTACATGTGCCTGTCGACAGTTATAAAAATGTAGGAAAACAAGGTCTAGAATGACAGCGACAAGCAAATCAAAACCACATCTTAGAGAACCAGAAAAGTGGAAGTGGCAGTCTTCGATTGGGTAGACTGGGTTGGATTGCTTTGCAGATTTTTAATAGTACGTTTGGACATCCCTTTCAATACTAATATGTGCCTCTATGCCTCTATTATTCTCCTGTGAAGTCTTCGAAGAGACTAGATTCGTTTAACCAGTTCTTGCAATCATACACTGAGCAGAAGGCCTGCAAGCAAGAGATGGCCAAAAGTATCGTTGCAACTACAAGAGTTAGGAATTGCCACAAGTCGAATACGTGTTTCTTCACAAACTTGACCACAACAACATTCCATTTTTTGTTATAATATCTATTTACATCCTTTATAACTTTCTCAAGAAATTCAACTTTTGTGATCTCAGCGCACCTACCCATGCTGTTCCAGAGGCTCGCAACTTCTCTGTCGCTTTGGAGGTCATTGGAGATAATTCCGTTCTCTCTCAACAATCTCACATCTTCTTCATTGTCTATTATCCCGTTCATGAAATCAGTGTAGTGTGTGAATACACGTGCACCGGGCGCTGCAGAATATTCAAATGCCACCAGATTTCTCAGGATTACCTCCGTGTTGCTATCAAACTTTACTTTGGGTAGGTAAAGCTTCGCGGTCTTCTCATCAAATTGTATTGTGGTGAGGTCACTATTGGTAGGGACGAGTTGGATTCCCATAGAGTGTAAATCGGCCATGGATGGAATAGCTAGTTCATCTCGCGTGGGTGGTATGAGCTTAACGAAGTATTCTTCGCCCTTCTCCTCCTTGTCTCCCATCATTTCTTCCTTGTCAAGTTTGATGGTATCTCTTTTGACAAGAAAAGTCAAGGGAGTGCTCGCCGATGCAACTCCGTTAGAAAACGAAGGGGGCGAACATTTAGAGATGAGAGAACCTTCCATAGCAAAGTACTGAAGGCTTTTCTTACGGTAGAAATGTCTACTGTATTAGGTGACTCGCTCTCTTCTTCATCACTTGGATTAGGATTTTGATTGTTGGAAACAATAGGAATGATGGCGTAGTGCAGCACCTCTAGGACATGCCCTCTCTCGTTTATATGGAGATTTGAGTTACTAGGAAACTTGAAAGTGAAAAGGGATAATTCTTGGCAAACAAGCCTTAGTAGCTTGGAGAGCCTCTCCTCTGCCTTGACTCTAGAACCCATCTACAATTCCATAAGCTTTTGCACTAGAAAGAGCGGCAGCTGATTTTCCAACATCATCAGATCTCTGAAAATAGTGTTGTGGGCAGTGCTGGTGCCACTAAGATGTAAGACTCGTCCTAGCTACTTGACTTCCTCATTAGACGTTTCATTGGCATGTCTAACATAAAACTGCAAACATTCAAGATGGAAGATGGTGTCCAGAGCCATGAGCAATGCCAAAGATTCTTCCTTATAGTCAATGAACTAGTGATAACAGCTCCGAATTTTCAAGTCGTGCTTCTTAAACTCCTCCACAACAATGGACTGAAACATGCCTCGTTTGTTGATTCTTTGCTCAATTCTATGAACAGCTGCTAGTTTGTAGCGCTCCATCTCATAGAGCTCAGATCTCCTATGGTGATAGGGACCGATGGAAACGGATTGAGGAATGTACGCTTCTGGCTTCAGTGCTAATAACTCTTTGGGAACATTAAACAGGGATGCACAGAACTTCGCCTCCTCTTCGTATTGTTGTAATATATCTAGACATTCATTCATTTGAATAACCCAACCATTTTCGTCAATCTTCGGTTTAACAACCTTACTGTTGGATTCCATGTTTAGAAATGCTGGGAAGTATATGAGAAGAGAGAAGAGAATCAATGGAAAATAGCATTTCTTTCACTAAGGACATGCGCTAAACCTAGCAAATACTTTGCTTTAATTTTTCTTCCACTTTACTTCACAAATTGAATGCGCAGTTAATTGCACATTTCTACTGCGCAAAGATTCACTACGCAATTTCACTTTCTACTGCGCTTCATACAAATTACTTTTTGCACACTCTTTTAACTTTACAAAGATTAACTGCGCGGTTAACTTTGTATGCCTATCTAACTGCACACAACCCAAACTTAACCAAACTTTATATTAAAAACACTTCTTCTTAAAACATAAGAACGAAACATATATTGAAGTTACTGCGCATTAAACTAGGGCATTCACCATCGTGAAATACTTTGGGAATCTTGATTTGATTTAGTGTGCGTAAATGTAAACAACATTTACATAGGTCAATATGAAATAGATGCGCATGCCCATAAAACTTGAGAACTTATATATTTACCACTATAAAATAGAGTAACTTTGCCGCAATACAGAGAGATGATATTTACTTCAAAATTTCACTTCTTACACAAAGCTTGGGCTCTTGAAACACTTCATGGGTTTTTCACTTCTTCTCTTCTTCATTCCTCTCACTCTTTCATCTCTAACCTAATCTTCTGTGAATGATTTGTATTTATAGAATTTCATTACACCAATTCAAGATGACTTCACTTGGAAGCTACAGGGTTGCATTAAACACATAAATAAAATCCTACCTAAGAAGTTTTGAGTCTGCAAAATACAAACGTGGATACTTAAATACTAACATGATGTGAGCCGGATTGATTGATAGCTTACTGACATACTGACATCTCAAACACTGCGCATTGACACAAACTGACTGACGAGATGACTGACAGAATCGGCGTAGATAAATATGCTATCAACTCATTAATTATGATATTTCCAACAGAGAAAAGTTAATACATGTACGAGACTGGTCCAGAGTGGCTGCGTAGTCTTTTATGGAGGATAAATACATTCAAGGGAAGTAGTAGTGGGTAAACACTTCCTATGGAGGTGAGGGCAGCAGGGATTGAAATTCGACAGGCAATTTGCTTGTCAAATACAATCAAACTACAGACCCGTTATCAATACGTCTAATAAGTTTGAGATAGCCGTCAAATTTGGGAGGTAGGATCAATTTCAAATTCCAAAGTTGGTGGCGGATAAGCACTCCCTTCTTACAACGTTTTCGCGTCAGCATATGAGTCATAGAGGGTATTCCAACAGTGTAACAGGTATCTAACGGTTAGCATTAGCATTACAAATGGTATACTTAATCGTTTGGTGTTGATGATGTAGGGTTGTTATCCTAATTAGTCTTTCAAGAAAGGTTGTCACTTGAAATCTTGCCCTTCCCGGCTTCTCTTTAGTGCGCTGACCAACTTGAATTATGCGTCAGATTTCATCCCTTTCTTGTCTGGTTTGAATCTTTGTAGGTTGTTCCAGTGACGCATTTGATATTATATCCAAGATAGAATTTCTGGAGGCCATTCAAAGGACAAGGTCGTGAATGGAAGGTTCACGTCGACTTACCTAGTGTTGTCAGAAGTGGAAGAAATTGCCCCCTTAGGATAAAAAACAACCAAAACGCCTTGTTTTTTCGACAATTTTAGGATATAAACCAGTAAAAATTATTGCTAGAAATTGCTATTATGATATTATGACATTTTTGTAGTTTCAAGAATTAAAATTACAGGTTTTAGATTAATTACCGAATTTTAAAACTACCAAGATCTTTAAAATTACAATTTAATTACTTCAAATTATAATTTTGACAAGAATTTCTCTACGTTTTAATTATTCGTTATACAACTCCGAAATTGCCGGCCTTTGATTCTATCCATCCAATGGGAATGTAGAAAAGTCAACTTACATTTGTTGCATGCCTATTGGATGAGCAGAATCAGTAATCGGAATAAGGTCAACTGAAAAGTTGTTTCGGCTAAACGTGAAAAATATAGGACTCTCCCAGGTGAAGCTGTCCGATTGCAAACAGGGGACAATGGCCAATAAAACCTTTAGGGTCACCTAGTTGATGTTCATTCTTCGAGGGAGGGCTAAGCAATAATTTAATAATTTATTTTAGTATGAGCCTTGTTGACCTTTAGGTTAGAATTGCGCTCTATTTATAAGAGCGGTCATGTGAGACCAACAACCCTTCTATATGTTTTTAGCCACAAAACATCCACGCTCTATCAAAACTTTAATGGTCAAAAGTCATGTCACTAAAATGGATATGATGTGTTAACAATTAATAAATAAATATCAAAACCTTAATGGTCAAAAGTTATGTCACTAAAATTGAGATGATGTGTTAACAATTAATAAATAAATATTTGGATTTGTTTTATAAATTGAAGTGCTACAATCATCTAAGTGTAAACATCAATCCAACTATTTATAAAAAATAAAAATTCCATCACATTTAACAAATATATATTTGGATTTGTTTTATAAATTGAAGTGCTACAATCATCTAAGTGTAAACATCAATCCAACTATTTATAAAAAATAAAAATTCCGTATCACATTTTCTTCTAAATTTTTTATTTATTTCCATTTTGTAATCATCTAAGTGTAAACATCAATCCAACTATTTATAAAAGATAAAATTCCATATCACATTTTCTTCTAAGTCTTTTAGCTATTTCCATTTTGTAGTGTTACATCTTTTCCACAAGCTACATATCTCATGGATCCACACTATAAACATAAGAGAAAATTATGGTTTCATAGACTTTTAACCTATTAATTTTATGGGTTAGTATTTTTGTTCCACATTAAAATTAAGATTGATTGTTTCATCTCCATAACCATATTTAAAAAATGATCTTTTATAAAGAAATGCATGATCTCTTCAAAAAATACATATTTTTGTTTTTAAATTTTCATGAATTTTCTTTTATTTTAATGAATTTTTTTTTTTAATTTGTATGTATTGTGATATTAATTTCATTTTTTCTATAATTTTTAATAACTTTTAAACAAATTATTTTATGAAATATATATATATATATATATATATGATGATGATGATAATAATTATTCTTGATTAACTTCTCTTAATACTTGATGATGATGATATTGATTAACGTTTACTTAGGTCAAGTTTGGTTTATTGGACCATAAGAAGGTTATTACTTGGTTTTCTTTAAACTTTTGTTCATATGCTCAAAAAGCTTACAAAGAAGCTTTCCAAGATCGCTATAGTTTTGGCAAGTCGAGATGTTAGAAAGGTTTGTATTGTAGCAAATACTATGAAACTCATATCTAATATGGGTGTAAGCATGACACTCTAAGAGAAAGTGATTTTCATCCTCAACGCTCACATACTCACAAAGATGGCAAACCCTTTCCTCCCACGGATTTTTGGGAACAGACCAACGCTGTGTTTCGCTATGGATCTCATGAGAGTTCGTTCTAATCTTGGCTATATTCATTTTCTTCTTTGAAGTAGTTACTATCGAGAGATAATTATGATCTTCCAAATTAGGGAACTAATGAACTCCTTATAGTATCTTAGTTTTCTCTTAATCACTAAATTTTATATTTTTGACATTATCGATATTCTACAAAGTGTCATTTTCATCAATGCCCCAATGGACTAACCAAGCCATCATATCTTTACACCAACTCTGCTTGAGGCATAATTGGTTTTGACTTGAATTTAAAGCAATTTTAGGAAGTCGCTCATTTTCCATGTTATTTATCTTGTGCTTATACATTAGGTACCTAGTCATAGCCATGCTCTCGATGGGGGAAAGACCCACTTCTAAGAGGAGAATATGATAAGGTGTGTTGCTTTTAATTTTTAGGTTATAAGTTATAAACCGCTTATGGATTTGCTGAATCTTTCTCCATGATTCTCTAGAAATGTTGCACCCCCATACTTCACAACTATATAAGATAACGGGGATGACAAGAGTTTCAAAGAAGAGCATTTTTTTATCCCACATGACTATGTTCAGTAATTTACAATTATTTTCAATACCAAAATAAGCTTTCCATTCTCCATTAATCATTTTCTCAATGTTATGGTTCCAATTGATCTCAATGCTATGGTTCCAATTTCAGAGCTTGTGATGAATAGCAATTCCAAGATACTTGTAAGAAGTCACTTCCTCCAATTTACTGTTATCATCAATAAAATTTGCATAGGTGTTGTTCTTAGATTTTATAATCATAACTTTTGTCTTGTCGGTGCTAACAATCATACCCGTGTTAGAGCAGAAATATTTGAGAATTATTAATTGTTTATTGAGATCAAAGGGGCACCTTTCCATAAGAACAATATCATCGGCAAAGTGACTAGGAGGATGATAACTATCCCAGCTAAGATCGTGCCGACACAACTTGCTTCTTATAAACACCTTTCTAGTTTATCGGTGTAAATGCCAAAAAAGGTAAAGGAGAGGGGACAACCTTGCTTAACTCCAATATTACAGTTTATATCCGCTGACCAGCCCTCGTTATTCTTAAACTTGGCAATGACCTTTTCAAATAACCTTATCGTGATAGCTCTCAATTTGAAAGGAATATTAAACTCCTCTAGCCTATTCCATAGGTTATTTCTAGGCACTGTATCAAAAGTTTTCCTAAAGTCCATAAAGCAATAAAAAATATTTGCTTGGCCTTTACCCCTCTTATCTTCCATCTCTAGCCATTAGTTGATCTTCTTTTCTAAAATAATTTATCTTATAACTTGATTAGGAGAGCGCTAATCATATTGGTCCGATAATTATATATGTAAATATTTTCATTACAAGTCAAAATTAATTATTTCATATCCACAACCACATTTAAAATATGATTTTTTAAAAGAAATACATGTGTTTAGATGCACACCAATTTTCTTTTATCTTATTGAAAAAGCTTTTGTTTTTATTTGATTTGTATTGTGATATTAATTTCATTCTTACCATCGTTATCTTAATAATTTTCATCAAATTATTTGATGAAAAATAATTTCTATTTTATTTTATTTTATTTTATATATATATAAAAGTGTAGTGTACCTTTTATTTGAATTTACTTCTGCAATTGATTTGTGATATCCGTATCATTCATCCTGTCGTTCTCGTAGTAGCTTTCAAACAAATCATTTCAAGGGAAATAGTTTCTATTAGGCATGTTTCACGGAAGTTTTCGTCGCCTCTCTGTTTCAATGACCTGAATTGCACGGAGATTTCATAAGCGAGAAGGGATGTATTCCTGGAAAGTAAAGTGTTTTGAAGAAGTTTTGTGATAAGCTCTAAATTGATACTTTCTCGGTTGAAAGTGTTGCATATCTACAGAGCTCCGAACAAGATTTTCCATAAATGCATAAAGCTCATTGGTTCACTGCACATCTGGGAGCTGGCAGCACATAGAAGGACAACGACTCATGGCCGCCAAATCCTGCGCTGACGCACTGGTGGACATTGCTCATAATACAAATACATGTGTTTCCAGTTGCTTTGAGAAGAAGAAGTAGCGTACAAATTAGAAACAAAGGAATTTTAAGTGTCATCTCGTTCTAATCGTTGCAGTTTATGATAGGTGTCATCTATTCTCGTTTCATTCGTTGTGGGTTTGTCGAACACGTTTCCTATCCGGAGCAGTGATGAGCGGGTTGTTTTCAGTAGATCTGACAAAATGAAAGATTGTTGTGAGTAAAAAGGTTAAATATTTATAGGCTATTTCTGGGATAGAGGTTTTTTCTGGGATAAAGTGTCTTGGGATAAAGCGTCTTTGGATGTCTTGGTTCTTGTTGAATTATAAATTTTTGGTATATCTGATTTGTGGATTGTTGGATATACCCTTCAAAAACTGCTGTTTTCATAGTTAAAAAAAATAGTTTAAATATTCATAAAATAGAGATACTAATTTATGCACCTGAGAATAACAATATGGTATATTGTCACAGCGAATATCCCGCTTGCTTCTCTGTCAAGTAAACCCTATCTATCTTCCACCTTACGGGCCTACAGGAGAGAGGATTCGTGATAAGGTTATCGGTCTACCTCGTAACAAAACTTGGATTAGTGAGAACTTACGAGTTAGGCCGATAGCAAGAAGGGCAATTTGGATGGGTACGGAAACGCACATGTGTTTCTAAGTCGTTTTCAGTAAAGTTGGCAACTTCCGTACGCCAAGCGGCACAGAAACGATGATCCATGATTTTGCATTACCAATTTGAATGCTACAAAGTGGAATTGTTTCAACTTTCGATTTCCAGTGCTAATGTTGAGCAGTCAGACCGTGTAGTGTACGTATTTGATCTGTGTGGCTTTCAATGTCGTGATTGTTGGCACATAGGTTTGAGATTGCCTTAAAATAAGCAACATAATTTCAAGAACGCCAGCTTTCGATTGCAAACGAGATGACTAGCTGTTCAAAATCATTGTGATTAACACCTCTCCTCAAAGTATTTTTATTTGACTTTTAAAACTTAGTTTATAATTAAAATATATTATAATGAAATGTATATCTAGATGCATGATTAATTTTCTTTTACGACTGTGTAAGATGAGAACGTCCAAACCTAAAAACAATAAAGATTAATTAAATATATGGAAAAGTACAAAGATCATATATTAACATAATTTATATCAAAGAGAAGGAAGTAAAACTGATCATACTTGTCCTTCAGTGAGATGACAATATCCTTCACTTTCTTTGTTACTCCTGTTAGATCCTCGATTAGTTGCACAGATATACCACCCTGAACTTGTTCTTCGACTAGCTTGGCTGTCACCTTTATCTAGTCATGTTATTTTTGAATAATGTCAAATACTAGAGCCGCTTCATTATGGAGATACTCTTCCTACTAGCTTTACCTATGTTGGTCTTCTCTTAACTTATTAATTTTGGCTTGTAGCTACTTATTCTCAACTACCTTCGTCATTCATTCTTTTGGTGGTAGTGTCATGATGGCATCCTTTAGCTTCCAAGCTCTAGACTACACACTTTCCAACTTATCATTAATGTCATGTAGACCCTCATCATTCATTAATGATATCCAATCCTACGAACTTTTATCAAAGAGCTTTGCACATTCTTCCTCTAAGGCCTTAATGCCTTCAACCAAAGCTTTAACTTCCTTAGCTTGTTGATCCCGTACTTCTTTGGGATTCCTTGACACAACTTGTGCTTCCAAATTTGTGATTCTTGTTCTAAAACCTTCAGTGACTTCCCCCAAGCTAGACAACTTGCTCTCCAATGGCGTTGTTTATGCCATATCTACTTCATGAACTTTGCTACATAATACCTCAATAGATTTCTACAGGCTATCCTATCCTTTTGCTTGGATACAACATCCCTTTCCTTTTGAAGTCCCCTACATTTGTCAATCAATTGATCCCATTCCATATTTTTCTTCATCATCTGACTGTAACTGTATTCTTCCATCCCCTTGATCTCATTAGAAATTCTTTAATGCAGAGTATGTAAAGTATGCATAGGAATATCCGCTAAATGCATATCAATACAACTCAAACCTTCGACACTCACCTATGCCTCTTGCTTCAGGAATCTCAATGCCTTTAGTGGTATAGATACAATTCGGGGTTGCACAGTCGAATGTAGCTGCGACCTTGAACTCTCTCATCCTTGAGACCCTACCTCATTTTCATCTGGTGCATTCTTTGGGTTGAAATTTAACGGTATTCCTTCCAACATTTCTTGCATCATATTGATTTGAGTTAGAATTCCCCTATATAGCTTTAAGTGGGCATCTACACTTTTTTGCAAGATAACTTCTATTGTATCCTTGAATCTATTTGTTATCATCTCCAGATCATCCTCTATCAGTGCCAAAACTGTAGACTCCTTATAAGCCTTCCTCTTTGTTTTCCTTCCTATTGGTGCTTTTGAGACCTTTCTTTTTCCTTTTCCTGAAGGGCCAGGATGTGCCACATCGGAATCTCAATATTTATCTTGTGATTGTGGTAGGCCTTATTCTGCTCCATTTGTGCCTCTAGCTCCCCTTGTTGTAGTGGAAAGACCTTTTCCTTGTTATGTTTGACCTTTCTTTCCTCCTCCATTCCATTGATTATTCACTCCTTCAGTTTGCAACATGACTGGAGATAATTCTTCCTAAGGAACGGGAATACTCCAATCCTCGAGCCATTCATTAATGATTTCACCAATGTCTCTCTCTATTAGCTTGAAGTGGGTGGGTAACCACTCCTAATTTGGATCCCTCTGAGCTTCAATGTACATGTGTTGTGGTGTGGCCTTAAACCGAATGATATGATTAAAAAGAACAACCACTCAAGGTTCGGTCTGAGGAACCTTCTTGATACTATAGTGAATGGATTCCTTATACATGTACATGATTATATTCTAGAATCCCTCTGCATATATGGATTATCACTAACCCACAATGATGAAAACCACATGGCCACAAGACAGCTAGGCAGTACTACTGGAAACTAGGAGTCTATGGGATCCTCCCAAGCAGCCAAAGAAATTAATAGAAACATCTAGGAATAATGAAAGTGATTACATGCTTCTTGTGCATCTCAATAATTGCTCAAAAAATCATTAAGTAGGAATGTGGCCCAATTCATTTGAACACCTTTGGAACAATGATCTGCCAGCACAATGATTAATGTCAAAACTTGGTTCGGCCTACACTTCCACAACAACTTACTGACCATAATTTTGGTCACGAGTCTAACAGACTCAATTTTAGGAATTGGCCTAAACACCTTGTTTCTTCCCTCAACCATAGTCAAGGATTCCAAACCCATAACTATTGTGAAAAACATGCTAATAGTGCTCACAATCCACTTCAAGGATTAATATTCTATATACATAACCATGTGAAGAGTCATTATCCATATCCCTTGAGATTTCAAAGCTTCATTTGCATCCCATGACCCTTTCTTCCCCACTCCCAAATTATGGTCAAAACTTGAGGAACCATTCCTAGTGAACAATTCCTCTTAATGGGTCACATATCTTACCCATAGGTCATAGATCCCATATAGAGGACAATCATTGTAGTTTGTGGCTTTGTTCATGGTACTTTAGGTCCATAATCTTTAGTATAGCCTTAGGAAATGGTTTTCCTTCCTTAAGAGTGGAAAAGGCCTTGGGATGTATTCCTAGTATGCAAAGCCTACTAATGGAACTCCTCATCTAAATCAAATGACAAAGATCATGTACAAAGGTCTTATTTGGTTGTTCAAAAACTAATACATAATCCTTGACTGCAGGAGGATTCTAACAACACATTAACAACTTATGTTCCTTAGCTAACAATGGCTGAGACCCAAATCCCATAAATGGTGCATAAAACCTCCTACTACACTAAATTCCCACCCATACATTGTGGACTTGCTACCGCACTACATGCCCCACCCAAGAAGAGGATGATACCCCTTCACTGTCATATAGTCCCCTCGAGCATATATCCTACCAGTTCTCTTTGGGATGTGCTTACAAGTGGGTCGTCCCAAAAATTGTCCAAAGTTTCCTAAGTCACCACTATGTCGTGCTCATTGTTCAAGGATATAACCTATGTTGACCATTTTGCAATTGCCTTGATTTCACATGTTATCCATTCCCTAGTGTCAGTATGTTTCATCATCTACTTGGCGGTCCTTCTTCAAAAGTTTGTCCCAATTTTGTTCCTAATCAAATCAATCCTTGATTTATCCTAGTGTTGGATTATGGAGGATGCATTAATGCCTCCCTTCCAATGGACCTCTTCCCATCAACTTCATCTCTTATTGCTCTAGGGTTGAGGTCTATATTTTTGGTAGTACCTTGGGGATTGCAGTCACGAGTGGCAATTTACCTCGCTATCGAGTAGTAAGATTACATTAATGTCTCCTAATTGATGGATTCTTAAGGTGTTCGACCTCAAGAACATTTATTCACACCTGTTAGAATATACTAGGTACCTTGGGGCCCATTATCATTATCGGTGGCTTCCCTAGCATTTGTTAATAATATACAGATCAATGATCGGTAATCAAAGAGTTTCCTCCATGTTTCACTTAAAATAATTTATTTTCATGGTTAGGATTCATACCTTTTGGCAGTTTGGATGGAAAAACTTGGGCCAATAGTAGCATCCTCACATATTGTTATTGTCTAAGTTATGCAATATTGTACTGCACTTTATATTGGAACCATTGGGAGAAACATTACTCAGTTGTTATGTTGTGCTCAAGATTATTGATGAGACATAGATCCACTTTGTTTATTCGTGGCTATGATCTCTAGTTTGACATAGACCCACTTTGTATATTTTGTGGCTATGATCAGGTTTTGGGCATGGATCCACTTTGTATTTATTGTGGCAATGAAAGTTATATCAGATACATACATATGTTCAATCTGCACTGTCTCTTTCTAGCGGCCATACTAAGCATTGGATATTTTTATCCCATTGATAAGTTTGTCTAAAACCTTTCCCTATTTAAAGTACTTCATTGAGACTAATACTTTTGGACTTTCTAGTTTCATCGACTCCCCATCCCAACCAATAATTGTTATAATTTTTTTTAGACATCATGTTCCCTTCTGAACTCATATATTAGGGGGCATATTTTATAGTCCAAATTGGCACGTCTCCGTCCATAACGAAAGTCTCATGATGCCACTTTAAATGTTAACTGTCGCTCACACAAAAGGACATTATGAATGGAAGAGCCTTGATTTGGTATATGATGTTATGACATTTATCACTCAGTGATTCCCTACAATTTATAAGATTTGTAACCAATTTTAAGAAAAAATCGCTCCTAACGATTTGTCAACC
Source organism: Larix kaempferi (assembly GCA_027924585.1). Lineage (NCBI taxonomy): Eukaryota > Viridiplantae > Streptophyta > Pinopsida > Pinales > Pinaceae > Larix > Larix kaempferi. The sequence continues at coordinate 2,582,143 of BSBM01000764.1, read as the reverse complement.
AACTATTTAATCCCTCTTTGCCTTCACATTGCTAGTGCTTTTTCCAAAATGTGAAAATCACTAGTTTCCTTTGGTTTGCAAGGGATTAAATCACTCCTTGCTTTTGGTTTGTAAGGGATTTAATCGATCCTTTCCTTCATTTTTCCACAAAAAATTAATAAATTTTCGAAATTGGGGCAGTTTGGGTGGTTTAGTAGCTACCCCCTCAGTTACAACTACTTTCTACCAAAGGATAACTATCTCCAATTACTATATAAACAAGGGAGATGAGCCATAAAGGGGGATTTTTTCCTAAGTATTGTTATGCTAGAGGAATGACCTTTCTATATCCCTTTGCAATCCATGTTTTGAAACTCCTACCTTAGTTAGTTTCAAACCCTGATACATTGGAACTTTGCTTGGGATTATTGGAGAAGAGAAGTAGGAGACCCAAATTCAAGGTTTCATGAGGTGTTGAATCATAGAAGAGGTATTATTGTACTTGTCTCTATTGTTTCAATAGAGATTTGAAATATTTCCCTTCCCAAATTTTGAGTTAATTTCATGGTTGATGTAGGAGGTAGCATTTTTTTTATTGAAAGTTGATCTATTAGATTCATGTTCTTGTTCTCCTTTAAATTCTTTATGATTTTCAAAAGATTTTTAGGAAGTTTGTTTTTGTTGGTTTTGCAAGCTAAAGCTTGGGCATGTAGGATCATATTCAAAGCAGACTAAGGAGCAAAGAAAGCTAGGATCAAACTTCGTAAACAACGTACATCATTCTCTAACTTTCAAACCCTTTCTATGGTTTTGCTTGAATATTGAGTCTTATTTGCTTACTAGGAAACCCTAGATGTCTATCTTTGAAAACCTCGTATGTTGGTGACCTCACCCCCATCATAGGATTGTTTTTCGCACAACATAATTGACGACTCCACTAGGGAGAATTCATTTGTTTTGGGGTTCCTATGTCAATTTTTCTAGTTTATTTGGTTGTTTGGAGTCTTATATAATTTACAATTTGAGATTGGTATAAGACGTTCATAGACTCCTCGTTATTCAACTTTTATGAGTTGGACTTGCATTTTATAAGACTTTCAATACAAAATTGCTCCTACTGTTCATGATAGTGGCGTTTCTGGTTCAAAATCACTCCTAAAGATTTGCACATTGGATATTTAATATTTCGATGCCTTTGATTTTCCAACGTTTTTGTCCTATAGGATGTGTTTTTCACTCTATTCCTTGTCTGTGAGGTTTTTTGTGGATTTTTGGAAGGTCTTTGTTTTTCCTAGGCCTTGTTAGAACCTCTTAGAAGTGTTGTGTCTACTTTGATATTGACGTTGGCTTGGGTTTTTTTATTCTTTTTTTCACTGTTTGTTCGAAAATATTTGAATGTCTCTAACTATTAAGGTCCTATAGTGACTTATCAAAACTTGTCTAACTACTCTCTTTGATCATTTTCAGTTGGTCCTTTTCATTTTCTTGGGAATTAGGTCTTTTTGAGTGGTGTATGTGGTTGCCATCCCTTTCACTATTTGATTTGGCTTGTTTTTGGAGTTGTGGACTGATTAGAGTCTTGTATTGACCTTTAAAAGGTTGTGATTAATATCTATGTTTAGTTTCATTATGTACTTTGGATTATGAGTGAAAGTGTTTGAAGAGGAGAAAAACATTATTGTTTTAGGCTTTCACTTTTTCACTTTTTTTTTAAATTTATACTTTTGATTGTCCTGTTGGGTGAAAGCTCAGGGTTGTCCTCTTGTTATTATACCCTGATTGCACTGGTTGGGTGCAAGAATCAGGCTTGACCAAACCTTGAATCCTACTAGGTATGCTTGCTAGTTGGAGTCTAAAGGTCATTTCATATAATTTTCCATACTTTGCATGCTTGGATGACAAAAAGATCTCGTGTTTGTAGCTTCCTTTTCTTGTGTTTGATAGGGGTGTACATTTTTTTTTGCATTTATTCTCTTGTGTAGTTGTTTGTAGTGAGGTTTTGGGTCTCATTTGAAAAAAAAACCCAGTTAGATCATTTCATAAAACTGAGTTTGTTTTTACATTGCAAGCATCTAGTAGATTAGCATTTTGCATTTGAAAAATGAAAACAAAAATTGCATCTTTTGCTTTGTTGTGTATACCAATTTTACATTCAAGTACATAGTAGCAATTTTTGCATACAAAACTAATTTTTTTTTTTTGCATTTGGTCTCTAAGGTTTATGTGCATGTGAAATTCAAATGTTCATTCACATCTTAGGATTGAAGTGAAACTGATTTATCAACTGAAAATTACATTTGCATTCAAATTTGAACTTGTGTATGTTTTTAAGATTGAAATCGCATTTGTATTTCAAAAAGTTGTTTTCACACTCAAATCTTAGGTCAAATTTACATTTAGCATAGGAAACTTAGTTTTTATTTGAATAAAAATATATCAAAAAGTTCCATTGTACATTTTGGAAACTTGCATTTGCATTTGAGAGTGCATCTTACACTTAGAGCTTGCATTGTGCATTGAAAATAAAAGGTTCATTGTAGAGGGTAGAAGGTGCTCCACTTTTTAGTTAAAGAGGGGTGAAATTGTTCATGAGGGTGCATTGTACTTCTTTTTAAGTGCAAAAAAGTTATTCTTTTGAATGTTCTAAAAATTGTATTTTTAACAAGGAAAAAGTAATCAGAATAGGCTACTAGGTTTTCTTTTAGCAAGAAACCCACCTAACAATCTAGGGTAGGATTTTGGCGATAGGATTTGAGACTTAACTTCCCCAAAATCACTCAAAACTGGGAAACTAGGAATACACTAAAGAGTGTTAAATCCATTAGTAACACAAAGTATGTGTCGGGAAGCACCAATAACACTGGCATCAAAAGGTAGGAAAACCGTTTTCAAGTGGATAAAATATCGATGTTGGTTGATTGAGGGGGTTATGTGAGTCTGGGAACTAATCAATTGTGGAAATTCCTCAAGGTGACACCACTACTCATTGATATTTTTAGTTCTAGTAATTGTTATACAAGGATTATGCTCCCTGCCCATTCACAGAAGCTCCATTGAACAACCATTTTGCTTGACTACCGAGTGTGAAGTGGTGACCATAGTTGTTGTTCCTAGGTACCTCCTAGGTCACTACAAGGGGATATCTTGTGGCACTTGAGACAAATGTAAAAATTTCTTCCCAACTCCTTATGGAGGGTATTTTCCAAAGCCAAGTACTTGTTCCCTTGGTGAGTGGTTCCGGGGAGTAGGGTAATTGTATCTCGATATTCACTGGTTGGAATTGGGACCTAATCATCTTGGACAAACTTTGGAAGACCCCATATATAGGTCTTCATTGAATTGTGCTTGCATCCAAATAATTTTTCAATGTGAGAGTTGTTTTCCTTTTTGAGATATGTCAGGAATTTTTTTTTATGTGTTGTTTGTATTTTTTTTTGTAGATTTTCTTCTTAGTGACGTCTATGATCCACCGTGGTCGATCAACCTTTGTATAGGTCTAGAAGAATTCAAGGATACTCTCCTGAAAAAATGAAAGTCCTTGCACCTATGCGAATACTAGATTATGATAATCCACCCCTCAGGGGGTAGACGAGAAAAACTAGGAACACCAAACACAACAACCAACAGAAGAAAACACCCCTAGTTCTAGGTCAAGTGAGTTTGAGAGTTCTTCTAAGGAAGGCCATTTTAGGGATACCAAGGAGTAACTGCACAACTCTCCTAGATTTAATTCTCCTCATCCTAAAAATAATTTAGGTCCAATTCCAATTGAGGACCTCTTATATATGTATGGACTTTTGAAGCTTCCACAAAGTCCTAGTTTTTCCCAAGTAGTTGGTATCAACGTTCCTAATCCATTGTCTAGGTGGTTTAACGTGGAAAGCGTAGAAAAAGTGTTTAGTTCAGGGGAGAAAACTACTTCATTTAGTGCTAGTCCTGAAGGAAGAATTAATTTTAACAAAGAATACACAGAAGGATCAAGATGGTCCCCATCATCCTTAATGATACTTACTAGTACTAGTTCGTCAACTCAATTGAGTTTGAACCCTTTCTCTTTTGGATTTCCTTTTTGAGGGTTTTAAACTATACCTATTACTATTCCCCATAGTTTAACTTTGACCACTACTTCAGGTAATGGCTAGTCTTCTCCTTTCTATAATTTCCCCCACCCTTCAGTGGACAAATGACCATGCCTAACCCACCCTTCATTGGAGTTTTTTATAACTCCACCCCACCCTAATTAATATTACCTTTCCAATATTTTTGAGATATGAGTTCTAGTAACCCCTTTGGACTAAATATACTGCAAGGTAAGTCATTTACACTAGGGAGAACTAGTGCTAGATTTCCATGGGGGAAGAATGCTACTCAAGGAAATATCGCCTTTTCTAGGATGGGAGGTTCCAATATGGTTAACCCCGTTATGACAAGTAGCTTACAAGTTATCCAACCATTAGGAGGAATGTGAGGGGATTTTGGAACAACCTTTCCTCCTTTCCAAAACCAGTATGGTTAGAACTTTGGTCAGTCTAATCCACTTTTCACTAATCCTGTAAACCCATTTATTCCAAGACAACCATACGTAATTCCACGAGGGATTGTGAAACCACTGGCATGGTGATGTATCCTTCATTAATGGGAAATTTTAACATTCTCCCACCCGATTTTCATGTTAATGTATATCTTGTACGCAACAACTTCTACATATAAGGTTTCTCAATTTAGGACTTCTTACTTTAACGACATTTGGAAATTTCTAGCCTCCGAAGTTATGTAGTCAGATCAATCATGCCATATATACCTTGTGTCCAATTGATACTCAGAATAATCCTATTTGTTCACGCTTACCTCCTTGGAAGTTGGTCCTGGAAGTTGATCAGGTTATTCATCCGATAGGGGTATTAGAGCCTTCTCTCCACCCCATTGATCCAACTGAATGTTTGGACATGTGTTCTATCTGGGATGATATACTTCTTTCTGATGAAGTTTTCCTAGAGTCTATGATACAATTTGACATTCCCTTGGATATTGATGTTCTTTCTAAATATCATCTTTCTGGATTGGACTCAGTTGCAATAAAATTCAGTACTGATTTTCCTTTTGAGCATGCATTTATTGCTTATAGATCATCAGACATTGACAGTTTTGAGTCTTTGGATTCTTCCATTATGCTGCAAGTCAATGTTTATGATGAGTTTGGTTTTGATATTATAATTGTTTACTCCCGTGATGATGAGTATGTAACTGCAGTCTCTATTATTTATTTCAACTTTGATCTTCCTTGTGCATCAAATTTTGTTGTTTCTATGACCTCAAGCCTTGGCATTCTGAAGTATTCATTGGTAAAATATGCCTTGGTGATGAATATTGTTGAAGATTCTAACGTTGGAAGTATTTCTATGAAACTGACCTATATCATATTTTTTTTTAGAATTTTTGGATATGATTTTGGTACTTTTATTTCTTGGAGATGGGACTTTTATCTAGATTTATGATTGCGTCAAAATCATTTTCTCATATTGCTCGTTTTTCTTATGTATATTTGGAAACTGGATTATAGGTTTAGGCCTCCTCTCTGTTATGATGCATTTGAACTTTTTTCCACTTGAATTCACCATAGGTTCGAACCTATTGTATATTGTTTCTATATCCATCTCTATATGCATTGTGCACTAATATGGTAGTAGATCCTATGTAACATGGGTCACCGTCGTCAACACCCTTTTTCTATTTTGGTTCCCATTTAGAGTTTTTCTCATAGGATCGGTATCCTTTTTAGTTTTACCATGAATTTGAACAGAAGTCTCATGTATTTCTTTCTAATTATTTTCTGGCCATTCCTTATTTGGAACCCATTTTTTTGTTTAAGTTGCATATCCATTTGCATATATCTCACTTGCGCTTATGAGAATGAAGTCAGCTTTCACACTTTTACCTTGTTATATAATCCCTCATCTATTATCTTATTTTTGCTAAGCCTTGTATCATTTTTCCTTTACAACTTGAAACCTTTTACCTAGAGGAGATATACCCTGAGTGTCCTTGCCTTGCTCATGTTCCTTGCATTATGCATAGGTTTCTTCCATGCACTTGGAACTAGTTTTGCTTGTTCTTAAAAATCGCTTCCTCCCAAGTTACGAGAATTCTTCCATCCTTCCTTTGAGCGTATTAAAAATAGGAGGAGGCCTCGAGTCTTCTTTAAGATCTTTTCTGACTCTTTAAATATGAAAATATTTTCGAGCAAGATTTTTTTCTTTCACGATTGTTAAAAGATTTGAAAAAATGTCTATCCAATATAAGTTTAACCCTTTTTTGGTCTAAATGGTCTAGTTACGAAAAATAAATACTCTAGTCAACCTTGGATAGAAGAGTTCTCCCTTGTATTGTTTTATTCCTTTTCGAGTGTAGGAGACTAAATTTATGAAAAAAGAACAATTATGGAATCTTCTTGAAGTTTTCTAGACTCTCTAAAATTGAAAACACCAGTGAGCATTTACCAAACTAGGCTTGATAAAAATATACCGGATGGTTTATGAAGTTTTCTTTAAGTTTTTTAAAATCCTTAAAATTGAAAATACTGGCGAGCATTAACTGATCTAGGATTCATAAAAGTCCATGGATTGGTAATATATCGAGCATTCTTCTATATTTTCTTCAATATCATTAGAAAGGAAGAGGGTTTCGAGTTTAATTTTTCAGACTTGTTAAATTGCTACAAAAAATATCTTATTGAGCATAATTCTATCAGTTTTTCAAGATTGTTACAAAATGAATAAGGTGCATAAAAAGAGAAAAGCAAAGGGAAAGATCTCAATGTCTCTTGATATAATGATTGCAAATCAAAATTTTCCTTGAGCAAAGCACCAATTTTGAGTCTCTAAACAAGTTGGGTTCTAGTTTTTGGCCTTAGGATAAAACCTCATCTCAGATTTATTACTCCTCTGATTGGTTACTCTTTAAATCATAAGAAGAATCTTTCAATCTCTTATACATTTTGGATTTGTATCATTGGTCCCTCTTTGTGTCCAAATATTCCCAAGTCACTACTTTGTCGTGCTCACTATTTAAGGATATAACCAATGTCAACCATTCTATAGTTTCCTTGAATTCATGCGTCGTACATTCCCTAGTGTCAGTATGTTTCATCATCGACTCGACGGTCCTACTGCAAAAATCTATCCTAGTTTTGTTCCTAATTAAATCAGTCCTTAATTTATCCTCATGTTGAAATATGGAGGATTCTTTAATTCCTTCTTTCCAACAGATCTAATACCATTGAATTCATCTAATCTTGCTCTAGGAATGAGGTCTAGAGTTTAGGTAGTATCTTGGGGATTGCAATCATCAGTGCAATTTCTGTCACTATCAATTAGTGGGAATACATTAATTGATCCTAATTAATGGATTCTTGGGGTGTTTGACTTCAAGAACATCTATTCACACCTATTAGAATGTACTAGGTACATTGGGTCCCATTATCATTATTGGTGGGTTCCCTCATGTTTGTTAACGGTATACATCAATGACTGGTAATCAAATAGTTTCCTCCATGTTTGACTTCAACTCATTTATTCGCATGGTTAGGATTCGTATGTTTAGGAATTTTGGATGGAATACCTTGGGCCAATAGTATCATCCTCACATATTGCTATTCTCTGAGTTGCACAAGTATATACCACACTTTACACTGGTACTATTAGGAGAAACATTACTTAGCTATTATATTTTACTGTTTATGATTGATGAGACATAGATCCACTTTGTATATTTTGTGGCTATGATCAACTGTTGGGCATGGATCTAGTCTAAGGTTCAAAAGAATGTTGAATGTTAAAAACTAAAGCATTAGTGCATGAATCATATTTTTTTTTATCTTTGTTTCTTAATTACCTTTATTCCTAGCCCATTTTAGTAATCTCATACAAGTGAACCTCATCAGATGTTTTATATCCAAATGAATACATGAGGTTTTCCTTACCTAATTGTTGGTAGATATATGCATAGAGGGTGGTTTTTCAGTTATATTACAATCTTATACAAAACATTTTAGACCCAATTTCGTATCTGAAGTACTTGGAATCAAAATTGCAAGTTCCTTACGTAAAACATCATGGCTATAAACACATTTATTATCTTCAATGTCAATACATATATAGGATTTATGATGGTCACTATACCCTATAAAAATCAAATTATTTCATTTGGGATCTAACTTACTATACTTCTCATTACGAATCTGCACATAACCAACTAAACCAAAAACCTTGAGATAACTAATTTGAGTATTATTTCTAGAGAAATCCTCCATTGAAGTCATAGTGGGGACCAACTTTGTGGGATATTTATTTAGAAAATATATAGTAGTATTGATTCATTCAACCCAATATTTTTTGAAGTTTATTCTCCAACATGAACTTGGACATCTCCATAATAGTGTGATTCCTTCTCCCTATAAATCCATTTTTCTATGGAGTATATGGTGTGGTATATTGTCTCTATTTGATTTATTGACTACAAAAATTATTGAAATTATGAAAACAAATCCCACCATCATTATTGGTGCTAAAAATTTGATTCTCCTCTCTAATTTTTTCTCTATCATAGGTTTAAATTCTTGGAACTTGGAAAACACATCTTATTTTTCACTTCAAAAATAGACCCAAATTTTTCTTGAAAATTCATATACAAATAAAAAAAATGCATGTACTTAGAAAATTTTACTTTCATTGGTCCACATATGTCAACATCGATTAATTCAACAATCGATTGGGCTATCCAATCCTTGCTTCAATTAAAACGATTGTTTTGTTTCTTCCTCATAATACATGCACCACAAGAAATGTCTTGTTGTTTTAAAGTGTCTGGGAGACCATCCATCATTTTCCTAGTAGTAAAAGAAGAAATATAATCCAAATTGATATGGCCATAACTTTGATGACAAATTAACCATTTTTCCTATCTGCTACTAGACATTAAGGCATGTTTTTGAACTAAATTTGTACTCGCGAAGTGAAAATTTCCCTTCTCTTCAATACCCAAACCAAGTAATTTCTTACTATGTTTATGAATCGATTGGCACCCATTTTAAGTAAAAATCACGTCAAGATGGGGATTATTATCAATCATTTCAAAAAATGAAGGAATATTATAATCTAAGTCAGAGACAAAGAATACATGAAGGAAACACAACCTTTTATCTTGCATGTGGATTTGAATATTCCCTTTTACAACAATTCTATATTCTTCTTTGCCACCAAAAATCATGGAATCTAAGTCCATCTTGTCTTATTCAAAACCAAGACACCATCCTTTCTATTAGTTAAATGACCAAAGGCACTTGAATCAATATACCTTAATATTCATAGCCATAAAGACATGACATTTATATTTTTCATTATGTTCAGTTCCATTGGCTTATTTCTAGTCAATGCTTCCTGTTATTTTGACTAGGCTCTAGCTTGTGATTTTCATTCCAAATTTTATTTAGACAAAATCTTATTTGCGACCAAGTTCACCACAATAAAAACATTTAAAAATGTTTCCAATTTTTGAATTACCTTCATCATTGGTCTTGTTGGTTTCTTTCTTCCCACTTTTAATCTTTCTACCATTTCATTTTCCTTTAAATTTTGCTTTTAAGGATACCTTTGAAGCATCATGAATATTGTTATCTCTATATTTATCCCTCCACCTATCCTTATGAAAAATCTTATTGCTAAGTTTGTCAAACTTAAGCTCATTATTCAAAGTGATATTCAGTATCTCAATAAAATTTTCAAAATAAAATGGTAAACTCTTCAAAGTTGTGATGACAATATATCTCCCTTCCATATTATTGTAAATAGTATTTAGCTGATGTATAATAGCTTTACTATCATGTTTTTCCATCTTAATAGAATACAAAATATTTAAAAAAATGGCCCTACCTTTATCAAATATCTTATACAAATTCTGAATATTTTTCCTAATGGTGAATATATCATCGTCGTTTTCAACTACAGGAAGCATCACATCCATGACAAAGAGATTAATGAGAATTATAACCTCCCTATTCTTGGTATAATTTTTGGCTTGGGAATATTCTTCAATTTCATTATATAATTTATAGAGAAAAAAAAACTTGTCAAAACACCTATACTCAATTATTTTAAGCATTCATTTTTCCATGTTTTGAAATTATGATTTCTGGCTACCTTCAAACATAATATTTGATCAATTTCCCGTGATATTTAACTAAACATTCAACGAAAACAAGAAGAAGGAAAATTCGCCAAAAACTTGAAATCCTTACAATTCGCAAAAAAATAGAATTTGCACAACTGTTTAAAATGGGCATTCAATATGCACCCTACAACAATGCATTTAATGTTGGTTCTGATAGGATATGAACCATTGGATTTGATCCAAGAGTCAATCCAACGTTTCATAATCCTAAAAAAACAACATTAAATGCATTGTTGCAGGGTGCATATTAAATGTCGTTTGAAAAAACTGTACATTGATACAATGTCGTTACAGTATCATATAGTATAAGTCTCAAAAAAATTACTACAATTGTGTAAATCCATATGGAAACTGGTCATTTCCTTCAAATCCATACAACAAATGGTATCTCACTACAAATCCATATGACATCTAATGAAAAATCCATATGGTGACTAACTGTGGGTTGCAACAAATTTGTATGACAACTCTTTCAAAATTATGTATGCTAAATTTATTTTCTAATTGTAATTCTCTTCTAGTTCTAAAATATTTTAATTTTATACAACCTAGTTGCAACTTGTATAGCTTGGAATCATGCGTTCTATAAAAATTCAAATTCATATGGCGAATTTCTAAATAAAATTAAAATTCATATGGCCCTTTAACATACATGCAACTCTTGAAAAAATCTATATTTGTTGGTGCAATTACAACTTCCTTTTATTTTTGTTTTTAATGTATTAATAAACCATCACTAGACAAGCTAGTCCCCGGGGTTTTCATTTTCTTTTAGCCTAGATTTTTTAAAAACCAAGGTTTGATATCGTATCAAAAAATAAACTAGATAACGAGAGTGAGTGGTACAAAATAGAGGTGAGAAACACCAAATATTTGTTATGTTAGAAAGGAATAGGCCTTTTTACATTAATACGTGTGAACAGGGAAACAAATTACACTTAACTCATTTATTAATATAAAGCACAATTTAACATACTTTTATTTATTTTTTTCCAAAGAAAAAAACTACTATTGATATTCAAACCGAATCAAATAGTACAATGAGATCTCTTGATTCAACCAGATGAATCATATGAAAAACAACAAGAAAGTTCTGAAACTGCATGAAATATCAGAAACCACTACAGCTATCAACATAGCTCTGTCGGTGCTTAATGCACAATACATACAAAAATGTCAAAAATGAATACAGATATCAAAAAAGTCAGAAACATGTCGAGCACCAGATCAGTCATAAAAGTAAATGGAGCCACTATCCAGGATGCTGCTATCACACCATTCCTCCCAGATCAAATGACCCTCAATACCAGCTAGAGCATGCTTGGAAAGCTTGTCTGCCAGAGAATTATGCTCAAGATAAATATGCTCAAATTTGATACTCTGCTGCTTTGAGATTTCAAAATGTGTTCTAATAGCCCAATGTCTCAGATTCATAACATTGAGCTTGAAGTCACCCGCAGCCCATTTGATGGTGACCCGAGAATCACCATATACCTTGATATTAACCAACCCGAAGATATTATCAACCTTTAGAACACACCAGAGCGCCATTAATTCAGCCTTCATGTTTGATCCTTTACCACAATTGAGCTTGACAGTAAAATAATGAGATTCATTTAGATAAATAACTCCCCCAACTGCACATATACCTGCTTGTGATGCACCATCAAAGAAAAGAACATGCTGATCCACTTTGAGATTAAAAAAACTAACTCTATCTGTCTTCAACTTCTGTTTATCCACCTTGCAAGTATTGAACATTTTTAGGGCAATCAAGCTACATTGTAAATAATCAGGTGGAGAATTACGGAAGATAGCCCTATTTCTGGAAAACCAGATAGCCCATGGAATACAAACAACAATATAAATAAACTGCTTGCAGTGTCTATACCAATTTAAGAAACACTTATTAAAATCACCAACATCCCAGCACTGGGTGATTTTTAAATTAACTGACACCACATCCCAGATTTTGTGAGTAAAGGAGCAATGGACAAATATATGTTGTCTAGTTTCAGCTACATTTTTGCAAAGTACACAAAAGCTAGGACCAATCCAACCCCGTTTGCATAAATTTTCCCATGTCTTCAATTTGTCTTGCAATACTAACCAAATGAAACATTTCAGCTTTAAAGGAATTGTCCATTGCCAGATCCTCTTGTACCACCAATCTTGAGGGAAGATGTACTTTTCCTGAAGAATTCTAGTGTATGCAGATTGTGCCGAGACAATACCAGATGCAGGATTTCCACCCCAAACCAGTTTATCTACATCATTGTTCAATCTGACACCGACTGAGTTTAATTTCTTAATGTAGTCATCCCAGATGTGAGCTAGATAACCAGAAAGTCCAATCTCTCGTGCAGACAGCCACTTCAAAATGACCTCATTCCCAAGACTTTGATGATGAATTTTGTTTAAAGTGGATAATCCTAAAATCTGCAAATACTGAGGGATGATAGGAGGAATGCAATAATCATGCTCAAATCCAATAATGGGATCAATCCCAACATGAATCTGAGAACCAGAACCTACTTGCCATAAAAGATCATTTTTAATCCAGTGGAAGATTTTCATAAACCCCCTCCACATAGGAGAGAAATTCCAGCTCACCAATTTTGGATTTCTAATCCAACAGAAGACATCTGACTTTATGTATTTGTTGTGAATGAGTCTAGACCAGAGGGTTTTGCCGAAAATACCCCTCCAAAAACTTTTTAACCTGAGGGAAATATTGAAAGACTCCAAGTCTTTAATTCCCCAACCTCCAAATCTATATGGTCTAGAAAGTGTATCAACAGCAACCATAGGAATCTTTTCACAACTGGATGTCCCAGACCAAAGAAAATTGAAGAAGTACCTTTTAATGGTCTTGATGATGTAAGATGGTACTTCTAGCAAGGAAAACCAATACACAGGTATGCTAGAGAGAACAGACTTTACTAATATAAGCTTACCACCAATTGACAAGAGCCTATAAGACCACTGTGCTATGCGTGCCTCAACTTTTCTCAGGAGCCAGTACCAATCCTTAATTTGATAATTGTTCGGCTTAAGGATAAAACCAAGATATTTAAAACCTTGTTCAATGGGATAGCAATTATAAGGAAGGATTGATTGGATACCTCTAATCTTATCATCATTTAGAGAGTAATGATAAAAATTCGATTTGGCAGAACTGACTAGCATACCTGAGGCTCTGCAGAACGTCTGTATGATTTGTTTATACTTTGTCCACCCCTCCAAAGAGTCGACACCCCCCCACAAGAACATCATCTGCAAACAATATGTGAGAGATCACACAGTCCTTTGAAATTTTGATACCTTTAATCTGTCCACTCAATAAAGCATTATTAACCAGTCTGCTGAAGCCATCCATAATCAATATGAATAGAAGTGGAGATAGGGGACAACCCTGTCTTATCCCTCTGGAGCAGCTGAAAAACTCAGATAGACTACCATTTACAAGTACTGAGATATTCATGGAGGTAATACAGGCCATAATCCACTTAATAATCAAAGAGGGCACCCCAATCCTGATGAGGATCATTCTGAGAAATGACCAATTAACCTTGTCATATGCTTTCTCCAAGTCCATCTTGAGCAACAGGGATTTCTTCTTGTAAATCTTAATGCTGTGCATCAGCTCCTAGGAAATGCCAATCGCATCATGAATCTTCCTTCCCTCTAAAAACCAAATTGTTCAGCAGAGATGTGAACAGAAAGAGCAGAGTCTGTCAGCTATGATTTTAGAGATAAGCTTGTATAGAAGATTACAGAGAGCAATCGGACGAAATTCACCAAAAGATAATGGCTTATCTTTCTTCGGAATGAGGGTAACAAATGTGGAGTTTAGACCACCAGGGATGAATCCATTGATTCTGGAGAAATTCACTAATTCATGTAATTCATCACCCATAATCTCAAAAAAATGCAGATATAGCTCCACTGGCCACCCATCCGGCCCAGGGCTTTTATCTTTGGCAAAAATTTTCAATGTCTGTTCGATTTCTTCCAACGAGACCTCTCCTTGAATGTATTCAACTTCTTGCTCATTGAAGAAACGTGGATAAAGAGAAGCCACATTAATCTGATTAGACAAGCAACAATCTCCAGGATCAGAATAAATATTGCCAAAAAAAGAATAGGCTTCTGATTTAATACTATCAATTCCAGAATGTTGTACTCCATTGTCATCGAAAATTTCCCATATATATTTTGACCTTCGCCTAGCAGATGCAAAAGAGTGAAAAAACTTAGTGTTTTTATCACCATGTGAAATCCAGATGGCACGACTCTTAAGTCGCCATTCTTTTTCTTCCTGTAAAAGCAACTCTTCTTTTTTCAGTTCAAGTTGTTTCATAACTTCAAATGAGTCAAAGGATAGGGAATTGTTAACATTTGCAGCAGTAGAATCCTGAAGTTTCTTTTCTAACTGATGAAGTTCAAGATTATCTGCCTTCTTCTTATCCTTGATCCATTTACAAACAATCTCTTTTAAGCCCTTCAATTTATGACAGAAATTTGGCACCGGGTTTGTCTCAAAAACCTCACAGCTCAGCTAGAAAGCTCTAACCATATGACAAAAAGATTCATCACTGAGCCATGAATCATTGAATTTGAAGGGCGAAAATTGAGAATGATCAAATTCCTCCAATTGTAGGACAATGGGCCAATGGTCCGAGAAATTGAATTCGTGAACCCAAGACCTTTGTTTCTGAAAGAAGGTCAACAATTCCGATTTGACAGGGAGTCTATCAAGATGCTTGTGAACTCCTTCTCGACCAAATCTACCATTTGTCCAGGTGGGGGCCAATTTATGAGGTAGAACATCCACAAAATATGTATCCAAAAGAAGCTGTGAGAAGAACTCTCCCAAATCATCCATCCTAGTAGAGGATCCCCAAATCTCAGAAGCCTGGCAAGTGAAGTTTAAATCACCTGTAATAATTAAGTCATTTAAATTCATAATCCCAGAACCCTACAATGATGTCCAAAAAATCTGCCTCTCCCTATATGGCGCATAGCAATTGAGCATGGAAAGAGAATGCTAGCACCCACGAAAAAGCCCCTTTTATAATATGCCCCAAGGGGTAGAGAACACCTTAAAATCAAAAGCATTTGGATCCCAGGCTACAGCAAGTCCCCCCGATAGACCACAGGAACTAACAGCAGACACCTCCCAATTAGGAAGAATATTACAAAGTTTGTGGATAGCATATTTGTCTTCACACATGATTTCCTGAAGTAGCAAGATAGCAGGGCCAGTAGCTTTGAGCAGATTGGATAAGGCCTGTGCCCGAGTCACCTTACCCAATCCTCGAACATTCAATGATAACATAGACATCAAGGAACTCTCTTAATGGGGGACGATGCTCTAAGTCCCAGGGAATCAATCATCTCTTTCTTATCCACCTCCTCTAATCTCCGAGATAAAGGAGTGTACGAATCTGAGTTGTGTATGTCAATTTTTTTCTTTTTTCTCCTTCTTATGGTGACATTTTGGAAATTCAGGGTATGAATAGGATTAGCTAAAGACCCACAGCCTGGATTTCTGGTAAAGGAAGGTAAAGGGGGGAATTCATCACCATTCGCCGAAATGTGATATCCACTTTCAGCTAAGATACCCATATCCAATGACCTAGCTGCATCATCGGAACATTCACAACTCTTTTTCCCCTCCAAATTCTGCCCCGCATTACTACCCAAATTCAGTGGTGAATCTGACAAACATATCGCAGATGAGTCTGGAACGGACCCTATAGAATCTGGAGGTTGTGAAGGTTTCCCCAAATTACTAGCGCTAGGTGGCCGGTCAAGGTTAGGGTTTGTCAAAATATCCCCTACAGGTCGTGGCAACAAAAGCCCTAAATCATTTGGGTCAGATTCCAATTCACCAAAGAGTTTATGACCCACTTTTGAACCAGAAGTATTATTCACCAGGCTAGATATAGGAAGACCAGTCACCATATCATGCCATAATTGAAATTCACCCTTAGAGATACGACTCGATAACATTTGTTCGGAGGATTCAATAAAAGCAAGCTCTGCATTCGACAAATCAGGATAATTCAAAGGGGTATCATTTAATAACTTACCAGAATGCTCGAAAGATGAATTATGTATGCCATCCCTGGGCATGGAGTGATCTGAAGCTGAAGAAGCCCGAGAATGTTTACGACTGGAAGGGCAAGAAGCCCTAACATGCCCAATCTTTCGGCACAAGAAACATCTGAACAGGATCTTAAAGAAGTCCAGGGTTTGATTCCAAACCCTAGCACCCCATGCAATCACAACTTCAGCAGGTAAGCCCCCCTTCAAATCAATCTCTACCATGAAGAATGATCAATAATATTAATTACATTAACATGATCTATTAGATACTTATTCAACACTAATTTTGGCAAGTGCCTTGCATTCCTCCTTTGCATAAAGTTGTCCAATTTCTATGAGTCTGAGCACATGTAGGTGGGAGTGTAGAATTCATTTTATTTTCTTAACCTTGGCCCTTGAAATTGGGAAGGAAGATAAGAGTTAGGTTTGAACACTTAATTTGAGTTTACTTTTATAGAAATTTGTATATAATATATTGGTAACATTTTATGGTTTGAAAGTGTACATTTTGGAAACAAGGGTTAACATTGATAAAACTCAACCATCAAACTCACAAGTCAAAGAGTAACAGACAACCTATAGTTCATGAAACAATAATGATTTTTCCTTCATGTTTTGTGTGTTACATATGTAATGTCGAGTTAGGGTTTCATGAGCATGATACAAACTTTGTTAAATCTCCTTGTTACTTGTGACCAAAATTGTACTTTATCGCCATGAAAATATGCCTTGTTTTTTTTCCTTAATTCAACTTGTATTTGACTTGGATCACTACAATTTAGTGTTTCAAATATTTTATTACTTAAGCCAACATTTTGATTTGTCCCATTATAACTTTTTCAAGGTAGATTATGGTTAAGCTCTCCATCTTATATCTTGCACTAATGGCTAATGAACAACCCAACTCTCTCATGTTTGAAATTCATTTTATTAAATCAACCCATTCATTGACTTGAATCAATTGGTAGTATTTCCAACTTTATCTTAGTAAGATTGTTGTTAGATATCTACAATTAATAAGGGTTTTACTCAAATATTTATTGGCATGGTGTGGCTCTGTTTGTAATTTTGTTAATCGTGGTATACTTTTCATTCAGATAGCAAGATTAAGCTATGACATGTTTTATTCCCCTCTTGTGATCACTTAACATGAAGAAAATGAGAAATTCTTCTTATAGGGTTGTTATGATAGGCATGCTCAATGGATAGAGACATTTTTCTCGTATTTAATGCATGATACAGTTATGGAATATAAATGAACATTTCTAGCATAATTATGTGGTGTTCAATAGGTAAGCAATCATAAATCATGTGATTACATATTGGGAGATTTAATAGTTTAAAAAATGGCTGCAGACAAGGTCTTGAGGAAGGAACCCTATGCAAGTATTTCCTACACGAAAAAAACACACACAACCCCACACAAGGGATAGGACACAATTGGTCCTAGACTGAAGAATATGTTATAGGTTAAACAACACAAGAATTGAACACATAAATCCTTGATTCAATAACAAGCTCGGGAGGCTTTCTACTTCATTCAAATCACATCAAATTTACAATTTTACAATCATGACCTCAATGGATCTTCTCAACATACAATTTACACTTGGGTTCTCTACCCTTCAAGCTCTGATCACTCAACCTCTCACATGTTGGTCTCAGCCTCATCTAGGCATTACATCCATAGTTACACAACTACTTAGAAAAATGAATTTGTTTTTTCACTTGCAATTAGTTTCTCCATGGACAACATATCCTATTCTCTGCATTCTTTCGCCTTTCTCCTCAAGCCTATTCTATCTCCTTACGGATTCTCCTTAATTCTTTCTCTACTCTTTATTTTCTTTTTTCTTTGCTCAAATTGTCCTATGATTCTCTCTCTCTCTCTTTGTTTTTTTTCATTTTTATTCACTTTCTTACTTCCTTCTTCTGAAACTATCTCCCCCGTTCCCTTTTCTTTGGCCTCTCTCGAACTCCCTTGAATTAATAAAATTAATTTTAAATCAAGTAATATTAATTGTTGAACCAAATAAAATATACACCCCCTTCAAAATAAGGCCACAAGTATACGAAAATGGACTCCTGGATCCATCATGGGTACCTTGTACTGCATCAATAAACCATTTATTTATTCTAACTAATTGGTGGGAATATCTACTTCCATTCCATCATCATGAATCTACAAGAGAGTGAAAAACATTCATTCACGCTAAATGGGTGAAATACCTCTAAATCACAGCCATTCATGCTTATAAAAAATGTGGCAAAATATCCACTAAATCCGAGATGTCTGTGCTATTTCCACTTTATGGAATTGAATTTATTCCATTCACACCATAGTTCCCTAACACTAGTGTACTACGTCTCTTCCACCCACAAACAGTGTATATTATGTTGAGGAATTGATCTAGGTTGTTCATGAATCAGACCCCATCCATACATTTCCCCAAATAGTACCTCCCATGAAAAATCATGATTAAATCATGATACCACCCCAAAAATAGATATGTCGACTCATGCTAACCGACCACTTTTCTCCATTATAATAGTGGATACCCCATCAGTTGTTCATGTTATCAATTTAATGGTTAGGATTTGCTTCGTGACTATACATTTCCAATACCCAATTTATCCATATTCGATGTTTGCACTCTATTCAGTTAGTGTTTCTACATCATAATTTTGAAGTAAGTCAAAAGCACGTCCTCGTGCCAAGGAAAAATAACCAAAACTAATTATCGAGATACATGAATGAGCCATTTCTTTTTCTTTTGATGACTCAATACCCTAAACTATGAAACTCTTCTTTTTCTTCATTGGTTTCTTTCTCATCTACTTCTCCATATACCATATTGTATCAAGCTCCTTAGGCCTACTTCCATCATCCTCATCCTCAGTTTTAAAATTTGGTATTCTCTCTTCAACTTTCATTTCATAATTGTCTCCAATTCATGGGATACTTCCCTACATCCCATTAATTCCAATTGCTACATTGTGGGCATATCACAATCCCACTCTCTATCATGACATACTTTCCATTAGCATTACCTTGTTTTAGTGCATTTTACCTCCTCATCAATACTTGACATTACCTAATCTCCTATAAGATCCACATCATCAACACTTTGTCCACTAACTTTTCTCCCACAACTTCTTTTTCAAATGAAAATGCATCGTACTTCATATCTTCATTAACTAAATCCATTATGTTGCCACTATACAGTCATGTCATTCTTTTAGGATTCCCTTCTTGAATTTTTTCTCCCCTGTTTCTTCACACCATATACACACCATCATCATTATGAGATCCCTCATCTCTATCATCCATCTTAGGCATGCCTCTAATACCATTCCCTCCATCCCCATATTCACTCTAGCATCTTCAATACTGCAATCGATCTAAGCACCTTCAATAGCATCACCTTCAACATCTCCTCTATCAACTTCCTCAACTATCAACATATATTCAACATCAAACGCGTCCTCAAAATTTTCTATGTTTATTGCTTCATATTTCCCATGGCTAAATCCATGCTCCATATTCCACTTGATTCTACTTATTTGTCACTTCAACACCATATTAGGATGTCCTTCATCAGCTTCTACATTTTCAATAATGATATTAGTTCCTGTACAATCACAAATATTTAAATTGTTAATTAACATAAGGGTGTTCTTCTTCATGCTCACATCTTCCTCTTATTTGACAATTTGGACTAATGCACATGCAACTTCCAACGTTGAATTCTCATTTTCCACCTCTTCTACTACAACTAAGGTAGCCTGCATTTATTTTGTCCTTGCATAATTTGTATCAATTTTTTCCTGATATTCACATTCATGCTCCTTCACATTAGCATATCCTTCCACTATATACATACTCATCGAAGATTCCTAGGTAATTTCTTAATCTTCTATGCCTCTTAATTCCACATCCTTTCCTTCTTCCCCAATTCCCTTTGCATCCCCTGTTAAAATGTAAAATCCTTATCCTCCTCTGACTCAACAACCATATCATCATCTTCTTCATTAACAACATTAGACCAATTATCTTCTCCATTCAACAACTTCTCAATTATCCTCATATGCTTACCGATCTTCCTCCTATCACATTTATCAACAAATCATTCTTCATCATCCACATAATTCTCATATATCTTAGCCTCCTTTTCATGCTCTACAATAGTCATGTTATCTTCCCTTCCTAACTCAGAGTGGTCAACATTTAGCAATTCCTCAATCAATCTTTAATTCTTCATCTGCAAAAATAACTTTAACTTCAAATTCCTCATCTAGTTCGCTTACCTCTATCCTTTATCCATATGTTAGTTCTTTAGTTTCTTTCCTCCTCAACATCATCTTCAGAATTTTCTTCATCACAATTTAATTGCAATGCAACTCTATCAAGAATTCCAAATCCTTCTACTCAACTTGAATTTTGTACAATTTCTTTGTATGGATATTGATATCCACCATATCATCATTATCTTCAACAACATCTTTAATTTCTTCTATAGTGTCTACACCAATACCTTCCTCTTCACTTATATCACTATTCATGCTTCTTACTACCTCCATTGCACTCTCAATGCCATCATCCTTATCTCGCTTAATTTCTAGTAAGCTCTCATAGACTTGCTTCCCTTTCTTAAAATAAACAATATCATCACAATATATACGGGAATTCATGTTTCCCCCTTCATTTCTTCTTCTACTCCAACCTCTCTTGCCTAAATATTTGTGTCCACTTATTTCTCATAAAAACTATCCTCAACTTGCTCCTCCTTCTACTTCTAGTCATTCTTTATTTTCTCTTCTCTCATCTCTTTCATTACCAATAGTTCAACAACTTCCTGTTGGGCCTAGCTTTTCGAAGTACCAATTTCGGTGTGGACAAAGACAAACTGGAAGTGGTTCAACAAAGTGGTCAAATCCAATGAAGAAACCAGGAAAACGGGGAAAATGGTCATATTGATCGAGTCAATGGTCAGGGTTGAGTCAGTTAGTTAGAATTGGTCGACATTACCTTAATGATTCATTTAGGAATTTAGTGAGTTAGTGAGTTAGTGGGATCAGGCAAGCTAAGTGTGCCCTATACATATGTAATAAGAGAGAATTTTTGGGTTGGTTATGATTATGCTCTAATGGTTAATTGTAATTGGGGTTATTTTTGCTCTGTAATGAAGATATATGCTATGTCTATCAGAGATATTTTGGGGAAGTTGAATCGCTGATTTGCAAGATGTGTGTGCAAATCACCTATAATTCATGAAGAAACCTGTAATTCTTACTTGAAGTGGTTATTTAGCTGCGACTCATAATAAAAACAAGTTCTTTCGTGGTTTTTCCCAAATGGGTTTCCATATTAAACATGGTGTTTTGCATGTTGTGTCATGATGTGTTTTTATATGTGTTTCTTGCCTCTATTGAATATCTAAGTGGATTTATGATAAGTAAAGTGTATGAATTCAAATATAATCTAAGTATGTCAATCTAGTTAAGTTAAGGGTTTTGTCAAAGTAATATATGTGTTGAAGATTTTCTTTCGTCGATGTTATGAAGTAAAATATGTTGATGGATTTATTGCACGCTGAGTATTTCCGTTCCATACTCCATGAAGTATGGTTCCTGCAGTTCCCATAGATACTTCGGGTGATACCTCATCTATAGGTGTTTCCAAAAGGAATTCGCTCCCTTTTAGGCTCGTTTCTATGGATAGGTTGTTTGCTGTTGAAATGTTAAGAGTTGAACCTTGATCTAAGTAAAAGTGCGCCAATACTTCCTCTTCATTTATACACTCTTATTCATTTTCCATCCAACTTGTGTCCTTAAAGGGACCTCTTCCAAAATTTATCCTTCTTAAGTGTAACACACTTGAATCCCATCCTTTTCAAAATCATCACTACCACCATCATCATAATCTTTTTCACATCCATGTTCATTGCACTCATCCTCTTCAAACTTTGACATGTTCTTCATCTCTTGTGGGATCTTCTTCCATCATTTCCTTCTTGTTTCCATTCATGTGGCATGCCCTAACATGGCATGACCTTTGTTCTTATTCCAACACTTCCAATCTCTTCTTAATCTCCTCATTGATCATCCTAATCTCATCCACTATGAGGGTTTTTCTCTTTTCCATCAAAGCCTTCATCAACTTTTCCCGCTCCAATGGTTTCTTGATCCTTTTCGCTTCTTCAAAAGCTTCTATCTTTTCCACTATTTTCCTCAACGTGTCATAGATTTCTATTGAGGCCATTATTTCATATGAACTACTTCTACTCAGTATTCTAACCTTCAACTACCTCTTCTAACACATCTTTGCACCTCATCAATGGATAGTTTATTCCTAAAATATCATCTCTACCCAACTTCCTATTGGAATTGACTTCAACAATACCCATGTATTAATGTCTTCAACTAATATCCTCCTCCAATAGTTCTACACAGTCTCCTCAAATGGAACTATTGTATTCTCCATGTTCTCTACAAAACTCAAATTTCCAAACAAATTTGAACCTCAATTGGGTTTTATCTCACTTTGGGAAACTCTACCCAAACTCACTATTGGAGTTATCCCAATCCTTACATACTTCAATATTCCTATCAAATATTCAAACCCTCAACCAAGTTTTCTTATTCACTACTGGAAAATCCTACCCAACATCATTGTTGGAGCTACTCCAATTCCTCAAACCTCAGTGGGTTTGCTTGTTCTTCTTTGGATAACTTTACCCAACTTCATTGTTGGAGCTATCCTTAATCACTTCAACATCATGTACCCAACCATACCTAGAGTTTTCTTCCTTAACATTATCAATTCTTCACCTCTCAACTGTGACTCTACCCAAGACCTCGATGTTGTGGCTAAACCTTACTTCTTCTCTCCTACAACTTGTTAGAATTAATTTACCCCATCTAGACTTAGGATAAATTTTATTATAATGTTTTATTAGTTTCCTAGGTGCTAGACTAAGTCATGTGGCCCCATTACTATACTTAGACCTCATCTTGTGGTGTTTATCCACAACTAAGACCCAGTGTTGCTTTATTTCCTACTTTTACTTGCTTTACTGAGTAAGAGTGCTCTGGTTGTTTTTGACAGCTTTATCATGCTTTATATTGCTTTTCCGCTAGATAAGGTTGGATAAGGGAGCTACCATGCTTTTTCCAAGTCTGCTTGATTTATGCCACCACCTCTTCCTGCTTTAACTCTTAAAAAGCCTCTAGCATGCTGCTTTCGAGTCACTCATGGCTTACCAAGGCTGCTTTATCCCATTTGTGGCCTCTAGCCTAGATTTGGAATTTGCTTTTTCCTAGATGGGATATTTTTACCAAATTTAAGTCTGCCAATAGTGACAATTTCAAATTGCCTCTTATGCATTTGAATCTCTCTTATGAGATGTATTATTTAATGTAATCTTATCATTCATCAATATGATGATGCAATTTTATGCAATTGAGTTCTCTTCTATGTGTTTCTAATTCAATCTTCTTGTCTCAATTCTTTGTTAAATCTATGTATCATTTATTAGTGAAGATTGCATTGAGTGCTTAGATCCCTAACTGTGGAATTATTGCTTCCATCAAGATCATAGAATTCTCACATGGTATCAGATCTTAGGGATCCTAGGGAGCATAGTTATTTGTTGTAGCGCACCAGAAGTAGTGGAGGTTCCACACAATTACTGGGGAAATTTCCTTGATTCCTTTGGGTTGCCATTTGGGTCTACCGAGGTGATTTTTGCAGGTACAAATGTTAGAAAAACAGGATCCCAGAGAAATAACAATAAATAGAAGTGCAAATATAATCACACAAACACATTACAAGAGAGACACCAATATCTCGTGGTTCACCCAAGATGGCCTACGTCCACATTGAAATTGCCAGTCCTTATTATTATACCATCCAACAAAGTGAAGGGATACAACCTGCAATACAACCGCTGCACTTCCTCTTCACTATCTCATAGTCTCTCTTCCGATCTCAAAGATATTTACAATGAATAATACCTAATACATCAACCCTAGCCATGTTGTAATGTCTTTCTTTTATAAGGGAAATACCACGGGATACCCAAAACCATGGGCCCGAAAACTGTTGGTGAAACAGCCCAAAATTTTTCCTCGGGGGATTCTCCCCCGAACCCCCTTCTTAGACTCCCCCAGACCCCCTAAGGATCATGCCGGGATCATAATCAAACCTGGGGTTCAAGCACGGCTGAATCATCATCTATGAGACTAGAATATCTAGCTCTACAACCAACAACAACTTCATGGATTCGAAATTAATTCCTCCTCTATCACCATTCAACTATGCTAAGTGGGAATTGAAGATGGTTGCATATCTCGAGAGCCATGAGCTCTTTTATGTGTCTATTGGATCTATTGCAAAGACTATATCCTTTGAAGAGAAAGATGATTAGTTGAATGATTATGACAGAGCATTTGGATCCATGTGTCTAGCTATTTATCCAAGCATGTGCTACCTTATTGATTATGTTGAATACCAAAAGGATCTCTGGACCAATTTGGATAGAGATTTTGGCAAGAACAATGAGGTTCATATCATAAATATGGAGAGTGAATCTAGAACCTCCTCATGTGTTCTCCCTCCTGAAGTCTCATCCTCAAACCTCTCTAAAGAAATTGTTCTAGGTGAAGAAATTTTTTTTGTAGAAATCTCAACACATACAGTTCCTATCAAATATGATCTCCTTGATTCGAATGCTTCATCTACATGTCATGAACTAGAATCTGAAGAGACTTCTTATGTGGCTCTAGAAGATGATGAAGATTCTGGATCCTCGTCCTATGAAGCTGATGATGAAGAAGAAGTGACTAATGGAGTTGTCATTGTTGTAGAAGGACTCAACTTCTTCCAAGTTCGAATTGGTGATAGTCTCTTTGAAGGGATCACTTCTCCTATTGTTGACGAAGTTCAAGAGAATTCTAATTTCTCATCTTCATATGCAGCTGATCCAGAAGAAGACATTTGAACCCTCTTTGTTGGAGAATAACTCTCCATTAAGTTCTCTTATCATTCTTCATATTTTGATCTTGAGGATGATAAGCTACTTGTTGATGATCCTGTGCATACTTCACAAGCTGATGGTGCACAATATGTAGATCAAATGGATGATTTGAAGGTTATATCACATTTCAAGAGACCTCCATTTGCATTCATTGATTGTGATTTCATACCTTCTAGCTATTCCTATAAGATGACCAGCTCACTTCCTTGGGGGTACACTGAAGATGGAGGACATCACCACTTGCTTGGGATTGATTCTCAAGCTCATCAAGTCTCTTTTGGATCTAATATTAGCTCACATGGTTCAATGTTCAAGTTTGAAAGAACATTCACTATTTCTTGGGTTCAAGTCTCAAGCATATCATGCTACATTTGGTTCCAGAGAGATTCCAAATTCGCTTGTATCCATTGGTGGAGAATTCAAGCACATGTATTGGGAGCTTAATCCTCTTTTGTCAAAGAGGAAGATTCATCTAGACATCAAATAAAGCATCACACCTACTTGAGTTTGGAGAAGCAATTTTAGTGTGTTTCATTTCCATTTTTGTGGGAGGGTTTTAATCCCATGAGGTTTTTCCATGTTTCCTCAGTTTACATCGACACATAATAATTATAATAGGGCGACCATAAGCCTTTGTTGCTTGGGACCTACACATATTTTACTCACCTATGTGGGGATTAAGGGGGGGTGTGAGAATTAATTTACCCATTTACCCCATCTAGACTTAGGATAACTTTTATTATAATGTTTTATTAGTTTCGTAGGTGTTAGACTAAGTCATGTGGCACCATTAGCATACTTAGACCTCATCTTGTGGTGTTTATCCACAAGTGCACTCCATTGTTGTTGTGTTTCCTGCTTTTACCTCTACTTTACTAAGTAAGAGTGCTTTGGTTGCTTTTGACAGCTTTATCCTACTTTATACTGCTTTTTTGCTAGAAAAGGTACTTGGATGAGGGCGCTACCATGCTTTTTCCAAGTCTGCTTGGTTTATGACACCACCTCTTCCTGCTTTTTCAATTGAAAAGCCTCCAACATGTTTCTTTTGAGTCACTCATGGCCTACTAAGGTTGCTTTAGCCCATTTGTGACCTCTAGCCTAGATTTAGAATCTACGTTTTCCTAGATGGGAGACTTTTACTAAGTTTAAGCCTGCCAATAATGACAATTTCGAATTGCCTCTTTGGAATTCAAATCTCTCTTGAGAGATGTATTATTTAATGTAATCTTATCATTCATTAATATAATGATGCAATTTTATGTAATTGATTTCTCTTCTATGTGTTTCCGATTCACTCTTCTTGTCTCAATTCTTTGCTAAATCTCTGTAGCGTTTATTAGTGAAGATTACATTGAGTGCTTAGATCCTTAGATGTGGAATTATTGCTACCATCAAGGCCATATAATTATGAAAAAAACTTTCCCACAATCACAACTATGGCACTGCAACATCCTCTTCTCTACACGATACTCCTACTTTGATACCACATTGGTGTAGATGGGGTTCTAAGTGTTGGAATATTCTCCCCATCACTTTTTAGTTTTGCATGCATGCATCCAGTCATCATCATGGTGGTCCTCACAGCACCTAGAGCTTGCTTCTAGCTCTCCATAGCCTGTCTTCAGCCCCCATAGGGCCTCCCACCTACCCAATGCGACCTTCTTCAGTCTTTTGCATGCCAAGTGCACCTTTGCTCACCTACTAGTCGATTATCTCTCAGTTAGAGCGCCTTAGCTCACCTACCATCAGTTATCATTTAGTTAGAGTCTTGATTGATCAGTTCTTCCACTGATTGCTCATCCTACCTACCCACAACTCCTAGTTAGCTAGTTCTGGAGTTCCACTGACCCTTTTGATAGCCTCATGCACCTCCCATGGAGTCTCCCTTCCCCGATTTATGCCTAGAAGGTTTTGTTAGACTCAGTTAGACACACTTGACTGAACTTTACCATTTATGACTAGTACTACTGACTGGATGATGACTCCACTATTATCCAAGCCAGACTCTGAGTTAGGAATTCGAATGCCCTACTTGGCTTATTCGAATCCTATATTATGCAGCTTACAACTCTATTGTATTCATTCACTTACATTCTTATTCATTGTATGATACTGAGATATTGTCTATTATCTTGTGTTTATGAGTGATCATTGAGTGTCTCCTTTTCTTCTTCTTTGCAACATACTTGATAGTTTGATTGTGAGTTGCTATAGCTGCTAGATCTCTTGTTGATTCTTACATGGTATCAGAGCAGGAAGCAGCTATTCGAATTTCAGCAGTTACAGCAGTAGCGGTTGCAGCATTTCTTTGAGCAACTATATTTCACTTGTGCATCAGAATCCTCTGAGTTTCCACATCAAATCCTGGTGCTATTACTTGAATTCATTGGAGAAATATAGTGAGTTCTAGCCAGGTTTGAAGGACTTAGTCTATGTGCCAAGTGTTCTCAAGGTAGTGTTCAGTCGAAGTGTAGCATTCTCCATCAGCACAACTTTCTTGTTTTGTAGGTTTATTCACCCGTTCGGAATCTTCTTCAACTATTCATCTTTCTCTGTTCAAATGGATCTAAAGCTTACATATTCCACCTATACTGAGTGGAACGAAAAAATGACTCTCTTCATGAGATCAAAGAGATTCACCCAAATACTCAACGGAATGATGGTAGAACCAACTAGTGCAGTTGAAAAGTCCAAGTAATTGGATTGGCTTGATGAAGCAATTGGTCTCCTCCTCTCAATTTCTGAAGATCTACACTTTCATGTCATCGATCTTACATTTTCTAAAGAGATTTGTGACAATCTCGAATCTTGTTTTGGACCGAAAGATGATGTGGAAGGACACAAATTGGAGAATGAGCTCATATGTTTGAGTGTTAATAGATTCGAATCTATTAATGCCTTTCTCACCAAGTTCAAAAGCTTGATATCCCATTTGAAAAGATATGATATTGAAAGAAGACAAGCAGCTTATACTTTCCATTCTCTCAAAGTTGGGGGCAAACTTCTCAGTTTTTGTCTCTACTTTCCAGTCAGCTAGGTTTTCCATTCCAAGATGGAAGTTTCCCTCATTTGTTGATTTCACACAATCTCTTACTCAAGAAGAAGAGAAGTTGATTTCGATGGGAATGATCAAACCCAAATTGGATTCATCCCTTACACTTACAGAGAGAGCAAATGGTAAAGGAAAGCAAAAGATTTATGACAAGAGATCGAATGATACAAGGCCTACAGATAGTCCAGATCAGTCAGATAGAGCTTCGAACTCTAGGAAGGCCAAACATTCTCAAAAAGGAAAAGAAGAGTGCACATACTGCCATAGATGTTTTCATTCTAACAGTGTTTTCATGCGGAAGACTATAGATTTGATGGCTAAATTACTTGAGAAGAACAATAATCCTATACCAGCATGTGCGAGGAAGAAAGATCCTAAATATTTAGGATCCGAAGACAAAGAAAGATGTCATGCCTACATGGAAAGTGCATCAACAGATTCTTCTTTCATCATAGATTCAAGAGCCTCAAGACACATGTCTTCTTCCAAGTATCTCTTCTCTAAATTTGAGAGCTCAGTTGGCCCACCCATCATGTTGGGAAATGATTTAGAAGTCTCTTCTCAAGGGATTGGAAGAATCAATCTTGACCATGGTTATTTTTCTAATTTTCTTTATGTCCCGTCTCTTATAGCAAACTTATTTTCAATGTATCAAATGACTCATATTGGAGACCCCAAAAGAGTGATCTTTTCTCCAAATGAGGTTGAGATACAAGACATGGTCTCAGGTGAGATCATTGCAAAGGGAGTTGCAAATCACAAATCCAAGCTATATGAGTTCTCACACTTTCTGCCTCTCTCGAAGCAATCATCCCTCCATACTCTTGCCAATGAAGAAAGCAGATTGTGGCATGAAAGATTTGGGAATCTCAACTACGAATACTTACATGACATGCATGCAAAGGATATGGTTTACGGGTTGCCCAAAATCAAGTTTTCCAAAGGTAACTATCATGGTTGTTTGATGGGGAAGCATCCTGAGAAGAAATTTGAAAAGGGAAAGGCTAGGAGAGCCTATCAACCCCTTGATCTCGTCCACAGTGATGTGGCTAGTCTGTTTCCAGATCTGTCTCTAAACAAGGCAAGGTATGTACTCACTTTTGTTGATGATTATTCTAGATTTACTTGGGTATATTTCCTTAGATTGAAATCAGAAGTATTTGGTTTCTTCAAAATTTTCAAGTCTTTTGAAGAGAAACTTTCAGAAAGGAAGATAAAATCCATTCAAACTGACAATGGTGGTGAGTACATTAAGGGTGAGTTTAAATATTTTTGTATTGAAGAGGGAGTATGAAACTGGGGTACATCTGAATACTGTCGCCATACGCAACCCGGATATTATAGAAAAAATGTAACTGGTTGTATCCATAGGTAGACTCTCAAATGTGGAGGAGTCAGGTGGTATCCGGGGTCTTCGACTAATAACTGAACGGACAAATACCCTGTGTGAGTCTCAACGATGCGATCAAGGTGTTGGAGTCGAGCATGTGAGAAACAAGCATTCGGAGAGGCACTGAGGATTCCTCTCGAAATGATTCGTAGGCACTCATCATAAATGGTAATGAGTCCAAGACACATGGACCTCTAGGTCTATCCTCTGGAATCAATGTGGTTGTCGTCGACAGAGGGAGACCAGCAACTAACAAGGCAATGATGTTTCCTTGATAGGAGCACGAGGTGTAGAACTGAAGTGATGTAGTACTGCTGGTAGGACTGACATACTTGTGGGGATGGGAAATAACTGGGTCAAAAATGGGTAGACTCAAACTTCCTTTGTTCAGAGCATGATGACATGGTTGACCTGGCAGCGTAGGGAGCTGACTTGGAGGTGTGGGGATCATCTTTTAGGGACTGAAGGGTATGTACTGACTCTGGGGGGGGTGAAGCTGATGGTAGCTGTCGAGGGAACTTCATGGTGACATACTGCAGAATACTCTGAACAAAGGCGACCAAAATGGGGAAGCTGCTATGTGAGTAGACATGATGTGTTGTAGCGCCAAGAGGCACCATTGATTCCTTCTTCGTAGTTTGAATGAGCTCCAAGAAGGGATAAAAGTGTGCTCTGAAATGGTACGGTCCTGTGGATTTTGTGAGCCCAGGACGGTGCATGCTCATGGTTGCTTTCATTTTTTAGAGAGTCGGAAAACGGTAAGTGGACTCTATTGGTATTTCTTTTTCGTAAGTTTAGTCTCCCAGGCCCAAAAAAGTATAAAATGATGCGAATGGAGAACTCTTCTAGCCGATGTGACTAGAGTATACCTTTTTCGTAATTAGTCTACAAGGTCCGGAAAAGGGGTAAACTTATACCAGGTAGACGCCCTTTCAGATACGTTTATCGAGCATGAAAGGAAGCAAGATTGCTCGGCGATCTTTTCATTGTTTTAGGAGTCAGAAAAAAGCTTAACAGAAACTCCCTAAGTGCCTTTTTCGTAACAAGGGGTTGCTCGGCCCGAAAAAGGGATAAAATTATACCGAACAAAAATGGATTGATGAGGGCAAGAAAAGGTCTCAAGCATCGTTATCTGTGCGGAAAACTGGATCCGGTGACATAAGGATTGTCGAAAACGGAGAACGGCCGATGTGGCACGCAAACCGAGGTGACGAGGGGGCATGGAAAAAATGCCCGAAAAAACTAAAGGTGAGAGCGAGAAATGGTCTCAAGCATCATCACGAGCTCGGAAAACTGAATCCGGCGATATAAGACACATCGAAAACGGAGAACGGCCGATGTGGCACGCAAACCGAGGCGACTAGGGGGGCGTGGAAAAAATGCCCAGAAAATCTAAAGGTGAGAGCGAGAAATGATGTCAAGCATCATCACGAGCGCGGAAAACTGAATCCGGCTATATAAGGCACTTCTAAAACGGAGAATGGCCGATGTGGCACGCAAACCGAGGTGACGAGGGAGGCTAAAAAATGGTCACAAAATGGACCTCGTGAAAACGGGAAATGGAAGGAACCTCTATGAAGTTCTCGGTGTGATGATCCCAACGGTACCAACGGTTTGAGAAATGGACTTCGTATGACACCGCAATGGCTGTTTGAAATTTGTGGAATTTCTATAAATAGGACGTGGGCCCCAATATGACTTGTCATTGTTACGTGCGAGTTTGATAGAGATGTCAGAGCTTTTTCTTGATTTCTGGGAGATTTCACTGTTGGTTTTTGATTTAGCGAGTTGCAGGTAACTCTATTCGCCTTAGCCTAGTCAATTATGTCTTTTTTGTTTGGCGGTGGGCCCCCGAAGGCCGCGAAACTCCACGTTGACTCTCCAACGTGGAACCGCGCGGGTTTCAGGGCTGAACCTGCGATGAACCGCGCGGGTTTTAGGCTCACAGTCGCGATGTTCATCGCGACTGTGAGGTCGGAACCCGCGATGTTCATCGCGTGTTCATGGGTGACAGTCGCGATGTTCATCGCGACTGTCTGGACAAAACTCGCGATGTTCATCGCGGGTTTTGCCATGGATCCCGCGATGGTCATCGCGGCTTTTCGTGGACGAAATCATTTTGTTCCACGAAGTCATCCATTCCCTGAAAGTCACTAAAAAACCAGGTATGTTGCTAAAGCTTGATGTTTCAAAGGCCTATGATAAACTAAGCTAGCAGTCTATGAAAGAAATACTTTAGGCCTATGGTTTTCACCAGGATTGGTTTTATTGGATAATGAATATTACTTCCACAACCTTTTTCTCTATCCTCCTAAATGGAGCCCCCACTAGAACTTTCAAACCTTCGAGTGGTATCTGATAAGGTGACCCTATGTCTTTCTTTTTTTTCAATCTTATGGCAGAAGGGCTGAGTAGGGTCATCAAAGACAAGATTGAAAGTAGGGAGCTCAAAAGATTGAATCTCCATTCTGGTTCTGAGACTATCTCCCACCAATCATTTGTCGATGATACAATGATGATGGGACACTCGTCGGTTCACGAAGAGAGGACCCTAAAGAAATTACTGAGTACTTTTTCTAAGGATTCTGGGATGGAATTGAATAACACTAAGTCCCAGGTCTTCTTCTTTAACACTCCAAGGATTCACCAACGAAATATACTATGTATCCTAGGATTCCAAGGGAGATCCCTTCTGTCCAAATATCTTGGCGCTCCTTTAGCTGAAGGGGTGATCAGGAAAGTCACCACAAACCTTGCCTTATATTTTTCTATGCTTCCATCTGCAGCATGCTTGATCTTATAGATCCACTTGGAAGTCACCACAGACTTCCCATCTGGTCTTGGGACCACATTCCAAACAACATTCTTCATGATCGATTGGTATTCCTCGACCATGGCATCCTTCCATTCTTTCTTTTTTGCTACTTCTTCATAACTGGAAGGTTCTTTGTTCATTATGTCACGGAGTAAAGCAACATAGCTGGTATGTGATATTGTCCTTTTCCTTTCTCTGTGTTCCTCTTCTAGAATGCCAAACCTTTTTGCATCTTGAATGAGCTCTCTAGCCCATGTTGGTTTCCTCTTGTGAGAGTTCTTCTCACGGGATGGATCTATAGGTTGTTGTGGATCTTCCATTTCATGATCTTCTTCAGGAATTGCTTCATTCATGGTGGTGTCTTGAGTTCTGGATATTCTGGGTTCTTCATTATCTTCAACTGGTGTTTTCCTTGATTTGATGTATGTTGAGCTTTCATCAAATGTTACATCCCTACTGATATCAATCTTCTTGAATCCTGGGAAGTAGATTCTGTAACCCTTCGAACTTTCACTGTAACCCATGAATATGCCCTTCTTTCATGAAGGATCTAACTTTGTCCTCTTTTCTTTTGGGATGTGAGTGTATATTGGACAACCAAATATTCTGAGATGGCTAACTTTTGGTTTCTTACCAGTGAACACTTCTTCTGGTGTTTTGTTGTCAAGTATCTTATGAGGTGTTCTGTTTTGCACATATATAGTTGTCCTTGCTGCTTCAGCCCATAAGTGCATAGGTAGATCTTGGTCACGAAGCATTTCCCTAACTACTTCCATGATTGTTCTATTCTTCCTTTCAGCAACTCCATTCTATTTTGGATTGTAAGGAGTAGTCAACTCCCTCTTAATCCCCGAATCACTCCATAGCTTCTTGAAGTCACCTGAAGTGAATTCTCCGACATTGTCGGATATGAAGATCTTGATCTTCATGTCAGTTTGGTTTTCTATCAAGGCTTTGAGTTCCTTGAACTTGTCAAACAATTCATCTTTGTTCTTAAAGAAGTAAACCCAAGTCTTCCTAGAGAAATCATCAATGAAGGAAACATAGTATACACACCCACTTAGAGAACTGGATGACATCGAACTGCATACATTAGAGTGGATGATTTTCAAAATTCTTTTTTCCTTGCTTTCACTACTTGGAAATGTCTTCTTTGTGTTCTTTCCCTTTGCACAACCTTTGCAAATTCCTTCATGCTTTGTCTAGATTTCAGGAAGACCTTCCATTGCTTTGCTTGCAATTGGTAATGCCCTATAATGCATGTGTGCAAGCCTTCTATGCCAAATTTCACTTGGCTCTACTGAATCATGGACCATGGATTGTTCTGGTTGGCCCTTCAATTTGTATAATCCTCCCTCTTGCTCTCCAATCACCACTACATCATCTATAGTCTTACCCTTTGGCCATATTAGGACTTGGCCATCTACAAATGCAACCCTCATGCCTTTTGCATCCAATGCAGATATGGAGAGTAGATTCTTATTGAGAATTGAGACCTGGAACATATAGTACATCTTTCATCTTCATAGACTTTCGAGACTCTAGTTTATAGGAGGCTTCATCACTCCCTTTTATTGGATACTGGTAGTCATCCCCAAGTTTCAACTTGTGGGGTGATTCGTATTTAGACAGGTTCACAAAGGATTCCTTGAATCCTGTCATGTGTTTAGAAGCCCCACTATCTATAAGCCAATCATTACTGCCATGAGTAATGGTTCCAGTGAGAGCAAAAATCAAAACATATTCTTCATCACTTGAAGAATCTTCACTATCTTCTCTAGCCCTCTTCCTGGGAGGTTCATCATCCTCTGCATCATGACCATGATGTATTCTTTTGATGTTCTTCTTCTTGTGAGAACCATCTTTCTTATTTTTGGGACAATCTCTGGAATAGTGTCCCTTTTCATCACATGTATAGAAATGGACATAGGACATGTTTCTTCGAAGTCTAGGACTACCCCTCTGATTCTGATGGTGATGTCTTTCTTTCTTGCCATGATGGTGAGTCTTTTTGTCACCATGACTTTTGTAGTGTGTTGTGAGAGCTTGGTCTTCATTCCCCATCTTCTCTTGTCGAGCTACAATTCGAGCTTCTTCCCATGAGCATTCTTCCCACAGCCTACTGAATGTGATAAGTTTCTTCCTAGCACAAATTCCTTGGATGAAGGAATCCCATGACCTAGGAAGGCCATTAAGAGTGGTCATTACCACTTCTCCATTTTCTATGTCTTCTTCCACAGCTTCAAGTTGTTCTTTTATCTGGGAGACCCTTGAGAAATAAAACTGCATAGCCTATACATTTTGGATCTTGACAGTCTTCAATTGATTCCTCAAGGTCATCTTCCGATTTATGTTCTTCCCTTCGAGTAGCTTGGTTAGGGAATAAAACATCTCCTTTGGTGTCTTTAGAGATGACACATGTGGTATGAGATGGTCTTTGATAGAATAAACAATGATCCTTTTAGCCTTAACCAAATTCTTTTTTTGTAAGGCCTTATCCTCTTCTTCCTCTGGGATAGGGACCTCTGCACTTATATAAGTGTCCAACTCATTTTCTTCCAGGATTAACCCAATCCTATACTTCCATGCTCGGAACTTATCAGCCCCTTCAATATTATCCTCAAGCTTGGTGTGGTGAGACATCTTTAAAGAGTACTTCAAATAAAAATAGAAAATATTTAGGTCTTACCACTTGATTTGTTGAAAACTAGATTTGGTCCCGGATTAGGGTTTGTAAGAAAAACCCTAAAAATTCAAACTTTGAATTTCAAACTTCTGAAAGGATAGAAAAATGCGCCTTGATGAGATGATCAACCTGGTATACTCATAATTTGAAAACTGCAAAGTTTCACCCTTCAAAAATGTCTTTTAGTCTTCCCGGATTCACTTGGGAGGAGCCTTAATTAGGGTTTAAGTTTCCAAGAGCTTCACCAAACCAAAAAGTTCGATCCAAAGCTCTAAACTTTGATTTTTCCAAGGAGCTTCCAACTATGGTCTCAGATTTCATAAATTCCTATTTTTGTGGAAACCATAATTTTTAGGGCCAAAAATAAAAGTGCCCAGAATTGAGATCTGATTGGACAGAAAGATTCACCTTGCTGAGGAGAGTCAATCTATCATATTACTTTTCCAAAATCTGTGGAGAGAAACCCAATAAACAAGAAACCCTAGTTTCTGCAACTGCATAGTGTCTTCTTCTCAGGTTAGCTCTGACACCATGTTAGATTTTGAGCATTAATTCAATATACTCTAGGATCTTTACTGAGAGAATAACATGTACAGCATATCAAGTATAACAATGCATATAAATCACACCAAGCAATCACATGAGACAATAGACACACAGAGTTTCATTGGGGAAAACCATAAAGGTGAAAAACCCCACAACTTCCTCAGAGATAGAAAGAGCAATGATACAACCCAAGTACAAGAGATAGTATTTTCCTAGCAGCTACTCCTCCTTCGTCACTAGTGCGCCACTTTCCGAGTAGTGTTGAAGTGAATAATGAGATGATCAAATAGAGTGCTCCCGCACTCTATTTATACTTCCTGACTTGCCTAATAAACTAGTAGGGATGACTTCTCTAGAAGAGTCTAATAACCCATGGTTACATTAATCAGGGCCGACCCCAAACTTGGTGGTCTAATAACCCATCATAGCAAGTTATGACACTTGCGACACTTGTCAATACAAATGACGACATTTCCATATAGAGGAATAATACCATCTCTATAGGAGTACAATATACATAGATGAAATACATTCCGAAGTTACTTATACATCAATAGAAATAAGGGGAGGACAAGATGCCAATTTTTGGAGTAACTCTTGGCAACAAATGCCAAAGATAATCGCTCAACATGAGCTGCATACTAGCTGGTCCAGAGCCAAAGATCTTGGATTGATAAGAGTCCAACAATTCTGGAGAGAAGAACAAGCAAATGAGGAATTTCATGAATGGAAATCACAGAATTGGTGGAATCAAAGATTCCTAGCTAAGGATATCCCTGAGATTATGGAGGCCTTGCAGGATCGATGCATTCTCATCTAGAATTACCTGGATAAACTGAGATGGGGATACCATTCAAAAGGGGTTTATAATACTAAAGAGGCTTATGATCTTATCTTCAACCAAGAAGACATGTAGCACAAGAAGACCTGGAAGGAGATTTGGAACTGTAATCCATGGCCTAAAATTGCTACCTTTATCTGGCTGGTCTCGTATAGACGAATTCTGACAAGAGAGAATTTAATGAAAAGAGGCATGAACGGCCCTTTTTGGTGCATTCTATGTGAAGGAGAGGAGGAATCAGTGAATCGCCTTTTGGACTCTTGTCCTATAGCTTCATCCCTATGGGATTGTGTAGCTGAAATATTTAGGAGGACGAACCGGGTAAGAGGACAACCTCAACAGACGATTAAAGTTTGGGATAAGGAGGCTTACAAAAATTTGGTTATTCTTAAAATATGGCTCATGTTTCTTGGAACCTTGATGTGGGCAATTTGGAAGGAAAGAAATGGGAGGATCTTTGAAGGAAAGAAAAATATGCCTTAGACAGTTTGGAACCAAATAAGTAAGCATATACAGGAGACTATCAAAATTATCCAATGGAACGAGAGAGATTGGGAAATGGATGATAACGAGAAGTGGATTTTGGCTGGATGGGGAATGGATTATTCTCCACAAGGATGGAGGAAATTTAAGGGAAGGAAAGCGTCTCCCGCTAGTCCGTGTATCTGGTAACTTCCTCCAGGAGGACATTTCGAGTTAAACTTCGACAAAGCATATAAAGGAAACCCAGGTTCGGCTGGTTTTGGAGGAGTTTTCAGAAACAACGAGGGTGGTATTATCCAGTTCTATCATGGGAATATTGGTTAGGACACTTACAATGCAACAGAGTTGGAAGGATTACTTCATGGCATCATACTCTCAATACACAATAGTTGGGAACCTTTGTTCATATAGGGTGACTCCCACATCATCATCTAGATGGCCAAAAGTTGCAAGGAGGACAAAAGGTGTCCCAAAGTTGTGGAAAGTTGGCGCATGACGTATCGGGTGGAGCGATTCGTTGATCTCATCCGAGGATGCCACACCTGGTCCTTTTCCCACTTAAAATGTGATGGTAACAAGGTGGCGGATTTGCTAGAAAACATCAAAGAGTGAAGTGAAGCGAGGATTGTGGAAGGACAATTGTCTGATGAAGGAGGTAACGAATGGATGATCCAATGCTCCCACTTGGAGGCCCATGACATCAGGCTTTACCAGGAGATGATGGGGCGCATGAGTCAAGAGTCGAATTACATGTCTGGGGAACACATGTTAAACCCACCCAACACCTGGAGTCATAACCACCATCCCTCATTGCTCGATGATGGTACCTCCATATTTATTCAGGACATGAGTGCCCATGAACTCCCACCGGTTATCAATAATGGGGAAATCCTATAGCCATATCCATCAATTAGAGGGAAAGGTATGGTGAACCAAGGAGAGAAGTTGAGAGATATGTTGGAGTACTGTGCTAATAAATAACAAGTACAAGGGGATTAGTATGGTTAACCGAATTGGGATGAGAAACCCAACTACTTATTCGAGGCATGCACTCCATCCTTTCATTTTTTCTCATTTTCTGAGGTGTTTTTCTGTGAGAAAGCAGGAGCTGGTGTGGTGTCATTTGCAGTACTGGGTAACTATTCTGATGGCTCCTAAAAGACAAGAGTGAAATGTTAGTTTTTCAGCATTTAATTCAATTTGATCTAGGACCTTATATGAGAGAACAACATGTACAACATATCAAACACAAGAGATAAGAGACATAGAGCATTTCACCAGAACTCTTCTCTCTGCTATATTGTTGATAATGAACCCCTTTATGAAGGCTCCAACACAACTCTTCTCTCTACTATATTGTTGATAATGAACTTGAAGGTTATGAATGGTTTTTCAAATACATCGGTTACATGGATGTTAAGGTATGTAATATATTTCATCACATATACATCATGGTAAAGGTTATATTTTTTCCTCTTTTTTTATTGTTAGTTCAAATCAGTAAAATTAATAAGGATGTAATATGTGCCATATTCTTTATATTAACTAGTTTTTTTGTTGTGGCTTGATAGATGAATTATTTTTACCGTCGTCAAATATTTTACCTCACACATACCGAGATTTATCTTCTATCATGAAATATATAGGAATGGAGTATCAAGCAATTGATGCATGCCCTAATGATCATATTATATATCATAAACAATATGAATTTGTAAAAGAATTCCCAGAATGTCATATCAATATATATCGAACATATCAAGTAACAAAAAAGGTGCCTCGCAAGGTTCTTAATTATATTCCCATTATTCCACATTTTCAATGACTATTCAAGTGCAAAAGAATCACACAATTTATGGATTACCATGCACAGAATAGAAGTGAAGATCTGGAATTCTTAGAATTCATGAAGATGGTTTTGCATTTAGAGACATGGAGTAAAAATGACCACACTTTAATTAAGAACCTTCTAATGCTACGATTTCATTAGCAGTGGATGGTGTCAATCCATTTGCAGAGATGAAATCTATTTACTCAATGCGGCCTATTTTTGTTATCAACAATAACATTCCTCCATGGATGTCAATAAAGAAGGAGCACATAATGATGGCAATGACTATTCCATGTATTTTTTTACAACAATTATTTTTAATGCAGTAGTATCTCATATGTCGTAATTGTTGCATAATGTCTTTTTTTCATTTAATCATATATATTTATATATGTAAAATGGTTTTAATAATTATGTACTGTATATGTTCAAATCAATTAGGTAAGTACAAAGTAAAATATTTGAATGTATATATGAAGCTTCTTATCAATGATCTACTAAAGCTATGGAATGGAATCACTATGTATGATGTCTCTAGACCAATACAACAAAGGAAATTTCAATTCCATGCAATGCTTGTATGGAAAATTCATGATGCTCCAAGGCTATCACATTTTTGTGGTATGTAATTATAAAGTGCACTGTAATAGTATTTAATTTTATGAAATTGATATCATGCATGTTTTTTAAATAATCCAGTCTTATAGATAATTAAAATCAACATAGTTAATCCATCTCTTGCAAGTCTTCAAATAAAGGGAAAATTTGCATGTCCAGGTTGTGGTCCTAACATGAAATGTTGTCATTCAAAATTTTTAAGAAAGGAGGTGTTTGATGATTATAGGCACTTCCTCTCTAAGAATCATAAGTATCAAACTACTGACAAACATATTTTCAATGGGAAAGAAGAGACTGCATTAAAACCACGAAGAATAACACCTCACCTATGGAAGTTGCAATATAATAGAAATCGTCAAGGTACACATCAAATTGTCTATCTATAATCATATATGAAATATTTGGAATTTACATTTTTTATTGTGTTTTGTTTACTCTTGTAATTGACAATTATTATTGTAATTTTTGTAACTATGCTTCATGAAGGTCGTGATCAAGGCATTAATGGGATTCCACGAGGAATTAAAATTTATCCCAGAAAATTCAGTAGGCCTCCCTACTATCAACACCTACAAATTGTTCATTTGTTTGATACAATGCATATTGGAAATAATGTAACTGAAACATTATGGAGAATATTGGATGGAAGGAGTGACAAATAAAAAATCATCAAAATTTATAGTGACATTCAGGAAGCTAAGCATGCAATGAAATATGTCATTCAATTAAATAGATATGGAGACCAAATTAATTTAATCTCCCTTCCATGGTTATTAACGAAGTAGCAAGGAAATGTTGTAAAATAAGTCATACGAAAAATTAAATTTCCCACAGGATTTTGTTTGAACAGAAATAATATCTTAACAAAGAAAGGTGATTTTGGGGGAGTGAAAATGAATGATTGGCATACCTTCATTAAGGTAATTATTCTAGTAATATATAGTGTTATATTTTTATACTACATGTTTTTGGTGTTTTTTGTCAACTTTTATAAAAAATAATGAAACAATCCTATTGTTACAGTATGTTCTACCTCTATCTCTCCCAGACAACTTCGACAACAATGCCAAACAAATTATATATGATCTTGAAAATACATGATTTAAGTATCGATATTTTTCATGCATAAAGTGTTTGTTTAATTCATTGTAGAACTTATATTTAACATTTCTTTACTTGTTATGTACTATATTGTATATTTTTGTTAAATCTCATGATTTTCTTGCCCAACTTGTAAGTGGTTGTCATCTAAAGAAATCCATAAAGAAGATATAAAGTATTGGAGGAGAGAAATTCCTCATCTAATGTGTGAAATGAAAAAGTATCTACCTTCGACATTTTTCAATTCACAATAACACTACCTCATGCACCATGTTGAGGAGATTGAATTGCGTGGACCTATACACACAAGGTCAATGTGGATGGTTGAGAAGCACTTGAAATTTTTTAAAACTTTGGTTAGATAGAGAGAACATCCCAAGGGTTCTATGGTGGAGGGATATATGGTATACCAAACCATGGTGTATATTAGTGAATATATTCCTAAATTAGCATCAAAGATGGATTTAGATCACATTTGGGGTCCCAAATCCATTAAAAATTCGAAGGGGAGTACCTGATGGTGAAAGGTATATCGAGGAAAGTTAAATGTAATTATTAGATGGCGGAGATTAATTATAATACATTTTACATTTCGGTTTTATGTATATATCATACGTATTTAATTTTTAATATTCAATATGCATCAATTATAAAGGTATAACGTGGTAACTAATTATACATTTGTGAATTGCAATTTTATTT
The DNA here is from genome assembly GCA_027924585.1 of Larix kaempferi. Taxonomy (NCBI): domain Eukaryota; kingdom Viridiplantae; phylum Streptophyta; class Pinopsida; order Pinales; family Pinaceae; genus Larix; species Larix kaempferi. The sequence continues at coordinate 2,540,723 of BSBM01000764.1, read as the reverse complement.
TCATATAGCTATTCGAGAGTGGGATGCACTATATTTATATGTCGCAAACAATCTTGATTGAATGAAGGTATGGATTGAACGATGTATCCAATATGATCATGCATTATCATGGGAAGGTGTGGCTTTATTGGTTAAATAATCTCATCGCAATGGAGATATGAATCTTGCACAAAGGGAAATTGATTTAGCATATGGTTTAAAAGATAAACAACCAAGCATATTAATCACCCATACTATTTAATTATTTTCAATTATATTGATGTATGATTTTTTTTCTTTGCATACTTTCCAATCATAAATATGCTAACTATTAATTGATACAATCTGATTGTGGGATAAATGCAATCTTTGAGGTGACTAATGTTTCCTCTAGAAGTGACAGACATCCAAAAGTATAAAAGAATTGATACTATGGGTATTTGGATGATATTATTGAGTGTGACTTTAAATCCTTCAAATTAGTTATGTTCATTGTCAAATGGTACAAGCTATGATTGAATCATGCGATCCTGATAGAACTATTATTGAACATGCTAATGGATTTACCATGGCTAATACAAGGTCACTTGATCCAGGAACATAGCCCTATGTTATTCCAAGACAATGTGAATAGGTGTTTTACTCAGAGGTTCCAGTTATAGGGGGTGGGTAATTTGTTGTTTGACATGACCCAAGAGGAAGGTTGATAAAGTATAATGTAGAGGAAGAAGAGGGTATTGAAGAAGAAGATGATAATGTAGAGGATCAACAGTTAGATGACCATGTGCCAAAGGAATATGTCGAAGAATTTGAACCAGATGATGTAGGAGACAATGTTCATGAACATGATATCGACGATGACATTATCGAAACTGACATCAATGACGATGATGATATGGCCAATCCTTACAATGTTGAATCTGGTTCGGATGATATAGATGTGGACTTGAATGAAGAAGATGATCAATGAAATTCAAGTGTATGAGGTATGTGGTTATATCTATTCTATATTGATTTATTAATAGCATTATTGGCTTGTATTGGTATGCAATTAATTGTTCTTAAGTTGTATTCCATTTTGTATGCTGACATATGTTGTAGGAGACAGTGTTTCTTAATTACAAGAAAATATGCATTCATTTATTTTCTAGCACATAGATTTTGTCGGGTTATGGGGAATTGAGAATTATATTAGGGGGGAGGGGGATTTATGAGCTTCCACCTTCCGGTGGTTGACCTTATTCAGTACAAAATATCAAAACTATTCTTGAAATAAAGAGAATCTTGGTAAGGTAATGCATAGTATGATTATTTCACCTTCATTATTATATGATATTTCATAACCCAAAAATAAGGCATGCCAACTGATCATGTACTTGACCCCGCATATAATAAGTGACATGTGAATGGGGCCAATGTTGAATTTTTTTCAATTTGCACTTGTATGGAATGAAATTTTACTTGGTTAGACTAGACACATGCCTTGATAGTATGTGAGGGTTTCAAGACTCAAAAATCACTCACACAAATAATTCGACAATCAAACAATAAACTTATAAAATAAATGTGAAGGGGATCAAATGCATAAATATGAAAACAAATTTCTATATGAACCTTGATTCCTCTACGAATATATATTTAATACCCCGATATTGAGCTTTGAACCCTTATTATATTTTGCTAAGCATTATTTCAGTTTACTTAGTTCACATTAGAAATATGATAAATTGATTTTAATGACCATGTGGACCAGCACATTAATGAGATGGGAGACACAGTTCCCTATGGGTTGGAGGGTAAAATACGAATTATAATAATAATGAGAAATTATTATTGGAGAAAATGGAAAAACCCTAAAGAAAAGATTTGAGAGAATAATGAATTAAAAGAAATAACAAAATGAGATAATTTCACACCTAAGAGAATACAAAGTGAAACTCATTCAAAACACTTCATTTCCTTAACAATGATTCATAGCCTCATGATCATGAACGCACAAGAGAGAAATGGGAGCTGGGAAAAAATTGACCAGAGACAAATGAAGACAAGTGAATGAGGACAGATTTGGGAGTACCAAACTGGTCCAGATTAAGAGGAATCATACAGCTAGGTATTGGCTTGGCCACTTGATTGTGTGCAGGTAGGAGAACTACCCCAAGCTTATAGAAGCATTGCATTTACTCTGAATAGGATATGTTTAATTGATTCTCTTAACGGTTGAGGCTTAAAAGGCCCTAGAGCATCCTGGAGCTCAAGAGTAATAAGTTGGATGTTGGGTTTCCTGCTGCCACAGAAATATCCTAAATAACTTTGGGAACAAGTTAAGGGTAATTTAAAATATATACTATGACCTGGGGGACTGTGAGAGTCAGCTCGGGGGTGACCTGAAAACAAGGTGATCTTGTTGGTCAAAGGCTGGGAGGTTTGTGCTTGGTTCCACTAGTCTGCATAAATACATATAAGTGTGTATGTTTTATTTGTTTAAGTTTTTATGGACAGTTGCTAGGGTTTATTATGTATAACTCTGATTTACTATTTGTTTACTAGATCTGAATAAGAATGTCTTATTGAACTGAATTATGTATATGGGTCGTGATTAGACTTTTATGTCTTTGTCATTTTGGACAGATTTATGATTTAATGCTATACTTTCACTTTTCAAGATGATGTTTGAAATAGAATGACATATTCTTCATATAGTAAACAGACTGAGTTATTTTATGATTATTGAGGTACAAGCCTGAGAGAGGCAGATTTGAATGATCATAGCTTACATTAACCCTAAGAAAATGTTGCAGGTATTTTAATATAATACAAATCATTTTCTCAGAAGATCCTATTTAATGGAAGAATGTATGTTTCTCATGTTAGGACAGAAACAAGGAAGGCATGTAAACCCTAGGTTTTACATGTCAAGCCATTTTATTTTTATAAGTCTTTTATTCTATATCATAGACAAAGCATTGAGATTAATGTAACCAGATCTGTCTCTATTTTCCTTTGATAGACAAATAAACATGTTTATGAATTAAATCTACAGTGAATGGATTTAAAATCATCTGATAGAGTTACATTGCAATCGACTACATTTATATAAATAATGTTTCATATCCAGATTGGATTCATGTGGTTTCACAACATATTGTAGACATTATCTATTGAACTAATTTCAAGATGTATTCTGGTTAGTTTCGTGTTGACCTTTTCATTACATGCCAGGAATCTCAGCATGGGAGAGCAAGCTCCATGAGCAAGCTTTAACCTTGATCGTGAAACCATTCACGATGTTAATGGCTTTATCCAACATTAACGCCGAAGCATTTGCAAGAAGTTGGCGTGGTTTTCTTCCAATGTAGACAAGGATTGTTCCCTGGTTTCCGCGAGGTTCGTGGACAGAAGACTCGTAAACAACATTGATGAGATACATTAATGCGATTCTTATCTAAGGAATAGGGCATGCTTAATGTATAATGTATATATATAGGCTCGGGGGCCTTTGGTTACAGTTTTACCATTAATATTTAATAAGTTCTTTAATTGGATTAAACGCCCTACTTCAAGTTTTAATAGCCAAGTCGAATGTACAGATGGGAGACCCAATCATATGGCATCTCAGGTTCATCACAACACTACTGGGTAGTTCATGGTTAACCCTTTTTGGGTGTTAGGCATGGATACCTTAGCGCAATGGTCGCAGTATCGACCTTGGCGCGTAGCACTGCTACACTAATTAATTACAGTATTCATTTGCAAGCTAAATGTTATTTAATCGCTTTTGAAAGTTAGAATGTGTTCACTATCAGTTTACCTTCACATAGGATTACATCCATGTAATTCAAGCTTACTATTTTTAAATGAATGCAAAAAATTTCATATAATAATGATTGTGTTCGAATATCAAATGATAAACAGAGGCCGAGAGAAACCATAACCATTTCATTGCTACACAAAAACAAGATAACGCTTAAAACAATTTCATATTCAAATGCATTCACTATTTACAAAATAAATAATACAGTCCAGAGCTATCGCTCTACTTTCCAAACCACATCCTTTCACGGGTCAAACCAAAGAGAGATAGTGCGTATAACTGGTGATACCCAGCGTGGCCGACATGCCCAAGTTCAAGTTTAAATCAGTATTTTTCGCCACACAAGTTCCAAGTTAATATTACATTCACATACAGGCCGGGAAAGTCTTCAACATCTAAACATAGTCACATGCAACAATGAGGTTGGCCGCAGGCCGTGTTGTAGCGTGAGCAGACAAGAGAACCAAGAGTCTTAAGTAACCCATCCGAAACCGATGGGGTAGTTTCACCCGAAGGACTAAGGATGATGGGTTACCTAGCCATGTTTATTGTTCGTTATTTGTTCCAAGTCGTGGAGACAACGCTGAATGACCCAACACTCCCACAATCTCATAGCTCCTATGTTAAGAAGTGACCAACGTAGCAGTTAGTTATGTGAGTAATAATTTCCCGCATAAAAAGTAATTTGGACAATGAAAGTAGTGGTGGTGTAACCACTTACTGTTGGGTCAAACCAACGTGAAGAACAAAATTGGGTGGCACCATACCTGCAATTGGAACACAATAAGTTAAATTGTGACAAAATAACATTCATACAACACAAGAACGAAGTAAAGTTTAGTAATTGCGTAAAAGTTGAACCTTCTTACCTTTAAGATGTGCAACCCAATCAAAGCTCCCGAAAGCTACCTCATGCAGAGTGTTGGAGCATTTTGGGATCACCTCCTCCCTGGTTCGGGAGTGAACACCATGATTGGAGTAGGATGTCTTGAAGGAGCCCATTAAACACCAAATGAACAATGATTGCAAGGTAGTGTTTTGGTGTAACGAGGTGATACTGGTGGGAGGAGTGGCGACCTCTGAACCCGATCATACTTCCATTTAATTGTCAAGTACCTCGTAGAGTTGGAGCCAACAGCCACAAACAAGATAAAAAATGTCCATGCATTCACCCTTCCCAAGCTAGACAACTAGGATCATGATCGACGGCCATGGGTCACTCCACATTCATTTCAACATGCAGTCAAACTTAATGTAGCAATCCTTGGGAGTTGGCAGTCTCGTGCGATAGCCAGCATTACTAGCTAGAGTATGAGATTATGTATTCATTGTGCTGAGTATTGAACCATGTCATTTCCAAGTTGAGCCACCTTCCAGGAAGGCACCGTAGGGTTTAAAAATTTTGATCAAGCTTTGTGTAGTCTACGTGGCAAGAGTACAAGTTAGACAGTCGCCACATATTCTTTGTTATGCAACGTTAAAGCTTAGCATATGTGCTGTCAACCTTTACATTCTCTACATTATTCATTATGACGTAAGCTTCACAACGAAGTCCAAGGTTGGGTCAGTTAGATGCACATTGTGGCATGGTGACATGATTCGCATAAGCCAAGGTCCAACTTTGGGTTGACCTGGCCATGCGCTTAACGAGTTGCATTACGTTATATTATAATGTATTCACATTACTTTATGTCCATTTTAATGGCAATTCCACATGATAGGTTAGCATATGAAGTTTATACTAGCGCTTAAGTTATATAGTATGAGCGCTAGGTTATTTGGAATAAGCTTGTGGTTAGACTATGGTCAACCTATAAGCGCTTAGGTTATATAAATATATATATATTAGGTTATAATATATATATATATTATATTGTAATAAGTTTATATTATATTGCAATTTGTTTTAATATTGCCACTTATGATCTATGTTTGGGTAATGTAAGTGACTATGGTGTATGAGCACTTTTGCCTAGTATTTACAAAGTTAATGCTAGGTCTTGGTAAAGTATTAAATGCATAGGGAGTATGTTAGTGCATAAGTATAACATATAACTATGTATGTTAAATTTGTATTCACATTAATACTGTACTAGTGATAGTTAATAATTAATAACATATTAATGACATTAATATAGTTATTAATTGAAGTATTAATGTTGCTTATGTAATTTTCATATTGTCACAAGTGATCATCATGTCGTCATTATAATTTTGGTGGATATTTGATTTGGTGACTAACGCAATGAAGTATAGGCATGTTTCCATGGTTTCCACTTACTTGAAAAGCGACAGAAGAAATAATGATGTTTAATGCACACGAGGGTAATTTTTAAGGGCGAAATTTCGCCAATTGGCTATTTTTTGGGCTTTTTGTTGAAAAAATAAATTCTTTATTTGGTCATTTTTAGTTTCTAATATCGCCTATATTTACATAAAATATGTTTTTTTATCATAATATTCGCCAAAATTTACACATTTCAGTAGAAGATTGTATGTTTCACATTTAATATTCGCCTACCTATCTATATACATGTTTTTTTCAATCCAAAATAATCACCTAGGATACTATACTTAAGTATAATATTATAATCCTTAAAAAATACCCTGATGCACACACTTTCAGAAACTTACTAAGTAGGCTGTGACGACAGCTAGTATGTATATTTCCGCATTTGTTTGGTTGGTTAGGATCTTTATAAAAAAATAAAATATCACGTAGAAGGGAAGTGACAAATTGGTATCAGAGCGTGGTCACTACACTAGGACCTTTAGGCTCATTTGCGCGAATGCTATTGTTTTATAGAGATAAATAACAAAAATTTCTGTAGCATGTTAATTTTTAATTTTTTTATGAATAAATGCTTTGTTGTTTATGACTTCTAACAAACAGTTGTTGGCCACACATAGATAGAAAAGTGGCTGAAGAGGTAAGTGGCACAAATTAATTTTTCAGAACAGGAAGGAAATTTGGTTGTAGAAACATCCAGTCAGCGAGGAGAAAAGGCCAGTAGGCAGGAGAGGAATCAGAACTCTCCACAAGGAGTGACAACATCTAGTGAGATGATGGAAACAGTCAAAAGTCTAAAGGCTGAATTGATCAGCATTAAAGAAGACAACATTAAAAAAATTGAATAATAGTGAGAAATAAATGCCATCATGCTGCAAAAGTTGACTGAAAAAAGAAAACAGACACCTCCCAACACCAGAGGAACACCATGCAAAAAAATCAGTCACAAAAAGAAATTCAAAGTTTAAGACTACACCTCCAAGAAATTCTACAAGCTATAATATGGATGTCAGGGATGAAGGGTCACATGGTGAAGATTCTAAAGAATATGTTCCTAAGAAAAAAATAAAAATGGAAAAGTAAATTAGCTACACTCAGAATTGAGAAAAATAAAGCTTGCTACTTTTAATGGAGAAATTAAAACCGTAGAAGAAGAAGAACTGTGGATGAGGGACATGGAAAAATATTTATGCATGTTTGATTATTCTAGCCTCATAAAGGCTAGGATTGTTGTTTTCAAGCTGCAAGGAAAATCTTCGGCATGGTGGGATGACCTTCAGTTGACACGAGCAATCAACGAGAAAAAGGTGAAGTGAAAGGCCTTTGTGACATTCTTCAAACAGAAGTACCTTTCTGAAACGTACTTTGACAGAAAAGTAAAAGAATTCTATGACCTAAAGCTAGGACAACAAACCATGGAAGAATTAATTAGAAAATTTCTGGAATTACTCAAGAACGTTCCTTACATTCAGGATGAAAAAGTCAGAATTCAGTGTTTCCTAAATTGTTTGTCGTTTGGTTTCAAGGATAGGATTGAATTTGATGATCCAGAGACTTTGGAAGATGCATTCTAAAAGGATAGGCTATGTTTTGAACAAGTTCAAATCAAGGATGAAGTATGAAAGCAGTGGAATGAAGAGAAGAAAACAAAATATGGAAGTAGGCAGAAGGATCATAAGCCCAACCATTTCAGAAACCAAGTTACACAGGCACCTTTTAAAAATAGGTTTGAGGGAAGCAAGTCACATTCCAATTTTGTTCCACCAATGAAGAAGTTTAACATTGAAGGCACCAGAAAACCAGAAGCCACACCCTCTAAGCCGACACTCCAATGTTGGGGCTGTGGAGAGAATCATAGGTGGCATGACTATCCTCACAAGAAGGATACAAACCGATCAGTGCATAATCTTAAAGAGGATTCTACAGTCCAAGATATATCAAGGGTTCCAAAAATCTATACTGCATTAAACAACCGTCAAGCAAAACATCAAGCTTCTATAATCGAGGTTGAAGGGATGATTTCTGGGACACCTGTGTCTATCTTGATTGATTCTTGCCCATGCAAAAGTTATGTAGGCCCAAAAAATTTTGAGTCATGCAAACTTAGTAAAAACAAATACATGCAGCCTTGGTTGGTCCAAATGGCCACAGGAGCAAAAAGAAAAGTTTCTGAAGTGGTGAATCAGTGTCCTTTGTAGTTAAATGAATCTTACACTAGTGCATATTTAAACGTTTTGCCATTGGGATCGTACGATTTGCTTATCGGTATGGATTGGCTGGAAACACATAGGGCTGTCATAGACTGCTATAAAAAATCAGTCACCTTTATGAATGATGTTAGATAGTCTTAAAATATTCAAGGAATAGTAAGAGCAGTGAAATTAAGGGAAATTTCTGCTCTTCAACTAAAACGAAATGCATGCAAAGGGTGTAAACTTTATGTTGTCCACGTGACAGAAAATCAGAAAATTGAAATTTCAGATTTCACAAAACATCATATTTTGTCTGAATTTGAGGATGTGTTTCCCAAGGAAATTCCTGAGTTACCACCTAAAAGAGAATTAGATTTTACAATATACCTATCCCCAGGAACAATACAAAATTCAAAGGCGCCTTATCGGATGAGTACTCATGAATTGATAGAGCTGAAAGCACAAATGCAAGAGTTGTTGGAAAAAGTTTATATTCGTCCGAGTGAGTCCCCGTGGAGAGAATCGATGATCTTTGTATGTAAGAAAGTTGCCACATTCCGACTACGCATAGATTATAGACAGTTGAACAAGGTAACTATCAAAAATCGGTATCCCTTGCCATGGATTGATGATCTGTTCGATAGGGTTGGGGGTTCTACTGACTTCTCGAAGATTGATCTGAGGTTGGGTTACCATAATATCATAATTAAAGAAGAAGAGGTGCATAAGACAACTTTCTGTACTAGGTATGGACATTATGAATTTGTGGTGATGCCATTTGGTTTGCCGAATGCACCAACCACGTTTATGTGCCTAATGAATAATGTTTTCAGCAAGTACCTAGATAAATTTGTTGTAGTGTTTATTGATGACATACTCATCTATTCGAAGAATGAAAGTGAGCATGAGGAACCCCTAAGGTTGGTGCTGCAAGTTCTAAGAGAAAATCAACCTTATGCAAAGTTATCCAAATGCGACTTTTACAAGGAACAAATACAATACTTGGGTCACATTATATCAGCCCAAGGTATTGTGGTGGACCCCAATAAGATCAAGGCCATAATGAGCTGGCCTACTCCCCAAAATGTCACCGATCTCCGCTCTTTTATGGGATTAGTTGCGTACTATCGAAAATTCATTGAGGGATTTTCCAAAGTGACTCATCCTATCACATCCCTTCAGAGGAAGGAAGTCAAGTTTCTTTGGACATCCATATGTGAAGAAAGTTTTGCGAAGCTGAAACAGTTTCTAACTTCAACCCCTATTCTAAAAGTGGTTGATCCCCTCGATACTTTGTGGTATGCACGAATGCATGCAAGGAAGGATTGGGAGGCATGTTAACGCAAGATGGTTTGGTAATCGATTATGAATCTAGAAAGTTAAAGATGCATGAAGTAAACAATGCGATGCATGATTTAGAACTAGATGCCATAATTCATGGCTTAAGAATGTGGCGAACTTACCTTCTTGGAAAAAGGTTTGTTCTTAAAACTGACCACATTGGGCTGAAATACATTTTTGAACAGCCAAATTTGAATGGAAGGCAAGCAAGGTGGCTGGATTTCTTAAGTGATTTTGACTTTGAAATTCAGCATATCAAAGGCAAAGAAAATAAAATAGTTGATGCACTTAGCAAACAAATGCACATATTAACTATGGCTTTAGTTAATAGTTTTCAATCTGATTTAATGTCAGAGATCCAGACAACAACTGGAAAAGATCCAAAATATCTGAATTTAAGACAAAAGTGTCTTGTAGAAAATTCAGAACAGAAAGCAATAGATTACAACATATCCAAGGATGGGCTGCTACTATTTAAAAATAGACTTTATATACTGGATCAGGCAGAATTAAAACAATTAATTCTGGATGAGTTTCACAAAAGGCCATATTTTGGTCATCCAGGTTATCAGAAAATGATAACAACTGTTAAAAAACAACACTATTGGCCCAAATTGAAATATGAAATTGCTGAGTATATAGAAAAGTGCATGGACTGTCAGCGGGTGAAAGTGGAACATCAACATCTAACTAGTTTGATACAGCCTATACCAGTACCAGAATGGAAACGGGAGACATTTCTATGGATTTTATCACCGGGTTGCTTAAAAATAATAAGCAACATGATTACATCATGGTTGTAGGGGATAAGTTGACCAAGGCATCTCACTTCATACCAGTCAAATCCACATTCAAAGCAATAAACATTGCAGAGGTTTTCATGAAAGAAGTCTTTCGACTCCATGGAATCCCCAAGGTGATTATATCCGACAGGGATACAAATTTCACTTCACATTTTCTGGAAGACATTATTTACATGTTTGGGGACTAAACTGAGTTTTAATACCTCCTACCATCCTCAAACAAATGGGCAGACCGAGAGAGTGAACCAAGTCCTAGAGCACATGCTTCGCTTGTATGTCATGGACAATCCAATGCACTATGAAAACTACTTACACTTAGCTGAATTTTCCTACAACAATGGGTACCAAACTTCTGTAGGAATGAGTCCATTCCAAGTGTTGTATGGAAGAAAGTGTAAAACCCCTATGACGTGGGATGATCCAGTAAATCCGATTGTGATGGGTACTGAAATGTTAGATGAACTAGAAATGATTGTCCAAAAAGTAAAAACAAACATAAAAACTGCTCAAGACAGACATAAAAGCTATGTTGATCTGCATAGAGAACATAAAGAATTTGAAGTTGGAGATCATGTATTCCTAAGGGTGAAAGCAAAGAAAATTTCTTTGAGCTTGGGAAAGGTTGCCAAACTTGCACCAAGATTTTGTGGTCCTTTCCAAATTCTTGCTAGAGTAGGACCTGTTGCTTATCAGTTAGCTTTACGAACAAATTTTAAAGTACATGATGTGTTTCATGTTTCATTGCTAAAGAAATATGTATATGATCCTAAGCATATTGTAAATTGGCATGTGATTCAGGTGGAATCAGAAGGATACTTCTAGACAGATCCTATATGCATACTGGATCGGAAAGAGGTGGTACTTCAGAATCGAACCATCGTCCAGGTAAAAGTGCAATGGGAGCACTATAATCCTGAATAGGCTACCTCAGAAATGGAAATGGAAATGCAAGTAGCATACCCTTTCCTATTCGAAGAAGTAAATGACAAAAACTAAATTTGCTTATAATGCTATTTGTTGTTTTTCAAGACTATTTAACACAGAGGATGGTGAAAACTTAAGGGGAGGGGATATGTAATACCCCAATTTTGGACTTTGAACCCCTATTTTATTTTGCTAAGTATTATTTCAGTTTACTTAGTGGACATTAGAAATATGATAAATTGATTTCTAATGACCATGTGGACTAGCACATTAATGAGATGGGAGTCACAGTCCCCTATGGGTTGGAGGGTAAAATACCAATTATAATAATAATGAGAAATTATTATTGGAGAAAATGGAAAAAACCTAAAGAAAAGATTTGAGAGAATAATGAATTAAAAGAAATAACAAAATGAGAGAATTTCACACCTAAGAGAATAAAAAGTGAAACTCATTTAAAAAAATTCATTTCCTTAACAATGTTTCACATCCTCATGATCATGAACACACAAGATAGAGATGTGAGTTGGGAAAACATTGACCAAAGACAAAAAAAGACAAGTGAATGAGGACAGATTTGGGAGTACCAAACTGGTCCAAATTAAGAGGAATCATACAGTTGGGTATTGGCTTGGCCACTTGATTGTGTGCAGGTAGGAGAACTACCCCAACCTTGCAGGAGCACTGCATTTACTCTTAATAGGCCATATTTAATTGATTCTCTTAATGGTTGAGGCTTAAAAGTCCATGGAGCATCCAAGAGCTCAAGAGTACTGAATTAGATGTTGGGTTTCCTACTGCCACATAAATATCCTAAATAACTTGGGGAACAAGTTAAGGGTAATTTAAAATATATACTCTGACCTAGGGGACTGTGAACTCAGCTCGGGGGTGACCTTAAAGCAAGGTGATCTTGATGGTCAAAGGCTAGGAGGTTTCTGCTTGGTTCCACTGGTCTCCAGAATTACAGATAAGTGTTATTACTTTATTTGTATAAGCTTTTATGGACAGTTGCTAGGGTTTATTATGTATAACTCTGATTTACTGTTCATTTACTAGATCTTAATAAGAATGTATTATTGAACTGAATTTTGTATATGGGTCATGATTAGACTTTTATGCCTTTGTCATTTTGGACAGATTTATGATTTAATGCTATACTTTCTGTTTTCAAGATGATGTTTGAAATAGAATGAAATATTCTTGATACAGTAAATAGACTGAGTTATTTTATGGTTATTGAGGTACAAGACTGAGAGAGGCAGATTTGAATGATCATAGCTTACATTAACCCTAAGAAAATTTTGCAGGTATTTTAATATAATACAAATCATTTTCTCAGTAGATCCTATTTAAAGGCAGAATGTATGTTTCTCATGTCAGGACAGAAACAAGTTAGACATGTAAACCCTAGGGTTTACATGTCAATCCATTTTATTTTTATAAGTCTTTTATTCTATATCATAGACAAAGTATTGAGATTAATGTAACCAAATCTGTCTCTATTTTCCTTTGACAAATGAATAAACATGTTTATGAATTAAATCTACAGTGAATGGATTTAAAATCATCTAACAGAGTTACATTGTAATCAACTACATTTATATACATAATGTTTCATATCTATATTGGATTCATGTGGTTTCACAACACATTGTAGACATTATCTATTGAACTAATTTCGAGATGCATTCTGGTTAGTTTCATGTTGACCTTTTTATTACATGCCAGGACTCTCGGTATGGGTGAGAAAGCTCCATGAGAAAGCTTTAACCCTGATCGTGAAACCCTTTACCATGTTAATGGCTTTATCCAGCATCAATGCCGAAGCGTTTGCAAGAAGTTGGAGTGGTTTGCCTCCATGCAGGAAAGGGTTGTTCCCTGGTTTCCACAAGGGTCATGGATAGAAGACTCGTAAACAACATTGCTGAGATACATTAACACAATTCTTATCTATGACAGGTGGCATGCTTAAGGTATTATGTATATATATAGGCTCGGGGGCCTTTGGTTATAGTTTGACCATTAGAATTTAATAAGTTTTGTAACCGGATTAAATGCCTTGCTTCAAGTTTTAATAGCCATGTCGAATGTACAGATGGGAGACCCTATCGTATGGCGTCTCAGGTTCATCAAGACACTACCAGGTAGTTCATGGTTAACCCTTTTTGGGTGTTCCTAAAACCTAGGCATGGATACCCTAGCGCAATGGTCGCAGTCTCGACCTCGACGCGTAGCACTGCTACACTAATTAATTACAGTAGTCATTTGCAAGCTAAATGTTATTTGATCGCTTTTGCAAGTTAAAATGTGTTCACAATCAGTTTACATTCGCACGGGATTACATCCCTGTAATTCAAGCTTACTATTTTTAAATGAATGCAAAAAATTTCATATAATAATGATTCTCTTCGTATATCAAAGGAGAAACAGAGCCCGAGAACAACCATAACCATTTCTTTGCTGCATAAAAACAAGCTAACACTTAAAACGATTTCATATTCAAATGCATTCATTATTTACAAACTAAATAATACAGTCCAAAGCTATCACTCTACTTTCCAAACCAAATCCCTTCACAGGTCAAACCAAAGTGAGATAGTGCTTATAACCGGTGATGCCTAGTGTGGTCGACATGCCCATGTTCAAGTTTAAATAAGTATTGTTCTCCATACATGTTCCAAGTTAATATTACATTCACCTATAGGCTGAGAAAGCCTTCGACATCTAAACACAGTCACATGCAACAACGAGGTTAGCCGAAAGCCGTTTTGCAGCCTAAGCAGACAAGAGAACCAAGAGTCTTAAGTAACCTATCTGAACTCGATGGGGTAGTTTCACTCGAAGGACCAAGGATGATGGGTTACCTGGCCACGTTCGATGTTGGTTATTTGTTCCAAGTCGTGGAGACAACACTGAAAGACCCAACACGTCCATGGTCTCATAGCTCCTACGTTAAGAAGTGACCAACGTGGCAGTTAAAAATGACAGTAATAATTTCCCGTGTAAAAATTAATTTGGAAAACGAAGGTAGTGATGGTGTAACCACTTACCATTGGGTAAAACCAACGCGAATCCCAAGCTTAGGTGGCACCACACCTGCAATTGGAACACAATAAGTTAAATTGTAATAGCATGACATTCATACAACGAAACAACGAAGTAAAGTTTGGTAATTGCGTAAAAGTTGAACCTTCTTACCTTTAAGACATGCAACCCAAGCAAAGTTTCCAGTAGCTACCTCATGCAGAGTGTTGGAGCATTTTGGGATCACCTCCTCCCTGGTTCAGGAGTGAACACCATGATTGGAGCAGAAGAGCTTGAAGAATCCCGTTGAACACCAAATGAACAACGAATTCAAGGTAGGGTTTTGGTGTCACGAGGTGATAACGGTGGGAGGAGCAAAGACCTATGAACCCAGTCATACTTCCATTTAATTTTCAAGTAACTCGTAGAGTTGGCGCCAACAACCACAAGTAAGATCAATGGTGTTCATGCATTCACCCTTCCCAATCTGGATGAACTGGATCGTGATCGATGGACATGGGTCACTCCACAATCGTTTCAACCCACAGTCAAACTTAATGCAGTAAGCCTTGGGAGTTGGCAGTCTCGTGCGAAAGCCATCATGGCTAGGTGGAATACAAGCTTATGTATTCATTGTGTTGAGTATTGAACCATGTCGTTTCCAAGTGGATCCGCCTATGAGGAAGGAACCACAGGGTTTAAAAATTTGGTTCAAGCTTTGCATAGTTTGCGTGGCAAGAGTACAAGTTAGACAGTCACCACATATTCTTTGTTATGCAACGTTAAACCTTAGCGTATGTGTTGTCAACCTTTACATTCTCTACGTTATGCATTATGGCATAAGCTTTACATCGAAGGCCAAGGTTAGGCCGGTTAGATGCACATCGTGGCATGGAGACATGGTTCGCATAAGCCAAGGTCCAACTTTGGGTTGACCTGGCCATGCGCTTAACCATATGCATTACGTTATATTATAATGTATTCACATTACTTTAAGTCCATTTTAATGGCAATTCCATATGCTAGGTTAGCATATGAAGTTTATACTAGCACTTAATTTATATAGTATGAGCGCTAGGTTAGTTGGCATAAGCTTGCGGTTAGACTATGGTCAACCTATAAGCGCTTAGGTTATATAAATATATACATATTAGGTTATAATATATATATTTTTTATATTGTATTAAGTTTATATTATATTGCGATTTGTTTTAATATTGCCACTTATGATCTATGTTTGGGTAATGTAAGTGACTATGGTGTATGAGTAGTTTAGCCTAGTATTTACAAAGTTAATGATAGGGATTGGTAAAGTATTAAATGCATAGGGTGTATGTTAGTACATAAGTATAACATATAACTATGTAGGTTAAATTTATATTCACATTAATACTGTACTAGTGATAGTTAATAATTAATAACATATTAATGACATTAATATAGTTAAATTAATTGAAGTATTAATGCTGCTTATGTAATTTTCATAATGTTGCAAGTGATCATCATGTCGTCATTATACTTTCGGTGGATATTTGATTTGGTGACTAACGCAGTGAAGTATAGGCACGTTTCCATGGTTTCCAGTTGCTTGAAAAGCGACAGAAGAAATAATGATGTTTAATGCACAGAGTTTCAGAAAATTACTAAGTCGGTTGTGACGACAGCTAGTATGTATATGTCCGCATTTGTTTGGTTGGTTAGGATCTTTATCAAAAAAAAAAAATCGCGTAGAAGAGACGTGACAATATATGATCAAATATTTGGTTCGTTCATAACCCAAAAATAATGCACGCCATCTCATTGTGTACTTTACCCTGCATATTATGATAAGTGACATGTGAATGGGGCCAACGTTGAATTTTTTTTAATTTGTTCTTGTATGGATTGAAACTTGACTTGGTTAGACTATACGCATGCATTGACGGTATGGGAGGGTTTTGAGACTCAAACATGACTCACACAAACAAATATTCGATAATCAAACAAAAAAATTATAGATAATAAAACAACAAACTTACAGAACAAATGTGAAGGAGATGAAATACATAAATCTAAAAACAAATTTCCATATGAATCATGATTCCTCTATGAATATATATGATCAAATATTTGGTTGTTCATAACCCAAAAATAAAGTGCACTAGCTAATCATGTACTTGACCTAGCATATTATAATAAGTGACATGTGAATGGGGCCAACATTGATTTTTTTCCAATTTGTGCTTGTATGGACTAAAATTTGACTTGGTTAAACTATATGCATGCATTGACGCTATGGGAGGGTTCGAAACTCAAACATGACTCACACAAACAATTTGAAAATCAAACAAAAAACATATAGAATAAATGTGAAGGAGATGAAATACATAAATCCGACAAACAACTTCCATATGAATCATGATTCCTCTACGAATATATATGATGAAATATTTGGTTGTCACATAACCCAAAGATAAGGAGCATCAACTGATGATGTAATTGATCCCACATATTATGAATAAGTGACATTCAAATGGGGCCAACATAAAAAAAAATCAATTTGTGCTTGTATGGACTGAAATTTGACTTAGTAAGACTAGATGCATACGTTGATGGTGTGGGATGGTTTCGATACTCAAACATGACTCAAACAAACAAGTATTCAATGATCAAACAACAAGCTTATAGGATAAATGTGAAGGAGATGAAATACATAAATTCGACAACAAATTTCTATATTCATCTCGATTCCTCTACAAATATATATGATCAAATATTTGGCTATCTCATAACCCAAAAAATAAGGCATGCCAGTTAATCATGTACTTGAACCCGCATATTATAATAAGTCACATACCAATGGGGCCGACATTGAATTTTTTTCAATTTGTGCTTGTATGGACTAAAATTTGACTTGGTTAGACTAGACACATGCATTGATGATATGGGAGGATTTTGAGACTCAAACATGAATCACACAAACAAATATTTGACAATCAAACACCAAACTTATAGAGTAAATGTGAAGGAGATGAAATGCATAAATTTGACAACAAATTTCCATATGAATCATGATTCCTCTATGAATATATATGATCAAATATTTGGTTGTTTCATAATCCAAAAATAAGGTGCACCAATTGATCATGTACTTGACCCCACATATAATAAGTGACATGTGAGTGGGACCAACATTGAAATTTTTTCAGTTTGTGCTTCTATGGGCTGTAATTTGACTTGGTTAGACTAGATGCATGCGTTGACGGTATGGGAGGGTTTCGAGACTCAAACTTGACACACACAAGCAATTCAAAAATAAAATAACAAACTTATAGAATAAATGTGAAGGAGATGAAATACATAAATCCAACAATAAATTTCCATATTAATCTTGATTCCTCTACGAATGTATATGATCAAATATTTGGTTGTTTCATAACCCAAAAATAAGGTGCTCCAACTGATCATGTAATTGACCCTGCATATTATAATAGTTAGACTTAGTTGGACTAGATGCATGCGTTGACAGTATGGTAGGGTTTCGATACTCACACATGACTCAAACAAACAAATATTCAACGATCAAATAACAAACTTATAGAATAAATGTGAAGGAGATGAAATACATATATCTGAAAACAAATTTCCATATGAATCTTGATTCCTCTATCAATATATATGATCAAATATTTGGTTGTCACATAACCCAAAAATAAGGTGTGTCAGTTGATCATGTACTTGAACCCACATATTATAATAAGTGACATGCGAATGGGACCAACGTTGAAAAATTTTCAATTTGTTCTTGTATTGACTAAAATTTGACTTGGTTAGACTAGACACATACGTTGACAGTATGGGAGGGTTTTGAGACTCAAACATGACTCGCACAAACAAATATTCGACAATCAAACACCAAACTTATAGAATAAATGTGAAGGAGATGAAATACATAAATTCGACAAAAAATTTCGATATGAATCGTGATTCCTCTACGAATATATATGATCAAATATTTGGTTGTTTCATAACCCAAAATAAGGTGCTTCAGTTGATCATGTACTTGACACCGCATATAATAAGTGATATGTGAGTCGGGCCAACGTTGAATTTTTCCAGTTTGTGCTTGTATGGAATGAAATTTGACTTGGTTAGACTATACGCATGCATTGACGGTATGGGAGGGTTTCGAGACTCAAACATGACTCACACAAACAATTCGACAATCAAATAACAAACTTATAGAATAAATGTGAAGGAGATGAAATACATAAATCCAACAATAAATTTCCATATTAATCATGATTCCTCTACGTATATATTTGATCAAATATTTGGTTGTTTCATAACCCAAAAATAAGGTGCACCAACTGATCATGTACTTGACCCTGCATATTATAATAAGTGACACATGAATGGGGCCAATTTTGATTTTTTTTCAATTTTTGCTAGTATGGAATGAGATTTGAATTGATTAAATTAGACGCATGTGTTGATGGTATGAGAGGGTTTCGAGACTCAAACATGAATTCACAAATAAATATTTGACAATCAAACAACAAACTTATAGAATAAATGTGAAAGAGATGAAATACATAAATCTAACAACAAATTTCCATATGATTCCCGATTCCTCTAAGAATATATATGATCAAATATTTGGTTGTTTCATGACCCAAAAATAAGCTACTCCAACTAATCATGTAATTGACCCCGCATATAATAGGTGACTTGTGAATGGGGCCAACATTGAAATATTTTCAATTTGTGCTTGTATGGACTAAAATTTGACTAGTTTAGACTAGACGCACACGTTGACGGCGTGGGAGGGTTTTGAGACTCAAACATGGCTAACTCAAACAATTTGACAATCAAATAAAAAAACTTATAGAATAAATGTGAAGGAGATGAAATACATAAATCCAACAACAAATTTACATATGAATCACGATTCCTCTACGAGTATATATGATCAAATATTTGGTTGTTTCATAACCCAAAAACAAGGCGCTCCAGCTAATCATGTACTTGACCCCACATATAATAGGTGACTTGTGAATGGGGCCAATGCTGAAATATTTTCAATTTGTGCCTATATGGACTAAAATTTCACTTGTTTAGACTAGACGCATGCATTGATGGTATGGGAGGGTTTCGAGAATCAAACATGACTCACACAAACAAATATTCGACAATCAAACAACAAACTTATAGAATAAATGTGAAGGAGATGAAATACATAAATTCAACAACAAATTTCCATATGAATCTTGATTCCTCTACAAATATTTGGTTGTTTCATAACCCAAAAATAAGGCATGCCATCTAATCATGTAATTGACCCTTCATAAAATAAGTGACATGCGAATGGGGCCAACGTTGAAATTTTTTCAATTTGTGCTTGTATGGATTGAATTGTGACTTGTTTAGATTAGGAATCATGTGTCACATGACCATATATGATATTTTCTTTTTAAATTTTTCCATCCTATTTTTGGAAAACTCTTTAAATGCTAGGTTGATGGGATTAAAAAAATGTTCTTTAGGGTACATATTGCAATGGACCATGCAAGAATCCCTAGGCCACTACATAGGCCCTATAGGTGGATTCTTTGTCGTGTGACCATATATGATATTTTCTATTTAATTTTTCCCATCCTATTTATGGAAAACTATAGTATTTAACTATGCTATGAGACTAGTGTACAAAATTGGGTGTTCTCAACTTTGGTTTGGTTTTGGTGGAACTTTCCTTTACTTTCAACCACACCAACCCAAGTCCATTTCATTTCTTCTTTTACCAAGAAACATTGCCACTCAAACCATTATAGCATTGCTTAATCCATGTAGCATTACTCATATAAATCCCCATTCCACATGGTCATTATATAGGTTATCAAAGTTAATTTTGATGAAATTAGTTTGTCCAATAGTGAGGTATCAATCCATTATTTTCCACATATATGACATTATCAATAATATATCATTTATGAATAAAGGTTATTTACTCAAATCAAATTATTAATTTAAGTAAGATTTAGTATATGCACAAATACAAAGACCAGCATAATTTGTAAGACTTATCTATTAACATAGTGAAGTTCCAAATAATGATTAACTTATGCTTCCCAACTTTAGAAATAGATTTAATATATTATACTACGATTGATACTTAGTACTTAGTCCTAGGTGTGATGCAACAAAAATCTTATTTTCCCTTATAAAATTTATATCAATGTTTTATTAGGATGGCATCCATGCAATCTTCAAAGAAGCTAGCTATTCTCCTTTCCTTCTCAATGCTGTCTGTTAGCATAAAAGTGGAGTCTCTCTCCGAAATCATGGGGATATTTGTTAGACCGACCCGGTAGCTTCCATGCAACAAACTGGATGATATGGCCTCCATGATTTGTGCGTGTCTTCTCATTTTCCAGTTGCTCAGATATAGCAACGATTGTATATACACGTGGATAAGGTTTCCAACTGAGAGTTAACCAACTGAATCAACATGAAGATGTTCGAGTTGCTGGGGTGACTAGATCTACGAGCTTTTGTTACCATTGACAGTCGGTCGCCTTCATGAACCGGTGGCTTTTTTTTTTTTACCTTTACTAATGATCAAGGAAACACAGTCAGTTGGCTCCAGGTGGCACCTTGTTTTGATATTGACTAGTTCGGAAAATCCCGAATGATAACCTGCAAAATGATTTATTAATAACCTTCAAAACGATTTATTAAGATATAGATATTCAATAACTTTGAATAGTTAATTCAGTTTTCAAGCTCTTAAGAATGCATGAAAATAAGGATCGGTTTTGTTCCCATGATAACACCTGCAAGCAATAAAAAGAAGCCACCAACATATTTCAAAAACTATGTTTCTCCAAAAAGGATCGGTTTAATTCCAACTCAAAAAATAAAAAGTCATGCAATTGTTTCTCCAATCCACTTTTTCCTGCTGTGAAACTTTATTACAATAAACTACCATAATGTGAAACATAGGGTCTCTTTTATTTAATCTTTTTTTTTCATATAATATTAAAAATGTTTTGTTTTACAAGTTTAAGTTGTGAAACTTTATTACAATAAACTTCCACACTTAGGGTCTCTTTTATTTAATCTTT
Organism: Larix kaempferi; assembly: GCA_027924585.1. Classification (NCBI taxonomy): domain Eukaryota; kingdom Viridiplantae; phylum Streptophyta; class Pinopsida; order Pinales; family Pinaceae; genus Larix; species Larix kaempferi. Next base: position 2,519,253 of record BSBM01000764.1, on the reverse strand, counting down.
TTCTTTTTCATATAATATTAAAAGATGTTTTGTTTTAAAAGTTTAAGTTTAAGCACCCTATGTTTAAATTATGCACGATATGTTATATTATTTACATTATATACATAACATGCTATCAATTAATATATAGTATATAAGATTTATTTACAAAATTTAAAAAGAAAATAAAAAGTATTATATACAAAAAAGTAAATAAGATCAAATTTTGGAAAAATAAATCCAATATTTACAAAATAAATCTTTATATTATTTTAAATTTTTTAAATTTGTGTTGTTATCATTTTTAATTATATTACTTACCATTATTTACATTTATTTACAATTTGTTGCATGACGAATTTGCATAATAGAGAAGGTCTACCTTTAAATGATAGAAATGTGAAGCAAAACTCAAATCTTTTGAAAGTAATGCATTGTTTGTTAGCCCAAAATAAATCATACAATCAACCATGAAATCAAGATAACAATTGGATCATCAAAATCACCAAACCATTATCACAAGAGTCTAAGAATCGATAAAGAGAAAGAGATGCCATCAAACCATCCAAAAAAATCTAACAAAAACAAATCAAAAGTAATTGGAAACAATATTTACAAAATAATGAATGGGGGGCTAAGATATCTTAAAGATTTTTAGGGAGAGTTGTTGGGGTGGCAACATAACGAAGGTCATAGAAGGAGGGCTTTAGTGTTACAAGATTGGCAAAATTTGTCAAAAAAACTCCACTACAACCTCCACCAATGGTAGCGGAAGTTTTAATGGAGGTTATTATGGATATTTTATAATTCAAAAACTCGATGGTTAGATGTTTTAGTGAATGTTTTTTTTTCCAGTGCATTTTGTTTAAATTGTTCCCACTGGTGCGTGTAGAAACACAATGCACCAGTCCTACACATTGTAAAAATATGCACTAGTGCACTCAAACGGAACAAACACCGGAAAGAACCAAATTTCAACGCCACACCTGTGCTTGTGTTTAGGTTTTATGCACCAATGCTTATGCAAAAAATAAACGCAACGATAGGATAAGTTACAACATATGAACCAGGCAATTTTTAATATTTTTAAATTTTACAAGTGTTGTCCATTTATAAGACCACACTGGTGCGGTCCATTGTAAAATGCATTGGTGCTTACAAACTATCAGAATAACCTGGTGCATTTAAACAACTAAAACACACTGTAACGCTTAAACACAAAAAAGAACCAGTTCGTATAAGCTTTGATAGTTATCGATGCGTATAAACCATTGGTATGTATCGGTGCTATAAAAATACTAAAACGCACCGATGCGTATAGTTTGGGTAGGTGCACCAGTGCGACATCAATTATCAAAAGCACCACTTATGATTCTTTGAACAGTGGCTACTGTCATTGGAGTTAAATATATATATGATTTTTTTAATTTTTTATTCCATTATTCGTGTGGAATTGAAATATCTTTTTTATAGTACTATTCATTTCAATTTTAATTATTGTGCTTGTTTGAATTAATTTCTTATATCATAGTTGCAAACATCTATTGTAATATTTAATCATCTATACATTTAATTACCAATGTGCCATTTCACACATGTAACATTTGAAAATAACATTGAAGAATCCAATAGAATAAAAAAGTTTATTTTATTCTTTATGAGTAAGAGTGCCTTTGTCATACAAAGTAGGACAACATAGAGATAACAATAATCAAAATGTCAACATGCATGTAATTGTTACACTTATTGGTAACCCATTGTTTTTCAATTTGGACACTATGTCTAGTACATTATTATACAAAATGTCTGATACTCACATAAAATTATTCCAAAATATACAACAAGCTATATCAGCTTGCATTAACATCAAAATTAAATATGGATCATCATTCTTCATTGGAACTGTTATCGGTGCTCAATTTAGTTGCATCATTCAGTTTATCTGGCCGAATGTTTTGTTGATTGCCTTGATTGTTTTCCTCTTCTTCAGCTTCCATATGCAAACATAAAAATGAAGTGCAATGAGTGTATCTACATTGCCAGGAATAATGAAAAATAAAATAGATAGTATACATGAATGTAAATTTAAAGGCAACATACCATATAGATAATTGAGTCATGAATGATACACATTCTTTCAAAACCAAATCTCATGCCTTCTATCAACAAGTCTTATGTTGGATCCACTCCATACTTTGTTTTCTGCAAGTTTTATGCCCCATCACAAATCATAGACTTAATATAAAGGATTTTTGTTGTTTTATTAATTATAAAATTTGAGAAGTAAAACAATATATATATACTTGTACGAAATCCACAATTAAATTTTTGATATGCCAACATATACTCACAACCCTTTCTTAACCCAATGTCAATTGATTCTTTTGATGGCTCCTCTTTGTATGTTAACACCTACTTTAATAAATCCAAGGATTTATAGTGAAAATAAACAAAATTAAATATACAAATCACAACCAATACAAAACCTTAATTTCTTATAAGTAAATCACAAATATACTCACAAACTTTGATATCAACCCCTTTTTTTCCATGTCATCCTGTCTTGTGTGCCGACTGGGTTTCATTTTGTTTTCTTTTCTACAACAAATTAAACAATTGAAATTAATATTTAATGTTGAATTAATTAATGAGATGTACATAATCCTAAAAATCAATGATTTCATACATTCGAAGCATGTTGTTGTTGAGATGGCTCCTCCTGTGATGCAATTATGTCCATTTCCTTGACCATATCCTTGTACACTTTTTTGGACATCCCTACTAGCACATTCACATATCACCTTGTTCATCCTTTAGGATTTTCATAATCTTCGTGCAAATGTAAAATGATATCTTGAACTCACCACTTTCCAAGACTTGCCAAGACTCGGCTAAGACTCACCAAATTTGTCAAGACACATCGAGACTATATTATGAGTTTTTCTTGTATTCATCAAGTCTTTCCTTATTCTTTCTCAAGTTACCCAGTATTGTGAGTTCTAGGGCAGTTGAGTCCAAGTGTGACAACTTTGACTTGAACATTGAAGTCCATCCATGAGACTCTTCATGTGGGGTAAAAGGAAGTGATTTTTTATAGTGACTTTATTAATTTCTCTTGAATCAACACACACATGACATGTCCCAGCTTTCTTTCGATCTATAGGATAATTGGTGTGGAGCATGTTCTAACACTCTCTCTAATGTGACCTTTGCCCAAGTGTTTCATCTCCTGTCTTCTTATCTTAATATTCTATAGGAGATGGCTGGTAGGAAACTTGTTTGGTAGTGAAGAACCAAGACTCTAAGGAACTAGATTTCTTCAACTTGTCTCCATAGATTTATGATAATATGCATGGTGCTGATGAAGTTCATCCCTTATTAGTTGAAATGATGGTGACCAAAAATTTGCTTGCCATATCTCAAACATAGAAACAGTTTGATAACAATGTGACTTTTATTGGTAAAAACCTTTTCCTTGGATCAAACCACCTTGGAAATGATCACATGTCCACCAAAATTCATTCCATGCACTTAGAGGTTTCCATTCATAAAAATTATGATGAATGATCGTCATACAACTACAGTGATAGTCAAGAAGAAAGACCGTGAATCCACAGGATTTACATAGTTTCCCTATTTCCCGTGAGACTAATTTGTTTGTTGTGTTGTGTGTTTGAAATTCCTCCAAGCTTACAGTGTTGCCTATAACATGGTACTGATTGTCCTCTGGTATTACTTTATTGGTTGTTCCATGCAATTGAACAATGAAAACCCATAATATTTTCTTGTCAAAAGTCATTTGGTAGTTAAAATCCCATGTTCTTTGTCATGCTTGATGGAATGAGGGGTTCATTATAAGAAAAAAGTTGAGGTTTAACTCCTAGAGACTAATAACTTGTACCTATTTCTTTTATTATTAGATATAAGCAATTAGAGGAATTCTCAACAATTCCTTGAGACAAATCAACAAGATCTTCCACTTGGTCAACCTAGATGTAATCGATTCTATAAAGGAAAACAATGGTTCATTTTGAGAATAAGGTTCCTTATACTAAAATTATGGTTCTTTAAACTCAATTTGTTTATCATCATGCAGACAGTCATTAAGAGAGAAATCCCAATCCACTTAAGAAGACAATTCCTTTGCAGTAACTAGAGGAGTACATTCTGAACACTGGTATGCTTTTGATTCTGCAATAGACTAGTGGTCACGTAATAGGGGAACTTGAAAAGCATACTAAAAACGGTTTCCAATTTGATTGCTGCATACTTATGATCTGCAAAATCTAATGTTTTCCAAATTTCACTTGAAGAATGCCCAAGATTACCATGTACTACATCAGAAGGCATATTGTCTATTTCATTGAAATTGTCAAAATGATCCCTATTAATATTTGTTTCACATCTTTATACTAGCATATTTTGTCTCTTGAGAGAGTAATCCCTTCCAACATCAAGACACACTTGTCCAATCTTCTTTTGATATTTGTGACACTTGAATCCACCAAATTGAACAATATTCTCATGATTAAGTCCAAATACATCTCCATAAAACCATTCTTTGTAGTGTTTACATCCAACGTAGATAAGCTTTGGGTTGTATGATTCATGACAAAGAAAGCATCTAGGACCCTCTATCGCACCCATACTATTCTCACATGGAAGAAGAAGATTGTTATTCCTAAAATCCTTCCCTAATTCTCCACACAAACTTTTCTTCCATAAAACCCCATTCTACTAGAATGAGCCATTATGTTTCTTTCTATGTATAAAAATCTATCCACACCAAGATAATTTTGTATTGGAACATTTGCATCGAATGACTGAACATACCTCGATTTGTGCTCCTCCACTTTGTACCTCAAAGGTAAGTAATCATCTTGTACTTGCTTAAATCAATAAGTAACGGTGCAAAACTTTATTTGGTCTTGCCTTAAGAATATTGTCTCTTTTCTTGGTCAACTTAAAAGTGTAGCACTTGTAGCATGTAAAATTTCACTCCGATCTATCTATCTAATTAGAAATTACTGCACACCCCCGATGAAAAGAACCTTCACAAAAATTGCATTTTATAGCTTTCATGAACACTTTGCATGATAGGGGCTCATCTTGAAAGTCTATAATAGTGAAGGATTTGCCATTTGCCATCTTAAGTTGGCTATTTGCAGTTCTCCATTTCGAAGATTTACTATTCATGCTTGCTTATTAGAATACCGTGAAGAAGCATTAAAACTCAAGGAAAGCGACTGTAAAAAAAATTTGGGCTAGCATATATGCTTTAGCTTCAAAAGCAAAAAATATAAAAAACACACTATCGTAGGCCATTTCATATAGCGTCATCAGGAATAAATGCATCTACATCATGAGCAAATAGATCCTCATCTGAAGAAGAGCTGGCATAGAAGGGATTATGATAACGTATTGAAGTGGTGTTCCTTAAAATGACCATCATCCTTGACTTCAATCCATGACTCTGTACCTTTTGTCCATTTGTAATCCAACTTTGGACTGGATATCTGTTTCTCCGTTAATTTCTCTGAATATGTGAAGAAAAGATAATGAGTTAAATAATATTTAATCTCATCAAGTATTTGGGGATAGAACCAAATTTGCTCTTCTCCATTGAGGGCATTGGGTCCGCACACACCATAGATTTTGCACTGTTGTTGAATTTGCCTCCACACGATAATCCAAGTGGAAGAGCTCTAACTCCAAGAGTAGACTTTTAAATTTCCATCACTACCTAGGGTGAGTCTCCTCAGATGGCCTTCTCTCAAATAAGATGGCATGAAAACAATCCCATCACTTATGATGATACTAACAATTGTGTTCAGGCCTGCATTGGCAATAATAAGTTCGCCTCTTCCACCCAATATTCGACTAGGGCTGCTATGGCTTCTCTAGTACATATGTCAATGAATGTCTATTGTTCCTATTCAAAGAGAGCTTATAGTCTAGTCGCCATATGAGTAAATATTCGCACTTTTCTTTGATACCAAAGTGACATCCCTTATGGAATTATCATTGCACAGGCGGAAAAGTGTCTATCGGATGATCAAATTTTTTCTAAACAGGTGACCTACCGTTGAACACCGATAGTGCCAAAGATCCATTTTCTTGCAACATGACGATCTTGTTTGCTCCTTTGTCGCTAGTATTTGTAGCCCAAACAACGATTCCGTCTGAAGTAACCCATTTTTATTTTAATATAATTTTAATAAATTCTAATAGTTCTTTTGAAATATTTTTACCATAGTTAAGAAAGAGCATCCCATGATATCTAAGTTGTTAAAATAACCTTTCCATCATATATATGTTTTTATTATCTCACTAAGTCACTGAACTGAATTATATCCCTTAAGAAACAAAATCCACAACTTAATTGGTTTAGCTAGCAAAAATTGAGAATTTTTAACACATATCAATTAATTAGAAAATTCAAATTACATTGAATACAGATTGATTACAATATATAATGATATAAATTACTTTGAATACAGATTGATTACAATATATTGTACATTACAATATACCTGCCTATCGGCAGGTATAAAATTATAGGAAAACAAGGTCTAGAATTCGATTCTGGTAAGTACCTCTATTATTCTCCTGTGCAGTCTTCGAAGAGACTGGATTGGTTTAACCAGTTCTTGCAGTCATACACTGAGCAGAAGGCCTGCAAGCAAGAGATGGCCAAAAATATCGCTGCAACTACAAGAGTTAGGAATTGCCACAAGTCGAATATGTGTTTCTTCACAAACTTGACCACAGCAACTTTCCATTTTTTGTTATAATATCTATTTACATCCTTTATAACTTTCTCAAGAAATTCAACTTTTGTGATCTGAACGCACCTACCCATGCTGTTCCAGAGGCTCGCAACTTCTCTGTCGCTTTGGAGGTCGTTGGAGATAATTCCGTTCTCTCTCAACAATCTCACATCTTCTTCGTTGTCTATTATCCCGTTCATGAAATCAGTGTAGCGTGTGAAGACCAGCACACCGGGCGCCGCAGAAGCTTCGAATGCCACCAGATTTCTCAGGATTACCTCCGTGTTGCTATCAAACTTTACTCTGGGTAGGTAAAGCGTTGCGGTCTTCTCATCAAATTGTATTGTGGTGAGGTCACCATCGGTAGGGAGGAATTGGATTCCCACAGAGTGTAAATCGGCGACGGATGGAATAGCCAGTTCGTCTCGCGTGGGCGGTATGAGCTTAACGAAGTATTCTTCGCCCTTCTCCTCCTTGTCTCCCGTCATTTCTTGCTCCTCAGGTTTGATGGTATCTCTTATGTTCAGTGCTCGCTGATGCAACTCCGTTAGGAAACGAAGGGGGCGAATATTAAGAGATGAGAGAGCCTTCCATAGCAAAGTACTGAAGGCTTGTCTTACGGTTGAAATGTCTACTGTATCAGGCGACGCGCTCTCTTCTTCATCACTTGGATTAGGATTTTGATTGTTGGAAACACTAGGGACGATGGCGTAGTACAGCACCTCTAGGACGTGCCCTCTCTCGTTTATATGGAAATTTGAGTCGCCGGGCAGCTTGAAAGTGAAAGGGGACAATTCTTGGCAAACAAGCCTTAGCAGCTTGGAGAGCCTCTCCTCTGCCTTGACTCTAGAACCCATCTGCAATTCCAAAAGCTTTTTCATTAGAAAGAGCGGCAGCTGATTTTCCAACATCATCAGATCTCTGAAAATAGTGTTGTGGGCAGCGCTGGTGTCACTGAGATGTAAGACTCGTCCCAGCTGCTTGAATTCCTCATTAGACGTTTCGTTGGCGTGTCTAACATAAAATTGCAAACATTCAAGAAGGAAGACGGTGTCCAGAGCCATGAGCAATGCCAAAGATTCTTCTTTATAGTCGATGAACTTGTGATAGCAGCTCCGAATTTGCAAGTCGTGCTTCTTAAACTCCTCCACAACGACGGACTGAAACATGCCTCGTTTGTTGATTCTTTGCTCAATTCTGTGAACAGCTGCCAGTTTGTAGCGCTCCATCTCATAGAGCTCAGATCTCCTGTGGTGATAGGGGCCGATGGAAACGGATTGAGGAATGTACGCCTCCGGCTTCAGTGCTAATAACTCTTTGGGCACATTAAACACGGATGCACAGAACTTCGCCTCCTCTTCGTGTTGTTGTAATATATCCAGACATTCCTTCATTTGAATAACCCAACCATTTTCGTCAATATTGGGTTGAACAACCTTACTGTTGTATTCCATGTTTCAGGTTCGGAAAAAAGGAGGCGCGTACAAAATTGTTTAGAAATGATCGGAAGTATATGAGAAGAGAGAATAGAAAAGTTAAGACATGTACGAGACTTGCTAGAGTGGCTGCGCGGGCTTTTATGGAGGATAAATACATTCAAGGGAATTAGTAGTGGGTAAACACTTCCTATGGAGGTGGCGGCAGCAGGGATTGAAATTCGACCGGCAATTTGCTTGTCAGATACGATCAAAATACAGACCCGTTATCAATACGTCTGATAAGTTTAATAAGTTTGAGATAGCCGTCAAATTTGGTAGGTAGGATCAATTTCAAATTTCAAATTTCAAAGCTGGTGGCAGATAAGCACTCCCTGTTTCCGTGTCAGCATATGAGTTGTAGAGGGTAGTCTAACAGCGTAACAGGTTCAAAACCTGTGGGGTAGGGTTGCTCATTGGTTTGTTGATGGGCTTGAAGGGTAGGTGATTCCTGGGATAGAGTCTTTTCCTTGGGATAAAGGGTCTTTGGATGTCTCGTCTTTGCTGAGTCACAACTTTCTGGTATATCTGGCTTGCTGGCTGTTGGATATACCCTTGGGATAGAGGCTCTTCCCTGGGATGAAGGGTCTCTGGACATCTAGGCCCCTGCTGTGTCACAACTTTCTCGTATATCTGGCTTGCGGGCTGTTGGAAATACTTTGGGATAGAAGCTCTTCCCTGGGATAAAAGGTCTCTGGATGTCTCGGCCCCTACCAAGTCACAACTTTCTGGTATACCTAGCTTGCAGAATCACAACTTTCTGATATATCTAACTTACACATGGTTGGATATACCTTTAAAAAAAAGTTGCTGCTCCCATGATTTAAAAAAAAAATCTTTCCATAAAGATTGTCACCAGAAATCTTGCCCTTCCCGGCTTCTCTAGTAGTGCGCTGACCAACTTGAATTATGCGTCAGATTTCATCCCCTTCTTGTCTGGTTTGAATCTTTCTAGGTTGTGCCAGTGACGCATTTGATATGATCTTCAAGATTAAATTTATGTAGGCTATTCAAAGGACAAGGTCGTGAACGGGAGGTTCACGTCGACTTACCTGGTGTTGTCGGAAGTGGAAGAAATTGCCGGCCTTTGATTCTGCCCATCCAACGGAATGTAGAAAAGTCGACTTACATTTGCTGCATGCCCGTTGGATGAGCAGAATCAGTAATCGGTATAAGGTCAACTGAAAAGTTGTTTCGGTTAAACGTGAAAAATATAGGACTCTCCCAGGTGAAGCTGTCCAGTTACAAACAGGCGGCAATGGCCAACGAGACCTTTGGGGTCACCTAGTTACGTTCATTCTTCGAGGGAGGGCTAAGCAATAATTTAATAATTAATTTTAGTATGAGCCTCGTTGACCTTTAGGTTAGAATTGCGCTCTATTTATTAGAGCGGTCATGTGAGACCAACAACCATTCTATATGTTTTTGGCCACAAAACATCCACGCTCTATCAAAACCTTATTGGTCAAAACTTATGTCACTAAAATGGAATATGATGGGTTAACAATTAATAAATAAATATTTGGATTTGTTTTATAAATTGCAGTGCTAAAATCATCTAAGTGTAAACATCAATCCAACTATTTATAAAAAATAAAAATTCTATATCACATTTTGTTCTATGTTTTATATTTATTTCCATTTTGTAGTGCAACATCTTTTTCACGGGCTACATATCTTATGGATCCACACTATAAACATAAGAGAAAAATAGGCTTTCAACCTATTAATTTTATGGGTTGGTATTTTTATTCCACATTCAGATTAAGATTGATTGTTTCATCTCCATAACCATATTTAAAAAATGATTTTTTATAAAGAAATACACGATCTCTTAAAAAAAATGTTTTTGTTTTTAAATCTACATGAATTTTCTTTTATTTTAACGAAAAAGTATTTTTTTATTTATTTATATGTATTGTGGTATTAATTTTTTTTTTTTTTTAATTTTTCATAATTTTTAAACAAATTACTTTTCGAAAAAAATAATATATATATATGATGATGATGATAATTAATGTTGATTAACTTCTTCTAATACTTGATGATGATAATGATGATGATGATGATGTTGATTAATGTTCATTAAGATTAACTTTGGTCTATCGGACACTGAGAAGGTTATTACTTGTTTTTTTTTAACTTTTGTTCATATGCTCGAAAAGCTTAGAAAGAAGCTTTCCAAGATCACTATACTATAGTTTTGGCAAGTCGGGACGTTATATAGGTTTGTATCAAGTAGCAAATACTATGAAACTCATATCTAATGTGGGTGTAAACATGAGACTCTAAGAAAAAGTGTTTTTCATCCTCAATGTTCATAAACTCACAAAGATGACAAACCCTTTCCTCCCACGGAGTTTTGGGAATAGACCAATGCCCTGTTTCGCTATGGAGCTCATGACAGTTCGTTCTAATCTTAGCTATATTCATTTTCTTCTTTGAACTAGTTACTATCGAGAGATAATTCTGATCTTCCAAATTAGGGTTAATGGCCTCCTTATAATATCTTAGTTTTCTCTTAATCGCTAAATTTTCCTCGCACCACAATTTCTCTTTAAACTTAGAAGAAATAATATTTTTGACATTATCGATATTGTGCAAAAGTGTCATTTTCATCAATGCCACAATGCTCTAACCAAGCCATCATATCTTCACCGACTCCGCTTGAGGCATAATTGGTTTTGACTTGAAATTAAAGCAATTTTAGGAAGTCAAGCTCGCTTTCCATGTTATTTTTTTTTTGTTTGTACATTAGGTACCTAGTCATAACCATACTCTCGATGGGGGAAAGACCCACTTCTAAGAGGAGAATAGGATAAGGTGTGTTGGTTTTAATTTTGAGGTTATAAGTTATAAACCGCTTATGGATTTTCTCGATCTTTCTCCAAGATTATCTAGAAATGTTGCACCCCCATACTTCACAACCGTATAAGATAACAAGGATGCCAAGAGTTTCAAAGAGGAACTTCTTTTTATCCCACATGACTAGGAACTCGCTAATTTACAATTATTTTCAAGACCAAAATAAGCTTTCCATCCTCCATTAATCATTTTCTCAATGTTGTGGTTCCAATTGAGCTTGTGATGAATATCAATTCCAAGATACTTGTAAGAAGTCACTTCCTCCAATTTATTGTTATCATAAATAAAATTTGTGTAGGTGTTTTTCTTAGATTTTATAATCATAACTTTTGTCTTGTCGGTGTTAACAATCATACCCATGTTAGAGTAGAAATATTTGAGAATTCTTAATCGTTTATTGAGATCAAAGGGGCACCTTGCCATAAGAACATAAAGCAGGAGGATGACAACTATCACAGCTAAGATTGTGCCGGCACAACCTATTTCTTCTAAACACCTTTCTATTTTATCGATGTAAATACCAAAAATGGTAGGGGAGAAGGGACAACCTTGCTTAACTCCAATATTATAGTTTATATCTGCTGACCAGCCCTCGTTATTCTTAAACCTGACAATGACCTTTTTGTATAACCTTATCGCGACAACTCTCAATTCAAAAGGAACACTAAGCTCCTCTAGTTTATTCCACGGGTTATTTCTAGCCACTATATCAAAAGCTTTCCTAAAGTCCACAAAGCAACAAAAAAGATTTGACTTATTATTAGGACAATCCTCTGCAACGAGATGGTCCGTGGTTGAATGATTCCTTCTAAAACTTGCTTGGCCTTTAGTCTTCTTAAGTTCCATCTCTAGCCATTCGTTGATCTTCTTAAATCTAAGATAAAACCATATAACTTCACTAAAAGAGAGCTAATCTTAATGGTCCCATAATTATAGATATGTAGGTATTTTCATTACTTATTTCATATCCACAACCCCATTTAAAATATGATTTTTTTAAAGAAATACATGTGGTTAGGTCCACATCAATTTTCTTTTATCTTAATGAAAAAGTTTTTGTTTTTATTTGATTAGTATTGTGATATTAATTTCAATCTTACCATCGTTATCTTAATAACTTTTAAACAAATTATTTGATGAAAAATCATTTCTACTTTACTTTATTTTATTTTATATATATATATAATTAATTAATTAATTAATGATAATTAATTAAATTTGTAATCCAAATAATATATATATATATATATATATATATATATATATAAAAGTGTCCCTTTTATTTGAATTTACTTCTGCAATCGATTTGTGATATCAGTATCATTCTCCTGTCGTTCTCGTAGTAGCTTTCAAACAAATCATTTCAAGGGAAATAGTTTCTATTAGACTAGTATATCTATGTCACGGACTCACGGCTATGGAGACCTTTCAACTGAAACGAAGGCAAGAGAACTTGGGAATCGTGATATCGGAGTTATTGTCTGATCGCAGAGGCAAGTTTGCCGAATTTTTCGTCGCCTCTCTGTTTCAATGACCTAAATTGCACGGAAATTTCATAAGCGAGAAGGGATGTGTAAGTGTACGGAGACAGTGAGCTTTATGTATTCCTGGAAAGTAAAGTGGTTTGAAGAAGTTTTGTCATAAGCTCTAATTTGATACTTTCTCGGTTGAAAATGTTGCATATCTACAGAGCTCCGAACAAGATTTTCCATAGATGCATAAAGCTCATAGAAGGACAACGACTCATGGCCGCCAAATCCTGCGCTGACGCACTGGTGGACATTGCTCATAATACAAATACATGTGTTTCCAGTTGCTTTGAGAAGAAGAAGTAGCGTACAAATTAGAAACAAAGGAATTTTAAGTGTCATCTCGTTCTAATCGTTGCAGTTTATGATAGGTGTCATCTATTCTCGTTTCATTCGTTGTGGGTTTGTCGAACACGTTTCCTATCCGGAGCGGTGATGAGCGGGTTGTTTCCAGTGGACCCGACAAAACCAAAGATTGTTGTGAGTAAAAGGTTAAATATTCATAGAGTAGAGGTACTAATCTATGCGCCTGACAATAACAATCTGGTATATTGTCACAGCGAATATCCCGCTTGCTTCTCTGTCAAATAAACCCTATCTATCTTCCACCTGACGGGCCTACAGGAGAGAGGATTCGTGACAAGGTAATCGGTCTGCCTCGTAACAAAACTTGGATTAGTGAGAACTTAGGAGTTAGGCGGAGGCCGATAGCAAGAAGAGCAATTTTGATTGGTACGGCAACGCACATGTGTTTCTAAGTCGTTTTCACTAAAGTTGGCCACTTCCGTACGGAAAGCGGCGCCGAAAAGTCGTTTTCATTGGTTCGCTGCACATCTGAAAGGTGACAGCACATAGAAGGATAACGACTCATGGCCGCCACATCCGGCGCTCACGCACTGGTGGACATTGCTGATAATACAAATACATGTGTTTCCAGTTGCTTTAGGAAGAAGAAGTAGCGTACAAATTAGAACAAAGGAATTTTAAGTAAAATTCGTTTGTTCTAATTTAGGGCCGCAAAAATGGATTACTAGCCACTTCCATACGGAAAGCGGCACAGAAATGATGATCCATGAGTTTGCATTACCAATTTGAATGCTACAAAGTGGAATTGTTTCGATTTCCAGTGCAAATGTTGAGCAGTCAGACCGTGTAGTGTACGTATTTGATCTGTGTGGCTTTCATTGACGTGATTCTTGCCACATAGGTTTGAGATTGCCTTCAAATAAGCAACATAATTTCAAGAACGCCAGCTTTCGATTGCAAACGAGATGACTAGCTGTTCAAAATCTTTGTGATTAACACCTCTCAAAGTATTTTTGTTTGACTTTTAAAAATGAGGTTATAATTAAAATATATTATAATGAAATGTATATCTAGATGCATGATTAATTTAAAATTAATTAAATATAAGTAAAAGTACAAATATCATATATTAACATAATGGATATCAAAGAGAAGGAAGTAAAACTGATCATACTTGTCCTTAAGTGAGATGACAATATCCTTCACTTTCTCTGTTAGATCCTCGACTAGTTGCATAGATATACCACCCTGAACTTGTTCTTCAACTAGCTTGACTGTCACCTTTATCTACTCATGTTATTTTCGAATAATGTCACATACTAGAACCGCTTCATTATGGAGATACTCTGCCTACTAGCTTCACCTATGCTAGTCTTCTCTTAACTTATTAATTTTGGCTTGTAGCTGCTTATTCTCAACTACCTTCATCATTCATTCTTTTGGTAGTAGTGTCATGATGGCATCCTTTAGCTTCGAAGCTTTAGACTACACACTTTCCAACTTATCATTAATGTCCTGTAGACCCTCATCATTCATTAATGATATCCAATCCTACGAACTTTTATCAAAGAGCTTTGCATATTCTTCCTTTCAGGCATTAATACCTTCAACCAAAGCTTTAACTTCCTTAGCTCGTTGATCCCGTACTTCTTGTGGAGTCCTTGACACAACTTGTGCTTCCAAATTAGTGATTCTTGTTCTAAAACCTTTAGTGAATTCCCCCAAGCTAGACAACTTACTCTCCAATGGCGTTGTTTATTCCATATCTACTTCAGGAACTTTGCTACATAATACCTCAATAGATTTCTACAGCCTATCCTATCCTTTTGCTTGGATACAACATCCCTTTCCTTTTGAAGTCCCCTACATTTGTCAGTCAACTGATCCCGTTCCATATTTTTCTTCATCATCTGACTATAACTGTATTCTTCCATCCCCTTGATCTCATTAGAAATTCTTTAATGCAGAGTGTGTAAAGTGTGCATAGGAATATCCGCTAAATGCATATCAATACAACTCAAACCTTCGACACTCACCTATGCCTCTTACTTCAGGCATCTCAATGCCTTTAGTGGTATAGTTACAATTTGGGGTTGCACAGCCGAATGTAGCTGTGAACTTGAACTCTCTCATCCTTGAGACCCTACCTCCTTTTCATCTGGTGCATTCTTTGGGTTGAAATTTAACTGTATTCCTTCCAACATTTCTTGCATCATATTGATTTGAGTTAGAATTCCCCTATATAGCTTTAAGTGGGCATCTACACCTTTTTGCAAGATAACTTCTGTTGTATCCTTGAATCTATTTGTTATCATCTCCAGATCATCCTCTGTCAGTGCCAAAACTGCAGACTCCTTATGAGCCTTCCTCTTTGTTTTCCTTCCTACTGGTGCTTTTGAGACCTTTCTTTTTCCTTTTCCTGAAGGGACAGGATGTGCCGCACTGGAATCTCAATATTTCTCTTGTGATTGTGGTAGGCCTTATTCTGCTCCATTTGTGCCTCTAGCTCCCCTTGTTGTAGTGGAAAGACTTTTTCCTTGTTATGTTTGACCTTTCTTTCCTCCTCCATTCCATTGATTATTCACTCCTTCAGTATGCGACATGATTGGAGATAATTCTTCCTAAGGAACGAGAATACTCCAATCCTCAAGCCATTCATTAATGATTTCACCAATGTCTCTCTCTGTTAGCTTGAAGTGGGTGGGAAACCACTCCTAATTTGGATCCCTCTGAGCTTCAATGTACATGTGTTGTGGTGTGGCCTTAAACCGAATGATATGGTTAAAAAGAAAAACCACTCAAGGTTCGGTCTAAGGAACCTTCTTGATACTATAGTGAATGGATTCCTTATACATGTACATGATTATATTCTAGAATCCCTCTGCATATATGGATTATCACTAACCCGCAATGATGAAAACCATGTGGCCATAGGACAGCTAGGCGGTACTACTGGAAACTAGGAGTCTATGGGATCCTCCCAAGCAACCAAAGAAATTAATAAAAACATCCAGGAATAATGAAAGTGATTACATGCTTCTTGTGCATCTCAATAATTGCTCAAAAAATCATTAAGTAGGAATGTGCCCCAATTCATTTGAACACCTTCGGAACAATGATTTTCCAGCACAATGATTGATGTCGGAACTTGGTTCGGCCTACACTTCCACAACAACTTACTGGCCATAATTTTGGTCACGAGTCTAACAGACTCAATTTTAGGAATTGGCCTAAAGGCCTTGTTTCTTCCCTCAACCATAGTCAAGGACTCCAAACCCATAACTATTGTGAAAAACATGCTAATAGTGCTCACAATCCACTTCAAGGATTAATATTCTATATACATACTCATGTAAAGAGTCATTATCCATGTCCCTTGAGATTTCAAAGCTTCATTTGCATCCCATGACCCTTTCTTCCCCACTCCCAAATTATGGTCAAAACTTGAGGAACCATTCCTAGTGAACAATTCCTCTTAATGGGTCACATAACTTACCCATAGGTTATAGATCCCATATAGAGGACAATCATTGTAGTTTGTGGCTTTGTTCATGGTACTTTAGGTCCATAATGTTTAGTATAGCCTTAGGAAATGGATTTCCTTCCTTAAGAATGGAAAAGGCCTTGGGATCTATTCCTAGTATGCAAAGCCTACTAATGGAACTCCTCATCTAAATCAAATGACAAAGATCATGTACAAAGGTATTATTTGTTTTTTCAAAAACTAATACATAATCCTTGACCTGAGGAGGATTCTAACAACACATTAACAAGTTATGTTCCTTAGCTAACAATGGTTGAGACCCAAATCCCATAAATGGTGCATAAAACCTCCTACTGCACTAAATTCCCACCCATACATTGTGGACTTGCTACCACACTACATGCCCCACCCAAGAAGAGGATGATACCCCTTCACTGTTATACAGTCGCCTTGAGCATATATCCTACCAGTTCTCTTTGGGATGTGCATACAAGTGGGTCATCCCAACCATTGTCAAAAGTTTCCTAAGTCACCACTATGTCGTGCCCATTTTTCAAGGATATAACCTATGTTTACCATTTTGCAATTGCCTTGATTTCACATGTTATCCATTCCCTAGTCTCAGTATGTTTCATCATCTACGTGGCGGTCCTTCTTCAAAAGTTTGTCCCAATTTTGTTCCTAATCAAATCAGTCCTTGATTTATCCTAGTGTTGGATTATGGAGGATGCATTAATGCCTCCCTTCCAATGGACCTATTCCCATCAACTTCATCTCATTGCTCTAGGAATGAGGTCTATATTTTTGGTAGTACCTTGGGGATTGCAGTCACGAGTGGCAATTTACCTCGCTATCAAGTAGTAAGATTACATTAATGTCTCCTACTTGATGGATTCTTAAGGTGTTTGATTTCAAGAACATCTATTCACACCTGTTAGAATATACTAGGTACCTTGGGGCCCATTATCATTATCGGTGGGTTCCCTAGCGTTTGTTAATAATATACAGATCAATGATCGGTAATCAAAGAGTTTCCTCCATGTTTCACTTAAAATAATTTATTTTCATGGTTAGGATTCATACCTTTTGGCAGTTTGGATGGAAAAACTTGGGCCAATAGTAGCATCCTCACATATTGTTATTGTCTAAGTTATGCAAGACTGTACTGCACTTTATATTGGCACCATTGGGAGAAACATTACTCAGTTGTTATGTTGTGCTCAAGATTATTGATGAGACATAGATCCACTTTGTTTATTCATGGCTATGATCTCTAGTTTGACATAGACCCACTTTGTATATTTTGTGGTCATGATTAGGTTTTGGGCATGGATCCACTTTGTATTTATTGTGGCCATGAAAGTTATATCAGATACATATATATGTTCAATCTGCATTGTCTCTTTCTAGTGGCCATACTAAGCATTGGATATTTTTATCCCATGGATAAGTTTGTCTGACACCTTTCCCTATTTAAAGTACTTCATTGAGACTAATACTTTTGGACTTTCTAGTTTCATCGACTCCCCATCCCAACCAATAATTGTTATAATTTTTTTCAGACATCATGTTCCCTTCTGAACTCATATATTAGGGGGAATATTTTATAGTCCAAATTGGCACCTCTCCGTCCATAACGAAAGTCTCATGTTGCCACTTTAAATGTTAATTGTCGCTTACACAAAAGGACATTATGAATGGAAGAGCCTTGATTTGGTATATGATGTTATGACATTTATCATTCAGTGATTCTCGTAATTTATAAGCTTTGTAACTAATTTTAAGAAAAAATCACTCCTAACGATCTGTCAACCAACTATTTAATCCCTATTTGCCTTCACATTGCTAGTGCTTTTTCCAAAATGTGAAAATCACTAGTTTCCTTTGGTTTGCAAGGGATTAAATCACTCCTTGCTTTTGGTTTGTAAGGGATTTAATCGATCCTTTCCTTCGTTTTTCCACAAAAAATTAATAAATTTTCGAAATTGGAGTAGTTTGGGTGGTTTAGTAGCTACCCCCTCAGTTACAACTACTTTCTACCAAAGGATAACTATCTCCACTTACTATATAAACAAGGGAGATGAGCCCTAAAGGGGGATTTTTTCCTAAGTATTGTTATGCTAGAGGAATGACCTTTCTATATCCCTTTGCAATCCATGTTCTAAAACTCGTGCCTTAGTTAGTTTCAAACCCTGATACATTGGAACTTTGCTTGGGATTATTGGAGAAGAGAAGTAGGAGACCTAGATTCAAGGTTTCATGAGGTGTTGAATCATAGAAGAGGTATTATTGTACTTGTCTCTATTGTTTCAATAGAGATTTGAAATATTTCCCTTCCCAAATTTTGAATTAATTTCATGGTTGATGTAGGAGGTAGCATTTTTTTATTGAAAGTTGATCTATTAGATTCATGTTCTTGTTCTCCTTTAAATTCTTTATGATTTTCAAAATATTTTTAGGAAGGTTGTTTTTTTTGGTTTTGCAGGCTAAAGCTTGGACATGCAGGATCATATTCAAAGCAGACTAAGGAGCAAAGAAAGCTAGGATCAAACTTCGTAAACAACATACATCATTCTCTAACTTTCAAACCATTTCTATGGTTTTTCTTGAATATTGAGTCTTATTTGCTTACTACAAAACCCTAGATGTCTATCATTGAAAACCTAGTATGTTGGTGACCTCACCCCCGTCATAGGATTGTTTTTTGCACAACATAATTGACGAATCCACTAGGGAGAATTCATTTGTTTTGGGGTTCCTATGTCAATTTTTCTAGTTTATTTGGTTGTTTGGAGTCTTATATAATTTACAATTTGAGATTGGTCTAAGACGTTTGTAGACTCGTTGTTATTCAACTTTTATGAGTTGGACTTGCATTTTATAAGACTTTCAATACAAAATTGCTCCTACTGTTCATGATAGTGGCGTTTCTGGTTCAAAATCACTCCTAAAGATTTGCACATTGGATATTTAATATTTTGATGCCTTTGATTTTCCAACATTTTTGTCCTATAGGATGTGTTTTTCACTCTATTCCCTGTCTGTGGGGTTTTTTGTGGATTTTTGGAAAGTCTTTGTTTTTCCTAGGCCTTGTTAGAACCTCTTAGAAGTGTTGTGTCTACTTTGATATTGACGTTGGCTTGGTTTATTCTTTTTGAATGAAAAGTCTTTTGAAAAAGTGCACTAGATCTTATCCTGTGTTCACTGTTTGTTCGAAAATATTCGAATGTCTCTGACTGTTAAGGTCCTATACTGACCTATCAAAACTAGTCTAACTACTCTCTTTGATCATTTTCAGTCGGTCCTTTTCATTTTCTTGGGAATTAGGTCTTTTCGAGTGGTGTATGTGGCTTCCATCCCTTTCACTATTTGATTTGGCTTGTTTTTGGAGTTGTGGATTGATTAGAGTCTTGTATTGACCTTTAAAAAGTTGTGATTAATATCTATGTTTAGTTTCATTATGTACTTTGGATTATGAGTGAAGTGTTTGAAGAGGAGAAAAACATTATTGTTTTAGGCTTTCACTTTTTCACTTTTTTTTTTTAATTTATACTTTTGATTGTCCTGTTGGGTGAAAGCTCAAGGCTGTCCTCTTGTTATTATACCCTGATTGCACTGGTTGGGTGCAAGAATCAAGATTGACCAAACCTTGAATCCTACTAGGTATGTTTGCTAGTTGGAGTCTAAAGGTCATTTCATATAATTTTCCATACTTTGCATGCTTGGATGACAAAAAGATCTCGTGTTTGTAGCTTCCTTTTCTTGTGTTTGATGGGGGTGTAAAAATTGTTTTGCATTTATTCTCTTGTGTAGTTGTTTGTAGTGAGGTTTTGGGTCTCATTTGAAAAAAAAAACCCAGTTAGATCATTTCATAAAACTTAGTTTGTTTTTACATTGCAAGCATCTAGTAGATTAGCATTTTGCATTTGAAAAATGAAAACAAAAATTGCATCTTTTGCTTTGGTGTGTATACCAATTTTACGTTCACGTACATAGTAGCACTTATTGCATACAAAACTAATTTTTTTTTTTGCATTTGGTCTCTAAGGTTTATGTGCATGTGAAATTCAAATATTCATTCACATCTTAGGATTGAAGTGAAACTGATTTATCAACTGAAAATTACATTTGCATTCAAATTTGAACTTGTGTATGTTTTTAAGATTGAAATCACATTTGTATTTCAAAAAGTTGTTTTCACACTCACATATTAGGTCAAATTTACATTTAGCGTAGGAAACTTAGTTTTTATTTGAATAAAAATATATCAAAAAGTTCCATTGTACATTTTGGAAACTTGCATTTGCATTTGAGATTGCATCTTACACTTAGAGCTTGCATTGTGCATTGAAAATACATTGAAAATAAAAGGTTCATTGTAGAGGGTAGAAGGTGCTCCACTTTTTAGTTAAAGAGGGGAGAAATTGTGCATGAGGGTGCATTGTACTTCTTTTTAAGTGCAAAAAAATTATTCTTTTGAAAGTTCTAAAAATTGTATTTTTAACAAGGAAAAAGTAATCAGAATAGGCTACTAGGTTTTCTTTTAGCAAGAAACCCACCTAACAATCTAGGGTAGGATTTTGGAGATAGGATTTGAGACTTAACTTCCCCAAAATCACTCAAAACTGGGAAACTAGGAATACACTAAAGAGTGTTAAATCCATTAGTAACACAAAGTATGTGTCGGGAAGCACCAATAACACCGGCATCAAACGGTAGGAAAACCGTTTTCAAGTGGATAAAATACCAATGTTGCTTGATTGAGGGGGGTTATGTGAGTATGGGAACTAATCAAGTGTGGAAATTCCTCAAGGTGACACCACTACTCATTGATAGTTTTAGTTCTAGTAATTGTTATACAAGGATTATGCTCCCTGCCCATTCAAAGAAGCTCCATCCAATGACCATTTCACCCGACTACCGAGTGTGAAGTGGTGACCATAGTTGTTGTTCCTAGGTACCTCCTAGGTCACTGCAAGGGGATATCTTGTGGCACTTGAGACAAATGTAAAAATTTCCTCCCAACTCCTTATGGAGGGTATTTTCCAAAGCCAAGTACTTGTACCCTTGGTGAGTGGTTCCGGGGAGTAGGGTAATTGTATCTCGATATTCACTGGTTGGAATTGGGACCTAATCATCTTGGACAAACTTTGGAAGACCCCATATCTAGGTCTTCATTGAATTGTGCTTGCATCCAAATACTTTTTCGATGTGAGAGTTGTTTTCCTTTTTGAGATATGTCAGGAAATTTTTTTATGTATTGTTTGTTTTTTTTTTGTAGATTTTCTTCTTAGTGACGTCTATGATCCACCGTGGTCGATCAACCTTTGTGTAGTTCTAGAAGAATTCAAGGACACTCTCCTGAAAAAATGGAATTCCTTGCACCTATGCAAATACTAGATTATGATAATCCACCCCTCAGGGGGTAAAAGAGAAAAACTAAGAACACCAAACACAACAACCAACAGAAGAAAACACCCCTTCTTCTAGGTCAAGTGAGTTTGAGAGTTCTTCTGAGGAAGGCCATTTTAGGGATACCAAGGAATAATTGCACAACTCTCCGAGATTTAATTCTCCTCATCCTAAAAATAATTTAGGTCCAATTCCAATTGAGGACCTCTTATATCTATATGGACTTTTGAAGCTTCCACAAAGTCCTAGTTTTTCCCAAGTAGTTGGTATCAACGTTCCTAATCCATTGTCTAGGTGGTTTAACATGGAAAGCGTAGAAAAAGTGTTTAGTTCCGGGGAGAAAACTACTCCATTTAGTGCTACTCCTGTAGGAAGAATTAATTTTAACAAAGAATACAAATAAGGATCAGGATGGTCCCCATCATCCTTAATGATACTTACTACTACTAGTTCGTCAACTCAATTGAGTTTGAACCCTTTCTCTTTGGATTTCCTTTTTGAGGGTTTTAAACTATACCTATTACTATTCCCATAGTTTAACTTTGACCACTGCTTCAGGTAATGGCTAGTCTTCTCCTTTCCATAATTTCCCACCCTTCAGTGGACAAATGTCCATGCCTAACCCACCCTTCATTGGAGTTTTTTATAACTCCACCCCACCCTAATTAATATTACCTTTCCAATATTTTTGAGGTATGAGTTCTAGTAACCCCTTTGGACTAAATATACTGCAATGTAAGTCATTTACACTAGGGAGAACTAGTGCTAGATTTCCATGGGGGGAGAATGCTACTCAAGGAAATATCGCCTTTTTTGGGATGGGAGGTTCCAATATGGTTAACCCCGTTATGACAAGTAGCTTACAAGTTATCCAACCATTAGGAGGAATGTGAGGGGATTTTGGAACAACCTTTCCTCCTTTCTAAAACCAGTATGGTTAGAACTTCGATCAGTCTAATCCACTTTTCACTAATCCTGTAAACCCATATATTCCAGGACAATCATACGTAATTCCACGAGGGATTGTGAAACCACTGGCATGGTGATGTATCTTTCATTAATGGGAAATTTTAACATTCTCCCACCCTATTTTCATGTTAATGTATATTCGGTATGCAACAACTTCTACATATAAGGTTTCTCAATTTAGGACTTCTTACTTTAACGACACTTGGAAATTTCTAGCCTCCGAAGTTGTATGTAGTCAGATCAATCATGCCATATATACCTTGTGTCCAATTGATACTGAGAATAATCCTATTTGTTCATGCTTACCTCCTTGGAACTTGGTCCTGGAAGTTGACCAAGTTATTCATTCGATAGGGGTATTAGAGCCTTCTCTCCACCCCATTGATCCAACTGAATGTTTGGACATGTGTTCTATCTGGGATGATATACTTCCTTTTGATGAAGTTTTCCTAGAGTCTATGATACAATCTGACATTCCCTTGGATATTGATGTTCTTTCTAAAGATCATCTTTCTGGATTGGACTCAGTTGCAATAAAATTCAGTACTGATTTTCCTTTTGAGCATGCATTTATTGCTTATAGATCATCAGACATTGACAGTTTTGAGTCTTTGGATTCTTCCATTATGCTGCAAATCAATGTTTATGATGAGTTTGGTTTTGATATTATAATTTTTTACTCCCGTGATGATGAGTATGTAACCGCAATCTCTATTATTTATTTCAACTTTGATCTTCCTCATGCATCAAATTTTGTTGTTTCTACGACCTCAAGCATTGGCATTCTGAAGTATTCATTGGTAAAATATGCCTTGGTGATGAATATTGTTGAAGATTCTAAAGTTGGAAGTATTTCTATGAAATTGAACTATATCAGATCTTTTTTTTAGATTTTTTGGATATGATTTTGGTACTTTTATTTCTTGGAGATGGGACTTTTATCTAGATTTATGATTGCGTCAAAATCATTTTCGCATATTGCTCATTTTGCTTATGTATATTTGGAAACTGGATTATAGGTTTAGGCCTCCTCTCTGTTATGATGTGTTTGAACTTTTTTCCACTTGAATTCACCATAGGTTCGAACCTATTGTATATTGTTTCTATATCCATCTCTATATGCATTGTGCACTAATATGGTAGTAGATCCTATGTAACATGGGTCACCCTCGTCAGCACCCTTTTTCTATTTTGGTGCCCATTTAGAGTTTTTCTCATAGGATCGGGATCCTTTTTAGTTTTACCATGAATTTGAACAAAAGTCTCATGTATTTCTTTCTAATATTTTTCTAGCCATTCCTTATTTGGAACCCATTTTTTTGTTTAATTTGCAAATGCATTTGCATATATCTCACTTGCGCTTATGAGAATGAAATCAGCTTTCACACTTTTACCTTGTTATATAATCCCTCATCTCTTATCTTATTTTTGCTAAGCCTTGTATCATTTTTCCTTTACAACTTGAAACCTTTTACCTAAAGGAGATATACCCTGAGTGTCCTTGCGTTGCTCGTGTTCCTTGCATTATGCATAGGTTTCTTCCATGCACTTGGAACTAGTTTTGCTTGTTCTTAAAACTCGCTTCCTCCCAAGTTACGAGAATTCTTCCATCCTTCCTTTGAGCGTATTAAAAATAGGAGGAGGCCTCGAGTCTTCTTTAAGATCTTTTCTGACTCTTTAAATATGAAAATATTTTCGAGCAATATTTTTTTCTTTCACGATCGTTAAAAGATTTGAAAAAATGTCTATCCAATATAAGTTTAACCCTTTTTTGGTCTAAATGTACTAGTTACGAAAAAGAAATACTCTAGTCAACCTTGGATAGAAGAGTTCTCCCTCGTATTGTTTTATTCCTTTTAGAAAGTAGGAGACTAAATTTACGAAAAAGAACAATTATGGAATCTTCTTGAAGTTTTCTAGACTCTCTAAAATTGAAAACACTAGTGAGCATTTACCAAACTAGGCTTGATAAAATTATACCGGATGGTTTATGAATTTTTCTTTAAGTTTTTTAAAATCCTTAAAATTGAAAATACCGGTGAGCATTAATTGATCTGGGATTCATAAAATTCCATGGATTGGTAATATATCGAGCATTCTTCTATATTTTCTTCAATATCATTAAAAAGGAAGAGGGTTTCGAGTTTAATTTTTCGAACTCGTTAAATCGCTACAAAAATATCTTATTGAGCATAATTCTATCACTTTTTCAAGCTTGTTACAAAATGAAGAAGGTGCATAAAAAGAGAAAATCAAAGGGAAAGATCTCAATGTCTCTCGATATAACGATTACAAATCAAAATTGTCCTTGAACAAAGCACCAATTTTGAGTCTCTAAACAAGTTGGGTTCTAGTTTTTGGCCTTAGGATAAAACCTCATCTCAGATTTATTACTCCTCTGATTGGTTACTCTTTCAATCATAAGAAGAATCTTTCAATCTCTTATACATTTTGGATTTGTATCATTTGTCCCTCTTTGTGTCCAAATATTCCCAAGTCACTACTTTGTTGTGCTCACTATTTAAGGATATAACCAATGTCAACCATTCTATAGTTTCCTTGAATTCATGCGTCGTACATTCCCTAGTGTCAGTATGTTTCATCATCGACTCGACGGTCCTACTACAAAATTCTATCCTAGTTTTGTTCCTAATCAAATCAGTCCTTAATTTATCCTCGTGTTGGAATATGGAGGATTCTTTAATTCCTTCCTTCCAACAGATCTAATACCATTGAATTCATCTAATCTTTCTCTAGGAATGAGGTCTATAGTTTAGGTAGTATCTTGGGGATTGCAATCATCAGTGGCAATTTCCATCACTATTGATTAGTGGGAATACATTAATTGATCCTAATTAATGGATTCTTGGGGTGTTTGACTTCAAGAACATCTATTCACACCTATTAGAATGTACTAGGTACATTGGGTCCCATTATCATTATTGGCGGGTTCCCTCGTGTTTGTTAATGGTATACATCAATGACTGGTAATCAAATAGTTTCCTCCATGTTTGACTTCAGCTCATTTATTCGCATGGTTAGGATTTGTATGTTTAGGAAGTTTGGATGGAAGACCTTGGGCCAATAGTATCATCCTCACATATTGCTATTCTCTGAGTTGCGAAAGTATATACCACACTTTACATTGGTACTATTAGGAGAAACATTACTTAGCTATTATATTTTAATGTTTATGATTGATGAGACCTAGATCCACTTTGTATATTTTGTGGCTATGATCAGCTGTTGGGCATGGATCCAGTCTAAGGTTCAAAAGAATGTTGAATGTTAGAAACTAAAGCATTATTGCATGAATCATATTTTTTTAATCTTTGTTTCTTAACGACCTTTATTCCTCGCCCATTTTAGTAATCTCATACAAGTGAACCTCATCGGATGTTTTATAAAACCATTGGAGATGCCATTTTAGCTATCAATTAACATTGTTTTCATGTTTATTAGGATTGTCAACACTAATATGTTGTTGATTTTTACTTCTTTTAGTATCCCAATGAATACATGAGGTTTTCCTTACCTAATTGTTGGTAGATATATGCATAGAGGGTGGTTTTTTAGTTATATTACAATCTTATACAAAACATTTTAGACCCAATTTTGTATCTGAAGTACTTGGAATCAAAATGGGAAGTTCCTTAAGTAAAACATCATGACTATAAACACATTTATTATCTTCAATGTCAATACATATATAGGATTTATGATGGTCACTATATCCTATAAACATCAAATTATTTCATTTGGGATCCAACTTAATATACTTCTCATTACGAATCTGCACATAACCAACTAAACCAAAAACCTTGAGATAACTAATTTGAGTATTATTTCTAGAGAAATCCTCCATTGAAGTCATAGTGGGGACCAACTTTGTGGGATATTTATTTAGCAAATATATAGTAGTATTGATTCATTCAACCCAATATTTTTTGAAGTTTATTCTCCAACATGAACTTGGACATCTCCATAATAGTGTGATTCCTTCTCCCTATAAATCCATTTTTCTATGGAGTATATGGTGTGGTATATTGTCTCTATTTGATTTATTGACTACAAAAATTATTGAAATTATGAAAACAAATCCCACCATCATTATTGGTGCTAAGAATTTGATTCTTCTCTCTAATTGTTTCTCTACCATAGGTTTAAATTCTTGGAACTTGGAAAACACATCTTATTTTTCACTTCAAAAATAGACCCAAATTTTTCTTGAAAATTCATATACAAATAAAAAAAATGCATGCACTTAGAAAATTTTACTTTCATTGGTCCACATATGTCAACATCGATTAATTCAACAATCGATTGGGCTATCCAATCCTTGCTTCGATTAAAACGATTGTTTTGTTTCTTCCTCATAATACATGCACCACAAGAAATGTCTTGTTATTTAAAAGTGTTCGGGAGACCATCCATCATTTTCCTAGTAGTAAAAGAAGAAATATAATCCAAATTGATATGGCTATAACTTTGATGACAAATTAACCATTTTTCCTATCTACTACTAGACATTAAGGCATGTTTTTGAACTAAATTTGTACTCGCGAAGTGAAAATTTCCCTTCTCTTCAATACCCAAACCAAGTAATTTCTTACTATGTTTATGAATCGACTGGCACCCATTTTAAGTAAAGATCGCGTCAAGATGGGGATTATTATCAACCATTTCAAAAAAAGAAGGAATATTATTATCTAAGTCAGAGACAAAGAATACATGAAGGAAACACAACCTTTTAGCTTGCATGTGGATTTGAATATTCCCTTTTACAACAATTCTATATTCTTCTTTGCCACCAAAAATCATGGAATCTAAGTCCATCTTGTCCTATTCAAAACCAAGACACCATCCTTTCTATTAGTTAAATGACCAGAGGCACTTGAATCAATATACCTTAATATTCATAGCCATAAAGACATGACATTTATATTTTTCATTATGTTCAGTTCCATTGGCTTATTTCCAGTCAATGCTTCCTGTCATTTTGACTAGCCTCTAGCTTGTGATTTTCATTCCAAATTTTATTTAGACAAAATCTTATTTGCGACCAAGTTCACCACAATAAAAACATTTAAAAATGTTTCCAATTTTTGAATTATCTTCATCATTGGTCTTTTTGGTTTCTTTCTTCCCACTTCTAATCTTTCTACCATTTCATTTTCCTTTAAATTTTGTTTTTAAGGATACCTTTGAAGCATCATGAATATTGTTATCTCTATATTTATCCCTCCACCTATTGTTATGAAAAATCTTATTGCTAAGTTTGTCAAACTTAAGCTCATCATTCAAAGTTATATTCAATATCTCAATAAAATTTTCAAAATAAAATGGTAAACTCTTCAAAGTTGTGATGACAATATATCTCCCTTCCATATTATTATAAATAGTATTTAGCTGATGTATAATATCTTTACTATCATGTTTTTCCATCTTAATAGAATACAAAATATTAAAAAAAATGGCCCTACCTTTATCAAATATCCTATACAAATTCTGAATATTTTTCCTAATGGTGAATATATCATCGTTGTTTTCAACTACGGGAAGCATCACATCCATGACAAACAGATTAATGAGAATTATAACCTCCCTATTCTTGGTATAATTTTTGGCTTGGGAATATTCTTCAATTTCATGATATAATTTATAAAGAAAAACAAACTTGTCAAAACACCTATACTCAATTATTTTAAGCATTCATTTTTCCATGTTTTGAAATTATGATTTCTGGCTACCTTCAAACATAATATTTGATAAATTTCCCGTGATATTTAACTAAACATTCAACGAAAACAAGAAGAAGGAAAATTCGCAAAAAAATTGAAATCCTTACAATTCGCAAAAAAATAGAATTTGCACAACTGTTTAAAACGGGCATTCAATATGCACCCTGCAACAATGCATTTAATGTTGTTTTTGATAGGATATGAACCGTTGGATTTGATCCAAGAGTCAATCCAATGTTTCATAATCCTAAAGAAACAACATTAAATGCATTGTTGCGGGGTGCATATTGAATGTCGTTTGAAAAAACTGTACATTAACATAATGTCGTTACAATATCGTATGGTATAAATCTCAAAAAAATTACTACGACTGTGTAAATCCATATGGAAACTGGTCATTT
This sequence comes from Larix kaempferi, assembly GCA_027924585.1. Lineage (NCBI taxonomy): Eukaryota > Viridiplantae > Streptophyta > Pinopsida > Pinales > Pinaceae > Larix > Larix kaempferi. The sequence goes on along the minus strand of BSBM01000764.1, from coordinate 2,490,322 downwards.
CCTTCAAATCCATACAACAAATGGTATCTCACCACAAATCCATATGATGTCTAATGAAAAATCCATATGGTGACTAACTGTGAGTTGCAGCAAATTTGTATGACAACTCTTTCAAAATTATGTATGCTAAATTTATTTTCTAATTGTAATTCTCTTCTAGTTCTAAAATATTTTAATTTTATACAACCTAGTTGCAACTTGTATAGCCTCGAATCATGCGTTCTATAAAAATTCAAATTCATATGGCCAATTTCTAAATAAAATTAAAATTAATATGGCCCTTTAACATACATGCAACTCTGGAAAAAATCTATATTTGTTGGTGCAATTACAACTTCCTTTTATTTTTGTTTTTAATGTATTTATAAACCATCACTAGAGAAGCTAGTCCCCGGGGTTTTCATTTTCTTTTAGCCTAGATTTTTGAAAAACCAAGGTTTGATATCGTATCAAAAAATAAACTAGATAACGAGAGTGAGTGGTACACAATAGAGGGGAGAAACACCAAATATTTGTTATGTTAGAAAGGAATAGGCCTTTTTACATTAATACGTGTGAACAGGGAAACAAATTACACTTAACTCATTTATTACTATAAAGCACAATTTAACATACTTTTATTTATTTAAATATAAACTCTTATTTACGAAGAATGATCAATAATATTAATTACATTAACATGATCTCTTAGATACTTATTCAACACTAATTTTGGCAAGTGCCTTGCATTCCTCCTTTGCGTATAGTTGTCCAATTTCTATGAGTCTGAGCACACGTAGGTGGGAGTGTAGAATTCATTTTATTTTCTTAGGCTTGGCCCTTGAAATTGGGAAGGAAGATAAGAGTTAAGTTTGAACACTTAATTTGAGTTTATTTTCATAGAAATTTGTATATAATATATTGGTAACATTTTATGGTTTGAAAGTGTACATTTTAGAAACAAAGGTTAACATTGATAAAACTCAACCATCAACCTCACAAGTCAAAGAGTAACAGACAACTTATAGCTCATGAAACACTAATTATTTTTCCTTCATGTTTTGTGTGTTACATATGTAATGTCGAGTTAGGGTTTCATGAGCATGATACAAACTTTGTTAAATCTCCTTGTTACCTGTGACCAAAATTGTACTTTATCACCATGAAAATATGCCTTGTTTTTTTTCCTTAATTCAACATGTATTTGACTTGGATCACTACAATTTAGTGTTTCAAATATTTTATTACTTAAGCCAACATTTTGATTTGTCCCATTATAACTTTTTCAAGGTAGATTATGGTTAAGCTCTCCATCTTGTATCTTGTACTAATGGCTAATGAACAACCCAACTCTCTCATGTTTGAAATTCATTTTATTAAATCAACCCATTCATTGACTTGAATCAATTGGTAGCATTTCCAACTCTAGCTTAGTGAGATTGTTGTTAGATTTCTACAATTAATAAGGGTTTTACTCAAATATTTACTGGCATGGTGTGGCCCTGTTTGTAATTTTGTTAATCGTGGTATACTTTTCATTCAAACAGGTATCTTAAGCTATGACATGTTTTATTCCCCTCTTCTGATCACTTAGCATGAAGAAAATGAGAAATTATTCTTATAGGGTTGTTATGATAGGCATGGTCAATGGATAGAGACATTTTTCTCGTATTTAATACATGATACAGTTATGGAATATAAATGAACATTTCTAGCATAATTATGTGGTGTTCAATAGGTAAGCAATCATAAATCATGTGATTGCATATTGGGAGATTTAATAGTTTAAAAAATGGCTGCAGACAAGGTCTTGAGGAAGGAACCCTATGCAAGTATTTCCTACACAAAAAAAACACACACAACCCCACACAAGAGATAGGACACAATTGGTCCTAGACAGAAGAATATGTTATAGGTTAAACAACACAAGAATTGAACACATAAATCCTTGATTCAATAACAGGCTCGAGAGGCTTTCTATTTCATTCAAATCACATCAAATTTACAATTTTACAATCATGACCTCAATGGATCTTCTCAACATACAATTTACACTTGGGTTCTCTACTCTTCAAGCTCTGATCACTCAACCTCTCACCTGTTGGTCTCAGCCTCATCTAGGCATTACATCCATAGTTACACAACTACTTAGAAAAATGAATTTGTTTTTTTCTCTTTCAAGCAGTTTCTCCATGGACAACATATCCTATTCTCTGCATTCTTTCCCCTTTCTCCTCAAGCCTATTCTATCTCCTTACAGATTCTCCTTAATTCTTTCTCTACTCTTTATTTTCTTTTTTTACTCAAATTGTCCTATGATTCTCTCTCTCTCCCCCTCTCTCGCTCTCTTTGTTTTTTTTTCCTTTTTCTTCACTTTCTTACCTCCTTCTTCTGAAACTATCTCCCATGTTCCCTTTTCTTTGGCCTCTCTCGAACTCCCTTGAAGTAATAAAATTAATTTTAAATCAAGTAATATTAATTGTTGAACCAAATAAAATATACGCCCCCTTCAAAATAAGGCCACAAGTATACGAAAATGGACTCCTAGATCCATCATGGGTACCTTGTACTGCATCAATAAACCATTTATTTATTCTAACTAATTGGTGGGAATATCTACTTCCATTCCATCATCATGAATCTACAAGAGAGTGAAAAACATTCATTCACACTAAATGGGTGAAATACCTCTAAATCACAGCCATTCATGCTTATAAAAAATGTGGCAACATATCCACTAAATCCGAGATGTCTGTGCTATTTCCACTTTATGGAATTGAATTTATTCTTATTCACAATATAGTTCCCTAACACTAGTGTACTACGTCTCTTCCACCCACAAACAGTGTATATTATGTTGAGGAATTGATCTAGGTTGTTCATGAATCAGACCCCATCCATACATTTCCCCAAATAGGACCTCCCATGAAAAATCATGATTAAATCATGATACCACCCCACAAATAGATATGTCGACTCGTGCTAAACCAACCACTTTTCTCTCCATTATACTAGTGGATACCCCATCAGTTGTTCATGTGATCAATTTAATGGTTAGGATTTGCTTCATGACTATACGTTTCCAATACCCAATTTCTCCATATTCGATGTTTGCACTCTATTCAGTTAGTGCTTCTACATCATAATTTCGAAGTAAGTCAAAAGCATGTCCTCATGCCAAGGAAAAATAACCAAAACTAATTATCAGGATACATGAATGAGCCATTTCTTTTTCTTTCGATGACTCAATACTCTAAACTATGCAACTCTTCTTTTTCTTCATTGGTTTCTTTCTCATTTCCTTCTCCATATACCATATTGTATCAAGCTCCTCAAGCCTACTTCCATCATCCTCATCCTCAGTTTTAAAATTTGGTATTCTCTCTTCAACTTTCATTTCATAATTGTCTCCAATTGATGGGATACTTCCCTACATCCCCATTACTTCCAATTGCTACATTGTGGGCATATCACAATCCCACTCTCTATCATGACATACTTTCCATTAGCATTACCCTTGTTTTAGTGTATTTTACCTCCTCATCAATACTTGACATTACCTAATCTCCTATAAGATCCACATCATCAACACTTTGTCCACTAACTTTCTCCCACAACTTCTTTCTCAAATGAAAATGCATCGTACTTCATATCTTCATTAACTACGTCCATTATGTTGCCACTATATAGTCATGTCATTCTTTTAGGATTCCCTTCTTGAATTTTTTCTCCCCGGTTTCTTCACACCATATACACACCATCATCATTATGAGATCCCTCATCTCTATCATCCATCTTAGGCATGCCTCCAATACCATTCCCTCCATCCCCATATTTACTCTAGCATCTTCAATACTGCAATCGATCTAAGCACCTTCAATAGCATCACCTTCAACATATCCTCTATCAACTTCCTCAAATATCAACATATATTCAACATCAAATGCGTCCTCAAAATTTTCTATGTTTATTGCTTCATATTTCCCATGGCTAAATCCATGCTCCATATTCCACTTGATTCTACTTATTTGTCACTTCAACACCATATTAGGATGTCCTTCATCAGCTTCTACATTTTCAATAATGATATTAGTTCCTGCACAATCACAAATATTTAAACTGTTAATTAACATAAGGGTGTTCTTCTTCATGCTCATATCTTCCTCTTATTTGACAATTTGGACTAATGCACATGCAACTTCCAATGTTGAATTCTCATTTTCCACCTCTTCTACTACAACTAAGGTATCCTGCATTTATTTTGTCTTTGCATAATTTGTATCAATTTTTTCCTGATATTCACATTCATGCTCCTTCACATTAGCATATCCTTCCACTATATACATACTCATGGAAGATTCCTAGGTACTTTCTTAATCTTCTATGCCTCTTAATTCCACCTCCTTTCCTTCTTCCCCAATTCCCTTTACATCCCCTATTAAAATGTAAAATCCTTATCCTCCTTTGACTCAACATCCATATCATCATCTTCTTCATTAACAACATTAGACCAATTATCTTTTCCATTCAACAACTTCTCAATTATCCTCATATTCTTACTGATCTTCCTCCTATCACATTTATCAACAAATCATTCTTCATCATCCACATAATTCTCATATATCTTAGCCTCCTTTTCATGCTCTACAATAGTCATGTTATCTTCCCTTCCTAACTCAAAGTGGTCAACATTTAGCAATTCCTCAATCAATCTTTAATTCTTCATCTGCAAAAATAGCTTTAACTTCAAATTCCTCATCTAGTTCACTTACCTCTATCCTTTATCCATATGTTAGTTCTTTAGTTTCTTTCCTCCTCAACATCATCTTCAGAATTTTCTTCATCACAATTTAATTGCAATGCAACTCTATCAAGAATTCCAAATCCTTCTACTCAACTTCAATTTTGTACAATTCCTTTGTATGGATATTGATATCCACCATATCATCATTATCTTCAACAACATCTTTAATTTCTCCTATAGTGTCTACACCAATACCTTCCTCTTCACTTATATCACTATTCATGCTTCTTACTACCTCCATTGCACTTTCAATGCCATCATCCTTATCTCACTTAATTTCTAGTAAGCTCTCATAGACTTGCTTCCCCTTCTTAAAATAAACAATATCATCACAATATATACGGGAATTCATGTTTCCCCCTTCATTTCTTCTTCTACTCCAACCTCTCTTGCCTAAATATTTGTGTCCACTTATTTCTCATAAAAACTGTCCTCAACTTGCTCTTCCTTCTACTTCTAGTCATTCTTTATTTTCTCTTCTCTCATCTCTTTCATTACCAATAGTTCAACAACTTCCTGTTGGGCCTAGCTTTTGGAAGTACCAATTTTGGTGTGGACAAAGACAAACTGGAAGTGGTTCAACAAAGTGGTCAAATCCGACGAAGAAACCAAGAAAATGGGGAAAACGGTCATATTGATCGACTCAATGGTCAAGGTTGAGTCAGTTAGTTAGAATTGGTCGACATTACCTTAATTATTCATTTAAGAATTTAGTGAGTTAGTGAGTTAGTGGGATCAGGCAAGCTAAGTGTGCCCTATACATATGTAATAAGAGAGAATTTTTGGGTTGTTTATGATTATGCTCTAATGGTTAGTTGTAATTGGGGTTATTTTCGCTCTGTAATGAAGATATATGCTATGTCTATCAGAGATATTTTGGGGAAGCTGAATCGCTGATCTGCAGGATGTGTGTGCAAATCACCTATAATTCATGAAGAAACCTGTAATTCTTACTTGAAGTGATTATTTAGCTGCGACTCATAATAAAAACAAGTGCTTTTGTGGTTTTTCCCAAATGGGTTTCCACGTTAAACATGGTGTTTTGCATGTTGTGTCATGATGTGTTTTTATATGTGTTTCTTGCCTCTATTGAATATCTAAGTGGATTTATGATAAGTAAAGTGTATGAATGCAAATATAATCTAAGTATGTCAATCTAGTTAAGTTAAGGGTTCTGTCAAAGTAATATATGTGTTGAAGATTTTCTTTCATCGATGTTATGAAGTAAAATATGTTGATGGATTTATTGCACGCTGAGTATTTCCCTTCCATACTCCATGAAGTATGGTTCCTGCAGTTCCCATAGATACTTCGGGTGAGACCTCATCTTTAGGTGTTTCCAAAAGGAATCCGCTCCCTTTCAGGCTGGTTTCTATGGATAGGTTGTTTTTTGTTGAAATGTTAAGAGTTGAACCCTGATCTAAGTAAAAGTGCGCCAATACTTCCTCTTCATTTCTACACTCTTATTCATTTTCCATCCAACTTGTGTCCTTAAAGGGACCTCTTCCAAAATTTATCCTTCTTAAGTGTAACACACTTGAATCCCATCCTTTTCAAAATCATCACTACCACCATCATCATAATCTTTTTCACATCCATGTTCATTGCACTCATCCTCTTCAAACTTTGACATGTTCTCCATCTCTTGTGGGATCTTCTTCCATCATTTCCTTCTTGTTTCCATTCATGTGGCATGCCCTAACATGGCATGACCTTTGTTCTTATTCCAACACTTCCAATCTCTTCTTAATCTACTCATTGATCATCCTAATCTCATCCACTATGAGGGTTTTTCTCTCTTCCAATAAAGCCTTCATCAACTTTTCCCGGTCCAATGGTTTCTTGATCCTTTTCGCTTCTTACAAAGCTTCGATCTTTTCCACTATTTTCCTCAATGTGTCATAGATTTCTATTGAGGCCATTATTTCATATGAACTACTTCTACTAAGTATTCTGACCTTCAACTACCTCTTCTAACACATCTTTGCACCTCATCAATGCATAGTTTATTCCTAAAATATCATCTCTACCCAACTTCCTATTGGATTTGACTTCAACAATACCCATGTATTAACGTCTTCAACTAATATCTCTCTCCAATAGTTCTACGTAGTCTCATCAAATGGAACTATTGTCTTCTCCATGTTCTCTACAAAACTCAAATTTCCAAACAAATTTGAACCTCAATTGGGTTTTATCTCACTCTGGGAAACTCTACCCAAACTCACTATTGGAGCGATCCCAATCCTTACATACTTCAATATTCCTATCAAATATTCAAACCCTCAACCAAGTTTTCTTATTCACTACTGGAAAATCCTACCCAACATCATTGTTGGAGCTACTCCAATTTCTCAAACCTCACTCGGTTTGCTTGTTCTTCTTTGGATAACTCTACCCAACTTCATTGTTGCAGCTATCCTTAATCACTTCAACATCATGTACCCAACCATAGCTAGAGTTTTATTCCTTAACTTTATCAATTCTTCACCTCTCAACTGTGACTCTACCCAACACCTCGATGTTGGGGCTAAACCTTACTTCTTCTCTCCTACAACTTGTTAGAATTAATTTACCCCATCTAGACTTAGGATAAATTTTATTATAATATTTTATTAGTTTCCTAGGTGTTAGACTAAGTCATGTGGCCCCATTACCATACTTAGACCTCATCTTGTGGTGTTTATCCACAATTGAGACCCAGTGTTGCTTTGTTTCCTGCTTTTACCTCTGCTTTACTGAGTAAGAGTGCTTTGGTTGCTTTTGACAGCTTTATCATGCTTTATATTGCTTTTCAGCTAGATAAGGTTGGATAAGGGAGCTACCATGCTTTTTCCAAGTCTACTTGATTTATGCCACCACCTCTTCCTACTTTAACTCTTGAAAAGCCTCCAGCATGTTGCTTTCAAGTCACTCATGGCCTACCAAGGCTGCTTTATCCCATTCGTTATCTCTAGCCTAGATTTGGAATTTGCTTTTTCCTAGATGGGAGATTTTTACCAAATTTAAGCCTGCCAATAGTGACAATTTCAAATTGCCTCTTATGCATTTGAATCTCTCTTATGAGATGTATTATTTAATGTAATCTTATCATTCATTAATATGATGATGCAATTTTATGCAATTGAGTTCTCTTCTATGTGTTTCTAATTCAATCTTCTTGTCTCAATTCTTTGTTAAATCTATGTATCATTTATTAGTGAAGATTGCATTGAGTGCTTAGATCCCTAACTGTGGAATTATTGCTTCCATCAAGGCCATAGAATTCTGACATGGTATAAGATCTTAGGGATCCTAGGGAGCATAGTTATTTTTTGTAGCGCACCAAAAATAGTGGAGGTTCCACACAATTACTGGGGAAATTTCCTTGATTCCTTTGGCTTGCCATTTGGGTCTACCTAGGTGATTTTTGCAGGTACAAATGTTAGAAAAACAAGATCGCAGAGCAATAACAATAAACAAAAATGAAAATATAATCACACAAACACATTACAAGAGAGACACCAATATATCATGGTTCACCCAAGATGGGATACGTCCACACTGAAATTGCCAGTCCTTATTATTATACTGTCCAACAAAGTGAAGGGATACAACCTGCAGTACAACCGCTGCACTTTCTCTTCACTATCTCATAGTCTCTATTCTGATCTCAGAGATCTTTACAATGCATAATACCTAATACATCAACCCTAGCCGTGTTGTAATGTCTTTCTTTTATAAGGGAAATACCATGGGATACCCAAAACCATGGGCCCGAAAACTGTTGGCGAAACAACCCAAAATTTTTCCTTGGGGGCTTCTCCCCCATACCCCCTGAGGATCGTGTCGGGATCATAATAAAACCTGGGGTTCAAGCACAGCTGAATCATCATCTATGAGACTGGAATATCTGGCTCCACAACCAACAACAACTTCATGGATTTGAAATTAATTCCTCCTCTATCACCATTCAACTATGCTAAGTGGAAATTGAATATGGTTGAATATCTTGAGAGCCATGAGCTCTTTGATGTGTCTATTGGAATTATTGCAGAGACTAAATCCTTTGAAGAGAAAGATGATTGGTTGAGTGATTGTGACAAAGTATTTGGATCCATGTGTCTAGCTATTTATCCAAGCATGTGCTACCTTATTGATTATGTTGAATACCAAAAAGATCTTTGGACCAATTTGGATAGATATTTTGGCAAGAACAATGAGGTTCATATCATAAATATGGAGAGTGAATTTGGAACCTCCTCATGTGTTCTCCCTCCCGATGTCTCATCCTCAAACCTCTCTGAAGAAATTGTTCTAGGTGAAGAAAAAATTTCTGCAGAAATCTCAACACATACAGTTCTTATCAAATATGATCTCCTTGATTCAAATGCTTCATTTGCATGTCATGAAATAGAATCTGAAGAGACTTCTTATGTGGCTCTAGAAGATGATGAAGATTCTGGATCCTCGTCCTATGAAGTTGATGATGAAGAAGAAGTGACTAATGGAGTTGTCATTGTTGTAGAAGGACTCAACTTCTTCCAAGTTCGAATTGGTGATAGTCTCTTTGAAGGGACCACTTCTGCTACTGTTGACGAAGTTCAAGAGAATTTTAATTTCTCATCTTCATATGCAGCTGATCCAGAAGAATACATTTGAAGCCTCTTTGTTGGAGAAGAACTCTCCATTCAATTCTCTTATCATTCTTCATATTTTGATCTTGAGGATGATAAGCTACTTGTTAATGATCCTGTGCATACTTCACAAGCTGATGGTGCACAATATGTAGATCAAATGGATGATTTGAAGGTTATATCACATTTAAAGAGTCCTCCATTTGCATTCATTGATTGTGATTTCATACCTTCTAGCTATTCCTACAAGATGACCAGCTCACTTCCTCGGGGGTACATTGAAGATGGAGGACATCACCACTTGCTTGGGATTGATTCTCAAGCTCATCAAGTCTCTTTTGGATCTAATATTAGCTCACATGGTTCAATGTTCAAGTTTGAAAGAACATTCACTATTGCTTGGGTTCAAGTCTCAAGCATATCATGCTACATTTGGTTCCAGAGAGATTCCAAATTCGCTTGTATCCATTGGTGGAGAATTCAAGCACATGTATTGGGAGCTTGATCCTCTTTTGTCAAAGAGGAAGATTCCTCTAGACATCAAATAAAGCATCACACCTACTTGAGTTTGGAGAAGCAATTTTAGTGTGTTTCATTTCCATTTTTGAGGGAGGGTTTTAATCCCATGAGGTTTTTCCGTGTTTCCTCAGTTTACATGGACACATAATAATTATAATAGGGTGACCGTAAGCCTTTGTTGCTTGGGAACTACACATATTTTACTCACCTATGTCGGGATTAAGGGGGGGTGTGAGAATTATTTTACCCATTTACCCCATCTAGACTTAGGATAACTTTTATTATAATGTTGTATTAGTTTCCTAGGTGTTAGACTAAGTCATGTGGCACCATTAGCATACTTAGACCTCATCTTGTGGTGTTTATCCACAAGTGCACTCCATTGTTGTTGTGTTTCCTACTTTTATCTCTACTTTACTGAGTAAGAGTGCTCTGGTTGCTTTTGACAGCTTTATCCTACTTTATACTGCTTTTCTGCTAGAAAAGGTACTTGGAAAAGGGCGCTACCATGCTTTTTCCAAGTCTGCTTGCTTTATGACACCATCTCTTCCTGCTTTTTCTCCTGAAAAGCCTCCAACATGTTGCTTTTGAGTCACTCATGGCCTACTAAGGTTGCTTTAGCCCATTTGTGACCTCTAGCCTAGATTTAGAATCTATGTTTTCCTAGATTGGAGACTTTTACTAAGTTTAAGCCTGCCAATAATGACAATTTCGATTGCCTCTTTGGAATTCAAATCTCTCTTATGAGATGTATTATTTAATGTAATATTATCATTCATTAATATAATGATACAATTTTATGCAATTGATTTCTCTTCTATGTGTTTCTGATTCACTCTTCTTGTCTCAATTCTTTTCTAAATCTTTGTAGCATTTATTAGTGAAGATTACATTGAGTGCTTAGATCCTTAGATGTGGAATTATTGCTACCATCAAAGCCATATATTTATGAAAAAAAAATTCCCACAATCACAACTGTGGCGCTGCAACTTCCTCTTCTCTACACGATACTCCTACTTTGATACCACACTGGTGTACATGGGGTCCTAAGTGTTGGAATATTCTCCCCATCACTTTTTAGTTTTGCATGCATCCAGTCATCATCATGGTGGTCCTCACAGCACCTAGAGCTTGCTTCTAGCTCTCCATAGCCTATCTTAAGCCCCCATAGGGCCGCCCACCTACCTAATGCGCCCTTCTTCAGTCTTTTGCATGCCAAGTGCACCTTTGCTCACCTACCAGTCAGTTATCTCTCAGTTAGAGCACCTTAGCTCACCTACCATCATTTATCATTTAGTTAGAGTCTTGATTGATCAGTTCTTCCACTGATTGCTCATCCTACCTACCTACAACTCCTAGTTAGCCAGTTCTGGAGTTCCACTAACCCTTTTGACAGCCTCATGCACCTCCCTTGGAGTCTCCCTTCCCCGATTTATGCCTAGAAGGTTTTGTTAGACTCAGTTAGACACACTTGACTGAACTTTACCATTTATGACTAGTACTACTGACTGGATGATGACTCCACTATTATCCAAGCTAGACTCTGAGTTAGGAATTCGAATGCCCTACTTGGCTTATTTGAATCCTATATTATGCACCTTATAGCTCTATTGTATTCATTCACTTACATTCTTATTCATTGTATGATACTGAGATATTGTCTATTATCCTGTGTTTATGAGTGATCATTGAGTGTCTCCTTTTCTTCTTCTTTGCAACATACTTGATAGTTTGATTGTGAGGTTCTACAGCTGCTAGATCTCTTGCAGATTCTTACATGGTGTCAGAGCAGGAAGCAGCTATTCGAATTTCAGCAGTTATAGCAGCAACAGTTGCAACATTTCTTTGATCAACTATATTTCACTTGTGCACCAGAAGCCTCTGAGTTTCCACAGCAAATGCTGGTGCTATTACTTGAATTCATTGGAGAAATACAGTGAGGTCTAGCCAGGTGTTAAGGACTTAGTCTATGTGCCAAGTGTTCTCAAGGTATTGTTCAGTCGAAGTGTAGCATTCTCCATCATCACAACTTTCTTGTTTTGCAGTTTTATTCACCTGTTCGGAATCTTCTTCAAATATTCATCTTTCTCTGTTCAAATGGATCTAAAGCTTACATATTCCAACTATGTTGAGTGGAAAGAAAAAATGACTCTCTTCATGAGATCAAAGAGCTTCACCCAAATACTCAACGGAATGATGGTAGAACCAACTAATGCAGTTGAAAAGTACAAGTACTTGGATCGGCTTGATGAAGCAATCGGTCTCCTCCTTCTCTCAATTTTTGAAGATCTACACTTTCATGTCATCGATCTTACATCTCCTAAAGAGATTTGGGACAAGCTCAAATCTCGTTTTGGACCGAAAGATGATATGGAAGGACACAAATTGGAGAATGAGCTCATATGTTTGAGTCCTAACAGCTTCGAATATATTAATGCCTTTCTCACCAAGTTCAAAAGCTTGATATCCCATTTGAAAAGATATGAGATAGTGAAAGAAGACAAGCAGCTTATACTTTCCATTCTCTCAAAGTTGGGGGAAAAATTCTCAGTTTTTGTCTCTACTTTCCAGTCAGCTAGGTTGTCCATTCCAAGATGGAAGTTTCCCTCATTTGTTGATTTCACACAATCTCTTACTCAAGAAGAAGAGAAGTTGATTGCGATGGGAATGATCAAACCCAAATTGGATCCATCCCTTACACTTACAGAGAGATCGAATGGTAAAGGAAAGCAAAAGATTTCTAACAAGAGATCGAATGATACAAGGCCTACAGATAGTCCAGATCAGTCAGATAGAGCTTCGAACTCTAGGAAGGCCAAACATTCTAAAAAAGGAAAAGCATAGTGCACATACTGCCATAGAGGTTTTCATTCTAAGAGTGTTTTCATGTGGAAGACTATAGATTTGATGGCTAAATTACTTGAGAAGAACAAGCATCCTATACCAGCATGTGCGAGGAAGAAAGATCCTAAATCTTCAGGATCCAAAGAAAAAGAAAGATATCATGCCTACATGGAAAGTGCATCAACAGATTCTTCTTTCATCATAGATTCAGGAGCCTCAAGACACATGTCTTCTTCCAAGGATCTCTTCTCTAACTTTGAGAGCTCAGTTGGCCCACCCATCATGTTGGGAAATGATTTAGAAGTATCTTCTCAAGGGATTGGAAGAATCAATCTTGACCATGGTTATTTTTCTGATTTTCTTTATGTCCTGTCTCTTACAGCAAACTTACTTTAAGTGTATCAAATGACTCATATTGGAGACCCCAAAAGAGTGATCTTTTCTCCAAATGAGGTTGAGATACAAGACATCGTCTCAGGTGAGATCATTGCAAAGGGAGTTGCAAATCACATATCCAAGCTATATGAGTTCTTACACTTTCTGCCTCTCTCGAAGCAATCATCCCTCCATACTCATGCCAATGAAGAAAGCAGATTGTGGCATGAAAGATTTGGGCATCTCAACTACAAATACTTACATGACATGCATGCAAAGGATATGGTTGATGGGCTGCCCAAAATCAATTTTTCCAAAGGTAACTGTCATGGTTGTTTGATGGGGAAGCATCCTGAGAAGAAATTTGAAAAGGGAAAGGCTAGGAGAGCCTCTCAACCCCTTGATCTCGTCCACAGTGATGTGGATGGTATGTTTCCAGATCTGTCTCTAAACAAGGCAAGGTATGTGCTCACTTTTGTTGATGATTATTCTAGATTTACTTGGGTATATTTCCTTAGATTAAAATCAGAAGTATTTGGTTTCTTCAAAATTTTCAAGTCTTTTGTAAAGAAACTTTCAGAAAGGAATATAAAAGCCATTCGCACTGACAATGGTGGTGAGTACATTAAGGGTGAGTTTAAAGATTTTTGTATTGAAGAGGACATTGAAATGCAACACACTGTTCCCTATACACCACAACAGAATGGTGTAGCTGAAAGGAAGAACAAAACATTGAAAGAGATGGCTACTGGCATGCTAAAATCAAAAGGATTGCATCCTAGTATTTGGGAAGAAGCCATTAACTGTCCCACTTATCTTCAGAACAAAGTTCCTCACAAGGGACTTAGTGACACTACTCCTTTTGAAGCATGGATGGGATACAAACCTGATGTATCTCATCTTAAATTATTTGGACCTAGAGCTTGGGAAAGGATTCCAGATGAGAAAAGGAGAGCTCTTGATTCTCAAAGCAGAGAATGCATTATGGTGGGCTATGCATTGGATGCAAAGGCATACAAGTTACTTGATCCTTCTTGCATGACCACATTCTTGGAGAGAAGTGTTCAGTTTGAGGAATGGCCTCTTCATGATACTCCTTCTATTCAGAAATGTAGCTCACCTACTACTCCTCCTTTGATTGATGAGAGTGATACATCTTCACATGATACTTTAGATTCAAAATCTGAAGATGGAGATTATGATAGAATGCTAGATCCAGATCCACAAGAAACTAAAGATCTAGCAACTGATAATGAAGATGAGAGGATGAGAGATCCAGATCCACAAGAACCTGATGCTCCTTCTCTCCCTTGATGGGCTACCATTACACTCCGATCTGCAGGTGATTTGGTTGGTGATCCACATGATCATAGAAGAAATAGATCAAAATTTTAGCATGGAAGGGATCATCCTCCTCACAATTATGATCCATTTTAGATTGATCGAGCCTTCCTTGGAAAAGAAGGTCACTTGCCTCCTTCAGGGGTAATTCATGATATGCTACTTTAGCATCCTTCAGTCTATTTTGAGGAAGGGATTTCTTCCCACTAGGTTTTCCCTCTTTCCTCACTTAGTTTATTTATATTGATTGTATGGGGTGACCTTTGGTCTCAGTCACCAAGGCCCTATTTTGCTGCTTTATAGGGTGACCTTTGGTCTTAGTCACCAGGGCCCTATTCTTCAGTTATTTCCTCATAGTATAGCTTGAGGGGGGGTGTTGGAATATTATCCCCATCATTTTTTAGTTATGCATGCATCCAGTCATCTGCATGCATCCAATCATCATCATGGTGGTCCTCCCAGCACCTAGAGCTTGCTTCTAGCTTTCTATAGCCTGTCTTCAGCCCCCAGAGGGCCTCCCACCTACCTAATGTGCCCTTCTTCATTCTTCTGCATGCCAAGTGCACCTTTGCTCATCTATCAGTTAATTATTTCTCAGTTAGAGTGCCTTAGCTCACCTACCAGCAGTTATCATTCAGTTAGAGTCTTGATTGATCAGTTCTTCCACTGATTGCTCATCCTACCTACCTACAACTCCTAGTTAGCTAGTTATGGAGTTCCACTGACCCTTTTGACAGTCTCATGCACCTCCCTTGGAGTCTCCCTTCCCCGATTTATTCCTAGATGGTTCTATTAGACTTAGTTAGACACACTTGACTGACCTTTACCATTTATGACTGATACTACTGACTGAATGATGACTCCACTATTATCCAAGCCAGACTCTGAGTTAGGAATTCGAATGTCGTACTTGGCTTATTCGAATCCTATATTATGCACCTTACAACTCTATTGTATGCATTCACTTACATTCTTATTCATTGAATGATACTGAGATATTGTCTATTATTCTGTGTTTATGAGTGATCATTGAGTGTCTCCTTTTCTTCTTTTTTGCAACATACTCGCTATTTGAGTGTCTCCTTTTATTCTTCTTCTCCTTAATATTTAGTGAAATGAAGTGTATTGTTTAATATCCTATTAAATTGCTATGTCATAGTTTCATGACTTAACTAAGTAAGATTAGAGTTATCCTTATATCTCTATTGGTTTGGTACATTTGGAAAGTTGTAGATGATTAAATACTTCCATTTTCTTAAAATATGATATGTCTAAAATGGTTCCAAGTTGAAGATTAGCCTTTATTATGACATGTTATCTTTGATAATTTTCCTTTTGTGTTGGAAGAGCGAGAGTTTTGATCAGCGGAAAAAAAAACCCTAGCGTTGCCTATACGCGTAGGGGCCTAGATCGGCAGTTGGAGGCTACAACTAGATTTTAGCCACAAAGGTTTTGTAGACAGTGACCACGGGGGCTTTGGATGGCGTCGTTCGGATGGGGAGGCTCCCCCTCCCACTCCTTGAATCATCCCGGAGTAACGTGGAACCCATAAAGAAATAATCCATATCAGGGGAGAAAGAGTGAGAAGATGACGAAGACTAAAATAAAAAAGACTCGGGGGGTTGCCTGCCCCGATTTGCTGAAAACACATCTCTGTAGATCATATGTAAAAATCTACAAGAACGAGTAGAACAATGGAAGGATAAATCCCTCATTGGGAAATTCATTGGAATCTGGCCAAAGGAGAAGGATCTACTCTGATGGATCAAGGTTACATGGAACCCTAAAGGGAATTATGATCTACACCTGGGAACAAAAGGTTTCTTCACCATCATTTTTTTCAACCAGGAGGACTGGGATTAGGTTCTGATGGGGGGCCATTATTTTTTTTATTCTGTAGGATTATTCCTATGACCATGGAAAGAGAGATTTAACCCTGAAATGGAGGATTTGAGTATCGCCCCTATCTGGATCAGGATATACTCGCTTCCTTGCGAGTATTGGGAACCCAAAATTCTAGAGGCTATTGGGAATACCCTAGGGAAATTTGTGAATGTTTCAGAGCAGACAAAGCTTCAAAGGTACACTATTTATGTATGGATTTGTGTCTACATGAACCTCTCACAAGAACTTCCAGAGGCAATCAATTTAACATGGGAAGATGAAGACTGGGTCCAACCTATGGATTACGAACAAATCCCCTTTCAATGCCGGAAATGCCATGAGTATGGACATATGAGTAGAGATTTCCCAACCCTTAAAACTACTGCAATCCCAACTCAGGAGAAAAAAGAAAAGGAAAAGGGCAGCAAAGGATTCACTCAGGTCCAGAACCGCAAGGCCATCCACCCACCCCAATCAAACCAGAACAAAGAGAAAAAGAAACAACCCGAGAATAAGTTTGAGACCTTGAGTAGTATGGAGATCGAGGAGGAAGAACTTAGCAAGGATAAAACTCCTTCAAGGAAGCACACAAATCCCCAAATAGGCTCGAAAACATGCAGATGGAGGAGTTAGCGGAAGACATGGAGGAAGAAATACCGGAGGAGATAGGGGATATGGACTTACGGGATCTGGATCTAGATGAGATAGAGAAGGAATGTAGAAAGAAAAGGAAAGGATACGTATCCAGAAGGCAATTGGAACTTCTATAGCAGGTTATCCTTAAAATAAAATCCTCCCCTCATCTGGGCATTGATAGATATCCGGTGAAGGGAAACAAAAGAAAACAACCCTAGGAAGGGGAAAAATGTGGGAGAAAGACGAATAGGCAAAGAATAGCAGAGATTGGGACCAGGCTGGTTGAATCAGAGGCCAATACCCGACGATAAGGGAGGCCTTCTTAGAAGTTAATAGGATATCCCAATGAAGATAATAACCTAGAATATCTGAGGGATCAATAACCCAAGGAAAATAAAGACCCTATGGAATAAGTTAAGAAAGGAAAAACCAACCGTGTTATTTCTACAAGAAACCAAATGTAGCTTAAACAATATGTAGGTGATTGGAGGAAAACTATGGCGATCAATTCTGGTGATAGCTATTGATGCAAGGGGTGCTGCCGGAGGACTAGCTATTCTATGGAAACCTATGGAAATTCTCCTAAACAACTTCAGAGCAACTAAGTTCTTCATCAATGAGGACTTCCAGATTTGCAAATCTGAGGTAAGAGGGATTCTCACTAATGTATATGGCCCAAGTATTATGGCTCAAAAACCGACCTTCTTATTGCACCTAGATAAGGAAGCGCAACATATTCATGGTCAGTTTTGGGTTGTGGGTGGTGATTTCAATATGATCACCTCCTTAGAAGAGAAGAAGGGAGGAAGACGAACTCTAGAAGTGACTAATATTTCTTTCAAAAAATTTATACATGAGAAAGGATTGGTTGACATATAAACTGGGAATGGGTGGTATATGTGGAATAATAGAAGAGGTGGTGAGCATCACATAGCCTCTTGTTTAGATAGATTCCTTTTACCCGAGGCAATGATTAGTGGGGACAAGGAAGCAACCACTATGGTCCTTCCCTCTACAGGCTCTAATCATTGGCCAGTTAGTTTGGTTTGGGAAGATGGAGGACCCTCCATCAAGTGCCCTTTCTGATATGAACAATTTTGGCTTGAACACGAGAACTTCAAGGAACTTGTCGAAAAATGGTGGGCATAGATGGATCCTATCAGGGGAAATCTAATGTACCAATTCCAACAAAGATTGAAAAAATTAAAGGTAAAAATCCATACTTGGAATAAGGAGGAATTTGGGAACATATTCCAAGATAAGAAGCTTCTAAATGAAAAATTGGAAGAACTTCAGTAGGAAGGCATGAACTCCGGATACACTGAAGACTTGAAACACATCGAACAGATCCTTTTGGAGCAGCTTAATGCAAGAGAATGACAGGAGGATATCTATTGGAAACAAAAATCTAGGAACCAATGGCTGCAGGAAGGGGAATGAAACACAAAATTATTTCATCACTCGGTGATTCAGAATCGTCAATGGGAAAAACTAATGAGGCTAAAAAAATATGATGGTTAGTATATCAAAACATAGGAAGCAATGGAGGCTGAACTTGTGCAGTACTTTGAAACCATCATGAAGGAAGACCGGTAGGATAGATCTGAATACATAAAAAAAAGTGATAGACACGTCCCTAGGCAGGTAACGGAAAACCAAAATAAAATCCTGTTGAAACCTGTTGAACTCCAGGAAGTGGAGGATGCTGTTAATCAAATGAAGGATGGAAAAGCACTGGGATGTGATGGTTTCACTACCAATTTCTTCCACCATTTTTGGGATTTAATCAAAGATGAAGTCTAGAAAATCGTGGGCAACTCTCGGAAGGATAAAGGAGTCCTAAGAGCCTTCAATTCTACCTTTATCACTCTCATCCCTAAAGAGAATGGGGCCAAGTCCCCTGGAAAATTCAGACCTATGGCGCTCTTTAATTTCATTTAGAAAATTATAACAAAGGTGTTAGAAAATAGGCTAAAGCCTCTCCTTCCAGACCTGGTATCCCATGAACAATCAAGGTTTGTAGAAGGGTGTCAAATTTTGGATGAAATCATTTTGTTCCACAAAGTCATCCGTTCCCTGAAAGTCACTAAAAAGCCAAGTATGTTGCTAAAGCTTGATATTTCAAAGGCCTATGATAAACTAAGCTGGCAGTTTATGAAAGAAATACTTTAGGCCTATGGTTTTCACCAGGATTGGTTTTATTGGATAATGAATATTACTTCCACAACCTTTTTCTCTATCCTCCTAAATGGAGCCCCCACTAGAACTTTCAAACCTTCGAGGGGTATCCAACAAGGTGACCCTCTGTCTTTCGTTTTTTCAATCTTATGGCAGAAGGGCTGAGCAGGGTCATCAAAGACTAGATTGAAAGTAGGGAGCTCAAAGGATTGAATCTACATACTAGTTCTGAGACTATCTCCCACCAATCATTTGTGGATGATACAATGATGATGGGACACTCATCGGTTCATGAAGAGAGGACCCTAAAGAAATTACTAAGTACTTTTTCTAAGGCTTCTGGGATGGAAGTGAATAACACTAAGTCCCAGGTCTTCTTCTTTAACACTCCAAGGATTCACCAACGGAATATACAACGTATCCTGGGATTCCAATGGAGATCCCTTCCGTCCAAATATCTTGGCGCTCCTTTAGCTAAAGGGGTGATCAGGAAAGTCTCCTGGGAAGAGCTTATGGAGAGAATGAGAATGAAATTGGAAAACTAGGATTATAGACCTCTCAACCTTGCAAGCAGAGTGGTGTTAGTTAAAGCGGTGCTTTAAGCCATGCCCATCTACCTTTTCTCTACTCTAGTTGCCCCAAAATCAGTTTTAAAGAAAATCAGGACACTCCAAAGATAGTTCTTGTGGGGAGGAAACCATGCCAAACATCGATGGGCATTGGTTAGATGGGACACTATCTGTAAACCCAAGGCTCATGGTGGTCTGGGGCTAATAGACCCGGAGAAAAATAATGAAGTCCTAGGTGCAAAGGTCTGGTGGGATTGGGTGTCGCACAAAGAGGAACCATTGGAAAAACTTAGGCACAACAAGTATGCTTAGGGGAAACCAAAACAAGATCTCATAAGATTTAACGAAAATATGCAAGGATCCCATATCTAGAATTTCGCTCATGCGAACAAAAGGATAATCCAAGAGCATAGATTCTGGGAAATTGTTAGATTTTGAGCATTAATTCAATATACTCTAGGATCTTTACTGAGAGAATAACATGTACAGCATATCAAGTATAACAATGCATATCAATCACACCAAGCAATCACATGAGACAATAGACACACAGAGTTTCACTGGGGAAAACCATAAAGGTGAAAAACCCCACAACTTCCTCAGAGATAGAAAGAGCAATGATACAACCCAAGTACAAGAGATAGTCTTCTCCTAGTAGCTACTCCTCCTTCCTCACTAGTGCGCCACTTTCCGAGTAGTGTAGAAGTGAATAATGAGATGATCAAATAGAGTGCGGGAGCACTCTATTTATACATATCCTAACTTGCTTAATAAACTAGCAGGGCCGACTTATCTAGAAGAGTCTAATAACCCATGGTTACATTAATTAGGGCTGACGCCACACTTGGTGGTCTAATAACCCATCACAGCAAGTTACGACACTTGCGACACTTGTCAATACAAATGACAACACTTCCGTATAGAGGAATAATACCATCTCTATAGGAGTACAATATACATAGGTGAAATACATTACAAAGTTACTTATACATCAACACTCCCTCTTAACTAGGAACGTATTTCTCGACACAGATCTGCTAGCACAAGTCTTCTTCTCTGGATCATCGTCACTGGATCATTGTCATCGAATCATCATCATCGAATCATCTTCATCATCACTGCTGCTGCTATCTCAATCAATCTCCAATCTACTCGTCATAGGAAGTTCTATAGAGCCAGTCCTTTTTCATACTGGATGTAGGCCCACCACCTACAGGTCTTCATCATCTACAAAGCCATCCCTTTTTCATGCTGGATGTATGCCTAGCCTCCATGTAGGTCTTCAATATCTCTGTGAGAAAGCCATCAAGTAGGTACACCTCAGGACTGATTACACTTCCTTTGCAAAACCTACAAGATATCCCAGGACAGATTACACTGCCTCTGCAAAACCTGCAAGAGCATCTCAGGACTGATCATATGCCTCTGCAAAACCTGTGTACCATACTGTCACATCATCATCTTCAGATCATCGTCATCATCCACGGATCACAACCCATATGCACACACACAACACTTACACTCACCAGCATGGAGGGACTTTCCTCTGACCATTTGGGAAAGGCTCAACACTTACACTCACTGACATGGAAGGACTTTCCTCTAACCATTTGGGAAAAGCTCAACACTTACACTCACCAGAATGGAAGGACTTTCCTCTAACCATCCGGGAAAGGCTCATAGCACTTACATCAACGACCATGGAAGGAATTTCCTCTGACCATGTCAGAATGGCTAAAGCAATTACATCATGACCATGGAAGGAATTTCCTCTGACCATGTCGGAAAAGCTCAGCAATTACATCATGACCATGGAAGGACTTTCCTCTAACCATGTCGGAAAAGCCATGCCCAACACTTACATCTTACCATGGGAGGACTTTCCTACCACCATGTAAGAATGGCCCCAGCCCTTACATCTTACCATGGGAGGACTTTCCTACCACCATGTAAGAATGCCCCCAGCCCTTACATCTACACCATAGGAGGACTTTCCTACCACTATGTGAGAATGGCTCCAGCCCTTACATCTACACCATATGAGGACTTTCCTACCATTATGTGAGAATGGCTCGTGTGCATCTGTGTCTCCGGAATCATCACTTCCCCTTGGAAGGTATCTCGATCTGAAGTACACCAAGTATCCCTCTGAAGTATTCAAACTTCACTCTGGCCAGCGGCTTGGTCAACACATTGGCTATCTGCTCATCCGTCGCAACATACAGGAGCTTCACTGCTCCTCTCTGCACCATATCCCTGATATAGTGATACTTGATCTCAATGTCCTTTGACTTGTCATGGAACACTGGGTTCTCTGACAACTTCACACAACTTTCGTTGTCGCAATATATACAAGTAGCATTCAACTGGAGGTCAAACAAATCAAACAGTAGCTTCCTAAGCCATACTGCCTCACAACTAGCCGAACAAGTTGCGACATACCCTGCTTTGGATGTACTCAGTGCCACATAGGACTGCTTCCTGCTAAACCAAGAGATCATACTAGATCCCATACTGAAGCAGCACCCCAAAGTGCTCTTCCGATCAATGGCACTCCCTGCCCAATCTGAATCAACATAACCCTCTAGGTTAAACTTTTGATTTGCCTCATACTTGAGCCCATAGTCAACTGTACCCTTCAGGTACCTCAGAATATGCTTTGCTGCTATCACGTGAACATGTCTCGGATCTGTTAAGTACTGGCTCAAGGTGTTCATTGCAAAGCAAATATCTGGTCTTGTATTTGTCAGGTACATCAAGGACCCAATCATCTGACGATACATCGTAGCATCAACCGACTCAGATGAAGAATCACACATAAGCTTCAGGTTTTATGCCATAGGTGTGGCCATGGCATTGCAGTCCATCATCCCGAACCTCTTCAGGATCTCTACTACATACTTCCCTTGTCCAAGGAAGATTCCATCTGCACTCTGCCACACCTCCATATCAATAAAGTAGTGCATCATCCCCAAGTCCTTCATCTTGAACTCGGAAGCAAGCTTCCTCTTCGTGTCGTCAATCAATCTATCCTCACCTGTTACAAACAGGTCATCCACATACAATAGTAGTATCACTAGATTGCCTTCCTCAACCTTGTAGTAAAGGTTGGAATCTGCTTTACTCTTGGTAAATCCTAAATTGGATAGGAATCCATCTATCCTGCCATACCAGGTCCTGGGTGGCTGCTTCAAATCATATAGGGATTTCTTCAATTTGCACACATGTGACTCCCGGTCATGTGTCTCAAACCTGAGTGGCTGCTTCACATGTACTTCCTCTTCAACTACACCATTCAAGAAAGCTGTCTTGACATCCATCCGGTGTACCTTCCATTTCATCACTGCAGCCAGAGCAAGTACTAATCTAATGGAAGTGTATCTCGCCACAGGAGCAAAGGTCTCTTCATAATTAATCCCTTCATTCTGGGAGAATCCACGAGCTACAAACCTTGACTTATATTTTTCTATGCTGCCATCTGTAGCATGCTTGATCTTATAGATCCACTTGGAAGTCACCACAGACTTCCCATCTGGTCTTGGGACCACATTCCAAACAACATTCTTCATGATCGATTGGTATTCCTCAACCATGGCATCCTTCCATTCTTTCTTTTCTGCTACTTCTTCATAACTGGAAGGTTCTTTGTTCATTATGTCACAGAGTTAAGAAACATAGCTGGTATGTGATCTTGTCCTTTTCCTTTCTCTGTGTTCGTCTTCTAGAATGCCAAACCTTTCTGCATCTTGAATGAGCTCTCTAGCCCATGTTGGTTTCCTCTTGTGAGAGTTCTTCTCACGAGGTGGATCTATAGGTTGTTGTGGATCTTCCATTTCATGATCTTCTTTAGGAATTGCTTCATTCATGGTGGTGTCTTGAGTTCTGGATATTCTAGGTTCTTCATTATCTTCAACTGGTGTTTTCCTTGATTTGATGTACGCTGAGATTTCATCAAATGTTACATCCCTACTGATATCAATCTTCTTAAATCCTCAGAAGTAGATTCTGTAACCCTTCGAGCTTTCACTGTAACCCACAAATATTCCCTTCTTTCATGAAGGATCTAACTTTGTCCTCTTTTCTTTTGGGATGTGAGTGTATACTGGACAACCAAATATTCTGAGATGGCTAACTTCTAGTTTCTTACCAGTGAACATTTCTTCTGGTGTTTTGTTGTCAAATATCTTATGAGGTGTTCTGTTCTGCACATATACATTTGTCCTTGCTGCTTCAGCCCATAAGTGCATAGGTATATCTTGGTCATGAAGCATTTCCCTAGCTACTTCCATGATTGTTCTATTCTTCCTTTCAGCAACCCCATTCTGTTGTGGATTGTAAGGAGTAGTCAACTCCCTCTTAATCCCTGAATCACTACATAGCTTCTTGAAGTCACCTGAAGTGAATTCTCCGACATTGTCAGATATGAAGATCTTGATATTCATGTCAGTTTGGTTTTCTATCAAGGCTTTGAATTCCTTGAACTTGTCAAACACTTCATCTTTGTTCTTCAATAAGTAAACCCAAATCTTCCTAGAGAAATCATCAATGAAGGAAACATAGTATACATACCCACTCAGAGAACTGGATGATGTCGGACCGCATACATCAGAGTGGATGATTTCCAAGATTCTTTTTGCCTCGCTTTCACTGCTTGGAAATGTCTTCTTTGTGTTCTTTCCCTTTGCACAACCTTTGCAAATGCCTTCATGCTTTGTCTATATTTCAGGAAGACCTTCCTCAGCTTTGCTTGCAATTGGTAATGCCCTCTAGTGCATGTGTGCAAGCCTTCTATGCCAAATTTCACTTGGCTCTACTGAATCATGGACCATGGATTGTTCTAGTTGGCCCTTCAATTTGTATAATGCTCCCTCTTGCTCTCCAATCACCACTGCATCATCTATAGTCTTACCCTTTGGCCACATTAGGACTTGGCCATCTACAAATGCAACCCTCACGCCTTTTGCATCCAATGCAGATATGGAGAGTGGATTCTTCTTGAGACCTAAAACATATAGTACATCTTTCATCTTCATAGACTTTCCAGACTCTAGTTTATAGAAGGCTTCACCACTCCCTTTTATTGGATACTGGTAGTCATCCCCAAGTTTCACCTTGTGGGGTGATTCATGTTCAGACGAGTTCATAAAGGATTCCTTGAATCCTGTCATGTGTTTAGAAGCCCCACTATCTATAAGCCAATCATTACTTCCATGAGTAATGGTTCCAGTGAGAGAAAAAATCAAAACATATTCTTCATCACTTGAAGAATCTTCACTATCTTCTCTAGCCCTCTTCCTGGGAAGTTCATCATCCTCTGCATCATGACCATGATGTATTCTTTTGATGTTCTTCTTCTTGTGAGAACCATCTTTCTTATTTCTGGGACAATCTTTGGAATATTGTCCCTTTTCATCACATGTATAGCAATGGACATAGGACATGTTTCTTCGAAGTCTGGGACTACCCCTCTGATTCTGATGGTGAGACTTTTTGTCACCATGACTTTTGGAGTGTGCTATGAGAGCTTGTTCTTCATTCCCCATCTTCTCTTATCGAGCTACAATTCAAGCTTCTTCCCGTAAGCATTGTTCCCACAGCCTACTGAATGTGATAAGTTTCTTCCTAGCACAAATTCCTTGGATGAAGGAATCCCATGACCTAGGAAGGCCATTAAGAGTGGTCATTACCACTTCTCCATTTTCTATGTCTTCTCCCACAGCTTCAAGTTGTTCCTTTATCTGGGAGACCCTTGAGAAATAAAATTGCATAGCCTCTGCATTCTGGATCTTGACATTCTTCAATTGATTCCTCAAGGTCATCTTCCAATTTATGTTCTTCCCTTCGAATAGCTTGGTCAGGGAATCAAACATCTCCTTTGGTGTCTTTAGAGATGACACATGTGGTATGAGATGGTGTTTGATAGAATCAACAATGATCCTTTTAGCCTTGACCAAATTCCTTTTTTGTAAGGCCTTAGCCTCTTCTTCCTCTGGGATAGGGACCTCTTCACTTATGTAAGTGTCCAACTCATTTTCTTCCAGGATTAACCCAATCCTATACTTCCATGCTCGGAACTTATCATCCCCTTCAAGATTATCCTCAAGCTTGGTGCGGTGAGACATCTTTAAAGAGTACTTCAAATGGAAATAGAAAAGATTTAGGTCTTACCACTTGATTTGCTGAAAACTAGATCTGGTCCCAGATTAGGGTTTGTTAGAGAAGCCCTAAAAATTCAAACTTTGAATTTCAAACTTCTGAAAGGATAGAAAGATGTGCCTTGATGAGCTGATTAGCCTGGTATACTCAGAATTTGAAAACTGCAAAGTTTCACCCTTCAGAAATGTCTTTTAGTCTTCCCGGATTCACTTGGGAGGACCCTGAATTAGGGTTTGAGTTTCCCGGAGCTTCACCCAACCAAAAAGTTCGATCCAAAGCTCTAAACTTTGATTTTTCCAAGGAGCTTCCAGCTATGGTCTCAGATTTCAGAAATTTCTATTTTTGTGGAAACCCTACTTTTTAGGGCCAAAAATAAAAGTGCCCAGAATTGAGATCTGATTGGACAGAAAGATTCACCATACTGAGGAGAGTCAATCTATCATATTACTTTTCCAAAATCTGTGGAGAGAAACCCAATAAACAAGAAACCCTAGTTTCCGCAACTACACAGTGTCTTCTTCTCGGGTTAGCTCTGATACCATGTTAGATTTTGAGCATTAATTCAATATACTCTAGGATCTTTACTGAGAGAATAACATGTACAACATATCAAGTATAACAATGCATATCAATCACACCAAGCAATCACATGAAACAATAGACACACAGAGTTTCATTGGGGAAAACCATAAAGGTGAAAAACCCCACAACTTCCTGAGAGACAGAAAGAGCAATGATACAACCAAAGTACAAGAGATAGTATTCTCCTAGCAACTACTCCTCCTTCATCACTAGTGCGCCACTTTCCGAGTAGTGTAGAAGTGAATAATGAGATGATCAAATAGAGTGCTCGCGCACTCTATTTATACTTATCTTGACTTGCCTAATAAACTAGCAGGGCCGACTTCTCTAGAAGAGTCTAATAACCCATGGTTACATTAATCAGAGCCGACCCCAAAATTGGTGGTCTAATAACCCATCACAGCAAGTTACGACACTTGCGACACTTGTCAATACAAATGACGACATTTCCGTATAGAGGAATAATACCATCTCTATAGGAGTACAATATACATAGGTGAAATACATTCCGAAGTTACTTATACATCAACAGAAATAAGGGGAGGACAAGATTCCAATTTCTAGAGTGACTCTTGGCAACAAATGCCAAAGATAATCGCTCAACATGAGCTGCATACTAGCTGGTCCAGAGCCAAAGATCTTAGATTGATAAGAGTCCAACAATTCTGGAGAGAAGAACAAGCAAATGAGGAATTTCATGAATGGAAATCACAGAATTGGTGGAATCAAAGATTCCTAGCTGAGGATATCCCCGAGATTATGGAGGCCTTGCAGGATCGATGCATTCTCATCCAGAATTACTTGGATAAACTGAGATGGGGGTACCATTCAAAAGGGATTTATAATACTAAAGAGGCTTATGATCTTATCTTCAACCAAGAGGACATGTAGCACAACGAGACCTGGAAGGAGATTTGGAACTATAATCCATGGCCTAAAATCGCTACCTTTATTTGGCTGGTCTCCTATAGACAAATTCTGATAGGAAAGAATTTAATGAAAAGAGGCATGAATGGCCCTTTTTGGTGCGTTCTATGTGAAGGCGAGGAGGAATCAGTGAATCACCTTTTGGACTCTTCTCCTATAGCTTCATCCCTATGGGATTGTGCAGCTAAAATATTTAGGAGGATGAACTGGGTAAGAGGACAACCTCAACAGACGATTAAAGTTTGGGATAAGGAGGCTTACAAAAATTTGGTTATTCTTAAAATATGGCTCATGTTTCCTGGAACCTTTATGTGGGAAATTTGGAAGGAAAGAAATGGGAGGATCTTTGAAGGAAAGAAAAATATTTCTTAGACAGTTTGGAACCAAATAAGTAAGCATATACAAGAGACTATCAAAATTATCCAATGGAACAAGAGAGATTGGGAAATGGATGATAACAAGAAGCGGATTTTGGCTGGATGGGGAATGGATTGTTCTCCACAAGGATGGAGGAAATTTAAGGCAAGGAAAGCGTCTCCCGCCAGTCCATGTATCTAGTACCTTCCTCCAGGAGGACATTTCAAGTTAAACTTCGATGAAGCATATAAAGGAAACCCAAGCTCGGCTGGTTTTGGAGGTGTTTTCAAAAACAACAAGGGTGGTATTATCCATTTCTATCATGGGAATATTGGTCAGGACACTTACAATGCAACAGAGTTGGAAGGATTACTTCATGGCATCAGACTCTCAATCCGCAACAGTTGGGAACCTCTGGTCATATAGGGTGACTCCCACATCATCATCTAGATGGCCAAAAGTTGCAAGGAGGACAAAAGGTGTCCTGAAGTTGTGGAAAGTTGGCACATGACGTATCGGGTGGAGTGGTTGGTTGATCTCATTTGAGGATGCCACACCTGGTCTTTTTCCCACGTAAAACGTGATGGTAACAAGGTGGCTGATTTGCTGGAAAACATCAGAGAGTGAAGTGAAGCGAGGATTGTGGAAGGACAATTGTTTGATGAAGGAGGTAACGAATGGATGATCCAATGCTCCCACTTGGCGGCCCATGACATCAGGCTTTACTGGGATATGATGGGGCGCGCAAATCAAGAGTCGAATTACATGTCTGGGGAACACATGCTAATCCCACCCAACACCTGGAATCATAACCACCAACCCTCATTGCTCAATGATGGCACCTCCATATTTATTCAGGACATGAGTGCCCATGAACTCCCACTGGTTATCAATAATGGGGAAATCCTATAGCCATATCCGTCAATTAGAGGGCAAGGTACGGTGAACCGAGGAGAGCAGTTGAGAGATCTCTTGGAGTACTGTGCTAATAAATAACAAGTACAAAGGAATTAGTATGGTTAACCGAATTGGGATGAGCAACCCGACTACTTATTTGAGGCATGCACTCCATCCTTGCATTTTTTTCTCATTTTCTGAGGTTTTTTTTGTGAGAAAGTAGGAGCTGGTGTGGTGTCATTTGCAGTACTGGGTAATTATTCTAATGGCTCCTAAAAGGCAAGAGTGAAATGTTAGTTTTTCATCATTTAATTCAATTTGATCTAGGACCTTATATGAGAGAAAAACATGTACAACATATCAAACACAAGAGACAAGAGACACAAAGCATTTCACCGAGGAAAACCAAGAAGGTGAAAAACCCCGCAACTTCCTCAGAGATAGAATGATCACCAATACAAAGATCACAAAGATCAAACCCCACAACAAGAGATAGTCTCCTAGCAGCTGCTCCTCCTCCACTTGTGTGCACTCCTCCTCTCTCTCACTAATGTGACATGAGTGAGTGAATAAATGAATAGAATGAGAGAGACACACTCTCTATTTATACAATGACTTGACTTGCCTTTTAATCTAACTAGGTTGACCTCCCTTAGAAGAGTCTAATAACCCATTACCACTTGTCATTGGGCCGACCCCACTATGGTGG
Organism: Larix kaempferi; assembly: GCA_027924585.1. NCBI lineage: Eukaryota > Viridiplantae > Streptophyta > Pinopsida > Pinales > Pinaceae > Larix > Larix kaempferi. The sequence goes on along the minus strand of BSBM01000764.1, from coordinate 2,460,949 downwards.
TATAATAACCCTTTGACCCACACTGGGCCGACCCCTCTAAGGTGGTCTAATAACCCTTCAAATATAAGTTACGACACTTACAATATAACTTGTGACACTTGCAATCACAAATGATGATAGTCCCAATCGAAGGAATAATACATCTCCGTTGGGGATGCAATAAAGTACAAATGTAATATACAAGTGAATATCTTCCGAAGTTATAAATACGTCAACACTCCCTCTTAACTAGGAAGGTATTCTCTTGACACAAGTCATCAATACATATAGGCACAAGTCTTCAATACTAGAGTTGGATCATCGTCACTGGATCACAGAGCATCATCATCACAACTATTGTACACTTCATGTCGATCATTGGTGCTATCTCTCAATTCTTCTTGCCATAGGAAGTTCTACAGAGCCAGCCCTTTTTCATGTTGGATGTAGGCTTAGCCTCCTATAGGTCTCCATCATCTCTATGAGCATGCCATCTTATGGAAGTCTTAGGGTTGATTACGTTCGTCAACAAAACCTCGAAAGAGCATCCTAGGACTTTTACGAGCTTACTTCCCAACCTATCGGATCTCCTAGGATCTTTTACATGTGACCTTCACAAAACCTTAAAAGAGTATCTTACAACCTGAAAGATCTCTAAAGAGCATCCCAGGATCTTTTCCGTGCCTATCACAACTTGTCCGGATCTCCAGGATCTTTTACATGTGAACTCGCAAAACCTTAAAAGAGTATCTTGCATCCTACAAGATCTCTAAAGAGCATCCCAGGATCTTTTCCATGCCTAGCACAACCTATCCAGATCTCCAAGATATTTTCTATGCGACCTTTGCAAAACCTTAAAAGAGTATCTTTCATCCTGCAAGATCTCTAAAGAGCATCCCAGGATCTTTTCCGTGCCTAGCACGACCTGTCCGGATCTCTAGGATCTTTTTTATGCAACTGCACAACCTGTCCATGGCCACGAAGTATCATCCTGATACTCATGATCCCACTAATCATCTTCTTCGCATGGAGGATCATCCTGATGCTCATGATCATGTTGATCATCATCATACAATACATCCTCTTGATGCACAACATCTGGAGCATCGACCTGATGCTCATCACATATGATCGTTCTAATCATCATCATACAATACATCATCCTGATGTACAACATCTAGAGCATCGACCTGATACTCATCACATATGATCATCCTGATCATCATCATAGCATCATCACGATACATATCATCACATGATCATCCCGATCATCATCACAACATCGTCCTAATGCATATCATTTGGAGCATTATCCTGATGCTCATCACACATGATCAACCTGATCATTATCATAGCATCGTCCTGATGCATATCACACATATGATCATCCTGATCATCATCATAGCATAGCATCGTCCTAATACATTTCATTAGATATGATCATCCTTGTAACGCCCCCTTCCATGTTCAAAGGCAAGGAGGGGAAAACGTTAACAACACACGGGCTTATCGGAGACTTAGCCCCAATAATTTTTGCACATAAATTCCTAACATTTTAAAACTTCTATATGCAAATTCGTTTCCATATAAAACACAGCGGAATGAACATGCTAACAAGCACTCAAACAGACAGTAATTGCAATCATATCAATCACAGCAGAGAATGATTCCACCTACAGAGACCCAAGCGCATTCATATGCCATGCATGGATTCTATATTAATTCATTTCATTACACATGGGCAATTTAACATATTGCAGAACACAAAATGGAACAAGTTATAATCCACAGAACACTTATCTTGAGAATTTGACGTCCAACAACTGGCTACGTGAAGGCAACGTTCCTCCCAACCGTAGATCTCTATCCAGCCTATATTCCTTCAGCTGAGAGATCACCCCCGAGCTGGGCTGTGTATCCACTATGGAGGACTAGCTGGGTTCACTCATAGTCATGGCTTCAGTCAAGCATCCAAGCAGATAGAGGAGGGTAGTGCTAAGCCAGTGAGCTCAACCACAGAGCTACAGGCATCTCAAGTGAACTCAACAGTTAGGCACCCACATTACCTACCACATCCAACACAAGGAAGATCCCCTTCTCTGTTACACAGTCCCTCAGGAAACTCTTCCCTCCAGTGCTCTTCAGGATGGGCATAGAAAGGTCCAGCTGCTGATCTTTGAGATCCTAGCCTTCACTGGGTTTATCAAGCACACCCAACCTCTGCATAGTCAATCCCAACTTGATTTCTCACCATTCTGCTCACCAAATGCTCAAATCCGTCACTCGTTTTCTGAGCTGCAAAAACTGGGTTTTCCCATTGATTTCGGGGTAGCTAATGCTCCCAAATTTGCCCCAAGGTTCATGCTATTGGATCCCCCATTGGATTTCCCTGTCCCATGCCAAATCTGGACGTTTTTGGTCTTTCCAAAAACTGGGTTCTCTCAAGGTCGCGATTTCTGGTTTTTCCTCACTGCTGGCACTCGTTTTTGGATGGGAATGATGCTAGATAGTTTCACAATGGACTGGGGTGAGAATCAAGCAACCCCCCCATGAGGTTGAGTGACTTCTTGCCCAAGTAATCAGAGCCCATGCCCACCCATACGAATTTCAGGGCTGCCCATGCTCCATTGAAGCCATGGGCTGAAATCTCAACCACCTTCTTACAGCAGGCATTAATGTCACCTAGGGAAGTCAATGGGTTCTCATAATGACAAATGGCAGCCTAGGGTTTAATCCCATAGCCCCCTCACCACTCCCTAGTGGATACACGTGGCCCCTTCTCATTCGTTGCCTCCATAGCCAGTTTTTGGTATTTTATTTCAATGTTAAATATTTACATCAATTTACAATATCCCATGGCTTAATAGCACGTGGGTAACAAAATATCAAGCGTGTCTAATTTAAATAAAATCCGAGCATAAACTAGCGGGGCCTTGGCCTTGAGCTCCACGCTAGGGAAACATACATCGCGTATTTGCAATATTTACATTAGAGCCAATATTGCCTAAGGGTTCAAAATTGGGGTATTACAATCCTGATCATCATGTAGAACATCATCCAGAGCATCGTCCTGATTCTCATAACACAGATCTTACATCCACAGCCATGGGAAGGATCCTCCTACCGCCATGATTGGAATGGTTCCTACAAATGTGTCCCATCACTTCCTCCTCGAACTATCTTCTATCTGTAGAGCACCAAACTTCTCTCTGAAGTACTCGAACTTCACTCTGGCTAGTTGTTTGGTCAACAAATTTGCAATCTCCTCATCTGTCGCAACATACTGGAGCTTCACTGCTCCTCTTTGCACCATATCCTTCATATAGTGATATTTGATCTCGATCTGCTTTGACTTGTCATGGAACACCAGGTTCTCTGACAACTTCACACAACTATGGTTGTCACAATAGATACAAGTAGCATCAAACTGGAGATCAAATAAATTAGATAGTAGCTTCCTTAGCTATACTGCCTCACAACTAGCCAAACAAGCTGCAACATACTTTGCTTTGGCTGTACTCAATGCTATGTAGGATTGCTTCCTTCTAAACCAAGAGATCACACATGATCCGATATTGAAGTAGCACCCCGAAGTGCTCTTCCTATCTGCAGCACTGCGTGCCCAATTTGAATCAACATAATCCTCTAGGTTAAAATTTTGATTCGCATCATACTTGAGCCCATAATCAACCATACCCTTTAGGTGCCTCATAATATTCTTTACAGCAATCAGGTGAACATGTCTAGGATCCGTCAGAAACTGGCTCAAGGTGTTCACCACAAAGCAAATATCTGGTCTCGTGTTCGTCAGGTACATCAAGGACCCAATCATCTGACGATACATCGTGGCATCAACCGACTCTAATGAAGCATCACTCAATAGATTCAGGTTCGATGCCATAGGTGTGGCCATGGCCTTGCAATCCATCATCTTGAAATGCTTCAGGATCTTTACTGCATACTTCCCTTTTCCAAGGAAGATTCCATATGCACTCTGCCACACCTCCATATCTAGAAAGTAATGCATCATACCCAAGTCCTTCATATTGAACTTGTCAGCAATCTTCCTCTTCATTTTGGCAATCAACCTATCCTCACCTGTCACAAAAATGTCATCCACATATAGTAGGAGTATCACTGGATTGCCTTCCTCAACCTTGTAGTAAAGGTTGGAATACGCTTTACTCTTGGTAAGGCCCAAACTAGATAGGAAGTTGTCAATCCTGCCGTACCAAGTCCTGGGTGCTTGTTTCAAACCGTACAAGGATTTTTGCACACATGTGACTACGTGTCATGTGTCTCGAATCCGAGTGGCTTCTCCAAATACACTTCATCTGCAACTACACCATTCGAGAAAATTGTCTTGACATCCATCTGGTGTACCTTCCATTTCATCACTGCAGCTAGGGAAAGTATTGTTCTGATGGAAGTGCATATGGATACAGGTGCAAATGTCTCTTCATAATCTGTCCCTTCTTTCTGGGATAAGACATGAGCCACAAACCTTGCCTTGTATTTCTCTATGCTACCACCTGCAGCATGCTTGATCTTTTAGATCCACTTGGAAGTCACAGCAGACTTCCCTTCTGGTCTCGAGACCACATCCCAAAAATCATTCTTCATGATTTATTGGTACTCCTTAATCATGGCATCCTTCCATTACTGCATTCATGTATCCTGGTAACTTCAGATTCTTTAATATCTTCAATAGGTAGTTTTCTTGAACTTCGTCGCTGGAACAAATGTCGTTGTAGAGTCTTTGTTGCTTGTTCTTTGAAACAAGTCTCTCTTGTAGGTGATGGTACATAGGCTTTCCTACAAGACAAGTTCAATTGCATGATTAGAAACTTCTCATAGTTTTCAGAAAAAAAATCTTACACATAAGAATATATGTCATACAATCATGCAATTATCTTAGCCAATGCTTCAATACAACATTTATCCATATCCCGTAACTTTCTAGATGCCTTCCATCTCTACCAGAACATTGTTAAGAGTGTGCACAACTCCCAACATGTCAGAAAAAATGTTTCATTCTAGATAAGAGCAATGGAATGTTGTACAGTACCATAGGCCACTTACCCATTACTTGCATATTGGTAGTATCTTGTTTATTAATGCAACTTTTCTAAAATGCATAATATATATCCTAAATCTAGGAACATAAGTGTATACATGACTGAACAACATCATTTAAGTAATCATATACAAGAAATGACAATTCAAATACTTATCTTTGTTTGGTTTTTCGGTGGACTCCCTCTCAATATTTGATTCCTTGCAGGAACTACTAGAGTGTGCTCCCTCTTGATCTTTGCTTCCTTGCAGGAACTACTAAAGTGTGCTCCCTCTTGATCTTTTCTTCCTGGATTATCTGTCTTTGAACTTATATCCATCATGGACCACTATGCATGCTTAAGTGTGCACTAGTGTCACTATTGTGTCATCCTCAAGATCTCATACATAATCATACATGCATTAGTATAATCTCAATACTATCAAAAAATTATGATTCTAAATATGTATGGTCATGATCATTTCATACACAGGTAGTTAGTATTTCAAGGTTTTAGGGAGGACTTCTTTTACTCATGCATATTCTTATTTGACCATAGGACTCTTCTGGTTTGTTATATCATTAATCAAACTAAGAAGCATAATATGCATAAACCCACGATTATTCAAACCTATAACGTCATGAATAATCATTATCAATCATACAAAAACTATACTTATATAAGATCCTAACACAAGGTAGGATTCTAACTTGATATAGGAAAAACATACCTGGATTATCATGTTTGCGAGTTATGTCTAACATACCCAAACAATGTCTTCTTTGATCTCTTCAATGATTTAGAGACCTTGTGCTAGTAACCTGCATATCTCATAAGTTAAGCATTGTAGAACCAAATTATACATACCTCATAAGTAGAGCTTCTATGTGATCAATGGCTATGGATGAGTCATTGTCTTCATGTCACCATGGTCATATGTTCTCGATCTAGAACTTGATTTGTCTTTCTTGATGTACCTTTCATGTTAGTGGACAACATCATCCTCATACAACACCTCAATGCATTAGTACAATCATAAGTGTCATAATCATAATCAATGAATGTCTTCTATCATTCACATGCATTCATAGTTTTACTAAGGTGATAAGACAAGTCTAAAATTAATCAAGTAGTACTAACCTCAATAATATGAAGACAAACATATCATAAACTTAATCATGAAAAGAATTCAAAACATACCTATATATCCTCAAGTCATACCTGTCGGGATTGCTTGTAGTCTTCTTTTGTAGGGCCTTAGCCTCATCTCCCTCTGGAAATGGAATTTTTCACTTATGTATGTGTACAAATCATTCTCTTCTAGGATTAACCCAATCCACTTTGATTTGCTGAAACAATTACTGGAGCTGGCTAGGGTTTGTTAGAGAAACCCTAAAAATCCAAACTTGGAATTTCAAACTTCTGTCTCGACAGAGGGATGTAGATGACTAAGGCGAGCAAGTTGGGTGTGTTTAGATTTTGAAAACTCCAAAAATTGACCTGCAAATTTCGGATCTGCAGCTTTTTCCAAATTCTGGTTTTCTCGTCAAAATCCTGAACTAGGGTTTGATAGAGCCCAAGGTTCTACCCAACCAAAAACTTTGATCTTGGTTTCTAAATTTCAATTTTGATGAGGAGCACCCAACCGTGGTCTCAGATTCCAAAAAATCCAACTTTTGCAGAAACCCTAATTTTTCGCAGCAGTGACGAACCAAAAATGAAAGTGCTCAGAATCCAATTCTGTTTGGACAGAAATATATGCCATATTGTTTCTGATGTATCTCTTAAATTTCGGATCCTTAGGGTCCAAAACTTCGGCTTGTGGTAGACTGACCTGTCATCTTTCCAAACCCACAAATCTGAGCTCCAATGGATTCTTTGATAGACAGATATGCCAAGTGTCTCAACGTGACCTGTTTATGGGATGAAACAACATAGCAAACTTGTACGGAGTGCCAAGTGTCGCAACGTGACCTATTTATGGGATGAAATAGCACAGAAAACTTGTACGGAATTCCATGTGTCATTGTTTTAACTTCGTCCTCTGAAACCCGGACATGTGAAACTACAGTCCGTTCCCTAAATGCTACTTTTTACGGAATTCCATTTGGAGCTTCTTAGCCCGAGATATGACCTTTTTACCTAGGTCACCTATTTAGGACTACATTTTGGAAGAGGCAGAAACCCTAACTTGTACGAATCATATCTCACAAAGTACAACGAATCTGAGCCTGATCTTCGGACACAAGGTACATGAAGATTTCGTATTCGACCTCTAAAATTTTCCGATGCTAAACCTTCGCCAAAACTGAGTTATAGCGATAGTGCCATGATGACTGGTTTTTATTATACCAAGCCCTAGCTTCCGATTTGTCACAAGTGCAACAAATGTCGCAAATGCCATACAATGCCTTCCTTCAGGCTAGCTCTGATACCTTGTTAGTTTTTCAACATTTAATTCAATCTGATCTAGGATCTTAACTGAGAGAACAACATGTATAGCATATCAAACACAAGAGACAAGAGACACAAAGCATTTCACCAAGGAAAACCAAGAAGGTGGAAAACCCCGCAACTTCCTTAGAGATATAATGAGCACCAATAAAAAGATCACAAAGATCAAACCCCACAACAAGAGATATTCTCCTAGCAGTTGCTCCTCCTCCACTTGTGCGCACTCCTCCTCTCTCTCACTAATGCAACATGAGTGAGTGAATGAATGAATAAAATGAGAGAGGCACACTCTTTATTTATACAATGACATGACTTTCCTTTTATTCTAACTCGGCCGACCTCCCTTAGAAGAGTCTAATAACCCATTACCACTTGTCATTGGGCCGACCCCACTAGGGTGGTCTAATAACCCTTTGACCCACACTGGGTCGACCCCTCTAAGGTGGTATAATAACCCTTCAAATATAAGTTATGACACTCACAATATAACTTGCAAGACTTGCAAATACAAATGACGACACTTCCAACTGGAGGAATAATACTTCTCCGTTGGGGATACAATAAAGTACAAATGTAATATATAAGTGAATATCTTCGGAAGTTACAAATACATCAAAACGAAAGGGAAAAAAGGATGGTGGTGGAGGCAGGAGGAGGCCCTACCAAGAACTGAGGAAAGTTGGGCAGGAGGCCCATTTCTTCAGAGAGCGTATTCCACCACTAATTTGTGAATAAATTGAGAGGGTTGAACGCGACCTGTGGAATCGAGTCCATGCCCTGAACTTGGAAACAATCAAGTAAGAGGTGGAAGACTAGAATAGTGGCCCTGGAATGACGGCCGGGAGACTCTCTGCCTATGACCATATGGTCACCACCTACTGGGTTACAAAGGAACTACTGGCCCACGTTCTAATGGACAAGGAGAATAAAGTTATGGGCGAGGAGGAACTTGTGAAGGCCTGGAAGGATCACCTTCACGACAATCGCATGATGCACAAGAAAATAGACCATATTGCTTAGAAGCTTGGTCTGATGCTGGAGATTGATGGTGCTAAGGCCGGAACTTCCGCGGCTCGTCCTCGAGGTACATGCCCTATTCACTGTGCAACGGTCCAACTAGAAACTATGGAAGATAACAAGCAACGTGGCCTTCAGTCGGGGACAATCATCCACCTAAAAGTCACCTAGGTTCAGAAGTGAAGGGTCTTGGGTTTGTTTGTTTGGGTTAGGGTTATATATTTTCCGTGTCTTATTTTGTCTAGGTAGTTTGTTAGTTTCTAGTGGCCTTGTTATGCAGTGCGATGTGTATTGCCGTGGCTTTAGTATTAATTTCCATGGTCATGTTGAATCTTTTTGTGCGTATTATGAGACAGATTTTGAATTTGATAATTGTACTCGGGTTAACACTGAAGATAGTTTTGTAGAAGCGATGGTTAAAGGAAAAATAAATAAATAAAATCCCTTGTGTGCTGAGTTTGTAAATTAGCAACTTTTGCATTTGTCAAAAACAAGAATATGGATTTTACCTATTGTTGGTGTTTGTCAAAATAACTCGTTCTTGTAAACTAATCAAAATCTTATGAAGTCCCATAGAGTAAAGTACGCTTCCGGCTTCAGTGCCCATAACTCTTTGGACACAGTAAAAAGGAATGCACAGAAGTTCGCGTCTTGCTGTTGTAGTATATCCAAATTTTCGTTAATTTGAATGACCCATCCATTCTCGTCGATCGTCGGTTGAATAACGTTAGTGTTGGATTTCATGTTTCAGTTTCGGAAACAAGGAATCATAAACAAAATTGTTGAAAAATCTTGGGAAATATATGATAAAAGAGAAGAGAAAAGTTCAGACATAAACGAGACTAGAGGGACTAAGCAGGTTTATATGGACGATAAATACATTTAAGGGAGGCACCTCCTATGGAGAGGGTGGCAGGTAAGTATCGAAATTTGAAAGGTGATTTGCCTGGAAAATACGTTCATGTCAAATATGATCAAAACACACACCCGGACTTATCAGTATGTTTAATAAGTTTGACATAACCGTCAAATTCGAGGGGTAGGATCAATTTCAACTTTCAACACTGGTGGCGGATAAGCTCTCTCTTCCAACAACGTTTTTGTTTCTGTATATATCGTATCTAGTGTAATAGCTATACTATTAATATAGTAATAACTACATTAATAATATTAATGTGTTCTAATAAACAGTTAAGGTTAACTACAATAATAATATTCAAATAATAAACAGTTAAGGTTAACTACAATAATAATATTAATACATTTGAATAATTAGTTAAACTTAAATAATATTAATACATTTGAATAATTAGTTAAACTTAAATTTGACACATACAAAAAAAAACAATAATATGAAAAATATGTACCCGATTTAAACTTAAACTCGGTATTGGAAAAGAGTAATAGCTATCTTACGCCTACTATTAATATTACAAATATTGTACTTATCTAGAGCTCTGGATAATCTAGGGTTTGTAATATTTCTAACTAGAGTTTGATGAAACGTCGTCGTCCCAACTCTTGGTCTTCGTAACTTGTCTCGTATGCAATGACAACCTTGAATTAAGCGTGTGATTTCATCTCCTTATCGTGATTCAATCTTTGTAGGATGTGCCACTTCAGTGACGCTTTTGATATTATCTCCAAGATTGAATCTCTCCAGGTTATTCAATAACAACGTCGTGAACTTGATGTTCACGTCGACTTATCGAAGGTGGTGGAGATTGCCAACTTGTTTCGTGGTTTAACGTGGAGAGTCCCGGTTACAAACAAATTCGACAAACAATTTTATATATATCAAACAGGAGTTTACTAAACATGGGAACGGTATTGAATATATATATATATATATATATATATATTTTTGAATAGTCTTTATATATATTTTTAACATTTTCCATTTTCAGGTGTGGTTGAGCTGATTTATATCCTTTCTTTTGTGATATCAATCTCATTCTTCAGGTCGTTGTCGTAGTAGCATTCAAAAGAAATCATTACAAGGGAAACAATTTCAGTTAGATTTGTTCATCTATGTCCACTGACGTCAATTGAGCACGTTGAAGTGAAACGTGGGAAAGAGCAGCGCGGAATCGTGATTTGGGAGTTACTGTCAAATCGCAGAGGCAAGTTTGACCGAAGTTTTCGTCGCCTCTAGGGTTCTATGACTTAAATTGCGCGAAAATTTCGTTCGAGATAAGGGATCTGTATCACCTGACGTAGACGGAGATGGTGAACTTCATGTAATCCTGGCAAGTGAAGTTTGTTCTAGAAGTTTCGTGATAAGCTCTGCGGGCAATATTAAATTGATACCTTCTCTGTTCAATATCTTGCATATTTGCAGAGTTCCGAACAAGATTTGCTAACAATATAAATAACTGTGTTTAAGTGCTGTATATTCTCGTTTTATTCATTGTGGTTTACGGTCGGTGTTATATATTCTCG